>CM022303.1:205484307-206728576 GCA_011799875.1 Thinopyrum elongatum
ATTTATGGTAAGTATTGACATTTACGCTTAAGTTATTTAACCTACGAAAAATACAGGGAAAAGAAAGGGTGTTGTTCAAATGATGTTACATTGCTTAGATACATTTGCGGTTGCTTTCAATTAAAGTTTTCACTCTTACTCATCCCTGTACAGGTTAACTGTCTGTGGAGGATATTTTCAACCTGAATACACCCTTCGTTTTTGTTTCTTGTGGTTCTGAGGAATCATTCTCCTCCTACACGAAAGGGGGGGTTAAACTGAGGTTAAAAAAGGCAGCTGCTGATTTCGTTGCAACAATGGTCAAAAGAGAAGAGGTTATAAGTACCAGGAATATATGCAACATAGACTGGGTGGACAGTGGTGGTCACGTGCTCGTCGTCGCTACAGCGACGATGTCAGCTTGACAAGCGTGACCCTAAGATTGACATGGATGGGCAGTGGTGTCACGTGCTCGTACTCGGCGTCTTCGTCCTACCCACAACGGTCCCGCCTCGACTGCAGACCCTTAAGATAGAAAAGGGTGGGAGTGGTGTCCATGACATCTCATGCGTCCGTCATCGCTACCGCGAAGATGTCCGCCGACTCGCGTGACCCTAGATAACAGTGTTGCGTAGGGTGACGTCTGCCTGCGACATCGCGTTACCTAAATAGACAGGGTTGGGCATGGTGTCAAGTGCCCTTGGTCTCGACGTCCGTCATCGCTACCGCGATGACGTCGCCTCGACTCGCGTTTACCCTAAATATAGACGAGGGTGGCAGTGGTGTCACGTGCCGTCTTCGTCCGTCGTCGCTACGCACGGACGTTCGCCTGGATGGCATAACCCTAAAAGGGTGGCCACTTGTGTCACGTGCGTGTCTCGGCGTCCGTCTCGGCTACCGACGACGACAGTCCGCCCTCGACTCGCGTTCACTAAGACAGGGTTGGAGTAGGGTGTCACTTGCTCGTCTGCGTCCGTCGTCGCTTACCGCGACGACGTCGTTCTCGACTCACGTTACCCTAAACATAGACAGGGTGACAGTGGGGTCAAGTGCTTCGTCGTCGCTTTAACCGCGATGACGTCCGCCTTGACAACGCGTGACCCTAAGATAGACAGGGTGGCAGTGGTCACGGTTGCTGCGTTCTCGGCTCCGTCGTCGCTACCACGCGCGTCGGCCCTAGACTCGTGTGACCCAAAGATAGAAGGGTGGGAGTGTGTCACGTATATCCGGCGTCCGTCGTCGCTTACCCGATGATGTCCGCCTCACTCAGTGACCCTAAGATAGACATACGTGGGTGGCAGTGTGTGGTCACGTGCTCGTCTCGGCAGTCCGTCGTCGCTACCGTGGTGACATCCGCCCCTCGGCTCGCGTTACCCTTAAAATAGAAAGGGGTTGGCAATGGTGTCACGTGCTACGTCAACGGCGTCTCGTCGCTACCGCGACGGCGTCGCCTCGAATCAGGTTACACTAAGATAGACAGGGTGGCACTGGTGTCAGAGTGCTCGTCTCGGTTTCCATGTCACTACGCGATGACGTCCGCCTGGACTTGCTTTACCCAAAGACGGCCGGGTCCGTGCTCGTTCGCTGTCCGGTCGTCGCTACGCGATGACGTCTACCGGACTCGCGTTCCCATAAGATAGACAGGGTGGGAGTGGTGTTCCGTGTGTTGTCTCGACGTACCGCGCGCTACCGCGACGAATCCGCCCGACTGCGTGACCCTAAGGATAGACAGGGGGCAGTGTGTCACGTGTTGTCTCGGATCGTCGTCGCTACCGCGGACCACATCTGCCTTACTCGCGTTACCGTAAGATTGGGTGGCGTGGTGTCCATGGTTCTGTCTCCAGGGTCACGCCGTTGTACCGCGACGACGTCGCTGACTCGCGTACCCTAAGGACGGGTGGGAGTGGGGTGTCAGTGATCGTCTCGCTGTCCGTTTCGTCGCTAGCCGCGACGCACGCCGCTCCACTCGCGTTACCTACGATAGACAGGGTGGGATGGTTCACGTGCTGTTCGGCGTGCCATCATGCGCTACCGCGGCGACGTCCGCCTCGACTCACATTACCCTAAGATAGACAGTCAGGGTTGGCAGTGGTGTACATGCTACATCTCGGCGTCCGTCGTCGCGCTTCCGCATCCGTCCGCCTCGACTCGCGTTACACCTAAGAAGACAGGGTGGGAGTGGTGTCACGTGTCGTCTCGGATCCGGTCGTACCCTACCGCGACGACGTCCACCTCTCTACTCACGTTTACCCTAAGACAGAGGTGGCAGTGGTGTAACGTGACTCATCTCGGCGGGTCGGTCGCCTAACGCGACGACGCCCGCCCGAATCGCGTGACCTAAGACAGGGTGGCAGTGGTGTGTCACGTGATCATCACGGCGTCACGTCGTCGCTACTGCGAGAGTCCGACCTGATCAGCGTACCCTAGATAGACAGTTAGTGGGGCACTTCGTGTGCATATTCTCCATTCGTTGTCACGTTGTCTCATCTCGCGTCGTCGTCACTACCACGACGAGTCCGCCTCAACTCTCATTCGCTAAGACTAGACAGGTGGAGTGGTGTCACTGTGCTCGTATCGGTTGTCCGTCATCGCTACCGCCGAACGACGTTTTAGCATCGACTCGCATTACACTAGAAATGGTGGCAGTAGTTAGTAGTCACGTGCTACGTCTCGGGCGTCCGTCGTGCTACAGACGACGACGTCCGCCTCCACTCACGTGTACACAAGACAAGGGTGGCAAGTGCTGTCACGTGCTTGCCCGACCGCGTGCCCTAAGATAGAAAGGGTGGGAGTGGTATCGTGCTCGTCATCGACGTCCGTCGTCGCTACGCGAGACGTCCGCCACGACCGCGGACCCTAAGGTAGACAAGGGGGCCAGTGGTGTCACGATCTGCTCGTTCTCGTGTCCGTCGTCGCTACCGCGACCACATCCGCCTCGACTCGCATTACCCTAAGAGGACAGGTTGTGCAGTGGTGTCACGTTGCGTCTCGGCGTCGTGTCGCTTCCACACGACTCGCCGCCTCGACTCGCGTACCTAGATGACAGGGTGGAGTAGTAATGTCACGTGTCGTCTCGGTGTTCCGTCGTCGCTACCGCGACCACATCCGCCTCGACTGCGGTACCCCCAAGGATAGAAAGGTGGGGCAGAGTGGTTTGTCACATGTCGTCTCAGCGTCCATCGTCGACTACCGCGACGACGTCGCCTTGATTCGCGTTACCCTAAGGCAGGGCGGGAACGAGTGGTGTCCGTGGCTCATACGGCGTCCGCGTCGCTACCGCGGACGACGTCCGCCTCTGACCGCGTACCCTATGATAGACGGGTGGCAGTTGGTTTGTGTGTTCACGTGCTCGTCTCGGCCAGTCTGTCGTCGCTACAGCGCGACGACGTCAGCCTTGGACTCGCGTTACCCTAAGACAGTGGTGGCAGTGGTGTCACGGTCGTCCGGCGGCCGTCATCGCTACCGCGACGATGTCCGCCCGATCGGTTACCCTAAGATAGACAGGGTGGCCAGTGGTTCCCGTGCTCGACTCGGCGTCCGTACGTCGCTACCGCGACGATGTCCGCCTCGACTCGCGTTTACCCGAAGAAAAGGAGTCCCCATCTTGGTAAGGACCCGTTTGTCGTTTAGTTGAAGACTGCCTATAAAAAGATATATTATGGTTTAAGTTATTGAAAATTTATGCTTTAAGGTATTAACCTACGGAAAATCAGGAAAGAAAAAGGGATGTTCTCAAATGATGTTACCATTGACTTAGGATACCTTTGCGGTGCTTTCACATTGAAGTTTTCATCTTCTTACCTCTCCCGGTGAACAGTTACGATTTTTCTAGGAGATATTTCACACCTGAATTACACCTGCTGCTGTGTGTGTCTTGTGGTCTGCGAATCACATTTCTCCCTCCTACACGAAAGGCGGTGGGTAAAACTGAGTGTAAAATAAGCAGCAGCTGCTTGATTTCATTGAACAATGGTCAAAAAGGAGTACCATGAATAAATGGCAACATAGACTGGGGTGACAAGTGTGTGTCACGCTGTCGTCGTCGCTACCGCGACGGCGTCGCGCTTGACACGGTGACCACTAAGATGACAGGGGGACAGTGGTGTGCCGTGCTTGTCTCGGTCGTCATCGCTACCCGACGACGTCCGCATAGACTCGCATGACCCTAGATAGAAAAGGTGGTGGCAGTGGGTGTCACGTGATCCATTCATCGGCAGTCCGTTTAGGACGATGTCCGCCTCGACGCGGCCATAAAGGGATGGTACGGCTTTCCGCCCTACTTCGCGCTGGGGCTGCAAAGGAAATAGGCGGCATGCCGTACGGCCGCGCACCCCCGCCCTATGAACGCAGAGCATGCCTAAGATGAGATAAAGGCGGGCAGGTGTACACGTGCGTCCTCGAGCCTCTGGTGCTACGTGTCGCCGCCTCGGCCGCGTCACGCCCTACGAGGGTAAGCAGGGGGTGGCAATGGTGTCACATGCTCGTCTCGGCGTCCTGTCGTCTACACGCGACGACGTCGCCTCGACCTCGCGTTACACTAAGATTAGACAGGGTGGGGCGGGGGACTAGGATCAGCGGTGCACCCCGTGCGCAAGGTGCTCGGACGGAAGGCGTCTTCTGGCGTCCTACCGCGACGACGTCCACTGGACTCGACGTTTACCTAAGACAGGGTCACGTGTCGTCTCACTGTCCGTCGTCGTTATCCGACGACGTCCGCATCGACTTGAGGTACCCTAAGATAGACAGGGGGGAGTGTGTCACGTGTATCTGCGGTGTCGTCGGCTACGCGACGACGTCCGCCTCGGACTAGCGTCCCTAATGACAGGGTGGCAGTGTGTTTGTCCACGTGCTTGTCTCGGATCCATCGTCGCTTACCGCGAACCACATCCGCTCACTCGACCTCACACCATTACCCAAGATAGGTTGGGCAGTGGTGTCACGGTGCTCGTCTCAGGGTCGTCGTCGCTACGCGACGGCGTATGCCTTGACTCGCGTACCCTAGACAGGGGGGTGGGAGTGGTGTCCGTGGCTCGTTTCGCTGTCCGTCGTCGCTACCGCGAGACGTCCGCCTCACCGGTTACCCTAAGATAGACAGGGGGGAGAGTGGTGTCACATGCTCATCTCGGCGACCATCGTCGCTACCGCGTACGACGTTCGCCTCGGACTCGCATTTACCCTAGATAGGACAGGGTTGAAGTGGGTGTCAAGTTTGCTTTGTCTCGGCGTCCGTCGTCGCTCCACTACGACGTCGCCTCGACTCGCGTTACCCAAGATAGACAGGAGTGGGGTAGTAATGCACGGGCTGTACTCGGCATCCGTCGTCGGCTACCGCGCGACGTCCGCCTCGACTCGCGTTACCGCTAGATAGACAGGGTGGGAGTGGTGTCACATGCATCGTCTCGGCGTCCACGTCGCTACCGCGACGATGTCCGCCTCGACTCGCATTACCCTAGATAGGACAGGGTTGCATGGTGTCACGTGCGTCTCTCGGCGTCCGTCGTCAGTTCCACTTACGGAAGGGGTCCGCCTCGACTCGCTTACCTATAAGATAGACAGGGTGGAGTAGATAGTGTCGGTAAGTGAGCTCGGAAGGTCACCCTCCTCGGTGTCCGTCATCGCTACCGCGAGACCACATCCGCCCGATCGCTTTACCCAAGAGATAGAAGTTGGAGCGGAGGTGCAGTGGTTTGTCACCCATGTCTAGTATCAGCGTCCATCGTCGCTACCCGCGACGACGTTCGCTTGACTTCGCGTACCCTAGACAGGGTGGATGGGCAGAATGTGGTGCACTTCTCATCCCCAAACCCCAACCACCCCCACCCGGCGTCCGTCGTCCTACGCGAGACTCCCGCCTGACTCGCGTTACCCTATGATAGAAGGGTGGCAGTGGTGTACGGCTCATATCGTCGTATGTCGTCTTACCGCAACGACGTCGCCTGGACTCGTGGTAACCTATAAGACAGTGGTGGCAGTGCGTGTTGTCACGTGCTCGTATCGGCATCCAGTCGTCGCTACCGCGGACGACGTCAGCCTTGACTCGCCGTTACCCTAAGACAGGGTGGCAGTGGCAGTGGTGTCACGTGCTCGTCTCGGCGGCCGTCATCGCACCGACGACGAACGTCCGCCTCGCTGGTTACCCATAGCAAGACAGGGTGGCAGTGGTGTCCCGTGCTCGACTCGGCGTCCTGTAGTCGCTACCGTGACGATGTCCGCCTCGACTCGGTTACCTAAGAAAAGGAAGGAGTTCTTGTAAGGCCCTGTTGTGTCGTTTTAGTGTGAAAGACATGCCTATAAAAAGATTGTATGGTTTTTAAGTTATTGACATTTATGCTTTAAGTTATTAACCTACGAAAAATCAGGGAAAGAAAAGGGGATGTTCGTCAAATGATGTTACATTGCTTAGATACCTTTGCGGTGCTTTCAATTGAAGTTTTTCATCTCTTACTCATCCCTGTACAGGTTTAGATTGTATGGAGATATTTCAACCTGAAATCACCCTTGCTGTTCTGGTGTTTCTTGTGGTCTGGCATGAGAATCAATTCTCCTCCTACACGAAAGGGGGTAAATGATGTGTAAAATAAGGGGCAGCTGCTGATTCATGACAATGTCAAAGGAAGTGAAGTACCAGGGAATAATGGCAAGAACATAGACTGGTGACAGTGGTTGTCACGTGTGCTCGTCGTCGCTTACAGCGACGACGTCAGCTGACACCGTACCAATAGAAGACAGGGTAGGTGGCAGTTGTGTGTCACGTGACTCGTCTCGGTGTCCGTCGTCGTACACGACGACGTTCCGCCTAGACTCGCATGACTAAAGATTAGAAAGGGTGGGAGTGGTGTCTCACGTGATCATCTGGCCATCACGTAGTCGCTACCACGACGTGTCCGCCTAGACTCGAGTGAACCTAAGATAGAAGGGTGGCAGTGGTAGTCACGTGCTCGTCTCGGCGTCCGTCGTCGCTACCGTGGTGAGTCCGCCTCGGCTACGGTTACCCAAAAATAGACAGGGGTTGGCAATATGCCGTCCCCCATTTTCACACCCCCCCTTCCCCCCCACCCCCCCCCTGCCTCTCCCCAGGGCGTCCAGTCGCGCTACCGCGACGACGTCCGCCTCGACTCGCGTTACACTAGATAGACAGGGTTGGCACTGGTGTCAAGGTTGTCTCGGGCGTCTGTCGTCCACTACCGCGAGACGTCCACCTGGACTCGCGGTACCCACTAAGACAGGGTCACAATGCTCGTCTGCGCTGTCCGTCGTCGCTATCGCGACGGACGTCCGCCTCGACTTGCGTTACCCAAGAGAGACAGGGTGGGAGTGGTGTCACGTGCCATATCCGGTGTCCGTCGTTGCTTACCGCGCAACGTCAGCCTCGACTCGCGTGACCCTAAGATAGAAGCAACAACGGTGGGGGGCAGTGGTGTCACGTGCTTGTCTCGGCACATCCATCGTCGCTACGCGACCACATCGCTCGGTTTGCTCACATTACCATAAGATAGGTTGGCCAGTGGGGTCACGTGCTCGTCTCAGGTCCGTCGTCGCTACCGCGACGGAGTCGCCTTGACCTGCGTTACCCTAAGACAGGGGGTGGGAGAGTGGTTGTCACGTGCTCGTTCCGTCCGTGTGCTACCGCGGACGCGTCCGCCTCCACTCGCCGTACCCTAAGATAGACAGGGTGGGTAGTGGTGTCAAGTGCAGCCGTCTCGCGATCATCGTCGCTACCGCGACGGACGTACACGACTGCATTACCCTAAGTAGAACCGGGTTGCCAGAGTGGTGTACAGTGCTCTCTCGGCGTCGTCGTAGCTTCCACACGACGCGCCTCGACTCGCGTTACCCTATAAGATAGACAGGTGGGAAAGAGAGTAATGTCACGTGCTCCGTATCGGCATCCGTCATCGCACCGTGCGGAAGTCCGCCTCGAACTTGGTTTACCCTAGACAGGGTGGCAGTGAGTGGTTGTCACGTGCCTCCATATCGGCGGTCCATCCGCTCCGCTTACACGAACGCCCGCCTCGGACTCATGTTTACCCTAAGACACGGGTGGGGTAGTCGGTGTTCACGGTGCTCGTCCCGGCGTCCGTGGTGCAATGCGATGACGTCCGCTTGACTTAGCTTAAGCCTAAGATAGACAGGGGCAGTGGGTCACGTTCTCCGTCTCGGGTCCGTCGTCGCTCTGCTTAACACGCGACGTCCACCCAACTCTCCGATTACCTATGATAGCAGGGTGGGAGTGGTGTTCACGTGCTCGTCTTCGGGTTCCGTCGTCGCTACCGCGGATGACGTTCGCCATCGACTCGCGTTACACTAAGATAGGTGGCAATAGTGTCACGTGCTTGTCTCGGCGTCCGTCGTCGCTACCGCACCAACGTCCGCGCTCGACTCATGTTCGAATTCTAGTTCCTGCTAAACTTCAATTTACTTGGAATTACGTTACTGTATGTGTTTGGCATGTATTGTCGGTTAGTTTTTCTAAACTGTCGTGGTGTATTTGATTCAGTTAACGAATTTTGTGTTTAAACTTCTGTATAAGTGTTGTTCAATGGGTTTATTCTTTTCAATTGTCCTATTTAACAATCTTTAGGTAACATGATTATTCTGGTTGTCAAAGATTCTGTGTGGCTTGGGTTGGTGTGTCCTAATTGCAGAAAAGTACAAGTGCGTGTGGTGTGGGTGTTCTGCAAGAGGCAGATGTGTAGTTGGGGTGCTACCCTGTCTATTCTTTATGCTAGTTGTCAAATACTATTTGGAACAAGATACCCGATTATCCTAGCCATTCTTAGTTCTCTCTCTAATCCGTGGTATGAACAGATACCACTTTGACTTATTGTCTCCGTTTCTTGTCTATCTTCTACTCCTCCTCTTATATTAGATGATAAGAACAGATGTTGCCTAATCTTGGTTGCCTATGATGCTGGTCTGAGGCCCTCTCTGTGTTCTTTTTTTGGTACTTCTTGTGGCTAATTCTTCCCACCAGGTGAATTGCTCATTCCTCTGAAAATCCTATGTGGATCTATGGGCCGAACCGGGCTGCGACAACACGACCCCTTTCAGTGTGCAAAACCTTGAGGATCTTAGATCCACCAAAGTCCCCTCCGCGACCGTCTGGAAGTGGGTCGTCTGTCGAGCGTCCTCTAGCTGTCTTGAGGCTCTGGTATCTTTTTTATGGGACATCCGTGGATCACCTCGCTGCAGTCCCGCTTGAACTTGCATTTCATCCGTACGATCTGTCCATCCTGGTTACTTGATTTGGTGCAACCCCTGATCTGATAGATATATCAGGTGTGCTACAGGGTTTATCTGGACTGTAGTGTTATTATAGACTACTATGGTCTCTTGGCCGCACTGGTAATCATCGGGTGATAGAGTTGTGTGACTTGTTGGTGTGTGTTGCTTGTGTTGGGCTTGTGGCAAGAGTGAGGGCTATGTGGTCTGTGGTAGGTAGTGACCAGCGCTGCTGTGGTTGTGTTGTGTGAGTGCTTGAGCTGTCCCAGCTCCCTTGATGCTATCTCGTAAGAGTCGTGGTATATGGTGTGGGACTTCTTGCGCGGCTGGGCTTGGAAACCTTATCTCTCGGAGCTTATTGGGGCTGAACCAGTAGTCTATTCCTAATTGTCACTTGGGCAATGGAAAATGCTACATTTTAACAATGACTATCTTTCTTGCATTGTGAGGTCTATTTGCAGGTGTGAAAGATTAAAATCAAAGATAGATAGAATTAGTTTAGGATAGAGTTTAGTCTAGGTCTATTCCTTCTCAAGCTTATATAACTCAAGAAATGTAATGTAATATCATAATAAGATTTCTTTATTCCTTTGTAATATTTACTTTGTATTATTTACTCAATTTTTTAAATAAAGCTTTGAATTTCCTTCACCAGTTGTTACTTATTTATAATGCATTTCCGAATTCCTAATCGCATTGATACTTTTGCATCCAAGTCCTTCAACTTATTTCGATATGCATGACCCAAAAACTCTAATAAGGCAAAGGTTCATGCCACATTTTGTGTTGATCCAATTTCAAACTTACTTTAATCTAGTTCATTGAAGTTTTAATTTTAATCCTTGATTTTCAGATGCACGAAGTGCCAATGCACAATCGAATAAAAAAGTCCCTACTCTCTTCTAAATTACGGGTGTACAGCCGGAGACGCCCGAGAGAGTCAGGTCCGTTAGCACCGCCCTCCCAATGGGAGAGGATGTGGCGTACTCGGGGCATTGGTTTGGTCCTTATTTGCTGCCATACATCTGGAAAAGAGTAGATACGATGGAGACGTATCCAGCCATTATCGTCATAGAAGTGGTCATTCTGTGGATGATAATTTCAGTTATAGATTGTCATGGAACACTTCTACGAAAGCACAGTATGACTATCTGTGATTGTCATAAAATCGTCATGGATGTCACATGCCACGATAGAAACGTGACCACTGTGACAAACACGTATCATCGGAAGTGATTTTTTTTGTAGTGCTATCGTTGGGAATCATGCATGGAAAAACAAAAAAATTCTAGCCACACGCAATCATCTATCCAATGGAGATAGCATAGCAATGAGGGGGAGAGAGTGGGAGGGTTTCTATGTACCCTCGTATAGACCGTAGCGGACAAAGCGTTTCACAACGAGGTTGATGTAGCCCGACTCTTGCCGCTCTAAACCGATCAAGACCCGACCGCACGGCACCTCCGCGTCTGACACCATTTAGTCGGTGACGTCCCTCGCCGTTCTTGATTCCAGCAAGATGTCGAGGCGTAACATGAGTTCCGTCGCACGACAGTGTGGGTGACGGGTTGATGTGAAGTTGATCTCCGCAGGGCTTCGCTCTAAGCACGTACGAGAAAATATGACCGGGGTGTTTAAACGGTGGAGGGGAGCACCGCCACACGGCTAGGGCAATTGTCTGGGGTGTGCTAGGGCACCACTCCACATTATATATGGTGGGAGGGGGAGGAGGAGAGGCAAGAGGGCGCCCCAAGTAGGACCGAATCTTACTGGGCTCACTCCCAAGCGCGCCACCCAACGCATATTTGTCGGAGGGGAAGGAAAGAAGAATGAGGGGGGAGGGGAGAGGAAGGAGGGGAATTCTATTCATCTTTCTTTCTTCCCTTTTTGCCTCTCCTCCTAGGCGGGCCCATATGGGGGCACACAGCCCTTGTGGCATGGTGTGCGCTGTTTTCCCCTACTTGGCCCATAAGGGCCCATATCTTGGGGGGGTGGCGGGGGCGGGGTTCCAGAAAACCCATTCCTGGTGCCAGATAAGTACCCCGAGGGTACCCCCAAACACTTTCGGTGTCCGAAAACTATCGTCTATAGATGAATCTTTACCTCTCGACCTCTTTCGAGGACTCCTCGTCATGTCCGTGATGCTCCATCCGGATCCCAAACAAACATTCGGTCACCAAAAACATAATCTATATAATACTAAATACGTCATCGAACGTTAAGCGATGCTGGACCCAGCGGGTTCGAGAACTATGGACGATGACCGAGAACCTCCCGGTCAATAACCCATAGCGGCAACCTTCGGATGCCCTATTGGCTCCTACCATATTCAATGAAGAGTCTTATCCGGCGAACAGTTTTGAACATATGACAACATCGTAATGTCCCTGTGTCCACGAGTAAAGTGTCGCACGAGATTGATCGCGTACCTTCATTACTAGTCAATCTCGTTACCGGCAAAGTCTCTTTACTTGTTCCAGTATAATACTCATGAACTAACTCCTTACGTGTTGGCTATGCAAGCTTATGAGTGTATTACGAGAGGGCCCAGATGATTACACTCTCCGATACTCGAGTGAGAGTGCATGCAAATCCATTCTCAATCTATAGCCAACTCAAAAAACACCTCGTGGAAGATAACCTGTAGAGATCTTATAAATCACCCAGTTACGTTGTACGTTTGATAGACACAAAGGAATTCCTCCGGATCCGGGAGTGAGCTAATCTCAAGTCGAAGGAATATGTATTTGCATTGAAGAAAGCAAGCAATAAACTGAACGATATTATGCTTAAAGCTTACCGGAGGGTCTTGTCCATCACATCATTCTCCTAATGATGTGATCCCGTTATCAATGACACTCAGTCAAGGTTAGGAAACCTTAACGCCATCTTTGATCAACGAGTAGTATAGTGAGAGGCTCACAGGGACATGTATTTGTTTATGATTCCACAAATGTATTTAAGTTTCCAATCAATAAAATCTGCGATGAATAATAAACCTTTATCATGAATAAGAAATATAAACAATAACAAAACTTTTTTTCTTATTGGCCTCTAGGGGGGGGCCTATTTTCCTTTCAGACAAGTCTCCCACTTGCCACTAGAAGTCAAGTGATTTAGTTCACACCGACATCCACAGAAAGGGTTTGATGTTTTTGAATCTAAAGCAAAAAAAAAAGGTTCACATTTGGTTTCATGTGGACTAAAAACAACCACCATAGTTCCCACCCATTCGGCCATGTGGACCAAAACCACACCAAAATAGGGAAGTTGACTAGAGTGCAAAAGAAAAAGAATCTTAGTGGTCACAATCGCTAACGGGGATATAAAAAAAAAACCAATAACCCCAAAGATACTAAGGTTGTGGGATTCATTGTTTTGCGGTGTGAGGAGGAGGGTGTTTAGGGTCAAAAGGGGCTATGCAGCCCATATTTCAGATCCATTTCAAGTACGTTTGTATTTTGAAGAAATTTTCTGTTATGGGGTATACAATGTTTTCTAAAACATGGAAGCTACCTCTAAAGCTTTAAAATTGCTTCACCACTATTTTTCCCAAATATGTATTCCACAGACTTGAGGAACTTCTGTGAGTTCCCACCAAAAATTGGTTGTTTCAAAGAGACTTTTATTGGTTGTTAAACCCCTTTATGATGGGACCTTCTTTATCACCCTCCATAACCGAGGGAAATATTTTTCCTTTTAGGGTCCTCTTTAGGTAAATAAGGGATAAACGTCGCTACCGCGACGACGTCCGCCTCGACTCGCGTTGCCGTAAGACAGGGTGGGAGTGGTGTCACGTGCTCGTCTCGGCGTCCATCGTCGCTACCGCGACGACGTCCGCCCCGAATCGCATTACCCTAAGATAGACAGGGTGGCAGTGGTGTGACGTGCTTGTCTCGGCGTCCGTCGTCGATTCCGTGACGACATCCGCCTCGACTCGCGTTACCCTAAGATAGACAAGGTGGGAGTGGTGTCACGTGCTCGTCTCGGCATCCGTCGTCGCTACCGCGACGATGTCGGCCTCGACACGCATTACCCTAAGACAGGGTGACAGTGGTGTCACGTGCTCATCTCGGCGTTCGTCGTAGCTACCGCGACGACGTCTGCCTCAACTCATGTTACCCTAAGATAGACAGGGTGGCAGTGGTGTCACATGCTCGTCTCGGCGTCCGTCGTCGCTACCGCGATGACGTCCGCCTTGACTCGTATTACCCTAAGATAGACAGGGTGGGAGTGGTGTCACGTGCTTGTCTCGGCGTCCGTCATCGCTACCGCTATGACGTCCGCCTCGACTCACGTTACACTAAGACAGGGTGGCAGTGGTGTGATGTGCTTGCCTCGACTCACATGACCCTAAGATAGACAGGGTGGGAGTGGTGTCACGTGCTTGTCTCGGCGTCCGTCGTCGCAACCGCGATGACGTCCGCCTCGACTCGCGTAACCCTAGGATAGACAGGGTGGCAGTGGTGTCACTTGCTCGTCTCGGCGTCCGTCATCGATACCGCGACCACATCCACCTTGACTCACGTTACCACCAGATAGACAGGGTGGCAGTGGTGTCATGTGCTCGTCGCAGCGTCCGTCGTCGCTACCGCGACGACATCCGCCTCGACTCGCGTTACCCAAAGACAGGGTGGCAGTGGTGTCACATGCTCGTCTCGGCGTCCGTCGTCGCTACCGCGACGACGTCCGCCTCGACCGGCGTTACCCTAAGACAGGGTGGCAGTGGTGTCACGTGCTCGTCTCGGCGGCCGTCTTCGCTACCGCGATGACGTCCGCCTCGACTCGTGTTACCCTAAGATAGACAGGGTGGCAATGGTGTCACGTGCTCGTCTCGGTGTCCGTCATCGCTACCGCGACGACGATCGCCTCGACTCGCGTTACCCTAAGATAGACAGGGTGGCAGTGGTGTCACGTGCTCGTCTCAGCGTCCGTCGTCGCTACCGCGATGACATCCGCCTCGATTCGCGTTACCCTAAGATAGGGTGGCAGTGGTGTCACGTGCTCGTCACGACGTCCGTCGTCACTACCGCAACGACGTCCGTCTTGACTCGCGTTACCCTAAGATAGATAGGGTGGCAGTGGTGTCACGTGCTCATCTCGTCATCCGTCGTCGCTACCGCAACGACGTTCGCCTGGACTCACGTAACCCTAAGACAGGGTGGCAGTGGTGTCACGTGCTCGTATCGGCATCCGTCGTCGCTACCGCTATGACGTCCGCCTCGACTCGCGTTACCCTAAGACAGGGTGGCAGTTGTGTCACGTGCTCGTCTCGGCGGCCGTCGTCGCTACCACGACGTCCGCCTTGACACGCGTGACCCTAAGATAGACAGGGTGGCAGTGGTGTCACGTGCTCTTCTCGCGTCCATCGTTTTGCTACCACAGTGAACGTCCGACCTAGATACGCGGACACTAGATAGACAGGGTGTGGCAGTGGTGTCACGTGCTGTCTAGGCGTCCGTCATCGCTACCGTGGGGTGACGTCCGCCTCGGCTCGCTTACCCTAAAATAGTCAGGGTTGCAATGCGTCCGTGCTCGTCCTCGGCGTCCGTCGTCGCTACCGCGACGACGTCCCTCGACTCGCGTTACACTAAGATAGACAGGGTGGCACTGGTGTCACGTGCCGTTCTCGGCGCACGTCGTCCACTACCGCGACGACGTTCCGCCTCGACTCGCATACCCTAAGATGACAGGGTGGGAGTGGGTGTCACGTGCTCGTCTCGGCGTCCGTCATCGCTACCGATGACGTCCGTCTCGACTCGCGTGTGTGGTGCGCCATTACTAACTTGGCCCAAAAATTCCACCGAATGCACCCCCCCACCCCCCCGTGGACCGCCTTTTCAGTTTAAAAAAAATAAAAGAAAATGATGGAAATGTCAAAAAAATAAAAGAAAATAAGTTTCCCATGTGATATGTGGTCTACTTGTTGGGAAAATTTACAACTAGTAATGGCGCACCACACACACGGTGCGCCATTACTAGTTTTGAAAAAAAAATTGAAACAAACTTTGAAAAAAAATTACTAGTGGCGCACCGTGGATGTGGTGCGCCATTACTAGTCACTATCCACTGGTGCGCCATTAGTAGTTTTGAAAAAAAAATAAAAAAAATTGAAAAATTTTTTTAATAAAAAATTGAAAAAATTTTACTAGTGGCGCACCGTGGATGTGGTGCGCCATTACTAGTTTAACTAGTAATGGCGCACTATCCACTGGTGCGCCATTACTAGTTTTGAAAAAAAAATGAAAAAAAAAATTTGTTACCGATGGCGCACCGTGGATGTGGTGCGCCATTAGTATTTGGACACTAATGGCGCACCAACACATGGTGCGCCATTAGTATATAGTAATGGCGCACCACATGTCTGGTGCGCCATTACTGGCCATATCATCTATAGCCCTTTTCCTAGTAGTGAGTGGTGTCACGTGCTCGTCTCGGCGTCCGGCGTCGCTACCGCGATGACGTCCGCCTCGACTCACGTTACACTAAGACAGGGTGGCAGTGGTGTCACATGCTTGCCTCGACTCACATGACCCTAAGATAGACAGGGTGGGAATGGTGTCACGTGCTTGTCTCGGCGTCCATCGTCGCAACCGCGACGACGTCAGCCTCGACTCGCGTGACCCTAAGATAGACAGGGTGGCAGTGGTGTCACTTGCTCGTCTCGGCGTCCATCGTCGCTACCGCGACCACATCCGCCTCGACTCGCGTTACCCCAAGATAGACAGGGTGGCAGTGGTGTCACGTGCTCGTCGCAGCGTCCGTCGTCGCTACCGCGACGACGTCCGCCTCGACTCGCGTTACCCAAAGACAGGGTGGCAGTGGTGTCACGTGCTCGTCTCGGCGTCCGTCGTCGCTACCGCAACGATGTCCGCCTTGACTGGCGTTACCCTAACACAGGGTGGCGGTGGTGTCACGTGCTTGTCTCAGCGGCCGTCTTCGCTATCGCGACGACGTCCGCCTCGACTCGTGTTACCCTAAGATAGACAGGGTGGCAATGGTGTCACGTGCTCGTCTTGGTGTCCGTCATCGCTACCACGACGACGATCGCGTCGAGTCGCGTTACCCTAAGATAGACAGGGTGGCAGTGGTGTCACGAGCTCGTCTCAGCGTCCGTCGTCGCTACCGCGACGACATCCGCCTCGATTCACGTTACCCTAAGATAGGGTGGCAGTAGTGTCACGTGCTCGTCATGACGTCCGTCGTCGCTACCGCGACGACGTCCGCCTTGACTCGCGTTACCCTAAGATAGACAAGGTGCCAGTGGTGTCACGTGCTCATCTCGTCGTCCGTCGTCGCTACCGCAATGACGCTCGCCTGGACTCACGTAACCCTAAGACAGGGTGGCAGTGGTGTCACGTGCTTGTGTCGGCATCCGTCGTCGCTGCCTCTACGACGTCCGCCTCGACTCGCGTTACCCTAAGACAGGGTGGCAGTGGTGTCACGTGCTCGTCTCGGCGGCCGTCGTCGCTACCACGATGTCCGCCTTGACACGCGTGACCCTAAGATAGACAGGGTGGCAGTGGTGGCACGTGCTCGTCTCGGCGTCCATCGTTGCTACCACGACGACGTCCGCCTCGACTCACGTGACCCTAAGATATAATGGGTGGGAGTGGGGTCACGTAATCATCTCGGCGTCCGTCGTCGCTACCGCGACGACGTCCGCCTCGACTCGCGTGACCCTAAGATAGACAGGGTGGCAGTGGTGTCACGTGCTCGTCTCGGCGTCTGTCGTCGCTACCGTGGTGACGTCCGCCTCAGCTCGCGTTACCCTAAAATTGACAGGGTGGCAATGGTGTCACGTGCTCGTCTCGGTGTCCGTCGTCGCTACCGCGACAACGTCCTCCTCGACTCGCGTTACACTAAGATAGACAGGGTGGCACTGGTATCACGTGCTCGTCTCGGCGTCCGTCGTCACTACCGCGATGACGTCCGCCTGGACTCGCGTTACCCTAAGACAGGGTCACGTGCTCGTCTCACTGTCCGTCGTCGCTACCGCGACGACGTCCGCCTCGACTCGCATTACCCTAAGATAGACAGGGTGGGAGTGTGTCACGTGCTCGTCCCGGCGTCCATCGTCGCTACCGCGATGACGTCCGCCTCGACTCGCGTGACCCTAAGATAGACAGGGTGGCAGTGGTGTCACGTGCTCATCTCGGCGTCCGTCTTGACTCGCGTTACCCTAAGGCAGGGTGGCAGTGGTGTCACGTGCTCATCTCGATGTCTGCCTCGACTCGCGTTAACCAAAGGCAGGGTGGCAGTGGTGTCACGTGCTCGTCAAGGCGTCCGTAATCGCTACCGCGACGACGTCCGCCTCGACTCGCGTTACCCTAAGATAGACAGGGTGGCAGTGGTGTCACGTGCTCGTCTCGGCGTCCGTCGTCGCTACCGCGACAACGTCCACCTCGACTCGCATTACCCTATGATAGACAGGGTGGGAGTGGTGTCACATGCTCGTCTCGGCGTTCGTCGTAGCTACCGCGATGATGTCCGCCTCGACTCATGTTACACTAAGACAGGGTGGCAGTGGTGTCACGTGCTTGCCTCGACTCACGTGACCCTAAGATAGACAGGGTGGGAGTGGTGTCACGTGCTTGTCTCGGCGTCCGTCGTCGCTACCGCAATGACGTCCGCCTCGACTCGCATGACCCTAAGATAGACAGGGTGGCAGTGGTGTCACGTGCTCGTCTCGGCGTCCGTCGTCGCTACCGCGACCACATCCGCCTCGACTCGCGTTACCCCAAGATAGACAGGGTGGCAGTGGTGTCACGTGCTCGTCTCAGCGTCCGTTGTCGCTACCGCGACGACATCCGCCTCGACTCGCGTTACCCTAAGACAGGGTGGCAGTGGTGTCACGTGCTCGTCTCGGCATCTGTCGTTGCTACCGCGACGACCTCCGCCTCGACTCGCGTTACCCTAAGATAGGGTGGCAGTGGTGTCACGTGCTCGTCTCGGCATCCGTCGTCGCTACCGCGACGACGTTCGCCTCGACTCGTGTTACCCTAAGGCAGGTTGGCAGTGGTGTCACGTGCTCGTCTCGGCGGCCGTCGTCGCTACCGCGACGACGTCTGCCTCGACTCGCGTTACCCTAAGATAGACAGGGTGGCAATGGTGTCACGTGCTCGTCTCAGTGTCCGCCATCGCTACCGCGACGACGGTCGCCTCGACTCGCGTTACCCTGAGATAGATAGGGTGGCAGTGGTGTCACGTGCTCGTCTTAGCATTCATCGTCGCTATCGCGACGACATCCGCCTCGGTTCACGTTACCCTAAGACGGGGTGGCAGAGGTGTCACATGCTCGTCAAGATGTCCATCATCGCTACCGCGACGACGTCCGCCTTGACTCGCGTTAGCCTAAAATAGACAGGGTGGTAGTGGTGTCACGTGCTCATCTTGTCGTCCATCGTTGCTACCGCAACGACGTTCGCCTGGACTCGCGTAACCCTAAGATAGGGTGGCAGTGGTGTCACGTGCTCGTCTCGGCATCCGTCGTCGCTACCGCGACGACGTCCGCCTCGACTCGCGTTACCACAAGACAGGGTGGCAGTGGTGTCACGTGCTCGTCTCAGCGGCCGTCGTCGCTACCGCGACGACGTCCGCCTCGACTCGCGTTACCCTAAGATAGAAAGGGTGTCAGTGGTGTCACGTGCTCGTCTCGGCGGCCGTCGTTGCTACCGCGACGACGTCCGCCTCGACCTGCGTTACCCTAAGAAAAGGAAGTATCTTGTAAGGCCCGTGTTGTCATTCTAGTGTGAAAGACTGCCTAAAAAAAGATATTTATGCTGTAAGTTATTGACATTTACGCTTTAAGTTATTAACCTACGAAAAATCAGGGAAAGAAAAGGGATGTTCTTCAAATGATGTTACCATTGCTTAGATACCTTTGCGGTGCTTTCAATTAAAGTTTTTCATCTCTTACTCATCCCTGTACAGGTTAGACTGTCTGTGGAGATATTTCAACCTGAATATCACCCTTGCTGTTTTGTGTTTCTTGTGGTCTGAGAATCAATTTCTCCTCCTACACGAAAGGGGGTAAACTGATGTAAAATAAGGGCAGCTGCTGATTTCGTTGAACAATGGTCAAAAGGAGTACCAGGAATAATGGCAACATAGACTGGGTGACAGTGGTGTCACGTGCTCGTCGTCGCTACAGCGACGATGTCAGCCTTGACACGCGTGACCCTAAGATTGACAGGATGGCAGTGGTGTCACGTGCTCGTCTCGGCGTCCGTCGTCGCTACCACAACGACGTCCGCCTCGACTCGCGAGACCCTAAGATAGAAAGGGTGGGAGTGGTGTCACATGATCATCTCTGCGTCCGTCATCGCTACCGCGACGATGTCCGCCTCGACTCGCGTGACCCTAAGATAGACAGTGTGACCGTGGTGACGTCTGCCTCGACTCGCGTTACCCTAAAATAGACAGGGTGGCAATGGTGTCACGTGCTTGTCTCGACGTCCGTCATCGCTACCGCGATGACGTTCGCCTCGACTCGCGTTACCCTAATATAGACAGGGTGGCAGTGGTGTCACGTGCCCGTCTCGTCGTCCGTCGTCGCTACCGCAACGACGTTCGCCTGGACTGGCATAACCCTAAGACAGGGTGGCACTTGTGTCACGTGCTGTTCTCGGCGTCCGTCGTCGCTACCGCGACGACGTCCGCCTCGACTCGCGTTACACTAAGACAGGGTGGCAGTGGTGTCACTTGCTCGTCTTGGCGTCCGTCGTCGCTACCGCGACGACGTCCGTCTCGACTCACGTTACCCTAACATAGACAGGGTGACAGTGGTGTCACGTGCTCGTCGTCGCTACCGCGATGACGTCCGCCTTGACACGCGTGACCCTAAGATAGACAGGGTGGCAGTGGTGTCACGTGCTCGTCTCGGCTTCCGTCGTCGCTACCACGACGACGTCCGCCTAGACTCGTGTGACCCAAAGATAGAAAGGGTGGGAGTGGTGTCACGTGATCATCTCGGCGTCCGTCGTCGCTACCGCGATGATGTCCGCCTCGACTCGCGTGACCCTAAGATAGACAGGGTGGCAGTGGTGTCACGTGCTCGTCTCGGCGTCCGTCGTCGCTACCGTGGTGACATCCGCCTCGGCTCGCGTTACCCTAAAATAGACAGGGTGGCAATGGTGTCACGTGCTCGTCACGGCGTCCTTCGTCGCTACCGCGACGACGTCCGCCTCGACTCGCGTTACACTAAGATAGACAGGGTGGCACTGGTGTCAAGTGCTCGTCTCGGTTTCCATCGTCACTACCGCGATGACGTCCGCCTGGACTTGCTTTACCCAAAGACCGGGTCACGTGCTCGTCTCGCTGTCCGTCGTCGCTACCGCGATGACGTCTACCTCGACTCGCGTTACCCTAAGATAGACAGGGTGGGAGTGGTGTCACGTGCTTGTCTCGACGTCCGTCGTCGCTACCGCGACGACATCCGCCTCGACTCGCGTGACCCTAAGATAGACAGGGTGGCAGTGGTGTCACGTGCTTGTCTCGGTATCCGTCGTCGCTACCGCGACCACATCTGCCTTGACTCGCGTTACCGTAAGATTGGGTGGCCGTGGTGTCATGTGCTCGTCTCAGGGTCCGCCGTTGCTACCGCGACGACGTCCGCCTCGACTCGCGTTACCCTAAGACAGGGTGGGAGTGGTGTCACGTGATCGTCTCGCTGTCCGTCGTCGCTACCGCGACGACGTCCGCCTCCACTCGCGTTACCCTAAGATAGACAGGGTGGGAGTGGTGTCACGTGCTCGTCTCGGCGTCCATCATCGCTACCGCGGCGACGTCCGCCTCGACTCACATTACCCTAAGATAGACAGGGTGGCAGTGGTGTCACATGCTCATCTCGGCGTCCGTCGTCGCTTCCGCTATCACGTCCGCCTCGACTCGCGTTACCCTAAGATAGACAGGGTGGGAGTGGTGTCACGTGCTCGTCTCGGCATCCGTCGTCACTACCGCGACGACGTCCGCCTCTACTCACGTTACCCTAAGACAGGGTGGCAGTGGTGTCACGTGCTCATCTCGGCGTCCGTCGTCGCTACCGCGACGACGCCCGCCTCGACTCGCGTTACCCTAAGACAGGGTGGCAGTGGTGTCACGTGCTCATCCCGGCGTCCGTCGTCGCTACTGCGATGACGTCCGCCTCGACTCGCGTTACCCTAAGATAGACAGTGTGGCAGTGGTGTCACGTGCTCATCTCGGCGTCCGTCGTCACTACCACGACGACGTCCGCCTCAACTCTCATTACGCTAAGATAGACAGGGTGGGAGTGGTGTCACGTGCTCGTCTCGGTGTCCGTCATCGCTACCGCGACGACGTTAGCATCGACTCGCATTACACTAAGACATGGTGGCAGTAGTGTCACGTGCTCGTCTCGGCGTCCGTCGTCGCTACCGCGACGACGTCCGCCTCCACTCACGTTACACTAAGACAGGGTGGCAGTGCTGTCACGTGCTTGCCTCGACTCGCGTGACCCTAAGATAGAAAGGGTGGGAGTGGTATCACGTGCTCGTCTCGACGTCCGTCGTCGCTACCGCGACGACGTCCGCCACGACTCGCGTGACCCTAAGGTAGACAAGGTGGCAGTGGTGTCACGTGCTCGTCTCGGTGTCCGTCGTCGCTACCGCGACCACATCCGCCTCGACTCGCATTACCCTAAGAGAGACAGGGTTGCAGTGGTGTCACGTGCTCGTCTCGGCGTCCGTCGTCGCTTCCACTACGACGTCCGCCTCGACTCGCGTTACCCTAAGATAGACAGGGTGGGAGTAATGTCACGTGCTCGTCTCGGTGTCCGTCGTCGCTACCGCGACCACATCCGCCTCGACTTGCGTTACCCCAAGATAGACAGGGTGGCAGTGGTGTCACATGCTCGTCTCAGCGTCCATCGTCGCTACCGCGACGACGTTCGCCTTGATTCGCGTTACCCTAAGGCAGGGTGGCAGTGGTGTCACGTGCTCATCACGGCGTCCGTCGTCGCTACCGCGACGACGTCCGCCTTGACTCGCGTTACCCTATGATAGACAGGGTGGCAGTGGTGTCACGTGCTCGTCTCGGCATCTGTCGTCGCTACCGCGACGACGTCAGCCTTGACTCGCGTTACCCTAAGACAGGGTGGCAGTGGTGTCACGTGCTCGTCTCGGCGGCCGTCATCGCTACCGCGACGATGTCCGCCTCGACTCGCGTTACCCTAAGATAGACAGGGTGGCAGTGGTGTCCCGTGCTCGACTCGGCGTCCGTCGTCGCTACCGCGACGATGTCCGCCTCGACTCGCGTTACCCTAAGAAAAGGAAGTATCTTGTAAGGCCCGTGTTGTCGTTTTAGTGTGAAAGACTGCCTATAAAAAGATATTTATGGTTTAAGTTATTGACATTTATGCTTTAAGTTATTAACCTACGAAAAATCAGGGAAAGAAAAGGGATGTTCTTCAAATGATGTTACCATTGCTTAGATACCTTTGCGGTGCTTTCAATTGAAGTTTTTCATCTCTTACTCATCCCTGTACAGGTTAGATTTTCTATGGAGATATTTCAACCTGAATATCACCCTTGCTGTTCTGTGTTTCTTGTGGTCTGAGAATCAATTTCTCCTCCTACACGAAAGGGGGTAAACTGATGTAAAATAAGGGCAGCTGCTGATTTCATTGAACAATGGTCAAAAGGAGTACCATGAATAATGGCAACATAGACTGGGTGACAGTGGTGTCACGTGCTCGTCGTCGCTACCGCGACGACGTCAGCCTTGACACGCGTGACCCTAAGATAGACAGGGTGGCAGTGGTGTCACGTGCTTGTCTCGGTGTCCGTCATCGCTACCACGACGACGTCCGCCTAGACTCGCATGACCCTAAGATAGAAAGGGTGGGAGTGGTGTCACGTGATCATCTCGGCGTCCGTCATCGCTACCGCGACGATGTCCGCCTCGACTCGCGTGACCCTAAGATAGAAAGGGTGGCAGTGGTGTCACGTGCTCGTCTCGACGTCCGTCGTCGCTACCGTGGTGACGTCCGCCTCGGCTCGCGTTACCCTAAAATAGACAGGGTGGCAATGGTGTCACATGCTCGTCTCGGCGTCCGTCGTCGCTACCGCGACGACGTCCGCCTCGACTCGCGTTACACTAAGATAGACAGGGTGGCACTGGTGTGAAGTGCTCGTCTCGGCGTCTGGCGTCACTACCGCGACGACGTCCACCTGGACTCGCGTTACCCTAAGACAGGGTCACGTGCTCGTCTCACTGTCCGTCGTCGCTATCCCGACGACGTCCGCATCGACTTGCGTTACCCTAAGATAGACAGGGTGGGAGTGGTGTCACGTGCTCGTCTCGGTGTCCGTCGTTGCTACCGCGACGACGTCCGCCTCGACTCGCGTCACCCTAAGATAGACAGGGTGGCAGTGGTGTCACGTGCTTGTCTCGGCATCCATCGTCGCTACCGCGACCACATCCGCCTCGACTCACATTACCCTAAGATAGGTTGGCAGTGGTGTCACGTGCTCGTCTCAGGGTCCGTCGTCGCTACCGCGACGGCGTTCGCCTTGACTCGCGTTACCCTAAGACAGGGTGGGAGTGGTGTCACGTGCTCGTTTCGCTGTCCGTCGTCGCTACCGCGACGACGTCCGCCTCCACTCGCGTTACCCTAAGATAGACAGGGTGGGAGTGGTGTCACATGCTCATCTCGGCGTCCATCGTCGCTACCGCGACGACGTCCGCCTCGACTCGCATTACCCTAAGATAGACAGGGTTGAAGTGGTGTCACGTGCTCGTCTCGGCGTCCGTCGTCGCTTCCACTACGACGTCCGCCTCGACTCGCGTTACCCTAAGATAGACAGGGTGGGAGTAATGTCACGTGCTCGTCTCGGCATCCGTCGTCGCTACCGCGACGACGTCCGCCTCGACTCGCGTTACCCTAAGATAGACAGGGTGGGAGTGGTGTCACATGCTCGTCTCGGCGTCCATCGTCGCTACCGCGACGATGTCCGCCTCGACTCGCATTACCCTAAGATAGACAGGGTTGCAGTGGTGTCACGTGCTCGTCTCGGCGTCCGTCGTCGCTTCCACTACGACGTCCGCCTCGACTCGCGTTACCCTAAGATAGACAGGGTGGGAGTAATGTCACGCGCTCGTCTCGGTGTCCGTCATCGCTACCGCGACCACATCCGCCTCGACTCGCTTTACCCCAAGATAGACAGGGTGGCAGTGGTGTCACATGCTCGTCTCAGCGTCCATCGTCGCTACCGCGACGACGTTCGCCTTGATTCGCGTTACCCTAAGACAGGGTGGCAGTGGTGTCACGTTCTCATCACGGCGTCCGTCGTCGCTACCGCGATGACGTCCGCCTTGACTCGCGTTACCCTATGATAGACAGGGTGGCAGTGGTGTCACGTGCTCATCTCGTCGTCTGTCGTCGTTACCGCAACGACGTTCGCCTGGACTCGTGTAACCCTAAGACAGGGTGGCAGTGGTGTCACGTGCTCGTCTCGGCATCCGTCGTCGCTACCGCGACGACGTCAGCCTTGACTCGCGTTACCCTAAGACAGGGTGGCAGTGGTGTCACGTGCTCGTCTCGGCGGCCGTCATCGCTACCGCGACGACGTCCGCCTCGACTCGCGTTACCCTAAGATAGACAGGGTGGCAGTGGTGTCCCGTGCTCGACTCGGCGTCCGTCGTCGCTACCGTGACGATGTCCGCCTCGACTCGCGTTACCCTAAGAAAAGGAAGTATCTTGTAAGGCCCGTGTTGTCGTTTTAGTGTGAAAGACTGCCTATAAAAAGATATTTATGGTTTAAGTTATTGACATTTATGCTTTAAGTTATTAACCTACGAAAAATCAGGGAAAGAAAAGGGATGTTCTTCAAATGATGTTACCATTGCTTAGATACCTTTGCGGTGCTTTCAATTGAAGTTTTTCATCTCTTACTCATCCCTGTACAGGTTAGATTGTCTATGGAGATATTTCAACCTGAATATCACCCTTGCTGTTCTGTGTTTCTTGTGGTCTGAGAATCAATTTCTCCTCCTACACGAAAGGGGGTAAACTGATGTAAAATAAGGGCAGCTGCTGATTTCATTGAACAATGGTCAAAAGGAGTACCAGGAATAATGGCAACATAGACTGGGTGACAGTGGTGTCACGTGCTCGTCGTCGCTACCGCGACGACGTCAGCCTTGACACGCGTGACCCTAAGATAGACAGGGTGGCAGTGGTGTCACGTGCTCGTCTCGGTGTCCGTCGTCGCTACCACGACGACGTCCGCCTAGACTCGCATGACCCTAAGATAGAAAGGGTGGGAGTGGTGTCACGTGATCATCTCGGCATCCGTCGTCGCTACCACGACGATGTCCGCCTCGACTCGCGTGACCCTAAGATAGAAAGGGTGGCAGTGGTGTCACGTGCTCGTCTCGGCGTCCGTCGTCGCTACCGTGGTGACGTCCGCCTCGGCTCGCGTTACCCTAAAATAGACAGGGTGGCAATGGTATCACATGCTCGTCTCGGCGTCCGTCGTCGCTACCGCGACGACGTCCGCCTCGACTCGCGTTACACTAAGATAGACAGGGTGGCACTGGTGTCAAGTGCTTGTCTCGGCGTCTGTCGTCACTACCGCGACGACGTCCACCTGGACTCGCGTTACCCTAAGACAGGGTCACATGCTCGTCTCGCTGTCCGTCGTCGCTATCGCGACGACGTCCGCCTCGACTTGCGTTACCCTAAGATAGACAGGGTGGGAGTGGTGTCACGTGCTCATCTCGGTGTCCGTCGTTGCTACCGCGACAACGTCCGCCTCGACTCGCGTGACCCTAAGATAGACAGGGTGGCAGTGGTGTCACGTGCTTGTCTCGGCATCCATCGTCGCTACCGCGACCACATCCGCCTCGACTCACATTACCCTAAGATAGGTTGGCAGTGGTGTCACGTGCTCGTCTCAGGGTCCGTCGTCGCTACCGCGACGGCGTTCGCCTTGACTCGCGTTACCCTAAGACAGGGTGGGAGTGGTGTCACGTGCTCGTTTCGCTGTCCGTCGTCGCTACCGCGACGACGTCCGCCTCCACTCGCGTTACCCTAAGATAGACAGGGTGGGAGTGGTGTCACATGCTCGTCTCGGCGTCCATCGTCGCTACCGCGACGACGTCCGCCTCGACTCGCATTACCCTAAGATAGACAGGGTTGCAGTGGTGTCACGTGCTCGTCTCGGCGTCCGTCGTCGCTTCCACTACGACGTGCGCCTCGACTCGCGTTACCCTAAGATAGACAGGGTGGGAGTAATGTCACGTGCTCGTCTCGGCATCCGTCATCGCTACCGTGACGACGTCCGCCTCGACTTGCGTTACCCTAAGACAGGGTGGCAGTGGTGTCACGTGCTCATCTCGGCGTCCATCGTCGCTACCACGACGACGCCCGCCTCGACTCATGTTACCCTAAGACAGGGTGGTAGTGGTGTCACGTGCTCGTCCCGGCGTCCGTCGTCGCTACTGCGATGACGTCCGCTTCGACTCGCATTAGCCTAAGATAGACAGGGTGGCAGTGGTGTCACGTTCTCGTCTCGGCGTCCGTCGTCGCTAACACGACGACGTCCACCTCAACTCTCATTACCCTATGATAGACAGGGTGGGAGTGGTGTCACGTGCTCGTCTCGGCGTCCGTCGTCGCTACCGCGATGACGTTCGCCTCGACTCGCGTTACACTAAGATAGGGTGGCAATAGTGTCACGTGCTCGTCTCGGCGTCCGTCGTCGCTACCGCGACAACGTCCGCCTCGACTCATGTTCAGAATTCTAGTTCCTGTAACTTCAATTTACTTGGAATTACTTACTGTATGTGTTGCTATTGTCGGTTAGTTTTCTAACTGTCTGTGGTGTATTTGATTCAGTTAACTGAATTTGTTGTTTAACTTCTGTATAAGTGTTGTTCAATGTGTTTATTCCTTTTCAATTGTCTATTTAATCTTTAGGTAACATTGATTATTACTGTTGTCAAAAGTTACTGTTGTGCTTGCGGGTGTTGTGTCCTAATTGCAGAAAAGTACCAAGTGCAGTGTGGTGCTGTGTTCTGCAGAGGCAGATGTTTAGTTGGGGTGCTACCCTGTCTATTTCTTCTATGCTAGTTCTCAAATACTTTGGAACAGATACCCGCTTATCCTAGCTCATTCTTAGTTCTCTCTCTAATACTGGTATGAACAGATACCACTTGATCTTAATTGTCTCCTTTCTTGTCTATCTTTCTATCTCCTCTTTTATTAGATTGATAAGAACAGATGTTGCCTAATCTTGGTCTGCCTATGATGCTGGTCTGAGGCCTCTCTGTGTTCTGGTACTTCTTGTGGCTCTAAAGATTTTCCTAAAATCCTATGGTGCATGGCACAGCCTTTCTGTGCAAACCTGAGGATTCTATCCCACCAATCCTACCTTGGTGGTCTTCTGTAGCTTGTTCTTGAGGCTCTGGTTATCTTTCTTCTTGTGGATAGCCTGCACCTCCTTGCTGCTTCACTCTCTGTTCCCTGGTATTGATTTGGTGCAACCCCTATCTGATAGATAGTATCAGGTGTGCTTAACAGGGTTTAACTGCTGGCTGTAGTGTTCTATTTATAGACCTACTATTGGTCTCTTGGCCGCCTGGTACATCTCGGTGACTCAGCTGTGTGCTTGTTGTGTGTGTTGCTTGTGTTGTGGGCTTGTGGCAAGCTGAGGGCTATGTGGTCTGTGGTAGTGACAGCAGCTGCTGTGTGTTTGTTGTGTGAGCTGCTTGAGCTGTCCAGCTCCCCTTGATGCTTATCTAGTAAGCTGCTCTGTGGCTATATGGTTGGGACTTGCTTCTGGCGGCTGGGCTTGGACCTTATCCTCTCTGGAGCTTTATTTGGTGGCTGAACAGTAGTCTATTCCTATTGTCACTTGGCAATGGAAATGCTACATTTTAACAATGACTATCTCTTTTGCATTTGATGTCTATTTTGCAGGTTGAAGATTATCAAGAAGATAGAATTAGTTTAGGGAATAGATAGTTTAGTCTAGGTCTATTCCTTCTCAAGCTTATATAACTCAAGAAATGTAATTGTAATATCTAATAAAGATTTCTTTATTCCTTTGTAATATTACTTTGTATTATTTACTCAATTTTTTAAATAAAGCTTTGAATTTCCTTCACCAGTTGTTACTTATTTATAAATGCATTTCCAATTCATATCGAATTGTACTTTTAGCACTCAAGTCCTTCAACTTATTTCTTAATTGCAATTGAACCCAAACTCTAAATAAGAGCAAAGGTCATGTCCAATTTTGTATTTGAATTCAATTTCAACTTACTTTAATTAAGTTCATCTGAAGTTTTAATTTTATCCTGATTTTCAGATGCACGAATGCAATGCACAATCGAAAAAAAAATCCCTACTCTCTTCTAAATTACGGGTCGTTACAGCCGGCGACGCCCGAGAGGTCATGTCCGTTAGCACCGCCCTCCCAATGGGGAGAGTCTGTGGCGTACTCGGGCATTGGTTGGTCCTTATTTTCTGCCATTTATCATCTGGAAAAGTAGATACGATGGAGACGTATCAGCCATTTATCGTCATAGAAGTGGTCACTTCTGTGATGATAATTTCAGTATTGTCATGGAACACTTCTACGAAAGCACATGTATGACTATCTTGATTCTGTCATAAAATCGTCATGGATGTACATGCACGATAGAAAACGTGACCTACTGTGACAAACACGTATCATCATGGAAGTGATTTTTTTTTTGTAGTGCTATCTGTTGGGAATCATTGCATGGAAAACAAAAAAAATTCTATGCACACGCAATGATCTATCCATGGAGATGCATAGCAATGAGGGGGAGAGTGTGTCTATGTACCCTCGTAGACCGTAAGCGGAAGCGTTTCACAACGCGGTTGATGTAGCCGAACTTCTTCGCGCTCTAACCGATCAAGTACCGAACGCACGGCACCTCCGCGTTCTGCACACATTTAGCTCGGTGACGTCCCTCGCCTTCTTGATCCAGCAAGATGTCGAGGTAGTACATGAGTTCCGTCAGCACGACAGTGTGGTGACGGTGATGGTGAAGTGATCTCCGCAGGGCTTCGCCTAAGCACTACGAAAATATGACCGGGGGTGTAAACGGTGGAGGGGAGCACCGCACACGGCTAGGCAATTGTCTGGGGTGTGCTAGGCACCCCCTCCCACATATATATAGGTGGGAGGGGGAGGGGAGAGGCCAAGGGGCGCCCCAAGTAGGACCGAATCTTACTTGGGCTCCTCCCAAGCCGCGCCCCCACCTGCCATATTTGTCGGAGGGGGAAGGAAAGAGGGGGGGAGAGGGAAGGAAGGGGGAATTCTATTCCACTCTTTCCTTTCCCTTCCCTTCTTTCCTTCTCCTCCTAGGCCGGCCCATATGGGGGGCACACTAGCCCCTTGTGGCTGGTGCGTTTCCCCTCTTGGCCCATAAGGCCCATATCTTTTGCCGGGGGTGTCCGAAACCCATTCCGGTGACCCGATAAGTACCCGGTACCCCCCGAAACACTTTCGGTGTCCGAATACTATCGTCCTATATATGAATCTTTACCTCTCGACCTTTTCGAGACTCCTCGTCATGTCCGTGATCTCATCCGGGACTCCAAACAACATTCGGTCACCAAAACACATAACTCATATAATACTAAATCGTCATCGAACGTTAAGCGTGCTGACCCTACGGGTTCGAGAACTATGTAGACATGACCGAGACACCTCTCCGGTCAATAACCAATAGCGGAACCTGGATGCCCATATTGGCTCCTACATATTCTATGAAGATCTTTATCGGTCGAACCGTAATGACAACATACGTAATTCCCTGTGTCCATCGGTAAGTTACTTGCCCGAGATTTGATCGTCGGTATCTTCATACCTAGTTCAATCTCGTTACCGGCAAGTCTCTTTACTTGTTCCGTAATACATCACCTCATGACTAACTCCTTAGTTGTTTGCTTGCAAGCTTATGATGTGTATTACCGAGAGGGCCCAGAGATACCTCTCCGATACTCGGAGTGACAAATCCTAATCTCAATCTATGCCAACTCAACAAACACCTTCGGAGATACCTGTAGAGCATCTTTATAATCACCCAGTTACGTTGTGACGTTTGATAGCACACAAGGCATTCCTCCGGTATCCGGGAGTTGCATAATCTCATAGTCGAAGGAATATGTATTTGACATGAAGAAAGCAATAGCAATAAAACTGAACGATCATTATGCTAAGCTACCGGATGGGTCTTGTCCATCACATCATTCTCCTAATGATGTGATCCCGTTATCAAATGACAACTCATGTCAATGGTTAGGAAACCTTAACCATCTTTGATCAACGAGCTAGTCTAGTAGAGGCTCACTAGGGACATGGTATTTGTTTATGTATTCACACATGTATTTAAGTTTCCAATCAATACAATTCTAGCATGAATAATAAACCTTTATCATGAATAAGAAAATATAAAATAACAACTTTATTATTGCCTCTAGGGCATATTTCCTTCAGTCTCCCACTTGCACTAGAGTCAGTGATCTAGTTCACATCACCATGTGATTTAACACCAATAGTTCACATTGTCATGTGATTAACACCCATAGTTCACATCGCCATGTGACCAACACCCAAAGGGTTTACTAGAGTCAATAATCTAGTTCACATCGCCATGTGATTAACACCCAAAGAATACTAAGGTGTGATCATGTTTTGCTTGTGAGAGAGGTTTAGTCAACGGGTCTGCCATATTCAGATCCGTATGTATTTTGAAAATTTCTATGTCTACAATGTTCTACATGGAGCTACTCTAGCTAATTGCTCCCACTATCAATATGTATCCAGATTGAGACTCTGAGTCATCCAAATTGGTGTCAAAGCTTTTATTGGTGTAACCCTTTATGATGAATTCTTTATCACCTCCATAACCGAGAAATATTTCCTTAGTCCTCTTAGGTAACTAAGGATAAATTTTGACCGTTGTCTAGTGATCTACTCCTGGATCACTATTTTACCCCCTTGCCAAACTCATGGCAAGGTACACAATAGGTCTGGTACACAGCATGGCATACTTTATAGAACCTATGGCTGAGGCATAGGGAATGACTTTCATTCTCTTTCTATCTTCTGCCATGGTCGGGTTTTGAGTCTTACTCAACTTCATACCTTGCAATGCAGGCAAGAACCCTTTCTTTGACTGATCCATTTTGAACTTCTTCAAAACTTTGTCAAGGTATGTGCTTTGTGAAAGTCCTATTAAGCGTATCGATCTATCTCTATAGATCTTGATGCCCAATACATAAGTAGCTTTACCGAGGTCTTTTATTGAAAAATTCTTATTCAAGTATCCTTTTATGCTATCCAGAAATTCTATATCATTTCCAATCAACAATATGTCATCCACATATAATATCAGAAATGCTACAGAGCTCCCACTCACTTTCTTGTAAATACAGGCTTCACCATAAGTTTGTATAAAACCATATGCTTTGATCACCTCTTCAAAGCGTATATTCCAACTCCGAGATGCTTGCACCAGTCCATTGATGGATCGCTGGAGCTTGCACACTTTGTTAGCTCCTTTAGGATTGACAAAACCTTCTGGTTGCATTATATACAACTCGTCTTTAAGAAATCCATTAAGGAATGTAGTTTTGACATCCATTTGCCATATTTCATAAAATGTGGCAATTGCTAACATGATTCGGACGGACTTAAGCATCGCTACGGGTGAGAAAGTCTCATCGTAGTCAACTCCTTGAACTTGTCGAAAACCTTTCACGACAAGTCGAGCTTAGTAGATAGTAACATTACCATCAGCGTCAGTCTTCTTCTTGAAGATCCATTTATTTTCTATGGCTTGCCGATCATCGGGCAAGTCCATCAAAGTCCACACTTTGTTCTTATACATGGATCCTATCTCAGATTTCATGGCCTCAAGCCATCTATCGGAATCTGGGCTCATCATAGCTTCTTCATAGTTCGTAGGTTCGCCTTGGTCTAGTAACATGACTTCCAGGACAGGATTACCGTACCACTCTGGTGCGGATCGTGCTCTGGTTGACCTACGAAGTTCATTAGTAACTTGATTTGAAGTTTCATGATTATCATCATTAGCTTCCTCTCTAGTTGGTGTAGGCATCACAGGAACAGTTTTCTCTGATGTACTACTTTCCAATTTGAGAGAACGTACAATTACCTCATCAAGTTCTACTTTCCTCCCACTCACTTCTTTCGAGAGAAACTCCTTCTCTAGAAAGGAATCATTCTTAGCAACAAATATTTTTGCCTTCGAAACTATGGTAGAAGGTATACCCAATAGTTTCTTTCGTGTATCCTATGAAGGCGCACTTCTCCGCTTTGGGTTCGAGCTTATCAGGCTGAAGCCTTTTGACATAAGCGTCGCATCCCCAAACTTTTAAGAAATGACAACTTAGGTTTCTTGTCAAGCCGTAGTTCATACGGTGTCGTCTCAATGGATTTAGACGCTGCCCTATTTAATGTGAATGCGGCTATCTCTAATGCATAACCCCAAAACGATAGTGGTAAATCGGTAAGAGACATCATAGAACGCACCATATCTAATAAAGTACGGTCACGCGTTCGGACACACCATTACGCTGTGGTGTTCCAGGTGGCGTGAGTTGTGAAACAATTCCACATTGTTTTAAATGAAGGCCAAACTCGTAACTCAAATATTCGCCTCCACGATTAGATCGTAGAAACTTTATTTTCTTGTTACGATGATTCTCCACTTCACTCTGAAATTGTTGAACTTTTCAAATGTTTCAGACTTGTGTTTCATTAAGTAGATATACCCATATCTACTCAAATCATCTGTGAAGGTCATAAAATAACGATACCCGCTATGTGCCTCAACACTCATCGGACTGCATACATCGGTACGTATTATTTCCAATAAGTCATTGGCTCGCTCCATTGTTCCGGAGAACGGAGTTTTAGTCATCTTGCCCATGAGGCACGGTTCGCAAGTATCAAATGATTCATAATCAAGTGATTCCAAAAGTCCATCCCCATGGAGTTTCTTCATGCGCTTTACACCAATATGACCTAAACGGCAGTGCCACAAATATGTTGCACTATCATTATCAACTTTGCATCTTTTGGCATCAATATTATGAATATGTGTATCACTACGATCGAGATTCAATAAACCATTTACTTTGGGTGTATGACCATAGAAGGTTTTATTCATGTAAATAGAACAACAATTATTCTCTAACTTAAATGAATAACCGTATCACAATAAACATGATCCAATCATATTCATGCTCAACGCAAACACCAAATAACATTTATTTAATTCCAACACTAATCCCGAATGTAGAGAGAGTGTGCGATGGTGATCTTATCAACCTTGGAATCACTTCCAACATACATCGTCACCTCGCCCTTAACTAGTCTCTGTTCATTTTGCAACTCCTGTTTCGAGTTACTAATCTTAGCAACTGAACCGATATCAAATACCCAAGGGCTACTATGAACACTAGTAAAGTACACATCAATAACATGTATATCAAATATACCTTTGTTCACTTTGCCATCCTTCTTATCCACCAAGTATTTGGGGCAGTTCCGCTTCCAGTGATCATTTCCTTTGCAGTAGAAGCACTCAGTTTCAGGCTTGGGTCTAGCTTTGGGTTTCTTCATGGGAGCGGCAACTTGTTTGCCATTCTTCTTGAAGTTCCCTTTCTTTCCCTTTTGCCCTTTTTCTTGAAACTAGTGGTCTTGTTAATCATCAACACTTGATGCTCTTTATTGATTTCTACCTTCGCCGATTTCAGCATCGCGAAGAGCTCGGGAATCATTTTCGTCATCCCTTGCATATTATAGTTCATCACAAAGTTCTAGTAGCTTGGTGATAGTGACTAGAGAATTTTGTCAATCACTATCTTAACTGGAAGATTAACTCCCACTTGATTTAAGTGATTGTAGTACCTAGACATTCTGAGCACATGCTCACTGGTTGAGCTTATTCTCCTCCATCTTGTAGGCAAAGTACTTGTCAGAGGTCTCATACCTCCCGACATGGGCATGAGTCTGAAATACCAATTTCAGCTCTTGGAACATCTCATATGCTCCGTGGCATTCAAAACATTTTTGAAGTCCCGGTTCTAAGCCGTAAAGCATGGCGTACTAAACTATTAAGTACTCATCATATCGAGCTTGCCAAACGTTCATAACATCTGCATCTGCTCCTGCAATAGGTCTGTCACCTAGCGGTGCATCAAGGACATAATTCTTCTGTGCAGCAATGAGGATAATCCTCAGATCACGGACCCAGTCCGCATCATTGCTACTGTCATCTTTCAACTTAGTTTTCTCTAGGAACATATCAAAAATAGGGGAGCCTATATCGCGAGCTATTGATCTACAACATAGATATGCAAAAATATAAGACTAAGTTCATGATAAATTAAGTTCAATTAATCAAATTACTTAAGAACTCCTACTTAAATAGACACCCCCCAAGTCATCTAAGTGACATGTGATCTAAATCAACTAACCCATGTCCGATCATCACGTGAGATGGGGTAGTCATCAATGGTGAACATCTCTATGTTGATCATATCTACTATATGATTCACGTTTGACCTTTCGGTCTCCAGTGTTTCGAGGCCATGTCTGTACATGCTAGGCTCGTCAAGTTTAACCCAAGTATTCCGCATGTGCAAAACTGTCTTGCACCTGTTGTATGTGAACATAGAGTCTATCACACCCGATCATCACGTGGTGTCTCAACACGACGAACTGTAGCAACGGTGCATACTCAGGTAGAACACTTTTACCTTGAAATTTAGTGAAGGGATCATCTTATAATGCTAGCGCCGTACTAAGCAAAATAAGATGCATATAAGATAAACATCATATGCAATCAAAATATGTGACATGATATGGCCATCATCATCTTGTGCTTTTGATCTCCATCTCCAAAGCATCGTCATGATCTCCATCGTCACCGGCTCGACACCTTGATCTCCATTGTTGCGTCGTGGTCGTCTCGCCAGCTATTGCTTCTACAACTATTGCTAACGCATAGCGATAAAGTAAAGCAATTACATGGCGTTTGCATTTCATACAATAAAGAGACAACCATAAGGCTCCTGCCGGTAGCCGATAATTTACAAAACATGATCATCTCATACAATAACGTATATCACATCATGTCTTGACCATATCGCATCACTACATGCCCTGCAAAAACAAGTTAGACGTCCTCTACTTTGTTGTTGCAAGTTTTACGTGGCTGCTACGGGCTTCTAGCAAGAACCGTTCTTACCTACGACAAAAACCACAACGGTGTTTCATCAAGTTTGCTGTTTTAACCTTCTTCAAGGACCGGCCGTAGTCAAATTCGATACAACTAAAGTAGGAGAAACAGACACCCGCTAGCCATCTTTATGCAAAACTAGTTGCATGTCTGTCGCTGGAACCGGTCTCATGTGCGAGGACATGTAAGGTTGGTCTGGCCACTTCATCCCACAATACCGCCGAATCAAAATAAGATGTTGCTGGTAAGCAGTATGACTATCACCGCCCACAACTCTTTGTGTTCTACTCGTGCATATCATCTATGCATAGACCTGGCTCGGATGCCACTGTTGGGAATCGTTGCATGGAAAACAAAAAAAATTCTACGCACACGCAATGATCTATCCATGGAGATGCATAGAAACAAGGGGGAGAGTGTGTCTACGTACCCTCGTAGACCGTAAGCGGAAGCGTTTCACAACGCGGTTGATGTAGTCGAACTTCTTCGCGCTTTAACTGATCAAGTACCGAACGCACGACACCTCCGCGTTCTGCACACGTTTAGCTCGATGATGTCCCTCGCCTTCTTGATCCCGCAAGACGTTGAGGTAGTACATGAGTTCCGTTAGCACGACAGCGTGGTGACGGTGATGGTGAAGTGATCTCCGTAGGGCTTCGCCTAAGCACTACGAAAATATGACCGGGGGTGTAAACGGTGGAGGGAGGCGCCGCACACGGCTAGGCAATTGTCTGGGGTGTGCTAGGCGCCCCCCTCCCACATATATATAGGTGGGAGGGGGAAGGGAGAGGACAAGGGGCGCCCCAAGTAGGACTGAATCCTACTTGGGCTCCTCCCAAGCCGCGCGCCCCCCTGCCATATTTGTCGGAGGGGGAAGGAAAGAGGGGGGAGAGGGAAGGAAGGGGGAATCCTATTCCACTCTTTCCTTTCCCTTCCCCTCTTTCCTTCTCCTCCTAGGCCTGCCCATATGGGGGGCGCACCAGCCCCTTGTGGCTGGTGCGTTTCCCCTCTTGGCCCATAAGGCCCATATCTTTTGCCGGGGGTGTCCGGAACCCCTTCTGGTGACCCGATAAGTACCCGGTACCCCCCGAAACACTTCCGATGTCCGAATACTATCGTCCTATATATGAATCTTTACCTCTCGACCATTTCGAGACTCCTCGTCATGTTCGTGATCTCATCCGAGACTCCGAACAACATTTGGTCACCAAAACACATAACTCATATAATACTAAATCGTCATCGAACGTTAAGCGTGCTGATCCTACTAAATCGTCATATAATAAGCTTATGATGTGTATTATCGAGAGGGCCCAGAGATACCTCTCTGATACTCGGAGTGACAAATCCTAATCTCAATCTATGCCAACTCAACAAACACCTTCGGAGATACCTGTAGAGCATCTTTATAATCACCCAGTTACGTTGTGACGTTTGATAGCACACAAGGCATTCCTCCGGTATCCGGGAGTTGCATAATCTCATAGTCGAAGGAATATGTATTTGACATGAAGAAAGCAATAGCAATAAAACTGAATGATCATTATGCTAAGCTACCGGATGGGTCTTGTCCATCACATCATTCTCCTAATGATGTGATCCCGTTATCAAATGACAACTCATGTCAATGGTTAGGAAACATTAACCATCTTTGATCAACGAGCTAGTCTAGTAGAGGCTCACTAGGGACATGGTATTTGTTTATGTATTCACAAATGTATTCAAGTTTCCAATCAATACAATTCTAGCATGAATAATAAACCTTTATCATGAATAAGGAAATATAAAATAACAACTTTATTATTGCCTCTAGGGCATATTTCCTTCACTATCTCCAGCTCAATTGCTGATGAATCTGCTAGTCAGGATACTGCAGCAAAAGCCTCATGACCATCTACTTCACCTGAAGCACCACGTGTCATAACTGACCGTGAGTTTCTCATAAGCCTTTATCAGAAAGTTGACAAGAATCACCGATGGGTTATCGTCAGTTCGCTGTTGTTCAAGCCAACATGACAGTGACGCATAACACCGTCCACAAGAACAGATATTATCTCCATGAGATCTTTGATCGCACTTGGGCCATCCTCTCACACTTCAAAATAGATGAAGAACTTGCTGCTATGGATTTCCAAATGAACTTTGACTGGGCTGAACCGCCAAGGAAGAAGTTCAAGAAAACCCAAGTTCCTCCTCTTATGCCAAGTTCAGAGTCTTCATCACGCACAACGGACAAAAATGAAGCTGTTGAAGACACTGCTGCTGGTCCTTCTGCACCGCGCGACCCGAACAACGCTTGCGCTCCCTCATCTTCTCCATGATTTTCTTCACGGGCGTTAGTCCTCATCTTTGTCTCCTTTTGGTCATTTGATGATAAAGGGGGAGAAGTTTGAGTTAGTCTTCAAGAGGGTCGTTATATGGGTTGTTTTTGGTTAAGTTGCAACTATTGAACTTATTTAGATTTGCTCCTTGATGAGTTGTAACTTAATAACTGTTGGTTGTCTGACTCTTTTGCTACACTTGATACGCATGCACTGACCTTAAATATATCTGCTCATGCATGCACAATTTCGTCAGACACCAATTTTCATCATGCATTCATATTCTTCAAATATCTTATGATCATGCATGATTGGATTCAAGATATAGGGGGAGATCTCCACAATTTCAACTTGCCATGTGCATTTGCTATCCAAAGCAAATTCCTCAATATGCACATCTTCAAGGGGAGTTCCTCAATATCTTGTAACCAATTTCTTCCAACTCTGTACTTACACTTCAATTATTTTTACTCCCGTTGAAAGCCTAACCAATTTGTCATGAATCACCAAAAAGGGGGAGATTATAAGTGCATCAAGTGCCCCCTTAGTTGTTTTTGAGTATTGAAGACAAATAGGTTGAGGAACTAATGTGTTTGTGAGTACACACAGATAATATAGTCCCTGAAGATTTGGTTTAACATATGGAAGACGGCCCTAAAAATGGATTTCTTCAAGTGAAGAATTTGATGATGAAATTGGTACGACCTTTGAAGAAATTGATGTGAAGACTTTTGTTTTCGTAGTTTCTTTCTTCATATTTGAGTCGTAGGAAAAACCGTACTATTAAAGGGGGTCTAGGTGAAACGTATTTCACATTTCCAAAGTGATGCTCAAACTTACTCAAACCTATACACACAAAAGCCGCTTTGAGTGAAGCCTTTGGAAATCTCCGGAACAGCTGGCGCATTTGTTAGCGACAGTGACGAAGTTCATCTGGTCACTGACGAATTTAGTCCAGCTGAGGAGTTAGGAGTTCGCCAGTGCGATCTGCCTAAAAGTGAGCAAATTGAGTGCCCCAACGAATTGGAGAGTTAAAATTCTGACCGTTGCTGCGCCGCAGGCCAGCTGTCGAGTGGATCCTTATCCTGACAATGGTCGAATTAGAGAAGGGCATTTATGACAACTCATGTCGGGTTGCCCTGGCTATAAATAGCCCCCCCCCCCCCCAAACCACTTGTTGGTTGGCTGCTCCGAGAGAACTTAACACTTGTCATAAGAGAGCATCCCATCCTCTGATGACTCTGAGAGAATCCTAAGGGAGGAAAAACCCAGAGCCAAAGTGATTGAGCATCACTGAAGAGATTGATCTGTGTGATCTGATGCATGTTACCTTTGAAGACTGTCATTCTTCCAAACGGTTAGGCGTTAAGTTTTGAGTACACCAAGAGTCATTGTGGTGTGCCGGTGAACAAGTATGTGAAGGTTTTGAAAGCCTACCTTGAAGACTTACCATGAGTGATTGGGTGAGGTCTGCGTGCCTTAGCTCAAGAGGAATACGGTGAGGATTGTGTGTCCTCAGAGTTACGACTCAGCCGCCTCAACCAGACATACAGTTGATACAACAGCCGAAACTGGTCTACCAAATCGCTGTCTTCACTGAGCCAACCTGGTTTCAAATTCCTCAACCCTTACCTTAAGTTATTCCGTTGCTGAAGAATTTGTGATCTACTTTCTGAAGAACTTGAACTGAAGCCTTTCATCATGATGTTTTGTATTTCTTCAGTTCATCTTCCTCATGCGAGTATGACTATATGATTGCATGTTCTTCACTTGTGTGTATCATGTATGCATGCTTTTCAGTTCTGTGATGATTTAGTCTCCCCGCGTTTCTATTTCTTCACTCCGATCTTCGACAAATTCATCAGAGTTTGACGAATTTCAAAAATCTCCCATACACCCCCCCTTTGGGAGTTAACCTGTGCTTTCAAGTTTACATATACACAAAATACTTTTATCATTTTGACAAGATCAAGATTTAATGCCAGCTCACTTGTTATAATCTTCAAAAACTCTTTTGAAGTTTGCACATCTATCCGGTATCCTGAGGATTTTAAAACTTTGCTGACTGTATCATTCATATATCCTTTCCTATTTAGGAAACTTGTTTTGATATCCATTTTCTATTTACTTAATACTCTTTGAAGTACAAACCAAGTTCTAAACTTGTTTATTATGCATGAAAATTAACAACTAAGTTCTAAACTTAATTGTATATGAATTTTCATTCCGGTGTGCATGGCTATGAGCCATTCCTTTGAGCTGGGCGCCGCCATCGCTTCCCTATAGTGCACTAGTTCATCTTCTTCCAAGATGAATATCTCATCATGAAATTTCAAAAAAAAATCAATGATATTCATGATTTGCATACTCCTGTTACAAGCTTTAGAGTTTCTACATCCAATGTAGTGACTTACAGTTTATTTTGCAGACAATCTATCGGAACAACTTCCAGTTTGTTAGAGATTCAGTAATCCTTTCCAAGCTATAATGTCCTCCCACTTATTTCTTTGACAATAAAACCCTTTCTTGAAAAAGTGTTCATTCATGACAAACACTTTGCCTTTTGAACATTTCAATGGAAGGAATCCAAATCATGTTTTTGAGATATCCTACAATTCAGCATTTATCTGGTTTGTAAACTCCATAACTCATATGGTTTCTATTAGCCAGACTAATATGCGGTGCTCTGTTTAGTGTATATCTTGTTGTTTCAATTATACCCCAGTTTTTTAAAAGCAGATCGGTAATAAAATAATTCCATAATTATTCGAGTGTTTTCCTAAACTTATGACTCGGATAATTTTCTTCTGTATTGAAGAATCACTTTATCTTTTTTCATAATGATCCTTATCTTCATTACAAAACATTTGAACTCTTCAAGTAATATATTCTAAAATTCCTTTAAATTATTCAAATATTTCAGATTTTATGTTAAGTAAATGATATTTACCTAATCTTTAATGAAGCATAATTATCCACCGCGCCCTGTGTTATTCATCAGACCTTATACATCATTATGTATTATTTTATTTTGATTTCTCAATCAAGATAATTCAATACTTCATCTATATGAAGATTATTTCCCAATATAACCAAGCAGTGCCACTTTTAAGTGGAGCTTATAAGTCTTCTTAAGACGTTTAGCATTAATGTTATAAAATTTTCAAATCAAGATTCATGAATAAACCATCAAAATCTTAGGTAAATCCAAACATATTCTTATAACCACTTCAACAACAACTGTTCAAAACTTTATAAGAATATTCACCGCATAATCCAAAACATTATGTCTTACATAACTCTGGAACATAATAACTATTATTTGATCCTAAGATAAATCTTGAAGATAGACTCCATTAGTCTCAAGTAGCGATCCCGTCACCATCCTTGACTAGCATAATGTCTTTATTTCTTCTCAACTTGTGAGCTTTCTGTAGTCACTGCATTAGTTGCAAATGAGAGCAATCGATTAGTATCAAATACTTGTGACATACATAAACAAGTAAAACAACATTAACTTTGTATAACGTTTATACCTTTACCAGAAGAACCGTTCTTCTTATCCACCAAGTATTTCTTGCAGTTACGCTTCTAGTGACCCTTCTGTTTGCAGTAGAAACATTCAGTCTACTTAATGGCTCCGCCCTTGTTCTTCTTCTGAGAGGCGGTCTTACCGGCACCAGTAGATTTCTTGTTGGACTTTCCCTTCTTCTTGAAACTGGTAGTCTTGTTGACCATCAGCACTTCTTTGTTCTTCTGCATCCTAGCTTCCGCAGTTTTGAGCATAGAAAACAACTCATTTACACTTTTCTCCATCCCATTCATGTTGTAATTCATGATAAAACCATTGTAAGATGGGGGGAGTGAAGCAAGCACAATATATGCACCAAGTGTTTGCAGAATTCCAAATTCCAATGAAGCAAGTCTATCAACATAGCCAGCAAGCTTCACTATATGCTCACTCATTGAGGAACCCTCTTTCATCTTGCACCCAATCAGGGCCTTGGTTAATTCAAACAGTTTGGTCCCTGCCTATTTCTTGTACAGAACTTCCTGTGACCCAATTATAAATTGAGTGGTAGATTGTTCAAAATGCTTCTGTAGTTTAGGATCCATGCAAGTTAACATGAGACACTAGGCTGCCTTATAGTCACCACCACGAGCAGTATAAGCAGCAACTTCTTCTGGTGGTGCATCCTTTGAGCGAGCATCACCCAGGGGCTGATCCAGCACATACTCCATCTTAGCACTCCTGAGAACAAATCTCAGGTTCCGAATCCAATCCGCACAGTTTCCACCATTTGCAGCCAACTATTCTTTCTCAAGCATAGGGGCTAAGTTGAGCATATTGCGAGCCATTTATTCTACAATGATAAACACACAAATAATTTTAGACATAATTCATAATAACTATTGCACTATTATTAAAACAAATTTTAATTTAAAGTGCAGTCTCACTCAAATTAATACCTCTCATAATTAATAGTGAGTGATTCAAGATCCAAGTCTAGTTCTTGGCCATTGATATGGACATCACTGATGACGAGAACTTTGACCGGTGGGCAAACTTTTGCTGATCATATCTCCATATGACTCTTGTTCATCTTTCGATTCTTCGTGCTCTGAGCTCAGAACGATTCTGCTAGAACTTTAAGACAACTAAGTGCTATCTACATCCATGGTCTGACCATCCCCGTCTTACACCTCACATCCTGTTTGTATTCATGTGGACATGATGCACTCTAGAACGCTATGTGTCATAGACAATTGCAACACTAGGAAGAGCACCTTTTACCTTGATATGTACTGTGAGATATCACCCTAATAATTAACTAATTCACAATCAAAGGGTGTAAACAACAAAGGGATAAACATCTCAGGTAATTCATAATAGCATGATATGGTATAGCCCTGGGCGCCAGGACTTCTCTATGATCGTCTTCAATCTCCAGTTGAAGTGACGTGACGGCCAATATTTTGTAGCCGTGGCAACCATCTCAAAAACGTTGTTATGGCGGCAATCTCAGATAATGTTGCCGTGGCGATCATTTCAGAAAACATTGCCGTGGCACCAAAATCTGAAATTCCGCTCTGGCACGAAATTATAGCTCCTCGTCCCGCGCCTGGTACACCTTCTCCTCGTCGGGGTCCTTGGTACGCCTCCAACATATCTATAATTTTTTATTGTTCCATGCTATTATAGTGTCAATCTTGGATGTTTTATATGTAATTATATATCATTTTTTTGGGACTAACCTATTAACTTAGTCCCAAGTGCCAGTTGTTGTTTTTTGTCTATTTTTGGTTGTCGAGAATATCAATACCAAACGAAGTTCAATTGCCACGAAACTTTTTGATGATTTTTTCTGGACATAAGAGACCCTGGAAGCTTCGGGAGGAGGCCAGAAGATGAAGGAGTAGCCCACAAGGCACCAGGGTGCGCCCAGGGGGTAGGCACACCCTGGTGGCTTGTGGGGCCCTTGTGTGACGCCCTCGGCTCAATCATGCACTAATAATACACGCAAATGCACACGATCAAGCCTAATGACTCACTTGAAGATATCACAACACAACTCTAAAACATAAATAAAGTCATACAAGCTTTATATTACAAAGCCAGGGGCCTCGAGGGCTCGAATACATAAGCTCACATACAAGTGTCAGCGGAAGCATCAGATATCTGAGTACAGATATAAAAGATAAAACAGATAGGCCTTAAGAAGGCAAGGCAAAACAAAACACTACGATCGAAAAGGTGGAGGCCTCCTGCCTGGGACCCTCTGAACCTACTCCTGGCCGTCAGCCAACTCGTAGTAGTAACCACCCTCGGGGCAGTAGTAGTAGTCGTCGGCGGGGATGGCTGGCTCCGGGGCTCCGTCATCTGGTTTCATCAAACGGATATGGGGAAAAAGAGGAAGCAAAGCAACCATGAGTACTCATCCGAAGTACTCAGCAAGCAAGGATCTACACTACATATGCAACATTATCAAAGGAAGGCTGTATATGTGGACTGGGCTGCAGAATGCCAGAATAGAGAGAAGGCCTAGTCCTATCGAAGACTAGCATCTTCAGTGGTCTTGCAGCATTAGAAGAGTGTAGATAGCATAGTATAAAGTAGTAGTAGTGTTATCAACCTCACCCAGAGATCCTTCCTAACTCCCTGCGAGAAAGCAATCCCAGAGCCATACTATCCATATCTCATCTCAAGTATCCAGTTCTAGTTGTATCGATCGGGATACAACTCCGAGCGTCCATTACCGAGGATCCGGCTATGCATAGATTAGTTCTTCCATGCAGGGGTGCACCAACTTACCCACCACGCTCGATTGACTCAGGCCGGACACAATTTTTGGGGTCATGCCCGGCCTTGGCCAAACGATACACCGCAACCCGACCTAAGCTTAACAAAGAGGTCAGCACGCCGGACTAAACCTATGTGCCCAGGGGTCTTGGGCCATCGCCCCGGGAACTCCTGCACATTGCAAACGCGGCCGGTGAGCAGACCGAGCCCCCCTTATACAGGTGCAGGGCGTTACCAGTCCAACCCAGCGCGTGCCGCTCAGTCGCTGACGTCCATTAAGCTTCGGCTGATGCATACGATGCAAAGTGCCCATAACTGTTCCCACGTGATGGTTAGTGCTATCGGGCCAAAGGCCCACTCGGATGAAATATCCAAATCGTTAGTGTGTTGGCAGCGTGCGGTAACGAGCAGAGACTAATGATTGATGTGACCCCGTCGCCCCGTCTCGAGGACTTGCGGCAAGGGCTAAGAATGCCCGGCCACGCCTCATAATTATCTCACGGGCACCCTCCGGTCAACCCGTCTCCACATCACTCGCATCTCATGCTCGCTCGGGTACCCCTCAGGGTCGACCCGACTTTCCAAGTAACAGTTGTAAAGTCCAAGTGTCCGTGTGTCCATAACATCAGGGGAATCTGAGGTATCACCCTCGTTGGATTCCTACTCGATGTATCCGTCATGGTGAACTCGGAGGAATCACCCTCGATGGGTTCACACTTGAGGTGTTGCACGACAGCGTCGTTACCGGAAGTGGTGAAGGAGGAATCACCCTCGATGACCACGACCAATTAACTACCCTATAAGGTTAACATCAGAAGTACTAACGAGGTATCACCCTCGGCACTCGATAGTAACCCAGTAGTGTCGTACAACTAAGGGGGGTGATGTGCGGTGCCGAGGCCTGGGTGTCGATCCCGTTGATCGAGTCATCTGATAATCCAGCGGGGGCAACTGGGTCAAAGTGGCGTCTCTGGTTGGTCTCTAACCAGCCTATATTAAGCAGTTTAGGATAAGCAGGTAGGTATCAACAGCAGTTACAAAAACAGGCTATGCATCATAAATAGGATAAGCAGTGGTAGCAACAATTTCTAATGCAAGCATAAGAGAGAAAGAATAGGCGATGTCGGCATGTTCAAGGGGGGGTGCTTGCCTGGAAGCTCGGTTGAGAAGGAAGGGTCGTCGTTGACGTAGTCGTACTCAGGGGCCTCATCGTCGGTCTCGGGGTCTACCAGAGGATAAGAGGAGGAAGAAACAGTAAATACAGAGCAAACAAAGCATCACAAAACATAACATGACAATACGCGGTGCTAGGGGTGACCTAACGCGGTACTAGGTGATACTGGCGAAGGGGGGAAACATCCGGGCAAGTATCCCAGGTGTTTGGCATTTTCGGACAGACGGATCGGAGAGGGACGGTTGCATGTTCTCTATGCTAGGGACGCGTGGCGGACGAGCGGACTGCGTATTCAGATTCGTCTCGTCGTTCTGAGCAACTTTCATGTTCAAAGTATTTTCATCCGAGTTACGGTTTATTTTATATTATTTTTCAAAGTTTTAATTCATTTTCAGGAATTAACAGATTAATTAAATCAAAAAGCATTTATGACGTCAGCGGTCAACTCTGACCGTTGACCAGTCAAACTGACAGCTGGGTCCCACATGTCATTGGCCGAACACTAACTAACAGTTAACATTTAATTAGTAGGTTAATTAGAGTTAATTAGTTAACTAAACAGAGTTAATTAATTAATTTCTTTAATCTCTTTTTTATTCTTTTTTTAATGTTATGGGGCGTGGGGCCCATACGTCATAGGCCCTGGGGGAGCCATAGCGGGCGCGGGCGTCGGGCACAGCCCGAACGGGGGCACACCCGACTGGGGCAGCGGCGGGGCACGCCGCAGCCGCTGGCGAGTGGAGGCGGGCAGCACCAACAGCAAGCAGCATCAGCAGCAGGCTGCAGATGCGCGCGGCGCACGGCCGCGGGAGGCGGGTGCTGCGAGGCCGCAGCGTCAGGTGAAGGCGGGCAGCAACGCGAGGCGAGCGCCATCGCAGGAGGCGAGCGGCGAGCGAGGACGGCCAGCGGGAGGGGTTGGCGATGGGGCGAGTGGCGCGGTGGCGATGCGGGACAGGGGCGCGGTGTGCAGAGGAGGCGAGGCGCGCGCGAGTGGTTGTGGCTGCGCGCGGGGGCCGGCGAGCAGCGCCGGGCACGGACGGCGACGGATGGCGGTGGTGGAGCAGGCGGGGCGCAGCGGGACGGTGCGAGGCGGCAGTGGTCATGAGCAGGCAGAGCAGGGGCCGTGGAGGGGGGGCCACGACGGGCAGCGCCGGCGCGGGGTGCCGGGCGCGCGCGCGTTGGCGTGCGCTAGACGCCAACCAGCGCGGGCAGGGGAAGTGAGCGCGGTGGCTGCAGCGTCCCACGGGGAAGGGGGCAGAGGGAAGAGAGGGGGTGGTGCTCACGACGGGGCCGTAGGGGACTGGCAGCAGGCTCGGGGAGGAGTCGGGGTCGGCGTGACGAGGCAGAGGAGCTCCGGGCGACGAGCAGCAACGGCGGGGTGGTCCTCGGGCGTTGGGGACAATGAGACGGCGGCGAGGTAGTCCTGGGCGGGGTGGTAAGGGCGAGGCGGCACCGGCGCCGGGGTCGGAGCGGCGGTGAGGCGATGGCCTCGATGCCCTGATCCGATCGGGATCGAGGGGAGGGAGGCAGAGGGGGAGGGAGTGGGGCGAGTGGGAGGTGTCGGTGGCTAGGGTTTGGGTAGTGGGGGTTAAGGGGGAGTGGGGATGGGCCGGCCTTGTGCCCTGGATGCCCGGTTGGGCCGGACGGCCCAGGGGGGAGGGGCCTTTTGGCTTTTTATTTGTTTTATTTTCTTTTTTTTCTTTTCTGATTTCTCTAATTGTTTCATTTATTTTAGCTTTATAAAACACCAAGTTAGCCCCAAAATTAGTATCATTGATATAGGCCACTCCCAAACTTAGTTTGGACCCATAATAAGTTAGTTCAATATTTTTATAATTTAAAAAGGCAATTAAAGTATTATTGTAGTCACTGTTTTTAATTGGTCTAGGGCATTTAAACATTATGAAAAATGTTGGTTCCACCACCAAATTAGTTAGGGATTAATTGCCACATGATGAACATTTTAGTTTCTTGATTTGAACAACTTTTATTTGCATTTTAAATTTGAATTGCAATTGAAATTGCAATATGAAATGAGATATGATGCTAATGATGATCAAGCACTGTTAACCATGATGACTTAGCATTATCAAGAGGGTAGTCACTGTAGTGTGAAGCTGGGGATGTTACAAATCTCCTCCACTACAAGAAATCTCGTCCCGAGATTTAAGTGGGGAAGTAAAGGGTAACTTCGGGAGAACTGACCCTTATAGGGTTAATTATCTGGTGAACAATTGAGGGAATGTGGTAGAAGTGTCTCTCGAGTTGAAACTTAAGAAAACATCGAGAGCAAAGTATGAAGGTACAATAGGAAGTTTCAAGCGAATGGACAAACGATCGATACCTGAACAGAGTGTGAGAAGGGGGTTCAGAGCATCGGGAATAGATCATCTCTCGGAGGGTGGCTCATAATATGATACGAAGCCAAATGCAAGAATATTTCGGAATCAAGGTTGTTCAGGAGAGTCAGGTTCCGATCCTGTGGAACTGTGGGGATTGCCAATCGAAAGTAGGGAGGACGGTGACATCTTACCGGTCACGACAACAAGGTATGTCAGAGGATAGTCTGTCAGTTATGTCGGTGTCAACATCGGTACCAAGGGCGAGGGACGAAGAGAACCATTTTCCTGCTCGTTAAAATGAGGCGGACCAATAGGCAAAGTTCTCGTCCATCAGGGGTTACCGGAATGTCATCAACAATAGTAACAGGGTCTCACTGACAAGGTTGTACATCGGGGTGTTTGTAAACAGGGATTTTTTTTCTGCTTATATCATATAGATCACAAGAAAAGTTAAACAAAGCAAATGGAAAGGAAAATGTGTTTATACACAAGAATTAGGAGTGTATCTTTTCCCAAGGAAAAGTAGAGCATGATATACATGATAGGCCAACGAGTTCAAAAGCATTTAGATAAAGGGGTGAGGGAAGAGTCATGATACTACCCATACAACAGTGTTTGGATAATAGATCAAGAAACATTTGTCAATATGCTCCCAATGTTCTTGTTGATATTCGGAATACCACATTCATGCTTTGAGGTAGCATTGGTATGGTGTTTCAAGCAAAGGTTGGATCTGAAGATCACAAGAGATACGAAGGAACAATTTCAAGAATAACAAGGAACTCAATGTATGAGCAAAACATCATCAGGTGAGTGTTGGAGGAAGTCAAGGATGTGGTCGATGATAACACAGATCATCGAGGGGCAAGAATGGTATTTCTCACCATGAATTCGATCGACATCTTAGAACAAGGCAGTATATTGATGGTGATCACAACAAATTTTGTCGAGAGGCTCTATGACGATGCAATCGAACATCGACGGCATCCGGCAAAAGGGAATGATGAAGCGAAAGGTTATTGAAACCACGGATACGACACAAGCTCGAAATCAAGCTTGTTGTTCAGGGTGGAATGGTAAGATGAGGAAGATCGACGTAAGCTTCGCTCATCGTCGGAAGTTGTGCTCCGTGAATAAGGACCAGGTAGCACAGTTAAAATTTTGCATGATATCAATATAGCCGATCAGGCTAGAAATGATGTGATGGAGTATCATCCCAATAAGAATTCACAAGAGGTAGTGCTATGACTCAATATCCTTGAGATAACAGGGGCATTACTTGTAGGTAGATCAGAATAGAGGTTGGACAGGTGAATTGATCTGCAGAAGACAAGTATTTTAACTTGTCCGGGAAATGGAATCAAGGAGAAAATATGGTCGGAACCACGATTGCAAAAAATCAATTTACAGATGCAAGATGAACTTATACTAAGGGAACATTTGATTATAAGAGAAGCTTCTATGATATGTTCTACATCAGGTCCATGGGCATGAACACAAAGGTTCAAGGTCAACTCCCACTTCTTCAATGCATAACCTTTCATTCACTCCTCGTTTTTGAAGAAATAGTAGTGCGGAAGATTTATCTGGTGAAGCACTAGAAGAGTATGACTCGCATAACTTTCGAGTTCACACGGATTAGGGAAAGCATAGGTTCAACCCATCGGGGCATCTTAGGAACATATACCACAAACTGCAGGAGTAATTAACACAAGCTCGACAGCAGAGCATGGTTGACAAAAGGAGAGGATACAATTTACCAAAGGCATTATGTATCAGGGAAAAACTCACAATATTTTGGATGTGAAGGACACTGCCGGATAATAATCCAACAAAGGATTCAGCGGTCCTCAATGGATCTGATGTGAGTATCAGTACTCAATCAGAAGGAGGAAAGAATGCAAAGGCATCAGATTATAGAAACAGCTGAATAATTCGGCGTTCAATGTTGAAGGGAACTAGGTGGTCAATCAATTGCAACATGATTGGCCGAGATCCAACTCATGTCCAGAATGACGTCTGAGCAAGAAGGTCAAATTTCAGGGTTTGACTGATGATTGCGAGCATTCGCAACATGATGAATCAATAGGCTCAGGATGACAATGACAAAGGATGTTAATGAATATTGCTGGACATATGGATTTAACCATAATGCAGGCAAACAAGACTTTCGGGAGCACTAGGCTACAGAGGATCTTTGGGAGATCGGATAGCAATACGAAGTATTTTGTGAAACACAAGAACAACTGGGGATGAATGGATCCCCGGAAATGTGAGGGGTTATTCATAAGTATGTTCAGGCGGAAAGGAACTGCAAGGCAGTAGGTTCATAGAATTCTCGAAATGTCGAATAGTATTTTGATATGTCGGATGGAACAAAAGAGTAACTGGAATGAATATATGTACGACAAGTGTAAGTAGTTATTCGTCAGGATTTATCGGTGGTCAGAAACTGCAAATAAGTGGGCACAGGGTCTCGGGAATCATCGAGGAGTATCTTCAGAGTCTTCTGATGGAGCAGACGATTATCTGTGGTGCAGGGGCTCTCCAGGATGACGTGGTTACGAGAACCTAATGTCAGAGTTAGTAAAATCTTTAACCCGAATAGAAGAGAGATCAGAGTCCCAGAGTATAGACGAGGAATAAAAGATTCTAATACCACCCAATTGGTGACGTGGGCCCGTAAGCCACACAGCCATGTTAGTAAAACGGTTTTTCAAAGACTAGACTCAACTTCGGCCAAGGAGTTGGAAAGGGGGATTCCTATAGGCAGTCGGCTCTGATACCAACCTGTGACACCCCCGGCTCAATCGTGCACTAATCATACACGCAAATGCACATGATCAAGCCTAAGGACTCACTTGAAGATATCACAACACAACTCTAAAACATAAATTAAGTCATACAAGCTTTATATTACAAGCCAGGGGCCTCGAGGGCTCGAATACATAAGCTAGCCTACAAGCGTCAGCGGAAGCATTACATATCTGAGTACAGATATAAAAGATAAAACAGATAGGCCTTAAGAAGGCGGGGTAAAACAAAACACTACGATCAAAAAGGCGCAGGCCTCCTGCCTGGGGCCCTCCGAACCTACTCCTGGTCGTCAGCCAACTCGTAGTAGTAACCACCCTCGGGGTAGTAGTAGTAGTCATCGGCAGGGACGGCTGGCTCCGGGGCTCCGTCATCTGGTTGCATCAAACGGATATGGGGAAAAAGAGGAAGCAAAGCAACCGTGAGTACTCATCCGAAGTACCCAGCAAGCAAGGATCTACACTACATATGCAACATTATCAAAGGAAGGCTGTATATGTGGACTGGGCTGCAGAATGCCAGAATAGAGAGAAGGCCTAGTCCTACCGAAGACTAGCATCTTCAGTGGTCTTGCAGCATTAGAAGAGTGTAGATAGCATAGTATAAAGTAGTAGTAGTGTTATCAACCTCACCTAGAGATCCTTCCTCGACTCCCTGCGAGAAAGCAATCCCAGAGCCATACTATCCATATCTCATCTCAAGTATCCAGTTCTAGTTGTGCATTTTAAATTTGAATTGCAATTGAAATTGCAATATGAAATGAGATATGATGCTAATGATGATCAAGCACTGTTAACCATGATGACTTGGCATTATCAAGAGGGTAGTCACTGTCGTGTGAAGCTGGGGATGTTACACCTTGTTCCCCCTTTTGACCTTATTCTAGCTCTATAAATTCTCTAAAATGGGGAAACCAGTAGGGAGCCACCAGAAACCCTTTTTCCATCGCCGCAAGTTCCTGTCTCGAGAGATCCCATCTAGGGCCTTTTCTGCCACGTTGTCGGAGGGGAATCAACCACAGAGGGGTTCTACATCAACCTTGCTGCCCCTCTGATGATGTGGGAGTATTTTACCATAGACCTACGGGTCCATAGCTAGTAGATGGATGGCCTCTTCTATCGCTTTGATATTCAATACAATGTTCTTCGAGATCTATTCGATGTAACACTTTTTGCAGTGTGTTTGTTGGGATCCAGTGAATTGTGAGTTTATGATCAGATTATCTATGAATATTATTTGAGTCTTCTCTGAACTCTTTTATTTATGATTATTATAGATTTGTATTTCCCTCCGATCTATTGATTTGGTTTGGCCAACTAGATTGATTTTTCTTGCAACGCGAGAGGTGCTTTGTGATGGGTTCGATCTTGCGGTGCTCAATCCCAGTGAAAGAAAGGGGCATTACACGTATTTGTATCGTTGCCATTAAGGATAAAAAATGGGGTTTATTCATATTAATTGAGTTTACTTTGTCTACATGTCATCTTGCTTAAGGCGTTACTCTGTTCTTTATGAACTTAATACTCTAGATGCATGCTGCATAGCAGTCGATGTGTGGAGTAATAGTAGTAGATGTAGGCAGGAGTCGGTCTACTTGACTCGGATGTGATGCCTATATACATGATCATTGACTTAGATATCGTCATGATTATTCGCTTTTCTGTCAATTGCCCAACAGTAATTTGTTTACCCACCATATGCTATCTTCAAGAGAGAAGCCTCTAGTGAAAACTATGGCCCCCGGGTCTATCTAAATCCCATATTAAAATCCCAAAATATATTTCTGCACTTTTATTTACTTTCTTTTATTTTGTGTTTTTATTTATCTATCTATCACTACGAGATTTGATCCTTGCGATTAACCGCCAAGGGATTGACAACCCCTTGTTTGCGTTGGGTGCAAGTATTTGTTATTTTGTGTGTAGGTACTTCTAACGAGTTGTTGCCTGGTTCTCCTACTGGATTGATAATTAGTTTCTAACCGAGGGGAATACTTATCTCTACTGTACTGCATCATCCCCTCCTCTTTGGGGAAATCCCAACGCAACTCACAAGTAGTAGGAAGAATTTCTGGCGCCGTTGCCGGGGAGACATCACCAACATCTATCAAGTACCTACGCATAAACTTTCATCTCCTTGCATTTACTTTATTTGCCATTTGCCTCCCGTTTTCATCTCCCCCACTTCTAAAACCTTTTTTTACAAAAACAGAAAAATATTTTCTGTTTTCCTTTTTATTCGTTCTCTTCTTTGCTCGCTTTACCGTTATGGCTAGTTCTTCACTTGTTACGTGTACCCCTGAAAATGAAGTGCTTAACTTTAAACAAAGAGGGGGAGAGAGTTTAAACTATGCTTGGCATTGGATTTGCAGTGATCATAATAGATCAACTCGTAAACAATCTACCGTTGTTCTTCTTCGCAATTTTTATGTGGGTATTACTACTTGGTATAGATTTGTGCTTGATACTATCACTGGAGGAAATTTCTTGAGTAGTAATCCTACTGATGCTTTTAATGCTATGGGAAATTTAGTGGGCTCACCACCTATAACTATCAATGAAACATCATTAACATTGAAACACATTATGCAAAGGTTAGAAGCTATTGAAAATAAAATTTCTACCATAGAGCATATTGAAAATTTGGATAACAAGATCCATAACCATGTCACTCGATTCGAGTTAAGGATAGGAACTACTCTTAAGACACTAAAGGAAAAGGAACCCATAATTGATGAGAGAATAGAACAAAGTCCTGCTAGAATTGATAAGTTGGAAGAAATTATTAATAATTTGGGTTCTGCTTTTTCTTCCATTAAAACTATTGAAAAGACTCCTCCTAGCAAGAATTGCAAGTTTATATATATTCCCAAAAACAAGGGTGCCACATCTAGCAATGGTAGCAAAGATCTTAAAATGATTAGTGTTCACCCCAGTTTCGTTGATTTGATAAAGGAACCAATCTATGAGAATAAGATCCTCAATCTTGTTCCTAGGAGTGTGATCGATATGCATTCTAGAACTCCTAGGAAGTATGGATGTGTGATTGAAGAGTTGGAAACTAAAGATGACAACACTTGAAACTATGCATTACGCCTAGCTAGGGGCGTAAAACAATAGCGCTAGTTGGGAGGCAACCCAATAGTTATCTTATTTTTCTTGTTTATTTTCCTTTTTTTGGTGTGCACACAATTATGCTACTGTTATGGTTGTGTTTTTGTGTTTAACTTAGTGTTTGTGCCAAGTAAAGCCTTTGGGATGATTTGGATGATAGTTGATTTGATTTTGTGAAAAAACAGAAACTTTTGCACCTAGTGGCAGAATTTTTTAAATTCACTGTAACATGCTTTTGATCTGAATTTTTTTACACATGATTGATATACAAATTTCCCACGTTGTCCTAATTTGTCAGAATTTTAGGAGGTCAGGAAGCATGGTAATTATTCAGATTACTACAGACTATTCTGTTTTTGACAGATTCTGTTTTCGTTGCATTATTTGCTTGTTTTGATGAATCTATGGATTGTATCAGGGGGTATAAGCCATGACAAAGTTAGAATACAGTAGGTATAGTGGAATAATAAAATATGAATGGGTTTACAACAGTACTTAAAGTTGGTGACTTGATTGTTATACTAACGGATCCCACGAGTTTTCTGTTGAGTTTTGTGTGCTGAAGTTTTCAAGTTTTGAGTGAGACCACGATGGATGAAGGAATAAGGAGTGGAAAGAGCCTAAGCTTGGTGATTCCCGAGGCACCCCAAGGTAATATTAAAGGAATCCCAAGCATCTAAGCTTGGGGATGCCCCGGAAGGCATCCCCTCTTTCTTCTACCAACCATCGATAACATTACTTGGAGCTATATTTTTATTCATCACATGATATGAGTTTTGCTTGGAGCATCGTGTATTATATGGGTATTTACTTTGTTTTATTTTTAGTTTGTCACAATCATCTTTTCTGGACACACCTATTTGAGAGGGACACACATTTTTCATGATTTATTAGAATACTATATGTGCTTCACTTATATCTTTTGAGTTAGACAATTGCTCTTGTACTTCACTTATATCTCTTAGAGCACGGCGGTGATTATATTTTGAAGAAATGGATGCACTCTCATGCTTCACTTATATTATTTTGAGAGTTGATAATAGTAATAGTAATATGCACAAGATATGAATTTGGTCCTAATGTGATGGATATTCGAGAAGGATATAATAAAATCTTTCATGTAGATCACTGAATATGATAAGTCTGATTCCTTGCAATAGTTTTGCGATATGAAGATGATAATATGTGAGTTGTACTAGTGAGTAATTGTGGTTTAGTAAGAATATTGGTGTTAAGGTTTGTGATTCCCTATGCATGCACGTAAATTCAATAGTTATGCAACGAAGTTATATCCTACTTATGGTGCATTATTCAGTGTTAGTTATTCTCAATGCATGTTTATGACCATTTTCGTTTTCTAGTTGGTCGCTTCTCAATCTATTTGCTAGCCTCCATTTGTACTAAGCAGGAATGCTGCTTGTGCATCCAATTCCTTGAACCTAAAGTTGTACCAAATGAATCCACCATACCTACCTATATGCGGTATTTACATGCCATTCGAAGTAAATTTGCATGTGCCAACTCTAATCTTCAAATAATTATCCGTTTTTGTGTTCCTGTACTGCTCATGGAGCGACAGGGGATGGTCAATATCTTTCATGCTAGATGGGTTATTCTCACGATGAGTGTTTATTCACTTGTCATTGCACGAGAAAGTGGTAGGTAACAGGGATGCCCAGTCCCGTAATGCATCAAAATAAAAAATGAAATAAACTCCCCCTTGAAAGTTGAAAGTTTGGAAGGCACCCATGGATACGGCTAGCCATGGATTGTGAAAGAATGGTGGAGGTGGAGTACAACTTTATTTTCTGTTGGGTAACCACCTATAATGTGTCTAGCATGGGAGATATTGGAAACTTTCGGTCATGACGTTGACAGGAAAAGCATGCCTCTCAAAATAATTTATCTTAGTGCCAGTTGGTGTTTTTTTGCCTATTTTTGGTTTTGCAGAATATCAGTACCAAATGAAGTCCAATTGCCACGAAACTTTTTGACGTTTTTTTATGGACATAAGAGACCCTGGAGGCTTCGGGAGGAGGCCGGAAGATGGAGTAGCCCATAAGGCACTAGGGCGCGCCCTGGTGGCTAGTGGGGCCCTCGTTCCCCTATTTGACCTAATTCCAGCTCTATAAATTCTCAAAAATCGAGAAACCAACAGGGAGCAACTAGAAACCCTTTTTCCGCCGTCGCAAGTTCATGTTCTTGAGAGATCCCATCTGGGGCCTTTTCTGCCACTCTGCCAGAGGGAGACAACCACAGAGGGGTTCTACATCAACCTTGCTGCCCCTCCGATGATGTGTGAGTAGTTTACCATAGACCTACGGGTCCATAGCTAGTAGCTAGATGGCTTCTTCTCTCTCTTTGATCTTCAATACAATGTTCTCCTTGATGTTCTTGGAGATCTATTCAATGTAATCACTTTTTGCGGTGTGTTTGTTGGGATCTGATGAATTGTGAGTTTATGATCAGATTATCTATGAATATTATTTGAGTCTTCTCTGAACTCTTTTATGCATGATTATTATAGATTTGTATTTCCCTCCGATCTATTGATTTGGTTTGGCCAACTAGATTGATTTTTCTTGCAACGCGAGAGGTGCTTTGTGATGGCTTCGATCTTGCGGTGCTCAATCCCAGTGACAAAAAGGGACATTACACGTATTTGTATCGTTTCCATTAAGGATAAAAAGATGGGGTTTATTCATATTAATTGAGTTTACTTTGTCTACATCATGTCATCTTCCTTAAGGCGTTACTCCGTTCTTTATGAACTTAATACTCTAGATGCATGCTAGATAGCGGTCGATGTGTGGAGTAATAGTAGTCGATGCAGGCAGGAGTCGGTTTACTTGTCTCGAACATGATGCCTATATACATTATCATTGCCTTAGATATCATCATGATTATTCACTTTTCTATCAATTGCCCAACAGTAATTTGTTTACCCACCATATGCTATCTTCAAAAGAGAAGCCTCTAGTGAAAACTATGGCCCCCGAGTCTATCTAAATCATATATTAAAATCCAAAAATATATTGCTGCACTTTTATTTACTTTATTTTATTTTGTATTTTTATTTATCTATCTATCACTACGAGATTTCATCCTTGCAATTAACCGCCAAGGGATTGACAACCCCTTGTTTCCGTTGGGTGCAAGTATTTGTTATTTTGTGTGTAGGTACTGCTAACGAGTTGTTCTGTGGTTCTCCTACTGGATTGATAACCTTGGTTTCTAACTGAGGGAAATACTTATCTCTATTGTACTACATCATCCCCTCCTCTTCGAGGAAATCCCAACGCAGCTCACAAGTAGCAGTCCTCCGTGTACGTCTTGCCACCATCACCTGTAACCTATCTCTACGGTATTTACATTAAGGTGGAAATCTCGTGGCTCTGATGACCCACAAGTATAGGGGATCAATCTTAGTCCTTTTGATAAGTAAGAGTGTCGAACCCAATGAGGAGCAGAAGGAAATGACAAGCGGTTTTCAGCAAGGTATTTTCTGCAAGCACTGAAATTATCGGTAACAGATAGTTTGGTGGCAAGGTAATTCATAATGAGTAACAAGTAACAAGTGTAACAAAGGTGCAGCAAGATGGCCCGATCCTTTCTATAGCAAAGGACAAGCCTGGACAAACTCTTATATAAAGCAAAGTGCTTCCGAGGACACATGGGAATTATCGTCAAGTTAGTTTTCATCATGCTCATATGATTCGCGTTCACTACTTTGATAATTTGGTATGTGGGTGGACCGGTGCTTGGGTGTTGTCTTTACTTGGACAAGCCTCCCACTTATGATTAACCCCTCTCGCAAGCATCCGCAACTACGAAAGAAGAATTAAGATAAATCTAACCATAGCATGAAACATGTGGATGTTGGGGAATGTTGCATGGAAAAAAATTTATATGCACGCGCAAGATCTATCCATGGAGATGCATAGCTACGAGAAGGGGAGAGCATCTACATACCCTTGTAGATCGCTAAGCGGAAGCGTTTATCAACGCGCTTGATGTAGTCGTACACCTTCACGATCCGTCCCGATCAAGTACCGAACGTACGGCACCTCCGCGTTCAGCACATGTTTAGCTCGATGATGTCCTCGCCTTCTCGATCCAGCAAGAGAGGCGAAGTAGTAGATGAGTTCTGTCAGCACGACGGCGTGGTGATGGTGGTGGTGAAACTTCTCCGCAGGGCTTCGCCAAGCACAACGGACGTGGACGAAGGAGGAACTAGAACTAGAGGGAGAGGGGGCGCCGCGCACGGCTTGGGTAGTCATGGTGTGTTTTGCCCCCTCCTCTCCTCACATATATATAGGTGGAGGGGGAGGGGAGGCAGCCCTAGGGGCGCCCCAAGGTGGCCGGCGGTCGCCCTGGGCTCCTGCCCTAGGCGCCTCCCCCCTTTCCTTCTTTAGGGGTGGAGGAGATGGCAGGGGAGGGGCCGGCGGCTGCCCTGCCTTGGCGCCCCCCCTTTCCTTCCTTAGCGCGTGGCCAGGGGAGGTGGAGTGTGCTCAGCCCCCTAGTGGGCTGGTGCGCCTCCCTCCTTTGGCCTATGAGGCCCACCAAACCCTTCCGGCACTCCGATAAAACTTTGGTGCATTCCGAAACCTTTCCGGAGACCAAATAGTATCATCCTATATATCAATCTTTACCTCTGGACCATTCCGGAGCTCCTCGTAATGTCCGTGATTTCATCCGGGAGTCTGAACAACATTCGGTCACCAACTCACATAACTCATATAAAACTATATCCTCAATGAACGTTAAGCGTGCGGACCCTACGGGTTTGAGAATGATGTAGACATGACCGAGACGCTTCTCCGATCAATAACCAATAGCGGGACCTTGATGCCCATATTGGTTCCTACATATTCTACGAAGATCTTTATCGGTCAAACCTTTATGACAACATACGTAGTTCCCTTTGTCTGTCGGTATGTTACTTGCCCGAGATTCGATCATCGGTATCTCCATACCTAGTTCAATCTCGTTACCGGCAAGTCTCTTTACTCATTCCGTAATACATCATCTCGTAACTAACTCCTTAGTCACTTTGCTTGCAAGCTTTTTGTGATGCTGTATTACTGAGAGGGCCCAGAGATACCTCTCCATCATACGGAGTGACAAGTCCCAAGCTCGATTCACGCCAACTCAACAGACACCTTCGAAGATACCTGTAGAGAATATTTATGATCACCCAGTTACGTTGTGATGTTTAATAGCACACAAGGTATTCCTCCGGTATCCGGGAGTTGCATGCTCTCATGGTCGAAGGAATATGTATTTGACATTAAGAAAGCAGTAGCAATAAACTGAACGATCATATGCTAAGCTAATGGATGGGTCTTGTCCATCACATCATTCTCCTAATGATGTGATCCCGTTATCAAATGACAACTCATGTCTATGGTCATGAAACCTTAACCATCTTTTGATCAATGAGCTAGTCTAGTAGAGGCATACTAGGGACTTGGTATTTGCTTATGTATCCACACATGTATATAAGTTTCCAATCAATACAATTATAGCATGAATAATAAACCTTTATCATGATTAAGGAAATATAATAATAACCACTTTATTATTGCCTCTAGGGCATATTTCCAACAGTCTCCCACTTGCACTAGAGTCAATAATCTAGATTACATAGTAATGAATCTAACACCCATGGAGTCTTGGTATTGATCATGTTTTGCCCGCGGAAGAGGTTTAGTCAACGGGTCTGCCCACATTCAGATCCGTATGTACTTTGCAAATTTCTATGTATCCATCCTTGACCTTTTCACAAATGGAGTTGAAGCGTCTCTTGATGTGTTTGGTTCTCTTGTGAAACCTGGATTCCTTCGCTAAGGCAATTGCTCCAGTGTTGTCACAACAGATTGTCATTGGACCCGATGCACTGGGTATTACACCCAGATCGGATATGAACTCCTTCATCCAGACTCCTTCATGCACTGCTTCCGAAGCAGCTATGTACTCTGCTTCACACGTAGATCCCGCCATGACGCTCTTCTTGGAACTACACCAACTGACAGCTCCACCATTCAATATAAATATGTATCCAGTTTGTGACTTAGAGTCATCCGGATCTGTGTCGAAGCTAGCATCGACGCAACCCTTTACGACGAGCTCTTCGTCACCTCCATAAACAAGAAACATATCCTTGGTCCTTTTCAGGTACTTCAGGATATTCTTGACCTATGTCCAGTGATCCACTCCTGGATTACTTTGGTACCTCCCTGCCAAACTTATGGCAAGGCACACATCAGGTCAGGTACACAACATGGCATACATAATAGAACCTATGGCCGAGGCATAGGGAATGACTTTCATTCTCTCTCTATCTTCTGTCGTGGTCGGGCTTTGAGTCTTACTGAACTTCACACCTTGCAATACAAGCAAGAACCCTTTCTTTAACTGATCCATTTTAAACTTCTTCAAAACTTTGTCAAGGTATGTGCTTTGTGAAAGTCCTATTAAGCGTCTCGATCTATCCCTATAGACCTTGATGCCCAAGATATAAGCAGCTTTACCGAGGTCTTTCATTGAAAAATTCTTATTCAAGTATCCTTTTATGCTATCCAGAAATTCTATATTATTTCCAATCAGCAATATGTCATCCACATATAATATCAAAAATGCTACAGAGCTCCCACTCACTATCTTGTAAATACAGGCTTTACCGTAAGTCTGTAAAAAACCATATGCTTTGATCAGCTCATCATAGCGTATATTTGATACGTCTCCAACGTATCTATAATTTTTGATTGTTCCATGCTATTATACTATCTGTTTTGGATGTTTTATATGCATTAATATGTTATTTCATATTATTTTTGGGACTAACCTATTAACCTAGAGCCCAGTGCAGTTTCTATTTTTTTTTTTTGACTTTTACAGAAAAGGAATATCAAACGGAGTCCAAACGGAATAAAACTTTACGATGATTTTTCTTGGACCAGGAGGCACCTACGTGACTTGGAGAGAGGGCCAGAAGTGTCCCGAGGAGGCCACAAGCCTCTAGGACGTGCCCTAGGGGGAATCCTCCCTGAGGGCTTGTGGGCCCCTCGGGTGTCCTCCAACCCTAATTCCACCTCTATAAATTCAGAAATATTCCTCAAACATCAGAAGTGTCCACCAAAATACTTTTCCGCCGCCGCAAGCCTCCGTTCCCGCGAGATCCCATCTTGGGGCCTTTTTCGGCGATCTGCCGGAGGGGGATTTGATCACAGAGGGCCTCTACATCAACCTTGTTGCCCTTCCGATGATGTGTGAGTAGTTTACCACAGACCTACGGGTCCATAGCTAGTAGCCAGATGGCTTCTTCTCTCTCTTTGATCTTCAATACAATGTTCTCCTCGATGTTCTAGGAGTTCTATTCGATGTAATACTCTTTTGCAGTACATTTGTTGAGATCCGATGAATTGTGGATCTATGATCAGATTATCTATGAATATTATTTGAGTCTTCTCTGAAATCTTTTATGCATGATTAAGATATCTTTGTATTTCTCTTCGAACTATCAGTTTGGTTTGGCCAACTAGATTGGTTTTTCTTGCAATGGGAGAGGTGCTTAGTTTTGGGTTCAATCTTGCGGTGTCCTCACCCAGTGACAGAACGGGTAGCGAGGCACGTATTGTATTGCTTACATCAAGGATAAAAGATGGGGTTTATATCATATTGCTTGATTTTATCCCTCTACATCATGTCATCTTGCTTAAGGCATTACTCCGTTCTTATGAACTTAATACTCTAGATGCATGCTGGATAGCAGTCGATGTGTGGAGTAATAGTAGTAGATCCAGAATCGTTTCGGTCTACTTGTCACGGACATGATGCCAATATTCATGATCATTTCCTTAGATATCGTCATAACTTTGCGCTTTTCTATCAATATCTCAATAGTAATTTGTTTACCCACCGTATCCTATCTTCAAGAGAGAAGCCTCTAGTGAAACCTATGGCCCCCGGGTCTATTTTCCATCATATATTTTCAGATTTATAAACCAAAAAACCCCGAATATATCTTGCTGCAATTTATTTATATTTACTTTAGTTTGCTATTTTATTTATTTTTTATACCCATCTCTTTTAGATCTCACTCTTGTTCGTGACCGTGAAGGGATTGACAACCCCTTTTTCGCGTTGTGTGCAAGTGTTTGTTAGTTTGTGCAGGTGCATAGATTGGAGACTTGCTTGTGCCTCCTACTGGATTGATACCTTGGTTCTTAACTGAGGCAAATATTTATCTCTACTTTGCTGCATCACCCTTTCCTCTTCAAGGGAAAAATCAACGCAAGCTCAAGAAGTAGCAGGAAGAATTTCTGGCGCCGTTGCCGGGGAAGTTCTACATCAAGCCTACCAAGTACCCATCATAAACTCTCATCTCTTGCATTACATTATTTGCCATTTGCCTCTCATTTTCCTCTCCCCCACTTCTAAAATGTTTTTAGAAAAACAAAAAAATATTTGCCTTTTTATTCGCCCTTCTTTCATTCGTCTTTTCGCTTTCCTTTTGTTTGCTTGTATGCTAGATTGCTTGCTTTCTCATGATGTCTCAAGAAAATACCAAGTTGTTTGATTTTTCCAACACTAATAGTAATGATTTTATTAGTACTCCGATTGCTCCCGCCACTAGTGCAAAATCTTGTTATGAAAGATCAATTTTCCAGCCTTCCTAGTGAAGATGCCGCATCCCATCTAAATACTTCCGTTGGGTTATGTAACATGCAAAATAAAATAGATGTGGATAATGATATTATTAAATTGAAGCTATTTCCGTTCTCACTACGAGATCGTGCTAAAACTTGGTTTCAGCTTTGCCTAAAAATAGTATTGATTCATGGAATACGTTTAAAGATGCTTTTATTTCAAAGTATTTTTCTCCTGCTATGATCATCTCCCTTAGGAACGATATAATGAATTTTAAGCAACTTGATCATGAACATGTTGCACAATCTTGGGAGAGGATGAAATTGATGATAAGAAATTGCCCTACTCATGGTTTAGGTTTATGGATGATCATACAAAAAAATTATGTCGGATTGAAATTTGCATCTAGAAATCTTTTAGATTCCGCCACGGCAGGTACTTTTATGGAAATTACATTAGGAGAAGCTACTAAACTCCTAGATAATATTATGGCAAATTACTCTCAATGGCATACCGAAAGATCTTCCACTAGTAAAAAAGTGCATGCGATTGAAGAAATTAATACTTTGAGTAGAAAGATGGATGAACTTATGAAATTGTTTGCTAGTAAGAGTGCTCCTATTGATCCTAATGATATGCATTTGTCCACTTTGATTGAGAATAATAATGAATCTATGGATGTGAATTTTGTTGGTAGGAACAATTTTGGTAATAACGCATATAGAGGTAATTTTAACCCTAGGTCGTTTCCTAGTAATTCCTCTAATAATTATGGTAATTCCTACAACAATTTTTATGGAAATTATAATAAAATACCCTCTGATCTTGAGAAAAATATTAAAGATTTCATTAATTCTCAAAAGAATTTCAATGCTATGGTAGAAGAAAAATTGCTTAAAATTGATGAGTTGGCTAGGAACGTTGATAAGATTTCCCTTGATATTGATTCTTTGAAGATGAGATATATGCCAACCAAGCATGATATTAATGAATCTCTGAAATCTATTAAAATTTCTATGGATGAATGTAAAGAAAGAACCGCTAGGATGCGGGCTAAGCGAGATTGGTTTGTAAAAGCGTGTTCTTCTAGTTTTTTGCGATAATAATGATGAAGATCTTCAAGTGATTGGTGTGACTCCTATTGAATCTTTGTTTGCTAATATAAATATTGATAAATATGGGACTGGAGATGATTCAACTTTAGCTAGAAGGCGTCCCAATAATTTGGAGTTTAGAGATCTTAATCAAAAAATTGATAAAAGTGAGATTGGAGAGGTCAAAACTTTAAGTAGCGATAAACCCACTCTTTTGGATTTCAAGGACTTTAATTATGATAATTGTTCTTTGATATATTGTATTTCCTTGTTGCAATCCATGTTAAATTCACCTCATGCTTACAATCAAAATAAAGCTTTTACTAAACATATCGTTGATGCTATGATGAAATCTTTTGAAGAAAAACTTGAGTTAGAAGTTTCTATCCCTAGAAATATTTATGATGAGTGGGAACCCACTATTAATATTAAAATTAAAGATTATGAATGCAATGCTTTGTGTGATTTGGGTGCTAGCGTTTCCACAATTCCGAAAACTTTATGTGATGTGCTAGGTTTCCAAAAATTTGATGATTGTTCTTTGAATTTGCATCTAGCGGATTCCACTATTAGGAAACCTATGGGAAGGATTAATGATGTTCTTATTGTTGCAAATAGTAATTTTGTGCCCGTAGATTTTATTGTGCTTGATATAGATTGCAATCCTACATGTCCTATTATTCTTGGTAGACCTTTCCTTAGAACGATTGGTGCAATTATTGATATGAAAGAAGGAAACATTAGATTTCAATTTCCGTTAAGGAAGAGCATGGAACACTTTCCAAGAAAGAAAATTAAGTTGCCATATGAATCTATTATGAGTGCTACTTATGGATTGCATACCAAGGATGACAATACCTAGATCTATGTTTTATGCCTAGCTAGGGACGTTAAACAATAACGCTTGTTGGGAGGCAACCCAATTTTATTTTTATTTTTTGTTTTTCGTTATGTTTTTCAATAAATACACATTATTACCTATGTATTAATTGTGTTTTGGTGTTTTAATTAGTGTTTGAGCCAAGCAAGACCTTTGGGATGCTTTGGTAATATCGTTGATTTGGTTTTGCTGAAAAACAGACACTTTTGAATCCAGTAACAGAATTGTTTAAATTCACTGGAGCGTTGAAAAATTCTTATTTTTTTACACAAGATTTATATATGAATTACCTATGTTTTCCTAATATTTCAGGATTTTTGGAATTACCTAAGTATGATTAATATTCTGGTTCCTACAAACTGTTCTGTTTTTGACAGATTCTGTTTTTTTTATGTGTTGTTTGCTTATTTTGATGAATCTGTGGGTAGTATCAGGGGGTATGAACCATGGAGAATTTGGAATACAGTAGATATAACACCAATATAAATTAATAATAAGTCACAACAGTACCTAAAGTGGTGATTTATTTTATTATACTAACGGATCTTATGAGTTTTCTATTGTGAAGTTTTCAAGTTTTGTGTAAAGATTTGATGGACAACGGAATAAGGAGTGGCAAGAGCCTAAGCTTGGGGATGCCCAAGGCACCCCAAGGTAATATTAAAGGACAACCAAGCATCTAAGCTTGGGGATGCCCCGGATGGCATCCCCTCTTTCGTCTTCAATCCATCGGTAAATTTACTTGAGGCTATATTTTTATTCACCACATGATATGTGTTTTGCTTGGAGCGTCTTGTATGATATAAGTCTTTGCTTTTTAGTTTGCCACAATCATCCTTCCTGTAAACACCTTTTGAGAGGGACACGCATTAATTGTGAATTTATTAGAATACTCTATGTGCTTCACTTATATCTTTTGAGCTAGGCAGCTTTGCTCTAGTGCTTCACTTATATCTTTTTAGAGCACGGCGGTGGCTTTATTTTATAGAAATTGTTGAACTCTCATGCTTCACTTATATTATTTTGAGAGTCTTAAACAGCATGGTAATTTTCTTAGATTATGAATTTAGTCCTAATATGATGGGCATCCAAGAGGGATATAATAAAAACTTTCATATAAAGAGCATTGAATAAGATGAGAAGTTTGATTCCTTCCATTTGTTTTGAGATATAAAGATGGTGATATTAGAGTCATGCTAGTGAGTAATTGTGGATTGGTAGAAATACTTGTGTTAAATTTTGTGAATCATGTAGCATGCACGTATGGTGAACCGTTATGTGATGAAGTCAGAGCATGATTTATTTTTTGATTGTCTTCCTTATGAGTGGCGGTCAGGGACGAGCGATGGTCTTTTCCTACCAATCTATCCCCCTAGGATCATGTGTGTAGTACTTTGTTTCGATGGCTAATAATTTTTTTGCAATAATTATGTGAGTTCTTTATGACTAATGTTGAGTCCATGGATTATACGCACTCTCACCCTCCACCATTGCTAGCCTCTCTAGTACCGCGCAACTTTCGCCGGTGCATTAAACCCACCATATACCCTTCCTCAAAACAGCCACCATACCTACCTATTATGGCACTTCATAGCCATTCTGAGATATATTGCCATGCAACTTCCACCGTTCCGTTTATTATGACACGCACCATCATTGTCATATTGATTTGCATGATCATGTAGTTGGCATAGTATTTGTGGCAAGGCCACCGTTCATATTTTTTATACATGTCACTCTTGATCATTGCACATCTCGATACACTGCCGGAGGCATTCATATAGAGTCATATTTTGTTCTAGTATCGAGTTGTAATTCTTGAGTTGTAAGTAAATAAAAGTGTGATGATCATCATTATTAGAGCATTGTCCCATGTGAGGAAAGGATGATGGAAGCTATGATTCCCTCACAGGTTGGGATGAGTCTCCGGACTTTATTAAAAATAAAAGAGGCCAAAGAAGCCCAAACAAAAAAAATGAGAGAAATGAGAGAAGGGACAATGTTACTATCCTTTTTCCACACTTGTGCTTCAAAGTAGCACCATGATCTTCATGATAGAGAGTCTCCTATTTTGTCAATTTCATATACTAGTGGGAATTTTTCATTATAGAACTTGGCTTGTATATTCCAATGATGGGCTTCCTCAAATTGCCCTAGGTCTTCGTGAGCAAGCAAGTTGGATGCACACCCACTTAGTTTCTTTTTGAGCTTTCATACACTTATTGCTCTAGTGCATCTGTTGCATGGCAATCCCTACTCACTTGCATCGATATCAATTGATGGTAATCTCCATAGCCCATTAATTTGCCTAGTTGATATGAGACTTTCTCTTTCTTTTTGTCTTCTCCACAACCACCATATTCTATTCCACTTATAATGCTATATCCATGGCTCACGCTCATGTATTGTGTGAAAGTTGAAAAAGTTTGAGAACACCAAAAGTATGAAACAATTTCTTGGCTTGTCATCGGGGTTGTGCATGATGAAGTACTTTGTGTAACACCCTGGATTTTTCCCATTTTTTTTCTTTTGATTTTGGTCCGGATTTTCTTTTCTGTGGCATAGTAGTCCTGAAACCTGGAGGGATCATCCTTGATTCCTCTTCCCTAGTGGCTTGCCAACCTCTAAACCATTCGAAGACCTTGTCATTTCCATCTTGGACCAATCCCAATATTCTTTTCCTTGGGAATATTCCTTTTTCTATTAAAGGAATAACCCTGTCTGCCGTGGGTTGTGAAGCAACCCACATTTCCATCATTCCAAAGATTCCCAAATAATTCTCATAAATTGTTTGGGACATATCTTCCTCAAATATGTCAAAACCCTTCCTTGCCATGTTCAAAAATATTTCACAAATATTCCTTTTCTGATTCTGCACTAGTTGCCAAGTTGAGAAGCAAGTACTCTTTATATTTGCTTGCTTGGTCTCAAACTTTTTGGGCATTCTTTCCTATCCATATCATTGCCACATGCCAAAATTCAACTTCATTTGGCTATTAAATCTCCCTTGGCTAATTTCCAAATTTTCTGGTCAACTGGAAGCTTTGTGAAGCAAGTGCTAGCTAGGAGTATCCAACTGAGTTGAAATTTTGCAAGAATCTTAATATGCTCAAAACATGATTCTACACCAAGTTTAAACCCTATACAATCATCTATGTGAGCACAGCCTCAAATCTTGGTTTCTGGTCAGATTTTCACATTCTGAAGCAACTATATTTTATATTGCTCCATAATTGCTGAAAATTTACAAGATCATTCTCCTACCCATATAAACTATCTCCAAAAAAATTAGGCTAATTTCATCTTCCCAATAATTCCCTAGATTTTTTCTAAGATTCTGGCTAGAGAGGATATCTGTGAAGGAAGTACCATTTTGGCTTGTCCAAATGGCATGAAATTTTTATGGCACTCTCATATGACCAAATCATCATCCTATGCCCAAATTCAGCCCAATTGGCTACTCCATCTGAGTGTCACATCAAGATTGGTTTTCTGGATCAGATTGGTCAGTTGCAAAGCAACTATATCAAATCTTGGTCCATTTCTTTCTAAAATTCACAGGATTGTAGTTCTTCCTACCCTAACACTCCCAGACATCTCATTTGACTCTTATCACCTTCTTGTTCATCACAGAGGTGTGGTCAAGTTTGCTACAGCAAACTTCCAGTGAAGCCTCACATCTACTCTTGGCTTCTTTTGGTGATCTTTAACTTCCAGGATGCCTTGGGGAGCAAGGACTTCACCCCAGACAAGGTTTGCCAGCCCCTCTAGTCCCATCTTTGCCAGTACACACGGTGACCACGCTGATGGCATGCCAGTCAGCGCGCTCTGGCGATGAAACCGCTCGGTTTCGTCCGTTCCCTCGCTCCCTTGCCACCTCTCCATGTCCAGGAGCTTCCCCTCGTCGTCGCCTTCGCTCTGGAACCCTCTCCCCCACCGGATTCTTCCCCGGCGAGCCGTCCTCGTCGAGGAATAATGAGCACATGTGACACCGTCGTCGTTTTCTTCTCCCTCGAGCCTTCCAGAGCATCCCCGAGGCCTCTCCACTCCTCTGCGAGGCCTCCCGACGCCACTACAATCCAGCCACGCCATCCCCGAGCACCAGGACGGCGATAAGCTCGCCACGGCGGCCGAGCTTATCTGCTCGCCGTCGGGCACCTATATATAGCCGCCTCCCAGCCCTCTCGAGCTCACACCGCACCCGTAGCGGTCCTCCTCTCCCTCCCTAGATCACTCCCAGCCGAAGCTCTCGCCTCCCAATGCTTGAACTCCGGCGAGCTCCGCTCACGGCCACCGCTCGGCCTCACTGAAATTCGGCCATCCCCGGCCCCCTCTACTCCACCTCGCCACCCTAGCCTACCACCACCACCTCACCGGAGCCCTCCCGCGCCTCGGTTGGCCTCTGGAGGGGCTAGGCTCTTGGTCCCAACCTCGCCGTCACCGACGTCCGCTGCGACCAACACCCTACCTGCATCAGTTCTCCCCGGCGGCCGTGCCACCCAGGTATGATGCGGCGCTCCATTCTGAGCACGACGGTGGTCGGAGCTCCTCCGGGGATGGCCTGTAGCGCCGGGAATCACCGATCAATGATGCCCCTGTGTCTCCCGTCGACGCACGCGGGTGGAAGAAGAACCTGCAAACGGGCCCCAGTCGTCAGCGGCTCGTCCTCCCTCCGTTTCTTTTAAATGGAGCAGCAGCGAGGTGGGCCGGCCCAGCAACAGCAGTGGCTGCGTGGCTCAGCCAGCTCCCCGAGCTCCAGCTGCTTTCGGCCCGTATAGCCCAAGTGCACAGTGCACTTTCCTCTTTTCCAGAAAAAAAATCTGCCAAGGACCCATTGGTGAATGAAATATTTACAAATAGGTCCCTGGCAGTCAATCGTCTACATCTTTTTACTCACAACTCCGATTCAGGTGAAACCAACGCTCACGTCTTCAGTTCGTCGAGCCCATTCTGTTGATGTCAATTTCACTAGGTGTTCACATGGTTAAAATTACCATTTTGCCCTTGCCCGTAAACAGCCCCCTCCGAGAGAGAACTGTTTTCGGCAGTCAACTCCGCGACCATTCCGCACTCCTTCCCGATGGTTCCTTCACCCCAGGCAAGCCACAACTCCCATCTGCATAATTGCATTGCAATATCATAGTTTAACTATTTACTTTAACAGCAAGTATGAGTTATTTGTGAAATGAATTGGATTATACAATGCTCGAGTAAATTCTTGGATAGGTGACTACCATGTTGAGTACCGGATTGTTAGTGACTAGTAGTTTACCCTCTTGTTGATATTATGATGATGAGATCACCGTCTATGATTATTTTGGATTTCATCCGGCAGTTCGTGGAGATGAGTTAGTAGCAGTGGCTTAAACATACTGGTTACCGGACGTCTAGTCAGATATCGTTTCAACTTGGATTAGCATGATGTCGGAGTGTCAGCCATGACAGAATTATCATTCGAAGATTAGATACTTCATGGTTCATCCTGAGTCACCTGTCCGGACTTATCCGTGCAGCCACATTTGCCGGTATGGGACGGCCTTGACTTGGTCTGATCACGTGCTCTTTCACCGGTACCGCCCGACAGGGAAGATTATGCGTGCGCACTACCCTGGACCGGTAGATGGCGATAACCTTGTGAGCCCAGTTGAGTTATATGGTACCAGGTCCCCGTTTGGGACAGTTTGTTGGCCGTGACGGTGGCAGGTGTCACGCAGTGACACAGGGGCCACCCAGGGCAGGACTCCGGGGGAGGATGATTGCCGGTGGTACGATGGGAGAGTCACGGGTCAGGCGGGTTTCATTGGAGCAACGCTGGTCCACCCGAATGGGATCACGAGGTCAGGTGCTCCATGGTGTGGGTAAAGTGCGCAACCTCTGCAGAGTGTAAAATCTATTTGAATAGCCGTGTCCACGGTATTGGACAGTCCGTCCAGACCTCACTAGGTGGTCAACCATAGTAGTGATAATGATGGAAGAACTCGTCATATGATTGGAAGTACACGATGGATTGTAAGTATTCTGAGGGTTGTGAGACAACCCGGAAGAGAGTAAGTTTGTCAGACTTGTCGTGTAGATGGAACCAGGAATATGATATGTCAGCCATGGGATGGCTATGGGATGAGTGGTCGGATGACCACATCATTGGGATTGGACTTGGAACAGGTTCGGAGTATGGATTGAATATGCTTTACCTTACTGCATTTACTTCAGTAGCTATCTTGCTATGATGTTGTCTTGCCTTAATGCTGATGTTTGTTGTGAGCTTAAGAGTACATTCAAAGTACTCACCTGGCGTGTCGTGCCAGTTTGCAGGTCATGCCATGACTGCTTGCTTGTCGAGGATCCCGAATTTGCGAGCTAGGATACGCGTTCTAGCTAGAGTCCCTGTGGAGTGGAGTCCATCACCGCCGTCGCTGTTCCGCTGCCGAGAGAGTTACCCCACTATTAGCATAGAGCTACCCCGAGCAGGCGTAGTGTCGCCGTGTCGATGTATCCTTATACCCTTTGTAACCATATCCATTGTAATAAAGAGCTGATTTGTTCTATGCCAACAGTGCCGTATTCCAGAGGACTTGTCCCTGGGCTGGAATACAGGGCGTTCCGGTCTTCTCTGAGCTGTGGTGCCACACTTTGTGTGATGAAGATGGAGCATAGCCAGACTATATGATTTTGTAGGGATAACTTTCTTTGGCTATATTATTTTGAGAAGACATGATTGCTTTATTAGTATGCTTGAAGTATTATTGTTTTTATGTCAATATTAAAGTTTTGTGTTGAATCTTATGGATCTGAATATTCTTCCCACAATAAAGAAGATTGCATTCATAAATATGTTAGGTAGCATTCCATGTCAAAAATTCTGCTTTTATCATTTACCTACTTGAGGACAAGCAGGAATTAAGCTTGGGGATGCTTGATACGTCTCCAATGTATCTATAATTTTTTATTGTTCCATGCTATTATATTATCTGTTTTGGATGTTTTATATGCATTAATATGCTATTTTATATTATTTTTGGGACTAACCTATTAACCTAGAGCCCAGTGCCAGTTTCTGTTTTTTCCTTGTTTTTTACTTTTACAGAAAAGGAATATCAAACGGAGTCCAAACGGAATAAAACTTTACGATGATTTTTCTTGGACCAGAAGACACCTACGTAACTTGGAGAGAGGGCCAGAAGAGTCCCGAGGAGGCCACAAGCCTCTAGGGCGCGCCCTAGGGGGGCGCCCTGAGGGCTTGTGGGCCCCTCGGGTGTCCTCCAACCCTAATTCCACCTCTATAAATTCAGAAATATTCCCCAAACATCAGAAGCGTCCACCAAAATACTTTTTCGCCGCCGCAAGCCTCTGTTCCCGTGAGATCCCATCTTGGGGCCTTTTCCGGTGATCTGCTGGAGGGGGATTCGATAACAGAGGGCCTCTACATCAACCTTGTTGCCCTTCCAATGATGGTGAGTAGTTTACCACAGACCTATGGGTCCATAGCTAGTAGCTAGATGGCTTCTTCTCTCTCTTTGATCTTCAATACAATGTTCTCCTCGATGTTCTTGGAGTTCTATTCAATGTAATACTCTTTTGCAGTGTGTTTGTTGAGATCCGATGAATTATGGAGTTATGATCAGATTATCTATGAATATTATTTTAGTCTTCTCTTAACTCTTTTATGCATGATTAAGATATCTTTGTATTTCTCTTCGAACTATCGGTTTGGTTTGGCCAACTAGATTGGTTTTTCTTGCAATGGGAGAGGTGCTTAGTTTTGGGTTCAATCTTGCGGTGTCCTCACCCAGTGACAGAAGGGGTAGCGAGGCAAGTATTGTATTGTTGCCATCAAAGATAAAAAGATGGGGTTTATATCATATTGCTTGAGTTTATCCCTCTACATCATGTCATCTTGCTTAAGGCATTACTCCGTTCTTATGAACTTAATACTCTAGATGCATGCTGGATAGCGGTTGATGTGTGGAGTAATAGTAGTAGATGCAGAATCATTTCGGTCTACTTGTCACGGACGTGATGCTTATATTCATGATCATTGCCTTAGATATTGTCATAACTTTGCGCTTTTCTATCAATTGCTCAACAGTAATTTGTTTACCCACCGTATCCTATCTTCAAGAGAGAAGGCTCTAGTGAAACCTATGGCCCCCGGGTCTATTTTCCATCATATATTTTCAGATCTATAAACCAAAAAACCCAAAAATACCTTGCTGCAATTTATTTATATTTACTTTAGTTTGCTCTTTTATTTATCTTTTATAACTATCTCTTTTAGATCTCACTCTTGTTCGTGACCGTGAAGGGATTGTCAACCCCTTTTTCGCGTTGTGTGCAAGTGTTTGTTAGTTTGTGCAGGTGCATATATTGGATACTTGCTTGTGCCTCCTACTGGATTGATACCTTGATTTTTAACTGAGGGAAAAATACTTATCTCTACTTTGTTGCATCACCCTTTCCTCTTCAAGGAAAAAATCAACACAAGCTCAAGAAGTAGCAATATTACAACTCCGAGATGCTTGCACCAGTCCATAGATGGATCGCTGGAGCTTGCACACTTTGTTATCACCTTTAGGATTGACAAAACCTTCTAGTTGCATCATATACAACTCTTCGTTAAGAAATCCGTTAAGGAATGTAGTTTTTACGTCCATTTGCTAAATTTCATAATCATAAAATGTGGCTATTGCTAACATGATTCGGACAGACTTAAGCATCACTACGGGTGAGAAAGTCTCATCGTAGTCAACCCCTTGAACTTGTCGAAAACCTTTTGCGACAAGTCGAGTTTTGTAGACAGTGATATTACCATCAGCGTCTGTCTTCCTCTTGAAGATCCATTTATTCTCAATGGCTTGCCGATCATCGGCAAGTCCACCAAAGTCCACACTTTGTTCTCATACATGGATCCTATCTCATATTTCATGGCCTCAAGCCATTTATCAGAATCTGGGCACATCATAGCTTCTTCATAGTTCGTAGGTTCGCCGTTGTCTAACAACATGACTTCCAGGACAGGATTACCGTACCACTCTAGTGCGGTACGTGTTCTGGTCGACCTACGAGGTTCAGTAGTAACTTGATCTGAAGTTTCATGATCATCATCATTAGCTTCCTCTATAGTTGGTGTAGGTATCACGGGAACGGTTTTCTCTGACCTACTACTTTCCAATTCGAGAGAAGGTACAATTACCTCATCAAGTTCTACTTTCCTCCCACTCACTTCTTTCGAGGGAAACTCCTTCTCTAGAAATGACCCATTCTTAGCAACAAAGATTTTGCCTTTGGATCTGTGGTAGAAGGTATACCCAATAGTTTCTTTAGGGTATCCTATGAAGATGCACTACTCCGCTTTGGGTTCGAGCTTATCAGGCTGAAGCCTTTTGACATAAGCGTCGCATCCCCAAACTTTTAAGAAATGACAGCTTAGGTTTCTTGTCAAACCATAGTTCATACGGTGTCGTCTCAACGGATTTAGACGGTGCCCTATTTAACATGAATGCGGCTGTCTCTAATGCATAACCCCAAAACGATAGTGGTAAATCGGTAAGAGACATCATAGAATGCACCATATCTAATAAAGTACGGTTACGACATTCAGACACGCCATTACGCTGTGGTGTTCTAGGTGGCGTGAGTTGTGAAACAATTCCACATTGTTTTAAATGAAGGCCAAACTCATAACTCAAATATTCGCCTCCACGATGAGATCGTAGAAACTTTATTTTCTTGTTATGATGATTCTCCACTTCGCTCTGAAATTCTTTGAACTTTTCAAATGTTTTAGACTTGTGTTTCATCAAGTAGATATATCCATACCTACTCAAATCACCTGTGAAGGTTAGAAAATAACGATACCCCCCGCATGCTTCAACACTCATCGGACCACATACATCGGTATGTATTATTTCCAATAAGTAATTAGCTCGCTCCATTGTTCCGGCGAACGAAGTTTTAGTCATCTTACCCATGAGGCATGGTTCGCAAGTATCAAATGATTCATAATCAAGTGATTCCAAAAGTCCATCCGTATGGAGTTTCTTCATGTGCTTTACACCAATATGACCTAAACGCAGTGCGACAAGTATGTTGCACTATCATTATTAACTTTGCATCTTTTGGCATCAATATTATGAATACGTGTATCACTATGATCGAGATTCAACAAGAATAGACCATTCATCAAAGGTGCATGACCATAAAAGATATTACTCATATAAATAGAACAACCATTATTCTCTGACTTAAATGAATAATTGTCTCGCAATAAAGAAGATCCAGATATAATGTTCATGCTCAACGCTGGCACCATATAACAATTATTGAGGTCTAAAACTAATCCCGAAGGTAGATGTAGAGGTAGCGTGCCAACGGCGATCACATCGACCTTGGAACCATTCCTGATGCGCATTGTCACCTCATCCTTAGCCAATCTTTGTTTATTCCGCAGCTCCTATTTCGAGTTACAAATATGAGCAACCGAACCATTATCAAATACTGAGGCGCTACTACGAGCATTAGTAAGGAACACATCAATAACATGTATATCAAATATACCTTTGTTCACTTTTCCATCCTTCTTATCTGCAGAGTATTTGGGGCAGTTCCGCTTCTAGTGACCATTTCCTTGCAGTAGAAGCACTCAGTTTCAGGCTTGGGTCCAGCTTTGGGATTCTTCATGGGAGCGGCAACTTGCTTGCCATTCTTCTTGAAGTTCCATTTCTTTCCCTTGCCCTTTTTCTTGAAACTAGTGGTCTTGTTAACCATCAACACTTGATGCTCCTTCTTGATTTCTACCTCCGTCGATTTCAGCATCGCGAAGAGCTCGGGAATCGTTTTTGTCATCCCTTGCATATTATAGTTCATCACGAAGCCTTTGTAGCTCGGTGGCAATGACTAAAGAACTCTGTCAATAACACTCTCAACTGGAAGATCAATTCCCAGCTGAGTCAAGTGGTTATGATACCCAGACATTTTGAGTATGTGTTCACTGATAGAACTGTTTTCCTCCATCTTACAACTAAAGAACTTGTTGGAGACTTCATATCTCTCAACCCGGGCATTTGCTTGAAATATTAACTTGAGCTCTTGGAACATCTCATATGCTCCATGGCATTCAAAACGCTTTCGAAGTCCCGGTTCTAAGACGTAAGGCATGGCACACTAAACTATCGAGTAGTGATACGTCTCCATCATATCTACTTTTCCTAATGCTTTTCCTCTTGTTTTGGACTCTAATTTGCATGATTTGAATGAAACTAACCCGGACTGACGCTGTTTTCAGTAGAACTACCATGGTGTTGTTTTTGTGCAGAAATAAAAGTTCTCGGATTGGAACGAAACTTTGCGAGGATTTTTTTAACAATAAAAGAGAATTACTGGAGCCAAGAACCACCGGAGGGGGGCACCTGGGTTGGCACAACCACCAGGGCGCCCCCCTCCTAGCGCGCCCAGGTGGGTTGTCCCCACCTGGTGGCCCCACAAACCCTAAATCCAACTCCATAAATACCTATTTTTCCAGAAAAAACCAGGGACAAAGAATTATCGCGTTTTGCGAGACGGAGCTGCCGCCACCTCCTGTTCTTCATCGGGAGGCCAGATTTGGAGTCCGTTTGGGGCTCCGGAGAGGGGGATCTTTGAGCGTCGTCATCACCAACCCTTCTCCATCGCCAATTCCATGATGCTCCCCACCGGGAGTGAGTAATTCCTTCATAGGCTCGCTGGTCGGTGAGGAGTTGGATGAGATTCATCATGTAATCGAGTTAGTTTTGTTAGGGCTTGATCCCTAGTATCCACTATGTTCTGAGATTGATGTTGATATAACTTTGCCATGCTTAATGCTTGTCACTTTGGGCCCGGGTGCCATAATTTCAGATCTGAACCGTTTATGTTATCACCATTATATCTATTTCTAGATCTGATCTTGCAAGTTATATTCACCTATTACTTGTTATGATCCGCAAACCCCGGAGTGACAGAAGTCGGGATACTTTCTGGTGATGACCGTAATTTGAGGAGTTCATGTATTCACTATGTGTTAATGCTTTGTTCCAGTTCTCTATTAAAAGGAGGCCTTAATATACCTTAGTTTCCAATAGGACCCCGCTGCCACGGGAGGGTAGGACAAAATATGTCATGCAAGTTCTTTCCATAAGCACGTATGACTATTTACGGAATACATGCCTACATTATATTTATGAACTGGAGCTAGTGCCGTATCACCCTAGGTTATGACTGTTATATGATGAATATCATCCAACGAATTTACCGATCCAATGCCTATGAATTTCTCTTATATTATTTTTGCTAAGTTACTACTGCTATCGTTACTGTTACACTTGCTACAAAATCATTGCTATCACTGTTACTGTTACTATTGTTGTTGCTACTACTATCAAAACTATCATACTACTTTGCTACTGATCACTTTGCTGTAGATAATTAATCTCCAGGTGTGGTTGAATTGACAACTCAACTGCTAATACTCGCAAATATTCTTTGGCTCCCCTTGTGTCGAATCAATAAATTTGGGTTGAAGACTCTGCCCTCGAAAATTGTTGAGATCCCCTATACTTGTGGGTTATCAAGACCTTTTTCTTGCGCCGTTGCCGGGGAGCATAGCTATATTTGTTGAGTCACTTGGGATTATTATCAATTTATCACTATGAAGAATCTGAAAAATGCCAAGACTAAGAGTTTTTCCTCTAAGACAAGGGGAGGTAAGGAATTGACATCTAGCTCTGCACTTGATTCACCTTCTGTTATAAGTAGACTTGCAACACCACCTCATGCTATTAATCCTGATATGTCGCAAGTCATTGATGATGCTACTTCTGCTATGAATGATACTCATGATGATGCTAGTACCTTGTTTGATGATAATGTGCCGCTAGGTGAATTTCTTGATGAACAACTTGCTAGAACTAAAGCTTTTGAGAATGCTGAAACTGATGAAATTAATGAAACTGATGAAGAGCTTGAAACAGAAAATCTTGAAACACCTATTAGATCTAGTTCTCCTAGATATGAATTGCCTAAGATACCGGAAGATTATGTTATGGATGAGGAGACAACTAGAGACTTTCTTGCTTGCAATGACAGGGATGATCTTAAGAAATTATTATGCAAACTGAAAGAAAAATCTTTGAATGCTAGAATCAAATGTGATCCTATGTTTGCTACTTCACCTATCTTTGTTGATGATAAGGATTATGAATTCTGTGTCGACCCAGAGTTAATTACTTTGGTTGAATCTGATCCTTTCCATGGTTATGAAACTGAAACTGTTGTGGCACACCTTACTAAGTTGAATGACATAGCCACCCTTTTTGCTCATGATGAGAAAATTCGCTATTATTATATCCTTAAGTTATTTCCATTCTCATTAAAGGGTGATGCTAAGACTTGGTATAATACTCTTGCTCCTGGTTGTGTGCGTAGTCCCCAGGATATGATTTACTATTTCTCTGAAAAATAGTTTCCTGCTCATAAGAAACAAGCTGCCTTACATGAAATATTTACCTTTGTGCAAATTGAAGAAGAGAGTCTCCCACAAGCTTGGGGGAGGCTTCTCCAATTGCTTAATGCTTTGCCTGATCATCCACTTAAGAGAAATGAAATACTTGATATCTTCTATAATGGACTAACCGATGCCTCTAGGGATTTCCTAGATAGTTGTGTTGGTTGTGTTTTTAGGGAACGAACTATTGGACAAGCTGAGGAATTATTGAATAATATATTGAAAAATTACGATGATTGGACTCTTCCTGAATCACCACCTAAACCCACTCCGAAGAAGAGGGGTATCTTATATCTCAGTCCTGAAGATATGCAAGAGGCAAAGAAATCTATGAAGGAAAAAGGTATTAAAGCTGAGGATGTTAAAAATTTACCACCTATCGAAGAAATACATGGCCTCAACACACCACCACCATCACGGGTGGTAGAGGTAAACTCTTTAAAGTTTGATGAAGGTGATATTCCTTATAATAAACATCCTAGTCAATGTATTTATGAGTTTGATAACTACATTATGAAACAAGAGCACTTCAATGCAAATGTTATGAAGTAATTGAAACACAACTCTGATATGATTGCTCGCTTGAGTGACTTGTTATTTAGAATTACCAATGATGTTAGAGGTGTAGGAAAACATGCCGCTATGGTTCAAACTCAACTAGAACAAGTTGCTAAATCTCAAAGAGAACTGCTTGATGAAATGAACAATAATATCAATGATCATGTTGTTAGAGTGTGACGCCCGGATAGTTAAGCTATAGTAACCCTCTGCTAATGATGCCACGTCACTTCGATTACTGTTGCTAATCTCACACTAGTTCGAAACCGATTCAAATTCAAATTCAAAATCAAGCAAACAATAAGAATTTTCAAACTTTAAAACTGAAATGTTCGGAGTGTGCCATTTAACGCCTAGGTATTTATGGTGAAGGGACCATGCTTTTATAAAGAGCCTAAGTACTTTTAAATGAATTAAAACAGAAAAGCAAATAAATATAAAAAAGAAAAGGACTAAACGAAAACAAAAACAAAACAAAAGCAACCCCCCCCCCCACTGGACCAGGCGGCCCAGCTGGCCGACCCAACTGGCCCAACCGGCCGGCCCAACCCCTCCTCTATATCGCCCACTACCCTGAAACCCTAGAGCCCACGCCCCCACTCCCACCCCACGATCCCCTCGCTCATCCTCCCCCCCCCCCCCCGCATGGATCTAGATCGGGGGCTACCGACCCCGCCGGACGCCGCGACGCCACCGCCCGTCCCCGACTCCTCCCCAACCCCGACGTCGCCGACGCCGTCGACGCACGCCGCTACACCTCGCCGCCTCGTCGCGCCGACCCCGACTCCTCCCCAAGCCCGCTGCCATTCCCCTACGGCCCTGCCGTGAGCACCTCCCTCTCTCTTCCCGTCACCGTCGCCGCAGCCCCCTGCTGCACCCGCGCCTCCTGCTCGCCATGCTCGCCCGCCGTCCCGTCCGAGCCGTCCAGGTCGCTGAGCACCGCCACGGCCACCGCACAGCACCGCCTCGCCCTCCGCTCGCCCGCCTATGGCCGTTCTCCGGCACCTCTGCGCTCTGCTCCCGCGCTCCGCCGCCCACGTGCCGCGCCCGCGCACCGTCGCGGCGCCCCTGCCCGCCGCTGTGTCGCTGCTCCCCTGTTGCAGCTGCCGACCCCGCTCTCCCTCGCCGCACCGGTCGCGCCCGGCCGCTTCTGCCAGTGCCCGCGCCTGCGCCTCGCCTCCCGCGCTGCCATCCCGACCAACCGCCGCCTGACTTGGCCTCGCCTTCGCCCGCACGCGCATCCGGCCTCAGCCGCTGCCATACGCCGCCGCCGGCTGTCGCCCACGCCGGCCACGACCACTCAGCCCCGCTCCGGCCATGGCCTTGCCTTGCCCCCCGGTCGGGCTTGGCCTCAGCACGGGCGACGCGGGCGCCCCGGCGGGCTGGCGCCCGTCGCCCAGGTCCATTCGCCCGCGGCCGCTAAGGACCCCCCGGGCCTATGACATGTGGGCCCCCCAGAGCATTTTATAAAAAAAAGGAATTAAAAAAATGTAAAAATAAATAATAATTAATTAATTAACTTAATTAACCCTATTTAAATTAACTAATTAAGATTAATTAACCTAATTAACTACTGTTAATTAACTAACAGTCACTGACAGGCGGGACCCACCGTCAGTTTGACCCGGTCAAATTCACTGTTGGCTGCTGACGTCAGCAACACGTCACGATGACATCACTCTGCACTGTTTTGGATAATTTGAATTTAAATAAATATTTAAATTCCAGAAAATTGATTTAAACTTTGAAAAATCATATCTTTTAAACCGTAACTCCGATGGAAATAATTTATATAAGAAAAATGACGAGAAAAATGAGACGAATCCAAATACGCTACCCACATACCTGTCAGATGCCTCTAGCTATATGAACATGCAACTTTTTGCCTGTTTCTGGCAGATGAATAGTGCCCAACTTTAATTAAATAAATCTGAATAAATTCCTAAATTAACTAAATCATTTAGTTAGGCAGTAGAACACCCCGGCACTGCATATTGTCATGTCATACTTTGTGTAGCATTGTTTGCTTTGTATTTACTGTTTCCTCCCCCCTCCTTCTCTCTCGATAGACGCTGAGACCGCTGACGATGCTGTCGTGAACGACTACTATGTCGACAACCCTTCTCTCTCGACACAGCTTCCAGGCAAGCCCCCCCCCCCCCCCTGATCAACCCGATATCGCCTATTCCTTCTCTCTACTGCTTGCATTAGAGTAGTGTAGCATGTTACTGCTTTCGGTTAATCCTATTCTGTTGCATAGCCTGTCTTTGCTACTACTGTTGATACCTTACCTGCAATCCTAAAATGCTTAGTATAGGTTGCTAGAATTACATCAGTGGCCCTACACTCTTGTCCGTCTGCCGTGCTATGCTACTGGGCCGTGATCACTTCGGGAGGTGATCACGGGTACATATACTATATACTATTACATACTTATGTTACTGTTCGGAGATGGGGGCTGAAGGGGCAGGTGGTTCCATCCAGGCAGAGGTGGGCCTAGGTTCCCGACGGCCCCCGAGTGTTACTTTGTGGTGGAGCGACAGGGCAGGTTGTGACCACCTAGGAGACAGGTGGGCCTGGCCCTGGTCGGCGTCCACGGTTACTTCAAAATAACACGCTTAACGAGATTGGGTATTTGATCTGAGTCTGGCTACGAGCCTATACGCGCTAACCACCATGCGGGAACAGTTATGGGTACTCGACGTCGTGGTATCAGCCGAAGCCTCCTAGACGTCAGCGACTGAGCGACGCGCGCCTGGTTGGACCGCGTAACGCAACTTCCTTTGTAATGCAGGTTGCTAGGTCTGCTCTCCGGCCGCCCACGCAACGTGCAGGTGTGCAATGGGCGATGGGCCCAGACCCCTGCGCGCATAGGATTTAGACCGACGTGCTGACCTCTCTGTTAGGCCTAGGTAGGGCTGCGACGTGTTGATCTTCCGAGGCCGGGTATGACCCAGGAAAGTGTGCCCGGCCAGAGGGATCGAGCTTGTTGGGTAATGTGGTGCACCCCTGCAGGGAAGTTTATCTATTTGAATAGCCGTGTCCCTCGGTAAAAGGACGACCCGGAGTTGTACCTCGACCTTATGACAACTAGAACCGGATACTTAATAAAACACACCCTTTCAAGTGCCAGATACAACCCGGTGATCGCTCTCTCACAGGGCGACGAGGAGAGGATCGTCGGGTAGGATTATGCTATGCGATGATACTTGGTGAACTTACCATCTACTCTCTTCTACATGCTGCAAGATGGAGGCTGCCAGAAGCGTAGTCTTCGACAGGATTAGATATCCCCCCTCTTATTCTGGCTTTCTGCAGATCAGTCCACTGATATGGCCCTTTACACATATACCCATGCATATGTAGTGTAGCTCCTTGCTTGCGAGTACTTTGGATGAGTACTCACGGTTGCTTTGCTTCCCCCTTTTCCCCCTTTCTTTTCTTTCTGGTTGTCACAACCAGATGCTAGAGTTCAGGAGCCAGACGCCACCGTCGACGACGACCCCTACTACTCTGGAGGTGCCTACTACTACGTGCAGGCCGCCGACGACGACCAGGAGTAGTTTAGGAGGATCCCAGGCAGGAGGCCTGCGCCTCTTTCGATATGTATCCCAGTTTGTGCTAGCCATCTTATGGCAACTTGTTTAACTTATGTCTGTACTCAGATATTGTTGCTTCCGCTGACTCGTCTATGATCGAGCACTTGTATTCGAGCCCTCGAGGCCCCTGGCTTGTATTATGATGCTTGTATGACTTATTTTACTTTTAGAGTTGTGTTGTGATATCTTCCCGTGAGTCCCTGATCTTGATCGTACATGTTTGCGTGTATGATTAGTGTACAATTGAATCGGGGGCGTCACATAGAGTAATGACTAGAGGGGGTAGAATGACTCAGGAACCACTTTACCCTGAGGGACACCCTAAAAGAATTGAACAAGAATCTCAAAGAATTAACACTGATGCACCTAGTCCTTCTAAAAAGAAAAAGAAGAAGAAAAATGATAGGACTTTGCATGCCTCTAGTGAACCTGAAGTAGAAAAGCCTCCTGATAATGATAATGATGTTTCTATTTTTTATGCTGAAACTCAATCTAGTAATGAACACTCACCTTATGATAATGAAAAAGATAGTGATGAGGTTCATGAAGACACTCAAACAAATAATAAAGAACCAGATAATGATGTTGAAATAGAACCAGCTGTTGGTCTTGATAACCCACAACTCAAGAATAAAAGATATGATAAAAGAGACTTTGTTGCTAGAAAACATGGTAAGGAAAGAGAACCATGGGTTCAAAAACCTATGCCCTTTCCACCTAAATCAACTAAGAAGAAGGATGATGAAGAATTTGAACGCTTTGCTGAAATGATTAGGCCAGTCTTTTTGCGCACCCGTTTGACTGATATCTTAAAGATGGCCCCTTATGCAAAGTATATGAAAGACATCATCACAAATAAAAGGAAAATACCGAAAGCGGAAATCTCCACCATGCTTGCTAATTATTCTTTTAAGGATGGAGTACCTAAAAAACTTGGAGAGCCAGGAATACCAACTATACCTTGCTCCATCAAAAGAAATTATGTGAAAACTGCTTTATGTGATTTAGGAGCTGGTGTTAGTGTTATGCCTTTCTCTTTATATAAAAGACTTGACTTGAATAAACTCACACCTACTGAAATATCTTTGCAAATGGCTGACAAATCAACTGCCATGCCTATCGGTATTTGTGAGGATGTGCCCGTTGTTGTTGCAAATGTTACTATCTTAACTGTCTTTGTTATAGTTGAGATGCCCGAGGACGACAACATGTCGATTATCCTTGGTAGACCCTTTTTGAATACTGCAGGGGCTGTTATTGATTGCAATAAAAGCAAGGTCACTTTTCATATCAATGGTAATGAGCATACGGTGCACTTTTCGAAGAAACAATTCCAAGTGAATGGTATTAATGTTATTGAAAAATCTCCGACAATCACTATTGGAAGTTTTCAACTACCTCTACCTACTGCCAAAAAGAAATATGAAATGCTTATTGTTGGGGACGTGCATATCCCCGTTGAGGTAACTTAGTGTTTTACGAAAGTCCTTCGGTTTCATGCCGATCGAAGGTGGTTGTTAATAAGACTTGATCAACCTTATTAATGGATCACTTTTGAGAGGTATGAAGTTGATGAAATTAGTAGGCACTACTTTTTGTTCTTACTTTTATTTTTCTATTTTTCTTAGTTAAATAAAATAGATGCTATGTTTTATATGTTTCCTGAATTTCCCGTGTAATAAAAAAATGACCCAAAAATAAAAGTTCTCAGAATGCTCTGAAAATTTGATACGATTTTTTTCTGAATATTTCTGAATTTTTGATACAAATAACATCAGAGGGGGGTGCACCAGGTGGGCACAACCCACCTGGGCGCGCCAGCAGCCCCAAGCGCGCCCTGGTGGGTTGTGGTCCCCAGGTGGGCCCCCTCACCTATCTCTTTAGCCCATATCATCACCTACCTCCAGAAAAAATTCACCATTGCTCTCTCTCGTGTTCTTGCTCTCAAACCCACGGATTTCAATCTCTTTGCTCGAAGCTCCATTTCCGAAACTATTTTGGGGGATTGCTAGTCGGTATGTGACTCCTCCATTGGTCCAATTAGTTTTTGCTTTAGTAGTTTATATTTTGAATAATTAGTTACTCTTGGTGCTGTTGTAGATGAGTTTGCATGTTGAATTCTTAGAGTTCTAAGTAGTTTGAATGCTTGATATGGTCTCTATGCATCCTTATGAGTAGTTGCTATCAATCTTGTGAAGTTTTGTTGACAAAAATTTTCATGACCCAAATTTTTTTTCTTCAGAAAATTGTACGCAAATATGATGAACCTCTTTGGAAGGAGTTCTTCAAGGAGGAGGTCCTCGGAGGCATCCTCTAGTAGCAGCTCAGTTCGTCGGTCTTATGTTGAACCAAGTGCAAATTCTATACGGGATGCCCCTACCAAATCATGTCTATGGCCGTGCGACGATTTCATGATCATGGCCGGTATTAAAGAAGAATTTGATCAATATATCCATAACGCCGAGCTCGGTCCCTACATCAAAGATAAGTGCAACCAACATCTCAACCTCACTGAATCGTTTACAAAAGATTTTAGATTCCATCCTCATGAGTCTAGAGTGTCATTTAAACTGTATGACAATCCATTTACTTTACCTCTAGAGACATTTGCTAGCTACTGCAAAATTCCATTTTGGGGTTTGCTAGATGAACCACCAAGGTCTGAGTATGAGATATTCTTGACTAGCCTTTGCTATGGTGAGACTAGAGGAGTGACACAAGGTAGAATAAAGAGCATTCATTTTCCTTCAATTCAATACTTTGCCCTATTTAATGGAAAATGCATTGTAGGCAAACAAGATTGTAGTACACTTTGTGCTCCTGACTTGAGCCTCATACGCACCGCTCTCACCGGTGTCAAATGTTATAACCTTGGAGCGATTGTGGCACGCAGGTTGCAACACAATGCTGGTAGTGGATATTTTTATGGTGGGATTTATGCGACACGTTTAGCAAGGGAGCTGGGTGTTTCACCTAGGCCTTATGACCCTATCCCACCCACGCAGTACTTAGACTTTGACGCCATGAAACGCCATAGGTTCCTTGCTGGAGAAATTCATAATTATACTTATAACCTGTTGTTTAATAAAAAGTCCGTTGTGGACACCTTTTTGCCTGCGCCTGCTTTCTTTGATGTTCACAGCAAGGGAAGATATTATGTTCTTGAGAGCTTGGCCCGAGCGCATAACGTGGAGGTTGTGGCTGCTCGGCGGGCTGAGGCGGCTGCACCTAGAGCCTCCGTGAGCTATCACTCTGACCACTACGCAGGCTACTGATGATGATTACCAAGTTAGGCCAAAGGCCTAAGCTTGGGGGAGTACGTATTTCCACCGACATTACATTCATGTTCACACATTTCATTCCAGTTGTTGGTGTTCATACTTTTTCATTGTATCATCCATGTTAGATTTATTTTCTCGCTTTCTTCTTGTGTGTTTGAAAAACTTTGAGAAAATCTAAAAAAAATTGTTTCTTGTTTCTTTTTTATTTTTCTTTCTAGCTTAGTTAGTTGTAGTATTAAAAAGAAAACCCAAAAAGATTTCCATGTTCTTCTTTTGCTTGTTGGGAGCTCTCTCGTGTAAATAGTTTTTCGCGTCTTTGTTTTTCTTTTTATTTCCTTTCTTCCAAAAAAAACAAAAACTCCAAAAATATTTCAGTGTGTTTCTCTGAATTTCTTTTCTGTTTATTGAGTCATACCAAGGAGAAGACCACGATGAAATTGTTGAGTGGCTCTCTTATGCATTATTGTTGATCTAACAAAGTGCCCAAATTACCTTGTCTTCTCCTTTGAATAAAATGTTTGCAGATTCCAGCTTAGTCCATGGCACTCTTGCGCTATTATTATTTTCATATCATTCGGTCGTGCGAGTGAAAGGCAATAATGACGATATTTGATGAATTGGCTATGGCAGGGAGAAACTGGTATGAACTCAACTTGTTCGGTTTTTGTAAATATGTTTAACCTAGTATCCATGATTCAGCCTATTATGATTAAACATGTTTGCAATGACCCTTAGAGATTATAGTTTCTCATGCCATGCTTAAGTAGCTAGGAGTGGATAATGATTTATCTTGGATGTCAACATTGCGTTAAAATGATTGTGATGTAGTATGATGATATGGTATCCTCCTCTGAATGTTCGAGTGGCTTGACTTGGCACATGTTCATGCATGTAATTGAATCAAAACCAACATAGCCTCTATGATATTTATGTTCATGGTGTTCATATCCTACTCGTTCTAGTATCCAATGTTACTTATGCATAATGCATGTTCATGACCGTTTTCGCTCTCTAGTTGGCCGCTTCTCAACCTATTTGCTAGCCTTCGCCTGTACTAAGAGGGAATACTGCTTGTGCATCAAAATCTTGAAACCAAAGTTATTCTAGATGAGTCCACCACACCTACCTATATGCGGTATTACCCTGTCGTTCTAAGTAAATTTGCATGTGCCACCTCTAAAAACTTCAAATAAATATCTTTTTTGTGTGCCTAGATTGTTCATAGAGTGACAGGAGATAGTCAGTATCTTCCATGCTAAGTGGGTTATTCTCACGATGAGTGTTTATTCACTCGTCCTTGCATGAGAGGGGCGGTAATAGGGATTCCAAGTCTCAAATTCAAATTGCAAATAATTAAACAAAACTCCCCCAGGACTGATGTTGGTATGGACGGTACTCGTGGATTCGGTTAGCCGTGGAGTGTGTTTGTTGGTGGAGGAGGAGTAAACCTTTACTTTTTTCGCTTGGAAACCGCCACTAATGTGTTTAGCATGGAAGATAGCAATAACTAATGGTCGCGAACTAAACAAGAAGGGTGCATTTCTCAAAATTTCATTTACCTCTGTTTTAAAATTTTGAGCTCTGGCACCACTGAAAATCACTGCTTCCCTCTGTGAAGGGACTATCTATTTACTTTTATGTTGTGTCATCACCTTCTCAAATAAGCGCCAGATCCTGAGAGCACTATTGTCATCCTCATGCATTGTGTGTAGCTAATGTTGGGTGCATCATGACTGGATCTTTTCTACCATGAATTACAATGTTTAGTCGCTGCTTGAACTTTGGAGGTGCTCTACATTTATGTTTTGCGGTCTCGGAAAGGGATAGCGAGATACCATTATTGTCATATTATATCATGGTTGTTTTGACAAAGTGTTGTCATTTGAGATATCTTATTATTGCTCGCTAGTTGATTATGCCATTGATATGAGTTAATATAATTTTTAAGAGTCATTGTCGACATGGTTAGTCATGATCTTGGCTGAAAACCTGGGTGCTATTTAAGCTTATTTATGTAAACAAGAGCAAAAGAGTTCGTAGAAGTTTTTCTTTTTCACTTTCAGTTTATCAACTGAATTGCTTGAGGACAAGCAAAGGTTTAAGCTTGGGGAGTTGATACGTCTCCGTTGTATCTACTTTTCCTAACACTTTTCCTCTTGTTTTGGACTCTAATTTGCATGATTTGAATGAAACTAACCCGGACTGACGTTGTTTTCAGCAGAACTACCATGGTGTTGTTTTTGTGCAGAAATAAAAGTTCTCGGATTGGAACGAAACTTTGCGAGGATTTTTTATACAATAAAAAAGAATTACTGGAGCCAAGAACCACCGGAGGGGGGCACCTGGGTTGGCACAACCCACTAGCGCGCCCCCCTCCTGGCGCGCCCAGGTGGGTTGTCCCCACCTGGTGGCCCCGCAGACCCTGAATCCAACTCCATAAATACCTATTTTTCCAGAAAAAAAACCAGGGAGAAAGAATTATCGCGTTTCGCGAGACGGAGCCGCCGCCACCTCATGTTCTTCATCGGGAGGCCAGATCTGGAGTCCATTTGGGGCTCCGGAGAGGGGGATCTTCGATCTTCGTCATCACCAACCCTTCTCCATCGCCAATTCCATGATGCTCCCCACCGGGAGTGAGTAACTCCTTCGTAGGCTCGTTGGTCGGTGAGGAGTTGGATGAGATTCATCATGTAATCGAGTTAGTTTTGTTAGGGCTTGATCCCTAGTATCCACTATGTTCTGAGATTGATGTTGATATAACTTTGCCATGCTTAATGCTTGTCACTTTGGGACCGGGTGCCATGATTTCAGATCAGAACCGTTTATGTTACCACCATTATATCTATGTTCTAGATCAGATCTTGCAAGTTATATTCACCTATTACGTGTTATGATCCGCAAACCCCGGAGTGACAGAAGTCGGGATACTTTCTGGTGATGACCGTAATTTGAGGAGTTCATGTATTCACTATGTGTTAATGCTTTGTTCCGGTTCTCTATTAAAAGGAGGCCTTAATATCCCTTAGTTTCCAATAGGACCCCACTGCCACGGGAGGGTAGGAGAAAAGATGTCATGCAAGTTCTTTCCATAAGCACATATGACTATTTACGGAATACATGCCTACATTATATTTATGAATTGGAGCTAGTGCCATATCGCCCTAGGTTATGACAATTATATGATGAATATTATCCAACGAATTCACCGATCCAATGCCTACGAATTTCTCTTATATTGTTTTTGCTAAGTTACTTCTGCTATCGTTACTGTTACACTTGCTACAAAATCATCGCTATCACTGTTACCGTTACTATTGCTGTTGCTACTACTATCAAAACTATCATACTACTTTGCTACTGATCACTTTGCTGTAGATAATTAATCGCCAGGTGTGGTTGAATTGACAACTCAGCTGCTAATACTCACAAATATTCTTTGGCTCCCCTTCTGTCGAATCAATAAATTTGGGTTGAATACTCTACCCTAGAAAACTGTTGCGATCCCCTATACTTGTGGGTTATCAAGTAGTCATCAGATCAAGCCTGCCAGATGTTCATAACATCTGCATCAGCTCCTGCAGTAGGTCTGTCACCTAGCGGTGCGTCAAGGACATAATTCTTCTTTGCAGCAATGAGGATAATCCTCAAGTTACGGACCCAGTCCGTGTAGTTGCTACCATCATCTTTCAACTTAGCTTTCTCTAGGAACACATTAAAATTCAAGGGAACAGTAGCACAGGCCATTAATCTACAACATAGATATGCAAAAATATTAAGACTAAGTTTGTGATAAATTTTAGTTCAAATAATCAAATTACTAATGAACTCCCACTTAAATCAATATCCCTCAAGTTGTCTAAGTGATACATGATCCAAATCAACTAACCCATGTCCGATCATCACGTGAGATGGGGTAGTCTTCAATGGTGAACATCTCTATGATAATCATATCTACTATATGACTCACGTTCGACCTTTCGGTCTCCAGTGTTTCGAGACCATGTCTGTACATGCTAGGCTCGTCAAGTTTAACCCAAGTATTCTGCATGTGCAAAACTGGCTTACACCCGTTGTATGTGAATGTAGGGTCTATCACACCCGACCATCACGAGGTGCTTCAAAACGACGAACTTTGGCAATGGTGCATACTCAGGGAGAACACTTTTATCTTAAAATTAAGTGAAGGGATCATCTTATAATGCTACTGTCGTTCTAAGAAAAATAAGATGCATAAAGGATAAACATCACATGCAATCAAAATATGTGACATGATATGGCCATCATCATCTTGTGCTTTTGATCTCCATCTCCAAAGCATCGGCATGATCTCCATCGTCACCGGCACGAAACCTTGATCTCCATCATTGCGTCGGGGTCATCTCGCCAACTATTGCTTCTACAACTATTGCTAATGCATAGCGATAAAGTAAAGCAATTACATGGCGCTTAAGTGATTAACACGCAGGTCATACAATAATTAAAGACAACCCTAAGGCTCCTGCCGGTTGTCATACTCATCGACATGCAAGTTGTGAACTTATTACAAAACATGATCATCTCATACATCAACATATATCACATCACATCTTGACCATATCACATCACAACATGCCCTGCAAAAACAAGTTAGACGTCCTCTACTTTGTTGTTGCAAGTTTTACGTGGCTGCTATGGGCAACTAGCAAGAACCGTTCTTACCTACGCATAACCACAACGGTGATTATCAAGTTGCTATTTAACCTTCTGCAAGGACCACCGTAGTCAAATCCGATTCAACTAAAGTAGGAGAAACAGACACCCGCCAGGCACCTTTATGCCAAACAAGTTGCATGTCAGTCGGTGGAACCGGTCTCATATGCGTGGACATGTAAGGTTGGTCCGGGCCGCTTCATCCCACAATGCCGCTGAATCGAAATAAGACATTGGTGGGAAGCAATATGAACATCACCGCCCACAACTACTTTGTGTTCTACTCATGCATATCATCTACGCATAGTCCTGGCTCTGATGCCACTGTTGGGGAACGTTGCAAGGAAAACAAAAAAAATTCTATGCACACGCAAGATCTATCCATGGAGATGCATAGCTACGAGAGGGGGGAGCATCTACATACCCTTGTAGACCGCTAAGCGGAAGCGCTTATCAACGCGGTTGATGTAGTCATACACCTTCACGATCCGTCCCGATCAAGTACCGAACATACGGCACCTCCGCGTTCAGCACACGTTCAGCTCGATGACGTCCTCGCCTTCTCGATCCAGCAAGAGAGGCAAGTAGAGATGAGTGATGTCTACCATGCAACTTTATTCTTATAGACTCGTGTTGGGCCTCCAAGCGCAGAGTTTTGTAGGACAGTAGCAATTTTCCCTCAAGTGGATGACCTAAGGTTTATCAATCCGTGGGAGGCATAGGATGAAGATCGTCTCTCTCAAACAACCCTACAACCAAATAACAAAGAGTCTCTTGTGTCCCCAATACACCAAATACAATGGTAATTTGTATAGGTGCACTAGTTCGTCGAAGAGATGGTGATACAAGCGTAGTAATGATAGTAGATATTGATTTTTGTAATAGGAACAATAAAAACAGCAAGGTAGCAATTGATAAAACGGGGCACAAATGGTATTTCAATGCTTGAAAATGAGGCCTAGGGTCCATACTTTCGCTAGTGCAATCTCTCAACAATGCTAATATAATTGGATCATATAACCACCCCTCAACGTGCGATGAAGAATCACTCCAAAGTTCTTATCTAGTGGAGAACATAAGAAGAAATTCTTTGTACGGTACGAAACCATCTCAAAGTTATCCTTTCCGGTTGATCTATCCAAGAGTTCGTACTAAAATAACACCAAGTTATCCTTTCCAATCGATCTATCTAAGAGTTCATACTAAAATAACACCATATGATACACATCAACCAACTCTAATGTCACCTAGATACTCCAATGTCACCACGAGTATCCGTGAGTTGATTATACGATATGCATCAAACAATTTCAGATTCATAATACTCAATCCAACACAAAGAACCTCAAAGAGTGCCCCAAGATATCTATCGGAGAAACAAGGACGAAAACGTGCATCAACCCCTATGCATAGATTACCCCAATGTCACCTCGGGAATCTGCGAGTTGAGTGACAAAACATATATCAAGTGAATCAATATGATACCTCATTGTCACCATGGGTATTCATAGCAAGACATACATCAAGTTCTCTCAAATCCATAAAAGTATTCAATCCGATAAAAACGAAATCTCAAAGGGAAAACTCAATTCATCACAACAAGATAGAGAAGGGAAAACACCATATGATCCAACTATATTAACAAAGCTCATGATACATCAAGATCGTGCCAACTCAAGAACACGATAGAGAGAGAGAGAGATTAAACACATAGCTACTGGTACAAACCCTCAGCTGTGAGGGTGGACTACTCTCTCCTCATCATGGTGGCCGCCGGGATGATGAATATGGCCACCGATGATGATTTCCCCCTCCGGCAGGGTGCCGGAACAGGGTCTAGATTGGTTTTTCATGGCTACAGAGGCTTGCGGCAGCGGAACTTCTAATCTAGGGTTATTTCTGGGGGTTTCTGTATTTATAGGATTTTTTGGCGTTGGTTTCACGCGAAGATGGGCCCCGAGGTGACCATAACCCACTTGCACACGGGCAAGGCCCATGGCGCGCCCCGGTGGGTTATGCTCACCTCCTTCACCTTCTGGTCCTCCCAAGAAGCTTCTAGTGCCTCTTTTGTTCCAAAAAATCATCAAAAAGTTTCGTTGCATTTGGAGAACTTTTATTTCTGCACAAAAAACAACACCACGGTAGTTCTGCTGAAAAAAACGTCGGTCCGGGTTAGTTCCATTCAAATCATACCAAAGCCATATAGAATTGTTGTAAACATGGCATGAATACTTCATAAATTATAGATACGTTGGAGACGTATCAGCATCCCCTAGCTTCATTCCTACTCGTCCTCGAGTAGGTGAATGATAAAAGAAATAATTTATGAAGTGTGAATGCTAGCATAGTGCATAAGTTTGATCAATGATAATTTCAATCACTTTTCCTAGCATCATAACAGTAACTCTTTCTCATAAAACTCATCGTGATAAAGTAGCAATTGAAAGTGTAATTTTTGTTGTGGAATGCTACCTCTCATATTCATCATATATTCTTTTTTTTAGTAGCATGGACATTTGGACTTTTAAATGGTTCAAAGCAATAGTCTATATTTGACATGAAGACTTCAATACTCAAGCATATCAACAAGCAACCATGTCTTTCAAAATATCAACACTAAAGAAAGTTGTCCCTAGCCCATCATGCTCAATCATTGATCCATTAGCAAAACACACTCGAATATTAGCTACATCCAATGCACAAGTATGATCATCGTGCTCCCTAGTTGGTGCTTTATAAGAGAAGATGAAGACTAAAAATAAAAATAAAAATTTCCATAAAAGTAAATAGATAGGCCCTTCGCAGAGGGAAGCAGAGATTTGTAGAGGTGCCAGAGCTCAAAGCTTAAATTGAGAGATAAAAAATATTTTGGGAGGCATACTTTTCCCGTCAACGAAAACAACCGAGTAATTCCCAACACTTTCCATGCTAGATATATCATAGGAGGTTCCCAAACATAAAATAAAGTTTATTCCTTTTCCACCATACTTTCGCACTCCAGGACTAGCCGTATCCACGGGTGTCGTCCATACCAACACTTTCCAAGGAATTTATTATTTGACAACATAAAGTAAATTTCTTTTTTATTTCGGGACTGGGCATCCCTATTACCGTCATACTCTCGTGCAATGACAAGTGAATAAACACTCATCTTGAGAATAACACATCTAGCATGGAAAACATTGTCCACCCCCTGCCGCTTCATGAGTGGTACGGGCACACAAAAAGGAAATTCATTTTGAAAATTAGAGTTGGCACATACAAATTTACTTTGGACGGCAAGGAATTACCGCATATAGGTAGGTATGGTGGACTCATTTGGCACAACTTGGTTTAAGGAGTTTGGATGCACAAGTAGTATTCTTGCTTAGTACAAATGAAGGCTAGCAAATAGATTGAGAAGCGACAAACCAAGAAACGAGAACGATCATAAACGAGCATTAAACATAACTAACACCGAAAAAAGCACCACAAGTAGGATATAACTTCATTGCATAACTATTGACTTTCGTGCTTGCATAGGGAATCACAAACCTTAACACCGATATTCCTACTAAAGCACAATTACTCACCAACATGACTCACATATTATTATCTCCATATCGCAAAACTATTGCAAGGAATCAAACTTATCATATCCAATGATATACATGAAAGTTTTTATTATATACTTCTTGAACATCCATCACTTTGGGACCAATTTCATAGCTTGTGCAAATTGTCATTACTATTATAAACTCTCAAAATAATATAAGTGAAGCATGAGAGTGTTTGACAAACTACTCCAAAAAGATATAAGTGAAGATAAAGCGAGTAGTTAAGTAGATGGGTAGCCATTTGAGGACTCTCTCTTATTTAGAAACTTTCAGATCTAAGTATTTTATTAAAACAGCAAGCAAAACAAAATAAAATGACATTCCAAGAATAGCACACATCATGTGAAGAAGTAAAAACTTAGGCTCAACCGAGGCTAACCAATAATTGTTGATGAAGAAAGGTGGGATGCCTACCGGGGCATCCCCAAGCTTAGATGCTTGAGACTTCTTGAAATGTTATCTTGGGATGCCTTGGGCATCCCCAAGCTTGAGCTTTTGTGTCTCCTTAATTCCTTTTATATCACGGTTTCCCTAAATCTTAAAAACTTCATCCACACAAAACTCAACAAGAACTCGTGAGATACGTTAGTATAAATCAATGCGACACCATATCATTCTCTACTGTAGGAAATCACTAAAATTATTATTTAACATTGCATACTAAATGCCTCTGCATATTTAATACTCCTATCCTTAAATAGAATCATTAAACAAGCAAACATATGCAAACAATGCAAACATAACAGCAATCTGTCTAAACAGGACAGTTTGTAAGGAGTGCACTTTTACTCACACTTCCCTAACTCCAAAAATTCTGAAACTATTCCACGCTGTAGAAAATTTACCAAAGCTTATTGTGTAAAAAAATTCAACATTTTATCACATTCTTACTTTTCTCAAGAATTCACGCACTAGCGTGCAACTTTCTGTTTTCAAACAGCCACATATAGACTTGCAAAATAAGCATAGCAAAGGCTATACTTGACATTTTTATTGAAGTAAAAGATACAAAAAATTATTATAAATAACAGCAAGCAAATCCTAATAAAATAAAATGATGCTCCAAGAAAAACACAAATCATGTGACGAATAAAAATATAGCCCCAAATAAGATTACCGAAAATGTTGGAGACGAAAGAGGGGATGCCTTCCGGGGCATCCCCAAGCTTAGTTGCTTGGATATTCCTTGAATATTACCTTGGGGTGCCTTAAGCATCCCCAAGCTTAGGGTTCTTTCACTCATTATTCTCCTCATATCGAGATCTCAACCAAAACTTGAAAACTTCAATCACACAAAACTTAACGGAACTTCGTGAGATGGGTTAGTATGATAAAACAAATCATTCACTTGGGTGCTGTCAAAGACAAGGTTCATAATTGTTCTAACACAATGCTTACTGTACTCTACAATTTCTACAACTTATATTAAGGAATATAAGCCATAGAAACCATAAAACAAGCAAACTATGTATTGCAAACAGAATCTGTCAAAAACAGAACAGTACATAAAGATCTGAATTATGGTCATACTTATGTAACTCCAAACATTCTGAAAATTTACTAAAACATAGGCAATTTGTAGATAAATCATTTGTAAAAAATCAGAGATTTTTTACGCTCTAGTGATTTTTAACAATTCTGTTACTGGGCGCAAAAGTTTCTATTTTTTTGCACAGAATCAAGCCAACTATCATCCACACTATCCCAAAGGCTTTACTTGGCACTTTATTGAAACAAAAGCTATAAAACATGATTATTATAGTAGCCTAATCATGTGAACACACAAAAATAGTAGGGGTAAATGTTGGGTTGTCTCCCAAGAAGCGCTTTTCTTTAATGCCTTTTTAGCTAGGCATGATGATTTCAATGATGCTCACATAAAAAAAGAATTGAAACAGAAAGAGAGCATCATGAAGCATATGACTAGCACATTTAAGTCTAACCCACTTCCTATGCATAGGTATTTTGTGAGCAAATAATTTATGGGAGCAAGAATCAACTAGCATAGGAAGGCAAAACAAGCAATACTTCAAAACTTTCAACACGTAGAGAGGAAACATGAGATTATTGCAATATGTAAAAGCGTATGTTCCTCTCTCATAGTAATTTTCAGTATCATCATGAATGAATTAAACAATATAACTATCACATAAAGCATCTTTCATGATCCACATGCATAAAAAATTTATTACTCTCCACATAAGAAAATTTATTCTCATTCATAGTGGTGGGAGCAAACTCAACAAAATAACTATCATGTGATACTTGATTGGCATAATCATATTGAGCATTAAAATCATGATGACAAGTTTCATGGATATCATTATTCTTTATATCATAAGTGTCATCACAATAATCATCATAGATAGCAATTTTGTTCTCATAATAATCAATTGAAACCTCTTCCGAAATAGTGGTTCATCATTAAATAAAGTTATGACCTCTCCAAATCCACTTTTATCAATATAATCATCATAAATAGGAGGCATGCTATCATCATAATAAATTTTCTCATCAAAACTTGGGGGACTAAAAATATCATCTTCATCAAACATAGCATCCCCAAGCTTATGGCTTTGCATATCATTAACATCATGGATATTAAAAGAATTCATACTAGCAACATTGCAACCATGCTCATCATTCAAATATTTTATGCCAAACATTTTATTGAATTCTTCTTCTATCAATTGAGCACAATTTTCCTTTCCATCAATTTCAACAAAGACATGATAAAGACGAATAATATGAGGCCGCCTCAATTCCATTTTTTTGCAGTTTTCTTTTATAAACCAAACTAGTGATAAAACAAGAAACTAAAAGATTCAATTGCAAGATCTAAAGAATACCTTCAAGCACTCACCTCCCCGGCAATGGCGCCAGAAAAGAGCTTGATGTATACTACACAACTTTATTCTTGTAGACTCGTGTTGGGCCTCCAAGCGCAGAGTTTTGTAGGACAGTAGCAATTTTCCCTCAAGTGGATGACCTAAGGTTTATCAATCCGTGGGGGGCGTAGGATGAAGATGGTCTCTCTCAAACAACCCTGCAACCAAATAACAAAGAGTCTCTTGTGTCCCCAACACACCAAATACAATGGTAATTTTTATAGGTGCACTAGTTCGGCGAAGAGATGGTGATACAAGCGTAGTAATGATAGTAGATATTGATTTTTGTAATAGGAACAATAAAAAACAGAAAGGTAGCAATTGATAAAATGGAGCACAAACGGTATTGCAATGCTTGAAAATGAGGCCTAGGGTCCGTACTTTGGCTAGTGCAATCTCTCAACAATGCTAATATAATTGGATCATATAACCATCCCTCAACGTGCAATGAAGAATCACTCCAAGGTTCTTATCTAGCGGAGAACATAAGAAGAAATTGTTTGTAGGGTATGAAACCACCTCAAAGTTATCATTTCCGATCGATCTATCCAAGAGTTCGTACTAAAATAACACCAAGTTATCCTTTCCGATCGATCTATCTAAGAGTTCGTACTAAAATAACACCAAATGATACACATCAACCAACTATAATGTCACTTAGATACTCCAATGTCACCACAAGTATCCATGAGTTGATTATATGATATGCATCAAACAATTTCAGATTCATAATACTCAATCCAACACAAAGAACCTCAAATAGTGGCCCAAGATTTCTACCAGAGAAACAAGGACGAAAACATGCATCAACCCCTATGCATAGATTACCCCAATGTCACCTCGGGAATCCGTGAGTTGAGTGTCAAAACATCAAGTGAATCAATATGATACCCCATTGTCACCACGGGTATTCATAGCAAGACATACATCAAGTGCTCTCAAATCCATAAAAGTATTCAATCCAATAAAAACGAAATCTCAAAGGGAAAACACAATTCATCACAACAAGATAGAGAAGGGAAAACACCATATGATCCAACTATATTAACAAAGCTCGCGATACATCAAGATCGTGCCAACTCAAGAACACGAGAGAGAGAGAGATTAAACACATAGCTACTGGTACAAACCCTTAGCCTCGAGGGTGGACTACTCCCTCCTCATCATGGTGGCCACCGGGATGATGAAGATGGCCACCGGTGATGATTTCCCCCTCCGGCAGGGTGCCAAAACAGGGTCTAGATTGGTTTTTCATGGCTACAGAGGCTTACGGCGGTGGAAATTCTAATCTAGGGTTATTTCTGGGGGTTTCTGTATTTATAGGATTTTTTGGCGTTGGTTTCATGCGAAGATGGGCCTCGAGGTGACCATAACCCACCTACACACGGGCAAGGCCCATGGCGCTCCCTGGTGGGTTATGCACACCTCCTTCACCTTTTGGTCCTCCCACGAAGCTTCTAGTGCCTCTTTTGTTCCAAAAAAAATTGTCAAAAAGTTTCGTTGCATTTGAAGAACTTTTATTTCTGCACAAAAAACAACACCACGGTAGTTCTGCTGAAAACAGTGTAAGTCCGGGTTAGTTCCATTCAAATCATACCAAAACCATATAGAATTGTTGTAAACATGGCCTGAATACTTCATAAATTATAGATACGTTGGAGACGTATCAATGAGTTCCGTCAGCACGACAGCGTGGTCACGGTGGTGGTGAAACTTCTTCGCAGGGCTTCGCCAAGCACAACGGACTTGGACGGAGGATGAACTAGAACTAGAGGGAGAGGGGGCGCCGCACGCGGCTTGGGGATTCGTGGTGTGTTTTCCCCCTCCTCTCCTCACATATATATAGGTGGAGGGGGAGGGGAGGCAGCCCTAGGGGCGCCCCAAGGTGGCCGGCGGCCGCCCTGGTCTCCTGCCATGGGCTCCTCCCCCCTTTCCTTCTTTAGGGGTGGAGGAGATGGCAGGGGAGGGGCCGGCGGCTGCCCTGCCTTGGCGCCCCCTTTCCTTCCTTGGCGCGTGCCCAGGGGAGATGGAGTGCGCCCAACCCCCTAGTGGGCTGGTGCGCCTCCCTCCTTTGGCCTATGAAGCCCACCAAGCACCGGTGACCTCCCGGAACCCTTCCGGCACTCCGATAAAACTTTGGTGCATTCCGAAACCTTTCCGGAGACCAAATAGTATCGTCCTATATATCAATCTTTACCTCCAGACCATTCCGGAGATCCTCGTCATGTCTGTGATCTCATCTGGGACTCCGAACAACATTCGGTCACCAACTCACATAACTCATATAATATTATATCATCAACGAACGTTAAGCGTGCGGACCCTACGGGTTCGAGAATGATGTAGACATGACCGAGACGCTTCTCCGGTTAATAACCAATAGCGGGACCTGGATGCCATATTGGTTCCTACATATTCTACGAAGATCTTTATCGGTCGAACCTTTATGACAACATACATAGTTCCCTTTGTCTGTCGGTATGTTACTTGCCCGAGATTCAATCGTCGGTATCTCCATACCTAGTTCAATCTCGTTACCAGCAAGTCTCTTTACTCGTTCTGTAATACATCATCCCGTAACTAACTCCTTAGTCACTTTGCTTGCAAGCTTTTTGTGATGCTATATTACCGAGAGGGCCTAGAGATACCTCTCCGTCATACGGAGTGACAAATCCCAATCTCGATTCACGCCAACTCAACAGACACCTTCGAAGATACCTGTGGAGCATCTTTATGATCACCTAGTTATGTTGTGACGTTTGATAGCACACAAGGTATTCCTCCGGTATCCGGGAATTGCATGATCTCATGGTCGAAGGAATATGTATTTGACATTAAGAAAGCAGTAGCAATAAACTGAACGATCATATGCTAAGCTAACGGATGGGTCTTGTCCATCACATCATTCTCCTAATGATGTGATCCCGTTATCAAATGACAACTCATGTCTATGGCCAGGAAACCTTAACCATCTTTTGATTAACGAGCTAGTCTAGTAGAGGCATACTAGGGACTTGGTATTTGCTTATGTATCCACACATATATATATATAAGTTTCCAATCAATACAATTATAGCATGAATAATAAACCTTTATCATGATTAAGGAAATATAATAATAACCACTGTATTATTGCCTCTAGGGCATATTTCCAACAGTGGATCCAAATCAGCCCCTTACGAAGCAATGCATAAGCTAGGGTTTAAGCTTCTGTCACTCTAGCAAACCATCATCTACTTATTACATCCCAATGCCTTCCCCTAGGCCCAAATCATGGTGAAGTGTCATGTGGTCGATGTTCACATAACACCACTAGAGGAAAGACAACATACACCTCATCAAAATATCGAATGAATACCAAATTCACATGATTACTATAACAAGACTTCTCCCATGTCCTCAGGAACAAAAGTAACTACTCACAAAGCATGTTCATGTTCAAGATCAGAGGGGTAATAAGTATATAAGGATCTGAACATATGATCTTACACCAAATAAACCAACTAGCATCAACTACGAAGAGTAATCAACACTACTAGCAACCCACAGGTGCCAATCTGAGGTTTTGAGGCAAAGACTAAATACAAGAGATGAACTAGGGTTTGAGAGGAGATGGTGCTGGTGAAGATGTTGATGAAGATTGGTCCTCCCACGATGAGAGGATCATTGGTGATGACTATGGCTTCGATTTCCCCCTCCCGGAGGGAAGTTTCCCTGGCAGAATCGCTCTGCCGGAGCCCTAGATTGCTTCTGCCCAGGTTCCGCCTCGAGACGGCGGCGCTTCGTTACGAAAGCCTTCTTATGAATTTTTTTTCTAGGTTAAAACCCTTCATATAGCAGAAGATGGACACCGGGGGCTGGCCAGGGGGCCTACAGGCTCAAGGGGAGCGCCCTGGGGGTAGGGCGTGCCCCCCAGGCTTGTGGCCACCTGGTGGGTCCCCTTCTGATCTTTCTTCGCCCAATATTGTTTATATATTTCAAAAAAATTCTCTGTAAAGTTTCAGGACATTTGGAGTTGTGCAGAATAGGTATCTCAGATTTGCTCCTTTCTGATCCAGAATTCCAGCTGCCGGCTGATACGTCTTCAACGTATCTATAATTTATGAAGCATTCATGCCATCTTTAGAACAATTCTATATGGTTTTGGTATGATTTGAATGGAACTAACCCGGACTGACGCTATTTTCACCAGAACTACCGTGGTGTTGTTTTTCGTGCAGAAATCAAAGTTCTTCAAATGAGCTGAAAGTTTTTGACCATTTTTTTTTTGGAACAAAAGAGGCACTAGAAGCTTCGTGGGGGGGGGGGGCAGAAGGTGAAGGAGGTTCCCACTCAGGGAGTCCTGGATTGAGAGGTCCTCGGGCTGTCGGCCTGGTGTGACTGGTCCAGATTGATGGGCTGCTATGGGGCCAAGCTAGAGTATGGATCCATGGCCGGATAAGGAATCTTCGGAGTCGTGGTGTGCCCTCCAAGCCAGGACTAGGCAGGATTTTTCCTTCCTTGTAACTAATCGCATGTAACCCTAACCCTACTTGTGCTTATATAAACCGGAGGGTTTTAGTCTTTAGACCTAGAGCTACATTCATCACCTCATCGACTTAGGGTTTAGCTCATCTGATCTCGAGGTAGATCTACTCTGTAACCATATCATACATCAAATACAATCAAGCAGGACATAGGGTTTTACCTCTTCGAGAGGGCCCGAACCTGGGTAAACACTGTGTTCATCGTCCCTTGTTCCCCATCGATCCTAGATCCACAGCTCGGGACCCCCTACCCGAGATCCGCCGGTTTTGACACCGACATTGTTGCTTTCATTGAGAGTTCCGCTGTTGGATCGCCCAAGGATCGATGGCTCGCCTGATCATCAGAGAGGACGTCAGCTCCGGGGACCTCTTCGTCCCTGGCCAACTCTTCGCGTTTGGCAGCATCGTGCTGCAAACCAACCCAACTGGTCATCTAGACCAAATCGACAACTTCGCCCCTGAGCACCGAATTCGATTCGGCAATTTGGAATACGCTGCGGATGTACGAGGCGATCTGGTCTTTACCGGATTCACAACCTCTCCCCGCACCCCCATGGGCCTCGCTATGCCCGCACTGGAGCCTCTCATTGATCCGATCTACGGATCGGCCCTGGTCCTTCAGCCAACCTTGAGCCCGGATGGCTCCACCTCGAGCGGAGGCCAGGAATCCTCTCCAGCCATGCTCACAATACCCGCCGAAGACCCATCTTCGGGCCTCGATGCGGAAGCGAGGTTCGGACGTCGAGAGTCACTCTCGGCCGAACCCTCTCCTCGCGATGCTCCTCTGGCCTTGAGCCCTTGCAACGAGTCGACGATCGGTAGCCAGGAATTACCCCTGGCCCAAATCAATTTGGCCTCAAGCCTTAGTATGGAAACATCGCTCAAGGACCAGGGCCCGCCTTCAGTCTCCGATGACGGTCCGGTCCCGAGCCCCGAGCTCAACTCGGCCCTTGAAAACCAAAACCCAGTTAGGGCACAAATTATCCCTCGCCCCACTACACTAGAGTTCGATCCTGAATTCCCACCGCACACAAGCTCAGCGACCCTCGCCCTATTAAATGAGGCGCTGGACCGAACCCAGAAGATGGTTATTCGGGAGGACCTGTCCTCATATCGCGTTCAACAGCCCTTCGAGGCATATCTTGGGGAATTTTGCGCCCCACCCACCACCCACTTAGTAGCCACTGTCGAAGATTTAACCGACATGCTGGATTACACCTCGGAAAATACCGAATACAGGGATGAGGATAGTGGAGCCATGGCTAGCATTGACGCCGCTCCCCCCATCACCAGCCACTGGACGGCCACATCCACCTACGATGTCTACACGGTAGACACCCCGAAGGGAGACGACGGCACCTCGGGAAGGATAACGGCAGGCCCAGCGAGGAGCCACCGAAGCGCCGCAGACAGCTCCACCGCTCCAAGGCATGTCGAAACCACACGAGCAACACGGTCACCGGAGAAAATGTCACCCCGGATAATGCGCACAACCTTGACCCCGAAGCCGACAAACAACCACAAGTCAACCATAAGGAGCATGAGGATCTACTCGATCCAGAACATCTCAATGAATCCGAAGACGACAATTACCTCCCCCTCTCAGAAGAGGAGGTGAGTCTGGGCGACGAAGATTTCATCGTCCCCGAAGACCCGCTGGATCAAGAGCGGTTCAAGCGATAGATCATCGCCACCGCACGCAGTCTGAAGAAACAGCGCCAGAAAATAAAGGCCGAACATGACACACTCAACGAGAGGTGGACTGAAGTCCTGGACGCCGAAGAGGAGTACGGCCACAAGCAACAGACGAAAAGCTACCCGAAGCGGAAGCTACTGCCACAGTTCAATGACGAGGCCGTAGAGCCAGCACCTCCAAGGTACACTCAGTCAGACCAACCAGACCGCCCCCCTGAAGGACGGGATCGGACAGTTGACCAAGTCGAAAAACCTACCACCCACCCTCGCTGTTAAGGCAAGGAACCATTACGGTCAGGCTATGAGTACGACCTCCACCGGGACCTAGATGCTCGGGCAGGCCTGACAAGGTCCATTTACGGGCCCAAAAGGGACCCTCCTGCTAGACGGGGCGGATACAAATCCTGGTTAGACCAAAACGAACGATCTCGGGAACTGCAATGAGCTCGGATGGCAGATGACCTCCGGCGCGACGTAGCCCGACTTAGGGGTGCCGTGCACCCCCTTTGCTTCACAGACAAAGTGATGCAACACGAATTCCTAGAAGGTTTCAAACCTGTGAACATTGAGCCCTACGATGGGACAACATATCCTACAGTATGGATCGAAGATTTTCTATTGCACATCCACATGGCACGAGGAGACGACCTCCATGCCATCAAGTACCTACCGTTAAAGCTCAAGGGTCCGGCTAGGCATTGGCTGAACAGCCTTCTCGAAGACTCAATAGGATGTTGGGAAGAACTCGAGGAGGCCTTTTGAGCCAACTTTCAGGGCACTTATGTTCGGCCCCCGGCCGCCGATGACCTGAGCCACGTAATCCAGCAGCCCGGCGAGTCAGCTCGACAATTTTGGATCCGATTTTTTACCAAGAAAAACCAAATTGTTGACTACCGGACTCCGAAGCAATAGCCACCTTTAAGCACTGTATTCGGGATGAATGGCTAGCACGGTAGTTCGGCCAGGACAAGCTGAGAATGATGGCCGCACTTACCTCCCTGATGACCCGCTTCTGCGCCGAAGAGGATAGCTGGCTGGCCCATAGAGGCACCAATCCTGATACCCCCGGCACCTCAGAAGTCCAGGACGGGAACAGGAAGCCCCAAAGGAATAAGAACAAGCGCCGCTACAATGACGGCGAAACTGAGGAGACGGCAGTAAATGCCGGATTCCGCAATCAAAAGTCGGGGTCACGGAAAAGGCCCTCTAAAGGCAACCAGGACGGCCCAACCAAGCTGGACAAAATCTTGGACAGGCCCTGCCAGATTCATGGCACCACGGAGAAGCCCGCCAACCACTCCAACCGCAATTGTTGGGTGATAAAATAGGCCGGCAAGCTTCAAGATGAAGACTCGGGCAAAAGCCCATGAAGCGAGGACAACGAAGAGCCCCGCAGGCCGAACAGTGGAGGCCAAAAACCCTTCCCTTCTGAGGTCAAGACGGTGAACATGATCTACGCCACCCACATACCAAGGAAGGAGAGGAAGCGTGCGCTGCGGGACTGATGTCGCTTGAACTACGTCGATATTTACCCAAAGAGGAAGGGATGATGCAGCACAGCTACGGTAGGTATTTTCCTTAGTTATGAAACCAAGGTATTAATCCAGTAGGAGAACCAAGCAACACTATGTAAACGGTACCTGCACACAAATAACAAATACTTGCAACCTGACGATTAGGAGGGGTTGTCAATCCCTCTACGGGCAACGGTGCCAGAAATTGTCGAGTTGACGGGATAAAAATTGTATATATTGGATAAATAGCTCTCGATAAAACACGAAATAAAATAAATAGCAAAAAGTGCAGCAAGGTATTTTTGGGTTTTTTGGTATAATAGATCTGAAAATAAAAGCGAATAAAAATAGATCTCGAAGAAAATATGATAAAGAATAGACCCGGGGGCCGTAGATTTCACTAGTGGCTTCTCTCAAGAAAATAGCATACGGTGGGTAAACAAATTACTATTGGGCAATTGATAGAACATCAACAAATGATGACGATATCCAGGCAATGATCATTATATAGGCATCAAGTCCAAGATTAGTAGACCGACTCCTGCCTGCATCTACTACTATTACTCCACACATCGACCGCTATCCAGCATGCATCTGGTGTATTAAGTTCATAGAGAAACGGAGTAATGCAATAAGAACGATGACATGATGTAGACAAGATCTATTCATGTAGGAATAGCCCCCATCTTTTTATCCTTAATAGCAATGATACATGCGTGTCTTGCTGCCCCCTCTGTCACTGGGAAAGAACACCGCACGATCGAACCCATCAAAAAGCACCTCTTCCCATGGCAAAAAAATTGATCTAGTTGGCCTAACTAAATGAAAGATACGAAGAAGAAATACGAGGCTATAAGTAATCATGCATAAAAGAGATCAAAGAACTCAAATAACTTTCATGGATATAGATCTGATCATAAACTCAAAGTTCATTGGATCCCAACAAACACACCGCAAAAAGAGTTGCATAAAATAGATCTCTATGAGACCATTGTATTGAGAATCAAAAAGAGAGAAGGAGCCATCTAGCTACTACCTACGGACCCATAGGTCTACAATGAACTACTCACGCATCATCGGAGAGGCACCAATGAGGATGATGAACCCCTCCGTGATGGTGTCTAGATTGGATCTCATGGTTCTGGAACTTGTCGCGGCTGGAATTGTGTTTCGTCCACTCCCCTAGGGTTTTTGGAATATTTCGGTATTTATAGGGTAAAGAGGCGGTGCGGGAGACCACCGAGGTGGGCACAACCCACCAGGGCGCACCTGGGCCCCCGGGCGCGCCCAGGTGGGTTGTGCCCCCCTCTAGGCACCCCTCTAGTACTTCTTTGGCCCAAGTTGTTCCTTCTGATCCATAAAAATTCTCCAAAAAGTTTCGCTACGTTTGGAGTCCATTTGGTACTGATATTCTGTGAAGTAAAAAACAAGCAAAAGACATCAACTGGCACTGGGCACTATGTCAATAGGTTAGTCCCAAAAAATGATATAAAGTTGCTATAAAATGATTGTAAAACATCCAAGAATGATAATATAATAGCATGGAACAAGCAAAAATTATAGATACGTTGGAGACGTATTAGCATCCCCAAGCTTAATTCCTACTCGTCCTCGAGTAGGTAAATGATAAAAACAGAATTTTTGATGTGGAATGCTGCCTAACATGTTCATCACATGTTCTTTTCTTTTGTAGCATGGACATATGGACTTTTATATGGTTCAAAGCAATAGCCTAGTTTTGACTTGAAGATTTCAATACTCAAGCATATCAACAAGCAACCATGTCTTTCAAAATATCAACACTAAAGAAAGTTATCCCTAGCCCATCATGCTCAATCATTGATCCACTCATGAAACACACTCGGATATTAGCTATAACCCCTGCCGCTTCATGATAATAACACATCTAGCATGGAAAATATTATCCACCCCCCCCCCCCACGCGCTTCTATGACAGTACGAGCACACAAAAAGGAAATTAATTTTGAAAATTAGAGATGGCACATACAAATTTGCTTAGAACGGCACGGGAATACCGCATATAGGTAGGTATGGTGGACTCATATGGCAAAACTGGGTTTAAGGATTTTGGATGCACAAGTAGTATTTCTACTTAGTACAAGTGGAGGCTAGCAAAAAGATTGAGAAGCAACCAACCAAGAAACAAAAAATCACATAAGCGAGCATTAAGAATAACTAACACCTAATAATGCACCACAAGTAGGATGTAATTTCATTGCATAACTATTGACTTTCGTGCTTGCATAGGGAATCACAAACCTTAACACCAATATTCTTACTAAAGCATAATTACTCACCAACATGACTCACATATCACTATCATCATATCTCAAAACTACTACAAAGAATCAAGTTTATTTTGTCCAATGATCTTCATGAAAGTTTTTATTATATCCCTCTTGAATATCTATCACTTTGGGACTAATTTCATATGTTGCATTTGCTTTTAATAAGTTCAAACAAATCTAAGTGAAGAACATGAGCATAAAATTTTTCGTCTCTCAAAATAATATAAGTGAAGCATGAGAGAATTTCTTCAACAATTTACTAACTCTCAAAAAAATCTAAGTGAAGCATGAGAGCATTTCTTCAAAAATATTAAAGCACACCGTGCTCAAAAAGATATTAGTGAAGCAATAGAGCAATTCCATAGCTCAAAAAATTTAAGTGAAGCATAAAGAGCAATCATAGCATAATTTGGATCTCTCAAATAGGTGTGTCCAGCAAGGATACTTGTGACAAACTAAAAAGCAAAACCAGCAAAGACTCATATAATACAAGACGCTCCAAGCAAAACTCATGATATGTGACGAATAAAAATATAGCTCCAAGTAAAATACCGATGGTCATTAGAAGAAAGAGGGGATGCCTTCCGAGGCATCCCCAAGCTGAGTTGCTTGGTTCTCTTTGAATATTAACTTGGGGTGCCGTGGGGCATCCCAATCTTAGGCTTTTCTTACTCCTTATTCCCTTCATCCATCATGATCTCACCCAAAACATGAAAACTTCAATCACACAAAACTTAACAAAACCTTCGTGAGATCCGTTAGTATAAGAAAACCAATCTTTACTTTAAGTACTGTAGAAAACCCATTCAAATTTTGTTATTGCATTATATCTACTGTATTCTAACTTTGCCATGGCTTATACCCCCCGATACAATCCATTGATTCATCAAAATAAGCACACAATGCAAAGAAAACAGAATCTGTCAAAAAACAGAATAGTCTGTAAAGATGCGAATTGTTCTCATACTTCTGTGCATCCAAAAATTCTGAAAAATTAGGAAAACATAGGAAATTTGTATATAAATATTGTGTAAAAAATTCAGAATTTTCGTCGCGTCTGTGAATTTAGACAATTATATTACTGGACGCAAAAGTTTCTGTTTTTCAACAGGATCAAATCAACTATCAGCAAAGCTATCTCAAAGGCTTTAGTTGGCACAAACACTAACTAAAACATAAAAAACACAATCATAACAGAGGCATAATTGTGCAAACACTCAAGAACAGAAAGAAAAAGGAAAAAATAAATTTTATTCATTGGGTTGCCTCCCAACAAGCGCTATCGTTTTATGCCCCTAGCTAGGCATAATGCATGGATTTAAGTATTGACATCTTTAGTTCTAAATCCATAGGATGCCCTCATGATTGATTCATATGGTGGATTAATTCTTGTTCTAGGGAAGTGTTCCATACCCTTTCTTAGTTGAAATAGAAATTTAATATTGCCTTCTTTCATATCAATCACGACACCAATAGTACGTAAAAATGGTCTACCAAGTATAATTGGACAAGACGGATTGCAATCAATATCAAGAACAATAAAATCTATGGGAACATAATTCCTATTTGAAAGAATAAGAACATCATTAATTCTTCCCAAAGGCTTTTTAATAGTAGAATCCGCCAAGTGCAAATTAAGAGAACATTCTTCAATATCGGTAAGACCAAGCACATCACATAAAGATTTCAGAATTGTCGAAACACTAGCACCCAAATCACATAAAGCAAAACACTCATAATTTTTAATCTTGACTTTGATGGTAGGTTCCCATTCATCATGTAATTTTCTAGGAATTGAAATCTCTAATTCCAACTTTTCTTCCAAAGCTTTCATCATGGCATCTACGATATGTTTAGTAAAAGCTTTATTTTGTTCATAAGCATGGGGTGAGTTAATCATGGATTGCAACAAAGAAATACAATGAATCAAAGATCAATTATCATAATTAAAGTCTTTGTAATCCAAAAGAGTGGGCACATCGCTAGTTAAAGTTTTGACCTCTCCAAACCCACTTTTATCAATTTTTTCATCAAAATTTTCACCCTCCGAATTATTGGGCCGCCTTCTAACTAAAGTTGACTCTTCTTCAGTCCATTTATCATCAATTTTAATTTTACTAAACAAGGAATCAATAGAAGAAACACCAATCATTTTAAGATCTTCATCTTTTTTATGAAAGCAATCACTAGAAAACGCTCTTTCTAAAAATTCTCGTTTAGCTCTAAGCATAGTGGTTATTTTCTTGCTTTCATCCATAGAAACATATAAAGCTTTAATTGATTTATCAACCTTGGGTACAAAAATTTTCAACTTGAGACTTTCTACATCATGAGAGATTCTATCAATGCTTCTAGACATATCATCAATCTTATTCAACTTTTCTTCTATCGTAGCATTGAAAACTTTTCGAGCATTGATAAATTATTTAATATTATTCTCAAGATCAGAGGTGTTCCTATTATTATTGTAAGAAGGATTACCATAGGAATTACCATAATTATTAGAGGAATTTCTAGGAAAAGGCCTAGGATTAAAATTACCTCTATAAGCATTGTTATTAAAATTGTTTTGCGAGACAAAATTCACATCTACGGAATCACTATTTTGCTCAATCAAAGTAGACAAAGGCACATAATTAACATCAATAGGAGCACTTTTATTAGCAACCAATTTCATAAGAGCATCAATTTTTTCACTCAAAGTACTAATTTCTTCAACCGTATTAACTTTTCTACTAGTAGGTGCTCTTTCGGTATGCCATTGTGAATAATTTGCCATAATATTATCAAGCAATTTAGTAGCTTCACCCAAAGTAATTTCCATAAAAGTACCACCCACGGCGGAATCTAAAAGATTTCTAGAAACAAAGTTCAATCCCGCATAAATTTTTTGTATGATCATCCAAAGATTTAAACCTTGAGTAGGACAATTTCTTAGCATCAACTTCATTCTTTCCCAAGATTGTGCAACATGTTCATGCTCAAGTTGCTTGAAATTCATGATTTGAGTTCTAAGGGAAATAATTTTCGCGGGCGGAAAATACTTAGTAATGAAAGCATCTTTGCATTTATCCCCAGAATCGATATTATTGCGAGGCAAAGAAGAAAACCAAATTTTTGCACGATCTCACAAAGAAAACGGAAATAATTTCAACTTCAAAATATCATTGTCCACATCTTTTTTCTTTTGCATATCGCAAAGTTCTACGAATGTGTTTAGATGGGACGCGGCATCCTCATTAGGAGTACCGGAAAATTGATCTTTCATAACAAGATTCAACAAAGCGGCATTAATCACAAGATTCCACACTAGTGGCAGGAGGAGCAATCGGAGTTCTAATAAAATCATTGTTGTTGGTATTGGAAAAGTCACACAACTTAGTGTTTTCTTGAGTCATCGTGACTATGCAAACAAGATTGCACACAAAAATAGATCTGACGAGAAAACGCGAACAAAAAAGAGGGCGAATAAAACGGCAAATTTTTGTGGAGTGGGGGAGATGAAAACGAGAGGCAAATGGCAAATAATGTAAATTGCAAGGAGATGAGCTTTGTGATTAGGAACCTGATAGATGTTGATGATGTCTCTCCGGCAACGGCGCCAGAAATTCCTTTTGATGTCGCTTGAACTACGTCGGTATTTCCCCAAAGAGGAAGGGATGATGCAGCACAGCTATGGTAGGTATTTCCCTCAGTTATGAAACCAAGGTATCAATCCAGTAGGAGAACCAAGCAACACTATGTAAACGGTACCTGCACACAAATAACAAATACTTGCAACCCGACGATTAGAAGGGGTTGTCAATCCCTCTACGGGCAACGGTGTCAGAAATTGTCAACTTGACGGGATAAAAATTGTATAGATTGGATAAATAGCTCTCGATAAAACGCAAAATAAAATAAATAGCAAAAAGCGCAGCAAGATATTTTTGGCTTTTTTGGTATAATAGATCTGAAAATAAAAGCGAATAAAAATAGATCTCGAAGCAAATATGATAAAGAATAGACCCGGGGGCCGTAGATTTCACTAGTGGCTTCTCTCAAGAAAATAGCATACGGTGGGTAAACAAATTACTGTTGGGAAATTGATAGAACATCACATAATTATGATGATATCCAGGCAATGATCATTATATAGGCATCACATCCAAGATTAGTAGACCGACTCCTGCCTGCATCTACTACTATTACTCCACACATCGACCGCTATCCAGCATGCATCTGGTGTATTAAGTTCATGGAGAAATGGAGTAATGCAATAAGAACAATGACATGATGTAGATGAGATCTATTCATGTAGGAATAGCCACCATCTTGTTATCCTTAATAGCAATGATACATGCGTGTCTTGCTGCCCCTTCTGTCACTGGGAAAGAACACCGTACGATTGAACCCATCACAAAGCACCTCTTCCCATGGCAAGAAAAATCAATCTAGTTGGCCTAACTAAACCAAAGATTCGATGAAGAAATACAAGGCTATAAGTAATCATGCATAAAAGAGATCAAAGAACTCAAATAACTTTCACGGATATAGATCTGATCATAAACTCAAAGTTCATCGGATCCCAACAAACACACCGCAAAAAGAGTTACATCAAATAGATCTCCAAGAGACCATTGTATTGAGAATCAAAAAGAGAGAAGAAGCCATCTAGCTACTGCCTACGGACCCGTAGGTCTACAATGAACTACTCACGCATCATCGGAGAGGCACCAATGAGGATGATGAACCCCTCCGTGATGGCCTCTAGATTGGATCACGTGGTTCTGGAACTTGCGGCGGCTGGAATTGTGTTCCGTCCACTCCCCTAGGGTTTTTGGATTATTTGGGTATTTATAGGGCGAAGAGGCGGTGCGGGAGGCCACCAAGGTGGGCACAACCCACCAGGGCGCGCCTGGGCCCCCAGGCGCGCCCAGGTGGGTTGTGCCCCCCTCGGGGCACCCCTCTGGTACTACTTTGGCCCAAGTTGTTCCTTCTGGTCCATAAAAATTCTCCAAAAAGTTTCACTGCATTTGGACTCCGTTTGGTACTGATATTCCACGAAGTAAAAAACAAGCAAAAAATAGCAACTAGCACTAGGCACTATGTCAATAGTTTAGTCCCAAAAAATGATATAAAGTTGCTATAAAATGATTTTAAAACATCCAAGAATGATAATATAACAGCATGGAACAAGCAAAAATTATAGATACGTTGGAGACGTATCAGAGACGTATACGCCGTCGAACCCGTAGCAACGAAATTTAACCGTCGGCTTGCCCGATCACCTTTGACCGCAGAGACCATCCGACCAGAATCCGGCATGGAGGGTCGGAGGCCCTGGTACTGGACCCCATTATCGATGGGTACCAGCTCACGAGAGTCCTAATGGACGGGGGCAGCAGCCTCAATCTGATCTATGCAGACATAGTGAGAAAAATGGGGATCGATCCGTCAAGGATCAAACCCAGTAACACCTCTTTTAAAGGGGTTATTCCGGGCATAGAAGCCCAATGCTCAGGCATGGTAACTCTTGAAGTGGTGTTCGGCTCACCGGATAACTTCCGAAGCGAAGATTTGATCTTCGATATCGTTCCATTCCGCAGTGGCTATCTTGCCCTCCTCGGCCGAACGGCGTTCGCCAAATTTAACGCCGTCCCGCATTACGCCTACCTCAAGCTGAAGATGCTCGGCCCCTCGGGCGTCATAATGATCAATGGCAACACGGAGCGCTCACTTCGGACCGAGGAACACACCACGGCCCTGGCAGCCGAAGACCAAGCCGTCGCCAACGGGCTGAAGTATCAGCCCGCCATTAAGGCCAAACGGGCCCGAGCCCGATCCCGGTCATGGGAGTCCGCCTGCGCTCACCGCAAATAGGGGCACGCGCCCCACGGCATGCTCGTCTCTGTCGCGCTCTACGTTCCTCATCAGCACAACTTCGCGCTCGAGATACCTTGGGTGGCTGTGGGGACTGACATCGAACCCATATCCCCATGTATTCGGGTCAACCGAACTACGACATCCCTACAAGGATATGTTCCGGACTCGCTCAGCATCAAGCTATATTTGGCAGGGCTACATCTTCAAAGTCCCTACTACAGGCATCCCTCGCCTGCACGCGATGTTCACGGATGACCAACTCAAACCCATCCATCATGCAGAAGTAAAGGCGCAGACGTGCAGCAAGGCATAGTTGAGGCTTCAACCCACGAATCAAGACCTTGTGTAAACCTTTCTCGGTAAAATGTCTTTTTTCACTTATTGTACAACGCCACAGCAGTTTGAATTGTACGGATCGACGTCCAGAGCCTATGAAAGTTAAAAACACCTTTTAGAGTGTTAAGGCATCAGAATCATCCAGCCTTTCTTTCTTCTTTCCCTTTTTCTTCTGCTCTTCGAACAGCTAAGCAGGCACACAATGCATAGTAAATACAATTCGGCTAATCGACCGAGGGCTTGATTTTTTCCAATCAGCCTAACGTACCAAGTCCGGCACCACTTCTCGTAGTGTGCTCGGTGTCTTGGATATTGCATTATATGCATCGGTACCGAACTATGTCTTGGGTCAATAGTTGGGTTGCCCGGCTCCTGTGCGTGCCTCCTTACGTTCCGCATGTTCGGCTAAGAAGGCAAAGGGAGTACCCCTGTGATTGTATTTCTAGCTAGTCCAGTTAAGTACCTCAGGGCAGAAAACCGAAAACTGACCGTCATAGTAAGCGAGAACTGGTCAGCGATCCGATGACAAGTGTTACAACTAAAAAATCGTTGGCGATTTATCCGTGTCATACGCAGGGTTCGTCCTAGCACAAACCAAGTGGTCACTCGGGCAGGCCTCGGCCTCCTTGTACACCGCAAAACCCTGGGGGCTAGTCACTAGTCCCCGCCGTCAAGCTCCTATGGCAAAGTGAAAGCAATAAAACCACATAGTCCGATTGCCTGGTATCTCTCTCGCACTACCGCCTTTGGGCAGCAAGACATTGGCTAAGGGTAACAGTGCAGAGACGAAACACCCCTCATCCTATTAACTTGGGGGCTGAAGCTGAGGACTGGTAACTTTCAGAATAATAAAACAGCCGCACAGGAGTCAAAATTAAACAGTAACATCGTCAAAATACAAACGGGTCGCACTATAAAGCCACATGTTCGGATGGCAACTGGACACAAAATCATTCAATGATTACATCCTTTGAACACTGACCCTCTATTGCCCGAGCACCCTCCATAACTCGGGCAAAGTACAGATCGGGGTGGCGGTGCTCCTTTCCAGCCGGCGGAGGACCAACGGCCATATCCATCGGCTTGATCTTCGGCCAATGCACCATGGTCTTCGTGAAGGACAGCCTCGCACCCTCAAGGCACACGGATCGCTTTACGGTATCGATCCGTGTCAGTGCTTCATGCAGCCTCTGCACCAAGCCAATGTAGCCGTCCGGAATAGGCTCATTAGGCCACAGCCGGACACAAAGGTCCTTCAAAGCTGGTTCGGCCATCCGGTGCAGCTCCATCAACTGCTTCATTTGGTTGCTGAGAAGCTGAGGGTGTTCGGGCGCCTGAAACTGCGACCAAAAGAGTCGCCATTCCGAATCCTCCTCCCGCGCCGCGTAGTGCTCCGCCGCAGCAGCCGCACTCTTCGGAAGCTCGGCGAAAGCGCCTGCGGAGCGCCGGACCCATGTCAGCAAGGCAAACCTGTTACCTCCAAACACACTCTGCAGTAAGTATTTCTTACCATCTCTGATTTGCCCCACTTGGCGGAGCTCTTCTCGGACACCTTGCACTTCGGTCCTCGCCTCCTCGAGCTCCTTCTCCACCTTGGACAGCTTGCAACACCGCTCCCTCTGCTCCTTCTCAAGTGCCCCAAACTTCTTGATGGCATCCTTGAGCTCCACCTGCACCTCGGCTACTTGAGCCTCGTGCTTCTCACCAGCGAGCTTGGCCTTCTCAAGCTCGGCCACCGCCTTCTTAGCAGCCGCTTTCTCTGCGACCGCCTCGGCCTCGGCCTTCTTCAAGGCCACCTTCAAGCCCTCTACCTCAGCAGCGGCAGCTGCAATATCTGCATATTATATGATTAGCATGTAGTCCAGAAAGTAAGTATCCGGCAATAAGCAATCATACATCTTAACAAAGAGCTTACCTTGCGCCTCATCAAGCCGCTTGTTGACAAGGTCAAGCTCTCCATCGGAGCGCTTGAGCTTCTGATCCATCTCCTCTAGTGTTGCGGCATTAGCAGCTGCGGCCAAGGAAGATGCCTATGACATCAAAAAGTTCACACTACTTTAAATTTTGGCTTACAGAAATTGGATCCTCCGCAAGGTCCTTTGTAATTCTTGCAGAATCTCGAGGGCTGTTATACATACGGCCTACTCAATCATGGAAACTAAGGGCTAAAACCACTTTACGGGAAAAGAGTATTACTTGACTTACCTCAAAGCCTGTTAGAAGGCCTTGTACAACGTCGTTCAGTCTGGATTGGACGGACCGAACACCCTGTAAAACCGCACCCATAAGGGAGCGGTGCCCGTCGACGATGATGGAGTTGTTCACCAACTCCCCCAGCACGTCCGGCCATCCCGCCTCCGCCTGGTTGGAGATGTTCGGCGTGGGCGTCGGGCCCTCAACCCCTTCCCTATCGGAAGGAGGAACCGGCGCCTTCAAGGGCCTTGGGGGCTCGGGTTCGGACGGCTGAGGGGGTCCGGATGGTCCGGACCCCCCCTCCCGCGTTAGCCAGGAGGGACACACCCTTCTGGTCTTCGGTGACCGAGGCATCAGCCTCGGCCATGGTAGCGTCGCCCTCCTCCCCCGTGTTCGGAGGGGGAGGGGTCCTTCAGGACAGTACTTCCCCGACCTCTTCGGGGATTGAGGGAGGCGCAGAGCGCGATGCGAATCCGCTATCTGCCAGGTCTGCTGGCGGAGACATCCCTTGCGAGGTCTACGCGGTGGGCTGTGATGACACACGATCAGCTTCCATGAGTAAGGGATTGTTAAAAATAAAGCGACTAAAAACGCCAAAATACGTACCTAGCAGTAGCGGGTTTGACCCTAGGTTCCCTCTCTAGAACCTTTTCAGACGCTTCGGACTCCTCGTCGGAGTAGCTGTCAGGCAGGATCACCTTAGGCCGACACTGCCTCTTCGGGGCCTGAGGGGGCGGTATCTCCTCGACCTCTTCGGACGCCGCCCTCTTCTTGGAATGCGAGGAGGCGCTTTCCTCCTCGTCCTCGTCTTTGTCCCCGTCCTGAGCAGACGGGGCTGCAGCACCTCCGAACCGGGTGTCTGGATGAGCTCTTCGGCGGAGGCCCTCCCTGGCTTTCGGTACATCCTTCTTCTTCTTGCCCTTCTTGCCGGGCGCCTTGTAAGGCACCACAGCCAACAACTTCTCTAGCTAAGCCAATCGGGGCCCTTCGGGCAGCGGCGCCGGACAGCTGATCTTCTCGGCCTTGCCGAGCCAGCACTGCAAAAATCCGCAAAGGGAGACTTAGACCCAATCATGCACGATATGACTATCCGAACATATGTGAGGCGAAAGACAACTCACCTCCCTCGGGGGGTTCGCAGCGTCAAGGCCGATGTCCTCCTCCTCGGTCGGCCATGCCTCTTGAGGCTTGAACAGCAGACCCCATGCCTTGTCGTGGGTTGTGCCGAAGAGGCATTGCACGGTGGCTGGGTCTTCGGACTTGTACTCCCACATCGGTTTGGCCCTTTCCTAGCAAGGGAGGAGCCGACGCTTGAGCATTACTTGGACCACGTTGGTCAGCTTGGCGCTAGTCTCCATCACGTTTATGACACGCTTATGCAGCAGCTTCACGTAAGCAGTGGACTCCCAGTCCAGACTTTTTGTAGTCCATGAGGCCAATCTCGCCGGGGGTCCGGATCTGAATTCGGGAGCCGCCGTCCAGGCAGCATCCCTTGGTTCGGTGATGTAGAACCATTTTTTTTGCCACACCTTGACGGTGTCGAAGAACCTGCCCTCCGGCCACTGGACCCGTGTCAGCTTGCTGATCATGGCCCCGCCGTAGTCCCCTGGGCACCGCCAACCACCTTGGGCTTGACGTCGAACACCTTCAGCCACAGGCCAACACTATAAAAAAATACACTTCCGTGATGATACGTGTTTTTCACAGTAGGTCACGTTTTCTGTCATGCATGTACATCCATGATGATTTTATGACAAAATCAAGATAGTCATACCTGTGCTGTCATAGAAGTGTTCCATGACAATACCAAAATTATCATCACGGAAGTGTCCACTTCCATGACGATAAATGGCGCGTCATGGAAGTACTTTCGTCAAAGTAACCGACATGTGGCATCCACCGTAACGGGTCACCGTTAAGCTATCGGGTTCCAGTTTGGATCCGATAACCCGCTAACAGCCCGGACCAATGGGGATTTTCCATGTGTAAAATTCTCAATGGCCAGAGGAACCACGTGTCGGTTTAGCGTTGGGACAGATGTCATCCACTCATTGGACGGGAGGCGTCTATGATACGTCGACACATGGCATGGCCCAACAGAGGCCCATTCAGGTGAAAAGGTCGGCCCGTTTGACTTGGTCAAAAGGTAGCGGGCCGGCCAACGGAAAGCCTTTTAAGGGCCTGTTCGCATATAACCCATTTACAGCCTGCTAACTCACGGCCTGTTATGGCCTATCCGAATTGGGCCCAGTAGCGTCATCTGGGCCATCCAATATGATTCTAGCCCGTTGTAACTTCTGGCCCATGTATGGCCCATGACGTCTTTCAGCCCATACGAGGCCCTTTGTAACTCTGGGCCCATAATGAACAGTGTATCGCTTTACACCCATTAGCGGCCCATTATTCCATGGGGCCGTTTCCAGCCCGTGTTACCTTTCGACCTTCTAAGGGCCAATTTATTCTTGGGCTCATTTCCAGCATTCGGTTACTTACAGTCCGTTACTGGCCTCTTCCGCTTGTGGGCCAAATTCAGCCCGTGGTTACAGTCGGCCCGTTTGTGGCCCGTTAACCCGTTGGGCTGTTTTCATAGCGTCATCAAATACGGCCCATTAAAGACCCATGATGCATGTCGGTAGAATTAAGCCTGTTATACATTTCGGCCTATTAACAGTCCATTTTGGTCGGGCCATAAACAGAAGATTTCCACTCTAGCCTGTTTACGGCCCATTTTGCGGACCGTTATTTGACACGAATAGTACGGCCCATGTTTAGCCAATCGATAATACGGCTCATAGAAGGCACATTGACTATACGGCCCATAGAAGGCCCATGGATCCTACGGCCCGTAGGAGGCCCATGGTCACTACAGCAGGTAGCAGGACCATGGTTACAATGGCCCATATGTTGCCCATGGTTATTGTGGCCTACTTATAAAAAATAGGTTATTGTGGCCACTAGAAAAATGCAAAGAAAGAACTGCAGTGACTACAAGCAAACAACTAAACAAGACAATAAGGGAATAAATAAGCAAGCAACTAACGCTAGGCTATTACGGCTATTACACGTATTACATCCAATGGGCATCAAAGTTCGCCACCCGTGCAAATATAGGGAACAAAGCAGCATATTACATACACTGGCCGTCTAAATTGGCCACCAGTGCAAATAAACGCGGCAGCAAAACAAGTCCATAACTGAAACAACTTCAGAAGAGCTCAAGAAATGTTATCCTGGGTATCCACCATGCTGGCAATAAGCTTAGCAAGCTTATTAGCTTTCTCCTATTTGGCGCTAAAATCCTCCAACGCTTGATGTTGCACCAGAAAGTATGCATCTGAATTCTCAAGTGACTTCCGCAGTCCTTCGTCTTCTTGTTGCAGCACAGCTGATTGATGTCTTTCAGCTTATAGTTGAGACTCAAGAAACCGAACTGATTCAGACAGTGAGTTCGAAGAGCTTGTGCCAGCGGTAGTGGCCAATAACTCGAACACTACACCAAGACAAGACTTTGGGGTTGTCTCACTGTCTTCAAGATAGTTTTCCTTAGCTGTTTTATCAGCTTTGTTGGAGACCAACAAGGATGTCTCACTATCCTGAACCTTATCTGCATTACTTCCTTTACCATTGCTTAATAAGGTACTCTTCCCCAATATTCCATCAGCATTATAAAAGAAGAAACAAGCAGACACATAACATGTTTAGCATGTAGTATATGCAACTCATTTTGGTGAACCAGTTCAGTAGTAAGGTGGACAGGATTAAACTACCAAGTCTTCTATTGCCAAGTAGTACACAATAAAAGCATCAAACAAACATATATCTATGTCCTATGGTCACTGCATTGTCTTGCGAAATCAAAATAGAGACATGGTTCAAATCATATCAGTTCAAGACAAAGCAGCATTGAAAGAATACAAGTGTGGGAAACTACACGGCACAACAAGATTTCAGATGGGTGCCACGGGTATACATGTACAACAACACTATTGGCTCTGTTGTGATGCTAGTAATGTGCATGATATGAGAAGTCAACTGTATACACAATTGAAATTGAAATCAATAGAGTAATTTAGAAGAGCAAACATGTTAAAGAAACATGCTTAAACATACCTATTGTGCCATTGGAGTTTCGATTGGATCCTTCAATTTAAAAATAAGTTTGTATGAGTAAATACAGTGGTACAAGAGCAAATCAGTATGCACCATAGCAATGGAATCTTAAATGAGAACAATTGTTCTTCAGGTTTAAGCACTTGTTCTACACGAATAGAGTACAGTAAGACGCAGGCATATAGTACTTAAAAAATGAGCTCATAGACCTTACCACTTTCTTGGTTCGGGACCAGTACAGAACAAGGCGTTCCCAGTCATCGTCCCATAAATGTGTCTCAGGAGAACGTAAGGGAATTTGATGAGTTTCTTTGCCAGTGAAGTACATTTTCTTCAGGTAATTCCGATATTGCCACCAAGCATTCTTGAAGATAGCAGACATATTAGCACAGGTTACCTCATCCCGAGTTTCCAAATCGGTCCTTCTCTATAGAGAAAAGTGGGAACATTTGCTGTATTATAACCAGCATGGAGGTAGAATGTATCGGACAAAGCAAAGTAATTGACATGAATAACATTACTTACACATAACTCTTGGACGAACACCTGCAACTGGCATTTTCCTTCATCTTCAGTATAATATTTCCATGATGGGAAGATACACACATAGGATTTAACAACATCAAATGTGATAGACGCTAAACTACGAATGGCTGGTTGTGCTTTGTCCACAGGAATAGGTGTACTAACTGGTGGAGTTGGGGTTCGCCGTGGTAGTACTGGAGCTTTGGGCACTGGAGCTGCCTTACTAACTGCTCTTGTTTGGGAGCTCTGTGGTGGAGATGGTGCTGTGTCAACTGGAACTGGGTTACTATCTGCTGGGGTTGGGGTTAGATTGGGTGAAGCTGGTTCTCTGTCCATCGCACCAGGGGTACAATCTGCGAGAGTCTGGGTTATGTGTGGTAGGGCTAGTTCTCGTGCATGTACAACCGGGGTGCTATCTCCACCAAGAGGTAGCACTGTTTTATTTGAAGACTGTATTTTTACTCTGCTAGATACTGCCATCACCCGCTCCAATTCAAATGGCTGATAAACAAGAAACATAGTTGAATGTACAGACCTTATATGAGAGACAGATGCAATAGATAGTGTGGAAAAAAGAGGGCATGAAATAGTTCACATGTATATTGTTTAACTAAAAAGGATAGCATGACATAATTTCACATATATAATGTCTATCTAAACTGGATAGCATAGCATGACATAATTCAAAGATATGATGACTAACTAAACAAGATGGCATGAGATAATTATATGATGTCTTTAGTAAATAGGTTCGCATGACATAATTCACATACAAGTTATCTAAGTAATCAGGATCGCATGATATAATTCACATATGTGATATATATACTAAGCAGAGGGCATTCACATATATGATGTCTGAACTAAGAACATGGTGTTGAATATTGTGTATATGATGTCTAAACTATGCAATGCAAGACACCATATGCATGATATGAGCAGTATAACCGTGTCAAGTTAGAGCATACACCTCGGTGGGGGAATAGGACTGATCATCTGTCTCTGAATCCATCTCTGAGGAGCTATCGGGGCCCAGCAAGAGATCTGCTTCAACAGGTAGCACATTCTGCTCTGAAGACCTTGTTTTCACTCCAGATTTTTCCATCAACCACTCAAATGGCTGATTCACAGGAAGAGTAGTTGAATATACAAACATTGTCGACAAATGGAAATGTAATTAAGAAAAGGATTGGCAAGATATCATTCAAATATATGATGCCTGGTTAAATAGGATGGCATTGCATATTTCACATATATTATGGCTGGCTAAAAGAGATCAGATTGCATAATTCACATGTATGATATAGAAACTAAACAGGTGGCATTACAGAACATGTCAAAACTAAGCAAATGACATATATGATGTCGAAAGTAGGCACTACAAGGCAACATATGCATGATATGACCAACATCATCATGCCAAGTTAGAGCAAACACGTCGGGTGGTAAATAGGAGTGGTCAGCTCCATCTGAATCTGCCTCAGAACAGATATCTTCCTCTGAATTACAATCTGGAGGGGGGAGGATTTGCCATTGCACCCACCATGGAGCGATGTCTGCATGACATTGTATTGCCGCGCAAAACTCTTCTCTTTTTCTCTACATGTTCAGCATGACTGTGTACAATATCTGACATGCATACAAAAAAAATAGTGAGATTATGCAAGGAGAGCGTGCAGAAATCTAGAGTGATGGTAACAACCAGTGGATAGATCCAAAAATAAGGATAGCAGGCTGATGATAGCTTTAATTTAATAAAAAGACAAATGATGATTGCTTTACTGTTTGTTTCCCACCCAAGATGAATAACATAGGCATACCCTAGGTGAACCAGATAATAGACAGAGATACTATTCATTGTTGCCTCGATATGTGCCCCACGAGCATTTTAAAACTCAAGTTTGAACATTAATGTGGACCTGACTTGGAGTCTAAGAGGTGAACAGGATGATAAAGTAGCAGGTCATATTAAGCAATGCATAACATAAGCAGAAACAAAAGAGTGCGACCTCTCTTGTGGACCCATGTACTTCTCAGGTTCATCTGCTGAGTCGATGATGGTGATGCAGTTGCGGTGGGTGCCGGCAGCAGGGAAGGAGATTTGAGGTGGCCAAAGACGGTCAGGAGTCATGATGTCTGGTATAGTGGATGCTTCTGTCGATGGAGCAGCTCAGGTGAGGTGGACGACATCACGACAGGAGCAGGATAAACCACACAAAGTTTTCTTCGACACCTATCTTTAACTGAAGTGATTCTGTAAGGGCTCCTTTGGCTTGCAGGATTCTAAAAATGCAGGGATAGGAAAAACACCGGAATAGGATAGGAGTGCACGTGGGAAACAGAGCATTTGTAAAGACAGGATTTCTATCAACTTGGGTGTTTGGTTCACAGGAATTGGAAGAGCAGAGGAATGCAAAGAAACATGGCCAAATTAAAGTGAAACCATATGAAAGTGCGTATAGTTAGAATGTTATTCTGCCACTAATGCACTTACTCTTGTTTTCATGCATAGGATTTTGAAAAGTAGGTCCAGGTGGATGTTTTGCTCCATTCCTTTCAACGAAATGCATGAATAATTGAATAGTAGAGTACCATAGGAAAATTTCCTATTGCTATGTTTTTCCTTCACTTTTTCCTTTTAACCAAAATAGCCCTAATGGATTGACATGAATGTAGAGTAATAAGTGATGCGACAAGTGTACAACCTCTTTGGTGTAGCCGTGTCGACCTCAACATCATTGGGTTGGTCGTTGAAGAAGTTGCGGCAAAGGTGGCTGTCAGAGGTGTGGAGGAAGATCTGAGTCGTCTGTAGATGGCGTCCAGGGTACTGCTCTGTTGTGATGGATGGTTCCGTCATTGGAGCAGCTCCGGTGAGCCGAAAGACGTCGAGGCTGAAGCAGTACAAGACAAACATCATTAATCTCAAGTGGGATTCTAATGGCATCTCCGATAGATGATGTAAAATACATTACCAAAAAGTGATAGATGTAAAATTTACATCACCAAAAAACACCTGACTACAACAGATGAGGTAAAAACTGCTGACTCTAAACTTAACTGTCGAAACTGAAATTTACTGTGGAATCTGAATGTTACTGTCTAAACTGAACGCACTGGTAGCAGAGAGGCACTTCACATGTAGTTTAGGCCGCTCGAGCACTAGTAGTAGAGAAACAGTGATCTAAATCAGCAGGCGATCGACAAGGAACATAGTAGCAGATAGCAGCCGGAGCAGCAGCGCCTGGAGGAGCAGCGCAAACTAGAGCCAGAGCAGCAACTCATGTAGCTGCAGCAGCCCGTGTACCAGCATTAGCAGCACGAGCGAGAGCAAGAGCAGAGTAGCAGCACGAGCGAGGGGAAGAGTAGAGCAGCAGCGTGACCGAGCGAGAGACGGAGCAGCAGCAGCGCGAGTGAGTGAGAGACGGAGCAGTAGCAGCAATAGCGCGAGCGAGTGAGAGCCGGAGCAGCAGCAGCAGCATGAGCGAGCGAGCAAGCGAGAGCCAGAGCAGCAGCAGCAACAACAGCAGCAGTAGCAGATCCGGCCGGTATGGCCGCCGCCGGCGAGGGAGCCTCGCACTAGGGGAGAGCCACCGTGGAGATGTCGCCGGCCGTGCCGACTACGAGGTAGCCGTGCCATGGGGGAGCGGGATCGAGCATCGGCGGCGCCGGGAGGTCAAGTTAAGGAGAAGGTGTGATGCGATGAGTGTACAACATCTTTGGTGGCGCCAAGTAGGCCTTGGCTTCATCCGAGGAATCGGTGAGGATGTTGCAGTTCTGGTGGAGCAGGTAAGGCAGCGCTGTGGGGATGGAGCAGCCGCGATAGACGAGGCGATCGTCGGAGCAGCTCCTTGGAGGTGGAGGACGGGGCGGCTGAACTGGCGGGATGATGAGATCGACGACGGATCCTCATCTAGGGCGGTGGATGAGGGACGTCGAGCTATTGCGGTGGACGACGTTGTTGCGGAAGAGGCTCCGGCTAGGCCGCGGTGGGGTGGCGGACGGCCGAGGATGGGGTTTCGTGGCTGGAGCAGAGAGGTTATGGCGGCTTGGGATTTCGAATGGCAAAAAGAAGGTGATGGGAGGAGGAACCATGACTTAGGGACGCGCTTGTCCAAAATGTAGGGTGTATTACAAAAGTACCCCCACCGATATGAACTAGCGGCCCTTTCGGCTCAGGGTTACAAGGGGGATTTCGCGTGTCGGGATTTGGCAGCTGGAGGGAGTTTTCACGCGCGTTGTAATTTCGGGATAGCAAGGCGCGAGTTTTGGGAGCACAATATTTTGAATTTTCGGGATAACAAGGTGCGGGTTGAAATTTAGGGACAAGCCTAACGTGTAATAATGTACGTACCAAATCAATTCGCACTTCCCTCAATGAAAAAAAAACTATTTGCACCACACAAAGAGAGAGTCTTGTCGCGTTTTACTGTACAAATGCTATTCAAAGCTATGAATCCATGTTATGTCCAATTAATTTTTTTCGCTGGCTGTATAATGCATGTAACCTACTCATACGAACATTTTAGTGCATTCCAAATGTCTATACTACCGCTGTAATTCAAAATAAATTTGAATTCGTTTCTCTATTTGAATAAGAATCTACAATCATGATTCTTGCCAAGTTAAACCATCATTTGTATATTATCTTAACAACACACCACATGATTACTATAGAGTTAGATATGAACTATGTGTACTATATATACATATATATATATATATATATATATGTGAACTCGAATTCAAAATTTTGAATACACTTGATGTTGATTCCAAATAATAGTACATTTGATGTACTAGCTAGATCTTCATAATCTAAACCATGTTTCATACGTACATTGTGTTTATCACACAAAGTATAGTGCCCCGCCCCCAACATTATGACAAGTATTTAGCCCTGAGCTGCAAAAGCCACACATTATCAAAAATTCAAATAAATGTTCTATATATTATATGTAGTATAACATGTTCATAACCACACCATGCGTATCACCATTATATATATTCATGCATGCATCAGTTTAAAAAACTATGATCTATTGTTCAAATATCCGAATCCATTTTTATAATGAATTATGATCTCTATTCGTCTTTTACACCCACACAATCCTCTTACCTCTGTAGCTAGCGCTAACTTTTTCTCGTGCATGCACACACCCGCCTCCCTGTCACCCTCCCTCAGCATTCTCTAGCTCCATCGCGCACATTCGTCATTTCTCTTTAGGTCATTCACCCATGGTGTGTGTACGCCCCCCAGCTCCTTCTTTCTGGCATACACCGATCGATATACCTCTCTAGCCAGGTGTGCCTACCACAAATACAAGCTTTCCCTCTTCTCTTCTCACCATCCATGCATGCCCCCCTCTTTCTAATACGGTTCCACGCACGTGCACACTCCCACCCCTCTTTTCATCGATCTCATACTCGCACACTCCTTCCCCCTCGATATAGTAGGCCTCTCGCCAGTGGCGGGCCTAGCTCACTGGGACAGGGTGGGCCAACAGTGCAATTGTACATATTATTTTATTTTATTTCTTTTATTTTTTAGCTTTTTGCCTATGGTATAAAGCCCATTTTCCAATTTCAGGGTGGGCCGTGGCCCACCCTGTCCACCCTCTACCTCCGCCACTGCCTCTCGCACCACCTACTAGCCACATCCCTCTCTCTCTCTCTATCCTTCTCTCAGGGCCTTATTTGCTTCTAACACATGCATGCATGTATACCGATCGATCTCCCTACATATACCTAGGTCGACTATAACTCTTTTTCCCCACGCACCGATCAACATACCTCACAAGTTATGTCTCTCCCTTTCTCCGACACAGGACGATTGATCTTCCTATGTAGTTACGTCTGCTTACCACAGCCATATCGTCCCCCTCATCACTCGTGCATGCCTCCTGGCCCGTCTCTCACACGCACGTGCACAGACTGGCAGGCATCCCCTCTCTTATTGATATTGCAGTCGTGCCCTCCGTTTGTCTAGCAGGCCTCTCCCACCATTTGTGAGAAGCAACTCCACCACCAACCCTCCGACACTCTAGCTTTGTCTCTCTCCCAACCTTATTCCTCTCCTACACATATGCATGGATGTCGATCAATCTCCCTCAATACATAGGTAGTTCTCTCTCCTTCTCCACACATATACCAGTCGTTTTACCTCTATAGTTAGGTCTCTGCCCCCCCCCCCCCCCACACACACACACCGATAGTCGACCACTGTAGGTAGGTATCCATGCCACAGAGACAAACTACACATGTCCCCTCTCATGTTCCAGTAGGCCAGCCACCCTATATCTTTGACGTGGGCACACACAAATTTGACGGCACTCTTTATCGATCGCGCACACACACATTTCATCCCTCTCTTCGATTCTATGGATATCTCACGCCGATGATACCTCCACTCTCTTCTCGTGGATCACCCCCTCTATATATGATATATCCAGGCCTCTGTTTCACACACATTGCATATGTTACATTTTTTATTTGAGATACCATCGACACATATTCCCTGTCTATCTCTCACGCACCCCCCCCCCCCCCCCCAAAAAACACTCACGAACCCACACACCATCTCTCTCTAGTTTTGTATCTCTCTCACACACACCCACGTAGGTGGTGTACGTACATGAAGAGAATAGGTGCACGTACTCATGCTTCGTGCCCAACCACACCTGCGCGGGTACACGGTGGAGCTCAAGTACGAAATGGCAGCCCACGTGCTAATTTGAGAGCGTGTAGCGGTTGTTTACTTACAGAGGTCGTGTACTACGCATGCACGAAACAAAGTTCGACTTGATGCGTTGGCACGTTATTTATAAATAAAGTTATATTGCTCAGTGACACGTACACAGAATATAAAATGATTGTTATGGAGAAATAAGTAGTCCGCTCCACTATATACAATGGAGCCTGCCTGCCAGGGTTTGTCTCTCTTCATAGTATCTCACACAAGGCGGCAGTGGCCTCTCTCTCTCTCTCTCACCGTTGGTCACTGATCCGGCCGCATCCCGTCCGCCGGCGGAAAGGGAGGATGTGCATCGTTTCTCCGTTCAACGGCGTCGAGGCAGCATGTCCCGATCTGCGGTACCAGCCGTTCTCTCTGACCAAGATCCGGCGTGGTAGGGCCTATGCCACTTGCTCGCTCCCGTAGTATGGGCAGATCCCGCCCGCCGTCGCCCTCCTAGTTACATCCCGATGACCCCCAGGTATCCACTCCGGCCTTGCTCCACTGCCCATCTTCCCACGTTGCTGCATGTGGAAAATCCTGCATGTGGATCTTCCCTAGTTCTTTGCCGAAAATGTAGCTCGTCCGGCGTACTTTCCATATTGCAATCTCGTCCTCACACCGTTTTAGATAAACAACCGTGCTGCTATCTTCCCTTAGGACAAGGATTATGCTTCTTTTTTGTCGTCGTATGTGTCAACAACTGTTACTGGTCAGTAATTGTTTCCTTTCTACTTCTTTTTTGCAAACAGGGTTGTCCATTTCACCTCGTTTCTATTGCGACCTTTTGGTCAACTGCACAAATCACTTTTTTTCTTAAGAGAGTCTTGTGCAGTTCCGCTAAAATGTCACACGGGCAACGTTTTTACATTTCTGTGGGACTGCAGAAAGGGAGAATGGTTTTGCTATCCTCCTCATCCAACTCCGAGCCTAATCTTCTCCAACAAGTAGTTAGTCTTAAAAGAGATCGCAGAGGTGGTCGGCTTCTATTTGTGTGTGTTATGTTTCATCATCTAGTTCCACTATTATTGTAATCACACTGACTGAATATCTTTGCAAATAGGGATGATCAGCTCAATTTTAGTGGAACTGCACAGAATGATCGGATTGTGATGTTCCTCCATACACCTCTTTCTTGGCTACAGAGCTGCGTGAAACTAGCTGCGAACCAGCGAACACTGGGGCCAGGAAATGGAGCCATGCCTACGAACAGCATCGATCAATTATATATTTTTATTTATTTCTACACCTTCTCACAACTTCGTCTTCAGTTGTGATGTGAATATTGGCGCTGATCTGCGAATCATTGAGATGCATTAGCATCCATGGTAGTTTCATTTGTATTTGATGGAATGTTGTAACGAGACAATCTTGAGGCAAGAGGACACATGAATCCTAAGTTGAAACATTTTTTTTCTGCAGGAACCAAAGTTGAAACCTTCATAGCATTACAGTACAATTTCATTATGTTGGAAAATTATGCGTACATATAAACAAATCCTGAAAGATTGATAGCAATGCCAGAAACCATTCAACTTCGTTTCACCGAAATGTGGGACATCCTTCATCCGGCTCCACCTGCCATGCACCAATATTGAGAGTGCACAACTGTAGGGGAGATTCACCCCTGTCGTTGCGCCGCAGTAATAATGACTAGTGAGCAGTCAAATCATAGAGCCCCACCTTCACCACAGTAAGTTGCTTGGACGAAGCAACCATCACTTCACCTTTCCCACAGTAAGTAATACCTCCTTTTTTATTCTAGAAACCACCACATGCGAATATTGGGCAGTAGTAGCACAACATCAAGTGTACTAGCACTACTCAATTCAAAAATCGAAACCAACCAATGAACTACTAGATGGTGAGTGTTTTGATGTATCATGTACTCTGTCTGTCCATGTATATAGGCCCTAATGAGTTTTTCGAGACTAACATTATAGGACATGCAAGTTGCTCAAAGCATACCGTCAATTTCGTACGTGAAAGGATCTTCGAATGATATAATTTTCAAATTATATAAAATCTTATCAATAGTCAAAGGCAACCTCGAAGAATACATTAGGCCCTATATATACATATGGATGAAGGGAGTAGTACTTTGAGAGAGGCGAGAAGCGATACGGGCTGGTGGATTACTAGAGCTAGGTGTCGCACGGAGGCCAAGAAATATGGTGATAGCGTGAGGTGGGCCATGTACGATGTAAACTACACTGGGCTGCCGTGTTTCGGAGGTCTACTAGATGTGGAGAAGATTGGGTTGATTTTATATCGCTGAATATATAAAATATATTAAGAGTCCAGAACGATCCACCACGAGGTTCCTTGCTCCTTCTCGGTCCTCGGAAAGCATTCTTCTTCGTTTTGCCGACACGTGGGACATCCAGCATCCAGGTCCACGGGTCATACAAGAACTTTGTAGAAAAACATCCAGCATCCAGGTCCACAGGTCCTCCGTTTCTTTTTAGTATGCATATAAGATTTGGTCAAAGTCAAACTTTGTAATGTTTGACCAACTTTGTAGGAGAGACTCACCAACGGTCATGAACGTAGGTGGAGTTTTCTCTTAATTCTTCATGCAACATTTTAATGAAGCTTGAAATATGAATATGTCAATGGGAGGGAGTAGAAGACTCATGCATGCATGCAACACTCACACGTACACATGCACGCACGCAACACTCACGCATCCATGCGGCACACAGCACACAACGCAACACACACACTCACGCTCAAGTGCTCAACCTACTCCCTCCGTCCGTGAAAGACTGTACATATAGAGATTTACACAGTGACGAAGAGGAACAGAACTCCACGCCATTTAGAGCAAGTACTCCCTCTGTTTCTTTTCTTTGATTCGCATCATTAGAGCAAGTACTAGGATTCGTAAAATGCAGGAATAGGAAAAACAAAGGATTCGAGTGGCATGTCCACTTGAATCCCATAGTATCAGCACTGAGTGTTTGATGCCACGGGAGAAAGAAAGGAAGTGAAAAAAAAGTTGGAGAGGATTCTATAGATTTCCAATGAAATGTTACAGTTGTACACGTGATTCCATACTATAGGTAAAAATTCCTATAGGATTCAATCCTATGAATCAAACGACTAATGTACTACTAAGGTCCATGGTCAAGGCGGCACGGGGCGGACGTGACCTCTCACTGCGTCCGCCATTGAAGCGGTGCGCTGGCCGAGGGCGCCGCCCGCTGCACGCCCGACTGAACGAGCCTCCTCGCCGCATTTAAATGCCTACATTAAACCTGCGTGGAATCCAAGAAACCTACTCCGTGTGGAAACCGGTTATTTTATGTAAATGTAATGAAATCTGTTTGTGTTTTCATGAATTTTTTTATTACGTACAATTTGAGTGGATTGCCCCAGTGGTCATCACACGTGAGCCAATCGATTCGCACCCTTCGAGCATGGTTAATAGTATAGCCAACAGCCGGGTATATGAATTTTCCATGTCACTTATAGCCAATCTTATAGCCCACTCATACAATAGTTAGTCATACTAGTATACTACTAGTACATCATTAATATATGGCCCACATGTTTCTCTCACAAAAGGTGTTGGAGCTCGTGCTATAGCCGGCTGTAAGTTTGTAGCCCGCTTCTCTTCTCTCACCTCTTCTCTCTCATCCAACTAAGCAAAAAAAATTATTTAAAGCCTTACAGCCCGCCTACATCACCTTATTGTACTTGCTCTTCCGCACTCCATTTTGTCTTGCGTTACTTCCTCCGTCCAGCACGCTGACAAGTGGGCCCCATGCTCATTTATGCCAACGTGGTAGTCAATTATTTTGCCAGAGTCAGCTATCATACCCTTCCGGTGCCGCGTCAACGAATCCACTAGAAACAAGTCTAGACTTGTTTGGTTCAACCGCCTCGCTAGGTGTTTGGAGAGGAATTGGCCGGTGCTAGGCGGTTCTATAGGTGGGCTGGCGGAAAAAAACAGGGAAAATGCGGGAAGCAGCTAGATGAGGGAGGGAAGCTTCTACATTTGGGGGGGACGTGGCATTGACCAATGGGCGGCAACAGGCGGTCATCCGTGTACGCAATAAAGGATACTGTAGGATCGAAAGTATGTCTAGAGGGGGGGTGATTAGACTACTTGACCAAATAAAAACCTAGCCTTTTCCCAATTTTAATTCTTGGCAGATTTTAGCAACTTGGCACAAGTCAAGCAATCAACCTACACATGAAAGTCTAAGAGTATAGCAGCGGAATGTAAAACATTTGCATATGAAGGTAAAGGGAGGAGTTTGGAGGGAGCAAACACAATGTAGACACGGAGATTTTTGGCGTGGTTCCGATAGTGGTGCTATCGTACATCCACGTTGATGGAGACTTCAACCCACGAAGGGTAACGGTTGTGCGAGTCCACGGAGGGCTCCAGCCATGAAGGGTCCACGAAGAAGCAACCTTGTCTATCCCACCATGGACATCGCCCACGAAGTACTTGCCTCACTCGGGTAGATCTTCACGAAGTAGGCGATCTCCTTGCCCTTACAAACTCCTTGGTTCAACTCCACAATCTTGACGGAGGCTCCCAAGTGACACCTAACCAATCTAGGAGACACCACTCTCCAAAAGGTAATAGATGGTGTGTTGATGATGAACTCCTTGCTCTTGTGCTTCAAATGATAGTCTCCCCAACACTCAACTCTCTCTCACGGATTTGAATTTGGTGGAAAGATGATTTGAGTGGAAAGCAGCTTGGGGAAGGCTAGAGATCAAGATTCATATGATTAGAATGGAATATCTTGGTCTCAACACATGAGTAGGTGGTTCTCTCTCAGAAAATGTATACTGGAAGTGTAGGCACGTTCTGATGGCTCTCTCCACGAATGAAGAGTGGGTGGAGGGGTATATATAGCCTCCACACAAAATCTAACCATTACACACAATTTACCAAACTCGGTGGGACCGAATCATAAAACTCGGTCAGACCAATTTAGTTCAAAATGTGAACGTTAGGATTTTCGGTGGGACCGACATGTCAACTCGGCGAGACCGATTTCATTAGGGTTAGGGCATAACGTAATCTCGGTGAGACTGATCACATAAACTCAGTAGGACCGATATCTGTAATAGGCAAACAGAGAGTTGGTCAGGCAAACTCGGTGGGACCGATTCGCTCATTTCGGTGAGACCAAAATGTTATGAAAGGGAAACACAGAGTTTGCATTACAAACTTGGTGGGACCGATCGCCCATCTTGGTTAGACCGAAACGTTACGAAGGGAAACAGAGAGTTTGCAATCCCATCTCGGTGAGACCGAACTGACTAGGGTTTCTGGCAGTGGCTATGTCAAATGAACTCGGTGGTGCCGGATAGATCAAATCGGTGGGGCCGAGTTTGACTTTTGGTTTGGGACATATGTGGATATGAGAAAGTGGTTGAGGGCTTTTGGAGCATATCACTAAGCATTTTGAGCAAGCAAGCCATTAAGCAACACCTCATCCCCTTTTAATAGTATTGGCTTTTCCTATGGACTCAATGTGATCTTGGATCACTAAAATGAAAATGTAGAGTCTTGAGCTTTAGCCAATATGTGTCCTTAGCATTTTGAGGGGTCCACATTCCTAGTCCATGCCATGCCAATCATTGAACTTCCTGAAATAATCATCTTGAAATAGCATTAGTTCAATGAGCTATATGTTGTTAGGAATTACCAAAACCACCCAGGGATAGTTGCACTTTCAGATACGAAGAGGCATCCTATATCAGCAAGGACCAGCTTCCCTACCGATAGCTCATCTAATAGAACTCCCAAGTTAACTGTGCTGAGGCTGGAGTAGTCATGAGATGGGTGACTGGATGGGGAGTGTACTCGATATTAACTAATTGGATGGGTCACTGTAAAGGTTTAAAATAAACATTTACAGTGACCCATCAAATTAGTTGAACCTCGAGGTCTTTGTTTTGTAATTTCCTACATTTTTTGTTTTTTGAACACATGTTAATCGAAGGTTTATCGCGTTACTTTGTAATAAATTTTGTCATGTATGTGAAATTAACCTCGAGGTACTTGTTCTCAAATTAACCTTTGGGCCTTGCAGGAGTGCTGCAATGTGTCGGCGTCAATTGCAAGATGAGCCACCAAGCTAGCAGTGGAGTTGCCAACATGCTCAAAGTGCATGCAATATTGAGTAGAAAGAAGCATGCCCAGGAAATTAATGCGTGCTTAGGGATGCCCTTTGCTCAAAGACTCCTGCAATGTGTCGGCGTCAATTGCAAGATGAGCCACCAAGCTAGCAGTGGAGTTGCCAACATGCTCAAAGTGCACGCAACATTGAGTAGAAAGAAGCATGCCCAGGAAATTAATGCGTGCTTAGGGATGCCCTTTGCTCAAAGAGCAAGTACTCTTTCAGTTATACTATAACTAGGTATCCCACGGGCTAAGGACGAGGAGCGAGAAGCGACGGGCTACTGGATATACTACTATAACTAGGTGTCGCACAGGCTATAAGGACGAGGAGCGAGAAGCGACAGGCTGCTGGATATACTATAACTAGGTGTCGCACGGAGGCCGAGGAATATGGTAAATGCGTGAGGTGGGCCATGTATGATGTGTTTCGGACTCTTTCGGTTAAACATGGAGAGATTTGGTTGATTTTATATCGCTGAATAATATAAAATATTATGAGTGCAGACGCTCCACGGCGAGGTTCCTTGCTCCTTCTCGGTCGTCGGGAATCTATGTTCTTCCACTCTTTTGTTTTAGACGTTAGCTTTGTTCATCCTTTTGCCAACACGCGGGACATCTAGCATCAAGGTGCATGCGTCATGCAAGAAAATGGAGATAAGCAGTGCGTAAGTGAGTCGTGCACTTAGATGGCACGTACTACCCAATATTTTTTCTCCTCGATGGCACGTGAATCGTGCACGTACTCAATGACGGAGCACGGGATGGTAACCATGGACATGGTCGGCCCTTTTTGGAGAGAGTAATAAATAACTTTGATGTGTCCCGTCAACTCACAAAACGACGAGAAGCTTGCTTACTAAGCCCTCTCTATCGCCCACGCGCGCGCGGTGGCTCGAAGCACGAGGAGAAGCTTTTGGTGTCAAATTGCCAGAAGTATATAATACTGTAGTACCATCATCATTGTTTGACTTTCGGAAGAGGCGAAGAGCCAAGCGCAAGGTCACCTATAGTACACTATAGCCAAAGCTGGGCCACCTTTTTAGAGCATGGTTAATTAATATAGGCGGCTCTTGCAACGGCACATCATTTAGAGCAAGTACTCTCTCTATTTCTTTTCTTTCATTCGTAGAAACTTAAGATGCAGGAATAGGAAAAATAAAGGATTGGAGTGGCATGTCCACTTGAATCCCATACTAGCATTAACACAGTGTTTGACAAAGGAAAAACAAAGGAAGTGAAAAAAAGTTGGAGTGGATGCTAGATTGCCAATTAACACATGATTTCATAGGAAAAATTCCTATAGCATTCCATCCTATGAATCAAACGACCAATGTAGGAAAATTAAGAGGGGGGTCTCTCCAATAGTGTTCCTTGGCTCGCACGTAGCATCACGGGTCGAACTTTGGAGTCATTCATCTGGTACATGTGGCATCTCAGATCTGGACACAAGGTGATGTACACCGTCAAGGTCCATTGGCTAGTCATAGTGGGTTGTAACTTAGACTAGTGTCATGCATATGACACTAGCCTATGTTACTACGTTAATAATGAAAGTAACAAAGTAGTAACGTATAGATGATTGCATTTATTAACTTATAGACTCATTTATTCTTGGGAAGGGCTATGTTATAGTAACATAGTATTATGTTACTCTAAGCACATCTCTTTTCATTAATTACTTGCCACATAAGCAAATTTGCATTGGGGTGCGTTATGTTACTAGCTATGTTACTCCCACTATGACCAGCCTTAGGATAATGTTGTGCTCAAAGCCGGACGTACACGGTCAAGGTCCACGGTCAAGGGGGTCAGGGCGGACGCGACCTCTCACTTCGTCCGCCATTGAAGCGGCGCGCCGGCCGAGGGCGCCGCCCACTGCACTCCCAGTTGTACCCGCCTCCTCGCCGCATTCAAACACCTACATTTAAACACGCGTGGAATGCGAGAAACCCACTCCGGCCACACGTCCGTTCAGGACGCCAGCCAAGCTCCTCCTTCCACCATTTTCTCCACACTTTCGGCTGCATCCAACGAGCAGGAAGAGCAGTTCTCCGGCATAAAATCAGTCTGGATGGCCCACCGAGCCCGGTAGTTACGAGTGAGGCAACTCGCTGCTCCACCTACCTCGCCTAGCCCGATGGAGCCAGTTGCCGCCCTAAGCCAGCGCGTGGTTCCGTAGCTGGCTGCTCTAATCCTGATCGAGGAAGAGTGCCGAGTTACTCCACACCGGCTTGTCGGGAAGCACAGCGGCACGGGCATCATCGCCGACCTTGACGCTGTCGCGTCATACAGCGCCTCCAGTGCCTGCGACTGCACCATCTGCCATTGACGCGGGCGTAGCCGCGCCATGCAGGCAGAGAAAGAAGTTGTCGCGGATGTTGATGATGTGACGTGGCTACGTAGATGTCCACAAGGTGATGGACAGCACGTCTCCGCCCGCCACCATCATCGAGGAGAAGTAGAACACGGGAGGCCGCCGCCGATTGTATCCCATGAAGGCCACCGCCGAGGCGACGCCGGCAAAAACAGTCGGTGTCTTGCATGATTCTTCTTCAGCCGGATGCTGGAGGAGGACAAAGAGATCGGCCGGCGACCATTTAGATTAGGTATATTAATTCTACCTTTAGCTCTGGACTAGCACAGCTTATTTAATGTAAATGTAATGAAATCCGTCATGTATATATGAAATCTGGCCATGTTTGCATGAATTTGCGTCCACGTTCGTGCTTTCGGGCGAGCGCTGTCCGTCACTGAAGTGGGACGACGGACTCCGTCTCGGACAACCCCGCAAAGTGCGTCACCACCTTTGTGATGGCCAGGACGCGGCAAAAGAACGACGTCCTTCATTCCGCAGGTGATGGCCATTACCGCGCGCTCGTCTAGATGGCTCGGTAGCTCATGAAGCAGCACCAACAACATGCCTTGTGCGTCTAGTACTCCATTGCAGTCGTAGTTGCTGCATGTGCAACTCAGGTTGCAGTTGCAGGTGAGCACGGCGATGCTACGTGGCCATCCATCAATAGTGGCTGGTATGAGGATGACATCGTCATGTGCATCCTATTTGTACTAAAAATCATGAATGAAGAGTATAAACATGTTTACATACAACCTGAGTGGATTTCTCCAGTGGTCATCGCACGTGTAGTGTCGTGCAAAGCTTCATTTATTGGGTTATAGAGTCATTTTGTTTTGGTATGTGTGATGTTACTCATAGAATGAGTAATAACTAGCTAAGTTACTCAATTTACCTCTCTCCTCATTAACTAGTTGCCACATAGGTGAATTTTCTGAGTTGGACCCGATGTTACTCTTGAAGTTACTCCCACTATGGTTAGTCTTAGGCCTTGTTCGGTTCAACCTCCTCCCAGGGGGTTTGGACAGGAATGGAGGGGAATTTGGCTCATACATGATTTAAGCCCCCACAGTCCCTGTTAATCCCCGTTAAAACCCCTTGAACCGCACACGCCCTTAAGGTTAAAAATGACCGGGATTACAGAGGACAGGGTACAAACTTCAGTGATTTAAAGGTGAGGGTTTGTTTCCGACTAGCTCTACAACCTCAAGGTTTATAAATCGGACTTCACTCTCCCCTCACGCACACGCGCGGGTACACTCACGGTGGAGCGCATTTGCACACGAAAAGGCAGGTAACGTGACAATTTGACACATCTATTTGTCCACTTAATGTGGGGTCTGGGACCAAATGTCAGCCATACCAAGTGTGACCTGAATGCGGTGGCGCGGTTATTGATCGAGTTTCTTTTTATTGGTACGTTAAATGAGAAGATGGCTCCCCACGTATTCAATTTAAAATGATTGCTACAGAGAGAAAAACAATTCCTACTCCACTTTGGGACTTGCTTGCTAGGGTTGCTCTCTTCTTCTCACTCTCTCACCCTCTCCAGATCTAAACAAGACGGCGGTGTCCACTCTCTTTGTCTCTCTCTCTCTCTCTTCTCACCGGTTGTCACAGATCCGGCCGAATCCCTTTCGCTGGTGGTCACCGGTGGCGAGGGAGGAAGCCATCGCGCGTCGTCTTCTCTGACCTGGCACCGGCGTGGGAGGACCTCCGCACCCTTGCTCCCTGCCGTCGTGTTGGCAGATCCCGCCGAATGCCTCGCCACATCCCGCCGACTGGAGGTATAACTTCTTTTAGAACCGGCCTTGTTCTAATGGCCCAGCTCCCCATGTCATTGCATCCTTTTTTTCATCAGGTTAGGATTGCTCCCCATGTCGCTGCATCCTGCATGTGGATATTCTTCTAGTATTACAAGGCTCCCCATGTAGCTAGCTCCGTCGGCTTGTCGAACACTCGAACGGCACCTAAATTTTTACTATTAGAGGAAAAAAGGTACTGCAGATACTGGTTAACAAACTGATCTCTTGGTTGGAAAGGGAAATAAAGATGCTGGCCTGACCGGTCTCTTGGTCCAAAAAGGACAAAAAGTGGGGGGGTGGGTCGAGAATGCAACCAAGAATGAGCATGTCTAGATTTCCTGTGGTCACATAGGAAAGGTCACTGACGACAACAACAAAAGGCACAAATCCAGACATGCTTTGCATGTTTGCCGCACTCGGCAACACCTCTGCCTCACCACTTTATGCCTCGATGGATGTAAAACGTGCGTGTGCCTCCCCTGTCTCTATGCCCTTACTGCTGCTGTTAATCTAACATCACAGGTAAAATGAAACAATGCCACTGTTAATGTGATGTCACTATTAAGTTATCTGCTGTCAATCTATTGCCATTGATAAATGGAATCAATGCCACCACCGTTTTATGAAATGCTTCTGTCTTGCTTTATTTCTCATAAAGAGTGTTTTCGGCCGTTACACTAAAATCTGACACCGGTAACATAGCCGCATCTCCGTGGAACTGCACAAAATTTAATTGCACAATGGTTGACACGACGATGTGTTTCTCCTTTCCGTATCACCCTTTGTTAGAACAATCATCCTGTTAACCATGCACGTACGTACTGATCAAGTGCTACTGTCAATATGTCATCATAGAGTAATAATGCTATTGTTATGCATGTTAATGTAAGCCCCCGTTAATCTAGTGCCAGTGTTGATTTGATGTTATGGCACTTCTTAGTTAATGGCCCTTTTTCATATTGTCAGTGTAATGCCATTGATAACATATGAGATGCTGCTGTTAATCATATGCCGCTGCAAAAAAAGACACTGGTTAAGTAACCCTGTTACATATTTGTGCAAACAGGGTTGTCTATCTCCATATGGTGTCTTATTTGCAAACAGAAGCACAAACCTCAATTTTAGTGTAACCTGCTGTCAGCTGACCTCACGGTGCTCCAGGTATTCCTACATTCATAACTAGGTAGAATGACCAATGCAAGATGAAATAAGCTTATTCATACATTGACTTGCTGATTGCAGTGTGGAACGAGCCTGTCATGTGTGGAGGAGCAAACAAGCACTGCAGCCGCGCTGTCAACACAAGATAAAAGAGACCGAGTCATTGATGGCCTGGCCGGCGAGTAGGGGTCATGCAAACAGTGGTGCATTATTTTAGTGGAACTACACAAAAAATATACAGGGGTTAGTCGAACAAATTTTCTATAGCCACACGGAAGGAATTGCACTCATCGATTGCATAGAATTTCCACTGTGCCATCATAGGATATCCCAAGGTGGAAATCAACTAACCACCTATAAAATTATGCATAATCTTCCTCACGCAGGTCAGTATCCCCTTCGTCCAGATGATCGTGTTTTGTCATGCCGAGCTATTGATATGTGCTACTGTTTTGCAACACCGTTTAAGTACAGTTATTGCTTTCCTATCTTTTCACATTCAGGACAATGAGATGATTTCAGTGGAACTGCACAAAATGGTCTGATGTTGAGTGATCTCTATTGCCTCCTCTGTTTGCTGCAATGTGTCAGCGTAAATTGCAAGATGAGCCATGAAGCTAGCTGTGGAGTTGCCAACATGCTCAAAGTGCATGCAACATTGAGCATAAAGAAGCATGTGCGTGCGTAGGGAGGCCCTTTGCTCACAGAAGCATCGATCGTTTTTTCTTTATTTCTACACCTTCTCACAGCTTTGGTTAATAGCCAAGGGATCGATCGCTCGGGTTTAGTAATGTGCGATCGCTCGGGTTCAGTTAGCCAACGCCTAGCACACACGCGCGTACACAAGAGAAAAGCTCAAACCACAGTCCATCGTTCGGCCCCGACCACCCACCGTAACCGGGAACTCCCCGAAATTTTCCTCGCCCTCGCTTCTACCCTGATTTTTTCCGTCATGGACGGCCCAAAGAATGTCCTGCAGGTGCGTCCCCGGCCCACCCAGGATGAAAAGCCCATTTTCTGTCATGATTTTTTGTCATAGAAGTAGGAGCCTACCACATCTATGATGATATGTGGTTTTGTCACAATTATCGTCATAGAAGTGTCATTAGCGTGACAGAAAAAGTTTTCGTTCGGGCCAAAATGTCATGGATGTGTCTTTTTTTTTGTAGTGCAAAGTGTGGCTGGACTCGGAGGAGGGCCTCGCAGATGATAATGAAGGCCGAGATGTGGAGGAGGGAGTTGGGGGCTAGATCATGGAAATCTAGCCCGTAGAAGAACATTAACCCCCTTGTGAAGGGGTCTGATACGTCCATTTTGCATCATGTTTTCCTACTGTTATTTATAATGTTTTTATGCATAATAATGCTTTTGGGAGTAATTCTAATGCCTTTTCTCTCATAATATGCAAAGTTTACACAAAGAGGGAGAATACCGGCAGCTGGAATTCTGGACCAGAAAAAGCACGTCACAGCTACCTATTCTGCACAACTCCAAATAAGTTGAAACTTCACGGAGATTTTTATGGATTATTTAAGAATTATTGGAGCAAATAACTACCAGAGGGGGCCCACCAGGTGGGCACAACCCACCTGGGCGCGTCAGGGAGCCCAAGCGCGCCCTGGTGGGTTGTGCCCTCCTCGGCCCACCTTCGGTGCCCCTCTTCTGGTATATAAGTCATTTTGACCTAGAAAAAATAAGGGTAGGACTTTCGGGATGAAGCGTCGCCGTCTCGAGGCGGAACTTGGGCAGGAGCACTTTTGCCCTCCGGTGGAGCGATTCCGCCGGGGGAACTTCCCTCCCGGAGGGGGAAATCAACGTCATCGTCATCACCAACAACTCTCCCATCTTTGGAAGGGCCATCTCCATCAACATCTTCAATAGCACCATCTCCTCTCAAACCCTAGTTCCTCTCTTGTGTTCAATCTTTCTACCGGAACCTTAGATTGGTACTTGTGGGTGACTAGTAGTGTTGATTACATCTTGTAGTTGATTACTATATGGTTTATTTGGTGGAAGATTATATGTTCAGATCCATTATGCTATTTAATACCCCTCTGATCTTGAGCATGATTATTATTTGTGAGTAGTTACTTTTGTTCTTGAGGTTACGGGAGAAGTCATGTTGCAAGTAATCTTGTGAACTTGATATGTGTTCGATATTTTGATGATATGTATGTTGTGATTCCCTTAGTGGTGTCATGTGAACGTCAACTACATGGCACTTCACCATATTTGGGCCTAAGGGAATGCATTGTGGAGTAGTTATTAGATGATGGGTTGCTAGAGTGACAAAAGCTTAAACCCTAGTTTATGTGCTACTTCGTAAGGGACTGATTTGGATCCAAAAGTTTAATGCTATGGTTAGATTTTATCTTAATAATTTTCTCGTAGTTGCGGATGCTTGTGAGGGGGTTAATCATAAGTAGCAGGTTTGTTCAAGTAAGAACAGCACCTAAGCACCGGTCCACCCACATATCAAATTATCAAAGTAGCGAACACAAATCAAACCAACATGATGAAAGTGATATGATGAAATTCCCGTGTACCCTCAAGAACGCTTTGCTTATCATAAGAGACCGTTTTGGCCTGTCCTTTGCCACAAAAGGATTGGGCTAACTTGCTACACTTTATTTACCATTACCGTTACTTGCTCGTTACAAATTATCTTACTATCAAACTACTTGTTACCGACTATTTCAGTGCTTGCAAAAAATACGTTGCTGAAAACCACTTGTCATTTCCTTCTGCTCCTTGTTGGGTTCGACACTCTTACTTATCAAAAGGACTACGATTGATCCCCTATACTTGTGGGTCATCAATGCTCTTTTCTGGCGCCATTGCCGGGGAGTGAAGCGCTCTTGGTAAGTGGAAATTGGTAAGGAAGAATTATTACTACGTGCTAAAATTTATTGTCACTTGTCATTATGGAGAATCATACTTTGAGGGGTTTGTTCGGGGTATCTTCACCTCGACCGGAACCACAATTAGTTGTCCCTCAACCTACTGCACCTACTGAAAATATTGGTTATGAAATTCGTTCGGGTATGATAGAACAACCGCTAGCTAATCCTTATGCAGGAGATGGAACTGAGCATCCTGATATGCACTTGATATATGTGGATGAAATTTGTGGATTATTTAAGCTTGCAGGTTTGCCCGGAGATGAAGCTAAGAAGAAGGTTTTCCCTTTATCTTTGAAGGGAAAAGCATTGGTATAGTATAGGCTATGCGATGATATTGGATCTTGGAATTGGAATCGATTGAAATTGGAATTTCACCAAAAATTGTATCCTATGCATCTAGTTCATCGTGATCGGAATTATATATATAATTTTTGGCCTCGTGAAGGAGAAAGTATCGCTCTAGCTTGGGGGAGGCTTAAGTCAATGCTATATTCATGCCCCAACCATGAGCTCTCAAGAGAAATTATTATTCAGAATTTTTATGCTCGGCTTTCTCGTGATGATCAATCCATGCTCGATACTTCTTGTACTGGTTCTTTTATGAAGAAGACTATTGAATTTAGGTGGGATCTTTTAGAAAGAATTAAATTCAACTCTCAAGATTGGGAACTCGATGAAGGTAAAGAGTCAGGTATTAAGCTTGAATTTGGTTGTGTTAAATCTTTTATGAATACCGATGCTTTTCAAAAGTTTAGCACTAAATATGGACTTGACTCCGAGATAGTAGCCTCCTTTTGTGAATCATTTGCTACTCATGTTGATCTCCCTAAGGAGAAGTGGTTTAAATATCACCCACCTATTAAAGAAGAAATTAAAGAATCAGTCGTTGCTAAAGAAGAAACTATTATTTATAATGTTGACCCAGTTGTTCCTACTGCTTATATTGAAAAACCACCCTTCCCTATTAGGATAAAGGAACATGCTAAGGTTTCAACTGTGGTTCATAAAAGCAATATTAGAGCACCTAAACCTGCTGAACAAATTAAAGTAGAACCTAGTGTTGCTATGGTTAAAGATCTCTTGGTAGAAAATATTGATGGGCATGTTATTTACTTCTGTGATGAAGCTGCGAGAATTGCTAGACCCAATGAAAAAGATAAACATAGACTTGTTGTTGGCATGCCTGTTGTCTCAGTCAAAATAGGAGATCATTGTTACCATGGTTTATGTGATTTAGGTGCTAGCATGAGTGCTATTCCTTTTACCTTATACCAAGAAATTATGAATGACATAGCACCCACTGAAATAGAAGATATAGATGTTACTATTAAACTTGCTAATAGAGACACCATCACACCACTTGGGATCGTTAGAGATGTTGAAGTCTTATGTGGGAAAATAAAATACCCTACTGATTTTCTAGTTCTTGGTTCCCCACAAGATGACTTCTGTCCCATTATCTTTGGTAGACCTTTCTTGAACACTGTCAATGCTACTATAGATTGTCATAAACAAACTGTCAGTGTTAGCTTTGGTGATGAATCTCATGAGTTTAATTTTTCCAAGTTTAATAGACAATCTCACAAGAAAGAATTACCTAGTAAGGATGAAATAATTGGTCTTGCTTCTATTGTTGTGCCTCCTACTGATCCACTAGAACAATATTTGTTAGACCATGAAAATGATATGCATATGCATGAAAGGAAAGAAATAGATAAAATCTTCTTTGAACAACGACCTCTGCTTAAACACAATTTGCCTATTGAAACTCTAGGAGGTCCTCCTCCACCTAAAGGTGATCCTGTGTTTCAATTAAAACAATTGCCAGACACTTTGAAATATGATTATCTTGATGATAAAAAGATATATCATGCTATTATTAGTGCTAACCTTTCAGAACATGAAGAAGGAAGATTATTGAAAATTCTGAAGAAGCACCGAGCTGCTATTGGATATACTCTTGATGATCTTAAGGGCATTAGTCCCACTCTCTGTCAACACAAAATTAATATGGAACCTGATGCTAAACCCATTGTTGATCATCAACGACGTTTGAATCCTAAGATGAAACAGGTGGTAAGAACTGAAATACTAAAGCTTCTGGAAGCAGGTATAATCTATCCCATAGCTGATAGTAGATGGGTGAGTCCCGTTCATTGTGTCCCTAAGAAGGGAGGTATTACTGTTGTTCCTAATGATAAAAATGAACTTATTCCACAAAGAATTGTCACTGGCTATAGAATGGTTATTGATTTTAGAAAATTAAATAAAGCAACTAGAAAATATCATTACCCTTTGCCTTTTATTGATCAACTGTTAGAAAGATTATCAAAGCACACACACTTTTGTTTTCTTGATGGATATTCTGGTTTTTCTCAAATACTTGTTTCGCAACCTGATCAAGAGAAAACCACTTTTACTTGCCCTTTTGGAACTTATGCTTATAGACATATGCCTTTTGGTTTATGCAATGCACCTGCTACCTTTCAAAGATGTATGACTGTTATATTCTCTGATTTTTGTGAAAAGATTGTTGAGGTTTTCATGGATGATTTTTCTGTATATGGATCTTCTTTTGATGATTGCTTAAGCCACCTTGGTCGAGTTTTGCAGAGATGTGAGCAAACTAATCTTGTCTTGAATTGGGAGAAGTTCCACTTTATGGTTAATGAAGGTATTGTCTTGGGGCATAAAATTTCTGAACGAGGTATTGAGGTGGATAAAGCTAAAGTTGATGCAATTGAGAAAATGCCATGTCCTAAAGATATCAAAGGTATTCATAGTTTCCTCGGTCATGCTGGTTTCTATAGGAGGTTTATTAAAGACTTCTCTAAAATTTCTAGGCCTCTTACAAATCTTTTACAAAAGGATGTTCCGTTTGTTTTTTATGATGATTGTGTAGAAGCCTTTGAAACACTTAAGAAAGCCTTAACTTCTGCACCTATTGTTCAACCACCTGATTGGAACTTGCCTTTTGAAATTATGTGCGATGCTAGTGATTATGCTATTGGTGCTGTTCTAGGACAAAGAGTTGATAAAAAATTAAATATTATCCATTATGCTAGCAAAACTCTAGACAGTGCCCAAAGAAATTATGCTACTGCTGAAAAAGAATTTTTAGCAGTTGTGTTTGCTTGTGACAAATTCAGATCTTACATTGTGGATTCTAAAGTTATTGTTCACACTGACCATGCTGCTATAAAATACCTCATGGAGAAGAAAGATGCTAAACCTAGACTTATTAGGTGGGTTCTCTTGCTACAAGAATTTGATTTACATATAACTGATAGAAAAGGAGCTGAGAATCCCGTAGCTGATAACTTATCTAGGTTAGAAAATATTCTTGATGACCCACTACCTATTGATGATAGCTTTCCTGATGAACAATTAGCTGCAATAAATGTTTCTCATAATACTCCTTGTTATGCTGACTATGCTAATTAATTGTTGCTAAATATATACCACCTAGTTTTACATACCAACAAAAGAAAAAAATTCTTCTATGATTTAAGACATTACTTTTGGGATGATCCACATCTTTATAAGGAAGGAGTAGATGGTATTATTAGACGTTGTGTACCTGAGCATGAATAGGAACAAATCCTACGGAAATGTCACTCCGAAGCTTATGGAGGACATCATGCAGGAGATAGAACTGCTCACAAGGTATTGCAATCTGGTTTTTATTGGCCTACTCTCTTCAAGGATTCTCGTAAGTTTGTTTTATCTTGTGATGAATGTCAAAGAATTTGTAATATTGGTAAGCGTTAGGAAATGCCTATGAATTATTCTCTTGCAGTTGAACCATTTGATGTTTGGGGCTTTGATTATATGGGACCTTTTCCTTCCTCTAATGGGTATACACATATTTTGGTTGTTGTTGATTATGTTACTAAGTGAGTAGAAGCTATTCCAACTAGTAGTGCTGATCACAACACCTCTATTAAAATGCTTAAGGAAGTTATTTTCCCAAGGTTTGGAGTCCCTAGATATTTAATGACTGATGGTGGTTCACACTTTATTCATGGTGCTTTCCGTAAAATGCTTGCTAAGTATGATGTTAACCATAGAATTGCATCACCCTATCATCCTCAGTCTAGTGGTCAAGTTGAACTTAGCAATAGAGAAATAAAATTAATTCTACAAAAAACTGTTAAGAGGTCCCGAAAGAATTGGTCTAAGAAATTAGATGATGCACTTTGGGCTTACAGAACAGCTTATAAAAATCCTATGGGTATGTCTCCCTATAAAATGGTTTATGGCAAAGCTTGTCATCTACCTCTTGAGTTAGAACATAAAGCATATTGGGCAATTAAAGAACTCAACTATGATTTCAAACTTGCCGGCGAAAAGAGGTTATTTGATATTAGCGCATTAGATGAATGGAGAACCCAAGCTTATGAAAATGCCAAGTTATTTAAAGAAAAAGTTAAAAGATGGCATGACAATAGAATCCAAAAGCGGGAATTCAAAGTGGGAGAATATGTTCTATTGTACAACTCTCGTTTCAGATTCTTTGCAGGAAAACTTCTCTCTAAATGGGAAGGACCTTATGTTATCGAAGAAGTTTACCGTTCTGGAGCTATCAAAATAAATAATGCCAAAGGTACTAACCCAAAGGTTGTCAATGGGCAAAGAATTAAACACTATATCTCAGGTACGCCCATTAATTTTGAAAGCAATATTATTCAAACCATGACACCTGAGGAACACATAAAAGAGGCTTTCCCGAACACTCCAGAATAACTAAAAAAGAGGAGGTACGTGATACGGTAAGTAAACGGACTCCGAAAAATCTACAAAAATATTTTCTGTCAGTTTTGGAATATAACAAAAATTAGGAAAATAATAAACAACCAGGAAGGCAACCCTAGTGGGCACAAGACACCAGGGCGCACCTGGCTTACCAGGCGCACCCAGGTGGGTTGTGCCCACCTCGGGTACCTTCCGGACTCCGTTTTTCTCTTGTTTACTTGTTTCCCAAGATAAAAAATCTTTATATACCCCCCAAACCTATTGACCACCGTATCGCAGAGAAATCTTCTGTTCTTCTTTCTTGTTGTTTTCTGGCAGATCTGAAAATATGTCATCCCAAGATTCAGAGGAGGAGAGCCTTGTTTCTTACCAGCCTTTGATAAAAATATCTTCAAGGACACCTATCCCTATATATGGTTCACCGATGAGGAAGATGAAGATGAGCCAGTCCATCCTCGGTTCGAGCAAGAAAGCAAGGAGGCATTATGCAAGAGGATAATAAATCTTGAGATAGAGAATGATGAGTTGAAGATAGATATCTTTTACCTCCGACACAAGCTGGAGAAAAAGGATAAGTTTGCTGCCTCTTCACCACCACCATCTTCTTCATCACCAAAGGAGACTTGAGTTCATGGTATGGACACTCCCCTTGGCTTGAGCCAAGCTTGGGGGAGGTGTCCCGGTATCGTATCACCACCACTATCTTTGCTTTCATCTATTTTAGTTTGATCCTTAGTTTTCTTATGATTTAGTTGAATAAAAGTTTAGTTTGATCCTTTCTTTTCGAGTGTTTGCTTAGTGATCTATCTATCGATGTAATCGTGTTCGAGATATATAATAAAGAGTAGTTTGAGTTTTGTTTCTTTACTTTAATTTTGCAATAAAAAGAAAGGAAAATAAATGAAAAAGATCATATGCTAATCCTATGGTAAGTAATGACATCACATAAGGAAAAGTATAAGTGGTAAAATTTGTTGGAGATTGACAAACATAGCATTGGTCAATGATGCAATTCATGAAAGAATTAATAAGGGAAGAGAAGATTCACATGCAAATACACTATCTTGGACATCTTTTATGATTGTGAGCCCCCATTAAATATTTTGTGTCAAAATAGTTGATGTTGGACAAGGAAGACAACGTAATGATTTATGTTTGTTCTTATTCACATAGAAGTTATATTGTCATAGATCCTTTAACATGTGGTGCTTGCTCAATATCTTTTCTAGCCAAAAATTTCGCACTAAGTAGAGATACTACTTGTGCATCCGAAACCCTTAACCCAAATCTTATTTTGAGAGTCCACCATACCTACCTATGGATTGAGTAAGATCCTTCAAGTAAGTTGTCATCGGTGCAATAAGGCAATAAAAATTGCTTCTAAATGTGTTGGATCATTTAGTGTAAGAGAAAATTGAGCGTTGCACGAACTTGTGATGGCAAAATAATAAAAGCGACACACTGCATAATAAAGGTTGCCATCATAAGGGCAATGTAACGTGATGTTCTTTTGCATTAAGGGATTTGGCATACAAATAAATAAGCGCATGACAACCTCTGCTTCCCTCTGCGAAGGGCCTATCTTTTACTTTTATGCATTTACTTTTATGAAGAGTCAAAGTTTTCTTCCCTATTCCTTTTTATTTTCTCTTTTTGCAAGCATCATGTGGTGAGGAAAGATCTAGGCACATATATCCAGTTGAATATGAGTGGGCATGAGTTATTATTGTTGACATCACCCTTGAGGTGAATACGTTGGGAGGCGAAACTATTAAGCCCCTATCTTTCTATGTGTCCGGTTGAAACTTTTTGTTCATGGGTATGCTGTGAGTGTTAGCAATCATAGAAGATTAAATGATGGTTGAGTATGTGGACTTGCCTAAAGGCTCCGATACATGACCCTTCCTGAAAATATGATGAATTGTAGTTGCAAAGTTAACTGAGAACATAGTTTGTTGGTTTTCAATAAGGTTTATGCTTTATACTTCAATGTCGTGATGAATTATTACTTGCTCATGAGAAGTTATATGAAAAAAGTTATGTGACAAAAGTTATTTGATAAAGTTTTATGTTAAATTTCTTTGTGGTTATAATAATATACATGATGCTTCTATGTACGTATTTTGTTTTTATCAACACCTCTCTCTAAGCATGTGGACATGTTTTTCGATTTCGGTTTTCGCTTGAGGACAAGTGAGGTCTAAGCTTGGGGGAGTTGATACGTCCATTTTGCATCATGTTTTCCTACTGTTATTTATAATGTTTTTATGCATAATAATGCTTTTGGAAGTAATTCTAATGCCTTTTCTCTCATAATATGCAAGGTTTACACAAAGAGGGTGAATACCGACAGCTGGAATTCTGGACCAGAAAAAGCACGTCAGAGCTACCTATTCTGCACAACTCCAAATAAGCTGAAACTTCACGGAGATTTTTTATGAATTATTTAAGAATTATTGGAGCAAATAACTACCAGAGGGGGCCCACCAGGTGGGCACAACCCACCTGGGCGCGCCAGGGAGCCCAGGCGTGCCCTGGTGGATTGTGCCCTCCTCGGCCCACCTTCGGTGCCCCTCTTCTGGTATATAAGTCATTTTGACCTAGAAAAAATAAGGGGAGGACTTTCAGGACGAAGCACCGCCGTCTCGAGGCGGAACTTGGGCAGGAGCACTTTTGCCCTCCGGCGGAGCGATTCCGCCGGGGGAACTTCCCTCCCGGAGGGGGAAATCATCGTCATCGTCATCACCAACAACTCTCCCATCTTTGGGAGGGCCATCTCCATCAACATCTTCAACAGCACCATCTCCTCTCAAACCCTAGTTCCTCTTTTGTGTTCAATCTTTGTACCGGAACCTTAGATTGGTACTTGTGGGTGACTAGTAGTGTTGATTACATCTTGTAGTTGATTACTATATGGTTTATTTGGTGGAAGATTATATGTTCAGATCCATTATGCTATTTAATACCCCTCTGATCTTGAGCATGATTATTATTTGTGAGTAGTTACTTTTGTTCTTGAGGTCACGGGAGAAGTCTTGTTGCAAGTAATCATGTGAACTTGATATGTGTTCGATATTTTGATGATATGTATGTTGTGATTCCCTTAGTGGTGTCATGTGAACGTCGACTACATGGCACTTCACCATATTTGGGCCTAAGGGAATGCATTGTGGAGTAGTTATTAGATGATGGGTTGCTAGAGTGACATAAGCTTAAACCCTAGTTTATGCGCTACTTCGTAAGGGACTGATTTGGATCCAAAAGTTTAATGCTATGGTTAGATTTTATCTTAATACTTTTCTCGTAGTTGCGGATGCTTGCGAGGGGGTTAATCATAAGTAGGAGGTTTGTTCAAGTAAGAACAGCACCTAAGCACCGGTCCACCCACATATCAAATTATCAAAGTAGCGAACACAAATCAACCCAACATGATGAAAGTGATATGATGAAATTCCCGTGTACCCTCAAGAATGCTTTGCTTATCATAAGAGACCGTTTTGGCCTGTCCTTTGCCACAAAAGGATTGGGCTACCTTGCTGCACTTTATTTACCATTAACGTTACTTGCTCGTTACAAATTATCTTACTATCAAACTACTTGTTACCGACTATTTCAGTGCTTGCAGAAAATACCTTGTTGAAAACCACTTGTCATTTCCTTCTGCTCCTCGTTGGGTTCGACACTCTTACTTATTGAAAGGACTATGATTGATCCCCTATATTTGTGGGTCATCAGGGTGTAGAGGAAATCCGAGCCCCCAGATAAAATGGGGGAGGAATACGACCCTCTCGCCCGGCTTGGGAGTGGGGATGAGCTGGCCCTATTCAGGGGCCCGATGAGCAATGTCGGCCGACAAGTAGCCGGCCCGCTTCAGCTCCAAGATGTCGTTGTTGGTAACGATGGAGGCGTCCCACTTGCCGTTAGCACCGGATCCGGCCATGGATGGGGAGGGCAGGATGGGATTCGCCGCGGAGCAGATAGACAGGGCGCTGGAGCTTTGGAGGATTGCACAAGCAGCAGCGGAAGGTGGAAGAAGGCGTAGGATGCTAACTATAGCAAGCCCCCTCTTTATAGGCCACGGAAGAGCCAAGTTCCTCTTTTCACGCCGTGGGCTTCTCCACTTCCCGATACTCTCGCGACGTTATGCGCAGGTGGGGAATCAAAATCATTGATCATATCCCCTAAAAAATGGGGCACGATCTCTGCCTTAATGAGACGTGCCAATAGGGGGTGGCCTCGAGCCGCGCATCGAGAACTACCAGCTGCTCGGCATTATGACCGGTCATGAACCTTCATTAAAGAGAAAAAAGTTGTCAGACAAGGGCACTATTCACACTCGAACAATTTTTGCCTTCGAATCTAAGTAAAATGGACGCTTCAAATTCCAAACACCACTTGACTCCGAGCATGTATAGGACACGATGAAGAACTCGCCTCGCAAGCCGAAGACCACTAGGTGTGCGGATTCCGGACACAAGCCCTGGAGTTGGAGGCAAGTTCTGGGGCTACTGAGGGAGTCCTAGATTGAGGGGTCCTCGGGTTGCGGGCCTGGTGTGACTGGCCGGATTGATGGGCTGCTATGGGGCCAAGCTAGAGTACGAATCCATGGCCGGATAAGGAATCTTCGGAGTCGTGGTGTGCCCTCCAAGCAAGGATTAGGCAGGATCTTTCCTTCCTTGTAACTAATCGCATGTAACCCTAACCCTACCGGTGCTTATATAAACCGGAGGGTTTTAGTCTTTAGAGCTAGAGCTACATTCATCACCTCATTGACTTAGGGTTTAGCTCATCTGATCTTGAGGTAGATCTTATAACCATATTATACATCAAATACAATCAAGCAGGACGTAGGGTTTTACCTCTTCGAGAGGGCTCGAACCTGGATAAACACTGTGTTCATTGTCCCTTGTTCCCCATCGATCCTAGATCCACAGCTCGGGACCCCCTACCCAAGATCCGCCGGTTTTGACACCGACACCCACCACCCACCAGGGTGCGCCAGGGGCCTTGACCGTGTGCTGGTGGGTGGTGGGCCCCTCGAAGCCCATCTTCGCGTGAAATCGATGCCAAAACATCCTATAAATAGAGAAACCCCCAGAAGTAACCGTAGATCAGAAGTTCCGCCGCGGCAAGCCTCTGTAGCCACGAAAAACCAATCTGGACCCTGTTCCGGCACCCTGTCAGAGGGGGAAATCATCACTGGTGGCCATCTTCATCATCTCGGCGGCCACCATGATGAGGAGGGAGTAGTCCACCCTCAGGGCTGAGGGTTTGTACTAGCAGCTATGTGTTTAATCTCTCTCTCTCTCGTGTTCTTGATTTGGCACGATCTTGATGTATCGCGAGCTTTGTTAATATAGTTGGATCATATGGTGTTTCTCCCTCTCTATCTTGTTGTGATGAATTGAGTTTTTCCCTTTGAGATTTCATTATTATCGGATTGAATACTTTTATGGATTTGAGAGCACTTGATGTATGTCTTGCTATGAATACCCGTGGTGACAATGGGGTATCATATTGATTCACTTGATATATGTTTTGGCACTCAACTCGTGGATTCCCGAGGTGACATTGGGGTAATCTATGCATAGGGGTTGATGCATGTTTTCGTTCTTGTTTCTTCGGTAGAAATCTTGGGGCACTCTTTGAGGTTCTTTGGGTTGGATTGAGTATTATGAATCTGAAATTGTTTGATGCATATCGTATAATCAACTCACGGATACTCGTGGTAACATTGGAGTATCTAGGTGACATTATAATTGGTTGATGTGTATCATATGGTGTTATTTTAGTATGAACACTTAGATAGATCGATCGGAAAGGATAACTTGGTGTTATTTCAGTACGAACTCTTGGATAGATCGATCGGAAAGGATAACTTTGAGGTGGTTTCGTACCCTACAAACAATTTCGTCTTATGTTCTCCGATAGATAAGAACTTTGGAGTGATTCTTCATCGCACGTTGAGGGATGGTTATATGATCCAATTATATTAGCATTGTTGAGAGATTGCACTAGTGAAAGTACGGGCCCTAGGCCTCATTTTCAAGCATTGCAATACCATTTGTGCTCACTTTTGTTACTTGCTACCTTGCTGTTTTTTATTGTTCATATTACAAAAATGTATCACCGTCTCTTCGCCGAACTGGTGCACCTATACAATTTACCATTGTATTTGGTGTGTTGGGGACACAAGAGACTTTTTATTATTTGGTTGTAGGGTTTTTTGAGAGAGACCATATTCATCCTACGCCTCCCACAGATTGATAAACCTTAGGTCATCCACTTGAGGGAAATTTGCTATTGTCCTACAAAACTCTGTGCTTGGAGGCCCAACATGAGTCTACAAGAACAAGTTGTGTAGTAGACATCAAGCTCTTTTCTGGCGCCGTTGACGGGGAGGTGAGTGCTTGAAGGTAAATCTTTAGATCTTGCAATTGAATCTTTTAGTTTATTGTTTTATCACTAGTTTGGTTTATAAAAGAAAATTAAAAATGGAATTGAGGTGGCCTCATATTATTCATCTTTATCATGTCTTTCTTGAAAATGATGGAATGGAAAATTGTGCTCAATTGATAGAAGAAGAATTCAATAAAATGTTTGGCATCAAATCTTTGAATGATATGCATGATTGCAATGTTGCTAGTATGAATTCTTTGAATATCCATGATGTTAATGATATGCAAAGCCATAAGCTTGTGGATGCTATATTTGATGAAGATGATATTTTTAGTCCCCCAAGTTGTGATGAGAAAATTTATTATGATGAAAGCACACCTCCTATTTATGATGATTATATTGATGAAAGTGGGTTTGCAAGAGTGTCAACTCTAGGAAATAATTGTCCCACTATTTTGGTGGGTGTTTATTCTTATTGTAATAATTATGTAAGTGGATTTGGAGAGGTCATGAATTTATTTAGTGATGAATCCACTATTTTGGAGGAGGTTACAATTGATTATGACAACAAAGTTGTTATCTATGATGATTATACTGATGACATGTATGCTATAAAGAATAATGATAACCATGAAACTTGTCATCATGATTTTTATTTTCAATTGGATTATGCCAATCAAGTATCACATGATAGTTATTTTGTTGAGTTTGCTCCCACTAGTATTCATGAGGATAATTTTGCTTATGTGGAGAGTAATAAAATTTCTATGCTTGTAGATCATGAAAAGAATGCTTTATGTGATAGTTATATTGTTGAATTTATTCATGATGCTACTGAAAATTATTATGAGAGAGGAACATATGGTTTTACATATCTCAATAATATCAAGTTTCCTATCTATGTTGAAAGTTTTGAAGTCATGCTTGTTTTGCCTTCCTATGCTAGTTGATTCTTGTTCCAATAAATTGTTTGATCACAATATCCCTATGCATAGGAAGTTGGTTAGGCTTAAATGTGCTTGCCATGTGATTCATGATGCTCTCTTTGTGTTTCAATTCTTTACTTCTATGTGAGCATCATTGAAATCATCATGCCTAGCTACAAAGGCATTAAAGAAAATATCTTGTTGGGAGACAACCCAACACTTATACATACTATTTTTTGTGTGTTCACATGATTAAGCTACTGTAGTAATCATGTTTTATAGCTTTTGTTTCAATAAAGTACCAATTAAAGCCTTTGGGATAGTGTGGATGATAGTTGACTTGATGTTGTGCAAAAAAAAGAAACTTTTCCTTCCAGTAGCAGAATTGTTAAAATCCACTGGAACATGAAAGAATTCTGAATTTCTTACATATGATTGGTATGCAAATTTCCTACATTTTCCTAATTTTTCAGAATTTTTGGAGTAACAGAAGTATGGTCATTGCCCAGATCATTACAGACTATTCTGTTTTTGACAAATTCTGTTTTCAATGCATAGTTTGCTTGTTTTCTAGTTTCTATGGCTTATATTGCTCAATATAAATTGTGGAAATGGTAAGGAATGGTAGGCATTGTGTGAGAACAATTATTAATCTTGTCTTTGACAGTACCAAAGTGAATGATTTGTCTTTATCATACTTACCTATCTCACGAAGTTCCGTTAAGTTTTGTGATTGAAGTTTTCAAGTTTTGGGTGAGATATCGATATGAGGAGAATAAGGAGTGGCAAGAACCTAATATTGGGGATTCCCAAGGCACCCCAAGCTAATTTTCAAGGAATACACAAGCAACTAAGCTTGGGGATGCCCCGGAAAGCATCCCCTCTTTCGTCTTCAACATTATCGGTAACCTCACTTGGAGCTATATTTTTATTCGTCACATGATATGAGTTTTGCTTGGAGTGTCATTTTATTTTGTTAGGATTAGCTTTCTGTTATTTAGACAATGTTTTGCTTCTTTTATTTCAATTAAATGGTCAAGTATAGCCTTTACCATGCTTATTTTGCAAGTCTATATGTGGTTGTTCGAAAACAGAAAGTTGCACGCTAGTGCGTGAATTCTTGAGAAAACTCAGTATGTGATAAAATGTTGAAACTTTTTTCACAATAAGCTATGACAAATTTTATACAGTGTGGTAAATTTTTAGAATTTTTGGAGTTAAAGAATTATGAGTCTTCTTGCATCCCTTACAAACTGTCCTGTTTTGACAGATTGATGTTATGTTTGCATATGTTTGCTTGTTTAATGATTCTATTTGAGGATAGGAGTATTAAATATGCAGATACATTTAGTATGCAATGTTAAATTATAATTTTAGTGATTTTCTACAGTAGAGAATGATAAGATTATTGCATTGATTTATACTAACTTATCTCATGAGTTCTTGTTGAGTTTTGTGTGGATGAAGTTTTTAAGATCTAGGGAAACCGGGATATAAAAGGAATTAAGGAGACATAAAAGCTCAAGCTTGGGAATGCCCAAGGCATCCCAAGTTAATATTCCAAGAAGTCTCAAGCATCTAAGCTTGGGGATGCCCCGATAGGCATCCCACCTTTCTTCATCAACAATTATCGGTTAGCCTCGGTTGAGCCTAAGTTTTTGCTTCTTCAGATGATGTGTGCTATTCTTGGAATGTCATTTTATTTTGTTTTGCTTGTTGTTTTAATAAAATACTTAGATCTGAAAATTTTTAAATGAGAGAGAGTCCTCAAATAGATACCTATTTACTTAACTACTTATTTGATCTTCACTTATATCTTTTTGGAGTAGTTTGTCGAACACTCTCATGCTTCACTTATATTATTTTGAGAGTTGATAATAGTTCCGACAATTTGCACAAGCTATGAAATTGGTCCCAAAGTGATGGATGTTCAAGAAGGATATAATAAAAAAATTCATGTAGATCATTGGATATGATAAGTTTGATTCCTTGCAATAGTTTTGCGATATGGATATAATAATATGTGAGTCATGTTGGTGAGTAATTATGCTTTAGTAAGAATATTGGTGTTAAGGTTTATGATTCCCTATGCAAGCATGAAAGTCAATAGTTATGCAATGAAGTTATATCCTACTTGTGGTGCATTATTCGGTGTTAGTTATGTTTAATGCTCGTTTATGATTGTTTTCGTTTCTTGGTTGGTCGCTTCTCAATCTATTTGCTAGCCTTCATTTGTACTAAGCAGGAATACTGCTTGTGCATCCAAACTCCTTAAACCAAGTTGTGCCAAATGAGTCCACCATACCTACCTATATGCGGTATTTCCATGTCGTTGCAAGTAAATTTGTATGTGCCAACTCTAATTTTCAAAATGAATTTCCTTTTTGTGTGCTCGTACCGCTCATGAAGCGGCAGGGGGTGGCCAATATTTTGCATGCTAGATGTGTTATTCTCAAGATGAGTGTTTATTCACTTGTCATTGCACGAGAGTGTGGCATGTAATAGGGATGCCCAGTCCCGAAATGAAAAGAAATTTCATTTATGTTGTCAATAATAAATTCCTTGGGGAGTTTTGGTATGGAAGGCACCCATGGATACGGCTAGCCATGGATTGTGAAAGAATGGTGGAAAAAGCAATAAACTTTATACTATGTTTGGGAACCGCCTATGATGTATCTAGCATGGAAAGTATTGGGAATTCTCGGTCGTTTTTATTGACAGGAAAAGCATGCCTCTCAAAACAATTTTTATCTCTCAATTTAAGCTTTGAGCTCTGGCACCTCTACAAACCTCTGCTTCCCTCTGCGAAGGGCCTATCTATTTACCTTTATGCAATTTTTATTTTTATTTGCGTCTCCATCTTCTCTTATAAAGCACCAACTAGGGAACACTATTGTCATACTTGTGCACTGGATGTAGCTAATATTTGAGTGTGCTTCATGAATGGATCAAAGATTGAGCATAATGGGCTAGGGATAGCTTTCTTTAGCGTTGATATTTTTTAAAGACATGGTTGCTTGTTAGTATGCTTGAGTATTGATGTCTTCATGTCAAATTATAGACTATTGCTTTGAATCATTCAAGTCCAAATGTCCATGCTACAAAAGAAAGAGTATATGATGAATATGATAGGTAGCATTCCACAACAAAAATTCTATTTTCAATTGCTACTTTATCATGATGATTTTTATGAGAAAGAGTTGTTGTTATGATGCTTGGAAAAGTGATTGAAATTATCATTGATTAAACTTATGCACTATGCTAGCATTCACAGTTCATAAATTATATTTTTTATCATTTACCTACTCGAGGACGAGCAGGAATTAAGCATGGGGATGCTGATATGTCTCCAACATATCTATAATTTATGAAGTATTCATGCCATGTTTACAACAATTCTATATGGTTTTGGTGTGATTTGAATGGAACTAACCCGAACTGACGCTGTTTTCAGCAGAACTACCGTGGTGTTGTTTTTTGTGCAGGAATCAAAGTTCTCCAAATGCGCTGAAACTTTTTGGCGATTTTTTTGGAACAAAAGAGGCACTAGAAGCTTTGTGGGGGGGGCAGAAGGTGAAGGAGGTGCCCACCACCCACCAGCGCGCGCCAAGGACCTTGCCCGTGTGCTGGTGGGTGGTGGGACCCTCGAAGCCCATCTTCGCGTGAAACCGACGCCAAAAAATCCTATAAATAGAGAAACCCTCAGAAATAACCCTAGATCAGAAGTTCTGTCGCTGCAAGCCTCTGTAGCCATGAAAACCAATCTGGACCCTGTTCCGGCACCCTGTCGGAGGGGTAAATCAGCACCGGTGGCCATCTTCATCATCCCGGCGGCCACCATGATGTGGAGGGAGATAGTCCACCCTCGGGGCTGAGGGTTTGTACTAGTAGATATGTGTTTGATCTCTCTCTCTCTCGTGTTCTTGATTTGGCACGATCTTGATGTATCGCGAGCTTTGTTAATATAGTTGGATCATATGGTGTTTCTTCCTCTCTATCTTGTTGTGATGAATTGAGTTTTCCCTTTGAGATTTTGTTATTATCGGATTGAATACTTTTATGGATTTGAGAGCACTTGATGTATGTATTGCTATGAATACCCGTGGTGACAATGGGGTATCATATTGATTCACTCGATATATGTTTTGGCACTCAACTCGCGGATTCCCGAGATGACATTGGGGTAATCTATGCATAGGGGTTGATGCATGTTTTTGTCCTTGTTTCTCCGGTAGAAATCTTGGGGCACTCTTTGAGGTTCTTTGTGTTGGATTGAGTATTACGAATCTGAAATTGTTTGATGCACATCGTATAATCAACTCACGGATACTCGTGGTGACATTGGAGTAACTAGGTGACATTAGAGTTTGTTGATGTGTATCATATGGTGTTGTTTTAGTATGAACTCTTAGATAGATCGATCGGAAAGGATAACTTTGTGTTATTTTAGTACGAACTCTTGGATAGATCGATCGGAAAGGATAACTTTGAGGTGGTTTCTTACCCTACAAACAATTTCGTCTTATGTTCTCCGCTAGATAAGAACTTTGGAGTGATCCTTCATCGCACGTTGAGGGATGGTTATATGATCCAATTATATTAGCATTGTTGAGAGATTGCACTAGTGAAACTACGGGCCCTAGGCCTCATTTTCAAGCATTGCAATACCGTTTGTGCTCACTTTTGTTACTTGCTACCTTGCTGTTTTTATTGTTCCTATTACAAAAATCAATATCTACTATCATTACTACACTTGTATCACCATCTCTTCGCCGAACTAGTGCACCTATACAATTTACCATTGTATTTGGTGTGTTGGGGACACAAGAGAGTTTTTATTATTTGGTTGCAGGGTTGCTTGAGAGAGACCATCTTCATCCTACGCATCCCATGGATTGATAAACCTTAGGTCATCCACTTGAGGGAAATTTGCTACTGTCCTACAAAATTCTGCGCTTGGAGGCCCAACACGAGTCAAAAAGAACAAGTTGTGTAGTAGACATCACCGGCATTCTCCCTCTTCACGTAAATCTTGTAAAATAAGAGAGAAAAGGCATAAGAATTGTATCCTAAAGTGTAATAACAACCCATAATGCAATAAATATCATCATAAAAACACGATGCAAAATGGACGTATCAACTCCCCCAAACTTAGACCTCGCTTGTCCTCAAGCGAAAGCCGAAATCGATAATCATCACCACATGTTTAGAGATAGAGGTGTCGATAAAACAAAATACGGACATGAGGGCATCATGATCATCTTTAGAACAGCAACATATTTTCATATAACTTCTTATGCTAAAGTGATAATTTGTTCAAAAAATAGATTATGAACCAAAAACTTCATTGAAAACTAACAAACTATGGTCTCGGTCATTGATGCAATTGCAATTTGTCATAATGTTAGAAAGAGTCAATGTAAGAGCTTTTATTTAGCAAGTTCACATACTCAACCATCATTTAGTCTTTCATAATTGCTAACACTCATGCGATACTTTTGAGGTCAAAGCTTCAATCGAACACATAGAAAGATAGGGGCTTATAGTTTTGCCTCCCAACCATTTACCTCAAGGGTAATGCCAACAATAATAACTTATGATCACCTACATCCGAGTGGATATCTATGTCTGGATCTTTCTCCAACACATAGTTCTTGTCAAAAAGAGAAAAGTAAAAGGAAGGGTGAAGATCACCATGACTCTTGTATGAAGATAGACATTAAAATAGAAGATAGGCCCTTCGCAGAGGGAAGCAGAGGTTGTCATGCGCTTTTTAGTTGGATGCACAAAATCTTAATGCAAAGGAATGTCACTTTATATTGCCGCTTGTTATAGAGAACTTTATTATGCAGTACGTCGCTTTTATTCCTTCCCCATCACAAGTTCGTATAAAGCTTATTTTCCTCACACTAAAAGATCATACATATTTAGAGAGCAATTTTTATTGCTTGCACCGATGACAACTTACTTGAAGGATTTTACTCAATCCATAGGTAGATATGGTGGACTCTCATGACATGAAACTGGGTTGATGGTTTTTGGATGCACAAGTAGTATCTCTACTTGGTGAGGAATTTTTGGCTAGCAAGAGATAGAAAACAAGCTCAACATGTTGGAGGATCCATGACATTACAACTTCTATTCGGATATAAGGAAACATAACCCATTACGTTGTCTTCCTTGTCCAACATCAACTTATTAACATATAATATTTTAATGAGTGCTCACAATCATAAAGGATGTCCAAGATAGTGTATTTATATGTGAGACTTCTCTTTCTTTATTACTTCTCATTGATTGCAACAATGACCAATATTATGTTTGTCATCCTTCAACAAATTTCATGCATTATACTTCTTATGTGAAGTCATCCCTCCCCATAAGATCATTATATAATCTTTTTATTTTCCTTTATTCCTTTTCATCTCTAAGATCAAAGCAAGAAAACAAAGCCCTCAACTCAAAACTAATCTCTATTATATAACTCTCATACTCGATTACATAGATAGATCATGAAGCAAAATTTAAAGACTAGATCATACTAAAACTCCTATTCTACTAGATCAAGATTTAACCAAAAGGATCAAACTAAGATAAATGATAAAGGTAAAGATGTGATGGTGATACGATACCGGGGCACCTCCCCCAAGCTTGGCACAAGCCAAGGGGAGTGCCCATACCCGTGTACTCAAGTTTCCTTCTTCGGGGGTGTTGGTGATGACGTTGGTGATGTAGCAGGCTTATCCTCCGTCTTCCAGGGCATAGGCTCACCATCGTAGAAGGATGAACAAGTCTCTGGAATTCTTAAATCTGCAGCCAAACTCATCCTCTTAAATCTGTATTCATACTCATGGTTTTGGTTTTGTAAGTCGTAGATCTGCGCTTGAAGGTGCTCAATCCGCTCGTGGAGCTTGAAGATGGCCTCTCCAATATTGTTGTTGTCCAACTTATGATCACGGGTGAATTCCATGATCATGGAGTTGTAGGCGTTGAGTCCATGTTCCACCATCCCTTGGCACCTAAAGATCTCTTGCTCCACCGCTTCGAGCCTGGCCTCCATGCTTCCGGTCTTTTGGCCCCTGAACATCCCGGATGTGAAGCACCCCCTCACGCATCTCGATGGTTTGAGGGTGTTTCATCACTTCCGGGAGGTAAGGGCTGATGACCTCCTCGTAGAACATGTCCTTGGATGATCTTGGAGACGTCATGGCGATCTAGATCTATCAAAAAAATAGCTCAAAGCAAGAACAAAGAATATTGTCGTGATACGGTGGTCAAAACCTTCGAGAGATTATATAATGAATTTTTACCATGGAAAACAAGTAATCTGCAACAAGACGGAGTCCAGAGGGCACACGAGGTGGCCACAAGCTCAGGAGGCACGGCCAGGGGGATAGGGCGCACCCCCAGGCTTGTCGCATGCTAGTGCACTTTCCGGACTTCTTATTATTTTCCTAAACTTTTAAATGTTCCAAAATGGAGTAAAATTGCTTTTAGGGAACTTTTGGAGTCGTTTTACTTGCCGTATCACATACATATTCCTTTTCAAGGTTCTGGAGCATTCTGGAAGGTTTCCTTTATGTACTCCTCCGGTGTTATGGAATGAATAATATTAGTTTCAACATTTATAGGTGTACCTGAGATATAATGTTTGATTCTTTGCCCATTCACCACCTTCGGGTTAGTGCCTTCAGCGTTGTTGATCTTGATAGCACCGGAACAATAAACTTCTTCGATAACATAAGGCCCTTCCCATTTGGAGAGAAGTTTTCCTGCAAAAAATCTTAAATAAGAATTGTATAGCAAGACGTGGTCACCTACATTAAATTCTAGCTTTTGTATTCTTTTGGCATGCCATCTTTTGACCTTTTCTTTAAACAACTTAGCATTTTCATAGGCCTGGGTTCTTCATTCATCAAGTGAGCTAATGTCAAATAACCGCTTTTCACCGGCAAGTTTAAAATCATAGTTGAGTTCTTTAATTGCCCAATAAGCTTTATGTTCTAATTCGAGAGGTATGTGACATGCTTTTCCATAGACCATTTTATATGGAGACATACCCATTGGATTTTTATAAGGAATTCTATAAGCCCATAATGCATCATCAAGTTTCTTGGACCAATTTTTTCGAGACCTATTGACAGTCTTTTGCAAAATCAATTTTATATCTCTATTACTTAGTTCAACTTGACCTCTATACTGAGGGTGATACGGATTTGCAATCATATGGTTAACATCATATTTAGCAAGAAGTTTACAGAAAGCACCATGAATGAAGTGTGATCCACCGTCTGTCATTAAATATCTAGGGACTCCAAACCTCGGGAAAATAACTTGTTTAAGCATTTTAATAGAAGTTTTGTGATCAGCACTACTAGTTGGAATAGCTTCCACCCACTTAGTAACGTAATCAACAGCAACTAAAATATGAGTATATCCATTCGAGGAAGCAAAGGGTCCCATATAATCAAATCCCCAAACATCAAATGGTTCAATAACAAGTGAATAATTCATAGGCATTTCCTGACGTCTACTAATGTTACCAATTCTTTGACATTCATCACAAGATTGAACAAACTTACGTGCATATTTGAACAGAGTAGGCCAATAAAAACCGGATTGTAATACCTTGTGTGCAGTTCGGTCTCCCGCATGGTGTCCTCCAAAAGCCTCGAAGTGACACTTTCGTAGGATTCGTTCCTGTTCATGCTCAGGTATACAATGTCTAATAACACCATCTACTCCTTCTTCATAAAGATGTGGGTCATCCCAAAAGTAATGTCTTAAATAAAAGAAAACTTTTCTTCTGTTGGTATGTGAAACTAGGTGGTATAAATTTAGCAACAATATAATTTGCATAGTATTCATACAAGGAGCACTACGAGAAGCATTTTATGACAGTTAGTTGTTAATCAGGGAAGCTATCATCAATAGGTAGTGGGTCATCAAGCATATTTTCTAACCTAGACAAGTTGTCAACTACAGGATTCTCAGTTCCCTTCCTATCAGTGATGTGTAAATCAAATTCTTGTAACAAAAGAACCCACCTAATGAGTCTAGGCTTAGCATCTTTCTTTTCCATAAGGTATTTAATAGCAGCATGATCAGTGTGAACAATTACTTTGGAATCAACAATGTAAGATCTGAATTTATCACAAGCAAACACAACTGCTAAGAATTCTTTTTCAGTGGTAGCATAATTTCATTGAGCACTATCTAAGGTTTTACTAGCATAATGGATGACATTTAATTTCTTATCAACTCTTTGTCCTAGAATAGCACCAACAACATAATCACTAGCATCACACATGGTCTCAAAGGGTAGGTTCTGTAACATCCCCAGCTTCACACTACAGTGATCAACCTCTTAAACAAGCCTAGTCATCATTTGCATCATATTGCATTTCAAATTCCTAATTCAAACTTCAATTTAATTTAAAGTGAAAATAAAAGTTGTTCCAAATTGGAAACTAAAATGTTCATTAAATAGCAATTAATTCAGAGGCAATTATAAAATTGTAACCAACATCAATGGGATTAGTTAAGTGACCCTAACAACCTCAAACAATGGCTAACAGCAACATTTATTAACCTTTTATTTAATCTAAATTAAATATGAAATTACATCTTACCCAAACCAGCTTTTGGTGGTAGATAATAATGCACTGCAATTTATGAGCTAGGTTACTTATTTTGTAAAAGTAGTTTATTGGCCTAACATTTAGCAAAACAGAAAAGAAAACAGAAAACAGAGAATAAGAAATAGAAAAAGGCCTAATTGCTACTGTGCCACTGGGCCTAAGTTCAAATAGTATAGGCCCAGCCCACCAGTCGGTCGTCCTCCTCCTCGGGCAGGTGTCACCTGGCGCGCGCGCCCGAGCGCGGATCATCGCCGTGTCGTTGATCCCGCAGCTCCCCGAGCCCCTCTCGCCCTCCCCCGAAACCCTAGCTACCCCAGTTTTCCCCCTCCCTCTCTCTATCGCTCCCGCTACAAGCTCGTCCGAGAGCTCGCCGTCGACGCTCGATCCCGCGGCCACCGTGCCCCGATTGCCCCGCCGACGTGCCCGAACGCCTCCCCGACGTCGACTACGCCGAACGGAACGAGCCGGGAAGCCTCCATGCTGCCGCCATCTTCTTCTCCTTCCTCGGATCGCCGCCGTCTGTCGCCATCAATTCCAGCTGCTCCGCGCCTCCCCGAGCACACTGCCACTTCCCTACGGCTCCCGGTGAGCCACCGCGTCTTTCCCCTCCCTCTCCCGTATGTTTCCGCCACCGTAGCCGCCGTTGCCATCGCCGCCTGAAGTGAGCTCCGCTGTGCAGCTCGTCGCCATCGTTACAGTCGTTGCCATGCTCGCCCAAGCACGGGAACGTGCTCAGTGCAGCTCGTCGAGGCCGCCCGTGCCGCTTGCCCACCTCGTCGTTCCTCGTAGCGCCGTTCCCGATCGTGGCCGAACTCCGGCGAAGTTCCCGAGCTCGCCGCCGTCGCCGTAGGGCCTCCCTGGCCGCGAGACTGCCATAGATCAACGCGGTTTGGTCTCCGCTTTCGAACGCGCCCAAATGCGCGCAAAACGGTGGCCGAAGCACGATTTCCGGCCACATCCGAGGCCGCGCCGCCGCAGATTTGGTCGCCGGAGCGTTCTCCGACGCTGGCGGCATCCGACATGGACTGACGCGTGGGTCCCCTGTGACACTGATGGGTGGGCCCTGTTGACCCGTTGACTGGGTCAACCCCCTGACGTGGCACCCTCTGTGGGTGACATGTTGGTCCCGCGAGAGATTAAGTTAGATTAAATTTAACTAAAAGGTAATTAGATTAAACAGTCACTGACAATGCGGACCCACCAGATAATTAGGATTAGTTTAACTAAATTAAGTCAGTTTAATTAGCTGAGTCACTGACCAGTGGGTCCCACTGGACCCACAAGTCAGGTTTGACCCCAATCAACCGTCTTGTTGACCGCTGACGTAACCTCTACGTCATGCTGACTTCACCTTTTACTATTCTAGATAATGTTGATTTAAATTTATTAATAAATCCAGAAAATGATTAAAACTTTAGAAAATCATAGAAAATAAACCGTCGCTGGGATGAAAATACTTTGTACATGAAAGTTGCTCAGAACGACGAGACGAATCTGAATACGCCCTTCGTATTGCTGTCAGACGCCCCTAACTACCTGAACATGGAACTTTTAGACTGTTTTCGATAAATGAATAGTGCATACATACCGGCTAATAAATCCAACTTAAATCCTAAAATAACTAATATGACTTAGACATGCTTTTTGGCAACCCTGCACTGCACCTTAAGCATAGCATGCTCTGTGTTACATATGTTTGCGGTGTATTTATCTGTTTCTTCCCCCTCTTCTCTCTCGGTAGATCCCGGTACCGATGTAGTCCTCGAGACCGACGCAGCTTCGGAGACCGGCTACACTGCTGACAACCCTTCTCTTGCCGCAGAGCTTCCAGGCAAGCACCCCCCTTTGAACATGCCGATATCGCCTATTCTTTCTCTATTATGCTTGCATTAGAAATTGCTGCTGCTACTGTTTATCCTATTTCTGATGCATAGCCTGTTTTTGTAACTGTTGTTGATACCTACCTGTTTATCCTAAACTGCTTAGAATAGGCTGGTTAGTAAACCCCAGTGACCCCACTTGTACCAGTTGCCCCCGCTGGATGATCAGAAGACTCGACAACCAGGCCCGGCACCACACCGCACATCACATCCCCTTTATCTATACGACACTGCAGCGTTACTATCGAGTGCCGAGGGTGATACCTCGTAAGCACTTCGGATGTTAACTCTATGGAGAAGTTACTCGGTCGTGGTCATCGAGGGTGATTCCTCCTTCACCACTCCCGATAACGACGCTGTCGTGCAACACCTCAAGTGTGAACCCATCGAGGGTGATTCCTCCGAGTTCACCTTAACGGTTACATCGAGTAGGAATCCAACAAGGGTGATACCTCAGATTCCCCTGATGTTATGGACACACGGATATTTGGACTTTACAACTATTACTTGGAAAGGCGGGTCGACCCTGAGGGGTACCCGCGCGAGCCTAAGTGGCGAGTGATGTGGAGACGGGTTAACCGGAGGGTGCCCGTGAGATAATTACGAGGCGTGGTCGGGCATTCTTAGCCCTTGCCGCAAGTCCTCGAGACGGGGCGACGGGGTCACATCGATCGTGAGTCTCTGCTCATTACCGCACTACCAACACACTAACGATTTGGATATTTGATCCGAGTGGGCCTCTGGCCCGATAGCACTAACCATCATGCGGGAAAAGTTATGGGCACTCTGCATCGTATGCATCAGCCGAAAGCTCTGTCAGATGTCTAGTTCAGCATGGCGGCACGGCTGGGCCGGCACCATCCTATAGTGGTGGAGCCTAGACCCGCCCTGCTCGCAACGACCCGGAGTGCACAGGGCGATGGCCCATGACCCCTGAGCGCTTAGGATGTAGACCGACAGGGACCTCTCTGCTGAGCTCTAGGTAGGGCTACGGTGTGTCGTTTGGCCGAGGCCGGACATGACCCAGAAAAGTGTGTCCGGCCAGAGTTAAGTGAGCGTGGTGGGTAAGTTGGTGCACCCCTGCAGGGAAGAAAACATCTATTCAAATAGCCGGATCCTCGGTAATGGACGCTCGGAGTTGTTTCCTGATCGATACAACTATAACTGGATACTGGTGATGAGAAATGGATAGTATGGCTCTGGGATTGCTTTCTCGCAGGGAGTCAAGGAAGGACCTCTGGACGAGGTTGATGACACTACTACTACTTTATATAGTGTTGTTCTACACTCTTCTAATGCTGCAAGACCACTGAAGATGCTAGTCTTCGATAGGACTAGGCCTTCTCTCTATTCTGGCATTTCTGTAGCCCAGTCCACATATACAGCCTTCCTTTGATAATGTTGCATATGTAGTGTAGATCCTTGCTTGCTGAGTACTTCGGATGAGTACTCACGGTTGCTTTGCTTCCTCTTTTTCCCCATATCTGTTTGATGCGACCAGATGACGGAGCCCCGGAGCCAGCTGCCCCTATCGATGATCACTACTACTACCCTGAGGATGGCTACTACTACGAGTTGGCTGACGACCAGGAGTAGGTTCGGAGGGTCCTAGGCAGGAGGCCTGCGCCTTTTCGATCATAGTGTTTTCCTTTGCCCCACCTTGTAAAGGCCTATCTATCTTTCTTTTATATCTGTACTCAGATATCCGATGCTTCCGCTGATGCTTGTAAGTGAGCTTATGTATTCGAGCCCTCGAGGCCCCTGGCTTGTAACATAAAGCTTGTATTATTTTAATTTGTGTCTAGAGTTGTGTTGTGATATCTTCTAGTGAGTCCTTAGGCTTGATCATGTGCATTGCGTGTATGATTAGTGCACGATTAAGTCGGGGGCGTCACAGGTTGGTATCAGAGCCGACTGCCTGTAGGAACCCCCTTTCCAACTCCTTGGCCGAAGTTGAGTCTAGAACTTGAAAACTGTTTTACTAACTTGCTTGTGTGGCTTACGGGCCCACGTCGCCGAATGGGTGGTATTAGGATCTTTTATTCCTCTTCTTTACTCTGGGACTCTGATCTCTCTTCTATTCGGGTTAAAAAATTTACTAACTCTGACATTAGGTTCTCGTAACCACTTCATCCCGGAGAGCCCCTTCACCACAGATGATCGACTGTTTCATCAGAAGACTCTGAAGATACTTCTCGATGTTCCCGAGACCCTGTGCCACTTCTTTGCAGTTCCTGGCCACCGACAAACTCCGATGGATAACTACTTACACCTGTCATTCATATATTCATTCCAGTTACTCTAGGGTTCTATCTGACATATCAAAATATTATCCGACATTTCGAGAATTCTCTGAACCTACTGCCATTGCAGTTCCTTTCCGCCTAAACACACTTATGAATAATTCCTCACATTACCGGGGATCCGTTCATCCCCAGTTATTCTTGTACTTTCCAAAATACTTGGAAATGCTATCTGATCTCCCGAAAATCCTCTGCACCCTATTACTCTTGAAATTCTTGCCTGCTTGCATTATGGATAGTTCCATATGACAAGTAATCATCGTTGATCCCTTGACACTATTATTCTGATCCCATTGATTCAACAAGTGTGCAAATACTCGCGATCATCAGCTCTTTCCTACTAATTCATTCTTCCCGCTTAGATGTCATTCCGGACATGAGCTGATTCTCAGCAAATCACGCCTTGATAGATTGTCCATCTAGTTCTATTTAACTTACTCATATTTTTATCAGAGCATCTGCCTCTGATCGTTCATTCTGGGAGTTCTGATTTCTTTGTATTTAAACATCAAATTATTCAGTTGTTTTTACAATCTGATGCCTTTGGCAAATGGTATCCTCTGCTTACTTTTGAGCTTGTGATTATCTACTTCTGGAGTTTGCGGTATAGGTTCCTAAGTTGTTCCGATGGGTTGAACCTATATTTTCGCTAATTTGTGTGAACTCGAAAGTTATGCGAGTCATACTCTTCTGCTGCTTCACCAGATAAATCTTCAGCACTACAATTTCTTCGAAAACGAGGAGTGAATGAAATATTATGCATTGGAGAAGTGGGAGTCGACCTTGAACTTTGTGTTCATGCCCATGGACCTGATGTAGAACTTATCATGGAAGCTGCTCGTAAAAATAATTCCCCCTTGGTATAAGTTCATCTTGTATCTATGAATTGATCCTTTGCAATCGTGGTTCCGACCATATTTCCTCCCTGATTCCATTTCCCGGATAAGTTAAAATACTTGTCCTCTGTAGATCATTTCAACCGTCCAACCTCTACTCCGATTTACCTTTCGGTATTACCCCTAGTACTTGTTACTGGGAAGTTTAATACCCCATCACATCATTCCTAGCATGATCGGCTATATCTTTATCATGCCAACTTTTAACTGTGCTACCTGGTCCTTATTCCCGGAGCACAACTTTTCGACGGTGAGCGAAGCTTACGTCGATCTTCCTCATCTTATAATTTCACCTCGAACAACAAGTTGACTTCGAGCTTGCATTGAATCCATGGTTCTCATAGCCTTTCACTTCATCCTTCCTTTTGCTTGATGTCGTCGCTGCTCGATGGCATCTTCATAGAGTCTCTCGACAAAATTTGTTGTGATCACCGTCAACACTTTGGCTTCTTCAGAGATGTCAATTGAACTCATGGCTAGAAATACCATCCCTGCCCCTCGATGATTTGTGATATCATCGACAACCTCCTTGTATTCCTGCCAACACAGACTTGGTTATGTTTTGCTCATACCTTGTTTTCTTTGCTATTACTAAAGTTATTCCCTGTGTATTCTTATGGCCTTCAGAGCCAACCTTTTCTTGAAACACCATATCATTGCTACCTCGAGGCATGATTGTGGCATCCCGAATACCAAAAAGAACATTGGAAGCGCAACGCTAAATGTTTCTTGATCTATTATCCAAACACTGTTGTATGGGTAATATCATGATTCTTCCCTCGCCCCTTTATCTAAATGCTTTTGATCTTGCTGGCCTATCATGTATATCGTGCTCCGCTTTTCCTTGGGAAGGATATACTTCCAATTCTTGAGTGTAAACACATTTTCCTTTCAATTGGTTTGTTTAACCTTTCCTGTGATCTATATGATATAAGCAGGAATAATTCCCTGCTTATAAAACACCCCGATGTACAATCTTGTCAGTGAGACCCTGTTACTATTGTTGATGACATTTCGGTATCACCGATGGACGAGAACTTTGCCTATTGGTCCGCCTCATTTTAATGAGCAGGAAAATGGTTCTCTTCGTCCCTCGCCCTTGGTACCGACGTTGTTACCGACATAACTGACAGGCTACCTTCTGACATACCTTGTTGTTGTGACCGGTAAGATGTCACTGTTCTCCCTACTTTTGTTCGACCCTCATCACAGTCCCACAGGATTGGAACCTGATTCTTGAACAACCTTGATTCCGAAAGATTCTTGCATTTGGCTTCGTATCATATCACGAACCACCCTCCGAGAGATGATCCGTTCCCGATGCTCTGAACCCTTTTCACACTCTACTTCAAACATCGAACGATTGTTTGTCCGCTTGAAAACTCTTACTGTAACTTCTTACCTTGCTCTCGATGTTTCCCTAAGTTTCAACTCGAGAGATTCTTTCTGCCACATTCTCTGAGTTATCTGCCAGATAATCGATCTTGCAAAGGTCAGTTCTCCTGAAGTTACCCTCTACTTCCCCACTTAAATCTCGGGACGAGATTTCTTGTAGTGGAGGAGATTTGTAACATCCCCATATCACACTACAGTGATCAACCTCTTAAACGTGCCTAGTCATCATTTGCATCATATTGCATTTCAAACTCCTAATTCAAACTTCAATTTAATTTAAAGTGAAAATAAAAGTTGTTGCAAATTGGAAACTAAAATGTTCATTAAATAGCAATTAATTCAGAGGCAATTATAAAATTGTAACCAACATCAATGGGATTAGTTAAGTGACCCTAACAACCTTAAACAGTGGCTACCAGCAACATTTATTAACCTTTTATTTAATCTAAATTAAATATGAAATTATATCTTACCCAAACCAGCTTTTGGTGGTAGATAATAATGCACTGCAATTTATGAGCTAGGTTACTTATTTTGTAAAAGTAGTTTATTGGCCTAACATTTAGCAAAACAGAAAAGAAAACAGAAAACATAGAATAAGAAATAGAAAAAAGCCTAATTGCTACTGTGCCACTGGGCCTAAGTTCAAACAGTATAGGCCCAGCCCACCAGCCGGTCGTCCTCCTCCTCGGGCAAGTGTCACCTGGCGCACGCGCCCGAGCGCGGATCATCGCCGTGTCGTTGATCTCGCGGCTCCCCGACGCCGTTAAGTGCTCCCCGAGCCCCTCTCGCCCACCACCGAAACCCTAGCTACCCCAGTTTTCCCCCTCCCTCTCTCTATCGCTCCCGCTATGAGCTCGTCCGAGAGCTCGCCGCCGCTGACGCTCGATCCCGCGGCCACCGTGCCCCGATTGCCCCACCGACGTGCCCGAACGCCTCCCCGACAACGACTACGTTGACTACGCCGAACGGAACAAGCCGAGAAGCCTCCACGCTGTCGCCATCTTCTTCTCCTTCCTCGGATCGCCACCGTCTGTCGATTCCGGCTGGTCCGTGCCTCCCCGAGCACACTGCCACTTCCCTACGGCTCCCGGTGAGCCACCGCGTCTTTCCCCTCCCTCTCCTGTATGTTTCCGCCACCGTAGCCGCCGTTGCCATCGCCGCCCAAAGCAAGCTCCACCGTGCAGCTCGTCGCCGTCATTACAGTCGTTCCCATGCTCGCCCAAGCATGGGAACGTGCTCAGTGCAGCTCGCCGAGGCCGCCCGTGCCACTTGCCCACCTTGTCGTTCCTCGTAGCGCCATTCCCGATCGTGGCCGAACTCCGACGAAGTTCCCGAGCTTGCCGCCATTGCCGTAGGGCCTCCCTGGCCGCGAGACCGCCACAGATCGACGCGGTTTGGTCTTCGCTTTCGAACGCGCCCAAATGCGCGCAAAACGGTGGCCGGAGCACGATTTTCGGCCACATCCGAGGCCGCGTCGCCGCAGATTTGGTCACCGGAGCGTTCTCCGGCGCCGACGCCGGCGGCATCCGACGTGGACTAATGCATGGGTCCCCTGTGACACTGACGGGTGGGCCCCGTTGACTGGGCCAACCCCCTGACGTGGCACCATCTGTGGCTGACATGTGGGTCCTGCGAGAGATTAAGTTAGTTTAAATTTAACTAAAAGTTAATTAGATTAAACAGTCACTGACAATGCGGGCCCACTAGATAATTAGGATTAGTTTAACTAAATTAAGTCAGTTTAATTAGCAGAGTCACTGACTAGTGGGTCCCACTGGACCCACAGGTCAGGTTTGACCCCAGCCAACCGTCCTGTTGACCGCTGACGTCACCTCTACATCATGCTGACGTCACCTTTTACTATTCTGGATAATGTTGATTTAAATTAATTAATAAATCCAAAAAATGATTAAAACTTTAGAAAATCATAGAAAATAAACCGTAGCTCGGATGAAAATACTTTGTACATGAAAGTTGCTCAGAACGATGAGACGAACCTGAATACGCCCTTCATATTGCTGTCAGATGCCCCTAACTACCTGAACATGGAACTTTTAGACTATTTTTGATAAATGAATAGTGCATACATACCGGCTAATAAATCCAACTTAAATCCTAAAATAACTAATATGACTTAGACATGCTTTTAGGCAACCCTGCACTGCACCTTAAGCATAGCATGCTCTGTGTTACATATGTTTGTGGCGTATTTATCTGTTTCTTCCCCCTCTTCTCTCTCGGTAGATCCCGGTACCGACGTAGTCCTCGAGACCGACGCAGCTTTGGAGACCGGCTACACTGCTGACGACCCTTCTCTTGCCGCGAAGCTTCCAAGCAAGCACCCCCCTTTGAAAATGCTGATATCGCCTATTCTTTCTCTCTTATGCTTGCATTAGAAATTGCTGCTACTACTGTTTATCCTATTTCTGATGCATAGCCTGTTCTTGTAACTACTATTGATACCTACCTGTTTATCCTAAACTACTTAGAATAGGCTGGTTAGTAAACCCCAGTGACCCCACTTGTCCCAGTTGCCCCCGCTGGATGATCGGAAGACTCGACAACCAGGCCGGGCATCGCACATCACATCCCCTTTATCTATACGACACTGCAGCGTTACTATCGAGTGCCGAGGGTGATACCTCGTAAGCACTTCGGATGTTAACTCTATGGAGAAGTTACTCGGTCATGGTCATCGAGGGTGACTCCTCCTTCACCACTTCGGATAACGACGCTGTCGTGCAACACCTCAAGTGTGAACCCATCGAGGGTGATTCCTCCGAGTTCACCTTGATGGTTACGTCGAGTAGGAATCCAACGAGGGTGATACCTCGGATTCCCCTGATGTTATGGACACACGGATATTTGGACTTTACAACTGTTACTTGGAAAGGCGGGTCGACCCTGAGGGGTACCCGCGCGAGCCTAAGTGGCGAGTGATGTGGAGACGGGTTAACCGGAGGGTGCCCGTGAGAGAATTACGAGTCATGGTCGAGCATTCTTAGCCCTTGCCGCAAGTCCACGAGACGGGGCGACGGGGTCACATCGATCGTGAGTCTCTGCTCGTTACCGCACTACCAACACACTCACGATTTGGATATTTGATCCGAGTGGGCCTCTTGCCCGATAGCACTAACCATCATGCAGGAAAAGTTATGGGCACTCTGCATCGTATGCATCAGCCGAAAGCTCTGTCAGACATCTAGTTCAGCATGGCGGCACGGCTGGGCCGACACCATCCTGTAGTGGTGGAGCCTGGACCCGCCCTGCTCGCAACGACCTGGAGTGCATAGGGCGATGGCCCATGACCCCTGAGCGCTTAGGATGTAGACCGACGGGGACCTCTCTGCTGAGCTCTAGGTAGGGCTGCGATGTGTCGTTTGGCCGAGGCCGGACATGACCCAGAAAAGTGTGTCCGGCCAGAGTTAAGCGAGCATGGTGGGTAAGTTGGTGCACCCCTGCAGGGAAGAAAACATCTATTCGAATAGCCGGATCCTCGGTAACGGACGCTCGGAGTTGTATCCCAATTGATACAACTAGAACTGGATACTAGTGATGAGAAATGGATAGTATGGCTCTGGGATTGCTTTCTCATAGGGAGTCGAGGAAGGATCTCTGGATGAGGTTGATGACACTACTACTACTTTTTATGGTGTTGTTCTACACTCTTCTAATGCTGCAAGACCGCCAAAGATGCTAGTCTTCGATAGGACTAGGCCTTCTCTCTATTCTGGCATTTCTGCAGCCCAGTCCACATATACAGCCTTCCTTTGATAATGTTGCATATGTAGTGTAGATCCTTGCTTGTTGAGTACTTCGGATGAGTACTCACGGTTGCTTTGCTTCCTCTTTTTCCCCATATCCATTTGATGCGACCAGATGATGGAGCCCCGGAGCCAGCTGCCCCTGTCGACGATCACTACTACTACCCCGAGGATGGCTACTACTACGTGTTGGCTGACGACCAGGAGTAGGTTCGAAGGGTCCCAGGCAGGAGGCCTGCGCCCTTTTGATCATAGTGTTTTCCTTTGCCCCGCCTTGTAAAGGCCTATCTGTCTTTCTTTTATATCTGTACTCAGATATCTGATGCTTCCGCTGACGCTTGTAAGCGAGCTTATGTATTCGAGCCCTCGAGGCCCCTGGCTTGTAACATAAAGCTTGTATTATTTTAATTTGTGTCTAGAGTTGTGTTGTGATATCTTCTAGTGAGTCCTTAGGCTTGATCGTGTGCATTGCGTGTATGATTAGTGTACGATTAAGCCGGGGGCTTCACAGGTTCCAATCAGGTGGTTGAACAACAGGTGCAAAGATTAAGGCTTTCTTAAGTATTTCAAATGCTTCTACACAATCATAATAAAAAAAGAATGGAACATCTTTTTACAAGAGATTAGTAAGAGGCCTAGAAATTTTAGAGAAGTCTTCAATAAATCTCCTATAGAAACCCGCATGAGCAAGGAAACTTCTTATACCTTTGATATCTTTAGGACATAGCATTTTCTCAATTGCATCCACTTTAGCTTTATCAACTTCAATACCTCTTTCGGAGATTTTATGCCCCAAGACAATACCTTCATTAACCATAAAGTGGCACTTCTCCTAATTCAAGACAAGACTAGTTTCTTCACATCTCTGCAAAACTCGATCAATGTTTCTTAAGCAATCATCAAAAGAAGTTCCATAAACAGAAAAATCATCCATGAAAACCTCAACAATCTTTTCACAAAAATCAAAGAATATAGCAGTCATACATGTTTGAAAGGTATCAGGTGCATTGCATAAACCAAAAGGCATATGTCTATAAGCAAAGGTACCCAAAGGGCATGTAAAAGTAATTTTTTTTTCTTGATCCTCTTGTGACACAGGTATTTGGGAAACACCAGAGTATCCATCTAGAAAGCAGAATTGTGTATATTTTGATAGTCTTTCTAGCATTTGATCAATGAATGGTAGAGGATAATGATCTTTCCTAGTAGCGTTGTTTAGTTTTCTAAAATCAATTACCATCTTATAACAGGTTACAATTCTTTGTGGGATAAGTTCATTTTTATCATTAGGAACAACAGTAATACCTCCCTTCTTAGGGACACAATGAATAGGACTTACCCATCTACTATCAGCTACAGGATAGATTATACCTTCTTCCAGAAGCTTTAATATTTCATTTCTTACCACTTCCTTCATCTTAGGATTTAATCGTCGTTGATGGCCAACAACTTGCTTAGCATCATACTCCATATTAATCTTGTGCTGACATAGAGTGGGACTAATGCCCTTAAGATCATCAAGAGTATATCCAATAGTAGCACGGTGCTTCTTCGGAGTTTTCAATAATCTCTTTTCTTCATGCTCTGAAAGATTAGCACTAATAATAACAGGATATAGTTTCTTTTCATCAAGATAAGCATATTTCAAAGTGTCCGGTAATTGTTTAAGCTCAAACACAGGATCACTCTTGGGTGGAAGAGGATCTCCAAGAGTCTCAAAAGGCAAATTATGTTTCAAAATAGGCATTTGTTTAAAGAATATCTCATCTATCCCATTTCTTTCATTCATATGCATGTCATTTTCATGGTCTAGCAAATATTGTTTTAATGGATCAGTAGGAAGCACGGCAATAGAAGCAAGACCAATAATTTCATCCTTACTAGGTAATTCTTTATCGCGAGGTTGTCTACGGAATTTGGAGAAATTAAACTCATGAGACACATCACCAAAGTTTACACTAACAGTTTCTTTAGTGCAATCAATTTTAGCATTAACGGTGTTCAAGAAAGGTCTACCGAATATAATGGGACAAAATTCATCTTGTGGGGAACCAAGAACTGGAAAGTCAGTAGATATTTTATTTTCCCACACAAGACTTCAACATCTCTAACAATCCCAAGTGGTGTAATAGTATCACTATTAGCAAGCTTAATAGTAACATCAATGTCTTCTATCTCGCAATATCATTCATAATTTCTTGGTATAAAGTAAACGGGATAGCACTCACACTAGCACCCACATCACATAGGCCATGATAACAATGATCTCCTATTTTAACAGAGACAACAGGCATGCGAACAACAAGTCTATGTTTATCTTTTTCATCGGGTTTGGCCATTCTAGTGGCATCATCACAGAAATAAATAACATGCCCATCAATATTTTCAACCAAGAGATCTTTAACCATAGCAACATTTAGGTTCAACTTTAATTTGTTCAGAGGGTGTAGATGTTCTTGTATAACTTTTGCGAACCACAGTTGAAGCTTTAGCACGTTCTTTTATCCTAACAGGAAAAGGGGGTTTCTCAATATAAGCAGTAGGAATAACTGGATCATCATTATAAGTAATAGTTTCTCTAGCTTCAATGGGTTCTACTATTTTTACTTCAATGGGAGGATGGTATTTAAACCACTTCTCCTTAGGGAGGTCAACATGAGTAGCAAATGATTCACACAAAGAAGCTACTATCTCAGAGTAAACTCCATATTTAGTGCTAAAATTATGAAAAGCATCGGTATCTATAAATGTTTTAACACAATGATACGTCTCCAACGTATCTATAATTTTTGTTTATATGCATTAATATGCTACGTTATATCATTTTTTGGGACTAACCTATTAACCTAGTGCCCAGTGTCAGTTGCTGTTTTTTCTTGTTTTTGTCTTTTACAGAAAATCAATACCAAACGGAGTCCAAATGGAATGAAACTTTTTGAGGATTTTTCCTAGACCAGAAGACAACCACGAAGCTTCGGGAAGAGGCCAGAAGACCCACGAGGGGGCCACAAGCCCTAGGGGCGCGCCCCGGGGGGGCGCCCCCAGGCTTGTGGGCCCCCCGTGGCTCTCCTAACCCTAATTTCTGCTCTATAAATACCCAAATATTCCCCTAACGTCAGGGGGCACACCAAAAATACTTTTCCATCGCCGCAAGCTTCTGTTCTCATGAGATCCCATCTTGGGGCCTTTTCCGGCACTCTGTCGGAGGGGGATTCGATCACAGAGGGCCTCTACACCAACCTTGATGCCCTTCTGATGATGTGTGAGTAGTTTACCACAGACCTACGGGTCCATAGCTAGTTGCTAGATGGCTTCTTCTCTCTATTTGATCTTCAATACAATGTTCTCCTCGATGTTCTTGGAGTTCTATTCGATGTAATCTTCTTTTGTGGTGTGTTTGTTGAGATTCGATGAATTATGGATTTATGATCAGATTATCTATGAATATTATTTGAGTCTTCTCTAAACTCTTTTATGCATGATTAAGATAGCTTTGTATTTCTCTCCGATCTATTGTTTTGGTTTGGCTAACTAGATTGATCTATCTTGCAATGGGAGAGGTGCTTTGTTTTGGGTTCAATCTTGCGGTGTCCTCACCCAGTAACAGTAGGGGTAGCGAGGCACATATTTGTATTGTTGCCATTAAGGATAAAAAGATGGGGGTTTTACCATATTGTTTGGATCTATCCCTCTACATCATGTCATCTTGCTTAAGGCGGTACTCCGTTCTTGTTAACTTAATACACTAGATGCATGCTGGATAGCGGGCGATGTGTGGAGTAATAGTAGTAGATGCAGGCAGGAGTCGGTCTACTTGTCACGGACGTGATGCCTATATTCATGATCATTGCCTTGGATATCGTCATAACTATGCGCTTTTCTATCAATTGCTTAACAGTAATTTGTTCACCCATCGTATGTTTTCTTCAAGAGAGTAGCCTCTAGTGAAACCTATGGCCCCCAGGTCTATTTTCGATCATATTATTTTCAGATCTATAAAACCAAAAACACAAACATACCTTGCTGCAATTTATTTAGATTTAATTTATTTTAGACTTTTACTTATCTTTTATACCTATCTCTATTAGATCTCACTCTTGCTCGTGACCGTGAAGGGATTGACAACCCCTTTTTCACGTTGAGTGCAAGTGTTTGTTAGTTTGTGCAGGTGCATCTATTGGGGACTTGCTTGTGCCTCCTACTGGATTGATACCTTAGTTCTTAACTGAGGGAAATACTTATCTCTACTTTGCTGCATCACCCTTTCCTCTTCAAGGGAAAAAAATCAACGCAAGCTCAAGAAGTAGCAGGAAGAATTTCTGGCATCGTTGTCGAGGAGGTTCTACATCAAGCCTACCAAGTACTTATCATAAACTCTCATCTCTTGCATTACATTATTTGCCATTTGCCTCTCGTTTTCCTCTCCCCCACTTCTAAAACATTTTCAGAAAAAACACAAAAATATTTGCCTTTTTGTTCGCCTTCTTTTCGTTCGTCTTTTCGTTTGCTTTTCGTTTGCTTGTGTGCTAGATTGCTTGCCTTGTCAAGATGTCTCAAGAATATACCAAGTTGTGTGATTTTTCCAACACTGATAATAATGATTTTACTAGTACTCCGATTGCTCCCGCCACTAGTGCAGAATCTTATGAAATTAATGTCGCTTTGTTGAATCTTGTTATGAAAGAACAATTTTCTGGTAGTCCTAATGAAGATGATGCATCCCATCTAAATACTTTCGTTGAGTTGCGTGATATGCAAAAGAAAAAAGATGTGGATAATGATATTGTTAAATTGAAGCTATTTCCGTTCTCACGACGAGATCGTGCTAAAACTTGGTTTTCATCTTTGCCTAAAAATAGTATTGATTCATGGAATAATTGTAAAGATGTTTTTATTCCAAGTATTTTCCTCCTGATAAGATCATCTCTCTTAGGAGCGATATAATGAATTTTAAGCAACTTGATCATGAACATGTTGCACAATCTTAGGAGAGAATGAAATTGATGATAAGAAATTACCCTGCACATGGTTTAAGTTTATGGATGATCACACAAAAAATTTATGATGGATTGAATTTTGCATCTAGAAATCTTTTAGATTCCACCGCGGGAGGTACTTTTATGGAAATCACATTAGGAGAAGCTACTAAACTCCTAGATAATATTATGGCAAGTTACTCTCAATGGCATACTGAAAGATCTTCCACTAGTAAAAAAGTGTATGCCATTGAAGAAATTAATACTTTGAGTGGAAAGATGGATGAACTTATGAAATTGATTGCTAGCAAGGGTGCTCCTATTGATCCTAATGATATGCCTTTGTCTACTTTGATTGAGAATAATAATGAATCTATGGATGTGAATTTTGTTGGTAGGAATAATTTTGGTAATAACGCGTATAGAGGTAATTTTAACCCTAGGCTGTTTCCTAGTAATTCCTCTAATAAATATGGTAATGCCTACAACAATTCTTTTAGAAATTATAATAATATGCCCTCTGGTCTTGAGAATAATATTAAATAATTTATTAATTCTTAAAATATTTTCAATGCTATGGTAGAAGAAAAATTGCTTAAGATTGATGATTTGGCTAGAAACGTTGATAGAATTCTCATGAGATTGATTCTTTTAAGATTATATCTATGCCACCCAAGCTTGATATTAATGAGTCTCTGAAAGCTATTAAAATTTCTATTAATGAAAGTAGGGAGAGAACCGCTAGGATGCGTGCTAAGAGAGAATGGCTAGAAAAAGCATGTTCTTCTAGTTTTTGTGATAATAATGATGAAGGTCTTAAAATGATTGGTATGACTCCTATTGAATCTTTGTTTTCTAATATAAAACTTGATAAAGAAGGGACTGGAGATGAGTCAACTTTAGCTAGAAGGCGTCCCAATAATTTGGAGGGTGAAGATCTTAATGAAAAAATTGATAAAAGTGGGATTGGCGAGGTCAAAACTTTAAGTAGTGATGAACCCACTCTTTTGGATTTCAAGGATTTTAATTATGATAATTGCTCTTTGATAGATTGTATCTCCTTGTTGCAATCCATGCTTAATTCACCTCATGCTTATAATCAAAACAAAGCTTTTACTAAACATATTGTTGATGCCATGATGAAATCTTTTGAAGAAAAACTGGAATTGGAAGTTTCAATCCCTAGAAAGCTTTGTGATGAATGGGAACCTACTATTAAGATTAAAATTAAAGATTATGAGTGCTATGCTTTGTGTGATTTGGGTGCTAGCGTTTCCACTATTCCAAAAACTTTATGTGATGTGTTAGGTTTCCATAAACTTGATGATTGTTCTTTGAATTTGCATCTAGCGGATTCCACTATTAAGAAACCTATGGGAAAGATTAATGATGTTATTATTGTTTCAAATAGGAATTATGTGCCCGTAGATTTTATTGTGCTTGATATAGATTGCAATCCTACATGCCCTATTATTCTTGGTAGACGTTTCCCTAGAATGATTGGTGCAATTATTGATATGAAAGAAGAAAACATTAGATTTCAATTTCCATTAAGGAAGGGCATGGAACACTTTTCAATAAAGAAAATTAAGTTTCCATACGAATCTATTATGAGGGCTACTTATGGGTTGCATACCAAAGATGACAATACCTAGATCTATGCATTATGTCTAGCTAGGGGCGTTAAACAATAGCGCTTGTTGTGAGGCAACCCAATTTTATTTTGTGTTTTTTGTTTTTGCTTAAGTTATTGAATAAATATAAAATATTACTTATGTAATAGTTGTGTTTTGGTGTTTTAATTAGTGTTTGAGCCAAGCAAGACCTTTGGGATGCTTTGGTATATCGTTGATTTGATTTTGCTAAAAAACAGAAACTTTTGCGTCCAGTAAAAGAATTGTTAAAATTCACTAGAGTGTTAAAAAAATCTGAATTTTTTACAAAAGATTGATATATGAATTTCCTCCGTTTTCCTAATTTTTCATAGGTTTTGGAGTTACAGAAGTATGACTAATATTCGGGTCTATACAGACTGTTCTGTTTTCGACAGATTCTGTTTTCAATGTGTTGTTTGCTTATTTTGATGAATCTATGGGTAGTATCGGGGGTATGAACCATGGAAAATTTAGAATAAAGTAGATATAATACCAATATAAAATTGGAATGAGTTCACAATAGTACCTAAAAGTGGAGATTTGTTTTATCATCCTAACAGGTCTCACGAGTTTTTTGTTGAGTTTTGTGTTGTGAAGTTTTCAAGTTTTGGGTAAAGTTTTGATGGACTATGGAATAAGGAGTGGCAAGAGCCTAAGCTTGGGGATTCCCAAGGCATCCCAAGGTAATATTCAAGGACAACCAAGCATCTAAGCTTGGGGATGCCATCCGGGGCATCCCCTCTTTTGTCTTCAATCCATCGGTAAAATTACTTGAGGCTATATTTTTATTCACCACATGATATGTGTTTTGCTTGGAGCGTCTTGTATTATTTGAGTGTTTGCTTTTTAGTTTTCCACAATCATCCCAGATGTACACACCTTTTGAGAGGGACACACATTAATCGTGAATTTATTAGAATACTCTATGTGCTTCACTTATATCTTTTGAGCTAGGTAGTTGGTCTGGTGCTTCACTTATATCTTTTTAGAGCACGACGGTGGTTTTATTTTAAAGAAATTGATGAACTCTCATGCTTCACTTATATTACTTTGAGAGTTTTAAAATAGTATGGCAATTTTCTTAGGTTATGAATTTGGCCCTAATATGATGGGTACTCAAGAGGGATATAATAAAAACGTTCATGAAGATCATTGAATATATGAGAAGTTTGATTCCTTGCAGTTGATTTGAGATATGAAGATGGTGATATTAGAGTCATGCTAGTTGGTAATTTTGGATTAGTAGAAATACTTGTGTTAAGGTTTGTGATTCCCGAAGCATGCACGTATGTTCTAGCGTTATCTGATGAAGTTGGAGCATGATTTATTTTTAATTGTCTTCCTTATGAGTGGCGGTCGGGGACGAGCGATGGTCTTTTGATACGTCTCCAACGTATCTATAATTTTTTATTGTTTGATGCTATTATATTATCAGTTTTGGATGTTTTATACGCATTAATATGCTATTTTATATTATTTTTGGGACTAACCTATTAACCTAGTGCCCAGTGCCAGTTTCTGTTTTTTCCTTGTTTTTGCCTTTTACAGAAAATCAATACCAAACGGAGTCCAAATGGAATAAAACTTTACAATGATTTTTCTTGGACTAGAAGAAACCCACGAGACTTGGAGAGGAGGCCAAAAGACCTACGAGGCGGCCACAAGCCGTAGGGGCGCGCCCCTAGGGCTTGTGGGCCCCTCGGAGACCGTCTAACCCTAATTCCACCACTATATATTCTCAAATATTGCCCCTATACCAGAGGGCACACCAAAAATACTTTTCCGACGCCGCAAGCTTCTGTTCCCGTGAGATCCCATCTTGGGGCCTTTTCCGGCACTCCGCCGGAGGGGGATTCGATCACGGAGGTCCTCTACACCAACCTTGCTGCCCTTCCAATGATGTGTGAGTAGTTTACCAGAGACCTATGGGTCCATAGCTAGTAGCTAGATGGCTTCTTCTCTCTCTTTGATCTTCAATACAATGTTCTCCTCGATGTTCTTGGAGATCTATTCGATCTAATCTTCTTTTGCGGTGCATTTGTTGAGATCCGATGAATTGTGGATTTATGATCAAATTATCTATGTATATTATTTGAGTCTTTTCTGAACTCTTTTATGCATGATTGAGATAGCTTTGTATTTCTCTCCGATATATCAATTTGTTTGGCCAACTAGATTGGTTTTTCTTGCAATGGGAGAGGTGCTTTGTGATAGGTTCAATCTTGCGGTGTCCTCACCCAGTGACAGAAGGGGTAGCGAGGCATGTATTGTATTGTTTCCATTAAGGATAAAAAGATGGGGTTTCTATCATATTGATTGAGTTTATCCCTCTACATCATGTCATCTTGCTTAAGGTGTTACTCTGTTCTTATGAACTTAATACTCTAGATGCAGGCAGGAGTCGGTCGATGTGTGGAGTAATAGTAGTAGATGAAGAATCATTTCGGTCTACTTGTCACGGACGTGATGCCTATATTCATGATCATTGCTTTAGATGTCTTCATAATTATGCGTTTTTCTATCAATTGCTCAATAGTAATTTGTTTACCCATCGTATGTTTTCTTCAAGAGAGAAGCCTCTAGTGAAACCTATGGCCCCCGGGTCTATTTTCTATCATATATTTTCAGATCTATAAACCAAAAAACCAAAAAATACCTTGCTGCAATTTATTATTATTTATTTTATTTTGCCTTTTACTTATCTTTTATACCTATCTCTATTAGATCTCACTCTTGTTCGTGACCGTGAAGGGATTGACAACCCCTATTTCGCGTTGTGTGCAAGTGTTTGTTAGTTTGTGCAGGTGCATATATTGGAGACTTGCTTGTGCCTCCTAATGGATTGATACCTTGGTTCTTAACTAAGGGAAATACTTATCTCTACTCTATTGCATCACCCTTTCCTCTTCAAGGGAAAAATTAACGCAAGCTCAAGAAGTAGCATCTTTTCCTAACAATCTATCCCCCTAGGAGCATGCGTATTAGTACTTTGTTTAGAGGGCTAATAAATTTTTGCAATAAGTATGTGAGTTCTTTATGACGAATGTTGAGTCCATGGATTATACGCACTCTCACCCTTCCACCTTTGCTAGCCTCTCTAGTACCACGCAATTTTCGCTGGTGCATTAAACCCACCATATACCTTCCTCAAAACAGCCATCATACCTACCTATTATGGCATTTCCATAGCCATTCCGAGATATATTGCCATGCAACTTCCACCGTTCCGTTTATTATGACACACGCCATCATTGTCATATTGCTTTGCATGATCATGTAGTTGGCATAGTATTTGTTGTTTGGCCACCATTCATATTTTTATACATGTCACGCTAGATCATTGCACATCCTGGTACACCGCCAGAGGCATTCATATAGAGTCATATTTTGTTCTAGTATTGAGTTGTAATTCTTGAGTTGTGAGTAAATAAAAGTGTGATGATCATCATTATTAGAGCATTGTCCCATGTGAGGAAAGGATGATGGAGACTATGATTCCCCCACAAGTCGGGATGAGACTCCGGACTTAAAAAAAAGACTAAAGAGCACAAAAAGAAAAAAAAGGAAAAAAAATAAAAGAAAAAATGAGAGAAAAAGAGAGAAGGGACAATGTTACTATCTTTTTTCCACACTTGTGCTTCAAAGTAACACCACGTTCTTCATGATAGAGAGTCTCCTATGTTGTCACTTTCATATACTACTAGTGGGAATTTTTCATTATAGAACTTGGCTTGTATATTCCAATGATGGGCTTCCTCAAAATTGCCCTAGGTCTTCGTGAGCAAGCAAGTTTGATGCAAACCCACTTAGTTTTCTTTTGAGCTTTCATACACTTATTTATGTATATTATTTGAGTCTTCTCTGAACTCTTTTATGCATGATTGAGATAGCTTTGTATTTCTCTCCGATCTATCGATTTGGCTTGGTCAACTAGATTGGTTTTTCTTGCAATGGGAGAGGTGCTTTGTGATCGGTTCAATCTTGTGGTGTCCTCATCCAGTGGCAGAAGGGGTAGTGAGGCACGTATTGTATTGTTTCCATTAAGGATAAAAAGATGGGGTTTATATCATATTGCTTGAGTTTATCCCTCTACATCATGTCATCTTGCTTAAGGCGTTACTCTGTTCTTATGAACTTAATACTCTAGATGCAGGCAGGAGTCAGTCGATGTGTGGAGTAATAGTAGTAGATGCAGAATCGTTTCGGTCTACTTGTCACGGACATGATGCCTATATTCATGATCATTGCCTTAGATGTCTTCATAATTATGCATTTTTCTATCAATTGCTCAATAGTAATTTGTTTACCCACCGTATGTTTTCTTCAAGAGAGAAGCCTCTAGTGAAACCTATGGCCCCCGGGTCTATTTTCCATCATATATTTTCATATCTATAAACCAAAAAACCCAAAAATACCTTGCTGCAATTTATTATTATTTACTTTATTTTGCCTTTTACTTATCTTTTATACCTATCTCTTTTAGATCTCACTCTTGTTCGTGACCGTGAAGGGATTGACAACCCCTGTTTCGCGTTGTGTGCAAGTGTTTGTTAGTTTGTGCAGGTGCATATATTGGAGACTTGCTTGTGCCTCCTACTGGATTGATACCTTGGTTCTTAACTGAGGGAAATACTTATCTCTACTCTGTTGCATCACCCTTTCCTCTTCAAGGAAAAAATCAACGCAAGCTCAAGAAGTAGCATCTTTTCCTACCAATCTATCCCCCTAGGAGCATGCGTATTAGTACTTTGTTTCGAGGGCTAATAAATTTTTGCAATAAGTATGTGAGTTCTTTATGACGAATGTTGAGTCCATGGATTATACGCACTCTCACCCTTCCACCTTTGCTAGCCTCTCTAGTACCGCGCAATTTTCGCCGGTGCATTAAACCCACCATATACCTTCCTCAAAATAGCCATTATACCTACCTATTATGGCATTTCCATAGTCATTCCGAGATATATTGCCATGCAACTTCCACCGTTCCGTTTATTATGACACATGCCATCATTATCATATTGCTTTGCATGATCATGTAGTTGGCATAGTATTTGTGGTTTGGCCACCGTTCATATTTTTTATACATGTCACGCTAGATCATTGCACATCCCGGTACACCGCCAGAGGCATTCATATAGAGTCATATTTTGTTCTAGTATTGAGTTGTAATTCTTGAGTTGTAAGTAAATAAAAGTGTGATGATCATCATTATTAGAGCATTGTCCCATGTGAGGAAAGGATGATGGAGACTATGATTCCCCCACAAGTCGGGATGAGACTCCGAACTTAAAATAAAAAAAGAGGCTAAAGAGCACAAAAAGAAAAAAAAGAAAGAAAAGAAAAGAAAAAATGAGAGAAAAAGAGAGAAGGGACAATGTTACCATCCTTTTTCCACACTTGTGCTTCAAAGTAGCACCACGTTCTTCATGATAGAGAGTCTCCTATGTTGTCACTTTCATATACTACTAGTGGGAATTTTTCATTATAGAACTTGGCTTGTATATTCCAATGATGGGCGTCCTCAAAATTGCCCTAGGTCTTCGTGAGCAAGCAAGTTGGATGCAAACCCACTTAGTTTTCTTTTGAGCTTTCATACACTTATCTATGTATATTATTTGAGTCTTCTCTGAACTCTTTTATGCATGATTGAGATAGCTTTGTACTTCTCTCCGATCTATCGATTTGGTTTGGCCAACTTGATTGGTTTTTCTTGCAATGGGAGAGGTGCTTTGTGATCGGTTCAATCTTGCGGTGTCCTCACCCAGTGACAGAAGGGGTAGCGAGGCACGTATTATATTGTTTCCATTAAGGATAAAAAGATGGAGTTTATATCATATTGCTTGAGTTTATCCCTCTACATCATGTCATCTTGCTTAAGGTGTTACTCTGTTCTTATGAACTTAATACTCTAGATGCAGGCAGGAGTTGGTCGATGTGTGGAGTAATAGTAGTAGATGCAGAATTGTTTCGGTCTACTTGTCACGAACGTGATGCCTATATTCATGGTCATTGCCTTAGATGTCTTCATAATTATGCGTTTTTCTATCAATTGCTCAACAGTAATTTGTTTACCCACCGTATGTTTTCTTCAAGAGAGAAGCCTCTAGTGAAACCTATGGCCCCCGGGTCTATTTTCCATCATATATTTTCAATCTATAAACCAAAAAACCCAAAAATAACTTGCTGCAATTTATTATTATTTACTTTATTTTGCCTTTTACTTATCTTTTATACCTATCTATTTTAGATCTCACTCTTGTTCATGACCGTGAAGGGATTGACAACCCCTGTTTCGCGTTGTGTGCAAGTGTTTGTTAGTTTGTGCAGGTGCATATATTGGAGACTTGCTTGTGCCTCCTACTGGATTGATACCTTGGTTCTTAACTAAGGGAAATACTTATCTCTACTCTGTTGCATCACCCTTTCCTCTTCAAGGGAAAAATCAACGCAAGCTCAAGAAGTAGCATCTTTTCCTACCAATCTATCCCCCTAGGAGCATGCGTATTAGTACTTTGTTTCGAGGGCTAATAAATTTTTGCAATAAGTATGTGAGTTCTTTATGACGAATGTTGAGTCCATGGATTATACGCACTCTCACCCTTCCACCTTTGCTAGCCTCTCTAGTACCGCGCAATTTTCGCCGGTGCATTAAACCCACCATATACCTTCCTCAAAAAAGCCATCATACCTACCTATTATGGCATTTCCATAGCCATTCTGAGATATATTGCCATGCAACTTCCACCGTTCCGTTTATTATGACACACGCCATCATTGTCATATTGCTTTGCATGATCATGTAGTTGGCATAGTATTTTTGGTTTGGCCACCGTTCATATTTTTTATACATGCCACGCTAGATCATTGCACATCCCGGTACACAGCCAGAGGCATTCATATAGAGTCATATTTTGTTCTAGTATTGAGTTGTAATTCTTGAGTAGTAAGTAAATAAAAGTGTGATGATCATCATTATTAGAGCATTGTCCCATGTGAGGAAAGGATGATGGAGACTATGATTCCCCCACAAGTCGGGATGAGACTCCGGACTTAAAAAAATGAGGCCAAAGAGCACAAAAAGAAAAAAAATTAAAAAAAATGAGAGAAAAAGAGAGAAGGGACAATGTTACTATCCTTTTTCCACACTTGTGCTTCAAAGTAGCACCACGTTCTTCATGATAGAGAGTCCCCTATGTTGTCACTTTCATATACTACTAGTGGGAATTTTTCATTAAAGAACTTGGCTTGTATATTCCAATGATGGGCTTCCTCAAAATTGCCCTAGGTCTTCGTGAGCAAGCAAGTTCGATGCAAACCCACTTAGTTTTCTTTTGAGCTTTCATACACTTACAGCTTTAGTGCATCCGTTGCATGCCAATCCCTACTCACTTGCACCAATATCAATTGATGGGCATCTCCATAGCCTATTAATTTGCCTAGTTGGTGTGTGATACGTCTCCATCGTATCTATCATTTTTTATTGTTTCATGCCAATATTATACAACTTTCATATATTTTTGGCAACATTTTATATTATTTATTGGACTGACATATTGATCCAGTGCCTAGTGTCAGTTCCTGTTTGTTGCATGTTTTTTGTTTCGCAGAGTATCCATATCAAACAAAGTCCAAACGCGATAAAAATTTATGGAGAATTATTTTGGAATATATATGATTTTTGGGAGGTGGAATCAACACAAACGGAGGCCCACGGCCTCCACAACACATCAGGGCACGCCGAGCACCCCCTGGCGCGCCCAGGTGCCTTGTGCCCTCCCCGTAAGTTGGTTGGGGCCCTTCTTCAGGCGCAAGAAAGATAATTTATGGAAAAAATCATGTAAAAATTTCAGCACAATCGGAGTTACGGATCTTCGGGAATTTAAGAAACGGTGAAGGGCTAGAAAACAGTAAAGCGAAACAGAAGAGAACAGAGAAGGAGATCCAATCTAGGAGGGGCTCTCTCCCCACCGCCACCTTGGAGGCCATGGACCAGAGGGGGAACTCTCCTCCCATCTAGGGGGGAGGCCAAGGAAGAAGAAGAAGGAGGGGGGCTCTCTCCCCCTCTCTCCCGGTGGCACCGGAGCGCCGCCGGGGCAATCATCGTGACGGCGATCTACACCAACAACTTCGCCGCCGTCAACACCAACTCTCTTCCGCTCTATGCAGTGGTGTAACACCTCTTCTCCCCACTGTAATCTCTACTTAAACATGGTGCTCAATGCTACATATTATTTCCCAATGATCTATGGCTATCTCATGATGTTTGAGTAGTTCTGTTTTGTCCTATGGGTTGATAGATGATCATGATTGGTTTGAGTTGTATATTTTATTTTCGTGATGTCCTATGGTGCCCTCCGTGTCGTGCAAATGGAGGGATCCCCGCTGTAGGGTGTTGCAATACGTTCATGGTTCACTTATGGTGGGTGGCGTGAGTGACAGAAGCACATACCTGAGTTTGGGGGTCATTGCGTATGGGATAAAGAGGACTTGATACTTAATGCTATGGTTGGGTTTTACGAACTTAATGATCTTTAGTAGTTGCGGATGCTTGCTAGAGTTCCAATCATAAGTTCATATGATCCAAGTAGAGAAAGTATGTTAGCTCATGCCTCTCCCTCATATAAAATTTCAACAATGATCACCAGTTTAGTTATCGATCACCTAGGGACAAATGACTTTCTTGTTGACAAAAGCTATCTACTTTTATTGTCTTGCATTTTACTCGTAGTTTTATTCTTGCAAACTTATCCTTTCACCTACCAAATATTTTTATACTTGTTCTAGGTAAAGCAAACGTAAAGTGTGCATAGAGTTGTATCGGTGGTCAATAGAACTTGAGGGAATATTTGTTCTACCTTTAGCTCCTCGTTGGGTTCGACACTCTTATTTATCAAAAAAGGCTACAAACGATCCCTTATACTTGTGGGTTATCAAGACCTTTTTTCTGGAGCCATTGCCGGGAGGAATAGTGTGGGGTGAATATTCTCCTGTGTGCTTGTTTGCTTTATCACTAAGTAGTTTTTATTTTCTGTTCTAAGTTGTTCTCTATCTTTAGTTATGGATATGGAACACAAAACACCAAAAAAAATAGTTGTACTTGCTACTCATGGAGATGGAGAACCTCCTAAAACCCTTGATGCTCGTTATGTGAAAAATATTAAACACTACTTTCATAATCCTGAGAAAACCCCATTCAACTTAATAATGGGAGACACGTTGGATCAACATGAATACTTTAGGGATTATCGCTTGACACAAAAAGGGAAACTATTGTGGGATCAAATTGATATGTTGCATTGGTATGCTTGGAATTTATGCCAGATTTATGGTTATACTTGTTGCTCTAGGATGAAGGCTCCACACCTTCCCTTTTCATGCAAATTTAATGATAATGAAACCTTAGCTTCTTATGCTAATGGTAGATATGATTACTATGATGTGGAACGAATAGAAGAATTTGTTGCTTTTAAGGGTGCTTATGAAATTGAATCTCTGTTTGAAAAGTATGAAGATTTTGATGATTCAGTTTATAGACCTGCAAATTTTGCTATACTTAAATATTGCTATGAGAATTATAAATACAATTCAGATATTGATGTATTTATTGAGAAAGTCTCCCCTGTCCAAGAAGAGACTAATATTTTATAGGAGTCTATGGAAGAAGGAATTCATGAAACTGTGAGCTCATTGGATGAAAAAGATAATGAGGAGAGCGAAGAACAAAAGGAGGAAGAGCGGATTGATCACCCATTCCCACCTTCTAATGAGAGTAACTCTTCAACTCATACATTGTTTAATGTCCCTTCATTCTTACCGAAGGATGAATGCTATGATAATTGCTATGATCCCATTGATTCATTTGAAATATCCCTTTTTGATGAACTTGATGCTTGCTATGCTTGTGGCCAAGATGCCAATATGAATTATGCCTATGGAGATGAACTTGTTATAGTTCCTTATGTTAAGAATGAAGTCGTTGCTATTGCACCCACGCATGATAGTCCTATTATCTTTTTGAATTCTCCAAACTACACAATATCGGAGAAGTTTGCACTTATTAAGGATTACATTGATGGGTTGCCTTTTACCGTTGCACATGATAATTTTGATGAATATAATATGCATGTGCTTGCTGCTCCTAGTTGCAATTATTATGAGAGAGGAACTACATCTCCATCTCTTTATGTTTCCAACACGATAAAATTGCAAGAAATTGCTTATGCTATGTATTGGCCTTTACTTGATGTGCATGAATTGTTCTTTTATGACATGCCAATGCATAGGAAGAGAGTTAGACTTCGTCATTGCGTGATATATGTTGCTTTGTTCTCACTACTAAATTATAAATCATTGCTAATTAAAATTGGCTTTCATATACCTTGGGATCCGGGTGGATTCATTACTTGAGCACTTTATGCCTAGCTTAATGGCTTTAAAGAAAGCGCTGCTAGGGAGATAACCCGGAAGTTTTAGGAAGTCATTTTATTCTGTTGAGTGCTTTTATAAATTTTAAAAACAAAAAATATAGAGGGGAAATTAAAACTTTACAAAAAGAAAAGTGAAAGTGAGAAAGACGAACACCGTTGAAGTGGGGGATGTCCTTGAACTTTGTTCATGCCCATGGAAACTTTGTGAATCTCGATTACAGAAACTTTTCAACAAAAATAATTATCCCCTTGTACAAATCCATTGTATTATAAAAATAATGTTCCAAGATTTGCCTTTAGGATGATTAGATTGCTTGTTGGTATGTGCGGTGCAAAAACAGAAACTTTGGCTGTAGTGCATGATTTTACATTTTTTACTGGAACGTCAAAAAATTCTGAATTTTTTACACAGTACTTCTATGCAAATTTTTTATTTTTTCCTAATGTTTCAGAATTTTTGGAATTACAAAAGTATGGTCAAAGTTCAGATTACTACAAACTGTCCTGTTTAAGACAGATTCTGTTTTTGATGCATTGTTTTGCTTGTTTTGATGAAACTATCGATTTTATCGGTGGTATAAGCCATGGAGAAGTTATAATACAGCAGGGATAATGCAAAAATAAAATATGAATGGGTTTGCAACAGTACTTAAAGTAGTGATTTGCTTTACTATACTAACGAATCTTACCGAGCTTTTTGTTGAGTTTTGTGTGGATGAAGTGATCAAAGATCGAGGAGGTCTTGATATGAGGAGAAGGAGGAGAGGCAAGAGTTCAAGCTTGGGGATGCCCAAGGCACCCCAAGTAAATATCCAAGGAGACTCAAGCATCTAAGCTTTGGGATGCCCCGGAAGGCATCCCATCTTTCTTCAACAAGTATCGGTATGTTTTCGTCTTTGTTTCGTTCACGTGATATGTGTGAATCTTGGAGCGTCTTTTGTGTTTAGTTTTTACTTTTCTTTTAAGAACCATGCTGGTATGAGATAGTCCATGGTTGATTTATAGAATGCTCATTGCACTTCACTTATATCTTTTGAGTATGGCTTTATAGAATGCTTCATGTGCTTCACTTATATCATTTGAAGTTTGGATTACCTGTTTCTCTTCACATGGAAAACCATTATTTTGTAGAATGCTCTTTTGCTTCACTTATATTTATTAGAGTATGATATTTTGTAGAAAGAATTAAACTCTCATGCTTCACTTATATCTACTTAGAGATTCAATAGGAATTGGTCATTTGCATGGTTAGTCATGAAATCCTACATAAAACTTGTGGATCACTGAATATGATATGTTTGATTCCTTGCAATAGTTTTGCGTTATAGAGATGGAATATGTGGGAGGTACTAGTGGATGATCATGGTTAGTAATAATATTGGTGTTAAGGTTTGTGATTCCCGAAGCATGCATGTATAGTCTCTCGTTATGCTATGAAGTTGGAGCATGATTTATTATTGATTGTCTTCCTTATGAGTGGCGGTCGGGGACGAGCGATGGTCTTTTCCTACCAATCTATCCCCCTAGGGGCATGCGTAGTAGTACTTTGCTTTGAGGGCTAATAAACTTTTGCAATAATTTTATGAGTTCTTTATGACTAATGTGAGTCCATGGATTATACGCGCTCTTACCTTTCTGTAATTTGCTAGCCTCTACGGTACCATGCATTGCCCTTTCTCACATCGAGAGTCGGTGCATCCAAACCACATGATATGATACGCTCTATCACACATAAGCCTTATTATATCTTCCTCAAAATAGCCACCATACCTACCTATTATGGCCTTTCCATAGCCATCCCGAGATATATTGCCATGCAACTTCCACTGCTTCCATTTTGATGACTTGAGCATTCATTGTCATATTGCTTTGCATGACTGTAAGATAGCTAGCATGATATTTCCATGGCTTGTCTGTTTTTTTGATATCGTTGTTATGCTAGATCATTGCACATCCTGGTACACTGCCAGAGGCATTCATATAGAGTCATACTTTGTTCTAGGTATCAAGTTGTAATTTTTATTTCTTTTGAGTTGTAAGTAAATAGAAGTGTGATGATCATCATTATTCATTATTAGAGCATGTCCCGGTGAGGAAAGGATGATGGAGACTATGATTCCCCCACAAGTCGAGATGAGGCTCCGGACAAATATAAAAATAAAAAGAAAAAAGTGAGGCCAAAAAGAGCCCAAGAAAGAAGAAAAAAAGAAAGAAAAAAAGAAAGAAAAATAAACAAATGAGAGAAAAGAGAGAAGGGGCATGCTAATTCCACACTTGTGCTTCAAAGTAGCACCATGTTTTTCATATAGAGAGTCTCCTATGTTGTCACTTTCATATACTAGTGGAAAATTTTCATTATAGAGTTAGATGCACACCCACTTAGTTTTCATGTTGAGCTTTCATACACTTATAGCTCTTAGTGCATTCGTTGCATGGCAATCCCTACTCCTCGCATTGATATCATTTGATGGGCATCTCCATAGCGCGTTGGTTAGCCGCGTTGATGTGAAATTTTCTTACTTTTTTGTCTTCTCTATATTTACCCCTATCATCATACTCTAGTCCACCCATAGTGCTATATACATGGCTTCCGCTCATGTATTGCATGGGAGTTGAAAAGGCTAAAGCGCGTTAAAAAGTATGAACCAATTGCTCGCTTGTCATCGGGGTTGTGCATGATAAATACTTTGTGTTAAGAAGACAGAGCATGACAAGACTATATGATTTTGTAGGGATAGCTTTCTTTAGCGTTGATATTTTGAAAGACATGATTGTTTGTTGGGATGCCTGAGTATTGATGTCTTTATGTTAAATTATAGACTATTGCTTTGAATCATTCATGTCTTAATATTCATGCCATGATTAGATATATGATCAAGATTATGCTAGGTAGCATTCCACATCAAAAAATAACCTTTTTATCATTTACCTACTCGAGGACGAGCAGGAATTAAGCTTGGGGATGCTGATATGTCTCCATCATATCTATAATTTTTTATTGTTTCATGCCAATATTATACAACTTTCACATATTTTTGGCAATATTTTATATGATTTATTGGACTAACATATTGATCCAATGCCCAGTGCCAGTTCCTATTTGTTGCATGTTTTTTGTTTTGCAGAATATCCATATTAAACGAAGTCCAAACGCGATAAAAATTTACGGAGAATCATTTTGGAATATATGTGATTTTGGGGAGGTGGAATCAATGCAAACGGAGGCCCACGGCCTCCACAACCCATCAGGGCGTGCCGGGCACCCCCTAGCGCGCCCAGGTGTCTTGTGCCCTCCTCGTAAGTCAGTTGGGGCCCTTCTTCGGGTGCAAGAAAGATAATTTATGGGGAAAAATCATGTAAAAATTTCAGTGCAATCGGAGTTACGGATCTCCGGGAATTTAAGAAAGGATGAAGGGCCAGAAAACAGGAACGCGAAACAGAAGAGAACAGAGAAGGAGATCCAATCTAGGAGGGGCTCTCGCCCCTCCGCCGCCATGGAGGACATAGACCAGAGGGGGAACTCCCCTCCCATCTAGGGGGGAGGCCAAGGAAGAAGAAGAAGGAGGGGGCTCTCTCCCCCTCTCTCCCGGTGGCGTCGGAGCATCGCTGGGGCAATCATCGTGATGGCGATCTACAGCAACAACTTCGCCGCCGTCAACACCAACTCTCTCCCCCTCTATGCAGCGGTGTAACACCTCTTCTCCCTGCTGTAATCTCTACTTAAACATGGTTCTCAATGCTATATATTATTTCCCAATGATCTATGGCTATCTTATGATGTTTGAGTAGATCCGTTTTGTCCTATGGGTTGATAGATGATCATGATTGGTTTGAGTTGTATATTTTATTATTTTGTTGCTATCCTACGGTGCCTTCCGTGTCACACAAATGTAGGGATCTCCTCTGTAGGGTGGTGCAATATGTTCATGGTTCGCTTATGGTGGGTGGCATGAGTGACAGAAGCACAGACCCGAGTTTGGGGGTCATTGCGTATGGGATAAAGAGGACTTGATACTTAATGCTATGGTTGGGTTTTACGACCTTAATGCTCTTTAGTAGTTGCGGATGCTTGCTAGAGTTCCAATCATAAAAGTGCATATGATCCAAGTAGAGAAAATATGTTAGCTCATGCCTCTCCCTCATATAAAATTGCAACAATGATCATCGGTTTAGTTATCGATCACCTAGGGACAATTGACTTTCTTGTTGACAAAATCTATCTACTTTTATTGTCTTGCATTTTACTCATAGTTTTATTCTTGCAAAGTACTTCTAGTTTTATTCTTGCAAACTTATCCTTTCACCTACCAAATAGTTTTATACTTGTTCTAGGTAAAGCAAACGTAAAGTGTGCGTAGAGTTGTATCAACGGTCGATAGAACTTGAGGGAATATTTGTTCTACCTTTAGCTCCTCGTTGGGTTCGACACTCTTATTTATCAAAAAAGGCTACAAACGATCCCCTATACTTGTGGGTTATAAGTGTGAGAATTTCTTTCACCTTTTTGTCTACCACTACCTTCTATTGCACCCATAGTGCTATATCCATGGCTCACGCTCATGTATTGCGTGAAAGTTGAAAAAGCTGTAGAACATCAAAAGTATGAAACAATTGCTTGGCTTGTCATCGAGGTTGTGCATGATAAATACTTTGTGTGATGAAGATAGAGCATGACAAGACTATATGATTTTGTAGGGATAACTTTCTTTAGCCATGTTATTTTGAAAAGCCATGATTGCTTTATTAATATGCTTGAAGTATTATTGTTTTTATGTCAATATTAAACTTTTGTTTTGAATCTTATGGATCTGAATATTCATACCACAATAAGAAAGATTACTTGATAAACATGTTAGATACCATTCCACATCAAAAATTCTGTTTTTATCATTTACCTACTCGAGGACGAGCATGAATTAAGCTTGGAGATGCTTGATACGTCTCCAACGTATCTATAATTTTTTATTGTTCCATGCTATTATATTATCCATCTTGGATGTTTTATATGCATTAATATGCTATTTTATATCATTTTTTCGGACTAACCTATTAACCTAGTGCCCAGTGCCACTTACTATTTTTTCCTTGTTTTTATCTTTTATAGAAAATCAATACCAAACGGAGTCCAAACGGAACGAAACTTTTTGAGGATTTTTCTTGGACCAGAAGACAACCACGAAGCTTCGGGAAGAGGCCAGAAGACCCACGAGGGGGCCACAAGCCCTAGGGGTGCGCCCAGGGGGCGTGCCCCCTTGGCTTGTGGTCCCCCCGTGGCTCTCCTAACCCTAATCTCTGCTCTATAAATACCCAAATATTCCCCTTACGTTAGGGGGCACACCAAAAATATTTTTCCGCCGCCGCAAGCTTCTGTTCTCGTGAGATCCCATCTTGGGGCCTTTTTCGGCACTCTGCTTGAGGGGGATTTGATCACGGAGGGCCTCTACACCAACCTTGCTGCCCTTCTGATGATGTGTGAGTAGTTTACCATAGACCTACGGGTCCATAGCTAGTAGCTAGATGGCTTCTTCTCTCTCTTTGATCTTCAATACAATGTTCTCCCGATGTTCTTGCAGTTCTATTCAATGTAATCTTCTTTTGCGGTGTGTTTGTTGAGATCCGATGAATTGTGGATTTATGATCAGATTATCTATGAATATTATTTGAGTCTTCTCTGAACTATTTTATGCATGATTAAGATAGCTTTGTATTTCTCTCTGATCTATAGATTTGGTTTGGCCAACTAGATTGATCTATCTTGCAATGGGAGAGGTGCTTTGTTTTGGGTTCAATCTTGCGGTGTCTTCACCCAGTGACAGTAGGTGTAGCGAGGCACGTATTTGTATTGTTGCCATTAAGGATAAAAAGATGGGGGTTTTACCATATTATTTGGATCTATCCCTCTACATCATGTCATCTTGCTTAAGGCGTTACTCCGTTCTTGTTAACTTAATACACTAGATGCATGCTGGATAGCAGTCAATGTGTGGAGTAATAGTAGTAGATGCAGGCAGGAGTTGGTCTACTTGTCACGGACGTGATGCCTATATTCATGATCATTGCCTTGGATATCGTCATAACTATGCGCTTTTCTATCAATTGCTCAACAGTAATTTGTTCACCCGCCGTATGTTTTCTTCAAGAGAGAAGCCTCTAGTGAAACCTATGGCCCCCGGGTCTATTTTCTATCATATTATTTTCAGATCTATAAAACCAAAAACCCAAAAATACCTTGCTGCAATTTATTTATATTTACTTTATTTTACACTTTTACTTATCTTTTATACCTATCTCTATTAGATCTCACTCTTGCTCGTGACCGTGAAGGAATTGACAACCCCTTTTTCGCGTTGAGTGCAAGTGTTTGTTAGTTTGTGCAGGTGCATCTATTAGGGACTTGCTTGTGCCTCCTGCTGGATTGATACCTTGGTTCTTAACTGAGAGAAATACTTACCTCTACTTTGTTTCATCACCCTTTCCTCTTCAAGGGAAAAATCAACGCAAGCTCAAGAAGTAGCACACAATCAAACTCAAGATTTATGCCTGACTCCTTACCTTCATCGAGCTCCCAATCTTCAGAGTTGCGTTTAATTCTTTCCAAAAGATCCCATCTGAATTCAATAGTCTTCTTCATAAAAGAACCAGTACAAGAGGTATCGAGCATGGATTGATCATTACGAGAAAGCCGATCATAAAAATTCCGAATAATAATTTCTCTTGAGAGCTCATGATTGGGGCATGAATATAACATTGACTTAAGCCTACCCCACGCTTGAGAGATACTTTCTCCTTCACGAGGCCAAAAATTATATATATAATTCCGATCACGATGAACCAGATGCATAGGATAAAACTTCTGATGAAATTCCAATTTCAATCGATTCCAATCCCAAGCTCCCATATCATCATGTAGCATATACCATGTCAATTATTTTCCCTTCAAAGATAAATGGAAAGCCTTCTTCTTAACTTCATCTCCGGGTAAACCTGCAAGCTTAAATAATCCACCACATAGATTAGGTGCATATCAGGATGTAATGTTCCATCTCCTGCATAAGGATTAGCTAGCAGTTTCTCTATTATACCCGAAGGAATTTTATAGTAAATATTTTCAGTAGGTGCAGTAGGTTGAGGGACAACTCTTTTTGCTTCCGGTCGAGGTGAACATACCCCGAACAAGCCCCTCAAAGGATTATTTTCCATAGTGACAATTGACAATAAATTTCAGCACGTAATATAAATATTTCCTTACCAAATTCCACTCACCAAAGGCGCTTCACTCCCCGGCAACAGCGCCAGAAAAGAGTCTTGATGACCCACAAGTATAGGGGATCAATCGTAGTCATTTAGATAAGTAAGAGTGTCGAACCCAACAAGGAGCAGAAGGAAATGACAAGCAGTTTTTAGCAAGGTATTTTCTACAAGCACTGAAATTATCGGTAACATATAGTTTGGTGGCAAGGTAATTCGTAACGAGTAACAAGTAACAAGTGTAACAAAGGTGCATCAAGATGTCCCAATCCTTTTTATAGCAAAGTACAAGCCTGGACGAACTCTTATAAAAAGCAAAGTGCTCCCGAGGACACATGGGAATTATCGTCAAGTTACTTTTCATCATGCTCATATGATTCGCGTTCGCTACTTTGATAATTTGGTATGTGGGTGGACCGGTGCTTGGGTGCTGTCCTTACTTGGACAAGCCTCCCACTTATGATTAAACCCTCTCACACGCATCTGCAACTACGAAAGAAGAATTAAGATAAATCTAACCATAGCATGTGTCACATCCCTAGCTTCTGGTACTGCCTGGTGTTTTGCATCTTGTTGCATCATGTTTAAATTCTATTTAAGTTGAAATGGGGATTGACCAAACCCTAGCATCAGAAAGAATTCAACTAGGTTCAAATAAAAAATATTTTCAATGAACCCAAAATGCCTTCCCAAAAATGTTCATCATCTTTGGATTGGTCTTGAACCTCTGCCAAAAATTTTGCACATTTCTCTAGGTCAATTGGGGGTCACTGAATTAAATCATATAGTATTTGCATTTGGGCATTTAAATCCTATAAATATGTAAAATGCCCAAATAATCACAAACTGAAATGTTTACTGTTGGAAATATTCCAAACAGTGGCCACAGTCAGTTGCATGATTTTTGGAAATGCTCTGGCATTTTTAATAAAGCCAAACACAACTACAGAAAATAGAAAAAACAGAAATAAAAGAGAGAGAGAGTTACCTGGCCTTACCTGGCTGGCCCAGGTCCTGTGCAGCCCAGCTGGCGGCCCAGCCCACCTGGCCACCTCCTCCTGTCGTCTTCCTCCTTGCCAGGAGGACGGGCGCGTGCCCGACGCACACGCACCGTCGTGCGGCCACCTCCTCCCTCCCTGCCTGCCTGGCTCCTCCCCGACGCGGCTGACGACGCCACGTACATCGCCCCGACCCCCTGGATCTCTCTCTCACTCTCCCTGGACCCCTTCCCCCCTCCTCTGCTCTCTCTCCCGCGCAGCCCGAGCGGAGCTCGTCGCCACCGCTCGCCGTTGCCGCACCCAGAGCCTCCCCCTCGGCCGCTCGACGTGCCCCAGAGCTCCGCCACGACCTCTTCTTTGTCCCCATCCAGCTACACGTCATCGGCCGCCCTGCCTCGTCGTCACCACTGTCTTCTTCCTCCTCGGGTCGCCGAGATCGCCATCGCCCGTTCGTCGTCGCCAGCGCTTCCCTAAGCCACCCAGCTGCACCAGAAGAACTGCCGTGAGCACCTGCACCTTTCCCCTCTCTCCCTGCAGTCTAACTCGCCCTCTAGCGCTAGCGCTGCCGCGCCCGAGAGCTCGCTGCCGCCGTCCATGGCGCCACCGCGGCCACAGCTGCAGCCACCCGCGTCCGAGCTCATCAGCGCGTTCGTTGCAGCCCCAGGAGCCGAACGCACCCGCCTGCAGCCCCTGTCGTGCCCCGTAGCGTCAAACCCGCACGCCACCGAACTCCGGCCGCCGCCGCGAGCTCTGCTCCGGCGAGCTCAGGCCACCCCGCGTCCTCCCATCACCTCCCCTGGATGCGGGCAAGCAAGGGCTATGCCCTGGTGCCCTCAGCGCGCTAAGCCGACGCCTCTAGCGCAAATCCGGCGCGCCCCGCCGTGTTCTGTGGTCGCCGCCGGCTGAACTCCGGTGAGGTCGACGTGGCCCCATCATTAGCAGCTAATGACATCGCTAATTAACCCTAGAGCCACTTACAGAGGGGCCCCACTGCCTAATTAACCCCGGGTTTTATTTCCTGTTTAGTTTAGATTAACCCAGCGGGACCCACGCGTCAGAGTTGACCCTACTGACGTGGCCGTTGACCGGTCCCACCTGTCTGTGACACGAGCCAGCACTGTGAGACTGACCAGTGGGTCCCACTGGTCAGGTTTGACCTGGGCGGCCTGTTGACCCTGCTGACGTCACAGTGACGTAGTGCTGACGCAGTTAATCATTTTCTGGTTTTTAATATTCAGGAAATTCCAGAAAATACCACAAACTTCAAAAATTCATAGAAATTAATCTGTAACTCCAAATGCAAAGATTTATATATGTTTTTGGATCAGAAAAATCCAATCTTTCCATCTATACCATTTGCATGCATGTTTGAACAACCTAAGGTTGCTGTATATGGCAATTTTCATAATTGGCATTTAACTAAGCACATATGGAGTTTGAATTTGAACCCTTGGTTCAAACCAACTTCATTCAATCTGGTTTCTAGTTGCATTAGCTCAAACCACAACATATTGCCATGTCATGATCATGCATCATATTTTGCATTGCATTGATTGTGTTCTTCCTTGTTTGCCGGTAATTGTCCCCTCTCAGTAGACGACCTACCGATGATGTGATCGATGACACCGATGAAGAACTATACTATCTTCAGAAGTGCCAGGCAAGCAAAAACCCCTTGTTCATTCCGATACAAACCCACTCTCTCGCTTCTGCTCTCTTTTACTGCATTAGGACAACAACGATTCAACTGTTACATGCTGCGGTAGTTGAACCCCTTTCCTCTGCATGACCTGTCATTGCCATAGTAAATAGATGAAACCCACTAGCATGAGTAGGAGTTGTTTGAGCCCTGATGTGCCTACTCATTCATGCTTGTTTGTCATGCCTGCTATTGCTTAGAGTTGTGTCAGGTCTGATTCATCAGGGATGAATTGGAAAGTTGTGAACATGTCCTACTGCTGAGAGCTAAGTGTGTGAACACGATTTGGTAAAGGTATTGATGAGAGGCCATGTAGGAGTACATGGTGGGTTGTTTCATTGAGGCTGTCCTTAAGAACTGAGATCTGTATGCGTGATTTAAGATTCAGCTACTACCACACATTGGGATCCTTAATTGACTCTCTCGACTTATTAACCACCCCCGTCCTCTGTCCAGGAGTTGCAAGTAGTTTCTGGTGTTTGTAGTTGCTGGAGGCCGTGCGCAGCGCTGACCTTAGGGGTGGGCTGTGATGCGGTAGGCACGTGGCACGGTGTACCGGGTCGCCCGTTTGGTGTCTCGGGAACCCTGCACACTTCGTTTGGGGCCGTTGAGGACACCCCGGCCGGATTTCCTTGCGGATGGAACCCGAATAGGCGATAAACCTGGACTAGAGACTCGTGTGTTTAGTCAGGTCGTGGCCGACACCCTCGCTGGGCTTCCGCTTGAAGGTTGCCGGGTACATGTCGTGTAGCGGCGATAAGTGGTGAAAGCGTGTGTGAAGAAGTACACCCCTGTAGGGTATAAAACTATTCGAATAGCCTTGTCCGCGGTAAAGGACTACTTGGTTGCCTGTACAGTTCATAGACAAGTGGAAGTGGATACTCTAAAACTCGCAAGATAAGCGTGAGTGCTATGGATGGCCTTCTCGTAGGGAGACGGGAGCGGATCCATAGTGGTGTATTGATATGGTGAATATGTGGACTCGTGTGCGCCACCTCAAAAGAGTTACTTGTAGTCATAGTTTAGGATAGCCACTGAGTCAAAGCTGGCTTGCTGCAGTCAAACTCCACCGCCCCCTTTGTTGATACTGATGCATATGTAGCTAGTTCTGATGTAAGTCTTGCTGGGTACATTTGTACTCACGTTTGCCTATTTTATGTTTTGCAGAGAGACTTCAGTCTCGCTAGTAGTTCCTCGCGGACTTCGACGTTTAGCTTGTTACCTCAGCTACAATCTTGTGCCCTCGGCAGGATCTGGTAGATAGTCAGGCTTCTCAGCCTTTTTCATTTGTAGATGTTTGTACTCAGACATGTTAAGCTTCCGCATGTGCTTTGACTTGTATGCTCTGAATGTTGGGTCATGAGACCCATGTTTGTAATACTTGGCTCCTCGGAGCCTAATGAATAAATACTCTGAGTCGTAGAGTCTTGTTGTGATGCCATGTTGTATTTGCCCATATCCAGCATATTGTGTGTATGATTGAAATGCTTGGTATGTGTGGGATCCGACAACCTAGTTGTTTATCCTTGGTAGCCTCTCTTATGGGGAAATGTAGTCTGGTGCTTCCACTGAGCCTTGGTAGTCCGCTACAGCCCGGTTTACCGGAGTCCTGTTAGCTTGCTACTGCTCCGGAACACTTAGACTGGCCGGCATGTGTCCTTCCTCGATCCTGTGTCTGTCCCTTCGGGGAAACGTCACGCGGTGTCTTTCAGAGTCCTGTTAGCCTGCTACAGCCCGGATTCCCGGAGTCCTGCTAACCCAGTTGCTACAGCCCGAATTCACTCGCTGATGACCGACACGTTCGTTGCTGGGTCATGTATGCATGTCCCCGTAAGTTAGTGCCACTTTGGGTTCACGACTAGTCATGTCGGCCCGGGTTCTCTGTCATATGGATGCTAGCGGCACTATCATATACGTGAGCCAAAAGGCTCAAACGGTCCCGGGCCATGGTAAGGCGACACCCATGGGAATACTGTGCGTGAGGCCGCAAAGTGATATGAGGTGTTACCGGCTAGATCGATGTGACTTGGAATTGGGGTCCTGACAGCATGAAACACGTGGATCCAAATCAGCCCCTTACGAAGCAACGCATAAACTAGGGTTTAAGCTTCTGTCACTCTAGCAACCCATCATCTACTTATTACTTCCCAATGCCTTCCCCTGGGCCCAAATCATGGTGAAGTGTCATGTAGTCGACATTCACATAACACCACTAGAGGAAAGACAACATACATCTCATCAAAATATCGAACGAATACCAAATTCACATGATTACTTATAACAAAACTTCTCCCATGTCAGCAGGAACAAAAGTAACTACTCACAAAGCATGTTCATGTTCAAGATTAGAGGGGTAATAAATATCATTAAGGATCTGAACATATGATCTTCCACCAAATAAACCAACTAGCATCAACTACGAAGAGTAATCAACACTACTAGCAACCCACAGGTACCAATCTGTGGTTTTGAGGCAAAGATTGAATACAAGAGATGAACTAGGGTTTGAGAGGAGATGGTGCTGGTGAAGGTGTTGATGAAGATTGGTCCTCCCATGATGAGAGGATCATTGGTGATGACAATGGCTTCGATTTCCCCCTCCCTGAGGGAAGTTTCCCCGGCAGAATCGCTCTGTCGGAGCCCTAGATTGCTTCTGCCCAAGTTCCGCCTCGAGACGGTGGTGCTTCGTCCTGAAAGCCTTCTTATATTTTTTCTAGGTCAAAACCCTTCATATAGCAGAAGATGGATACCGGGGGCTGACCAGGGGGCCCACAAGCTCAAGGGGCGCACCCTGGGGGGTAGGGCGCGCCCCCAGGCTTGTGGCCACATAGTGGGTCCCCTTCTGATCTTTCGTCGCCCAATATTTTTTATATATTCCAAAACAATTCTCCATAAATTTTCAGGACATTTGGAGTTGTGCAGAATCTCCTTTCCGGTCCAGAATTCTAGCTGCCGGCATTCTCTCTCTTCATGTAAATCTTGTAAAATAAGATTGAAAAGGCATAAGAATTATATCCTAAAGTGTAATAGCAACCCATAATGCAATAAATATCATCATAAAAACATGATGCAAAATGGACGTATCAGGCTCCAACCATCATGTCGTGACGCGCAGGCCACTTAACGTTACAACATATAACCATCTCATACATAAACTCATTATCATGACGAAGGCTATACCACATCCTATGCAAACCCTGCAAAACCAAGTTAGACATCCTCTAATCAGTTTAGCAAATTTTAATTACGTGGCTACTAGGGTTTCTGGATAAACCTAACCACCTACATGAACACCATAAAGTGATAGTCCTTGTTGCTAGATTAAATTTCGGGGCGTGTGAAATAAGAAACTTAATTAAAAATCTCGTTCCCCCACACTAAACTTCGTCTAATACGCGTGACCCCCTAAAAGATCATCCATCTTCATTTCCCTCTTGTGTATGTGACAGTTTACTATTCTTAACTATGGTGAAGCCTGAGGAACTGTTAGCAAATCATCGACAGCCAGAGCCAAACGATTGTCAGAACCTTGTAAAAAGCGACACCATGTCGTCAATGAACTGAACCGAAGCAACACTCGAGGGAAGCATAGCAAGAACATCACCCTCACAATCACATGTGATATAGATTGAAACCTGCATCTACTCATAAAACCGCTCATGATGCCACTATTGGGAAACGTAGTAGAAAACAAAAAAAATCGCCCTACGATCACCCAGGAACAATATGATGCATAACGGGTTTGGATCAACGATCGTTACCGACTCCAGGAGTGCAGCAAAAGTAGACAAGTTGGTGTAGATTGTACTTGGAGTCCCTCGAACGTCCAAGATGATCCCACGAACCGCCCTCGAATGATCCCTCGAATGGAAGACCAAAAGCATGGCCTCTCTACTTGGTTGCAAGCGTACAGTCTTCACGATCCGGCAGCGCTTCACCATCCAGAGCTAATCATCGCCGAAGAATTAGAGGGAGGAGTTTAGAACCACATAGGGTTTCTAATTATGAGGATTAGAGGTGGCTAGGGCTAGCTCTAATTGATCAACTAGGACCAACAAGAACTAGAACTAGATCAACTAGAGGAGGCTCCAAAACTTGTGTATCCAATAGAGCAAAATCCCCTAGTATATATAGGTTAGAGGGGAGGGAGAGGGCAGCCACCAAGGGGGGAAAGTCCCCCCCCCCCTTGGTGTGCCGGCCTAGGGGAGGAGTCCCACTCCCTCCCCTAGTCCAATCCCCCCCCCCCACACACACACACAAGGAAAGGGGGGCGCCTTCCCTACTTGGGCCCTTGTTGCCCAAGTTGCCTTCCACCTCTTGGCCTTTTAAGGCCCATTGATATTTAATTTAAATATAAAATGTTCTAAATATTTTCAGAGCATTATATATATAATTTAACATCCCCGGAAACATTTTCCACCTATATCTATTAATCGGTAATACCCGGTATTACCCAATATTCACCGAAACCCTTCCGGTGACCCCGAAACTCTTCCAGAACCTCTCGGAACTATTCTGGATATTAATGAAACAATTCCACAAATATGTTCTCATCACTCCCATCCCACTAACACTCAGCAGATCATGATTACCTTAAGCTTGTGACCCCGTAGGTTCAGTAAATCACAGACATGAACGAAACCCCTTCGTTCAATGACCGATAGCAAAACTGTGGACATCCATATCGGTCCCTATGATTACAAGAATGGTATTCGAGTGAACCTTTGGTTATCATGTGATGTTCCCTTTGCTTCGGATACTTTACAAAACCCAGTGTGCATTGGTATCCTCCTGAGTCATCACCATGCTCACTATACCGTTGCTCCCGTTACCGTTTTTGTTCTTCTTTCTCGTTGATGTGTTCCGGCATCCCCGTGACATAGTCACCTGTGTCTGGCCAGATGATGATTGATGTCATCACACTGAGAGGGCCCTAAGAATATCTCTCGATCGTCAGGGGAGCAAATCCCACTCTCGAGCTATCCGTTCACTTTGTCAGACTTTCCGGCGAGCCTGAAAGTTGTTGTTATGATCACCTTGTTACAGTTGACGTTTGAGCAACCCCAAAGCCCACCGTCTGGTAGGAAGTGACCGAGACACTCTCATGGTCTGACAAACTAAAACACATGCTAACACTCTGTGTTATAATAGATGATTTCAGACGATATAATCACAAAGTATAACAGACAAGTATTGGGTCGATTCAATATGATCGTTCTTCTTACGTCATACCCTCAATGCATTTTTAGGACTATCGTTACAATTAATGTGTCGGTGCAACAAACCCTGGGTCTGTTTCCCAGACCGTGCATAGGCCTAAGATCAAGATTGCAACATCCAAGACCAGACCAAGCACAAGAGATCAGCTCTTTGAAGAATCAGAGTGCAGATCAAGAAGGCCAAGTCAAGCCAAAGGAGCAAGACACCACTAAGGGAAAACCTCCCTTGCCAGGCAGGAGAGCCTGGCGAGGTCAAGGTTGCCCCGAAAACAAGCCTCAAAACTATCCCGGCAGGCCTGTCTGGTCCTACGAAGGCAAAACACCCCGCCAAGGCTTCACCGCTCCACCTCACAGCGACGCAAGTCATCGATCGGTGTGGTGTCAAGCCCCAAAGTGACTAAGTGGCTATTTTTTGCCACATGGCAGCCACTCCCTATAGAGATCACCTCCAAATGACACCCGTCCAGCGACGTGTCATGCTGATAGGAGAGAAGGTGGCCAAACAGCCCGGCAAGGTGTGTCGGGCAGGCCATGATGTGACACTAAGCGGCGCATTTAATGCACTCTGCTTTGTCTGCAGAGTTAGGTATGATAGCACTGCTTGCTATCTAATCAGTACACAATGACTGATTTGCCACTGTGGTGACCCCTTGATCTATAAAAGGAGGTCCATGGCAACCATAGAAGGGATTCGGACCCTTGTACACTCATACGCGCGTAGCTGCTCTCGCCCCGAGGCAACCCTGCCGGGCAAGAACGCTACGTTTCCACCACAATCCACCAAAGCAGGAGTAGGATTTTACGCCTCGCGGCGGCCTGAACCTGGGTAAAATTGCCCGTGTGATCTCTGCCGTGCTGCACGACGTTCTCCGCTCTTTGTGCAATGTGCTCATCCCCCCTGCCGAACCACAAGGGGCTCATATCCCCATAGGTGGCCATGGTTTCCCACGACATCTTTGGCGCGCCAGGTAGGGGGATGCGCTTGCGCGAACCCGAGAAGCGTACGTAGCGCGTCATCTTCATCATCGTTTTCTTCATCAACGGCTCCATCGTCCATGGCGCCCAAGAAGAAACCCGGTGCCACCGCCCAGCCGTCCTCCTCGAAGGCCCCGCCGCACGGACCATCGACGCCGCGGGGCTACGGGGATGCCTAGGGATGTGGACGCCACGGGGGATGTGGTCGACGCAGGCGGCGTCGTCGTCACCTCCCCTGTGGCCGAAACAGGAGCAGGAGGCACCGGAGAAGGACAACACCAACAGCCTCCCAATGGCCACGCTTTACGAGGTACGGGTAGAGAGATCATTCCGTCTGCACCTCTCCGCCCGGCCGAAGGGCACAGCCGCAGCAGTGGCACTCGCTCTGGGGCGAATCGCAATCCTTTGGCCGCCCCCGCTGCGGGCGCGACCGCAGGGCATGCACCACCCCCGGAGCAAGCTGACCCAGCCAATGCACCAAACGGAACCGCAGGCCCACAAGCGCCTCCACCTCATCACCACGCTGTCTTGGCGACTGGCTCACGAAGACGAGAGCACGGCGCGACCACTACCGGCACCATCAGGAGCCGGGCGATGTTACGATCTTCATCGACATCCATGCCAAGCACCGCTTCGGAGGCCATGGTGCGGGCCCAGCTGCTGTTGAGATTTCCGCCGGCAGCCGATCAGATGGATGAATAGAGAGCCACCATTCAGAGCCTGATTGGCTTCGCCGAGGCGGGAGGATCGCAGCGAGCTGGCCCGCCACGGCCTCCCCAGGCAACGACAACGGCCCACGCTGCTAGCCATGCGGAAGGGGCCACCCCTACGGTGCAGTCCCCTCCACGGCAGCCAGCGCGGGAGCCGCGCGACCAAGAACCCGACAACATCTCGATGGCTTCATCTGACCCTCGAGCGCATCAAGGCCAGTGACGAGTCCTAGAGGACAAGCAAAGGGAAGGCATGCGTGTCACCATCGACCGACGCCGCGACGCCCACCGCCAGTCCGATAGGCGTGCTGGCCCCGACGTCGACGAGCCCGCACTCGCCGAAGGCGGGTACCTGACTTTTGAGGCTTGGTGCCCTACCTTCACCCGTGAGTTGCGGCAAGTCCGTTGGCCATCCACTCGCACGTTCAAGCCAGAGATACCAGAGAAGTATGACGGGAGATTAAACCCGGCAGAGTTCTTGAGCATCTACACCATCGTTGTTCAAGCTACCGGAGGAAGAGATGAGAAGGTGTTCGCCAACTACTTCCCTTTGGCACTCAAGCCAAATGTGAGGTCTTGGTTGATGCACTTGCGGGAGAACTCCATTTCGACCTGGGCTGACCTATGCCATGAGTTCGTTGGCGCCTTCACGGGCGGCCATCAAGAACCAGGGTGGCCCAGCGACTTGTAGCTCCTCCCGCAGAAAGAAGGAGAGACTCTGCGGAAGTACATGCAGAGGTTCAGCCGAGTCCACAGAAATATTCCAAACATCCACCCAGCAGCTGTGATAGCTGTGTTTCAGTCCAACGTGCGCAATCGTCGGATACGTTCCAAGATGAACGTTCGATTGCCCAAAACTATGAAGGAGCTTTACACTCTAGTGGATAAGTGTGCTCGAGTAGAGGAGGGGAGGAAGCTCCCCGAAGAAGAGGATGGCGTCGACATCGACTCAGAGGATGATGATAAGGCCACCAGTCAGAAGAAGAAGAACAAGAAGCGCAATAAAAGGCGCAAGGATAAGACAGTGATGACTGTTGAGGGATCGGGCACGCCTAGTACCGGCAAGAAGGCCAAGGCTGAGGTACCTGGCAAGGAAGTTGCCACGTGCACTGATTGCTGGGAAGCCGCGGCTGCCGAGAAGGCTGGGAAAGGTGATGGGCCATACTGCAAGATCCATCGGACCAAGGGCCACAATCTCCAGGAGTGTCATCAGGTTGAGCAGCTCGTCAAGAAGCAGAGGGCTGAATATGAGAAGCGTGACAAGGAAAAAGGTCAGAATGGCGCTGGCAGGAAGGGCCGAGGCGGCGGAGCAAGCCGCCCCGGCAAGGCTCCTCAGAATCAAGGGAAACCCGCCAGAGGCCGTGAGAAGGAGGATTGCAATGATGAGAGTGATGGAGGAGATGAAGAGGAAACCAGCGAGCAGAAATTCTAGAAAGCCACTGACACCCTGTGCATTGACGGGGGTGCATCTCTGCACTCCTCTCACCACCAACTTAAACAGTGGGCGCGTGAAGTCAATGCCGTGGAGCCAGCAGCAGATTCTCGGAGGCCGCTCAAGTGGTCCCGCACGCCCATCATCTTCGACAAAGAGGACCACCCTGACCGCACCACCGCGGTAGGGTGCTTGCCGTTGTTGGTCTCACCAACAATCCGCAACCTCAAGGTCATCAGCAAACTTCAGATAGCAGAGGAAGAGCTCAAGGTTACTGGTACGTTTCAAGGAATCAACCCCGGCAGGAGTCGTCCTAAGGGGAAACTCATGTTGCCGATGACATTCGGGGGAGAGTTGAATTACTGGACTGAGAAGATCGTGTTTGATGTGGTCGACCTCCCCCTGCCGTACAATGGAATCCTTGGTCGCCCAACTCTGGCCAAATTCATGGCGGCATCCCACTATGCCTACAACACCTTGAAGATGCCAAGGCCGGTAGGCGTCATTTCCATTCCATCAGACAAGAAGGACGCAATCATTTGCGTGGACAAGATGTACCGGGAAGCAGTCGCGGCAGAGGCCGCTGAAGCCGCTGTTCCCGCCAAGGAAAGTAAAGGAAAGAAGAAAGCTAACAGGGACGCCAGCAAGGAATCCGGGAAGCATACCTCTTCGGAGTACGCTGCGCCTGTTGATGATTTGCCGGAAAGTTCCAATAGCAAGAGATCCAAGGCTGTTGCACCCACTGTGAAAAAGGTCCCGGCAGGGCTGGCTGGCGCTGATGGTACTTTCACTATCAGTGCCACCCTCTATGACAAATAGGAAAGTGCACTCGTTGCCTTCCTGTGGGCGAATATCAATGTGTTTGCCTAGCAACCATCTGATATCCCCGGTGTTCCCAGGGAGGTAATCGAACACCACCTTGCTGTCTGCCCACATGCCCGACCCGTCAAGCAAAAGGTCTGAAAGCAAGCCTTGGAGCGGCAGCAGTTCATTGCCGAGGAGATCAAGAAACTTGAGGCAGCTGGTCTGGTCAGAGGAGTATTGCATCCAACATGGTTAGCGAATCCTGTGGTGGTACGCAAGGCTAATGGGAAATGGAGGCTGTGCATAGATTTTATGGATCTGAACAAGGCATGCCCGAAGAACCCATTTCCCTTGCCACGCATCAACCAGATTGTGGATTCCACCTCCGGGTGTGACCTGCTTTCCTTCCTGGATGCCTACTCTGGATATCATCAGATCTTTATGTCCAAGGAAGATGAAGAAAAGACCGCGTTCATCACCCCGTGTGGCACATACTGCTTTGTACGGATGCCTTTCGGGTTGAAGAGCGCCGGATCCACTTTCGCAAGGGCAGTCCAGATTGGTTTTGAGTCATTGTTGCACAGAAACATTGAAGCTTACATGGATGATATTGTGGTCAAGACCAAAGATAGATCAACCCTCATTCAGGATTTAGAAGAGACGTTTGCTAATCTACGCAAGACCAACTTGAAGCTAAACCCGAAGAAGTGTGTGTTTGGCATTCCTTCCGGCAAGCTACTTGGCTTCTTTGTGTCCCACCGGGGGATAGAGGCCAACCCCGACAAGATCAAGGCTATCGAGCAGATTCAAGCACCCAAGACAGTTAAGGACATGAGGCGTTTGACTGGATGTGTTGTCGCGCTTAGCAGATTCATCTCTAAGTCTGCCGAGCGTGCCCTGCCGTTCTTCAAAATCTTGAAGAAGGCAGGACCCGTGGAGTGGACCCCAGAGGCAGACACTGCACTACAAGATTTGAAGGCCTACCTTTCCTCTGTGCCCACTTTGGTCGCTCCCAAACCACAAGATCCGTTGCTACTATACTTGGCGGCAACTAATCAAGTGGTTAGCGCAGCACTGATGGCGCAGCGGGAAGTGGATGAAGCGACAGCCACGGCCAGTGTCCCTCTAGGGAGGAAAGTGAGCATACCCCTGCAAGGTCATATGCAGATCAAGACAGAGAAGAGCAGGGCAGTGAAGGCAACCCCAAGGTTGCGGTAAGGAAGAAGGTGGTGCAGCGCCCAGTGTACTTCGTCAGCTCCCTATTGCAGGGGGCTAGATCCAGGTACTCTGGCGTGCAAAAGTTGATTTTTGGCCCTGTCATGGCCTCAAGGAAACTGCGCCACTACTTCCAAGCCCACGAGATCACGGTTGTCCCGTTTCCCTTTGCAACGAATACTCCGAAACCCTAAAGCTACCGGCAGGATAGTGGAGTGGGCCTTGGAGTTATCCAGCTTTGGTTTGAAGTTTGAGAGCACATCAACTATTCAGAGAAGAGCATTGGCAGAGTTTATTACAGAATGGAAGCCAACTCCTGATGAAGAAGTGTTGGAGACAATTATTCCCAGCAAGGAAGCGCCCCAAGAATGGATCATGTATTTCGATGGTGCCTTCTCCCTACAAGGTGTAGGGGCTGGCGTGCTTCTTGTTGCTCCCACTAGAGAACATCTGAAGTACGTCGTCCAGATGCATTTTCCCCGGGAGAAGGCTACCAACAATACTGCAGAGTACGAAGGGCTCCTTGCCGGGCTCAGGATTGCAACAGAATTGGGAATCAAGAAGCTGATCATCCACGGAGACTCGCAACTTGTGGTGAGACAAGTCAACAAGGATTACCAAAGTCCATTGATGGAGGCATATGTTGAGGAAGTGAGAAAGTTGGAGGAGTGCTTTGACGGGTTGCAAACAGAGCACGTACCCCGTGCGGAAAACAGCATTGTTGATCATCTATCGAAGTGCGCTGCGCAAAAGCTTCCTGTGGAACCAAGGACTTTTGTTCTCCATCTAACTCAGCCCTTCGTATCCCCGGCAACAATGGCCAGAAAGAGGAGGAAACTGGACTCCGGCAAGCCTCTCCCGATAGAACCTTCCGAGGCTCCCGGCAGAGAGCTTGTCGGGAACAACTCCCCTTCGGTCGCTGAGCTGCATCCTCCTGCCAGGCCACCGGTCCCCGCGGTCGAGGACTGCACTCTCATGAATGAGGAGGTGCCGCTAGTCCTCGTTGCCGAGCCTCAGGCTCCAACTTGGGCACGGCACATAGTCCATTTCCTCCAAACTGGAGAACTTCCCGAAGAGCAAGAAGAAGCTGAAAGAGTAGCCCGGAGGGCCAGTATGTATCAGTTCATTGACGACACGCTATACAGAAGGAGGCCCAACGGTGTGAAATTGAAGTGCATTTGCCGGGAAAAAGGAAAGGAACTGGTGGCAGAGATACACAAGGGTATGTGCGGTTCACACATTGGATCGAGGGCTCTGGTTGGAAAAGCCTTTCGGCAAGGATTTTACTGGCCCACAGCCCTCCAAGATGCAGTTGAGTTGGTCACCAAATGTGAAGCCTGCCAGTTCCATTCTAAGAATATCCACCTGCCTGCCCAAGCTCTTCAGACAATCCCTTTGTCATGGCCATTTTCGGTCTAGGGGCTCGACATCTTGGGCCCCTTCCCCCGTGCTACCGGGGGCTTTGAATTCTTGTTCGTTGCAATCGACAAGTTTACAAAGTGGCCAGAAGTAGAGCCCGTGAGAAAGGTGACTGCTCAGTCAGCTATCAAGTTCTTGAAAGGATTGGTGTGCCGCTTCGGAGTCCCTGCTTGAATCATCACCAACAACGGCACCCAATTCATGAGCCACGCCTTCATGCAATATGTTCATGCCCTCAGAAGCAAGATCTCATTCGCTTCTGTTGCTTATCCAAGGAGCAACAGGCAAGCTGAGAGGGCGAGCGCTGAAGTGTTGCGAGGACTCAAGACGAGAACATTTGATAGGCTACAGAAGTGTGGCAGGCGATGGATCGATGAGCTGCCGATGGTTCTTTGGTCCCTCAGAATAACACCAAATCGAGCTACCGGGCAGGCTCCCTTCTCCCTAGTCTATGGGGCAGAAGCAGTTATCCTCACGAAACTCATTTACGGGTCACCTCGAGTACTTGCCTATGATGAAGTAGCGCAGGAACAACACCGGCGTGACGACGCTGTGCTACTCAAGGAGAACCATCTCCGGGCTGCTACGCGTGCTGCACGCTACTAGCAAGCCCTGCGTCGCTATCACAGCCATAGGGTTCATGTCCGGAGTTTTGAGGAAGGCGACCTTGTCCTTAGGCGCGTTCAGTCTGCCAAGGGTACAAACAAGTTGACGCTGAAGTGGGAAGGCCCTTACCGGGTAGTACGAGTCACCAGACCTGGCGCAGTCTGTCTGGAGACCAGAGATGGCATTCAATTGCAAAACTCATGGAACATTGAGCATCTCCGCAAGTTCTACCTGTAAGGCGCGGCTGTCGGGCCCTGCCCGGCAGCCACCCTTTTGTACAGGCCTTACCTCTGTTGCATGTAACCCCTTGTACAAAGCCAGGTGCAGACCCTGAGCAACAGAGAAATAAATGAAGCGCTGGGGGGCCCCCGACAAATTGCATGCATGCATAAGCATATCATGAGCATAGCATGTTCATGTAGATAAGATCGCATGAGGCATCATTTTCATCTGCACCAAACTGCAGGCTCCTACCGTGGATTCAGTCCCGAAGAGGAGAAGAGAAGACAAGCCTACATTGCGATCCCCGGCAAGCCCAAACAGATAAGTTCTTTCTCTCTCTTATCCGTATGTGTTCTGTAAAGTAAAAACTTGTGCATAAGAAAACCTCGCCACTTTCGAAAACTTAGGTGCTCCCATCCCTTGACTCGAACGTTGCTTCGGTCGGGGTGGTTGTAGTGGCCTTTGGTGAGAAGGTTTGGCGGGGGGCTGGTCCCTCTTTATGATTTGTGCCCGGCAGGCCTAGCTCCGCGGCGGCAAACTGAGGGTACCGGCAGGATAGCCTGCCGGGAAAAACTTGTTTACTTGAGTGTATAGAGGCATTCTACCTCTGCATGGACATGTTACATGCACAAGTGCCCAGCAAGGTTTATCTTTTTCATTAAAATACTGACTAACAAGTACAGATCTTACAGAACACAAACATGGATAAAAGAGATTACATAATTTGAACTAAAGTTTGGCAAGTGCCTACATGTTTTAGATTGAAAAAAGATAAGTGCCCCGTGATGCCCTTTCTTGTCCCTCTCCTCCTAGGCACTGCGACAGGAGGTGAAGAGGGCAAAAGGAGCACCTGGGCAGAAGCCCAGCCTGACCCCGTCAGGTTCCCTGACGAGGAGCCTGGCGAGAACGGGAGGGCGCGGGCGAAGGTGATGGTGAAGAGATTGGCGGAGGCAACCTGTCAACCGCCACTACCAGGGCCAGCAGGACGCGGCAGGGCGAATGAAGCTGCAGCCCACGAGGAAGCCTGCCGGGGCCCAGCTGGAAGGCTGCTGGAGGAGCCAGGGGCACCATCTCCACCCCTGCACCCAACTCCCCAGCAAATCACCTTGCCGGAGAGGAGATGTAAGTGCAGATGATGGTGCCGCCGCCTGACGGTGACGGTGCGGCTGGTGCTCAGCCGGAGTCAGAGTCGTCGTCCTCCCGGTCGGCGCCGTCGTCATCGCCGTCACTGTCCTCCTCGTCGCTATCGCTCGAGGAGGAGCTTTCATCGTCGATCGAGCTCTTCGTGCAGCACCCTAAGCGAGCACCCGAGCACCCAAAGACCTTGACGGAAAGAAAATCGGCCTCCATTAATTTAAAATGGAGGACATGCCCTTCCGACAGGCTATGGGCGCGAGCAAAGGTCTTCCACCCACGGTGGAAGAACATGACATGAGGAGCGGGGAAATCGACATCCTCCCGCATGCTGCCGTTCCCGCAGCCCCTCATGTGCAGTTTCAACGCGCGCGGCTGTTCGAGCTCCATCGCCCTTGCGAATGGAGTAGGGAGACGGAGGCGGCCGCGCGAAGGCTTGTACAGCCTGATGACAAACTCCAGAGGTTGGTCTCCGACATGGCCTTCCATCGGGGGAGGGGCGGCCGGTGGGAGGCGCAACCAAAGCGCCGCCCCGTCCTCCTCGGCCCCGTGCGCCACGACAACCACGACCTCGCCCTCTCCCACCTCCTCTTGTAGCGGGCTCCACCCCCGCATCTTCGGAGGGAGGAGGGAGATGCTGTCGAGCAGAAGTTCTCGTCGCCACTGGAGCAGGGCCGGACCCTCGACCTCTCACCATGATAGGCGGTGACTACGGCAGGAATGGAAAGGGAAGGAGGTGTGGAGGAATGTCTCGTACCGCACCCCCTTTTATTGGCGGGCGGGGCAGGGGGCTAGATTTTTTCATGGAGGTGGCCGCCCTGCTCGGCCAGTCCGGTTCCCCCTCACCATTAACGGCTCGAAGAATCAAGGCCGACCCCCTGCACCAACCCACGACGCCTGGCTTTCTGTCATGGCACTCATTCCCGCGCCCTCCGCATCCGCCACCAACCTTGCGCAATGCATGCGATACGCGTGGCAGAAGCACTTGGGGCGGGAAGGATAGTGGGGTGGCGGTTACCGCCCCGTGAACGTGGGACCTGGGTACTCCACAGATCGTGGCCCATTATCTCCCTCACTGCAGTTGGCGTTACGCGACACACGGGAGAACCGGAAACTGACCTGGGCTTAGGTTGATGAAGAAGCAAAGAAGATCTCAAGGGACAAGCAACTACTACCCTCTCGCCTGTGCACTGGTTAGGGCCTACCCCGACGACGCCCGGCAGTGCGTTCGGGCCAGGCCCGGGGGCTCCTGTCGGTGCAACAAACCCTGGGTCTGTTTCCCAGACCGTGCATAGGCCTAAGATCAAGATTGTAACATCCAAGACCAGACCAAGCACAAGAGATCAGCTCTTTGAAGAATCAGAGTGCAGATCAAGAAGGCCAAGTCAAGCCAAAGGAGCAAGACACCACTAAGGGAAAACCTCCCTTGCCGGGCAGGAGAGCCTGGCGAGGTCAAGGTTGCCCCGGAAGCAAGCCTCAAAACTGTCCCGGCAGGCCTGTCGGGTCCTACGAAGGCAAAACACCCCGCCAAGGCTTCACCGCTCCACCTCACAGCGACGCAAGTCATCGATCGGTGCGGTGTCAAGCCCCAAAGTGACTAAGTGGTTGTTTTTTGCCACATGGCAGCCACTCCCTATAGAGATCACCTCCAAATGACACCCGTCCAGCGACGTGTCATACAGACAGGAGATAAGGTGGCCGAACAGCCCGGCAAGGCGTGCCGGGCAGGCCATGATGTGACACTAAGCGGCGCATTTAATGCACTCTGCTCTGTCTGCAGAGTTAGGTATGATAGCACTGCTTGCTATCTAATCAGTACACAATGACTGATTTACCACTGTGGTGACCCCTTGATCTATAAAAGGATGCCCATGGCAACCATAGAAGGGATTCGGACCCTTTGTACACTCATACGTGCGTAGCTGCTCTCACCCCGAGGCAACCCTGCCGGGCAAGAACGCTACATTTCCACCACAATCCACCATCAATCCACCAAAGCAGGAGTAGGGTTTTACGCCTCGCGGCGGCCCGAACCTAGGTAAAATTGCCCGTGTGATCTCTGCCATGTTGCGCGACGTTCTCCGCTCTTTGTGCAATGTGCTCATCCCCCTTGCCGAACCACAAGGGGCTCATAGCCCCATAGGTGGCCATGGTTTCCCACGACATAATGATATCCTAAGATCCGAAACATGTGATCACCAACAACACTTGAGCCAGTCTTAGAGGCGAGACCGGGAACCTATGGTTACCGTTTATTACTTCGACACGTGCATATGACTTTTCCACTAAATCGCATATTCTAGGATCATAGCAGTTATAGCATGAAATATAAAATCTTAATTATGAATAATGGAAATATAATAATACAATATTATTGCCTCTAGGGCATATTTCCAACATGATCAAGGGGAGGTGCAATGATCCATGTGAAGGAGATGGTTCTGCTATGAAGATGGAGCATTTCAGTGCGAGCCTGGTGGTTTGTCTCTCGATTGGTTAATTTATTATGTGAACCTGAACTAGTTCTGCTACTCCATCCACTAGGCGTGTGAGAACCTTTTTTTCTAGAACATTTTTCAATGTGAACCCGATGATTGGTGTTTTGGAAGTTTATTATGTGAACCTGATGGTGTTTTGGCAATTTTATTGTGTGAACCTGATGGTCCATTTCTAGTCATTTATATGTGAACGAGATGGTTCAGTTTCAAGTCACTTTGACTTCTTTCAATTTCTCAACCATTCGTGTGAATCTGATGCTTCGAGTTCTCAAACAGTTTCAGTCTATTGCACTACATATACTAGCATACTCTGTTCTCCTCTCATTCGAGTAGCGTGCTCCGCTTCTTCCTCTATCTTTCACGAGATGTCCAATGAACCGGCTGATGAAGCAGATGCCATGGAAGCCGAAGAAAACATCATAGATCCTTCCACCTTGTAGACGTTGGATGACTTCCAAGCCCAACAAGACATCGTACACTCATTTGCCAAGGAAATAACAATGGAGGTGAAGCAAATCCTTGAAGATCATGACGCAAGATCTCTTGCTATAAGTGCTCCGAGGACGTACATGAACAGACCACGTGAAGAAGCTGCTGAGCGGTTAGTACGTGACTACTTATGTGAAAATCCTCTCTACACCTCCAAAGTATTTTGCAGGAGATTTCGAATGAGGAGGCCCCTCTTCGAGCGTATCGTCCATGCATTGGGTGAGTGGTCTCCGGAGTTCACACAATGGAGAGATGCTCTTGACCGCGAAGGGCTCTCTCCGTTGCAGAAGTGTACATCGGCTATTTGTCAATTGGCATGTGGTACTCCGGCGGACATTCTCGATGAGTACCTCAAGATTGCCGAGTGCACTTCAGTTAAGTGCTTGAAGCTGTTTTGTACAAGGGGTGATTCACATATTCGGTGATGAGTATATGTGAAGGCCCAATGTCGATGATGTGCAACGCTTACTTGATATTGGTGAGAGTCGTGCATTTCCTGGCATGTTAGAAAGCCTAGATTGTATGCACTGGCAATGGGAGGGATGTCTGTCGGTGTACTAGAATAGGGGTACCCTAGTACCCCGTACTTGTGCACGGGCAGTAGTAGCATCCCGCGGCCAGGCTTGCGGGAGGACAGCCAGAGAGAAGCTCAAGATTATTAAGCCATTCAAGAACAAAGTATACAAAGCAAGAGTTAAGGCCCCGGCAAGAGGAGCTTGCCGGGAGGGACAGCTGAGGCCCAGCCTGGGCATTGCTGAAGCAGAGTACTTGCCGCGGCAAGGTACTTGCCCCGGCAAGTCATTGGCTGCAGCAAGGTATTGGCTGCGGCAAGGTATTGGCTGCGGCAAGATAGCGGCTGCGGCAAGGTACTTGCCCCGGCAAGTTACCTTGCACGCCAACTATGGGCTGCGCCAAGCTGTCAGGTGCGGCAAGGTCTTGCCGCGGCAAGCGTTACTGTACCACTGTGCTGCTCCGGTGCCTCTGCCAGCGTGGCGCTCTGGGTCCTTCCAAGCGTGCGTGGCAGGGCACTGTGTAGACGGCGGTGCACTGTAGATAGCGGTGCAGCAGCAGGTGGGATAGGCTTTTCCCACGTCCACGACGTCCGGGTACATGTATCTGGACAGCAAAGGCATGGGCATTTAATGCCCTTGTCCCCTGCCGTCAGTGGTAGGTAGGACATGTCATCCTGGTAATAGTGGCCTTACTGTAGCAACTTTCCACCTCTACCTTTACTGTTTGCCACCTGTTGGAGACCCCTTTGTGCGTATAAAAGGAGGCCCATGGGCAACGTGAAAGGGGAGGAACTGGAAAAGGGAGAACTCCAGTATTGTACGCAGCTACTCGGTACTGTAGCGCTCCTGGAGCTAGAACAATCATACAGATAATAACCAAAAAGCAGGAGTAGGGTTTTACGCATCCGTGCGGCCCGAACCTGGGTAAATCTCTCTCGTGCACTGTCGTGTTCTTCGCTAGATTTGCTCTTCGCGCGACCGTCTCTCCCTGCCGAACGTAAAGGGGTCCTTCTCTGGGTCCCATAGGTGATCGCGGATTCGTCCCCGACAATGTCCCTTGGCTTGGAAGGGTCAATTCACCCGTGGTGATAAATGCGTTCCCACTCTTATTCTAGAGGCAGTTGCTTCACAGAATCTTTGGATACGGCATGCTTTCTTTGGTGTTCCCGGATCAAACAACGATATCAATGTGCTTAATCAATCGAAGTTGTTTGTTGAGCAACTGAAAGGGCAAGCTCCTCGGGTAAGCTATCGTGTCAACGATAAGGAATACCAACATGGATATTACCTCGTGGATGGAATATACCTCGAGTGGGCCGCATTCATGAAGAAAAGTTATTTGCCGCACATCAAGAAGGGGTAAGGAAGGATGTGGAACGCGCATTTGGTGTGCTCCATGCATGATGGACCATTCTACACCGTCCAACACCTTTATATGAACGGGGCGATATCAACAATATTATGACAGCTTGCATCATTCTACACAACATGATAGTCGATGATGAAAAAGAAGAGGCGGCAATATTCTTGATTTGAATGAGGAAGCAGGCTCATCTATTGTCTTTGCATCGATATTTGTTCACAGTGACATGTCTGTATTTGCCGAGGTACTTGAAAGAGACGTTGGAATCCGGGATCATCCAACACATAGAGCTCTAAAAATTGATTTGATTGATCATATTTGGAAAAGGTTTAGAGCACGGTAGATTATTTCCTTGTCTTGATCCATGTAATGCTAAATATGTTTTATATATTTTAATATTATTATATTGGCACTTTATTATTTATTATGGATCAATTCTATGTTGTGTTCATGTATTTTCACGAACAAGAAAAACTTTAGATTGATACATGCCCCATGCCACACATAGATCACAATGTTGAAGCACTACTATAGATCCTACAAAGTAATAAATGAGGATTCCTATGTTACCACACATATGATACCATTCACTATGAAGGTAGTAACATAGAGTAGTAACATATGCATATAATCCCTATGTTACTATTCTAAGTTACTCCCCACTATGACTAGCCTAATGGCATGCATATGACAGTAGTCTATGTTTACTATCTTCATAGTGGGGAGTAACATACAGGTAATGTCATATGTGGTTGTATTTATTAGCTTATAGACTCATTTTGTCTAGGGAAGTGCTATGTTTTTTTGTGTGAAAAGGATCCGATCTATTATAAAGATTCACCGGAAGTGCAAAATACCTCAAACATAATAAAAATTACATCGAGGTCCATGGACCACTGAATGATCACTACCGCCGCCAGAATGAGCCGCTGACGCTGCTCCCATACCGGAGCCGGCCTGACCTTGTCGATGACAGCCGGGAAGTCTTCGTGCACATGCCTCTAGGGACCAGCGCCCTGGAGTCGCAGTCGTCGCCGTTGAATCATTGAATCGATCTAAAAAACCTCACACCAAATATCGCCGTTGCTTACGCACAACGAGAAACCTAACCTCGCCGCCCCGAGAAGCTGGCAGGAATCTATGTTACTCCAAACATCTTTCTCATCATTAACTACCTATCAGATAAACAAACTTATCTTGGGTGTGTCATGTTACTAAGTTATTCTCGTTATGACCAGCCTGAAGGGACAAATGCACTACCGGCTGTGTGAAGCTAAAAAAAATTTCACTCCACCCAAGACCACTCAAACGGGCATGCTTCTGGAAATATCGTGTAGCTCCTGGCTACTTCATGCCGCGGGGTTTGGGGAAGGGTTGATGTGTGTGGCAGGACAGGCAAATCCCATGCATGCTAGCCGTTGGATACTTGGATTCTTAGCGCTGATGATTGATGAACGGTAGGTGTCAGCCCATCACGGCAAATCAATGATCGCAATCACTTGAGCGGTGTTTTGGCAGGAAGGCTGGGAGGGAAGTGGTAAATCCAATTTCAAAATTGCTACACTATAGTAGTAGAGATAATTAATAAGAGAGGAAGAAAATGATTGAGAAAAAGAAATAAGGAAAGAAATGGAGACAAAAAATAGGAAAGACGTGCAATGAATATGGAACGAAAAGAATTAAGATAGGACAAGGAAGAGAAGAAAAGGAATTGCGACAAAATAAGGAAGACGTGCCAGGAATAAGAACTGAAAACAATAAAAGAAATAAGGAAGGAAAGCTATCTAATTAAAACGGAATTATATGGAGCGCATAAGAAAAAAATGCCGATCATCTGTTGAGATAGTTAACGCATAATTAAATTAGGACGTTGATAACGCCCCCACGTGTGGTGGGAGCGACATTCGCCCACACGCTTTATAATACACAGACTGTGCCACGTCACCGCATGCATGCATGTGGGAATCTTTTTTGATTTTCAGTTTTTAAAAATTTTTATCTCTTAAATGAAAAATCCGATTGAAGATCCGTTTTCACCATTAAATCCATCGCGACGAGATCTTCGAAACTAGATCTCATATCAATATGTTTCGACGACTTTTTTTGGGGGTTAAAAGTTGACATGTCTATTGCACATGAATTGCCATGGTGTTTACACTGAAGTTGCCATGATATGTTTCAGCTATTTTCTTCTACATTTAAAAGTAAATTTTGACATATTATAAAACGGAGAATTAAGAAACTAGACTTGCCATGAACCATAAACTAAAATTGCCATGATACATGCACTTAAAACTGCCATGGTTCATACAAAATACTGGAATTGCCATGATCAAAATACTAAAATTGCCATGCTCTATCAACTCAAATTGCCACATGGCAACTTTAGTGTAAACACTATGGCAACTACGGTGTAAATATCATGGCAACTTTTGAGCAAAAAAAATTTCGTCGAAATATATCAACATGGGATCTAGTTTTGAAGATCTCGCCGAGACAGATTTAATGGTGAAAACGGATTTTTAATTGGATTTTTTAATTAGGAGATAAAACATTTTTAAGCCGAAAATCAAAAAAATTCCTGCTGATGTCATCTGTTTTGACGTGGCAAAATGAATGGTAATGAAGGCGTTTGGGCCATGTTGCTTCGTGTCATACATGTGGGCGTTAACATTTGCGTTAAATTATCATTTGGCCATATTTATTACTGCCTCCGATCCAAAACATATGAGTGTGAGGATTTTTTTTTACAAAACTATAGAAGTGCGAGGAATTTTTATCCCATTGTAATGCACGGGTTGTGGTGGACTGGGATGAGAAGACGAGGACATACAAAAATGAGTGAGGTTGAGGCATATGCCTCCCGTTGCAATGCATCGGCATTTGTGCTAGTAACACCAATAAAAAAAATCAGAAACCTGCAGAAAACCCAACGAAAACGGAAAGGGAATATCTTTTGGCCGATCGCTTCGTTGCGCAAGGGGCTGACGCGTGGGACCTCGCAGAAGCTTTTTTGACGTGGCACACTTTCCTTCACGCAGATGGCCGGCGAGCGGGCAGCCGGGGCGGCGAGCGCGGCCGGCGTGACGAGCGCGGTCGGCCGGGGCGATAAGCGCGGGCGGCACCATGGGCGGCAAGTGCGGCGAGGACAGGGCGGCGCTGCTCCTACCAAAAAGGCGACGAGCGCGGCGGCCGGGGTCGGCTGGGTCAACGAGCTCGTAAGCCATGGCCATGCGCGATGGGGCCGAGCACCGTCGCTACTACGACGGGGGGCATCACCTGCAAGCTCACAGGCAGGGCGGCCATGCCTCACAAACTCGAGGCGGGCAGCGAGCTGGGAGCACCAAGGGGGGGACAACCCCTGATGTTGCAACCGGCGTCCTGAAAAGCTACAACCTATGCGGCAAAAAGCTTCAACCAACAACGACAGATGCTGGAACCAACCATTGCAACAACAAAAGGCTACATCCGGTGTCGCACAAAGCTTCAACCGGTGTTGAAAAAAGCTTCAAACAACTAATGCCGATGCTAGGGCTGGCTACTTCCAACAGGAAAAAACTTCAACCGGCATCACAAAAAGCTTCAACAGTAGATAATAAAGATTCAACCATTGATGAATTTTGCTACCATTGGCAAAGTTGTTTGCTACATCCAGCAAGCAGAGCTGCGACCTGGTCACGGCGGCGACAACGATTTGCAGTAACCGCTTATCATTTTTGTTACGACCGGTGATGTTTTTTGCTACGTCCATTCAACGGCGATGACTGGCTGGATGTCTGTCACGCATGTCAGTTTTTGTTACATAGTTATGCTGCTACCGGCGATCGGCACCGGAGTTGCGACCGGCGACCAGCACCGGAACTGCGACCGGCGCCACCATAGACGCGACCCGCCCACCGGAGTTGCAATCATCACCATGGGGAGCTGCAACCGCGGGGCGCACATTTGCTGGCGAGAAACGCAAGAGGCGACAACGGCGACCGGTGATGACGACGGCGACCAGTGGCGAGGGCAACGACAGGGGAGACGCGCAGGGAGGTGCTTCGAGGTTCGCGCGTCGTCGTCCATGGTGATGCATTGGTATTTTTTTCTACTAGATAGAAGAGAGACGGAGGAGGAAGAGGGAAATCGTGCGGCTGTGAGCACTAGATTTTTTTTAGCACTAGATCGTACGGCCCTGGTTCGACCGGCCCAAATTTGGGCCGGTGCGCCGGTGCATATCACTACCCAAACGGAAAAGTCCCCATTTCGGAACGCGCGGAGCTGGGCCGAACGCCTCCAGCAGAGTGCCCAAACCCGTGAAGCGAGCGAAATCCGGCTTCTCTCGAAAACGAAATCGCGGAGTTGGTGATATTTACAACGGGAATGCCACCGCTTAGCGCTTACTCACTTCGATTTGTTTCTTTCTTCCCCGAAGCGACGCGTGAGTCGGCCCGCCCCTATTGTCGCTCATACCTTAGGGCTGTTCGGGAGGAGAACATATCTGGTGCACCAGAGCTTCTTGTGCTATCGGTGCACCAGACTCGCTTAGCACACTTTCAAATGTCCAAAATAATCAGGAAAAAATATAGCACATTCACATAACATTAATGTACGTTGTCACAAAATTTCAAATCAAAATTTGCAACATAGCTCAAGATACAAAAATAAAAAATTCGACATTGAATAGTACACAACACAAGTTGGGCCTTAGATTTGGCCCATTATTACATTGATGTCATTTTTATATCTCGAGCAATGTTTTAAATTTTAGTTTGAATTTTTGTGACAACATAGATTGATGTTTTGTCAATACACCAATTTTTTCTTGGATTTTTTTAAACATGTTTACATGTTCGGTGCACCGGTAGCACAAGAAGTGCTGGTGCACCAGATACGTCGTCTGTTCGGGAGTCCTCCAACTCCCAACTCCAACAAATCCAAATCCAGATTTTACCCGAACGCTCCAACTCCTGGCTTCTATCCAGATTTTACCCGAACGCTCCAACTCAAATCTAGATTTTACCCGAACGCTCCAACTCCTGGCTTCTATCCAGATTTTACCCGAACGCTCCAACTCCTGGCTTTTCGGGAGGGAAGCTGGCGAATCGTTGCCTGCAAATTTGCTGGAGTTGCGGAGTTAGGAAAATGGAGCTCCATTTTGACCGGTCAAACGTCCACTTGACGGCTCGTGAGTTCACTTTCTCTCTCTGTCATGCGGGTCCTACCTGTCATCGGGTGGAAGAAAGAAGTCGAACAAAAATATATGTTTCCACTAGTGCGGGGTGTCTGTTTTGAAACGCAGACCTCACGCTTCACGGGCGAGCAGGCTAACCAACTACTCCAGCCACACGTCGTGTTTAAAAAGAGGAAAACCCTTTTTAATCCTTCTCCGCATTCGTGTGACAACCATTGAGTGGATAATTTTTTTTGCGGGGGAGCCATTGGGATATCGGACGCCCAGCTGATGATTCAGGCAATCAACACACCCTAGATCGGTATCGCACCTTGGCACAAGGGTGCCAGTCCCAACGTTTTGATCAAGTAGGTAATGCTAAGTTAGTAGAAATTTAGGTTTAGCATATGCATTCATACAGGATAGCAATATCCGCGTTGCTCAATATCGACACAATATAAGGCAGAGTCGATTCCAGTAATATTCGCGTTGCTCAATATCGACATGAGACTATAAGACAGAGTCGATTTTAGTGTGTTCATAAGATCACAAAAGATAGCCCCAGCGCTTGTTGCACGTTCCAGACGTAAAATCCAAATCAAATTAGTATGCAATCAATGCACAGTTCAACACCCAAAGCAATGCACCAAATATTTAACCTCATGAATTTTCCAATCAAAGTAAATATCACCCAATACAATTGAGGCACGTCAAGCTCGGCATAAAAGAATAGACCAAAAGCAACGTTTAACAGATCAAGACTAGAGCAAGTCATTTACATAGAAAGGAATGCATTTCGTAGATCAAAAGTCGTTCATAATAATTAGAGCGTTTCGCACCCTACCGGGTGCAGTCATATCCAACCCGGTTATACAACAATTGCAGGATTGCATATAAAACATAGCATGATATTAACCCGGTGATACATCCATTGAAGCATTCCATATAAAGCATAGCATGATATCGGTTAAGTACAATACACCACATCATTATCTATGAACTAACCTATGAAAATCACATACCTTAAGTAGGAAGGTCTTGGTAAGTTAGTACATAGACATTCTATTTACACATAATTAACTCTTACATGTGACACTTGTCCAAAAGATCACAAATAGTGGCATTTCCGAATCAGTTACCAGGGATAGTAATGTTAAGGGAGGACAATGGATGTGTAACAGGAATGGACAAATTAATTGCTACAACCGGAAAAGACAGACACCTCGAGAGGAAACTATCTTCGAAAACACGAACTACAAGTTTGAACCTCATGCGATACATCGCCTTTAACTTGCCCGGTGTAAAAGTTGCATGATTTGCAGGCTTGAATTTGTCATGAGCTCATCGCCAGACTAATTGTTCAGCATAACTTGCGAAGCAAATATACCAACTGCATGCTTAGCAACATCTCCAATGAGTTCAAATATTTATAAATAAAAATTGCAGCTTTGTTTGGTCTATTCCCTTGGAAGAAAAATGTGATTGGGTAACCACACCCTACCAGTGAACATAATTGGGTAATCCAAAAGGAATAGTGCATAACTGCAGATTCAGAATATGTAGACCATGTTAAGTTAAATACCCAATTGTCATAACTCATTGTTCACCACAATTGTTGGTAAGCTGGATTGCTGTGGTGTGCTCTGCTCTGCTACTCGGTCCGGGTAAATGGATACAGTGGACTAATGACTCCAGTGTGCTATAAGAATGCTCGTTCACCAAATTTGAAGTCATCCATGCAAGTGGTACAGTAGCTGTAACCATATGCATATCAATGAGCAGCAAAAAAACATTGGAAAATACATTTTCTCCTATATCAAGTGCATCAGATCTAGTAAACCGTATGCAAATTGGTCTCTATTTATTGGCTCTACAGTCCAGAAACTTTTGTTCATGGTCAATAAGAAAGAGAAATAGCGAGGGGGAGGTAGAGAAAGTGAGACAGAGAAAGAGGGAGAGTGGGAGAGGGTGGAGAGAATTTTAAGAAACAAAAATCACAACCATATCAGAATGCATGGTAGCCGCATCCGCGGGCGGCATTGTTATAGTGTACCTCCCTCCCATGGTCCTTTCTTATTTTAGAAATAATGGTAAAAGAGAGTAGGGGAAAGCATGGGAGCGAGCCAGAGAGATTGGGAGAGGCGTGAGAGTTGAGGATTTACCAAGCTTCGAGAGGAGCAGGGTTCGTACCTTGACCAGGTCCAGGTTGCAGTAGCTGTAACTCCAGATATAGGCGAGGCACCATATAACATGGATACGGAGAGGAACACTTCCTCTTGTATTCCTCTTGGTTGTTCTTGTCTTGTAAATGTGCCGAGCCAAATTCAGCACACATGGGCCTAATAATTTTGTTGCCTACAGAAAGAATGCACCCTGTAATTCGAAAATGGAAACTGGTGCATATAGCACCAATCAGTTCACAGGAAGCAATAAAGAACATGCGCGACGAACAGTTCATGGATGTATTGTTTTTTGTTTTAACATACTCGAAGGAATAAAGATTGTTGTTAAAACTTTTTTTTTGTTACACCACTCTGCAATGTTAAATGATCAATCTCCCCCCAAAACTGAATACTGGTCCAAATGAATAGTTTAAAACACCAGTAGCCCAATGTTGAAAATAAAAGAACGAAAAGAACATATAACAATTCAATTTTTTTAAGGATTCGAATGCATTTATCACTTTATCTTAGTAATTACATAGGCTTACGGTAAGTAGATTAGATATTTTGAAAGGCACGTGGTGTTGTCAATTGGGTATGTATGAAACTTTATCAGAACATGGATAGCATAATTGGATTAGTGAGAGCAACGCTGAGCGAGTAATCAGAAAGTGCAGAGTTCATAGAGTAATCGCAAAGTGCAAGGCTCATAATAGGCTTCTATTTCCTATTTCTACAATCAAAAGATAAACATATGCACTAAATGTTGTTATTCCCTTGCAAAACTAGAAATAATCATAGCTGGTTCAAGGAAGAACTACATCAATTACAATATCATGCTTCAAGGATTTAATGTAATGAACAGGAAGCAACCAATGAGAACTTGTCCAACAACTTGAATATATCACACAACAAAAAAAACAATTAGCTATTTAAGACAACAATTAGTAGAAGACCAGATCATGTACTACTTCAGCAATACAGTAACCTATGCAACCATGCATCATACAAACACGCGCCATGTTGATACAGAAATACTGAAAGGAGGGAGAACTTGTTTGTCCAAAAGAAAAATCAATGATCAAGCAACTGTAAATTGTGGAAGTTGTAGAAGATGGAGAACACACAAAATAATCTGTTTGATATAAATCCTTCATGGTGTCATGTATTCAGAATGACCCAATGAAATGATATAATGTGTATTACCATATATATAGGGAAGTAGACTTACCAGTGAAGGAATGAAGAAGTAGCAAGGCTTTACGGACCAACATTATATTTGCTGCTTCATATACTCTAATTTTTGAAATATAAAAGCATAAACTTCAGTGGAAAGCAGCAAGGTAAAGTAGTACATTAGTATATCTGCATATGACTATTTCCTTATATCATATCGTAGAAAATCAATTAAGAATTTCAATATAAAAGTATAAATTTGTATAGAAGTAGGGGGGTAGATTATCTATAGCACATATGAAACCAATATCAGTTTAGGCACAAGTTTCAGGTAAGCATGATACTAAGTAAAAAAAACTGACCGCCATCATGAGTAAGGTCCATCTCGGGACTCAGAAAAATATAATGCAACTTTTGTAGCACAAACATATACAAATAGAAATAAACATGAGTGGATCTTTCTATCAAAGATCATAAAAACAAGAAAATGAACTCAATATGTTACTGATTAGAGTTATTTCCCAGTTCAGATAGAAAAATAGAACCACTGATTATTTACATACAGCAGAATTATGGCTCAGTCAGATCAAAAAGAAATAGCCACCGATTGTTTCCGTATAGCAGAATTATGGCTGATACAAATTAGATATATTTCTCTTAAACAAGAAAGGCCCATGAAACACACACATTGACAGCAAGAGTGCTATTTATTTATCTATCTATGCAAACCTACAACGGAACTATGGCTAAAGCATGCCATGAAACTGGAGGTGTAGCGCATGTTTTAGAAAAATGGCTGAAGTTCCCTAATCCTAGTAATGTGAGCTACGATCATTTTGTCAGGGACTCATGGTTGTATATAATTTTCACGAGAAGCATCCCCTATGAGGAACCTACCTTCGGTGACAAAGCTATATAAACTATCTAATGGACAAAAAATGAAACTTTTGACAACCTGCATATCAATTTGTCCTACTATAATGTGATGAAGCTTTGAAACTGTACATACCAAGATTTTCACCATACCATTCAGGACTTTGAAAAAAATATAAAAACTGCACTCAACTCCTCCGCCCAAAGCTTCCTCGATAATAAACCAATACTTCAAAATAGAATAATCTGAAAATCATATATGAGAACAATGCAAATCAATCTTGTAGCACCTCCTAAAACTGTAAAAGCAACGATGGCTTTCTTCCGCAATATTATTATCACAATCATGTACCTACACCAAACAATGAAGAAACAGTTAAACCTGTAGATCCACCAATGGTGGCGCAGTCGGTTGATTCCGCCACAACAATCATTGGTATACTCCCTTCTTCATAATACTCTACTTCTTTTAGTTCCTCATAGCTTGCATTTGATTCTCCTAACACAAGTATAAAAGAAACCAATTAAACACTAATGCAATGTATTTTCTATTTGACACCCATTTTTTGTTATAAATGATATGACATGCACCTAGAGCCTGAGGATAAGTATAGATCAGGTAGAGTACCAGAGAGAGAGGCAAATTGTTTGTCCAAAAGAAAACTCAATGTCAAGTAGCCGTTATTTGATTTGCTAACTACAAGACCAAGGTAAAACCAGGGACAGACCTCATGTATACCTGTTAGTGCATCGGACACCAACGATGTGCAGCCAACTCTTCAGAAACCCATTGGGTCCTTGGCGAGCACACACTTCTCTAAATGCTCATCTTTTAACAAGGTGATCTGCTCAACATTGCAAGTCGACCTGCAATCACAAAAGCAAAACATCAGCATTAGAATAGGAGGAGGAAGTAAATGGTTGATCTTTCAGATAGAGGGCAAGCACACATTTATATGATCTGTAGGACAGGGAAAATCAGGTAGTGAAAGATATGCATGTAACTAAATCAGAGGAGACCCGAACTTTAAATCCTAATTCAGTGGCACACACACACACACACACGTCCACACACATACACATCTTTGTCATGAACCGGATATGGAAAATTAAATCAGATATATCAGTAAAGAGTGGCAAAGGATAACCATCTACATTTAAGCGTTGCTTATTAATTAGGCAATTTAAGAATCAGCCTCCTGTAAGGCAATAAGTACCACTGAGCTACAAAAAGAACAATATTTTCCTTTTTATAGAACCAGAGAAATAGTGGACCAGTTGGCTGGAGATGAGAAGGAGCACGCCAAACTTCTATGTTACAGAACTGAGTGCAGAATGCAAACATTTAATCAATAAATACAGAATCAAGTATACATTGGATTTGAGGCCACAAAGCAAACCTTAAATAAACATGAAACAAAGACATAATATACCATAACAAATCTCGACACGGGTATAACTCGCAAGACTCTCGACATGAAATGAACACCCAAAACTGGCCTGTCACATGAGAGGAAATAAAACGACATTTTTCTGTCCCAACTCCTATTTGTTATCACCTCAAATGCCAAATAAATCATAGCCAAGAAAGAAAACATGAAGTAGCTAGAGAATATACAGAGCTCTTTAATAGGACAGAATTAGTGTAATCGGCAAGGTACTGCCACTCTCTCCAATATGAAAGAAGAATAAATAAATCGAATATGTGCACTGCCCTATAGTTCTGTTCTTAAGAAATGTTAGTACACATTTTAGTGGAAGAGGAAGGAAAAACTAAATGTAGGCTTAAGAAATATTGTTATCTTATTATCATCACTTTTGTCTCATTCTTCGAATGGTTTAAACTTAATAGGTGCTTCAATAGTATGCACACTGTTGGGGAACGTAGCAGAATTTTAAAATTTTCTACGCATCACCAAGATCAATCTATGGAGTCATCTAGCAACGAGTGAGAGGGGAGTGTATCTACATACCCTTGTAGATCGCGAGCGGAAGCGTTCAAGAGAACGGGGTTGATGGAGTCGTACTCGTCGTGATCCAAATCACCGATGACCGAGCGCCGAACGGACGGCACCTCCGCGTTCAACACACGTACGGAGCAGAGACGTCTCCTCCTTCTTGATCCAGCAAGGGGGGAGGAGAGGTTGATGGAGATCCAGCAGCACGACGGTGTGGTGGTGGAAGCAGCGGGATTTCAGCAGGGCTTCGCCAAGCGCTACTGGAGGAGGAAGAGGTGTCACGGGAGGGAGAGGGAGGCGCCAGGGGCTGAGCTGTTTCTCCCATGCACCTCCCCACTATATATAGGGGTGGAGGGGGCTGGTTTCTTGCCCTCCAAGTCCAGTGGGGCGTTGGCAAAGGTGGAAGGAAAGAAATCCCATCCTTTCCCTTCCCCACCGATTGTTATCCCCCTTTTTTAGGGATCTTGATCTTATCCCTTCGGGATATGATCTTATTCCTTCTAAGGGGGAATCTTGGTGCGCCTTGACTAGGGGTGTGGGGCCTTGCCCCCACTACCCACGTTCATGTGGGTCCCCCCATGCAGGTGGGCCCCACTCCGGAACCTTCTAGAACCTTCTCGGTACAATACCGAAAAATCCCGAACATTTTCCGGTGGCCAAAATAGGACTTCCCATATATAAATCTTTACCTCCGGACCATACCGGAACTCCTCGTGACGTCCAGGATCTCATCCGAGACTCCGAACAACCTTCGGGTTACCGCATACTAATATCTCTATAACCCTAGCGTCACCGAACCTTAAGTGTGTAGACCCTACGGGTTCGGGAGACACGCAGACATGACCGAGACGACTCTCCGGTCAATAACCAACAGCGGGATCTGGATACCCATGTTGGCTCCCACATGCTCCTCGATGATCTCATCGGATGAACCACGATGTCGAGGATTCAATCAATCCCGTACGCAATTCCCTTTGTCTATCGGTACGATACTTGCCCGAGATTCGATCGTCGGTATCTCGATACCTTGTTCAATCTCGTTACCGGCAAGTCTCTTTACTCGTTTCCGTAACACATCATCCCGTGAACAACTCCTTGATCACATTGAGCTCATTATGATGATGTCCTACCGAGTGGGCCCAGAGGTACCTATCCGTTACATGGAGTGACAAATCCCAGTCTCGATTCGTGCCAACCCAACAGATACTTTCGGAGATACCCGTAGTGCACCTTTATAGCCACCCAGTTACGTTGTGACGTTTGGTGCACCCAAAGCACTCCTACGGTATCCGGGAGTTGCACAATCTCATGGTCTAAGGAAAAGTTACTTGACATTGGAAAAGCTTTAGCAAACGAACTACACGATCTAGTGCTAGGCTTAGGATTGGGTCTTGTCCATCACATCATTCTCCTAATGATGTGATCCCGTTATCAATGACATCCAATGTCCATGGTCAGGAAACCGTAACCATCTATTGATCAACGAGCTAGTCAACTAGAGGCTTACTAGGGACATGTTGTGGTCTATGTATTCACACATGTATTACGATTTCCGGATAACACAATTATAGCATGAATAACAGACAATTATCATGAACAAGGAAATATAATAATAACCATTTTATTATTGCCTCTAGGGCATATTTCCAACAGGAGTCATCTAGCAACGAGTGAGAGGGGAGTGTATCTACATACCCTTGTAGATCGCGAGCGGAAGCGTTCAAGAGAACGGGGTTGATGGAGTCGTACTCGTCGTGATCCAAATCACCGATGACCGAGCGCCGAACGGACGGCACCTCCGCGTTCAACACACGTACGGAGCAGAGACGTCTCCTCCTTCTTGATCCAGCAAGGGGGGAGGAGATGTTGATGGAGATCCAGCAGCACGACGGTGTGGTGGTGGAAGCAGCGGGATTTCAGCAGGGCTTCGCCAAGCGCTACTGGAGGAGGAAGAGGTGTCACGGGAGGGAGAGGGAGGCGCCAGGGGCTGTGCTCTTTCTCCCATGCACCTCCCCACTATATATAGGGGTGGAGGGGGCTGGTTTCTTGCCCTCCAAGTCCATTGGGGCGTTGGCAAAGGTGGAAGGAAAGAAATCCCATCCTTTCCCTTCCCCACCGATTGTTATCCCCCTTTTTTAGGGATCTTGATCTTATCCCTTCGGGATATGATCTTATTCCTTCTAAGGGGGAATCTTGGTGCGCCTTGACTAGGGGTGTGGGGCCTTGCCCCCACTACCCACGTTCATGTGGGTCCCCCCATGCAGGTGGGCCCCACTCCGGAACCTTCTAGAACCTTCTCGGTACAATACCGAAAAATCCCGAACATTTTCCGGTTGCCAAAATAGGACTTCCCATATATAAATCTTTACCTCCGGACCATTCCGGAACTCCTCGTGACGTCCAGGATCTCATCCGAGACTCCGAACAACCTTCGGGTTACCGCATACTAATATCTCTATAACCCTAGCGTCACCGAACCTTAAGTGTGTAGACCCTACGGGTTCGGGAGACACGCAGACATGACCGAGACGACTCTCCGGTCAATAACCAACAGCGGGATCTGGATACCCATGTTGGCTCCCACATGCTCCTCGATGATCTCATCGGATGAACCACGATGTCGAGGATTCAATCAATCCCGTACGCAATTCCCTTTGTCTATCGGTACGATACTTGCCCGAGATTCGATCGTCAGTATCTCGATACCTTGTTCAATCTCGTTACCGGCAAGTCTCTTTACTCGTTTCCGTAACACATCATCCCGTGAACAACTCCTTGATCACATTGAGCTCATTATGATGATGTCCTACCGAGTGGGCCCAGAGGTACCTCTCCGTTACATGGAGTGACAAATCCCAGTCTCGATTCGTGCCAACCCAACAGATACTTTCGGAGATACCCGTAGTGCACCTTTATAGCCACCCAGTTACGTTGTGACGTTTGGTGCACCCAAAGCACTCCTACGGCATCCGGGAGTTGCACAATCTCATGGTCTAAGGAAAAGTTACTTGACATTGGAAAAGCTTTAGCAAACGAACTACACGATCTAGTGCTAGGCTTAGGATTGGGTCTTGTCCATCACATCATTCTCCTAATGATGTGATCCCGTTATCAATGACATCCAATGTCCATGGTCAGGAAACCGTAACCATCTATTGATCAACGAGCTAGTCAACTAGAGGCTTACTAGGGACATGTTGTGGTCTATGTATTCACACATGTATTACGATTTCCGGATAACACAATTATAGCATGAATAACAGACAATTATCATGAACAAGGAAATATAATAATAACCATTTTATTATTGCCTCTAGGGCATATTTCCAACAGTCTCCCACTTGCACTAGAGTCAATAATCTAGTTACATTGTGATGAATCGAACACCCATAGAGTACTGGTGTTGATACCACTGTTGGGGAACGTAGCAGAATTTTAAAATTTTCTACGCATCACCAAGATCAATCTATGGAGTCATCTAGCAACGAGTGAGAGGGGAGTGTATCTACATACCCTTGTAGATCGCGAGCGGAAGCGTTCAAGAGAACGGGGTTGATGGAGTCGTACTCGTCGTGATCCAAATCACCGATGACCGAGCGCCGAACGGACGGCACCTCCGCGTTCAACACACGTACGGAGCAGAGACGTCTCCTCCTTCTTGATCCAGCAAGGGGGGAGGAGAGGTTGATGGAGATCCAGCAGCACGACGGTGTGGTGGTGGAAGCAGCGGGATTTCAGCAGGGCTTCGCCAAGCGCTACTGGAGGAGGAAGAGGTGTCACGGGAGGGAGAGGGAGGCGCCAGGGGCTGAGCTGTTTCTCCCATGCACCTCCCCACTATATATAGGGGTGGAGGGGGCTGGTTTCTTGCCCTCCAAGTCCAGTGGGGCGTTGGCAAAGGTGGAAGGAAAGAAATCCCATCCTTTCCCTTCCCCACCGATTGTTATCCCCCTTTTTTAGGGATCTTGATCTTATCCCTTCGGGATATGATCTTATTCCTTCTAAGGGGGAATCTTGGTGCGCCTTGACTAGGGGTGTGGGGCCTTGCCCCCACTACCCACGTTCATGTGGGTCCCCCCATGCAGGTGGGCCCCACTCCGGAACCTTCTAGAACCTTCTCGGTACAATACCGAAAAATCCCGAACATTTTCCGGTGGCCAAAATAGGACTTCCCATATATAAATCTTTACCTCCGGCCCATTCCGGAACTCCTCGTGACGTCCAGGATCTCATCCGAGACTCCGAACAACCTTCGGGTTACCGCATACTAATATCTCTATAACCCTAGCGTCACCGAACCTTAAGTGTGTAGACCCTACGGGTTCGGGAGACACGCAGACATGACCGAGACGACTCTCCGGTCAATAACCAACAGCGGGATCTGGATACCCATGTTGGCTCCCACATGCTCCTCGATGATCTCATCGGATGAACCACGATGTCGAGGATTCAATCAATCCCGTACGCAATTCCCTTTGTCTATCGGTACGATACTTGCCCGAGATTCGATCGTCGGTATCTCGATACCTTGTTCAATCTCGTTACCGGCAAGTCTCTTTACTCGTTTCCGTAACACATCATCCCGTGAACAACTCCTTGATCACATTGAGCTCATTATGATGATGTCCTACCGAGTGGGCCCAGAGGTACCTCTCCGTTACATGGAGTGACAAATCTCAGTCTCGATTCGTGCCAACCCAACAGATACTTTCGGAGATACCCGTAGTGCACCTTTATAGCCACCCAGTTACGTTGTGACGTTTGGTGCACCCAAAGCACTCCTACGGTATCCGGGAGTTGCACAATCTCATGGTCTAAGGAAAAGTTACTTGACATTGGAAAAGCTTTAGCAAACGAACTACACGATCTAGTGCTAGGCTTAGGATTGGGTCTTGTCCATCACATCATTCTCCTAATGATGTGATCCCGTTATCAATGACATCCAATGTCCATGGTCAGGAAACCGTAACCATCTATTGATCAACGAGCTAGTCAACTAGAGGCTTACTAGGGACATGTTGTGGTCTATGTATTCACACATGTATTACGATTTCCGGATAACACAATTATAGCATGAATAACAGACAATTATCATGAACAAGGAAATATAATAATAACCATTTTATTATTGCCTCTAGGGCATATTTCTAACACACACAACAGGACCAATTCAGCCATTATAGCAAGAATCACACACACAAAAAGAAGTGGAAACTCCCTCAAGCAATCGCCCGAAATCAGATTTGGAATCTAGTAGCATAAAATAAAGAAACTTATAAGAAAGTTATTGAATCGGGACCTGAAAGGACATAGTAGAACAAAAAGGAATTAAAGCAACTCGCTAATGTTTTCAGATAACATGGTATGGAATATCTCAAAGTAATTAGGGGGGATGAAAATAAGCAAGTAATTGGTTTATGTATGATAAGAAAAAGGGAAGAAGAGCATAAACTACATGAAAGCGGCTTGCTGGTAAACTAAAAGGGCCTCGATTTCTTCCTGTGGCTGAAGCATCAAGCACCCTTTGGCTAAACTAAAAGTGTTATGCGCTCCTGCTTTTCCAGATAGCATAAGTATAGCGATAAAAAGAGAAATGTAATTAGTTTTATCTGGTTCCCAACCATTTATGTGGGGTTAAATGATGTACTCAACGGCCCTAAGAAAAATCTATTGGATTGGGCGAAGGAAAACACTTGTAACTATGTTTGGCTTCCTCTCTTTTGCGAGATAGTGGTCCAAGGGACAGTAGTGTAGAGCAGAGCACCAATTAGCTTTGTGTTCATAACCATAATTTTAAAATCAAGCCATGCATCTCTAGTACAGGGGCTAAATAAGTTAGTGGGAGCACAATATGGAAATACACAACACCAAAATGCTAACTTAACATGAGAAAGAAAAATAAATACATAAGAAGATGATTTGATCATTGATTGTTTCCAAGGAAGAGCACTAACACAGAAAGAATCATATATTGAACCTTAGAATAGGGTTGATCCTTCTGTTCGGAACCTAGCAGAGCTTCAAATCAGCTCTGTACTCTGCAGTGTAGCTCTGCTAGCAGTTTACACTGCAATAAAAGAACATCTAAAGTGACACTGAGGTCAATATTGAGTAAGCAAACCACATACAGGGCTAAACCAAAATTGCCTAAGTAGGCTATTTTCCATACAAAGCAACAAAGGCAAAAAAATTTGCGAGGAGATTCAGGTAACCTTGCATATCGGATACAAAATATATAACATTTATATCACTGAATCATATATCAGTCACAAAAAAATCTATTCATTGGTATTGTTATTGGATCTATCAAATTTAAAAGGCAGTAAGCAGCATTGGTATAGTTATTGGATCTATCCTCAGAACGAAAAATAATGCGTAAATGATGGAATTGGGGTGTGGAGGCCTTTATTCCTAACAAATATTATGCAAGGATTATTCTATCGGTTACTTGGTAGATGAGGCAGAGATTAACCAAATGTTGAGTGGGCCAACCACGGGAGTAAATAAAAGAGAAATGATAGCCAAAAAGAATTACCTAAACATGACCTGTGTCTCCCCATGTAGCACATATGTGTGGTTATTGAGTCATTGAGAGTATCCTGTTTACACACCCCGCATGGGCCACCTTTTTTAGTTGGTACGTACACCATTGACATATTAGCAACAGAAGATTTGTACCGATGCAGCAAAGCTAAAGTGTGAAATAATTGATGTCAACGAAAAATATGAAGTTGTGCATTTAGAGAAAAAACATACATGTATGATGGGCTTTATATCCTCATTAGTTTCCTCCTCCTCTTCTTCATCACTGCTGCTGTCACTATCCATATCACTGTCAGCATCAACTTTTGAAGATGGTATAGGTTCCCGCTTCTTCCCGTTTATGTTGGAAAGCTTGAAAACGCCAATATAATTCCATGGAGCCTTTTCAGCCTGTAAAGGATGAAGCATAGCCCTTAATTTAGATAGACAAACTGTGTGGCATGGAGCCTTTTCAGCCTGTAAAGGATGAAGCATAGCCCTTAATTTAGATAGACAAACTGTGTGGAAACATATTTGTTGGAGAAGTAAATGAAACATAGATGGTAAACAAGTATCAAAACTTTTTTTTCACGCACTAATTACTTGAGATTCCACCAATATAGCATTATTTCTCGGAGCACAAAAATCCAGCTTAGGATCGAACCGTTAGTTGAGTCTCATTCTTAAAGCTTAACAATACCCAATCGAGCTCGGTTTCAAGCAACCATAACTTGGCTGAGCCTTACATGTTGAAGCTGTAATAACACCAATACTGATGAAACACGCACCAAAGCAACAATCATGTTATAAATGGGAGCAAGCACCCACACTAAATTTGCATGGTTCATCTGTACTAATAAACATTAGCAATTGTTTGATGTTCCATCTAAAATAGCCGAGAAGAAACTGACACACACAGGTAAACATCATAGCACATACCGAAGAAAAATTCTAGACAAATATACATGAATAGGCAGGCACCAGCAGTTAAACAAGATAATCAAATATGCCTTTACAAATAATTTGAGACCATCAAACTCATCTCTATGTGGCAGAACAGAAATCAAGTGCAACCTCAGTTTTGCTGGTAAGACAAAGCATGAAGTAGTCCTTTCTGTGTAAACCTTATAAAGCGTAAAGATGAAACACAACCTGAGTTCCAGCAACGCCATATAATGTGTGTGGGAACTCTGATCGGACAAGCCCAAGTTCATCTTGTACAACATCAAAGCTACAAAGCGAAGTGAATCGTTGAGAAAAGAGAATTTCGTAGTCTACGAACAATGCTTCCCCGCGGATATAAGGAGAAAATAGATTTACCTCAAGCAAGGCCACCCAATACTAAATCCTCGGAGATATTTGTAAGCCTCTGGATCAAACTGGAGCTCCTTTCCCTCCTCCAGTGCATCTACACCTGGTTGCCACACCTAACAACAAAATCCACCATTTACAGTACTGTTTAGTTGTGTGCTTGAACCCCCCGTTTATTTAATCTAGTATAGTAAGTATATGATGAAGAGAGGATAGATCTGACATGCATCACGGATAAATCTGTCTTGCAGGGCGTCCAGGTTTCTAGTAGCTAATAACTTGTTGATCTTTCTTAGTGGGAAAAATCTCTGACAGACTAATACCATATATTCTTTTATTGATTTGATTGATGGGATGCACTTGACTGTAAGTAAATTAGATTAGATGATATGCCTAGCAAATAACCTAAAGGTTAGAAGAAAAATCGAAACCTGAGAGGCACTAAGCATAATTGTTGGTGGCAACAAACAAGGCGAACATCAACAACTGTTCTTGAAACAGATCACAGGACCTAACTTTGTGTGTGCGTCTACACACATCATGATCAGGGAGGGAACCAAGCCTACCAAATCGAAACACATCAGGGATTGAGAGAGAGAGAGAGAGAGAGAGAGAGAGAGAGAGAGAGAGAGAGAGAGAGAAAGAAGAATAGGGGGTGGGGGAGGAGACCTTGATACGGTGGATCCATGGCGGCGGTGGTGTGGTCCGAGGTCCATGGTCTCGTCCAGCTCGACGTTCGCGCGCGGATCCAGAAGCCCCCACCGTGACCGTGGCCGTGGCAGATCTGGCCGCCTAGGGTGAGGCCGGCGGCAGGGGGAGGGAGAGGGCGTGGTGGTTGGGCGCCGGCCAGGAGGTGGAAGGAGGAGGAGGGCGCGGTGGCGTCAAGCCGTGGAGGGGTTCGTAGCGCGGCGGCTGCAGGGTGCGGCAGCTAGGGTTTCGTGGGAGGGGGCGGGAAGAGAGGAGAGCAGGCGGGAGGGGGGAGGGGAACGACCCGGTGATCGCTCTCCGCGGTCTCACCCCGATCGCTATTGGGGACTTTTCCAACCACGTGAAGTGACGAAAATGCCCTCGACGGGCTCTGGGAATTACACGCGGTGGCATCCTAGTTCTAACACTATTCATTGCAATAGTGTTTCAATCTGATCCGACGGCCGAGGTGATTTCTAAGGAAGATCCGACGGCCGAGGTGATTTCTGAGGAAGATCCGACGACCCAGATCTCATCAAGCCACCCGATCCGATGGCCAGGAATCCAAATCGCCGAGGAGCCGTGAGTTCTCCCGTCATTCTTGTTTCTCGATTCAGAGTGAAACGCAGACCTGGCCAAACGGGCCAGCACGGCACGGCCCGATCCGACCCGTGCTAATCGTGCTTGGCCCAGCACGGCCCGCCGTGGCACGTTTAATAGCCGGGCCGTGCCGTGCCGGCCCACGGGCGCTGCTCCCGTTTAGCACGCTGGGCCACTTGTTTTTTTAGCCTAGGCTGTATTTTAGGCCTATTGGGCTCTAATTTAGGTCATGTATATATAAAAAATTCAGAAAAAAATTAAACGGGCCGTGTCGTGCCGGCCCCGGTGCCCAGCCTCCCGGCCCAGGCATGGCCCATGGCGTGCCGTGTGCCGGGCCTGGCCCGTTTAGCCCGGGCCGTGCCGTTCATGCGTGCTACCGGTCCGGCCAGTTAGCACGGCCCGTTTGGCCAGCTATAGTGAAACGTACCTGTTCGATCGAGGAGGCGAGGCCACCCCGCACGCGCGTCTCCCCCAACCGCGCTTCTCTCTGTTCCCCTCCTGCCCCAACCCTAGCCGCCACGGGCATAGGAGACGGCGTGCTGCAGCTCGTCCGCCGGCGGCAGCCCTCCCCACCGCTGCGAGCTATCCCTGCCCGTCTCTCTCCGCTGCCATACCCCTCCCCCCCTCTTGTTTGCCGCCTTTCTCCGCCGGGCTCCCCCTTGTCTGCCGCCGTCGTCGACTACCTCAGCCACCGTCCCCGACCACGGGACTCCCTCCTCCGCCGGCATCCCCGACCACCGGAACCAGCGGCCTGGGCTCATTTCTTTGCTAAACTATCTAAAACCGACCAGGCCTCTGGCCCAGCCCAGCTACCCTCGTTCGAGCGAGAAACCGTGTCGCCGAACAGATCGCTAGCTCCCGGATCGTGGGTGAGAAGCTGGCGGAAGATTTCCGGAGTTGGAGTCGAGGATTTTGCGGCAAGAGAGGGCTCCCGAACACGCCCTAACCCTAGCGCCGGCCGCCGCCATCCCGGCCGCCGCCGTCCCGCCCCCGTCAGGTTGTCTCGCAGCCGCGCCGCCTCCTCTCTCTCGACTCGGCCATCGACCCGCCGTCTCCCCGTCGTTCCCGTCTGCCTCCATCTGCACCTGGTGTTCCGAACAGGGCGTCTCCCGGTAGCGTCTCCGCTCCTCCCGGCCGCGCTCGCGTCTCTCCTCCGCCGCTCCTCCCCGCACAGCTCACCTTGCGGCCGTCGAGGTGAGCCTCCGCCTCATGCTATGGCGCGACTGCCGCTGTCGCCATCTCCACCGGCTTTCACCCCCGTCAAGGAAGAGCCCGACGTCGGCACCACCGCTGCCGCTCGCACTACGCACCCACCGCCCCGCAAGAAGCGCCGCCGGGACCACCTTCCGGTAACCCCGAACCAGCCGCTGCTCACGCCCCAAACTATTCTGTCCGGGATTTCGAAAGCCGATTCCTTCGATGTCAAGCGATGCGGGGAGCTGGACCTAACGCCGACGACCGTGCCCACCTCCATGAAGAGCGAGCCTGACGCCGACGACGGGGCTGGCAAGGATGCAGGAGGGGAAACATCGGTTGCACAACCGCACAAGAAGCGCAGCCGTCACTGCCTGCCGGCAACCCCAATCCAGCCCCTTTTCACGCCCCAAGCTACCCTGCCGGGCATTTCAAGGGCCGATTCCTCTGGGGACAAGTGGAGCGAGCAGCCCAGCGCAACGCTGACTGCCACTGTCAAGCGCGAGCTCGATGCAGACGCTGGCAAGGATGCGGGAGGGAAGGTGGTCCGGAGACGACGACCCTACCCCCAGAGGCCCATTACAGAGCAAGCCCCCACCATGTGGGCCAATCGTGGACGCCTCGGCCGTCTCCTCCACAATCTAGTTCGCACGCACCAATGGCGAGATGCTGCCGGGGTCTTCTCCGTGCTCCTACCTGGCATCCAGCGCCCTGACTCCTTCGAGGAGGCCCGCAGCATTTTAGTGGTAAGCAGAGCATGCAGGGTGTAATTACTAATTTTTATAGCAGCTCATGGTTTTGGTAAAGTTAGTGTTTTCTAATGAAGGCTAGTTGCTCGATTGAAGGATGTGATGGATATTCATAGACGCCTTGCTCAGGATAGTGGCAACCATGGCAGGAGAACCTACTACCACAGGACGCAGAAGGTTTTTGATGTTTGGATACAACGGCTAATGTGGTTGCCTACTTCTGCAAAAGTAAGTTCCTAATTTGTTGTCAACTTTAAGACTAATACAATGTTAAATTAGTTAATTATCTTATTCTTATATATACCATGATTAAATTTGTTAATACAACCATATCTGAACAAACACCTGAAAATGGAACCAGGCTTTTGTTATAATCTGTATTGTTCCAATCAGTACTATTCAGAGCCTAATTGGATAAAAAATGTTTCCGGGAACAACATTGAATTCCAAATCCAATAGGAATTAGGACTGTTCATTCGTTTGGATATAAGCATACACATGAAAGTTCCTTATTGTACTTTTCGTTGGGTTTTTGTATGAATTTTATGGGGAAAGGGCATTTGCTGTGAAGTCTGGTCAGAAATCTTCTGCAAACATGTGTCTATAGGAGTGGTACCGTTGCTATAGTAGAGATTATTGAAGCCCATCTGGCATGTGCGCATTGCCCTGTAGCCCGCACAATTGTGAGCTCTGCCTTCTGATGCACCTATGTTTTGTTGCTACCTGAACTGTCTGCAGTTGCTCAACACCGGCTGTATTTGGTAAAACCATGGGTGGTCCTTCAGTAGAACAACATGAACTTAGGGTGAGGTAAAAGCTGACACAGGGCAGAGGATCGAAGTGTATTGTAGTACTCCTGTTTATGTTCTTCAAAAGTACCCTACGTCTGTTCCTTTGTTTTGGAATTCTTATATTTCAAACGGCCCTCTTTTTGTTGAGTTCAAAATCACAATATGCAGTTTTGTGCACGTATGTTCTTATTCTGTTGTGGCTTGCTAGTATTTTATACTAGCTCTGTACCGAAATACTTGTAGTTGGGGGAACTTGTACTGGTTTCCCCCAGCAACAAGTATTGTGGTACAGAGGGAGTAGTTAGGTTGGTTGCAATTTAAACTTCTGCATGTCATGGCAAAACTGGATTCAGTGGATCAAAAACATTGAATCATAACTTCGTATGTTCATGGACTCACCTGAATACTAAGGTCATGGGATTAGCTTAATAAAAAGATCATGTTGTACATCATAGTCTTCAGTTCTAATTGTGTTCTGTTTTCTATATTACCTCTGATCTAATCCTTTTTATTATGCGCTAATAGATGTACAAACATCATGCTCCTTTGTATTTGCTTAACCCTGTTAATTTGTTTGGCAGAAACACATGGTTAAACTCGAACTGGCTCTATTTTATCTTTCACAAGGCAAGATCGACGATGCACACAATGCAACAAGAGTGTGAGTTACCGGCACAGTCTGTTATTGTTTACATCTGTCGTGTCTTACACACATTTTTTGATATGCCTTTTCTTGGGAATACACTGATCTGTGATAGGCTTATAGCCATGACATCTTGTTGGTTGTTACAATTTACATGCCTAATTCATTTACTTCCTTAATGAAACCAAGTATCAGTCTATCATGTTAAATCCAAAGAAATTGTTTTTTCACATGTTATCAGGCAATAAGGACTGATAACTTCTCATTAAGGGTACAATACATTTTGGTCCAGGTATTTGTTACATAGTGACAGGTTGAACCACCTTTTTGTTTTTCGTCACTTATGAATCAGATTTTGGACAAAATTCCACTTTGAACCACATTTAACCATTTCAGCTTTTGAAGTGGTTCTGGCATGATTGCCCCATTTGCCAGGGTAGTGTGGCACTCACAACTTGACACATTGCAGGCCAATTGGGACACGCATCTCACAGATACTCTCTGACATGGCATAGGCTAGCCAGCGATATGACAGAGGCTAGCTAGAGATCCGATGTCCATCATGGCAGAGACTAGCTGGACTGTCCAACGCAGCAGAGCTTGGGTTACCAGAGAGCAGTGATAGCTAGCAGAGAGTGGCTGTTGGACCTTCGGTTAGCCTCTGCCACATCGGATGCATGTTTGCAAAATGTACGCCACAGTTAGTCTGCGATGTGTCAAGCAATAGGTGACTGTTACGTCACCCTGATGAGTGTGACCATCACATCAGAACTAATTCTAATGCTAAAGTGTTTTTCAGAGTGGAATAATTTGGGCAAAATCTGCTTCAAAGTGTCATAAAAAACTAAATGTGGTTCAAACTGTCATATATCACAAATATCTGGTCGAGTGTGGAATTTATTCTTTCATTACAGAAGTAGGCACCCAAATTCAAGTACATGGGTGGTGGTGTACACTCTCACCTCCCACCAACTGAGTGGCTCATGAGACATTTGTGTGGTATTCATATGCGTCAATCTAGGATTTTTTTTATGATGATGTAAGGAATCTACAGATAGTACAAAAGTATGCATTTGTTAAATGCAGACATTGTGTTAAGATATGAGTAGCGTCTTAATTCTGATAACTGAAATACTTTTCAAGTGTTGAAGCTTTTGGATAAGTTAGTTTCTTGTTTTAATTTTCTCTTCCACAGACATGTCTTGTCAGCATTGAGATAAACGAATTGAGAGCTTCTATTCCTTTTTTCAGCCTCATTGTGAAGGATGGACTACAGAAGGAACCAACTCTAAATCTGATACATGGCTTGATATCATATGATAAATGGTACTCTGGCTTGCCCAAAGATATGCAACTTGTGAGATTTGATGTGTACAATGAATCATGCAAAATTTCTGTGTCATCGGATGCCTGTGGAGAAAATGGTCTCCAGGATAGTTCAGATGACAATTGCAGCATTGATGTTGATGATGCCAGTTTTCCTGCTTGCTCTTCAGAAAGTTCTATCAATAATGGGAATATAGACAAAAAATGCAAGATTCCCAAGAAATCTCGTTCTGTTTATCCTGTTAAGGAAAATGATTCAGTAGATTCACAAGTGAAAGAGCAAGTGGTTTCTGCAGATTTTCGAAGTGTATTTTTTAATACCTCTGATGCCCCTACCTGTGGTTAGTTACATTCCATCTACTTCAAGATGTTCATCTGTTTTTTTGCTTCCACTAAGTACTAGGTAGTTTAGAGTTCTGGGGTATCTATAGAAAAATGACACTGAGTGATTACATTACTGGAACATCTAGAGCAATCATAAAGAACCACTGGTTTGATGTCATATACCTTCTAATACATTTTGTTTCTCGACCATCCACTTTTATTTGATAGCAATACTGCAACCAGTTTTAGCCTTCATTTACTTGATGCATCTGGATCCAAAATATGAGAGTATGACATGAATTTTCAAAGAGTGCTGAGCAGGTGAGGAGTAAAATCATGAAGAGTCCATAGGTATATAAACAATGCTTGACAACTCTAAGGTTTGTACTTCTTTTTGCATCCGGCAAGTCAGAAACACATTTTGATGAAGGTGCTGGAAGCATCGTGTAGATCTTCTTTTTGTTAGAGTTGGATCGATCCTTCGTCGTTGGTAGCAATGTATTGCATGTAAATTGTAGCTTTGTGGCTGTCCCTCACCAGATCAACTAGCCTCCTTAATCGGAGCAACCGTTTGTCCATTACTTTTGTTATCTTTATCAAACTTGTTTCATACCTCCACATAATTATGTATTAACATGTTAGATGTTACTATGGTACTTGAAGGGTTGGAACAAAGCTTGTTGCCGCTACGTCTAAAGCATGCTGCTGGGACTTCAAGTGATTGCTTTGATTCGTACTGGAAGTACAAGTCAACACCTAATGTCTTCTACGCAGATGCAGAAAGATGTCTAAAAGTGGCTCTTCATTCGTCACCACCAGTAATGGCAGCCTTATTGCCATTAATACAGGTACTTGTCAATCAAACCGGTACCCCATGTTTTGCATATAACCATACAATTTCTTGTATGGATTTTGTTTTCATCTGTAGACCCATTTTAGCTACCTTTACTATGGTGTAGATTCTCCTGCTTGGTGATAAACTGAAAGATGCACTTTGTGAACTTGAGAAGACCTGCCGCAGTTCTACTACAGCGCTTCCTTTCAGGTTGTTAAATCATCATGTCATTGGTTATCATTTAAAGCAATTTGTTATCTTAAATCTCATCTCTCATTTTATGTTTCTAAAACATCTTCTGATTATGGTAGTTTCTGTTTTTTGTTCCTTGTCCGTACTGAGATAAGCTGTTGTGAGCTAAGTGGCTGAAGTTTAGTTTTTGTAATGCAGATTGCGAGGCAGACTGCTAGAGTATTTTGACCAAAATCAAGTATCAACTATATCTTCTTGCTACGAGGAAGCTTTGCAGAGAGATCCTACATGTAGCTACTCGGTTCAGAGGCTAACTGAAATGCACAGAAAAGGTTTTGGCTGAAGACTTTTTCTCCCATGGTGCTCTACTATTTGATCGATTCTAGTTTAGTAGCGACTCCTTACATTGGTACTGCTACGTGCATTCTAGAAGAAGAAAAATGGTATCAGCAAAACTGGAATGAAGTAATGAACTATTTCTAAAGTCCATATTTCCCCTGCGGTTAGGCCATTTGTCAACGGAATAAAATAAACAAATGGACTATTGAGGAAAGAAGTGTTAAATCAATGTGTTACTATTACTCGACAATACCTACCTTCGACATCACTGAAACCTGTTGTAGGGGAATTATAGTGGTTTAGGCTAACGCCCCGCTTGGAATGCGTGTAAGATTATACACCCGTAATTATTTTACAGGCGTATAATACCGGTCAGTACGTGATTTCCGCCTTAAAACGAAACGACGCGTCGAGATGTGTATTTTAAACCGGCCAGATACGGAGCGGAAACGATCATCCAAGCGGGGCGTAAGGTGTTTACTTGGACTGGTTTCATCAATTGGAAGGTCTAAAGCAAGGGTTGTAGAAGTTAGTGGTGGCTGGTTTGCACTATAATTACTCACCTTCTGCTGTGGCACTAAATTCGGTCTAGAGTGGAAATATTGCTATCGTGTAACTATGCTCTTGATTTCATCACTGGAAAAGTAATTTGAAACTACAATCCCAAGAAACCGAATTATTCTTCCTTGTTGCATGTCAAGTATTCTAGTCTCAAGCAACCCATACAGTTATTACTGATACTGGTCATTTTGTTAGTAAAGTGGAAATGTCATTAGTTTGTTACTAACTCTATGAGTTCCATGCTGTCTTCGCTGCTAGTAGAGAAGATCGTGCATGAAGTATTTTACAGGACATCGTAGAATGTAAGCATGTTGATCTTTATATGAAGCCATTTTTGTGATCATCAAAACAGAATATTAGTAGTGGTATCAGAAGAAAAAATGAACTTCAATGCTACTCGTGGTTTCCCAGTTTCTAAAGTTTATTACATTGCTTATCTATGCGAACTTCAGAAATGTTAATGGTTTGATTATTTTGCTAGTGGCAATGGTTACATTTTCTTAACCTGTTGTTGGTTCCCCAGGATATTATAATACCACCCGACTACTTGAGAGAATTGCTTTGCATCTAGACTCTGTGAACGGGAAGCCTTTTATCTGGGAGGAGCTTGTATCATGCTTCCTTCGGCTTTTTTCTGATCGTACTACTGACTACGAGGATCGTATTTCATGTAATGTTGAAGGGGATGCATCGATCGATGCTTTTAGTAGTCTTTCTTCAGTCTTCTTTGAGCAACATACGAGGGAATCATGGAAGCTCCGATGCAAATGGTGGATGAACCGTCATTTCAGCCAAAACATCTATATGTCAGAAACTGCGAAAGGTAACTGCTTGTCCCTCGAACTCAATTATTGCTGAAATGCAATCGCGTGGTGCTCCCCTTCATTTGATTAACTTTGTCAGATAATAAATGCATGCCATCAAGACTACATTGATATAGGGCAATCTCTAGTCTATACTGTCAGATATTGGCATTTAAACTCGTGGTTTTCTTGGCAGCCCATGCTTAAAAAAAGGTGACAGATATCTGTATAACGTGGACCCTGGCTGACGCAGTTTGATATTAGATTTGATTGGTTTATAGAACTGAGTGTGGCATTTTGGAGACCGAGCTCCATGGAGGCCTTTATTTTGAAAAATTTAAATTCAAACTTTTCAGTCACAAAAAATTCTAAAAATAGATAGACATGTATGCAAGGATGTAATGTGTACGTGTGAAAAAATTCAGGATGAAATACCTTGAATTGCGAGCTGCAAACAAAAACAAAATCATAGACTTTAAGGGTGAACAGTACATATGCTAAAAAGCCTCATATTTGTCTTTTTATTGTAGTTCTCATTTTAATGTATTCCGACCTGAAAATTTGCACACATGTTCATTATGTATCTAGGTATATGCGTAATTTTGTTCAGAATTTTTTGAAACGAAAAAGTTTGAATTTTGAAGTTTTCAAATTAAGGCCTCCATGGAGCTCGGTTTCCGTTTGGCATTTTTGGAACTAGCATACCTTATTACAGTGGGATAAGGCTATCACTTGTTAAAATATTTTTTAGGTAGCTGTTAATAATTGCCAGGCGTATGGTGCGATGCCTTCACCTTGAAACGATCATGACATCACGAGGTTCTCCTGTATGGGACTGGACATGCTATGGAGTTAAATGTACTAAATTTGGCCCTTTGTGTTTTCCATACCGATAAAGAGCTGACTACAGATATTAATAACTGTAATAAAATATCTATTGTGCAATATAGAAAATGAATATATGTCAGCTACACCAGACTATTCTGTGCGCACTAAATTCTAGGCATTCATGATTTCTTTTTCTTTTTTTGCAACTTCCATTTTACTCTCAGATGCATGTCCCCCACTTGGCATGATTCCAGCTGCACTGCTGTGTTGTGATCACAGATAATGAGGTTTCCCGTGTTGTTGCAGGTGATTGCAAGCTCCTGGCTTCCAAGGCATCTTGTGCTTCTCACATGCTTGGGCCTGGATTCCCATATGTCAAAGCAGCTAAGAGCTATCTTTCCAAGCAAGAGGCTAAGCATGAATCTGGATTCTTGTCCAGTAACATGGAAAATTCTGTCAAGTTATTACAAAGTTTGGAGAAACTAACGTGATGGCTCCGTTTAGTTCAATCTTTTCTTTTTGATTGGGTAGTTTATGTTGTTGTATAATTTTGACATGATAGTTTTAGCATCCTTTGAGAGGTTAGTTTTTGTAGAGCGGGAGATCTACAGCAGTGCATGTGCATCCCAATATTTTGTGTATTTGGTGGTGGTGACACACATGAGTATCGACAGCAGTGTGTCCCAATATATAGTGTACTAGTATTTGGCACTGGTAAGCCATTGGTCAACAACTTCCGTTGTCCCCGGTACCCTATTTGGATAATTAGCAAACGAAGTCAATTTCACTCCCGGCATAGAGAATTTTTGTGTGTCAAATGTGAGAGCAGAGCAGCGCAGTAAAGACAGAAAATGGAGGTGAATGCGGAGTTGGCAACGATGGAGGAAGGCCTCGCCCTATCCCTACATTGGTCACCACTGTTGTTGACGTTGGAGACCGACTGTTCTGAAGCTATATCCATCAACCCCTAACACGTCGCAGTATTCCTCTAGGGTTCAGATATTCGTGAATTTATATAGGAAAGAGATGTATATATTGTTAAGATAAACCGCAAAGCCAATTCTGTGAGTCACGGCTTAGCAAAGCTATGTAGAGAGCAGGTGAAAGCGGCAGTGTGGATTCGCAACTTTCCACAGGAAATTGCCTCTGCTATGATCTCTGATTTGCTAGCTAACAGAAATACTCTTTCCCTGCAAAAAAACAAGAGAAAACACAGAGGGCTTTGTGCTTGACCAATTTCTTTTAGATAAGAAGTGCGCGTAAACCGTTCAGACAGGGAGAGCAAAGAAACAGAGGAGTACAAGACATACTGATCACTGAAAATTTTACGCCCATGTCCCAGTGGTTTCGATAGGCACTGCAGGCCAGATAATGCAACGACAAGAGCTAACCGCTCGCCAAAGTACAGCCCACAAACAATCTGATCCGTGTCACTGATTTACTGGGAACTCATACCAGCCCTGCCGATTCGCAGCCACCAGCGTATTCTCTACTTCTCTAGTTAGTTTGCCACCGCCGCCGCAGGCGCCGCCTCCTCCTCCTCCGCCATGTTGTTGGTTCCGCAGCCAGGGCATATGTAGCGCTTCTGGAGCTCCTCAGCGAGTGAATTGTGCACATTCTCCAGTTCGGCCACACGCTTGCGTCGAGTCAAGGAAAGCTTCCGCGAACACACACAGAGGAAGCAGCAGCAGGAACATATGTATATATAAATAATAGTTGTGCAAACGAAGTGATTTCTAGACAGGTGAAAAGGATATCCTCCGAGCTCCTGCAACTTCTTCGTCTCTTTCATCACAGCCTCCATAAGAGCTCTCTTTGCTCGGACATCAGCCAGTTCATGACGCAGCTGTAAAACAAGGCAACAGTCTTTCTGAGAGAGCCATTAAAATTCATGTCCATACAAATCGTCAAATAGTGCGCATTCCTGCAAAAGCAGCGAACTGCATACTTCAAAAAATCAAGTAGTACTATGTTCTTGTTAAAATTATGAGAAACTCTATAGCTTGGAACTAGTTCTCTCTCCAACGATGCAGCAGCAGCATCTGCCTCAGCACCTGCATGTTAGCCCCAACCGGTTGGAATTATGATGGTCCTAGTGTTTATCATAAAAATGTCTTTGGAACATTTAGCACAACAAATATTTATCAGCATAAACTACTATATTTTGCAGTTGAGTGATACACAGAGGGTTTTATCTGTAATTCAGATATGCTGTGTCCCTCACATAAATTTTTTATCACCAATTTTCTTGTGAGCAATACAGTCAAGAGAAAACCAAACAAGTGTATCACATCCATTGAATAGTTGAATAGTTAATAAATAACACAATATTGGGTGAAAGAATGGAGAGAAGAACCTTTTCAAGTTCAAGCAGGTCCTTCTGATACTCTTCCTCCAATACATGCACCTCAGCATTCATCTTGTTCATCTGATCAACCGAATCTGTCAACATACCTTCTGAGTCCATAGTTTCATTCATGTCGCTCCCATTTTGATCTGCCAAGGTGAACATTTCAGTCCAAGAGGAAACAAGAAAGTAGCAATATAGAGCACAGTACTTTATGACAGGAGAATCATAAGAGCAAATGAGAGAAGTATCATGCAGCTCATATCCTTAGCACATTGCAGAGCACATAGTTAACACAATGATCGCAGAAAAACAAAGCCGACAATAGCTTGCATTACCATAACAGAAATTATATCTGTAAGTATATGTACAACACAGAATGAAACACATTTCAAGCTTACACAACACCGAATGGAACACATTTCAAGATTCTTTATCTTATTAAGCAATCACATATTTATCTTATTATGGAGGATAGAATACAAGAGAAGCTTATCAGCCATTACATTATTATGTGCACCCTTACTCTTCTACGCCACAACAAAGACATAGATTGATCTAGCTAAAAATAACAAGCTTTTGGGTACAGACATAATAAAGAACAGCACAGAAGTACAACTTATAACTCCAATTATCCTTCAAACTATGCAAAAGGAATCAAACAGAAATAATATAGGAACTGCAAAATTACAGGAACCCTTCTTAAGGTATTCAGGAACCGAAAGTGTTATGTATGCACTGCGAGTTGGCGTGCTTACCCTCTGCTGACTTGCCTTGCTTACCGTCTGCTGATGGCAGTCCAGAGCACCTCTCTGCTAATTCTGCAGAAGCCTTCTGTTGAAACTGCCTGCAGAGGAGGAATGAAGTTTATCTCGAGATAATTAGCAAATAAGAAACTTCTGATGCAAGTTTCAGCTAGCAGGCAAAGAAAATATACCAAGTAGACATAATAAAAAAAGAAAAGGTAGAAAAGTGATTCTGTTCGACTATTCTGAAGAATTAAACAAAACTTAGTAGTATCCCTTGACACTATCTTCATAAGGTTATAGCAAAGGATCTTAATAATGCTGTCCAAAATATCACATGATTACCCTTACTGCAGGTTAATGTGTTAAAACATATTCAATGCTCTATTTCACGGATCACCGTAATTTCGAGATCCACATATATATCCCTATTCGACCCCTCACTGTAGTTTGAACATAGGCGAAGTACTATGCAAGCCAATGGCATGGTCGTTTATATAGTACCAAAGCAAACAAGAGATGCAGCCCAAGCCACAGCTGAATAGCTGATTGCATATCCAGGGAACGATATGTGGTCATTGCCTCCAAAGCAGAAGAATAACACATACCTATCCTTGCATTCATTTCAAACATCTGTCTCAAGAACTCCTCTCTGAAACAACCAACGCAGGCGGATGTGTAAATTAGTTGCTATGTACTGGAGCACAGCAGAAACAGCCTGATAGACAAAGTCCATCCCACTCACCTCTCGATGTCCTCCGTGCTCTTTGGAGCCATTACATCGAGCACCAAAAGCGCAGCCCCACCAGTTCGGAATTCCAATCATGCACACACACAACATCAAACACAGAAAGCGCGTCATATTTAAGCAACAACAGGTCAGGACCCTAACTGAACCCGCTTCGATTATCGAGATTTCTGACCTTAAGCGCCTCCAGTTCGGAGCCCAGCTTCGCGATCTCCTCCTGGAGATGAGAGATCGTCGCCTAAGCGCACCACGACAACACGTCGAACCAAATCAGGCGAACTGGCACTGAACGGAGGCACGATTCACACATTTCGGGGCGAGGGAGACGGGGGGATACCTCGAGCGCCTGTATCGACGCGTCTGCGATGGATGCCTGCACCTCGCTCCCGCGCAGCTCCGTCTCCGCCGCCTCCCGCGTGAGCTTCGCGGCCTCGAGCTCCGCCGTGGCCGCGTCGGACGCTGAGGCCACGTCGTCGAGGCGGCGCTTCAGGCCCGACACCGTGCGCTCTGCACTCGAAGCGGAGGCGGACTTGAGTTAGACGAGGACGCGAAACCCTACGGTGCTATAGGGGTGGATGCAGCGAGGCCGCGGGGAGGGGGACGCTTACCGCCGTGGGACTTCTCGGCCGCGAAGTCGCGGATGATGGATAGGAACTGCTTCTGGGGCTCGCCGCCCGCCGCCGACGCCGACGCGGCCATGGGGAGGAGAGGAGGAGAGGGCGACATTGCGAGACGTTCTTCTGGAAGGTTCTGGAACTCTAAGTTTTTTTTTTTTTACTCTACAGGGTTTTGAGGGGGGCGGGAATGGAACGGGCGACTGGTCGTGTCGGACCATCGTGGACAGCTGGAACATGTGGACAAAGTGTAAGTGGGCTTTTCCACCCTATGCACCATCGTGTTTTTTCGGCCTCGCGGCCCATCACAGCCTGTAACTCGAAGCAAAAATCCGGCGGAGCCCCTCAAAACAAAAACGTACACCAAGATTCGTGGTAGTTTTGTAAGTACTAGTAAGCCTGCACGTGAAAATTCACGTGCATTGAAAATATTACTATATTACATGTAGTAGCAGTCAAAAATATTTCAAACTAACTTATACTATGATTAAGTTTAAGGAAAACCATAATATGAAAAATGTGCGTTGTTAATGTACCTAAGCATGTTTCTCTACTAAGTCAGGATTGTCATTCTCATTGTTCCTAGGCTGCTGCTGGCCGTTCATCAAAATTATGAATGCAAAATATACGCATGTTTAATAACATTTTGTCCTTTTGAATCCCATTGATGAAAAAACGACCTTCAGTTAAATCAATGCATCCAAAAACATGAATATGCCAGTAGAAAAAAAGCACATTGGCATATACTTAATCTCATATGAAGTAACCTGAGTACAAAATGACTATGATCATAAATTACTTGTACATGAGGGGAAGGCAAAGATATATGCCATGTCCAATTGTCCAGAAACATGAACAAGCTCATTGGGGGAAAAGAAGAAAGATACAACATGGTAATATTACTATTATGCCATTGGTTCATAGTTTCCTCATGAAGCATATGGTTGCCCTATCAGGACCTATCATCTAGATTTGTCTTAATTACCGGTATTGCCCAGGGCAATATTTGCTGAGCCTTGGTATGTTGAATATGTGACCTAATTATAAATGAAAAAAAAGGGCCTGCAATCTCCAATCACTCTGCGCACATATCTGGTTTTTCGCCCAATTGACAAGAAAGTTCAATGCCCAAAAGACATTAGTAGAAGAAGAAAACAATACCCCAAAAAAAACATCAAAAAAAAAAAAAAAAAAACAAAAAAAAAAAAAAAAAAAAAAAAAGCAAAAAAAAAAATCAATACCAATATAAACAAAAGAAAAAAAAAACAAATAAAACAACAACCAAAAAAATAAAAAAAAAAAAAACAAAACAAAAAAAAACAAAAAAAAAACACACAAACAAAAATCAAAAAACAAACAAAAAAACAACAAAACACAAAAAAAAACACAAAAAAAAAAAAACACCCTCACAACAAAAAAAAAAAAAAAACAAAAAAAAAAAAACCACAATAACACAACAAAAATCAAACAAAAAAACAAACACCCCCCCCCCCACCCCCCACACACCACACAAACCCACATAACCTCACTCCCCAACCCCCCCCCCCCCCCCCCCCCGGCCCCCCAACCCCCCCCCCCCCCCCCCCCCCCCCCGCCCCCCCCCCCCCCCCCCCCCCCCCCCCCCCCCCCCCCCCCCCCCACCCCCCCCCCCCCCCCCCCCCCCCCCCCCCCACAAAAAAAACTCCATAGTACAAAGGCATAGAGGAATTAGTTTCAGTTTGTAGCACCAACCCATCAACTTAAGAATCATCAACCTGCATAGCTAAGGAAATATTATTATGATTTTATAAAAAGGGTATCATATAAATTAAAAAATAGATGTTTGTACCAAATCATCGGTTCGGTTCAAAGTCAGCAAACACATAATAGTGGCGCTGATTTGCCATGAACCATGGTATTGAGAGAGGTATCATTCATCTTCCTTTTTCCTTTTCCTTTTCTAGAATGAAATAATCCTGGTCTGGACATTTTTTTCACCTACTTCGATTAAGGAGCAACTCTCTATATCATATACTCAAAGGCATAATATAGAAGGAAATTAAACCTTAATAAGGCATAAAATATAATATAGAAGGCATGTATGAGCTATTAAAAGACAAAGTTCAGCAGGTCTGTGCAACACACCACATCACTTTTACATGTGATGAAACAATAAACACCACTAAAATAAACAACGAATGATAATCACCTGGAGTGGCATTTTTCTTCTTAGGTGGCAAACAAAATACCAAGACTTAGTACGCTGTAACAGATTTCATACTTAAGAAAATGCCAAGATTTAGTAATTTAGTAATCGTGTACGTGCAAATTCATGTATCAAATACTGTACAAAATTTTATTGTATGTGTAAAATAAAAAATACCCATATTCAATTTTCAAGCTAATAATATTGTGTAGAGATCATAATAAAACAAGTATATCCTATTTGAAACTGTTGCTGCACACCGAAACGTCAAAGCAAAGGACATGTTTTCATTTATCATCTATGTTTGGACACACCATGTTTAATACATGCTGCAAAAATATATTTCAAGGCAAGAAATTCAAAATTTGTGTGTATATACAGCTTGATCCATACTGCAAAATCACCGAGGTATTCACTTGATTCCATGTAACCAACAGCTACAAGAAAATAGTTACATTGTCTTACGAAAGCATGTGAAATAAATCTAGTTTTATGAAGAAAACAGGTAGCAATAATAAACTACATAGGTGCAAGTTTTCAGTGGAAACTACAACACAGATAGATTTTCTTTTGCTAATAGCAACATGAATCAAAGCTAAGCAGACCGCAAAGATCAAGACTATGTATGTGTAGAGGTTATGTATCAAAGGACCTCACTGTGATTCAAAAAGTCACCAGATTGTATATCGCCTTTTCAATATTTGCAACCGAAAGTTGAGAGCATTTCTCAAATGCAGCTCCCATATGCTTCTGTACAAAGGACAAGTAAGAATTTTGATCCCAATCAATATTTGAAAACAATGGCAGGACATCAGAGAATGATAATAAAGTTCCAAGCATCCCATATAGCATGAGAAAAAAAAGATACCGTGCTGCTTCATGTGATATTCCAGTTATATGTTTTTTCTCCCCATGATGTTATATCCAAAGTGTGTTCCTGAGCCGCCAAATAGTAACCCCCTGTTATCATGTGTTGCAAACACATAAAAGTTCCATCCATGTATAACTCCGAGCAAATGCAGTTTGTATGACAGGAAATGACATGTTTGGACAAAGCTCTAACAAACACCGCATGCACAACAACATACTAAGCCGATGAGACAACAGAACGAAATCATCTTATACCCATTAAATAGGAAGAGTAGGTCATCCGCACTGTATAGACTTACAGTATCAACTTACCAACTTATGAAATCGACACCACGCTTTGAGGACCATCTGACCTGTATGGCGTAGGTCGTCCAAATACACACAGCTTTGGCGCAAGTTGTCTATAAACATATGTAAAAACAGCCCCCCTGATCGTCAGCATTGATACAAAATTCTTAATTGGTTCCATCTGATTTATCTTGCTCCATAGTTCTTAGATTACAAGACACCTGTAATAAAACAAGTAGTGCTCCTAGTTCCTTTGGTGATTTGAATCCTCATGAGTTGCAGAGATCAAATTGAGAAAAGTAGCATTGAGAAAGGAGTTGCAGCGTTCCCGTGACCGAGCTGGGAAGGGAAGAGCCAGAAAACGGAAATCAAAGATATTACTTGCAAGAAGAAGAACATTATCACATGCCACCATACATCACAAATCATAATTCTAGACGGGGGTCTCATCCCGAGAGCGAGCACATCACACATTCGCAGAACCCCAATCGAACCCGGCCCGGTAGCAGCACGACAAATTGACAACCACCGGCACATTTGCTCAAACCAAAGAGCGCCACCCCACGAAACCCTCACTGATTGGTTCGGCGGATTCATCTCGCCACGCAAGTTGAAACCAAGCAGGAAGTGTGCAAACTGAAACTCCAGACACAGCCGTCAAATCTATGCAGTAACGAAGCAGCTGCAACCAGCATCCGCCCCCAAAACCCCAGATGCTATTGGCATTCCGTCCGCTGGGCTCGTCGCATCGGAGCCAATCTGAGCTCTATCCCACCAATCAGACACGGCAAGAGCGATTTCAGATCGAAACAGGCAGCGCGCATCATTATCTAGTCCCTGGAGCGTCGGAGGATGGCTTCGACTAAAACCCTAGCGCGGCGGGCCAAGGGAAGCAGGCGAGCCACCGACCGAGGGACGGCGGCAGGCCGGCGATGGGCAGTGAGGCGTGGTGTTACCTGCCCGCGGGCGAGGAGGAAGATGAGGTAGTTGTTGAAGTCAGGGAACTGGGCGTAGTGCTGCAGCTGCTGCCAGATGCGGGCCTGGTCCGAGTTGGGGGAGATGTGCGCCTCCAGGACCGCGCAGATCTCGCGCAGCCCCTCCTCCTGCGGCTGCCACAACGTCGCCACCGCCGTGGTCGCCATCGCCGACGGTGCGCCTGCCTGGAGCGGGCGTTGGGTGGCGGCGGGAGAGCGGGTGCTCCGGGCGATGGGGCGGCAGGCGGCGCGGCGGAGGAGGGGCGGTGACGGATGAATCGGCGGCGGCGGCGGCGGCGGGAGTCGATCGTCCAACCAAAGCGGGCCAAGTATTACTGGAGAGGGGAGGGGAGCAGCAGGGGGGAGGAGGAGGGTCAGGGACGTGTGAACGTGCATGAGTGGGGCGCGGTCGTTTCCGTTTTTCTCGTGACTGCGTTGGGGAGAGCGTGGACGCCCCTAATGGCAGCGTGGGTAATTAAGCCTGGCTAAACACATGGTTGGTGTTAAACATCAGAGCAACATGAAGCGTAGGATTCGATACTTTGAACGGTATAGATGCTCTGGTTCTCCGCCCTCTCGTGCTTTTATATGGGTAGTAGATAGATAGTAGATGACTAGCACAAATACCCGTGCGTTGCTACGAGGGCAAAAAACACCGCGCTTCCCTAACCCAATGGCAAGACCCTCCTCCTCCCACGACCCACCGCTAGACATTATGATATCAACAAACTCTTTGAAATCCTCCATGCTGCCATTAAATTATATGTTGCGCAAAAACATAAACTTGAAAGTATTTCGCAAGTGTATAAACGGTGTGTGCAATTTAACTCACTGAAATATCTTCCTGGTTGCGAGTATCTCTTCACGTCTTTGTTGGCGTTGCTTAGTCATGCCCAATAAATATCCATTATACCAAAAATAATTAATTCCATTTTAGTACAATGTATTTGCTTCACTATGAAGGCAACATCAATTTTCATGAAGCAGTGTTCGCTAGGTTTACAGACTGTGTAGCATAGCATTATTTGTGTCTAATGATATTAGGAGCGTTGTACAAAAATCCTTAATCCATGGCTAATATAATAGAGAAAAGTATCTCTACTCCTAATGAAGCAGTCCGTAGGTCGTTCGTTCGTTCATACCCCAATCCATCGATCGACGTCGCTAGCCTCCCCCGCCGATTTTTTAGCGCAAACCCACCTCCAGCTGGTCTTTTTCTTGTTTTTTTCCAACATACCAAAATTGATGGGTCCTTCTATGCAAATCAGAAATTTCCTTGTCATTCGTAACCACACATGGCGAAACCTAGATGGTGGCGCTGACAAACCTATTTCTCTCGTGCTCGTTAGGGTTCCCCGCAACCGCTCCTTCTCTCCCAATCAAATCCCACACCGCCCCTGACGCAAGGAGCATGACATGGGAACGCACACCTCGGCCGCGATAGAGGCCAGCGCCGCCATATCTCTACTCCTAATGGAGCAGTCCGTAGGTTGTTCGTTCGTTCGTACCCCAATCCATCGATCGACGTCGCTAGCCTCCCCCGCCGATTTTTCAGCGCAAACCCACCTCCAGCTGGTCTTTTTCTTGTTTTTTTTCCAACATACCGAAATTGATGGGTCCTTCTATTGAAATCAGAACTTTCCTTGTCATTCGTAACCACACATGACGAAACCTAGATGGCGGCGCTAACAAACCTATTTCTCTCGTGCTCGTTAGGGTTCCCCGCAACCGCTCCTTCTCTCCCAATCAAATCCCACGCCGCCACTGATGCAAGGAGCATGACATGGGAACGCACACCTCGGCCGCGATAGAGGCCAGCGCCGCCATATGCGGGTGCATCTAGGCGGAGGAGGATCTCCCGATAGGGCTTCAACGCACAGTTGCGCCGGGAGGACGAGACGGCACGCTGCCGTCGGCGCGCCCGCTGCAAACAGGGGTCGGCAAGACAAGGACGAGCGTAAGGAGGGGATGCGGACAAGCACGTCGCCATGGCCTTCCACTTCGACACCCCGAGGTATACTCGCCAGGAAGGTCACCGGTGCCGGGAGGCGGCGAGGTCGCCGGGGCAGCGTCGGGTGGCTCTCCCGATCCAGGGATCGAGCGCCTGGGGCAGGAGGCATCTACGGGTACGGGATGCGCGCGTGGGGGCTGGGAGGCTCTCCTCGCCGTCGGATATGGGATCCGGCGGTCGTCCACTGCTTGCACGCGATGGTTGACGGGGAAGAACAAGGATTTGTGTAAGGAGGGGAGGATCCGCGGCACGGCGGTGAAGAAGTACGTGCTGGACCTGGGCGACATCAACACCTCACTCATCGATGGCATCTACAAGATCTTTGGTAAGGACGACGGCGTCTCCTTCCACCCCCGGGGCCCTGATCCCAACAGTAAGCACCCCCTCGCCCCCTCCCCCGCATCCCTTCCTCCTGCACCCAACGCTCAACGTGCGCCCTGACCGCTGAATGCATAGATGGCGGTGTAGCCTTGCTGGCTCTTGAATATGTGTGCGTTTTAGTTTCTGTCTGGACGTGTTCTCTGAACAATCTCCATTGATAGTACATGTTGTATGTGTTGATATATAACGCTTTAATATGGTGACACTAGTAGAAAACAGGGCTTTGGTCCAGGCGTGGCCAGCCCATTAGTCCCGGTTCAGTAACGAACTGGGACCCATGGGGGCATACGTCCCGGTTCGTGCGCCCAGGGGGCTGGCCGGGCCTCGTGGGGCATTGGTCCCGGTTCGTCTGGACCCTTTGGTCCCGGTTCTAGACACGAACCGGGACCAATGGGCCTCGCTCCTGGCCCACATCCATTGGTCCCGGTTCATGGCTGGAACCGGGACCAAAGGAGGTCCTTTAGTCCCGGTTCCAGCCACCAACCAGGACCAATGAGGTGCCTATATATACCCCCTCGCCCGCAAGCAGAGCACTCCACTGCTCTATTTTTTCTGGCCAGCTAGGGGAGGGCTTTGTGGTGCTCTAGCTCACCTCCTATGCACATGAGGTGTTCGATGAAATGCCCGAGCCACACTACTTAAGCTTTCTTCTCTCCAAGCTCGACCTCCAAGCTCCATTTTCCTCAAGATTTGTCTAGGTTTAGCGGTCAGTCCCGTCCCCGTCTTCACCGCCGTCGATCGCCGCGCCGATCTCGTCGCCGGCACCACCGTGGTGAGCCTCTTGTTCTTATCTTCTTTCTAAAAGAGAAAAATTCTTACTTGTATGATTTAGATAGATACTTGTATAATTTTCTTACTTTTATTATTGTTTGTTATTATATAGTGCGATGGTTTTGGTATCCGCCCCCGTCGGCCCTCGTCCTGTCTATGATTCGGATGTGGTATATATTATATTTTATAACTATTTGGTTCATTTATTGTTTATGACAATTATGCCGACCAACGTGACATAGATTTTTTTATCTAGGAGGTATGTGAACCGGAAATTCCAACCGACCCTATTGTCGAGAGGTTAAATTTAGTTGAAGAAGAAAACAATTACTTGAAGGAAAAATTGAAAAAAATTGAGGAGGAGAAGATGATATTGGAGTTGCATGTTGCGGATGTCGTCGATGATCACAAGATCAAGATGGATGCAATGTGCTTCAAGATTAGAAAGTATAGAAAATACGCTATTCATACTGAGGCTTGGTATCATTATGTTGTTGGATCAATTGTTACATTGGTTGCGATTATGATCGCATTTGTTGTTGCATTGAAATGTTTTACATAGTTTTAATGTATGGTTTAATTAGATGCTCTGGAGAGCTATATGTTGTTCAATGAGAACTATGTATGTACTTTGGTTTTAATGTGATGATGAACTTCTATTAATTTGGTCACTTATCTATTCATGATGTTCTGTAATTGTTTTTGACACACTTAATTATATATAATGCACGCAGATGAACCGGCAATGGATGTACGGTGACAGACGCACCTCCGAGTACATTAAGGGCGTGCATAATTTTCTCGAAGTGGCTGAGACAACCAAGCAGAATGGTTTTATGTGTTGTCCATGCCCTATATGTGGGAATACGAAGTCTTACTCTGACCGGAAAATCCTTCACACCCACCTGCTTTATAAGGGTTTCATGCCACACTATAATGTTTGGACCAAGCACGGAGAAAGAGGGATTATGATGGAAGACAGGGAAGAAGAAGAGGATGATGACAACTATGTGCCCCCTGAATACGGTGATGCTGCAACAGGGGAAGCTGAAGATCAAGAGGAACCAGACGATGTGCCCGATGATGATCTCCGCCGGGTCATTGTTGATGCAAAGAAACAGTGCGAAAGTGAAAAGGAGAAGCTGAAGTTCGATCGCATGTTAGAGGATCACAAAAAAGGGTTGTACCCCAATTGCGAAGATGGCAACACAAAGCTCGGTACCGTACTGGAATTGCTACAGTGGAAGGTAGAGAATGCTGTGCCTGACAAAGGATTTGAGAAGCTACTGAAAATATTGAAGAAGAAGCTTCCAAAGGATAACAAATTGCCCGACAGTACGTACGCAGCAAAGAAGGTCGTATGCCCTCTAGGATTGGAGGTGCAGAAGATACATGCATGCCCTAATGACTGCGTCCTCTACCGCGGTGCGTACGAGGATTTGAACGCATGCTCGGTATGCGGTGCATTGCAGTATAAGATCAGACGAGATGACCCTGGTGATGTTGACGGCGAGCCCCCCAGGAAGAGGGTTCCTGCGAAGGTGATGTGGTATGCTCCTATAATACCACGGTTGAAACGTCTGTTCAGAAACAAAGAGCATGCCAAGTTGATGCGATGGCACAGAGAGGACCATAAGAAAGACGGGAAGTTGAGAGCACCCGCTGACGGGTCGCAGTGTAGAAAAATCGAGAGAAAGTACTGGGAGGAGTTTGCAGGTGACGCAAGGAACGTATGGTTTGGTTTAAGCGCGGATGGCATTAATCCTTTTGGGGAGCAGAGTAGCAATCACAACACCTGGCCCGTGACTCTATGTATCTATAACCTTCCTCCTTGGCTGTGCATGAAGCGGAAGTTCATTATGATGCCAGTACTCATCCAAGGCCCTAAGCAAACCGGCAACGACATTGATGTGTACCTAAGGCCATTAGTTGAAGAACTTTTACAGCTGTGGAATGGAAACGGTGTACGTGTGTGGGATGAGCACAAACAGGAGGAATTTGACCTACATGCGTTGCTGTTTGTAACCATCAATGATTGGCCTGCTCTCAGTAACCTTTCAGGACAGACAAACAAGGGATACCACGCATGCACGCACTGTTTAGCTGACACCGAAAGTATATACCTGGACAAATGCAGGAAGAATGTGTACCTGGGGCATCGTCGATTTCTTCCGACCAACCATCAATGTCGAAAGAAAGGCAAGCATTTCAAAGGCGAGGCAGATCACCGGAAGAAGCCCACCATGCGTACCGGTGATCACATACTTGCTATGGTCAATGATTTACACGTAATCTTTGGAAAGGGTCCCGGCGGACTATCTGTTCCGAATGACGCTGAGGGACGCGCACCCATGTGGAAGAAGAAATCTATATTTTGGGACCTACCCTACTGGAAAGACCTAGAGGTCCGCTCTTCAATCGACGTGATGCACGTGACAAAGAACCTTTGCGTGAACCTGCTAGGCTTCTTGGGCGTGTATGGGAAGACAAAAGATACACCGGAGGCACAGGAGGACCTGCAACGTTTGCACGAAAAAGACGGCTTGCCTCCAAAGCAGTATGAAGGCCCTGCCAGCTACGCTCTTACCAAAGAAGAGAAGGAAATCTTCTTTGAATGCCTGCTCAGTATGAAGGTCCCGTCTGGCTTCTCGTCGAATATAAAGGGAATAATAAATATGGCAGAGAAAAAGTTCCAGAACCTAAAGTCTCATGACTGCCACGTGATTATGACGCAACTGCTTCCGGTTGCATTGAGGGGGCTTCTACCGGAAAACGTTCGATTAGCCATTATGAAGCTATGTGCATTCCTCAATGCAATCTCTCAGAAGGTGATCGATCCAGAAATCCTACCAAGGCTAAGGAGTGATGTGGCGCAATGTCTTGTCAGTTTCGAGCTGGTGTTCCCACCATCCTTCTTCAATATCATGACGCACGTCCTAGTTCATCTAGTCGACGAGATTGTCATTCTGGGCCCTGTATTTCTACGCAATATGTTCCCCTTTGAGAGGTTCATGGGAGTCCTAAAGAAATATGTCCGTAACTGCGCTAGGCCAGAAGGAAGCATCTCCATGGGCCATCAAATAGAGGATGTCATTGGGTTTTGTGTTGACTTCATTCCTGGCCTTAAGAAGATTGGTCTCCCTCAATCGCGGTATGAGGGGAGACTGACTGGAAAAGGCACGCTAGGAGGGGACTCAATAATATGTAGGGACAGGCATTCTTGGTCTCAAGCACACTACACAGTTCTACAGAACTCTACCTTGGTGACCCCGTATGTCGATGAACACAAGAACATTCTGTGCTCCAAACACCCGGAGCAGTGTGACGACTGGATTACATGTGAACACATCAGGACTTTCGGCAGTTGGTTGGAAACACGTCTCAGAGGTGACAACACTATTTCTGATGAGTTGTACTCGTTGTCCAGGGGACCATCTTCGACTGTATTGACTTACAAAGGATACGAGATAAATGGGAATACATTTTACACGATTGCCCAAGATCAAAAGAGCACCAACCAAAACAGTGGTGTCCGCTTTGATGCAGCAACCAAGAGGGGAAAGGACACATATTATGGTTACATAGTGGACATATGGGAACTTGACTACGGACATGATTTTAAGGTCCCTTTGTTTAAGTGCAAATGGGTCAATATGTCAGGAGGCGGGGTACAGGTAGACCCACAGTACGGAATGACAACAGTGGATCTGAACAATCTTGGGTACACAAAGGAACCATTCGTCCTAGCCAATGATGTGGCGCATGTTTTCTATGTGAAGGACATGTCTAACAAACCGAGAAAAAGAAAAGATAAGGAAGCGAATACATCATACGATGAGCCAAAGCGCCACATAGTTCTTTCAGGAAAAAGAGACATCGTGGGATTGGAGGGCAAGACAGACATGTCTGAAGATTATGAAAAGTTTCATGAAATTCCTCCCTTCAAAGTCAAGGCTGACCCAAGCACCCTGTTAAACGATGAAGATTATCCATGGTTACGGCGCAATAAGCAAAAGACACAAGCGAAGAAAAAGTGAAGACTTTCTCTCCACAACTATTATGATGATGCCTTTGATCTAGAATATCACTGCAGTTACATGTGAAGAAATGAAATGCCTTTGTAACATATGAGTTTCCGTATGAAACCCTGATACTTCGAAAGAGATTGTCCGTTTTGTACACGAAGTGCATCCAGTTTTTGCCGTAACCCTCTCAACTTTTTATCACATGCTATGTGGGTGAAATGATGATACCATGGCAACTTTCAACCTTTTCAGAGTTCATTTGTAGTGCTTTTAAATTTCAGGGTCATTTAGCTAAAAAAAATCAGTAAATGCATGAAAAATACCAGATGAAGTCAGAAAGGGTTGAAAATTGATGATGTGGCTTTGAATGGTGCATTTTGAACACACAAAAAGTCTGGAGTTCAAATAAGTTCAAAAAAATGAAATCCCTTTGTAACATATGAGTTTTCGTCCGAAACCCTGATACTTCGAAAGAGATTGTCCATTTTATACACGAAGTGCATCCAGTTTTTGCCGTAACCCTCTCAACTTTTTAGCACATGCTATGTGGGTGAAATGATGATACCATGCCAACTTTCAACCTTTTCAGAATTCATTTATAGTGCTTTTCAATTTTAGGGTCATTTAGCTCAAAAAAATCAGTAAATGCATGAAAAATATCAGATGAAGTCAGAAAGGGTTGAAAATTGATGATGTGGCTTTGAATGGTGAATTTTGAACACACAAAAAGTCTGGAGTTCAAATAAGTTCAAAAAAATGAAATCCCTTTGTAACAGATGAGTTTTCGTCCAAAACCCTGATACTTCGAAATAGATTGTCCATTTTGTACACGAAGTGCATCCAGTTTTTGCCGTAACCCTCTCAACTTTTGAGCACATGCTATGTGGGTGAAATTATGATACCATGCCAACTTTCAACCTTTTCAGAATTCATTTGTAGTGCTTTTCAATTTCAGGGTCATTTAGCTCAAAAAAAATCAGTAAATGCATGAAAAATATCAGATGAAGTCAGAAAGGGTTGAAAATTGATGATGTGGCTTTGAATGGTGTATTTTGAACACACAAAAAGTCTGGAGTTCAAATAAAGTTCAAAAAAATGAAATCCCTTTGTAACAGATGAGTTTTCGTCTGAAACCCTGATACTTCGAAAGAGATTGTCCATTTTGTACACGAAGTGTATCCAGTTTTTGCCGTAACCCTCTCAAATTTTTAGCACATGCTATGTGGGTGAAATGATGATACCATGCCAACTTTCAACCTCTTCAGAATTTTTTTGTTTGAAACTTTAATAGCAAACTAAAATAACAAAATCTGTTTTTGATTAAAACAGACATTTCAAATAACCTAAAAATTACCAAATTGAATTTAATGATAAAACACAGTAATATTAAATAGCAGGAAAAACAATCACTCAAAAATCTATTTTTATAGTAAAGTTATTCACAAACTAGTGATTCACACAAATTTCAAAAAATTCAAATTTAAACTATTCAAATTAGAAAACTAATGGCACTAACAGAAAGTTTATAATTTTTATTACCTAAAAGCAAAAAGAATCACTGAAAAACAGTAAATATTTTGCTGTAAGTAGAAACAAAATAAAATAAATAAAGCAAAAAAGAAAACAAAAAAACTGGAAAAAATAAAAAAAATGCCACCTACTGGGCCACCACGGCCTGAATACGACTAGAAACCCAACCATGGGCCAGGATTCAGGCCTGCAGCAGGCCCAGTATGCCCACAGGCAAGCAGTGACAGTTTAGGCCCGAAAGCCTGTAGTTGAGAGGAGCTCGAGAGTGTGGGCGCAGCAGCGCTTATAAACCACTCTCGAGCACTCTCAACTAGCGAGGAGGGACTAAACATCCCACCGCACCAACCGGGACCAAAGGGGTGCGTTGGTACCGATTCGTGGCACCAACCGGGACCAATGCCCCCCTTTAGTCCCGGTTGGTGCCACCAACCGGGACCAAAGGTCTCTGTTTCCCGCCCTTTGGGCTACTGAAAACTGACCTTTAGTCCCAGTTCGTGGCACCAACCGGGACTAAAGGGGGTGAAAGAACATGCGGTGCCCCCATGTTTGGTTTTGGTAATTGATGACAATCTCTATGGACTAATGGTTGCCTTGAGTTATATTTGTAGGATTTGTCCATAGGCTTTTCTTGGAGTCCATTTGTTGGTTTCAACGAGAGTTTGTGATGACCAAGGTGCTTTTCAAGGAATTACCTAAAGATTGGCCATGCGAGAGGTTGATCAAGACTAAGTCAAAGAGTAAATCAAGTTGATCAACACACAAAGCGTAGAAGATGTACCGAGAGGGATCAAGCGATCCCATGGTATGGTAAGCATTGTCAATTACACTTTGTGTCTAACCCATGATCTTCGTGAGAGTTCTTTGTGGGGTTAGGTTGCGGTGTGCAAGTTCAAGTGGATCATCACGAAGAGATCATATGCTTGAAGCTTGCCGTCCATTGTGGTGGCAATGGACTTGTGAAGATGAGCCAAAGAGTGGCTCACCCATAGTGGAGTATGGGGGAGCAATCAACTAGTCTTCACCGAGCCAACGCAATCAAGAAAGGTGGTCCAACTTGAGGAAGTCAAGATCATCATCATCTAGCTCAAGTGGACTTTGTGCAAGGCAAAGGTTTGCCCTTGATAGGTTTTATCTTTTACCTGTCTCATGGTGGTAGTTGGGAGACCGGGTTATAGGATCGATTGCCGTACTATCAAGGGGGGCTCTCGATGAGTAGCTTGATCGTATCGTTCGTAGAGAGCTCAAACCATTGCATCCTTGCATCATCTTTATTGGTTCTTGTTTGGTTCTCCTTGTGAGATTTGGAGCTTATGGTCATTTTCATGACAAGCTCGAGTTCATCGAAAACGGAGTTCACTTGCATCTTCTATGATGTTTTCGATGTTGGAGGTTATGCCGGTTCTTCTCTGTTGGAGGTTTCACTCCTCTATAAGCTAGGCATACCTCCCCTGCCTCTTCTTACTATATCCAGTCGCTGTTTTGATGCTACTCGTTGTCTTCTATCCAACTAGCTTGAGTTTGCTCATTTCGGAGCTCATTTGCAGAAGTTATGGCAGTTCTGGTTTTATTGTATCCTTCTGTTGTCTTTCGCTGCGATATGAAGGCTGCCATGTGCTATAGTTCTGTGGTGTGCGGTAGTACTGCTCAACGGAGCAGTAGTACCGCAGTGGCCCACGGTAGTACCGGCCAGGAAAGCGGTAGTACCGCGCTATGCGGTAGTACCGCTCCTCAGGTGCGGTAGTACCGTGGCCTCTAGCCCAAAACACTGCCATGCGTGGAAGTAATTTTTTACTTCCGCCCCTACGCGGTAGTACCGCTCCCTGCGAGCGGTAGTACCGTGCTGGATTTTTGCACTGCTCCAACCTCAGCGGAAGTAGTCACGGAAGTAATTTTTTACTTCCGTGCATTTTCTGTACCAGTTGATGCCTGCCTTACGGTAGTACCGTAGGGGCGCGCGGTAGTACCGCTCGTTGCCCTGTGCAACAGGCCCTCATCTGGTCACTACCGCGCAAGCGGTAGTACCGCACCCTGCAGCGGTAGTACCGCGGCCGTGTGCGGTAGTACCGCGTCGCGCGGGCTGAGTGAGGTGATAACGGTTGGATTTTTTCCCCTCCTATAAAAGGAGGCCTTCTTCCCCATTGAGTCTAATCTTTTGAGCTCGTGTTCTTCCCCCATTGTTGACCTTCTTCGAGCTTGCTTTCTCTCAATCCCTCCATGGATTCTTGCTAGTTTTTGGGGGAAATGAGAGAGGAGATCTAGATCCACATTTCCACCAATCACTTTCTCCTCTATGTGAGGGGAACCCCTTGGATCTAGATCTTGGAGTTCTCCTTCTTGTTCTTCCTCTCACTTTCCTCCCTAGCATTAGTTGCTTCGGTGGGATTTGGGAGAGAAGGACTTGGGCACTCCGTGTGCCCTTGCCATTGCATCTGGTGCATCGGTTTGAGTTCTCCACGGTGATACGTGGAAGTGAAGTTGAGTAGCTTATTACTCTTGGGTGCTTGGTACCCTTGAGCTTGTTCCTCTTGGGTGCTTGGGCGCCCTAGACGGTTGGTGGTGTTCGGAGCTCAATCATTGTGGTGTAAAGCTCCGGGCAAGCGTCGGGGTCTCCAATTAGGTTGTGGAGATCGCCCTGAGCAATTTGACGGGTACCGGTGACCGCCCCCAAGGGTTGCCAAAGTGTACGGGTTCGGTGACCGCCCCCAAGGGTTGCCATTTGTACGGGTTCGGTGACCGCCCTCAAGGGTCCCTTAGTGGAATCATGGCATCTTGCATTGTGCGAGGGCGTGAGGAGATTACGGTGGCCCTAGTGGCTTCTTGGGGAGCATTGTGCCTCCACACTGCTCCAAACGGAGATTAGCATCCGCAAGGGTGTGAACTTGGGGATACATCATCGTCTCCGCGTGCCTCGGTTATCTCTTACCCGAGCCCTTTACTTATGCACTTTACTTTGTGATAGCCATATTGTTTCTTGTCATATATCTTGCTATCACTTAGTTGTTTATCTTGCTTAGCATAAGTTGTTGGTGCACATAGGTGAGCCTAGTTGTTGTAGGTTTTGTGCTTGACAAATTAACCGCTAGGTTTATTCCGCATTTGTTCAAGCCTAAACCGTATTTATTTTAAAGCGCCTATTCACCCCCCTCTAGGCAACATCCTCGATCTTTCAGGGGGGCATTGGTCCCGGTTGGTGCCACGAACCGGGACCAATGCTCTGGCTATATAAGGTAGCACTTAGAAATTTTCAGTCCCAGTTCATCTTCCCCCCCGACGCCGCGCCGAACAGCACGACGCCGCCAGGCTGCCGGACCGCGCCCTCGCCCTCGCCGACGCGCTCGCCTCCCCGAGCCCTCGCCGACGCACCCTCGCTGACGCGCCCTCGCTCGGCCGCGCGCGCCCCTGTGCCCCGGCCCGCCCCCGTCGTCGCCGTCGCGGTCGCCGTCGTCGTCCCCGACCCCGCGCCCCTGCCCCCGCCGGCCTGCTGCCCCGCCCCTGAGCGCGCCCGGCCGCGCGCGCCCCTGCCCCGGCCCGCCCCCACCGTGTGAGCCGCCGCCTCGGCTTTGTGTTTTTTATATATGTTGATATTTTTTATATGATGAAAATTGTTTTGTTCATATATAATGTATATATATATGTATGTGGCTATGTATGTATGGATGTTCATAAAATTGTTTTGTTCATATATGTATTAATTGTTTTGTTCATAGCATTTTTTTTATATGATGAATTTTTTTCATAGCATTTTTCGTAGCCATATATATGTATGTGGTTATATGTATGTATATATGGATGTTCATAGATTTTTTTATATGTATGTGGCTATATGTATATGTCGTTGTCGATATAGCCCCTCCCCGATAACTTCGACATGAGGGGGGGGGGGGGTCGATATACCCCCTCCCCGATAACATTTTTTTATATGATGATTTTTTTCATAGCCATATATATGTATGTGGCTATATGTATGTATGGATGTTCATAGATTTTTTTTATATGTATGTGGCTATATGTATGTCGTTGTTGATATAGCCCCTCCTCGATAACTTCGACATGAGGGAGGGGTCGATATACCCCCTCCCCGATAACATTTTTTTTCTAAGTTACTAAGGTAAAATGTTCATCCCCCTCTCGATATACCGGGCGACCAACTCTCGAGGCCACCCAAACCCTAGAAAAAAAGCGTTATCGATCTCCTACCCCCTCCCGCCCCTACCCGACAAACTCTCGAGGCCACCCAAACCACTAGAAGATAACTCCGGTAACTTTGACATGAGGGGGGACGTCGATCAACCCCCTCTCGCCCGAACAAGTCTATGTATCATTTTATATCACGGTGGACATATATCAAAGTTTGATCATATGTCAAAGTTTGAATTTTGACATATGCATCATTTGATCATTTATCAAAGTTTGATCATATGTCAAAGTTTGAATTTTGTCATATGCAACATTTGATCATATGTCAAAGTTTGATCATATGTCAAAGTTTGAATTTTGACATATATAGATTTATCAAGAATGCCCCCATTATGGATGTGCACAAGTTGATCCAATTTTTTTTTCTGATCTCATATATATATATATATATATATATTCTTCTATATGTCACATTGTCTGTCAAAGTATTGAAGAAATCCATGACTTCATCATTAGCCGGAAGTAACAGGCGTATGATGCTACGAAGCTCTTCAAAGTTGTTTTGGAATGGAGTTCCGGATAGAATAATTCGCTTTTTGGTACGAATTTCAGCAAAGGCCTTCCAAATAGCGATATTCGGAAGGCTCTTGCTGAACTTCGTACCAAAAAACTAATTATCCTATCCGGGACTCCGTTCCAAATTTTTTTTGGAGAGCTTCATACCATCATGCGCCTGTTACTTCCGGCTAATGATGAAGCCATGGTTTTCTTGAATCCTTTGACACTAGACAACATGACATATAGAAGGGTAGATGAGATCAAGAAAAATATGGACCATTTTCTGCACATCCAGAATGGCGCCATTTTGTTAAATCCCTTGTCGGTCCGGACGTCGGACATTTATGAGAGAGGCGGTCCGGCCCAAACCCTAGAAGCGTTGTCGAGGGCCACCCCAAACCGTATAAGCGTCGAGCTAGCTAGGTCTATGTTTGCCACTAATATATCCATCTCTCATGTTTGTATATTAATTGCCATGTTGTAATATTTGCAGAAACTATGGATCATCAAAGAGACTTCGAAGAAGAAGAGTTGTTGGGGGACATCATCCGCGGAGGAGGTGATGTCATGTCGTATCTCAATGACACCGATGGTCTGGAAGGAGAGGGTGAAGCAGGCTCCGATGATCGAACAATGGAGGTGGAAGGACATAATCATGATGGCTCCGGTGACCGAATGCCGGTAGAAGAAGGAGACCGTGATGACGGCTCCGGTGACCGAACGGAGGAAGGAGCTGTTGCAAAGTCCGGCGAGGTATATATATTAATTAAGCCTGTGCTGACTAGCTAATTGATGCATTAATTGTTTTGGTATGTACACATATTAACTCTCTTCTTTCTTCTTTTCTAGCCCTCCGGATCGAGCCAAACTTCGGTAACGAGACGAGGCCCGAAGAAAAGGTTGCGCCAGGATGAAAGGTTCATGATCACAGCAATCAAGGGCGATGGCCAACCGATTGAACCCAGCCGGACCAAGGAAACATTTTCTGCTCAGTGTGGGGTTCTTGTTAGGGACATGATCCCGATCAGCATCTACCAATGGAATCAGCCTAAGAAGGAAGACCCTCAAGTGTCTTATGTCAACGATAGACAGAAAGATGATCTTTAGACCACGCTGAAGGCAAATTTCACCCTACCGCCAGAGGAGGATCCGGATAAGCCAGTTATAGAGCCATTGGTCAAGGCTCATGCTCTTAAGAAGATGGCAGATCTATTCAGGAGGTGGAAGAATGAGTTGAAATCAACGTTTGTCGACAAAGGGAAGACTCCAGAATTCACCGGCCGATTTGAGAAGATAAGAGATCACTGGCCCGCATTTGTGGCCTACAAGACATCGGAGAAGAGTAAGAAGATGTCAGCGACAAACAAGTTAAATGCTGCAAAGAAGGAGCATCACCATCGCACGGGGTCAGGTGGCTACCTCAAAGCCCGGCCGTTGTGGGACAAGGCTGAGAATGACCTGCTTGATAAAGGGGTCGAACCAGAGACATTGCACTGGCCAGACCGTTCAAGGACTTGGTTCTTCGGAGTTGGGGGAACCTTGGACCCTGAAATAGGGAAGTGCGTTTGGACGGACGAGCAACTTGAAATACCGGTCAAGAAGCTTAAGAAGTATATCGCCGCAGCGCAGCAAGGGACGTTCGTTCCCGACAGAGAGAACGACGAGCTCACACAGGCCCTCAGGAATCCTGAGCACCCAGGACGAACACGAGGCACGGCAGGCTCCGTTGCGTGGTAGGTTGGGTTTCCCGGCGCAGGCGGTTACAAAACCCGGGAGAGGAAGAGGAAACAGGAGCTGAGCGAACTGCAGAAGCTGAATGAAAGGGTACGAAAGCTAGAGGAACAAGCAGTTGACAGCCAGCGACCTGCCGGAGCTACCCCAGAAGCTACCCCGCCATCTCAGCGGAGAAGTAGCGTGGCTTCCACCGAGCTCCTTCAGCAGCCTGACTTCACGGCTCCTAGCTACCCCGTGGATGCTATCATGGAGGCTCAACATTGCCACCTTATGACGCAATGGCAGAACCTCAAAGTCAAGGCGGCTGTCGGCTCTGTTGCACCTCCTGAACCCGACGCAACTTTTCACTGCCGTCCGATTCCACAAGCCTATGCTGTTGTGATGGTGGATGAAATAACGGAGGGATTTGAGGAGCTCGAGCTTGACCACCCTACCGGTGAAGGGGAGACTTTGCTATGTCTTGCTCTGAAGACTCCATGTCTATGGCGGAAGGAGCTCATCAAGCTTCCGAACTGGACGCCTCCGCCTCCTCCTCCTCCTCCGGCGAGTCAGGGCACTCCGCCTCCTCCTCCTCCTCCTCCTCCGGCGAGTGATCAGGGCACTCTGCCTCCTTCTCCGGCTGCTCCGGCGCGTGAGGCCACTCTGCCTCCTTCGCCTCCTCCGGCGCGTTCAAGCAGTCCGCTTCCTCCTCTGACTCGTCAGCAACGGCGGAAGACAGACGCCACTGCTCCGGCTCCTCCGGCGCGTCGGAGCACTCCGCCTCCTTCTCCGCCTCGTAAGCAACGGTGGAAGAGAGACGCCGCCGCTCCGGCGGCTAGCAGTACAAGCAGAGGCGGGAGGCAATTTAGATACGGTCCATCTCTCAAGCCTCTGGAAAAGTTACCATATGAGAGGACCGACAAGGAAAACGAGGACATCTCTCGTGCCCAAGTGAGGGACTTTTTTGCAAAGAAACCTCCACCTCCGGAGGAGACGATAGATCCGGTGAAAGCGAAGCACACTCTCGATGCCCTGAAGCGACCATCACCATCTCCGCCGCAAACCAACTATGAGCGCATTATTGAAAGGACATATCAGGAAGCAGAGCGGTCGGGAAGTACTTGCAGTGATCGAAGGTTAGCAGAACGAAGAAGTGGGAAAAAAATTCCCCAGCTCGGCGAACAAGCGAACCAATCGTGCCCCCCGCTCAAGGTGTCTAGCGATATCGTCGCTAATCATCCGGGGATGGTGCCCGATACCAATCCTACAGATTACCTGCCCGACGATGCACATTTTGATACAATGGAGGTGGACGAACACAAATACCGGTACGGGAAGCCTCTCGTCAAACCTGATCATCCTCCTCTAACAACGATGATGCGAAGATTCCATGAGTGGTACATGGACACCTGCAGCGAGTCTGGGAAGGATACTTTGACGCTGAGAGTTAAAGAGGAGCACGACCTCGTTGGAATTGATCTGTTGTCTGTTCCATTTGAGGAGTTCTTCCAGTTTTTCAATCAAAAGGCCCTCGATAAAATAATCGTCACTTGCTACTATCTGTAAGTACTACTTCTGTAATTAAGTCTCTATATATAGCTCAGCTCTTTCATTGCATGTATATATAATTAACCTCACTATATTATGCAGATTGAAGATCGTCGAATGCAGAAAAGCACAAATCTATGATATTGGGTTCATTAACACAAATCTCATAGATGAATGGACGGTTAAATATAATGCCAAAGAAACCGAGGCCAACTTGCTACAATCGTTGCTTCAAAATCAAAACAAAGATAAAATACTCTTTCCTTACAACTTCAAGTGAGTGTTACTGTCTTCTGCATATTCGGTTTCCCTTATTACTCGAGGTTATAGTAATGTAATTGATGAGTTATGCATGCGTGCGCAGCTTCCACTTTATTCTCCTAGAGATTAAGCTTGAGCAGGGACTAGTAACCATCTTAGACTCGAGATGAAAAGATCCCAAGGAGTATGCGGCCATGACTAAAATGCTTGAGAAGTAAGTTCGATCGATCGTTATCGCACCATATCGGCAACTTTGTTTATTTCCTGATATCAAGTAATTGTTTTCTTTGTCTGGCAGGGTTTGGAAAGAGTTCACCGCAGAAGCTCTGGGACTGCCAGGGGAACTGCGATTTACACACCCGAAAGTAAGTACTACTAGCTAGTTCCGCGCATCTCCCATTGATTCTAGCTAGTTTCATCAATACCATTTAGCATGCTTGCTTATCAGTTTGATTGACCTCTATTTCTTGTAAAGTGGTTGTGGCAGGAAGGCGGGAATGATTTTTGTGGATACTACGTTTGCGAGTTCATCCGCCACACGACCTGTGAGCGGGGCATACTCTAAAAAACAATATGAAGTGCGTAAGAAATAATATTCACAATTCTATTTTATTACCATAATTTGTGTTGAGTTTCATTCATATATATGTATTGACCCCCTTCTTCAAATTAGCTGTGGTAGATGCGGGATGAACTCCTACCACAAGATCGCATACGAGCAATTCAAGAGGAATTGGCGGGATTCTTTCTTGACCACGTCATAAATAAAGCCGGAGAATACCATGTGGAACTTGACATCAGATGTTAGGGATTGTAAGAGATCTTATAATGTATATATGTAGCGAGTAGCGTCGGATAGATATACGAAAACTTGTTGTTCGACCAATCTCTCGGAGAAGGAGAGGTCGATCACTTCTCTCTGTATATGTTCATGACGATCTTGTGTACTTAATGGTTTCCTTCATTTTCTTACTAGCTAGCGTGTCGAGTCCTCTCTATACGTATAGTACGTAGCGTCGACCAAGCACGGAGATAAGAGAGGACACTTCTCTCTATTAGCTAGCTAACACAATATATGAAACCCCTAAATTAACCCTACAAAACCCCCAACCCCCCCCCCCCTTTCAAAAAAAAACAAAAACCCCAGCCCCTGAACTGCTGACGCGTGGATGCTTTTTGGTCCCGGTTGGTGCTACCAACCGGGACAAAAGGCCCTCCTGCCTGGGCAAGCCGCAGCGGCCATGTGGAGCCCCATCTGTCCCGGTTCGTAGGCGAACCAGGACTAAAGGTATTGGGCTTTAATCCCGGTTCCAGAACCAAGACAAATGGGCCTCTAGAACCGGGACAAATGGGCCTTTTCTACTAGTGTGATACAGAGATATGATCTTGACCCTGCTTAAGCTCGTCCACACCGTCGTCACTGAAGCTGCTTCTCCGAGTCTCTTATCATCTGCTTCGCTGCCGGCTCGGTAAATCTCTCGGTTTACTTCTGCTTTTTCTCTCTTGAGCTCTGTAACCCGGCCATCGATGTGTCTGTACGTAGTAGTTAGATGATAATATTGTTCTGTAAAAATATATGTTACCAATGCACAGTGGCGGAGCTACGTGGGGGCCATCCTGGGCCACCGCCCCCCCTACACTATGAGAAAAATTCGAAATAGCAATTAGTATTAGGCCTATTTGTCCAGAAAAAATCAGCCAGAGTCACGTTTCTTGCCCCCCCAGCCCATTTGCCCCTGCAAGGAATTATTTTGCAAAAGAAATATAGTAGAGACTGCATTCTTGGAAGTTAAGAATTGTTATGGTGTTGTTCCGGAAATAAATGGCATGTCTGAATGCTCGCTTGCTTAAATTAAGTATATAGGTAAGAGCGTAAACCCTGTCTCTAATTAAATTCTGTTCCACAAGATAGTTCTTGCTCATAGAGATGCTTTGCATGGATTCTTTCAAAAACAGAAAATGTGTCAATTTACTGGTTTCAAAACAGGATACTATGTTTAGTTCTAGCTTTAACATTTGTGATATCCAATTATACTCCTATGGCTTGCGGTGAACTGATTCTTGTAGCTCGTTTATGGTTTCCCTTAATGGAAATCGGAGGGGGGAAACACCTCTTTGATAAAAAAAAATACTCCTATGGCTTGTATGTTGTGGCAACATGCCCGCTTACTACACCAATTCTCATTGGAAATAATACTCTTTGTCTTTGGGACCAATTTCAGTGGTGACTTAATAACCGATTTTGTAGTTTCTGCTTTAGGTTGTGAGGATGCAGACTAACAGTGAAACATTGACTCCTTGAGGTCTTCTCTCAACTTTTAGAGTTGCCATGTTTCTCTCTGTTGGTGGTGAACATTTAACGAATCTTCATTTTTTCGTACTCTTTGTAGAGGTGTACCTTTGTAATCTACCAATGGTATCCTATGTCTTGGCGTGTGCATCAGTGGCATTACAGTTGAGAGAGAAATTTTTATATACCTGATGGTTCAAGTGTGCAATTTCCCACAGAGAGACAACATGTGCTTCTGACTGATAACCAGGTAAAGTCTTATTTTACGAGCATTAACTATTGAAGGTAGCGAATAAAAAAACGGCTATATTTCCTTAGTCTTTTGTACCATGATAATACAGAGATAGAAAAAAATGATAATTTTGCCTCGTTGGAGAGCAGTCAACGATTACAAGTGGTTCAAGTGCTTATTTCTATGTGAATCATGCCATGTTTAATTTTTTAGTCACACTAATTTCATATGGTACGGAGTTCAGGACAGTCGAGCTTATTTTCTTGACCTAAAATTAACATTTGTTCCACGCAAAGTTTCATTCTTGTTTAAGATTATTGCATCAGGAGCAAGGCTTACTGGAAGTATAATGAGGAGATGTTATGTTTGTTTCTTCTCATAATTAACATTCCAGTGATATGTGCTGAAAGCCTGAAACCACATTCCATACATAGGCTGATAGTATCAAAATGATATCCTTTAGCTGATCTCTTGATTGGTCAGGTCGCTCATACATCGTTGGTTCATTGCAGATCTGAATTGTGGAAAAGACGATATTAATCTGAAGAGGGACGAGGGAAAATGAGTCGCCTGTGAGATATGCACACCAGTCCAAGCCTCAGGCAGAAAACTACTCCCCCTCCCCCAGCTTTTCTAGGAAAAGGGAAGTACTTATACTGGATACTGGTGGCCAGCCGATCTCATTATTTTATATACTGCCCGAAACTCATAGGGAAGCTCGTATGAAATATGACTTTAGAAATTCTATGTACATGGTCAGCAAACCACCTATGGGACCACTGTTTTCCTGCAGCATTATATTTTCTTCGTATTGATATGAATTGCAGATCTCCTTTTTTTGGATATCTTCACTTGTAATGCACCTAATCTGTAAGCATTAGGATTCATTCATTGCCTTCCTTTTGCTGGTTTTTAGCGAAGGTGTATTCACGTGAGCCGATCGAATACCTTCCTTTTCTTACCTTCAACTGTCTGATGCATGTTGCTTAGTTTCAGTCATCAATTTACCTTTCCCTGCAAAAACAAATTTACATTTGCCATTTCTTTTGCAGATAATGGTGATGAGCTCAACAACAGCATCGTTGTTGGTAAATACCATCGACACTTACAGTCTACTCCATATACAAAGAGCTATGGCAAGGAGCACACTTTAGTGTCCTCAATCCTAATGGAGTATGTTACAATATTTTTGTGGTGACTATTTACAAATGTTTTGTTAACTTTCCTGGTTATACATAGGGTGTTGGAGCAGCATTCTATTTTAACACACGCAAACATGTTTCCCAAATGAAAGATCAGAAAAGAGAAACAAACCCCGTGAATCATCAACCAAAAAGGAGTACAGTTTGTCAAAATATTTCTGAGAAGAAACATTTAGATATGGATGGTAGGAAGTTAGATTTGAAGATCCGTACAGAAAATTGACAGAAAAATAACTTAGTTGAGCCAAAGGGCTTGTCTCATAAACTACACACAGAAGATCTCACTTTTGGGAGTTCGACCAAGAGGTAATCACTCCTTTTTGCTGACCCAAGTCATCTGTTGTTTACCTTAAGAAGTTCTATGAACTATGTTATCTCTTCTCTAGCATTTTGTCGGTTTTGCTTATGCATCCGAGACTTTTCACTTTGTTGTACGACATTTACGACTTGTTGTGTCATTTTGATCATGCTTGAATCCATTTATTGATTATTTCTCCTTCTATTGCCACTCTCTCAGCTACACTATTTTGCATTCCTTCTATAAATAATTTGAATATAGAATCGAACTGAAGCGATGGCAGTGCTAAGCGCGTTTGAAACCACTATTGCTTGAGTCGTGCTTCCAGTGTCCTATTGGTACGTGGTACCCCACATAACATTATGTTTCACTGATAAATTTACTGATGTGCAGGTGGGACCATTCCAAGAATCAGAACTACCAATATGAGAGGTTAAATACAAGAAACGAGAATAAGGTGAATACACTGACAACTTTTTTGCGCCTTCCTTTCATAGTTCTGTGGTATTATCTTTTCCATTCACCCTTGTGAAAATGAAATCTGTTATTTGAATTAAAATTCATACTCCTCTAGCCTACCCCAACTTGTTTGGAAATAAAGGCTTTGTTTGGATTAAAATTCATACTCGCATTTAGCATTATACTTATCATGACGTAACATTGACTTCTTGATCGTCAAGTCTGCAATTTTTTATAGACATCTAATTCCGCCTCTTCATTTTCAGGAAATGGTGTTATATATATGACAAAACGGATGGCGAACTTGAAGGACAAGTTAGCCGAAAAGTTTCTACCTAATTACCGAGGTACTACTCAACCATAAATCTGTAGGAATTGTTGTTTTCTTGTGAGCAGAGAGTGGAATCATATATAGAGGAGGGGGTCGAAGGTAACTTTGATATATATACCAACCGTTGCTCTATTTGTTTTTTCTGTGGTTAGGAGCATGTTTTAACCGTAAAATCACCCAATGGTTATGTTCCCTCCTTGCATTTTCGTCTGTTTCTTACTTCTGTTATTAAATGATTTCTACATTTGGCTATGTGGATGAAATTTTCTACGCCTTTTTGACTCATGTACAATGAGCTTCTCTCGCCATACCCATACCACGAAACAATCTGTTTTGCTATATAATATAAATTGAGCAGGAAAATGCTTCCTTCACTTGTACCATGGTTTGAATGCTTGGTACAATGAGCTTCTCGCGCCTGACGTTGTGACCAGAATTATGACAACATTGGTGTTAATCTTGTTGGACATTAATAGACCGATGTTTGTTAATTGATATCATATTCAAGATGTTTACTAAATTACACATAATGTTTAGTGTAAAAGGCATCAGTGCTCGGATTGCCTTGGAAAATCAATCAGCCCACGTACGGTTGCTCGGCAAGCTACGTGTGCCTTGTGCAGTTAACCTTCCCAACTAAGGTTGCACATCGAGTCAGAGGAGAGGTTGGCGAGGACGCTGCTGTGATGATGGATGGAGTATATGCGTGACGTGGCACGCGCAGTGGAGGCGTGATCAGACTGCTACTCCGGCACGACGTGTCTGGACTTCCACAAGGGCGGGTGCAAGTGTGGCGATGCATATAAATTCACGCACGAGGTGTTCATGTTGAGTGTTGGCTCCATCCGGCGCGCTACTACGGGAGGCAGCCATGCAATGATGGCACTGACCGTTGTGTCTGATTCGCCCTGTCACAGTACCCAACATCAGCAGTTGTTCGCCCCTAGGAACATTGCCTCATTGTCCCTCGTGAAGTCCTACGACAGCTCACTGCTCCGCCCCGCCACAAGATTTCGAGAGCTGCCTAAGCAAGGGCATGCATGATGTTGTTCTCGTCGACCAGCAATCTTAGGTCGCAACAACCGTGAAACGACATGCGCATCTTTACGGTGTCCGCAACTTCACAACTTTGTGCCGGGCCCCAATCAATTCAACTCACGTGGGGAAGTGGCAGTAGGGCGTGGCACCTCGGGGTTGGGGTTTCGCGGTAACGGGAGGAGAAGTCAGCAACAGAGAGAGAGAGAGTTGGCCGGCTGGGGAGGAAAAAGAGGCGGCGCTGGGACGATTTCGGGCACAACGCTTCCGATCATCACTGCGCATGAAGGAAAGGGAAGAGAAGGTATAATACATACTCATCGCAAACTTCAAAAAAGATACATGGGTTGGAAAACTAAAACTGCTCGTTGGATTAAAATGAGCAAACGGGGAGCATAGATCGATGCATATTGGGGAGCAGACAGGCCCCATCCAATATGTATGCCTTCACTGGGAGTCTGTTTGATGTCTGAACACGTCTAGACGTATGAAAAAGAAACGAGCTTCGACCTTGGGAGAAGACCTTAATTTTTTCTTTGATTCATTTATATGCATTATAGCCCGTAGCAACGCACGGACATTCTCCTAGTGGAGTTTGTGTTGCACACAATATGGAATCCGAGTCCGACTCTTTGTACTTTGGTGATGGGCGAATGAAAACACAAAACCTGCACCGCGTGCTACTATGTGTCATCTTTTGTATTCAACTCCGACAAACGTCACAAATAAGATCACTCTCTTCTCTAGTAACATTGTGAAATTAAAGTTGTTTCACTAAAAGTAAAATATAAATATCTAGATTCTTGTTTGTTTTTGAAGAAAAACTTTGTCAAACTTGCAAAAGTTGTTAGGTTTTCTTACTTTTTGCAAGTTAGTTTTACTTGTGTCAGGTGTGTAGATGATCTGAAAACTACGACTCCTAGCCATTCAGCATGGATGATGAGCTATCTAAAAAACAAAGAAAACTATGACTCCTACGACATGAAGATATAGAAAAAAAAGCTTAATTCAAGTATAAAGGAAACCTTTAACCATTTTGAATCGGGAGAAAAATTGACATGTATATATTATTAGATGGAAGCATTGGCCCTTATGTTATAAATTAATCATTGAATGCGAGTATACAATCCCATTTCAACGTTCGCATTTGAGAAATCTGTTGTTTTAAAGCAACAATCAAGCACCTATTTTTAACTGCGGCTCTCTTTTTCATTATATTCTCAGAAAAATATTGTACATGTGAACATTCTTTATTGTGATTTAGAAAACATAATTTGCATGTGTTAAACAATCCAAACATAATTTGCTCTTGAGTTAATTTGACGTCAACATTCCACTTGCCTGACGACATGTGTAGCTCCTTGTTTTGTACTAATCCTTGAGCTATTTGCATTCATGGATGGGATAAACTACGTGCGGGCAGGATATACACGCGGGCTATTTATTTTTTCTCTCTTTCCTTCTTATGGTGGGACGGTTTCCCACTTTCTTAATTTTCTCCGTCAAACTTTAAAAATCCCTCCTTTCCTTCTTTATGCATTTTCCTTCCACATTACGGGATGGCTTCCACTTTTCTATTTTTTCTCTATCAAACCTGAAATCCCTCCTTTCCTTCTTTGTTTTTTGACATTCAATTCTGAATCCCTCCTTTCCTTCTTTGTTTTTCGACATTAAATTCAAATCTGAAATCCCATCCTCGAGCTATTTGCATTCATGGACGGGGTAAAATACGTGCGGGCGGGTAATAATATACACGTGGGCTCTTTATTTTTCTCTCTTTCCTTCTTATAGTGGGATGGTTTCCCACTTTCCTAATTTTCTCTGTCAAACTTTAAAAATCCCTCCTTTCCTTCTTTATGCATTTTCCTTGCTCATTACGGGATGGCTTCCCACTTTCCTATTTTTTCTCTATCAAACCTGGAATCCCTCATTTCCTTCTATGTTTTTGACATTCAATTCCGAATCCCTCCTTTTCTTCTTTATTTTTGGACATTAAATTCAAATCTGAAATCCCTCCTTTACTTCTGTATTCACTTTCCTTCCCCCTTCTTTCCTTCTTTATTTTCTTTCTTTCCTTCCTTATTACGGGATGACTTTCCACTTTAACCAGGTGGCTCGCTAATGTTCAAGCAATTTATCTACATATATAAATTGGTCAGTTTTCGTGTATAGAAGCAATGTGGTACTAATAAATTCTATGACGAACCAACTCTATAACATAGGTATTACTTAGCTCATGTGGTAGCAGCCCTAAAGATCTATGGTGAGATCACAAGTTCGAAACCCCATGCCTGCTATTTTTTTGTTCAGCCCACATTTTTTTTTTCTTCCCTGAACCAGCTGGGTGCGGCCCAGGGCGATGTATGAACAAAAAAAGTAAGGCCCATGAGAACGGACGAGAATAAAATCACACGGGCAGAAACTATTAGTACCACCTCGGATAGTTAAAATCTCAAAAGTATAATTACTAATAGGGAGAATTGGTTTTATACCCTTAGTTGTGTCCCGCTCGTCAGGATTGCCCCTAGTTTCTGAAAACACGTGGTCTTGCCCAACCCACTTTGGTCGTCTTGTGCGTTTGCCCTTTGACCGTCACTTTGAAAACTTCATAACTAATTCATACTAAATCAGAAAAATGCAAATAAGATACCAAAATGTTCGGAAAAATATCACCTGTATGTCAATGTCACTTGCATTCATGACAAAAGTGTTGGTAAGTGTCCATCCGAGTTTTAGCTCTTACGATACCACCATTAAGTGTAAAATCTAAAAAAGTCAAAAAAAAGTTGGTGGCAAAGAATAACAAATGTTTTAAGTGCTTGCCAAGTTTCATCAGGGAATGACATTCGTGGAAGTCGTGGCAAAAAAAATAGTTTTTTTGCCACGACTTCCACGAATGTCATTCCCTGATGAAACTTGGCAAGCACTTGAAACATTTGTCATTCTTTGCCATCAACAAATTTTTTGAATTTTTTTAGATTTTACTGTTCATGGTGGTATCATAAGAGCTAAAACCCAGATGGGCACTTGCCAACACTTTTGTCATGAATGCAAGTGACATTGACATACAAGTGATGTTTTTCCAAACATTTTGGTATCTTATTTGCATGTTTCTGATTTAGTATGAATTAAGGCCCATGAGAACAGACGAGAATAAAATCACACGGGCAGAAACTATTAGTACCACCTCGGATAGTTAAAATCTCAAAAGTATAATTACTAATAGGGAGAATTGGTTTTATACCCTTAGTTGTGTCTCGCTCGTCAGGATTGCCCCTAGTTTCTGAAAACACGTGGTCTTGCCCAACCCACTTTGGTCGTCTTGTGCTTTTGCCCTTTGACCGTCACTTTGAAAACTTCATAACTAATTCATACTAAATCAGAAAAATGCAAATAAGATACCAAAATGTTCGGAAAAACATCACCTGTATGTCAATGTCACTTGCATTCATGACACAAGTATTGGTAAGTGTCCATCCGAGTTTTAGCTCTTACGATACCACCATTGAGTGTAAAATCTAAAAAAGTTGGTGGCGAAGAATAACAAATTTTTTGAATTTTTTTAGATTTTACTGTTCATGGTGATATCATAAGAGCTAAAACCCAGATGGGCACTTGCCAACACTTTTGTCATGAATGCAAGTGACATTGACATACAGGTGATGTTTTTCCAAACATTTTGGTATCTTATTTGCATGTTTCTGATTTAGTATGAATTAGCTATGACGTTTTCAAAGTGACGGTCAAACAGTCAAATGGCAAAAGCACAACACGACCAAAGTGGGTTGGGCAAGACCACGTGTTTTCAGAAACTAGGGGCAATCCTGACGAGGGGGACACAACTAAGGGTATAAAACCAATTATCCCTTACTAATATGGGTGAACTGATGAAAAAATTGGAGAAACACACCTTACTTTATTAGTAGGTATAGATATAGATATAGATATAGATTTGAAAAAACTTCTTCACATCAGGTTGGAGAGAGGAATACAAATGCTCTTGCGAGGCATTGTCGGCCTTTTGCCAGGACAGTGAGAGAGTGGAGAGAAGAATCGTTGCATGCGTTCTCACTCCCTGTATAAAAGATATGCATTTGATTTTATTGTTATATTTTGAATGATTGGTATTTCGAATCAAATACTAATTTGGCCCAAACAAAAATATTTTATGCTATTTTTTGAATGATTTTATTGTTATATTTTGAAAGATATGCATTTCTATGGCATCAACATATGCAAGAAAATGACACACCCATGACATTTTGACCCAAACAAAAATATTTTATGTCATGGAAGTAACACTTTCATGAAAAAAATGCTGACGAAAACACGCATTGTCATGAATGTGTTGCTGACATACTTCTATGACAAAAAATAATGACAAAAAATGAAATTTTTGTACCGGGTGGGCAGGCGGCGCACCTGGATGATGTTTATTGTGCCTTCCATGACGTAAAAAATAATGGTAGAAGTGAGGGCTAGATTTTTTCGGTGATTCCTCGGATGAGTTTCGCCTGGCACAATATACAGTTGGTGGCAAAAGCTATGTTCTTTTGGATCCCCTTCTAGCTTTGGCTGGCCTCCTCTCAGGATTATTCGTGGCGGCGGTTAGGTCACGGTGATTGATGTCCTTTGATGGTGTTTGAAGTTCTCATCGCTTTGCAGAGTGCTTATGTTTGCTCTATTTCTGAGGGTGGTTGATGTGTGGCTAGTAGGAGGTGCACTGGTTGTCTTGGTGGAACATTGCCCTTCGGTGGCGTGTGCGGTTCTCGTTGTCGCGACGTGATCTTGGCGGTGGGCTGCCCTTCAACGACATGTGTTACTCCCCTAGTGTTGTATGGTTAAGAGTGATCGTTGAGTAAGCGGGCGACCTTTTCCTCTTCATCCTATCGGTGTTGGGACTCCTTTCGACTGGTCCAATAGACTCCTCCCTGCTCTTCTCAATGTCGGGACTCCTTTTGATTGAACCAACAGGACGCATCCCTACTCTTCTCAGCCTGTTCTCGATGGGTGCTAAGTACTCCCTCCGGTCCTTTTTAGTTCGCATATAAGATTTGTCTGAAGTTAAGCCTCTTAAAGTTTGACCAACTTTATAGAAAAAAATACCAACATCCACAATGTGAAATCAATATCATTGGATGCGTCATGACTTAAATTTTCATATTGTATAACTTTAGCATGGTCGATGTTGATATTTTTTCATATAAATATGGTTAAACTTTATGAAGTTTGACTTCAGACAATTTTTATATGCAGAGTAAAAAGGACCGGAGGGAGTACAAAGCTTGGTCTACTTGGCATAGCTAGTTTCCAGTTGGTTCCTTGTCTTTGTTTCCTCTGTTCTTTCGTGTGCGAGTGTCATGTGCTACATCATGTAGCCGTTGTATTGTATTTTGGCCTTGCTTTAAAAAAAATGAAAAATGCTTCAGTCTGCCTTTTGCTTGCCGTAGTTGCCCTAATTTATTTTAGGCAAGTTTGATTTAGGACAAAATAGAAACTTCAGTTAAGTTTGAATGGAGAATATTTTTTTGTTTTTTTTGTAGAAGCTTACTTTATCTAATCTTAATTTGGAAATGCAACTGTAATCTAATCTACAAGTGTACCCTTAGTATATTGGAGCCTGCCAGCCTAGCACTTAGTTCTGAACTTCTGATTGCATATCCATTTACATCTATATAAGTACGAACCAGGAAGCATCCTTATCCCTTTCATAAGAAGCAGATCCAGGTAGCTTCCGATCGATTTGGCATCCACTGCACCTCCGTGCATTTTACCGCCGTTTGTTTCATGCTTCGCCGCTGGCCTGCCGCCGCCTGCTCATCTCTCGGTGACAAGATCGGCTCCTTTCAGGCCTGCAAGCTGCAACATTCCTCCTGCCCGGCCGGTATGTCACTATCACTATGTAATAGCATTACTACTTGTGAACTGGTAGGAGTACATATGAAGCATGTTTTCATCAGTTTTAGGTGAGTCAGTTTTACATGTGCTTGAAATTCATGTGTTTACGGCAGAATTTGGTTTGGGTCTGAAGCTAAACCGCGAAAACTCATCCATTCCAGTCAGTGCAAACAAACGAGGAGCAATTAACATGGCTGGTGGAGGGCCTCTGGAGCTCTGGAACCACCGTTCGATGCAGATCCTGGTCCTCCTCAGCCTCGGGCTCCAAGTCGTCCTCTTCGTCTTCGCCGGGATCCGCCGGCGTGAAGCCTTCCCCGTGCGGAGGCTCCTCCTGTAGCTAGCATACCACATGGCCGACTCCACGGCCGTGTACGCCGTTGGCCACCTGTCGTTCAGCAGCACCGTGCGAGAGCATCAGCTCGTCGCGTTCTGGGCGCCGTTCCTGCTGCTGCACCTCGGCGGCCCGGACAACATCACCGCCTATGCCCTCCAGGACAACCAGCTCTGGCTTCGTCACCTCCAAATCCTCGTCGTGCAGGTCCTCGGAGCAGCCTACGTCATCCACAAGAACATCGATGGAGGTAGCAGCGGGAGGCTGCTCCGGCTTGCCTCCGGCTTGATGTTCACGGTTGGATTTGTCAAGTACGGGGAGAGGACGTGGGCGCTCAAGTGTGGCACCCTGGAAAGCATCGGCGCCTCGGTCAAGACGCAGCCGCCCGCCATCCATAAACATTTCCACCGTCAGGACGAAGCGTCGGACGAGGAATTCCTCGTGCGACGAGCCCACTCGCTGTTCCACGTCTGCAAGCGTGCCATTGTTGATTCTTCGGTGATCGAGAAGGACTCCGTGGAGGGGCAGGAAGAGTACACCACCAAGATGATGCGCAAAGTGGAGCTATGGGCGCTGATGGAGATCGAGCTCTCCCTCATGTACGACGTACTCTACACCAAGGCGGCCGTGGTCCACACCACTGCCGGCTATCTGGTCCGTGTCGTCTCGCCGCTCACCACTGCCGCCTCGCTGGTGCTGTTCCAGCTCACGCCCAAGGACGGCCACATCGGAGCCGACGTGGTCATCACCTACGTCCTGCTGGGTGGCGCCTTGTTCATGGAGACGACGTCGCTCGTGAACGCGCTAGGATCGTCTTGGACGTTTGCGTTCCTGAGCACCACCAGGTGGCGATGGCTCCGGTACGTAGCCCTGTGCAACGGGAGATGGGACAGTCTCCGACGTAGGGTTGTGTCTCTTCACCATCTTGTCAAGGGAGGATTTCCTGGTGGTAGCAGCAGGTACAGATCGAGGAGGTGGTCATACATCATCGGGCAGTACAACATGCTGCACTTGTGCACGCGCCCCGCCGACACACTGCTCACCAGCCCGCTGCTCGGTAGGCTGGCCAGGACGCTGGGACCCAACGGGTGGTGGAACAGGAAGCACTACTCAGGGACCGTCAAGATATCGGTTTCAGTCAAGAAACACATCTCTCTACACATGGGGCGGCTGTACAAACACGGGACGCTCAACTCCCTGGGCATGCTCAGGAAGAAGTGGGGCGAGGAGCCGCTGGACCGTCGAGGGCTGTACGAAGGCATTCTGAAAGACTCCCTGGGTGTCGAGTTCCAGGAGGGCATCATCATCTGGCACATCGCCACCGACATCTTCCTGGCCAAGAGCCAGAGAGCCAAGGCCGAGGACGCGGCGCCACGCGTGGAGGCCATCGTGATGCTGTCCGACTACATGATGTTCCTCATGGTGGATCGCCCCTACATGCTGCCAGGCCAACCCCAAAACAGGTTGTACCAACGTACCTGCGAGAATCTGGTCAGCATGCGATTAACAGATGATCCTGAGTACCCAAACCGCCGACGCAGAGGTATGATCAAGAATCTGTTCCGCGTGCGTGATGGCCCGGCTTCCGGCACTTCCAGGGCCTCCGAGAGACGTGATCTCGCCAACAGACTGTATGGTGAGTATGCGAGCCGAAGGTTCAGCCATGATGCTCCCCGTCTCACGTACGTAGCCCGACTTGCCAAACGGCTGCTACAGAAGGAGAGAGCCGACGGCACGGCCGACTCGTTGGACCTTGTGCTTGAGGTGTGGACGGACATTCTCGTCTACGCGGGCAACAAGTGCAGCAGGGAGTCCCATGCCAAGAAGCTCAACAGTGGCGGCGAGCTGACTACCATCCTGTGGCTCATGGCAGAACACCTCTACCAAGTGTCTCTCGAGGAAGCATCACTCGCGCAGAGAGACGATGATGTCTCTAACGTACTATAATTCGATCACTAACGTCCCAGTTGTATGTACATGTTGTGTTTTGAAAGTGAATCCGGCCACATGTAAATATATGTACTACTGATCTTCTCTTGCGCTTACCAACTGTGTTTCTATGAGTGAATCAGTGAACCACCCACAACTTAATTAGTGCACTGAAGAATCCGATCACAATGGAGTCGACTAGTAGGAACATGCGTGTCATAAATATTTCTGTACCTATCCCTGATTCCAAATTAAATTAGTATTGTCAGGCTACCAAATCATGAGCTGGTCCGCAAGATACAAACAACATATGGTACGTACCAACCGCAACATGCATATATGCTCAATTGTCGACACATGCGTGATTCCTCGCCATCTGTCTAGCTATAGCTATGTGTTTTTTGTTTCTCTTTACGAATTCGTCTGGGGAAAAGCCAAAAATAAATAAAATCCGCATGATCCGTGGCTCCACCAAACTTTTAAAATCCTGACTATGAATACATTAGCAAATAGGCTGTGAAATACATACAAATCGAGCAACACTACTTGAGAAATTGCATTGAGCAGGTGAGGTTTGTATGTTCAAATGATACATGTTTTTTTTCGAGTTGAGGAGGAGAGCTTCCAATTTCATTTCATTCAAAATGAAACTGATGACACAAAGTGTGGATGGGGAGTGAACCCTCAACAAACAAAAGGTTTAGCCAGATAAAACAGTCAACCCTTAACGTGGACTACTGGAAGTTGAGTGCATTTTGTCGGGTACTAGGCAAATATGACCTTTTTTTTTCTTTTTTTCGAAAAGGGGAGGACCCCGGAAATATGACCTTTCTTGAGTATTTATTTTTTGCATTTAGCAAACTGTTCTGCACCGGGTGCTTTTTCAGCACTTGGCAAACATTTCTTTGTCAAGTTTTTTTTTTTGCACTCATCAAAGAATTCTTTGCCGAGCATCTTTTTTCTGCATTCGGCAAACACTTATTTTTTGTTTTTCATTTTTCCTTCTCCTTTCTCTTATTTCTTTCCATGTGTACATTATTTGTTTTCTTTTTTTCCCTTTATGCTTTGTTCTTTTCTACATTTTTTCCTTTTCCATTTTTCTCCTCGTATTTTCTTTTGTATGCACTAAGTACATTTCTATGCATTTAGTGAATATAATAAACTTTTGAATTGCAAGTGCATGAATTTTGTGTTAGAATTGGGTTTAAAATGTTGGGAAATTGGGTTAAAATTGCTGAGAGGGCCTCCCTTTCGACCCACTACCCCCAAGTATACCTGGCCATGGGCAGCCCGGCCCGGTCGGCCCGACCTTGCCCACGGGCCGGGCCTGGGCCTAGGTTTTGAGCTCGAAGGCCGGGCCGGGCCGGGCCCGGACCCGTCATATGTGTGTTTAACGAAGAGGCCCGGCCCGAGGCCCGGCGGGCTTTTGCAGTGATGGGCCGGGCTTGGGCCTGTTTTTTGGCCCGACGACCGGGCCGGGCCGGGCTCGGGCCTGGGTTTTTTGCTTCAGGCTTGGTCAGGCCCGGCCCGAAGCCCGGCCCGGCCCTGCGGATGGCCAGGTATACCCCAAGCGAAGGTCTAGACTGAAATGGGTAGCTGACTCTGACTTCCTCAACATTGATGGTTCCTGGAACATTTCACTCATCAGGCAATACTTCTATCTGATAGACGTCACAGAGATTCTAAAAATAAAAAGCTCTCGCCAAGGGGAGGCTGATTCTATTGCTTGGCAACCGGATAAATACGTCAATGTTCTGAGAAGTCTGCTTAATTACATTTTGGCAAGAGAGGAGACAATGGCTCCACAGGGGACGGTGGCGTGCTGTGCTCGGCCTGATTGTCAGAACCTGGGCTCCGGGGACCCAAGAAAGGTTCGAACTCTGGGGTGTGCTCACAGAACCTCGCTAAGCCCGGCCTCTCTGCTCCCTATCTCGCGGCGATGCTCCGGTGTGCTCGAGCGAGAGGGGAGAAGACGACAGACACAACAGTTTACCCAGGTTTGGGCCACCTTGTGGTGTAAGACCCTACTCCTGCTTTGTGGATGGATTGCCTCGCGAGGGAGGATGAGAATGTGAGTACAAGGGGTAGTGGCCTCGGGAGACTTCAAGAATCGATCCCCGTCTAAGGTGACGCCCTAGCTATACTTATATTGGTCTTGGTCCTCTTACCCCAAAACACTAGGCGGGAAGGGTTGCCATAACGACCAATTTCGAAGAGAGGACAACAGTACAGCTTATCCTGACTAAAGGTGGTCTTCGCCTGCTAAAGCTTCCTGCCATGACGCGCCGGTGGGCTCGATGATGAGCTCCGTCCTGGCGAGCCCACCGTCTTGGTCTTCTTACGCCAAAGTGGCAACCTTTGGGGATTGCTTCGGGAACCGGCGTGTTGTCCTTGCTCCCTTAGCACGAAAGAGGAAAACATCCTTATCGCGCCTACTGGCGCCCTTCTGGCTCCGCCCGTTGCCACGCGCGTCACCCACATGGAGACGTAGGGCCGCGTCACTCCTTTGTCTGATCCTTGCCTCGTACGCCTCAGCGAAGGGCCTCAAGAGGAAGCCTCGGGGAGCTGCCTCGCGAGAGGGCCTCGCCAGGCCACTGGTGATGCTTGCTGGCGTGAACCGGTCCTCATGAGGGCCTTGCTCGTGAAGTCCGAAGGTGGGCCGTGCTGGGCGCACGACATGCGTTGCGCCTTGGGCCGCAGGCAGACGGGCCTGGGTACCCCCAGTCCCACGGGCCCGACAGTAGTCCCTGGGCCCGCGGCGTGCCCGACTCCGCTCGTTGAAGAAGGGAGTGAAGCGGCACGGGCCCTAACCGCCCGCGGGTCAAGCGTGACACGTGGCGCGCGACGGGGCGCCCCCACTTCTCCACGGCGCCTCGGCAACTGCCCGGGTTGACATAAGCCTGGCGGGCACTGTGCGGGACCATCATTGCTCCCCTGTCTCGCCTCCGTCTTGCATCTGCCTTGCTGCGCCCCCCTTTCCCCTGCGCGAGGCTCCTCCCTATCCAATCTCGAGCGCGCTTCTTCCTCCACCTTGCTCGCGGCCGCGACGTGCGAATGACGCCCGTCGGGAAGAAGGCAAAGCCCGCGATCCCGGCCGCAAGCCCTCATGTCATTGGGCCGGCGCTCCTGCCCTCCTCCGTCGCCGAGGAGACTTAGACCCGGTGCTCTTGCTGGTGGCCGGCGACCAGGACGAGGGGCAAGCGACCCAAATCTGGCCGGGCTCGGCAGCACAGAGTGGCCTGGGGGAGTCCGTCTACCCCTTCTTCCTCCACAACATTTACGCAGGTCTATCCCGCCGTTCTCTGATTTCTTCTATGCCATCCTCTCCCATTACCAGATCCACGCCCTTCACCTTCAGCCTAACTCCATTCTCCTCCTGGCCATCTTCGCCTTCTACTGCGAGGCCTTCATAGGCGTGAGGCCCTCGGTGGCGCTTTTCCGCCACTTCTTCAGCCTGCGGTTCACCGCCCAGGACCAGCGCTCCGCGTGCGTCTCCTTTGTCAATGTCAAAGGCGGAGGCGGCCGCCTGAAGGCCGGGAAGAAGGCGGAGGGCTACCGGCAGCGCTGGGTCTTCATGGATGCGTGCCGGGTCAGTCCGCTTTTGCAGACCCCGATGGCCCCACCCACGCAGAACTCCGGGTTGGGCCATAAGAAGCTTGTCGACCCCAGGGCAAAGCCCGTCCTGGAGCGGATAGCCGAGAACGGGGCTGCGAAGTTGTCAGGGCCGATGATCGTGAAGGAGTTCCTGGGGCAGCGCATCGCGCCGCTGTAGGCGTACTCACGACCCGTGTGGGAGTACACCGGTGCTGGGGACGCAATGAGGCTGTACACCGCCGGCCTGACGATCGAGGAGCTAGACTGGGCCCTGGGGGCCCTACTCGGCTACCTCCCTGAGAACCGTCCTAAGGCTGCGTCCCCACTGTACAGCTGCGAGGACAGGGATGAGCTGGTCATAGAGATGCCCGCCTTCGACGAGTGGGGGCTTGTGCCGAGCGACCGCGCCAGCTCGCCCGTGGTGCTGTCCTCTAGCGAAAGCGACAGCGATGAGGACTCGGAGGGGACGAAGGACTACACCAAACGGGCGCCGCTGCCCCACCCCCACCAATCTCTTCGCGCATTCCCGGACGACGACGACACAAATGAGCGGCCCCAGGCGACGCCTCTTCGGTCCGCCGACGTGATGCGGGAGGCAGGGCCTAGCTCCGCGGCCGCCCAGCCACCGGTGGCGGGGGCCCATGCTGGCGGGGCGGCGGCCACATCCACGGCGGCCGCACCTCTCCGGGGGGCTCCTCAGGTCCTCAGGAAGAGTGGGGACCCGACTGGCCTTGGGAAGGACCGCGCCGAGCGCTCTGCGAGCAGCCCCGGGGTGGCGTACTGTAACACCCCAAAAATTTAATCATATTTTTATTAAGTAAAATTTGGCCAAAAAATAAAATTTTGATTTATAATAAGTCCTTTAATAATTTTTGAGCCTTTTCTGTTTCTGACTTTCAAAATTCTTCCCTCCATATAGGAATTTTCTTTTGGAAATAATATTGTGGGCTCTGGTAGTTTTCTTAAATCATTTTGTTTATATTTTAATAATAGTAGGAATTATTTTCATAATAAAATTTTGCCCAAAACAATTCTTTTAAAAGCTATTTCAATTCTTTAAATGCTTCTGTTGCACTAAGATCCTTTCAAATAATTCTTTCAAAAACCCACAAAAATTATGAGAGGTCATGTGATGCCTACATATCACTTTTATGCAAAAACCCATCTTGGTATTTTGAAAATTTTGAGTGAAACTACCTCTTTTCCATTCTGTCCATTTTCTTGAGTTACAACTGCAACCCCATTTTTCCTTACTCTAAAAATTCTGAAACTTGGCCATCTTATAGTCCTTCCAACCAAACCCTTAACTCTAGGAGCTCAACCCTATATGAATTTTGTAAGGTCACCGAATGCTCTCCTCAAATTCTGGTCCAGAAATGAATTCTTGTCAAACTTGCACTATCAAGTTTTTCTTTTGGTCAAACCAACCCTGCCATCCTCTATATCATCTAAAGAGACACCATTCTGCCAAATATCACTTCCATAAGAATTTTCTATATGACCATGGCATTTTGTCAAGCACCTTGTGTGCATGACAGCAATTTTGCCTCTTCCTAAACTACATTGCATACTTGGTCATATGGCCAAACCATCTTGTCCATAATCTCTGGGATCTCCAGGAGCATCCACCTGCCAAAACCCAGCATGATTGGATCACTGTAGTTGCCATTGGCAAATCGTCGAGCACGTTTCGTGCGTGTCCAGAGCGCGCACGGCATGCCTGGCGCGCGCGTATGGCCGTGCCCGTGCCCGAGCTCCTGCTGCTCCCCACAGCCACTTCCCTGCCCGTTCTAATCCACTACAAGCTTCTCTAGTAAGCCATGTACCCTGTCGACACCGTCCCCTGCCGACACCGTCCCCTGGCTCCTAGCCCCGCCCTCCACCGGCCAGCGCCACCACCGACTCGCGCCCATCGCTGTCACACGCTGACCGAAGCCACCTGGCCCTATCCGAGGCCGTCAGCATGCACGGAGCTTATCCGCCACCCAACCGACCTCATCTGCAGTCACCGACTACGGCCACCGGCCTCAACTACCCCCTCATCGCCATAAATGGCGATCGCCGCCGTGTCCGCCTTCTGGAAGCCATGGGAACCGCCTCTCCCTCCCTATAAAATCCATCCCGACCTCCCCTCGATCACCAGCTCTTCCCCTCGACCCTCTGTGAACATCCTGAGCAGCCAAAATGACCAAGCGCGGTCTTCTCCCTCCCCTCCGTCCGCCATTACCGTGGCCAAGCTTTGGCTAAATTCATCGCCACCAGTGCCTCCCCCTCTTCACCCCCTCCACCAGAAGCTCTCCCTCAACCTCGCAAACCCCTTCCCCTCCCAATTTTTGCTCGGGAACGACCGGAGGCGAAAGCCCCAATTTGGCCTCGCCGGAGTTCCACGGGAGGGCTCGCCGCCAACGATTTGGTGGGCCCTGGAGGCCGTGCCTCACATCGTTGGAACGGCCTCGGTCCCCTGAGCATCCCCATGGGCTCAGGTCATCGGGGGACGCCGCCGTTTGCCGGTGAGGATCGCCAGAGCTGCCGCTCCATTCGGCAGAAGGAAGAGAATGAGAAGGCGCCGGCTAGACCTAGTCAAACCTGACGAGTGGGCCCGGAAGGACCCACCGTCAGTGACTGGAAGTCACACCCGCGCCGGCTAAGTGTAGACGGGCTCCCGCAAAAGTCGCCTTCGCGCGAGAAAAGCGTAATCCCAGGAATACGCCATCGACGTCAACCGGTTTTCGCGCGGCCGAATAACCGGGCCCGGCCCAGTGACGCCACGCGGTTAAACAGCGCTCAGGGCGCAGTTCTGCACTTTTTCTTTTCCAGCAGATTTCAAATTAATTCCACAGCAGCTAAATCAAATCCAAATTGGATGATTCAAATTTCTGTAGATTCCTAAAATCATGCTCTTTTATTCCAGCCCAGGTGAACATTTTTCCTAAACTCTATTTCCACTGGACATTTTAAATAGTCATTTCTTTAATTATTTCAACTTAGAAACTCCCTAAGTAAATCATCTTAACTCCAAATAAATTGATTCTTTTTCTGTTATTCCTTAATTTTCATCTAGTTTATTTTAGTATTTATTTCAAAATTTTCCAGACAACTTTTTAGCACTGTTTTAGCTCTATGTGGTAATTTAAATGTTTTTGAAAATAGGAAATGGAGGGGAGATAAATATTTCAAACTTTTGGAGTGCACCCCACACTTCTGCATACTCAAGGCAAGCATCTTGAACACTTGATATGGTGATTGCTTGGGTAAATTCTTGAGAGAATTTGTGAGTCATGCATAAGGTTGAATTCAAATAAAATTTGCATGCATGTAGGATTGGCATGTTTCTCCGTACCATGCATCGTGTGCTTGTCATAACTAACTTGCAGGAGCAGGCATAAGAGAAATACCATTACCGGCAGAAGGGTGATCACGATAGAGCGTGATCATGCCTTGTTGATTATGCATGTTGGAGCATGCAAGGGTTGTGGCCCTGTTTGGTATTGCTGTTGGAAGAATACTTTGTTGTGCTAACCACTGCAGGAAATATTTGAGCCTCCTGAGTCGACCGTAGATCGAGTCTTGTTCCGGTAACCCCCATACTTGATTCGTGCTGCCACTTGTCCCTGCCATAGGTGGGGTATGGTTTAGTAAGTTGTTAACCCCTTTCCGTGCACACACCACATAGAGGGCCACAATGAGGGTTTCCACGATCATGGACTAAATCCTGTCATCGGGTCAGGGGGCATGGGTGTTTCCGGTTGTAGCCGAGAGGGGGGCACCCCTTGGAATCCGCGCGTATGAATAGTGATCCCATGCTATTCGAGATTGTAGTCTCCCCGACTCAAGAGTTTTTCTTGAAAGATGTTTTGGGTGATTCCTGGCATTCGGAAAGTTAATCTGGTGTGTGCTAGTTAGGTGTGTTTTCAACCCAAAGACCGTAATGGGAATTAGCCAGCATCTCGGTGTTGGCTAAAGAAATCCTATACACGTGGGTAAAGAGTACACCCTCTGCAGAGTTTAAACCTATTCGAATAGCCGTGTCCGCGGTTAAGGACTACAGTCTGGGTTGGTCAAGTGTCGGTCTCCGGAGGAAATAATTAATTTGAGCATGAATTATTTTGCAGAATAATTATTGTCACCCTGATGCTACCATGAATATTTTGCTATGCATATTAATATAATTGTGGTTATGCATATTATTGTGGACTAACCCGTTTCTCTTATTTTATTTTCCTGAGTGTCTCAGGGGCTGGCTAGACTACCCCGAGCATTCGGTTTTATTTTCAAGACCGACCGTGGCGTCACTTTTTGACACCCGACTGGCATTTCTTTTCAAGACCTCTTCATGGCGTCCCTCGAGTTCTTAGGCGGTCTATCACGCCACTACTCTTGTGGACACCCGATTGGCATTTCTTTTCAAGACCGACCGTGGCGTCACTTTTGACACCCGACTGGCATTTCTCTTCAAGACCTCTCGTGGCGTCGCTTGGATTCTCGGGCGGTCCTATCTCGCCCGAATTTCCTTTTAGACACCCGTTTGTCATTTCTCTTCAAGACCTCTTGTGGCGTCGCTTGCATTCTTGGGCGGTCCTGTCTCGCCCGAATTTCCTTTTAGACACCCGACTGGCATTTCTTTTATTTTCTTCTAGATTCTCGGGCGGTCCTGTCTCGCCCGATTCTCCATTAACTTTCATTGTTTGTCACTAACATATTATATTTCCCATTTTTCTGCACATGCTAATATTTTTATTATGCCATGATTTAATTTCTTTCTGCATGCATTTAATATATATATAGACCAGCATGAGCATACACATATAGTTTAGTTCATCATGATCATATATTTCATCTGCTGCATTCGGTATATCTTTTGTTCATGATGTTTGCGAGTACATTCCAACGTACTCACAGGCTTGTCCCCGGCTATTTACTTGGCCAGGTCAGGATTTCAGCGAGGAGTACCACCACGACGTCCACACGGAGCCTAGGATAGCAGCCACGCGGGATAGGAATTATCTAGGTCAGCCGTTCCTGTGGGAATGGAGCCCCTTCGATGTTGAAGACCCACGAGTCGCTTCCGTCATCCATCACCAGAATCATTGTTGTATCATTAGACCTTTATGGTCTTGTATCCAGTTATTGTAATTGCTTGGTAATCTGTAACAAGGACGTGTCCACCAGTAACAGTAATCCGGGGGCTGGTGGTGACACGAGGGGTTAATTTCTGGGATTTTGTGTCTCGGAAATCCGGCCTCGACACGTACGAGGATGGCGACGATGTGCTGTCTGCCGCTAAGAGGAAGAGGAAATGGACCCCTAGGATGAGTAAGCTCCCCGGTCCATTCTCATGTTGCGGGTCTGTGATCTGTCTGCCCGTGCTAACCCCTCGCCCATGCAGGTGACAGGACGGCAGCGAGAAGAGGAAGATAGTTGCCGGGGCGAAGGTGACCTCCGCCCCGAAAGCGACGTCGACGCTCGGTCGCGGCTTCAGCGGGCGTGGGGGCGCCTTGCATCGCCCTGGTGCTGTGCTCGGGTGCACGGGCGCCGCCACGCCCGGGCTTGCGGACGGCGCAACAGCCCACAACGCCTCTCCAGTACTGCAAGGGGGCCCAAACGCCGAGACCGCGATGGTCCAGCCCCTGGCGCCGCTTGCCAAGGCCGCGACATCTCAGCCCGCGGGGAAGGAGGGGGCGCCTCAGCCTCTGCCGGCTATCCTTACCCCCGCCACCAAGTGCGACGCAGGGCGCACCATGGCGCAGCCTCAAGCCGCGTTCACTCCCTAGGCCCAGCGGGCCGGCGTGGCTGTTCCCCCAGGCGCGCCACGGGAGTCGAGCGCAGGGAAGGATCTGGAGCCCCCCGTGCCCCAGGCGGATGATGCCGGGGCCTCTTCAACTACGATGACAACTAGCGCAGAGGCGCTGCCCCCTCGCCAGGCTCTCACGCTCGTGAACTGCGACACTTTGATCAGGCGCGGCGCCTTGGTTGACGTTCGGTTCGCACTCGACTGGCTCGGGGCAGACCTCCAGGATGCCGAAGGGCGCCTCGCCAAGGAGCGTCTGAAGCTCGCCTCAGGGTGGCGCCAGTTTGACACTGCCACCAAGGAGGCCCAGGGCCGGGCCGAGGCCACCATCACGGAGAGCAGGAAGGTAACCACCGAGGCGAAGGCAGCTCGTGAAAGCATGCTTGCCTAGGCGGGGGCGGCCGCCAAGCGCTGCGGCGAAGTGAAAGCCAGCCTGAAGGCGCTCTAGGACGAACGGGCCGTGCAGGCGCGACAACTCCAGCTGCAGGAGGATGCCCTCAAGACCCGCGAGGCGAAGCTTGCGGATCGCGACTCCAAATTGGCGAAGGTGGTGATCGAACAGGTCGCAGAGCGTGAGCGCTTGGAGGCATTGCAACGCCAGGTGACCGACGCCCAAGAGGCCCATGCCAAGCACGTCTCTGAGACGAACGCCAAGCTTGATACCAGGGAGAAGAAGGTCCAGGAGGATGCCGGCGGCGGACCGCGCTTCTTTCTCTTCGCTCAAGCTCAGGGCCCGCAAGGCGCTGAGTTCCATATGCAGGGAGAGGTTCGAGGCTCCGCTCGTAGCCCCCGATGCCGACTATGCCGAGCTTTCCTCCAAGCTTGTGGAAGAGCTTGCGGGCGCGGCCCTAAAGGTGGATGGCATCCTGGAGGAGAAATGCCGCGACCTCTTCTCCGTGGCGGCGACGCGCGTCTTCAGCCAACTCCTCCTTCGCGATCCTGGCTTCAACTTCGGCGAGGTGATAATCCCCGTCCCCGAGGAATCTCGTGATGACCTGGCGGAAGCTGTCGAGAGCCACGTGTGCGCGCTGCTCAGGAAGTTCTCCTGTAGTGGCAATGTGGAGCCCGGCGAGGTAGGCGATAGCGACTGCGACCCCTCTTCCTAAATCTTCCTACTATCGTCCCGCAATAGACTGCCCCCGCCTCGCACAGGCATAAGACAATGGTTTAATTTGTGAGATACTCGACGTTTGTAATAACTCTTTGTGGTCTGTGGGTTTCCTTTCCGTGCTTGCTTTTCCTTTTGCTTGCCTTTTTACTCTACATTGACAGGGCCCAACCCCGTGCGGGCCTCAGCCGTCGCTACAATGTCAGGTTGTGATGCCTAGACAAGGCCAGGAGGTGAGGGGCTCCGTGTTGGAGCAATAATTTACCTCCTTATGTTTTGGAGTTTGTTGACATAAACAGTATGGGACTTATGTGTTTGCTAGTGCACACAGAGTAACAGGTCCCTGGAATCAAGAGGAGTTTGATTCAAACGACGAAGATAATCCCCTGCGTGGCAGTGAAGGTTATCACCGAGGATTATGATAACAAGAGTGACCCCTCAAAAATTGCTGACGCGAAGCAATTGGTCCGGTGCTCATCCGAAGGAAGTGACTGCGACCGAGAAGATTGAAGACGAAGTGAAGACGTAGCATTTATTTCGTTGTTTCTCTTCTCTTTATTGAGTCACAAGACCACCGTACTATTAATAGGGGTGTAGCATTCGAAGCTTTGATTCCCTGATGCTAAAGCCAAGTCCTATGAAAGTTGTGAGAAAATCTCTTTGTGTTTCGAGCAAATACTTGCCAGCAAGAGACTGTGATCTTCTTCGCTGCGAGAGATTTGTCTCTGACCGAGGAGTTAGCATTACTTGGTCCTCAAGTAATGTTACCGTTGCTCTTTGAAATCCGACCGTTGTGAATGTGTCAGTTGGCCATTGGCTGGATCACGTGTCCAAAATGGTCATTTCCCACCAGGGAAGGCTGCGGCTATAAATAGCCACCCCGCGCCGGTGTTATCCTGTGGCTGCTCCGTTTGATTGTGAGAAGATTGTTGACCAACCCCCTCTCCTGAGTGATTTGAGTTTAAAATCCACCGAGAGAAAACCCCTAGAGCCAAAAAATTAGATAGTGGTTCAGCATCACTCGAATGTAAGTCCAGTACGCTCCGCCTATTACTCTTGAGAGCTGCAAACTGTCTAGATGGTTAGGTGTCAATTTCTTCAGAGACCAAGAGTAATTGTGGTTCTTGAAGAAAAAGTCTGTAAAGGTTTGGAGATCGCCTCAAGTATCTACCACGAGTAATCGACATCGATTGACGAACCAATTGTCGAGGAGAACAGGGCGAAGAGAGTTTATGTTCCGTGTTAAGTCACAACCCCTCCAACCAGACATAGTCCTTGTGCAGAAGGACGAACTGGTCTACCAAATTCCTTGTCGCCATCGAGCATCACTGGTTACGTCCATTCCTCTTTACATTTGAACTATTTCAATCATGTGATGTGTCGTGATGCATGCTTTTAGTTTCCATTCATTAGTTTGTACTCGCTCACTGTACTCTGTTTACATTCGCTCCGCTGCTGGGTTCCGAGGGTTTTGATATTTCCGAAGAAATTTTACAACTCCCATTCACCCCCTCTGGTAGACATACTTCATTCCTACAATTGGTATCAGAGCAAGGTACTCCTTGACTCTGCTCATTTTGGTCTAACCACCTTCGAGTTTAAGTATGCCTTCAGTGAGCTACAAGTCACATCTCAAGATTCCCGTCTTTGATGGGACGGACTATCCCTTCTAGAAAGAGAAGATGAAGATCCATGTCTGAGCCATTGATGATGATATGTGGAACGTGGTGCAGTTCGGATTCACGGTTGAAGTACCCCAGGCCCCCACTGACCTCGAGAAGAAGCTTATTCAGATGGACGCTCAAGCCAAAGATGAAATTGGTGGCCATCTCTCTCGGGCTCAATTTCTTCGCTATCGTCAGTGTGAAACTGCAAAGGATTTGTGGGACATTCTCAAAAAGATAAATGTGGGTGTTTGAACTTAGAAAGAAGCTCGCATTGATACTCTTCGGGCGAAGTTCAATCGGTTCAAGCGAATCGGAAATGAAAGCTGTCAGCAAACCTTCGATCGTCTGAGTGACATTGCAGACGAGCTGCAAGGTCTCGGCGCCAAAGACATCACTGACCACGAAGTAGTGAAGAAACTGCTTTGATCTCTTGAGAACTCTTTCGACACACTAGTTCTGATGATTAGGGAACGGGCTAATTTCAAAGTTCTCGACTCTATTGATATCATGCATGGAAAGGCTAAACACCCATGAGGAACAAGAAGAAGAAAAGAGAGATCTCTATGGCTCAAGTCACCGCAAAAGTCATGCTCACAAGGCTGTGGCTGATTCTTCCTCAGAAGGAAATGCCGAAGAAGATTTAGATGACCCAGAAAGGATCAGCAAAGATCTCGCATTAATCACAAAAAGATTCCAATGCCTTCACAGGAAGAACCAGTTTCAGAAGAAGGAATTCAACAACTCTGGCGACTCAAAATCTTTATCAAAACCTACTGGAGATTACACCTGCTTCAAGTGCAAAAGCAAGAACATTTCATTTCGGACTGCCCTCTCTGGGAAGCTGAAATCCGTGCCAGTGGAAGATATGATTCAGGAAACTACCACGGCAAAGGCAAGAGCAAGAACTACGACTCCGATGATGAGAAGAATACGAAGAAGTTCTTCAAGAAGAAGGATAACACCGCCTCCAAGTCTTGGTCAAGATCTTCCTCAAGGAATCCTTCCAAGTCCTCCTCCAACCGCAAGAATACCTCTCACTAGGCCAAGGTGTACATCGGCAAGGAGATGGACTCCGATGAAGAAGAATCATCTGACTCTGAAGAAGCTGATGAATCCGATGAGGATTCTGATTCCGGCATGGTTGGTATAGCATGTGCCTCCACCCCTGCATCAAGCTTCTTCGAGAATCATTCAAGCGATGATGAATCTCCTGCTTACTGCTTCATGGCCAAAGCTTCGAAAGAAAAGGTATCCTCCAAACATCACAAGGTTCACTCCAGCGATCAATATTCTTCAGATGAGGATGACCATGCTAAACTGATCAAAATTGCAAATATTCAACAAAACTCTCTTGAGAAAGTTGAGAAAATCCTCCGGAAATCTGAAGGGTTGTTGGTTGTGGAGATGGAGAAAAATCAGTCATTGACAGAAGAGCATTCCGCTCTCAAGTCACGAATGGAAGAACTATCAACTTGTCATGATTTTCTCTCGGCCAACCACGAGAGATTGACTTATGATTACCTGAAAAGGAAACAGGAACTCGAGTCGCTGAGAGAGGCTCATGATGACTTGATCAGAGAAAATTCTCTTCTCACCCAACAACTCAAAGAGAAACCTGAAGTGTTTATACCACCTTGCTTAAAATGCCTTGAACGCAACAATGCTGAATCAAATGCCGAATCTTCTGTGAATGCTAACCCCTCTGTCGAGGAAAATGATTCTGTGTCTGATGAGAATGCTTGGTTGAAGGATCTTATTTAGATAGGAATGTTCAAGTCTCTCAAAGGGCATCAAACCCTTTGTGATGTACTGAAGAAATCCATTCTTCACAAAAATCCCAGGAAAGAAGGTATCAGTTTCGAAAGGAAACTGAATGAAAATGGCTCCTACTAGGAACCAGATCAATATCCTCACACTGTGTGGGTTCCTGCCAAGAGCAAAATTCTTGATCCATCTTTGCTTTCGGAATACGACTCTCCTAGCCCTGAATACTCTTATGATGATTCTCTGGACAACTACAAGCTATTCAAAAACCAACATGATGAGGCTGTTGCTCGCTATGTTGGACCAAACAGGAGGAATGGCCCCCCAAAGAAAGCTATCTGGGTGCCCAGGAAAACTATCGAAGCATTGCCTATTACTACTGTTCTAACCATGCAGACAGAAAATAGTCGTTACTTCCTTACAAAAGTTCGACATAATGATGTACATGCATACCTCATTCAACCACTATACTCATTCGTATGGAAAGAATTTCAATGCCTATTCCTTTGATTATGCTCGCACTTCTTCGAGTAATAATCAAGGTTATCGAAAGAAATCATATCCTGCTCGCTCTCTTGTTTTGAAGCCACCTGCAAAGATGTGGGTGGTTAAGAAAGCCTAATTCCTCTACAAGACTATGTCTCCGGGTGTACCGAATGGATAATGGATAGTGGATGCACTAGTCATATGACCGGAGACAAGTCGTTGTTTGTCGACCCCAAATTAACTGCTTCATCTCACAAGTATATTACTTTCGGTGACAACAACAAAGGAAAGGTAATTGGGTTAGGTAAAATTGCTATATCCGAAGACAAGAACATTGATGATGTTTTACTTGTTCAGTCTCTTGGATTCAATCTCATGTCAGTTGGCAACCTTTGTGATCTAGGCATGCTAGTTCTATTTTCCATATCCAAATTCATTGTCTTTATGGCCTCTGACAATTCCTTTGTCTTTGAGGGAAATAGAAAGGGTGATTTATATATTGAGGATTTCTCTAAGGGTCCCTCAGTCCAAACTTGTTTGCTTGCAAAAGCAACCGAAGGATGGCTGTGGCACCGAAGACTTGGTCATGCAGGTATGAGAAATTTGCAGACTCTCATGAAGACAAATCATCTCCGTGGCATTCCTGATGTGAAATTCGACAAGGATTGTCTCTGTGGTGTGTGTGAGGCCGGTAAATTGGCCAAGAAGCATCATTTGTCAAAGACTATCATGACCACAACAAGACCTCTGGAAATTATTCATATGGATTTATTCAGACCTCAAAACTATGCAAGTTTCGGAGGCAGTCATTATGGCTGGTTATTGTTGATGATTTCTCTCATTACACTTGGGTATTCTTTCTTGAAGACAAAACCTGCACCCAAGACATCCTCAAAAGATTTGCCAAGAAGGCCCAAAATGAATATGATGTGCGAATTAAGCATGTTAGAAGCGACAATGGTACTGAGTTCAAAAATACTCATATCAAAGATTTTCTCGACGAAAATGGTATAACTCATGAGTTCTCTGCCGCATACACTCCCCAACAGAATGGAGTTGTTGAGTGAAAGAATTGAACTCTCATCGAAATGGCGAGAACAATGCTAAGTGAGTATAAAACTCCTATTCGCTTCTGGGCTGATGCTATTAACACTGCTTGTCATGTTGTGAATCATGTTTATCTTCACAAATTCCTTAAGAAAACTTCATATGAGCTCATCACTGGCAAGAAACCAAATGTTTCTTATTTACGTGTTTTTGGTGCACCTTGCTATATTCGTGACATGAATCATAATTCCAAGTTTGCACCTAAGGTACATGAAGGTTTTCTTCTTGGTTATGGCTCAAACTCGCATACTTATCGTGTCTATAAATCTCACCACGGGAAAGTTATGGAAATGGTAAATATGCGGTTTGATGAATCTAACGGCTCCCAAAAGGAGCACCTGCCTAATGTGCTAGATGAACCATCGATTTTGGGTGCTATTCGGCAAATGGCCATTGGGAGCGCCAGGCCAGTTGAAGGAAATGTACCTGACTCTTCCAATGATGATGCCCCCATGACTCGAAGCAGAACACGCCAAGCCACTGCCGAAGAAAATGCTATTGCGAACACAAATGGCAACCAGAATGCAAACGCCAATCAAAATGGCAATCCCGATGAAAATGGCGACACAAATGCTCATCCCGATGCTGATGCCGAGGAAAATGAAAATGATCATCAAGATGAAAATCCTCTTCCATGAGTGGCTAATCGAGTTGACCCTGCAATAATTCTCGAAGATCTCGAGAATCCAGGTTATCGACCCACAACTCGTTCTCGCACTTGTTTGGCTAACTATTGTGGCAGTTTGTCCTTTATCTCATTGACAGAACCTACCAAGTATGAAGAAGCCATGAATGATCCCGATTGGATGAATGCCATGCAAGAAGAGTTGGTGTAATACGAATTGAATGATGTATGGGAATTGGTCGACAAACCAAATCCCAAGAAGCACAATATCATCGGCACAAAATGGATATTCCGGAATTTGCAAGATGAAAATGGCATTGTTGTGAGAAACAAAGCACATCTTGTCGCTCAAGGGTATACACAGGTAGAAAGTATTGATTTCGGTGAAACTTATGCTCCTGTTGCTTGCCTTGAGGCAATTCGTATTCTTCTCGCTTATGCAAACTACAATGATATCCTGCTTTATCAAATGGATGTGAAAAGATCTTTCCTCAATGGTGAAATTGATGAGGAAGTATATGTTAGGCAGCCACCTGGCTTTGAAAACCCTCAGTTTCCTAACAAAGTTTTCAGGTTGAAAAAGGCTCTATATGGGCTGAAGCAAGCCCCTCAAGCTTGGTATGACACCTTGAAAAGGTTTCTGCTTGATAAAGGGTTCAAGCCAGGATCCACTGATTCCACTCTTTTCACATGTGCTATTGATGGTGATCTATTCGTGTGTCAAATTTATGTGGATGATATTATTTTCGCCTGTACTAACAATGCTTGCAGCATGGAGTTCAGGCGAATGATGTCCGAGAAATATCAAATGTCTATGATGGGTGAACTTAAGTTCTTTCTCAGACTGCAAATACGTCAACAGGACAATGCACTACAAAAAAAATACACTTCCGTGATGATACGTGTTTGTCACAGTAGGTCACGTTTTCTGTCATGCATGTACATCCATGATGATTTTATGACAGAATCAAGATAGTCATACCTGTGCTGTCGTAGAAGTGTTCCATGACATTACCAAAATTATCATCACGGAAGTGTCCACTTCCATGACGATAAATCGCGCGTCATAGAAGTGCTTTCGTCAAGGGTGACCGACACGTGGCATCCACCGTAACGGGTCGCCATTAAGCTATCGGGTTCTGGTTTGGATCCGATAACCCATTAACAGCTGGGACCAATGAGGATTTTCCACGTGTAAAATTATCATTGGCTATAGCAACCACGTGTCAGCACCGCCAAAGGACAGATGTCAACTGCCCAATGGACAGGAGGCGCCTATGATACATCGACATGTGGCAAGGCCCAACAGTGCCCATTTAGGTTAAAAAGGCTGGCCCAGTCAAAATTAGCGGGCTGGCCCATTAACGGCCTGCTTGCAGACGGCCCATTCGCAGTTAAGGCCCGTACGGCTAGTGTCAAATCGGCCCGTCAACGGCACATTCTAAACTTGTCATCATTGCGGCCCATAGTCACTTCTGGCTCGTTAACGGTCCGCTAAGTATTTGGGCCGAATTACAGCCCGGTGTGTTTCCGGCCTGTTAAAGGTCCTGCTTCATTTGGGCCCATTTATTGGCCATTGAAACTTTCGGCCCATAAACAACCGTGAAGGATTTAGGTCATATTCGGCCATGTCTGACATTCGGCCTGTTAGAGGCCCACTGTAGATTTGGGCCACTTCCAGCCTGTTGTGATTTTTGGCCTGTTAACGTCGAATGAAATACATGGGCCATATGTGGCCCAATGTCACAGCGGGCCTATTAACGGCCCATATAAAACTGATACTAATCAAGCCCGACCGAATTTTCGGCCTGTTAAAGGCCCATGTAGTAGGTCGGCGCATTTGCGGCCCGTCTGAATTTTGGCCTGTGAACGATCCGCATTGTAAATGGTCCACCACAAGCTGAGATACATTTCGGCCTGCTAATGACTAGTGGGTTATTTGGCCCAATCAGGGCCCAATCTCACTTTCGGCCTATTAAAGGCCCATGTTATTTATGGGCTCGAGATATTTACACATGTTAACGGCCTATTGTTACCGAGGGCCCAAATTATGTTTAGGCCTATTAAAGGCCCACTAGGGGCACAGGCCTACCAAAAATATGAAAGCTTATGCTAATTTAGGCCCAGATATTTTTAGTGGGGTACATGAAAATTACGACCCATAATCGTTTTTAGCCCAATTGGAATGGGCCTGACGAATGTTGGCACGTTGGGCTCCTACGAAGCTTTCGGCCAAATACATTACTAAGATAAACCTACACTATACAAAAATAGCATCGTAATTTCTACAGCCTTTGGCAGCACGATAAATGCTGTATCACAACAAAATAAATTCCAGCCATACAACAAAAGGCATGTTGGCATAAAGTTTACAGTCCTTGCAGATAAAAGCACCATCAGATGTATGGAAGCACAGATCATTTGACCTGAGTGTTAATGTTTCAGGCTGTAGAATCTGATTTAGTAGCATGATCTTCCCCTTTTTTCCGCCATTGCTCTTGAACAACGAAGCAAATTTCTGATAGTCTGGTTTCAAAACCATTCATATCTTGACGACATTTGTCAACCACTATTCTTGTTTCTGAAATGACGTCCATTAGGGATTGGACCTGTGTCTGGAGCACAGATATATCACTCTGTCTAGCTGGAAGATTTTGTTTAGTAGGCGATTTGGATGAGGTTACCTTGACAACCAACCCAGAATTATGCAGGAAGGTGCTTTTTGCACTGTTAGTGGAGAGATACTGACGCATTGCAGCAAGAGGTGACATTGTGCCTGTGGTAGCCTTGTCACCTTCAGGTGGTTGTGGCTGTTCAATCATTTGTTCCATAGCTTGCTGAAAGTTTGAACTTGTAGATTAGTGTACCAGATAAGTTACTAATGAGACAAAAACAAACAAAGTAGGTTTCAGGTTTATACATAACGTATTTTGGTGAACTACTGTAATACATTAGCATGTATTGTAGTGCCAACTACATAATAAAATCACTTTCGAAACATATGTCCATGTAGCATGCCTACTGTATTGTCTATTTCCTCACATTTGTTGATATGTAAGGATAAAGAGACACGGTTTAAAGTAGGATGAACATAGTATGACATCATTCATATCATGGGCAAACAGATATAAAACAAACATGCTATTGTATCATTGTGTGGGCACGTGAACATCACAACTAGATTACAGATCAAGACCAAAAGAACATCCTTCATCTCTTTTAAACCGTGTAAGGTGAAATGATACGTTTAGACAACTGTGTATAAAAGTGAACATAGTAACTGACATTGGCTGCAAACCAAGCAGTTAAATGAACATGTCACAGTAACAAGCAGTTCAAAGGCAGGAGGAGTAAGGACTTACAACAGCGGCTTGAACTGGTGTGCTCATGCCCTTCATCTTGCTGGTGTGGCAATCCTTGAAGATTTGCACTGCATTCGGTTCAGGTTCTTTTTGGTCCGCACGGGCTTTCCTCTGTATTTGGAACAAGTCAATATAGATACGATAATATGGCACCGAAAAAAGAAGGAACTAGCAGCTATTTACAAGAGCCTTGTAGTGTGCAATATAGCTACGAGATCCTGTTGTCTGTTGGAATTTCACTTTAGAACGGTTGGTCTTGTTCTTCAAATAGTTAGCCTAGAAGAAGATACACTTGTAAGGCACATATGTAAATATAAGTTCAATATGTGGTCTGATCAAATACATATACCCTACCTGATACTTTGGATCAGACCAGTGTTTAACAAGGGCTGTCCAGTCTTCATCTGTAATATATTCCACTGGAGATGTTTGGGCGATTTCATTGTTAGCCTTGCCTTCAAAGTGAGTTTTTCTAAGGTGATACCGATGCTGTCGCAGAGCAGACTGAAAAACATGAGTGCATGCTTGTTTAGTTGCATCATCTTTCGGATCCAACTTGAACCTCATCTGTTGAAAAAAGAATGTGAGTCTTATTAGGTGGAAGCTAGAAAGTATGGGACAGAGCAAGACAATATTACAAATTGCGATGAATAACATTACTTACGGATAAATGGTCAAGGAAGGTGTTAAACTGGGTATTGTCTTTCTCATTCCTGTACTGGATCCACGTTGGGAGGATACGTGCATGACACCTAACGGAAACAGCTGCCTCTGATACTAACTTGGCTGACTTTGTAGGATCACATGGCCTTTTTAAACCTGCCTCAAAATGGATCTCCATTCTTCCTCCTTTAGATTTTGTTAGTCTGTCAAGCATTATCCCTGATGTTTGTTTCCGCTTGCGCCGTGGTGCTAGTTCAACAACGAATATGGAAAGTGTTAGTGCACATCAAACCGTGAGAGTACATATAAAGGAGCATGCAACTGCAACTTGACTCGGTCAGGTACCGTCTTGGTGTTGATGCTCACGAGGTTCATCTGATCTTGCCAAGTCCTGTTGTGTCAGCAGTGCTTCGGAAGTAGTGTTAGGTGTGAAGGCAGCTTGGGAACTGGCCAGTTGCGGAGCAAACGAACGAGTGACTCATTGAGATGCCGGTACGGTTGAAGCGGATGCTGCAGCTGGTGGAGCAGGTGATACTGTGTTTGTAGATTTAGCCAGTGGACTTGGACCTTCTACTGCATTATAAGTACTAGCAGAATCTCGAGGGCAGATCCTTTTCTGTTGCACCCGATGAGTAACACCATTCCCTACTATATTCTTTTCCTTGCTCTTTTTTGACTTTGCCATGTCAAGCCGTACCCACAACACAAAAGAATAAAATCGCTCTTTAGAACTCATTGATGCATGATACAGACAAGCAATACTTTGATGTAAGACAACCATATGAGGATGGAATATGTAAGAAAAGCAGGACGGCGTGACATATTCACAGCTATGATGTGTAAACTAAGCAGAAGGATTTTCAAGAAAATAGAAATAATGCAAGCTAGACACCATATGAAAGATGCAACCAATATCACTCTGCCAAGTTAAAAGTGTCTTGTCATAAGTGGCATTTCGAAAAATTAGAAGCAGTACAACCTAGAAATCAATGCAAGATGCAACCACTATCAAACTGCCATGTTAAAAGCGTCCAATCATGAGTGACTGATGTGGGATACACAACAACAGTACTTTGATGTAAGAACATGGTATGATAGATAGATGCAGTGTATTCTAGATACAGAAAGGCATGTCATATGCACATGTATAACGTATAAACTCAGCAGGTGCAATTTAATCAAAATAGAAGAAATACAGGCTAGACAACATATGCAACATGAAACCAATTATCACACTGTCAACTTAGAGCAAGCACCTGTGATGGTGGAGTACGGGAGATGAACTCATCATGTAGACTTGGGACTTCAACTGTATTAGCAGTAGCAGTGGCAAATCTAGAGAGTCTCTATTTGCGTCAGTCCGGAGGACCACCAACATCCCCTAACTTACTCTTTTCCTTCCTCTTTTTTGATATTGCCTTCTGAAGTCAAAACCACAAGAAGATGAATAAAATTAGCTCTGCATAACTGGTTGATGCATGATACAGATGAACACTACTTTGATGTAAGGCAAGCGCATGATAGGAGGATGGAATATATACAAAAAAAAGACAGCATTGCATATTCACACGTACGACAGGAGGATGGAATATGTATGAAAAATAGTAAGCAGAAGGCATTTCAACAAAATTAGAAGAAATGAAAGCTAGGCACCATATGAACATGCAACCAATATCACTCTATCAGGTAAAAAGTGTCTCGTCGTAAGTGCCATTTCAAGAAATTAGAAGCAGTACAAGCTAGAAGACAATGCAAGATGCAACCTACATCACACTCCCAAGTTAAATGTGTCTTATGGGTAAGTGATTGTTGCAGGTATAAGTTGTAAGCTATGCAGATGCAATTCAACAAAATTAGAAGCAATACAAACTAGACATCATACGTAACACGCAACCACATATAACAGTTCCAAGTTAGAGCAAGCGCCTATGATGGTGGAGTAGGGGAGATGTGCTCATCATCTACACAACTACGTTGACTGTCCAGCCTTGTTTTGTCTTGCGAATCTTGTTGGGAGGATGGCGGAGTAGAATCTGTAGAGACCCTCTGTTTGAGTTGCTCCGAATGACCACCATCATCCACTGCCTTACTAATTTCCTTCAGCTGTATTGATTTTGCATTGTGAAGTCAAACCGATAAGAAAAAGGAATAAATTCACTCTTCAGAACTCATTCATGCATGATACTGACGAACACTACTCGGATGAAAGGCAAACACATGATACGAGAATGGAATATGTACGAAAAACAGGACAGCGTGACATATTCATACCTATGATGTGGTAACTAAGCAGAAGGCATTTCAACAAATTAGAAGCACTGCAAGCTAGACACCATATGAAAGATGCGACCAATATCACTCTGCCAAGTTCAAACTGTCTGGTGTTTCAACAAATTAGAAGCAGTACATGCTAGAAATCATATGCAAGACGCAACCAATATCACAGTGGCGACTTAAAGGTGCCTCATCATAAGTGACTGATGCGGGATATGCAAGAACAGTAGTCTAATGTAAGAACATGGTGTGATCAGATATAGTATGTTCTAGAAACATGAACACGTGTCATATTCACAGGCATGATGTGTAAAGTAAGCAGATGCAATTCAACAAAGTTAGAAGCAATACAAGCTAGACATCATACACAACATGCAACCACATATAATAGTGCCAAGTTAGAGCAAACACCTGTGATGGTGGAGTAGGGGAGATGTGCTCATCATCTACACAGCTACGTTGACTGTCTAGCCTTGCGTTGTCTTCCGAATCTTGTTGGGAGGATGGCGGAGTAGAATCTATAGAGACCCACCGTTTCAGTTGCTCAGAAGGACCACCATCATCCAATGCCTTACCAATTTCCTTCCGCTTTATTGATTTTGCATTGTGAGGTCAAAACAACAAGAAAAAGGAATACAATTCGCTCTTTAGAACTCATTCATGCATGATACTGACGAATACTACTCTGATGAAAGGCAAAATCATGATACGAGGATGGACTATGTACGAAAAACTGGACGGCTTGACATATTCACACCTATGATGTGGTAACTAAGCAGAAGGCACTTCAACAAATTAGAAGCACTGTAAGCTAGACACCATATGGAAGGTGCAATCAATATCACTCTGCCAAGTTAAAACTGTCTCATCATAGGTGGCGTTCATCAAATTAGAAGCACTACATGCTAGAAATCATATTCAAAGATGCAAACCAATATCACACTGCCAACTTAAAGGTGTCCCATCATAAGTGACTGATGCAGGATACACAAGAAGAGTAGTTTCATGTAAGAACATGGTGTGATAGACAAATATAGTATGTACCAAAAACAGGAAGGTGTGTCATATTCACACGTATCATGTGTAAGCTAAGCAGATGCAGTTTATACTAATTAGAAGCAATACAAGCTAGACACCATATGCAACATGCAACCAGATATCACACTGCCAAGTTAGAGCAAGCACCTGGGATGGTAGAGTAGGGGAGCGGAGACTTGGAACTTGTAATGCACTAGCAGTACGAGGAGAATCCGTAGAGATGCTCCGTTTACGTTGCTGCAGAGGACCACCATCATCGCCTTCCTTACTCTTTTCCTTCTTCTTTTTTGACTTTGCCTTGTCAAGTCAAACCCACAAGAAAAAGGAATAAAATTTGCTCTTCAAAACTCATTGATGCATGATACTGACGAACACTACTTTCATGTAAGGCAGCCGCATGATAGGAGGATGGAATATGTATGAAAAACAGGATGGCATGACATATTGACATGTATGATGTGTAAAGTGTAAACTAAGCACAAGGTATTTGAACTAGTTAGAAGCAATGCAAGCTAGAAACCATATGAAAGAAGAAACCAATATCACTCTGCCAAATTAAAAGGGTGGCCTCATAAATGTATTTGACCAAATTATAAGCAATACATGGCAACAGGCTAGAAATAATATGCAATATGCAACGAATAAAGGTGTCTCATCGTAAGTGATTGATGCAGGATACAGAAGAGAGGTAGTTTCATGTAAGAACATGGTTAACAGATAGATGTAGTATGTACCAAAAATAGGAAGGCATGTCATATTCACAGGTATAATGTGTAAACTAAGCAGATGCAATTTACCCTAATTAGAAGCATTACAAGCTAGACACCGTATGCAACATGCAACCACATATCACACTACGAAGTTAGAGCAAGCACCTGCGATGGTGGTGTAGGGGAAATGCGGTCTTCAAGTACAAAGCTATGTTCAATATCTTCATTTAGACTTGCTGTTTCTTGAGAATCATGTGGGGAGGATGAAACTGCACTCTTTATAAGAGTAGCGCGTCTCATACTAACCCACGGGCGTGACTGTCTCATCATAAGTGATAGATGCAGGATACATAAGAACAATAGTTTGATGTAAGAACATGGTGTGATAGGCAGATGTAGTATGTACCAAAAACAGGAAGGCGTGTCATATTCACATGTATAATGTGTAAGTTAAGGAGATGCAATTTAAAAAATTAGGAGCAATACAAGCTAGTCAACATATGCAATATGCAACCAGATATCGTCAGAAGTGATTGATGAGGGATACACAAGAAAAGTAGTTTGATGTAAGAACATGGTTAATAGAAATACGTAGTATGTACCAAAAACAGGAAGGCATGTCATATTCACATGTATAATGTGTTAACTAAGCAGATGCAATTTACCCTAATTAGAAGCATTACAAGGTAGACACCATATGCAACATGCAACCACATATCACATTGCCAAGTAAGAGCAAGCACCTGTGATGGTGGTGTAGGGGAATTGTGGTCATCAACTAGAGAACTACGTTGACTATCTTCATTTAGCCTTGCTGTTTCTGGAGAATCATGTGGGGAGGATGACACTGCACTCTTTAAACGAGTAGCGCGTCTCACAGTAACCCACTGGGGTGACTGTCTCATCATAAGTGATTGATGAGGGATACAAAAGAGCATTAGTTTGATGTAAGAACATGGTTAATAGACATATGTAGTATGTATCAAAAACAGGAAGGCATGTCATTATCAAAGGTATAATGTGTAAAGTAAGCAGATGCAATTTAACCAAATTGGAAGCAATACAAGCTAGACACCATATGCAACATGCAACCACATTTGACAGCGCGAAGTTAAAGCAAGCACCTGGGATGGTTGTGTGTGGCAATTGAGATCATCAACTGCAGAGCTACGTTTACTGTCTCCATCTGCTGACACTACACCCTTTAGAGCGCTGAAACGCTTAGTGCTTATCTTCGAATTACACTGGAGCGACTTCTGTCTTTTCTTTTGTGTATTCATCAACACTGCGTCAGAGTCTGAAATACCCATGCATAAAAAAAGAGTATGGGTGAAGTGTGTGCACAAGTAGTACAGTGTAAAAGTAGCAGATAGAAGATGGGTGAGAAATAAATGACGGGAGACATATGATAGCTCTACAACATGCATGGCACACGAAATTACTAGATTCTAGGATTTTGAAATATGAGCACAGGGGTGGCTGGGAAATGCAGATGCTCCTCCAGCACACCACAAGGTGTGGTCCTATGAAAATAACCGTCGACTAAAAACAAATAGGTCAGTCCATTTTTTCTGCACTGTCCGATGTACAAAGAACGGGCAGATCGCCTTCATCTACCTCCAGCCAGTCAGTGTTGACGATCTTCCTCAAAACGCCAGCGACCACCGGCCCAGTCCCCTGCCTCCGCCCTCCCCTCGACCTCACCGCACCGCCGTGCCTGGCACCGCCCCCGACCATACCTTCAAGCCCCGCCGACCTCCAGATCGGGCGCAAGCAGCTCCTGCGCCCCACACCGCTATGATAGACACCGATGCGCCGCTTCCCCGGTGAACAGACGGACTAGGTTCTCCGCACGCCTAAGCGGGTGCTGCTTCTTTTAATTGCGAATCAGCTGACCCTGAATTGAAATCCACGTGGGCGACTGACCTCTAGCTAAGGTGAAATAGTAAATGGGAGGAAACCTTGTGCATTTAGTATCACGAAGATGGTGCAGTAAGAAGCGCTTAACTAGTTTATTTTGTGGGATGAATACATTGTGAGCAGAGACGTAAGATTTGCACAAATAAGGGAAGAGGAGTACCTCTTTCTGCTGGCAGTGCTGTGTCCTCCTTCTGTTTTTCCAACAATCTTCTTGTGGTTCACTAGAAATGAGAAGTTGTGGAGGACGGTGGAGCCTTGGACGAACCCATGGCCAAGTTGTTGAGTGTGGTGCGGTGGCCGTCTGTCGGCGGCGGGGAACCAGATCCGAGGCGGTGAACAACGGCGTAGCGGAAGCAACTCTGGTGCGGTGGACTGTTGCGATAGTGGAGCGGCAGCGGTGAGGCGCAGGACGGCGTGGTCGAAGTGGTTCTGGTACGGCGCACGTCGGCGTCGGCGTCATGGAGGCAGCTCTGCCTCGGCTTCAGCTGCTAAGTCCTTGCGGGCGTTGCGGTTGCGGTTGCGTTGGACGACGATGTCGGGGTACCGGCTCCGACGTGATGGAGGAGCGCGGCGATGGATTGGGCGCGATGGGGTGGAGGACGGAGGAGGCTGGGGTTTCGCGGCTGGTGGAGAGGGCATTTTGGCGCCCACGGAGTATGAATGGGGAAACGGAGGGAGGGGGGAACTAAGGGGAACAATGTTTCGGTTTGGGACGCGCTCGTTTGAAATTTGGGGAAAGTTACAAACTTTGCCCCCATCTAAAATTTCGGACATATTGCGGGCCGGGGGTAGGACAGTAATCTCAGGTGTCCCAAATGGTGGGCGGGATAGATTTCGGCCGAGCGCATGGGTGTTTAGGCGCCCACGGCGTATGAATGCTTCTCGGAGGCGGTTGAGACTGGCATCTTGGTGAAGTTACAAACCTACCCCGGTTTAGACCTTTGGACATCGGGCCGATAGGCTACACGGGTCAGAGTCAGGACAGTAATTTCCTACCACCAAACATTAGTCTCCCGCGGTTTCGGGTGACCAGAGGCTTATTTGGTGCTTCGTTCAATATTTGGGAGCAGAAGCATTAACGTTTTCAGTTCTCTTGAATTGAACTTTCAGGATTTGTCAAACTTCACAAATCTTGACTCTTGAAAATCCTAAAACTACGATTATTTTGGAATGGAGGGGGTACATTTGAATATACATTGTACACGAGTATATATTAAAAAAATATGCAACTTACCTCAATTCATGCATGGTTCCAGATATAATCTCATTGGTTGCAAAAAAATAGTTAGACATGCGTATGAATATATAGCATGTTCAAACACACAAGAAAGATTGATGCCCCCTTTTAGATCTGATTTACAAATGCCATTATCTCGGATTCAAATAGATGAATGCACTTCCTATGAATTCGAATCTTCAAAACCCCCTTTATGTTGAATTCAACATTTATTCTATTTCGTAGCTAGCAATTTGGAATGTATCCATGTAAGTGACAAATGTATAAAGTGCTTGACACGAACAACATGGAGTGCACTAATTAATGTTTATATATGAATGGCAAAAGCAATGCATTGTTTGGATTTCAAACCACTCTTACTCTATGGATCGATAATATGAAATAAACCCATGCACATGCTAGAATTCAATAGAGTATGGGTGTCTGATAGACCGATGTTCGTTCATACACAAATTGCAAAATTCATGATCTCATCCAAAAATAATAATGCCATTTATATTTTAATTTAATGCGTAGAACCGCCTTTTACATATAGATGCACTACGCCTCGGCCCGTTCTCACCCACGCGCTATATCTCTCTCTATCAGACGCATAAGTGCACACACGTTATATACATCGGCATTTCTCTCTCACACATGCTCACAATCTCTCCCGGGGTGTCTCATGCACACACTCTCTATATATCTCCCTCTCTCTTTCTTACTACTATGTACCACTCTTTTCACTAATCTCAGTTGGAAAACACTATTTCTCTCACATGCATACATACACACACACGGTCTCTACTAGTCCTCTATAGGCACATATATGTGCCTACGTGTCTCCCGCACGCACACTATCTTTAGGCCTCTCTCGCACACATTGCCCCCCGCACACCTCTCTCTTAGTAGTTGGCAGATATGATTCCATCAGATCATTCGGTAGGATATCCCTAACTGTTAGGCTGGATGGTAATACGAGGCAAAGTTTTACCCAAGTCCGGGCCCTTGCAGTTGAGGAAAAAGCCTACTCCTGGTACTTTATATTTGTGATAGGGATGTGTAAAAAGTACACGTGAATACCAGGCATTGTGAGTGTGTGTATACTATCGACGAACTAGCCCCCGGGCTTATATAACATACTCGGGGCCTAGGGTTACAAATCATATATAGTCGGCTTATCATCAGTGGGGATAGAGTCCTCCACGACTCTGGTAGCTTCGTCTTGTACGTCGAGTCCTCCACATGGGTCTTCATATAACGCGTCTCGGTCCAACCTATGTGGCGCAGGATGGAACCGACCCATGACTCCTCACGTTGACCCACCACAACTAGAAATGATGTGCCCACCACACCCCACACACAATCGGCCACTAAGAAAATAAGCATATACAATAGTACAAAGTTATACATGAAAGTTAATTGCATGGTGCATCCAATAATATTTGTTCTGCATTGTGAATGTTTATATTTTCTCCTAAAATATTAGTCACGGGAAAGAGAAACAAAGGGCATATCTCTCCTTGTCTCCACCGGACACCCCCTCTCTCTACACCACTTTCACGTATGCACACAAACTATATCTCGGCCCTCTAAAAGTATGCCCCTAACACATTCACGCGTGACGGTCACTGTATTTCAAGCGAAAGCACTATACGGTCACTAGACTTCAGAATATGCTCATTATAGTCACCGTATACATTCTCGTGGTGATCATACGGTATCTAGCTCACGATATGTCTTCGTATTTTGTTGATGACACTGACAGACATTGTATTTGATGCATGCTCCGTATTTTGTTGATGACACTTATAGTCATTGTATTTGAAGCGAAAGCACGATATGGTCACTGGACTTCAGAATAACTCATCACGGTCACCATATACATTTTGTGGTGCTAACCAACCTGTGGTTGGATGGTTAGGAGGACAGTGGTTTCCCCAGCCCACCAGGGTTAAATTCCTGGTGCTCGCATTTATCCTGGATTAATCTCAGTATTTTCCGGCGATGTGCGTTCAGTGGGAGGAGACGTTCCCCTCGACTATGAGGCACCTATGGTGACTTCGTAAAATCTCAAGATCATATGCTGGCTCACTCTCTCGAAGGTGCTCATAGGGGTAGGGTGTGCGTGTGAGCGCTTATAGCGGTGAGTGTTTGCGCGTATGTATGAGCGCTTGCGTCTGTACTGTGTTAAAAAAATACATGTCGTGATTATACGGTCACTGGCTCACCCGTACAACTCCGTAATTTGTTGATGACACGATCAATTGACCAGTCAAACGTTCCACGTGGTGCAACTAGTGTTGCACCATCGCGCGTAACCATGGGGCCCACCTGTCAGCGCGTATATGAAAGAAAGAAATGGTAGCTTGAGTCTGTACTGTGTTAATAAAATACATTTTATGGTGATCATATGGTCACTGGCTCACCATACAGCTCTGTAATTTGTTGATGACATGATCAATTGACTAGTCAAACGGTCCACATTCATCAGCGCACATTACCGTAGGGCCCACCCGTCAGCGCGTATATGAAAGACAGAAATGGTAATAAATTAGTGGTCGGTAGGGATTCGAAGTCGTGAGACCTCTGGTTGGCAGCCCACGCGCCCTAACCACAGCGGACAAGGATCGCCTTGTGATGATATGCTGAGCTGGCCGTTTTAATTGCACGCACGCACGAGCCACTGTGGTGAATACAAACACATCACACATGCGCACAAACACGCCTGCAACGCCCGCATGCATGCATGCAATACTCACACGTACACATGCACGCAGGCAACACTTGCATGAACACACGTACACATGCACACACGCAACACTCGCACGAACACACGCACGCATGCAGGCGTGCAACACTGACACGTACACACGCACTCACGAACACACACACGCACGCACACATGCATGCAACACTGAAACGTCCACATGCACGCACGCAACACTCGCACGCCTGCATGCACACAGCACACGATGCAAGACACACGCTCAACCTATACGTGCATGCACCCTTTGTTAAGGACATGGATTCTTACGGGTATTAATCAATCTTATCTATGATAAGCAGAACATTGATGTTTGCAGCGGTCTTTATGAACGGGCTATCAGCGTATATATGAAAATTTTAAAATTCTCTTACATTATATAGTAGGCTTATCAACCTACATGAATTAGATGACGTCACACTCAATGAACAATCATCGATTTATGAAATGCCGCTTCTCACCGCCCTGGCCGACCAAAAGCTCCTCTGCCGTGCGCTGCCTGCGATGGGTCACTGACATGCAGGCCAGGTACCCAACGAGCCCACACGTCAGTGGAAGAATGGTGCAGTGTCGTACGTCAGAGTCGAGGGCGCCGCTCGCTACACGCCCGGCTGAACACACCTCCTTGCCGCATTCAAACGCCTCCATGAAACCCGTGTGGAAGCCGAGAAATCCACTCCTGACACACGTCCATTCATGACCGGGCCGACATTAAACACAATGCCGGCCGAGCTCCTCCCATCCGCCGTCTATTTAATCTCCTATTTAAACGAGGCCAGACGCTGGCCAAGAATCGCACACCTCTGCCGCTCCCGTATCTCCTCCTTCACCATTTCTCCACTCTTACAATGGCTTACGAAGAGTAGTTATCCGGCATCCAAGCTGGCTGGGTGGCCCGCCGAGCCCACCGGATATGAGCTATGCAGCTCACTGATCCACCTCCCTTCCCTCGCCCGACGGAGCCAGTTGCCGCCCCAAGCCGGCGCGTGGTTCAGCAACTCGCCGCTCTAGGCCAGCTCGACGAGGAGCGGCGAGCTGCTCCACGCCGGCACGACGGGGAGCACGGGCGTCATCCCTGCCGTCCACACCGCCGCCAAGATGCGGCCTCCCGATGCCGTCTTTGCCACATCCCGACGACCCTCAGGTATATATTCCTTCGAAACCTGCCTTGCTCTACTGCCCCAGCTTCCCACGTGGCCGCGTGTGGATCTTTTTCTACTTCCGTCGGCTATTCCAAAGCCACCTAGACTTTTACTATTATTAGAGGTAAAGCTAGTTCATACAGTTGAATCTAAGAGTTGGTTCAAACAGGGAAGAAAGTGGGAAAGCTGTAGCATGAATCTAGGACTTGGTTCTAAGAGGAAACGGGGGAAAGTAGTAGATACTGGCTACCCAACCGGTCTCTTGGTTGAAAAGGTGAAGAAAGCGTGGTGGATGGTGAAGGGTGGGGGGAAGCGGACCTGTCTCTTGGTCGAAAAAGGAAAGAAAGTGAGGGGTCTTGGGGGACAACACAAATGAGAACGAGCAGGTCTAGATTTCCTGTGCTCACATAGGAAAATGTCGCCGAGGAGATAAAAAATGGGACAAATGCAGACATGCTACCTGAGTGTTTGCCGCTCTCGGCAACCACATCTGCCTCACCACTTTATGCCCCTGCTGTCCCTACGCCCATATCAGTACCGTTAATGTAAAATCACATGAAGAATTAAGCAATGCCACCTAATGTCACTATTAAGTAATGGTCTAGTGCCGTTGATAAATTGAAGCAATGCCACCTAATGTCACTATTAAGTAATGGTCTAGTGCCGTCGATAAATTGAAGCAATGCCACCACCATTTTATGAAGTGCTTCCGTCTTGATTTATTTCCCATGAATTGTGTTTTTGCAGTTACACTTAAATCTCACACCGCTAACATTGCTTCATCCTAGTGGAATTGCACAAATTTGATTGCACATTTACTGACCATGTGCTACTCTCATGACAATAATACTAATGCTATTGTTCTGCATGTTAATCTAGTGGCAATGTTGATGTGATGTGATGCTACTTCTTACTTAAGGGCACTTTCATACTGTCAATGTAGTGCCAATTATAACACAATAGATGCTGCTGTTAATCATATGCCACTACAAATAACTGTCACTGTTTAAATAACCGTATTTCATATTTGCACAAATAGGGATGTCCGTCTCCATATTGTTTCTATCTGCGCAATCAAAAGTACACACCTCAGTTTTAGTTGAACTGCACAAAATGAGATGGCTATTCCTAGCTGCCGTCGTCTAACCACCCGTATTCCAGGTATTCCTACATTGGTAGTAACTAGGTAGAATGACCAACGCAATCTAAAAGAAGCTGATTCGTATGTTTTACTTCCTGATTGCAGTGCAGGGACGAGCAAAAAAACTGCATCCTAGTCGGGAATGCACTTTCTCCTAGTTCATCCATGGACAGAGGACTAGTTGGCACGGCTGCACGGACGTTTTTGTGACAGGTGCACGGACAAGAGGCATTGTGGTCTGCTTATTTCTGCAAATAGCGGTGCTTAAATTTAGTGGAACTGCACAAGAAGTTCAGATGGTCAGTACACTACATGGTTCAGTTCGGCATTCCAACTGAGAACACAATTATAATTGGTTATTCTGGAATGAGAGGACCTAACCCTGGATGGTGGCAACAAGAAAAACCAGAGTGAACTCCAGGAAATTAAAGCCTGCATAGGGAGGCCCTTTGCTCAGAGAAGCCTTGCTTGATTTTTCCTGATTTGTAAACCTTCTCACAACTTTGTCTTTTGCTGTGAACTAGCAAGATGCCCGTGCGTTGCACGGAACATCAAGATGCATTTGTATGAGTAGTTTACCTTGTGAGAGAAAAGGATGAACGAGGGAAGGCCTTATTTGCAAATGTGGAGAGGGGTGTGGGTATCTTTTTACAAAATTGCCATAGTTCCCTTCCTATCCGTCAGATATAAATCGGACGGCCTATATTGCAGGATGGCAGGCACACCATCATCACCAACTCTGTTTTTATAAGAGTAGAGACTAGTAAATGTTTGTTATACTCCATGAATCATTGAGATGTATAAAATTGCTTAACTTATGCTTTTCAAGTATTTTATGAAGCCGAGTTTAATGTGAATGTTCCACATGAACGCTGGACTAGCGTGTGAACGTTTGGAATTTACATTGTGGCCTCAGTTAACTGCATGAACCACTGTAACAAGATAAGTAGTTGCTTATATGTCAGACAGCAGATTATTGATTGTTAGCTGGTCGATAGCCGATTTTTCTAGTGTTGAAGCGAGCTGAGCCAATGTGCCGTGTTTTGCACAACAGCTTACAAGTGGGGTAGCACCAACAGTGTTTACAAGTACTTAACAAGCCTTACATACCCTATGTATATGTCAGCGCACAATTGTCGAACAAGTACTCTATTTCATCAAACACACACTGCTCGTATGATAAACCGTGACAACTTATGTCTTACCATGCCATATTACATGAAAAAACTAGTGAGGACGCATCTGTTTCGGCAACAATTCAGATGGTTCTCACATGATTCACGAGCACACAAAAGTAGCAGTAGTTCCCATAGACGGATTCAAATAGAGTACTAGCCCCAGAGGGCTCGATAATAGGCAAGGTTCGGATAATTAGACACAATACAAAGTACTTTTAGACACTAGCTGGGGCAACTATTTCATGCCTTGATCTAATTTGGGATGGACACAAGACGGACCTTGCCATGAACATCATCGAGGACGTCCGGCAGCAGCTCAATCCTGTGAACCTTCTTGAAGATAACTTTGTGGCCTTGCCACTCAAAAACTTGTTTGTGGAGGCATGCCATGTCATCTTCCCATGTAAGCTTGACAAGAACAGTATGCCTCACAAACGAAGGAGTAGCTTTGAACTTCTTGTGCTTCAGTACACCCGGGACAACACGCCTGACAACAGTGAGGCTGGAATACATCTCGACATTGGTATAAGTGCAAATGGCTTCCAGGATCCAACAACCTAAGAACTTTGTTTTCCCGGTGCGTATATTCAGGTCATCCGCCTCATAGCGAGTGACATGTACAACCACACAATCCTTGTCTGCATCAGGGCTCTAATTGAAACAGAAACAAATTCTGAATTACTTTCCAATATAAGAAACACAAGTTATTTAAACCACTATGTAGAGTCAAAAGTATGCATGACAGGGAAGGTAGCATGGCATCGAAGCTAATAAAATTTTGCATTATTTATCACCACATACTTAGATAAAAAACCATAATCGAGATTGGCAAAGAAGAAAATCACCTTGGGCTGCTCAGCGAGGGGGGGGGGGGGACACATCCTCGAAGGGGGAAAATAGCTTCTGCAGGGCCACGGGGGCTGTAACCTCAAACGGGGCGTTGACCATCTCAGTAGTGGCCGTGAGCGTATCTGGGGTCAGCTTGGTGGCTGCCTCCATCTTCCTGGAGCTCTCTGTCTCGTGGGGATTAGCCTCCCGCGTCTGCTCCAACATCGGCAGATATTTGCCTGGTTCTCCTTGGTCCATCATGAAACTGACGAATACTAGGAGACAACTGAAAGGAAAACAAAATCGCAATGACAATGAAACAAAAAAGAGAGCGAGGATCGGTTACTGCTTTGCAAAAGTTCTATTTTTTCTGAAAGAAAATATACGAACATCACGGATCGGCTTACCTTCCCTTCGTTGGGAAAGAAGAACAATGGCAGATGCGAGTGTTGGCTTTCTTGAAGACGGTGAGGGAGAATGGGATTCAGCGAAGAGTGAAATGATGGTTGCTTCGTCCACCAAACTTAGACTGCGGGGAGGTGGGGTTTTGTGATATGACGACTCGTTACTACCGCGCTACGACAGGGGTGATTCTCCGCCTGCATACCGCCTTCTAATTTGGTGGATGGCATTTGGGCCCGCGCGCTGCATGGCCCGCATGTCGGTGAACCAAAGTAAAACGACATTCAGTAGAGGGAGATGTTTCGATGACCTCGGATGAGCCAGAAGCGGTAGTGTATCCACTGTACTAGTAGTAATTGTTTTTCTGGGTAGCTGTAGAGTGTCTCCACTGTACTAGTAGTAATTGTTTCTCTGGGCCTAAGACAAAACAACCCATCCACCCTAGTAAATAATACAATCAATTCAAAAGCCCATATATTTACTTAATGAGAGGCGCTACCCAGCACACCGCCCCCAAAAAAACCTGGGTGATCTTCTTCCTCCTCACTCCCACCCACCTCACATCAGCTCGCTCCACTCGTACCCCCAAATTCCTCATCTCACTCCTACAGAAAACCCCAGCTCCCCTTCTTCCTCACTACTACAGAAAAACCCCAGCTCCCCTTCTTCTTCACTCACACTACAACTAGGCTCGTCATTCGTTACTCTGCTCAAATCCGTGAGCTCGACGTGACGCCCTCGAGGAAAATGGAGTCGGCTGACCCCAGCACCAAGAAGATGAGGCTCCCGCCAGCGGACATGGATGTGGGAGGCCGCCATCCAACCGTAGCCGCATACATCCGGCCTTCCTCCTTTTTTAAGTCCGCATGATCAAATAGCCGCATACGTAGGGTACATACGTTCAAATAGCCGCATGTAGCAGTAGTTCATTTTTTTTTTAAAAGTTCAAATATTACATCCCAACATAAACGCCCACTTATGCTCAATCAGATCTTCCTTCAGTTGCTCGTGAGTTGGTCAATGCCGAATTTGTTGATGCATTTGAATAAACTCATCATATGTGGTCGGATTCTGGTCTAGAAGTTGGATAAGATCACACATGTTCTCAAATTCTAGAGTTGTGGCAACATTGTCACCCTCATTCTCGACGATCATGTTGTGCATGATCACACAACATGTCATCATCTCCCACAAGGTCTCTGGATCCCATTGTTTAGCAGGTCCAGGAACAATTGCAAAATGGGCCTGCAGAACACCAAATGCCCTCTCGACATCCTTTATAGCCGCTTCTTGTCTTTGGGCAAAGTGAGCCTTTTTCTGGCCAACTGGGTTAGAGATGGTGCTGACAAAGGTAGACCATGGAGGATAGATACCATCAACCAGATAGTAGCCCGTGTTGTACTCATGTCCATTGATAGTATAGTGGCAAGGAGGAGCTTTTCCTTCATTCAACCTCGCAAACAACGATGATCGTTGGAGCACATTGATGTCATTGTGAGACCCAGGCATGCCAAAGAAAGCGTGCCAAATCCAAAGATCTTGTGATGCAACTGCTTCAAGAATTATGGTGAGATGCTTAACATGACCTTGATATTGCCCTTCTAAAGCCTTCGGGAAGTTCTTCCATTTCCAATGCATGCAGTCAAGAGATCCAAGCAAACCTGGCCACCCTCTTGCTTCTGAGATTGCCAAGAGCCTCTCAATGTCTGCCATAGTTGGTTCTCTTAGGTATCGAGGACCAAACACCTCAACCACGTACGACAGTTGCAAACCTGGCCATGGCATTTCCGCATGTGCTCTCAGACATCCCTAGGTACTCGTCCCACGAATCAGTGGCCGTGCCATATGCAAGCAACCAGAGTGTAGCCGTGCACTTCTGGTAACCAGAGAACCCAATCGTTCCCACGACGTCCTTCTTCAGGATGAATAGTCATCATAGGACCAGATGCCATGGTATAAACGATCGAAGATAGTCTTGCGCTTCCGAAAACACTGGCGAAAATGGTTAGCGAAGAGTGCATCGGGGCAAAGTAGTCAGTCATCAGTGTCAAATGGCCGCGCGCCCTGTTGCAGTTGAGCACTTGATGACCCTTGATCGAGCCCTTGAAATTGAGAACATGCTCCTCCGCACGCTCCGCGTCTTCAAGGACCGCTTGCATCATCACCGTCTCAACGGAGTACTCCTCTTTGTTCGACGTGCCGTCGGACGACTCAACATACTACTCATATATGTACTCCAAATTAGAATCCATTGATACAAAGAAGAAGGGAAAACTGTTTTTAGCTCGGACGATTCATCGAACATTTGCCGGGCATGGTGAGTATTGCAGTAGCGGATGGTACCTGGTGGGGCGTGTCACATCCCTAGTTCTGGTAATGACTTAGACTAGCTATTCATGTCTGCATCATGTCTAATTTTCACTTAAACTTGAATCGGGGAATGATCCAAACCCTAGCATCAAATTAAAGCAAATAGGTTCAAATAAAATCTTTTCCAATGAACCCAAAATGCCCTTAAAAAATGTTCATGATTTTTGGCACAAGGTGAAAACCTAAACCAAAAATGGTGCACATTTTTCCAGGACATAAATGGGCTTTGAACTAATGCATATTGTATTTGAGTTGGGTTTATAAAATCCTATAAATATTTTTATAGCTCTAATAACTTTGAAACTTGGTGAGGGCCTCTGAAATAATTCATCAAGTGCCCACAAAAAGTTTTAGAATTTTCTAAAATGGTTTAGTGCTAAAACTAAATCCAAAACAAATTGAAGAAAAGAAAAACAGACAAAAAAAGAGAAAGGAAACTTACCTGGGCCAACTAACCCGGTGGCCTGGCACTGTGTGGCCCACTGGACCAAGTGCCAGTCGTCCCCCTACCTCATGGCAGAAGGCAGGGGTGCGTGGTCGCCACGCGTGCATGCGCTCGGCCACGTCCTGCCCGCCTGTTTGCCTGCCTCCCCACCAGCGCAACGCCGTGAGTCTTCTCCGCGGTGCCGTCTGGATTGAACCCTCCCTCTCATTCGCCCTCTCTCCCGTGATGGCCGACACAGCCATGAAGCCGCCGCCGTGAACCACACCGCCGACCGAGCCTCTTTCGCCTCCCCGTGCTGTCTACGTTCTCCGTTGTCGTCCGCTACGACACCTCGACCGAGCCCCGAGCGCTCGAACGCTCTGCATTGATTGCCACAACCTCGTCTTCCACCTTCGGCACCAAGCTCGCCGCCGTGATTCCATCGCCTTCGAGCTGTCCCCAAGCATGCTGAGCTGATCAACAGCCTCCCTGTGAGCCCCGCCACATTTCCCCTCTCTTCCTCGTGTCATTCCCGTCCTCTAGCCACCACTACCATCGAAGCCCAAGCTCATTGTCGCCGAGCTCGTCGCCGACGCAGCTCCAATGTGCTTAGGGCCCCGTGTGTGTGACCGTTGCACTTGTGAGCATCCGTTGGTTTGACATGTGCAAGTTGTTGCTCGATTTGACCGCCATAGCCCCGTTTCCGTCACCACCTGAACTTCGTCCGCTGCATTCGAGGTCTTCGATGTCTATTTAGGCCACCTTCGGTGAAACCAAGGGCACCATCGGATGTGCGCATGCACCAGCTTCGCGCAGGGCCAAACCACAGTCGATTTGGTCGACTGTGGATGAATTCTGACCTGCCCCGCCGTCCATGTTGTCACCGGCGGCTAACCACCGGTCAATTTGACCGGTTTGACCCCTAACACACTCGCCTGAGTCTATGCCATTTGGGCCCAGGGCCCTGTTAATTTTATTTAAGTTTTTATTGAAACTGAATTAACTTTTTGACTCACTGACATGTGGGCCAGTCCTCACTGACATTTAGTCAGGATTAATTTAACTCAAATTAACCCTGTTATTTTGGTGAGTCGCTGACCAGTGGACCCCACTGGTAAGGTTTGACCCTGGTTAGCTCGGTTGACTTGCTGATACAGTAGTGACACAGTACTGACATCATTAATGGTTTTCTGGATAATTTCAATTTTAGGAATATTTGGAAATTCCAGAAAATTTTTGAAACTTCAGAAAATCATAGAAAATCAACTGTAACTCAAAATGAAATAATATATATATGAAAAATTATCAGAAAAATCCAATCTATCCAATTGTAACGTTTTCATGCATGACAAACCAACTTATACCTACTACATAAGTGAAAACACATAAATGGCATTTTAAATGCTTAATTTGGAGCTTGCATTTGAATCTTTGGTTCAAATGGGCTTCATCCAAATTGAATGTTAGATGCATTAGCTCAAACCACATCATATCTCCATGCCATGATCATGCATCACATAGTTGCATTTTTTCGGGACCCCGATCCTAAATCACACCGATCTAGCACGTAACATATCATATCACTTTGCGGCCTCACGCACGGTATCCCCACGGGTCCAGCCTTACCTTGGCCAAGACCATTTGCATCTTTTGGCTTACATATGTGATAGTGTCGCTAGCATCCATATGACAGAGAACCCGGGCCGACATGACTAGTAATAAACCCAAGGTGGCACAAACTTACAAGGACAGGCATACATGACCCAGCGTTGCAAATGTCGGTCAACAACGAGTGTAACCAGGCTGTAGCAAGCTATCAGGACTCCGGTAAACATCGTGTGACATTTCCCTGAGGGGACAGACACAGGAGCAAAGAAGGACACATGCCGGTCAATCCATGTGTTCCGGATGGAAGCACTAGGAGGCATTTCCCCATAAGGAAGGCTACCAAGAATAAACAACTAGGTGTCGGATCCCACACATACCAAGCATTTCAATAACATACACACAATATACTCGATATGTGTAGATACAACATGGCATCACAACATAACTCTATGACTCAAGTATTTATTTTAAAGGGCTCTGAGGAGCCATACATAGTATGATATTACAAACATGGGTCTCATGACCCAACATACAAAGTCATACAAGCAACAAGCAGAAGCAAAAACCTGTCTGAGTACAGACAGCTGAAAAGAAAGAAGGCTAAGAAACCTGTCTATCTACAAGACCCTCCATAGGAACCAGACCTTTGTCTGGGATTCCCAAGCTAATCGTCGAAGCCCATGTAGAACTACTGGTGAGACTGAAGTCTCTCTGCAAAAACACAAATTAAGCAAACGTGAGTACAAATGTACTCAATAAGACTTACATATGAACTATCTACATATGCATCAGTATCAACAAGGGGTGGTGGAGTTTAACTGCAGCAAGCCAACTTTGACTCAATGGCTATCCTGTACTATGACTACCAGTATTTGCTTTGAGGTGAGAGATCGCACACGAGTCGACATATTCACCATATCAATGCACCACTATGGATCCGCTCCCGTCTCCCTATGAGAAGGCCATCCATAGCACTCACGCTTATCTTGTGCATTTTAGAGTAACCACTTCCAACTTATCTATGAACAATGTAAGCTTTCCAAGTAGTCCATATCCGAGGATGCGACTATTCGAATAGATCATATTACCCTGCAGGGTTGTACTTCTTCACACACGCTTTCACCACTTATCGCCGTTTACACGACATGTACTCGGCAACCTTCAAGCGGAAGCCCAGCGAGGGTGTCGGCCACGACCTGACTAACCACACAAGACTCTACTCCAGTTTTATCGCCTATTTGAGGTTGTATCCATGAAGGAAGGCTGGCCGAGGTGTCACTCACGGCCCCAAACGATGAGAGCAGGGTTCCCAAGAGCACCATCCGGGTGTCATCCTGGTACACCGTGCCTTAGTGTCTCTACCGCATCATAGCCCACCCCTAGGGTCAGCGCTATGCATGGCCTCTAACACATATCCTACAAACACCAAAAACTAGTTGCAACTCCTGGACAGAGATCAAGGCGATTAATAACTCGAGAGGGTCCATGGGTTTCGGGCCCAATGTTTGGTAGTAGCTGTTCTTGGATCACAAACACAAAACTCAATTCCTAAGGACGGTCCCAATGAGACAACCCACCATGTACTCCTACATGGCCTCTCATTGCTACCTTTACCAAATCATGTTCACACACTTTTAGCTCTCAACAGTAGGACATGTTCACCACCATTCCAATCCATCCCAGATGAATCAGACCAGACACAACTCTAAGCATAGCAGGCATAATAAGCAAGCATGAATGAGTAGGCACATCATGGCTCATGCAATTCCTACTCATGCTAGTGGGTTTCATCTATTTACTGTGGCAAAGACAGGTCATGCAAAGGAATGGGGTTTCAGCTACCGCAACATGTAATAGTTGAATTGATGTTGCCCTAATGCAATAGAAGAGAGCAGGAGTGAGAGAGTGGGATTGTATCGGAATGCTCTAAGGGGGTTTGCTAGCCTGGCACTTCTAAAGATAGTAAAGTGTCTTCATTAGTGTCATTGACCTCAATGTCGGAACAACGTCTACTGAGAGGGAACAACCATCGGCAAACAAGAGGGAACACAATCAATGCAATGCAACAATATGATGCATGATCATCACATGGCAATATGCTAGTGTTTGAGCTAGTGCAAATTGCTACCATGTTAGTTGGAATTCATTTGAATCAAGGATTCAAATTCAAACTCCAAAAGAAGCATTTAAAATGCCCTTTAAGTGATTTGACATGATCAGCAAGTATAAGTTGCTTTAACATGCATGAAAATGCCACAAACAGATTCTTCATATTTTTCTGATCATTTTTCATATATAAATTATTTTCATCTGAGCTACAGATTATTTTCTATGATTTTTAGAAGTTTTAAACATTTTATGGAAATAAATAAATCATTTTTGATTTATTTAAATCACAGAAAAGCTTTACTGCGTTAGCACTACGTCAGGCTGAGGTCAGCAGGTCAACTGAACCGGTCCAGGTCAAACCTGACTTGCGGGGCCCACAGTCAGTGGCATAGTGCCTAACCGGGGTTTAATCCCGGGTTGACTGCAGCTTTGACTAGTGTGGGGCTTGATTGTCAGTGTCTGTGGAGGATTAATTAATGGGTGATTAGTTGCTAATGACAGCACCATGTCATCTCACCGGACATAGGCCAGCGATGACTAGAAGGACGGCGGATGCTCGCCGGACTTGCTCTACAGGTGGCGGTTAGGAGCGTGGAGACCACCAGAAGGTAGCCCATGCTTGTCCGCATCTAGCAGACCAAAAGGGAGGCCGTGGGGTCGCCGGAGACGATGACAGCAACCACGAAGGCGGCGGCCAGCGTTCGGGTGACAACAGACTCAATGCTACGGGGCGTCTCCGGCCGAGCTGGTGGTTTCTGCGGGTTTCTTGTGATGTGCGGAGCACGGTGACGTGCTCGGTTTCGAGCCTCAGCAGCTGCAGCGACAACGGTGACATGGCCGGTGACGTGGAGCTTACGGGCATGGTGGGGGTCAGAGCTAGAGCATGCACGGGAGAGGGGAGGAAGCAATGGGTGCTCATGGTGGACTCGCAGAGCAGGTCAGTGGGCTGGGGGGGGGGCTTCCTCGACGGCGAATCGACGGAGGCAATCTCCGGCGTCTCAAGGTTAATGACGATGGTAGAACGACGATGCAGAGCTTCCGATGAAGCGTGGCTCAACGAGGAGGAAGAGGGCGACGAGGCGGATCCTTGGGACGCGTCAGTGGGGCGAGGAAGAGGCTCTGGGCGTGGCAACAGCGAGCGATGGCGACGGCTGCGCTCGGGCACGAGGCGATGAGGGCTAGAGGAGAAGAGGGGCATGGAAGAGAGAGGGATAGGTTCAAGGGGGTCACAGGGGGTTCCGTGGCATTCTCAGCGGCCTCAAGGTGAAGCAGGCAGGCAGGAGGTGGCCGGCACGCGGCGACCACACGCCCCTGCTCCTACTGGCAGGAGGTAGATGATGCAGTGGAGGCAGGTGGTCTGGGCTGTCTGCTGGGCCACGAGGTGGGCTGCACGAGTAAGTTCTCTCCCTTTCTCTATTTTGCTACTTAAGTTTCTGTTTTCTATGGCTTTAACTCTGTTTTGATTTAGTAAAATACTAAACCACATCTAAAAATCCTGAAATAAATTGTGGGCACTTTCTGAATTATTTCGAACAACCCACATTTAGTTTCAGAATTATTTGAGCATTTAAAATAATTATAGCAATTAAATGCCCAAATTCAAATACATAATGATTTAATTAAGAAATCCAGAGATGACCTAGAAAATGTGCACCATTTTTGGCAGAGGTTTTCACCCATTTCAAAAATGATAAACTTTTCTGAAGGGCATTTTGGGTTCATTGAAAATATTTTTAAATTGAACCTAGTTGAATTCCATTTGGTGCTAGGGTTTCAACATCCCCATTTCAAGTTTAACAAAATTTAAACATGATGCATGGATGCCTTAATATAACTAATTACAAGCAATTCTAGGGTTGTGACAACTCACCACCACTAAACAAGAATCTCGTCCCGAGATTCAAGATGTGAGGTAAGAAGACATAGGGGGCACAAAGCTAACACGATCTTCACGATCCGATTGCCCTTCTCGAAGATGTTAATTCATTGCATCATATTGATCATGATGTTCTTGCCTTCGAGATATTTGTCCAACACGATGACGACATGAGGAACTCTACAGGAATCGGTATTCTCGAACATCGAGCAACTCAAGATCAACTCGTTGAGTGAGACGTAAGAACACCTCTTGAGTTGAGACACAAAACACACATCAGGAGCAATGGAAAGAAGCAGATGACAAGGGTTCAATTTGGTAGGCAACAATTCCATGCTTCAGCAAGATGGTGCATGGGTTTCAAAGTAGCGAGGAGATAATTGCTGTGATTCCATAATGGGGCACCTTAGGGGAGGTGACTCGTAGAATTATTCCCTTAAGTGGCAAAAAGAATTACTTTTGATATGGAGATCATTGAAACTCTTTATACCAGGCTAAGGCAATTCACAAACGATTTTTTGAAAGAACTCGATAGAGATGGCATACTCCGATTAGGATGGAGACTATGGTTATAGAGCAACTCAGCAAACGGAAGGCACATTCCAGTTGATACCAAGGATATAATCTAGTGTCTGAGTTTGCTCTCAAGAACTTGAGCATTCCCATATTCATCAAGGTTTGCCAACATCTATGCCAAGAATGTTGATGCAACTACATACTACCATGATGAATAATGATGGAGGATGTAGATGCAAAGGAAGACAACACCCTCTCATATTTTACCTTAGCAATACCAAGGGTACCAAATCTGAATGATCAACCGAGAGACATTTAACACTCCGCTTCTAATGTTCTCCTTGATGTTCTAGTTTCCACGACCATGTTTAGAAGCATCATCCATATGGTCATCAAATAAAAGGTCGGACTTCGGGAGCACAAAGGATCCATAAGGAACAACTTCTAGAATAAGTCATATGAAATCCTCTTGGGGAAGCGGCCAACTTTTTCAATCAAGATACTACAATCATAGGCCTTCCGTCTAAGTGTGTTGGCCACAACTTCCACTTTACCGGTTTACAAAGACCAATATTATAATTCTTGGGAAACATTCCAATCATCATATCTGCCTGAGATTCAGATCTGATTGGTGCCAGGATATTTTAGACAGCATATCTGGAAAGGAAAGTTTGCAACACAAATCGAGGAGACAACATTGCGAGATTCTCGGGAAATGAACTATGATAGCAAGCTCCAAAACATGAGCTAGATTGTAAGATACATGTGAACAGAATGTCCAGGACAATCATGTACACATGGAAATCTTACGACAAAACACTATCGAGTTCTGGGTGGAAACCACCATCGAGGATATCGAAGTCTCGTGCATTACCATTGATTAGCACTTAACTCCTTTTCCTAGAACAAATCAGTCAGTGGCTTGGTGTGCTAGGGATTACATATGGAATGGAGGTGGCCAAACCTATCAAACCATAGAATACTTCACGCATGCATGACTGAATTGGGATGATTCCAAAGGAAGCAAAACAATTTTTCTTGAAGTCACGGCGGCAAATTAAATCAAATGCATGTGAATTAGAGGAAGTCACTTCTTTCATCCAAACATAGGCTTCATGAACGGGACACGAAGAAATGCTTACACAAGTTTCCAACACTAGCTTAATGTTCAACATGAATCATGGAGAAGATAAAATGCTGCTGATGGGCTCAACAACAAGTCATCAAGATTTCCATGAAGATGGAATTCCACAATTAAGTGTACACGATGATAGCATTGGTTAGACCAAAAGAATATAATGGTGTATGCTCGAGGAAAACAACCACGAGTAAGGCAACATTATGAACATCATTGGTTCTGACTTGATTTGATGATAGCCCACACTCAAATCAAAAGGTTTGACAAGAAAATAGACCCAACAACTGAACACGGAGGTTAATCGATGGAAATATCATCTTTCTTCAACACACACACACACAAACAAAGATATCCCTTCAGAATGAACTAAGTCAGGCAAGCTTTTATCTTCCAACTCTCCAAGTTGTTGTTTAGCTCAACCAACTAGTTTATGGTTATCCAACATAGATTCTTGGAGAAGGAGTGGTTTATTGAAAAACCAACTTGATCACAAACTCAACATAATGGTCAGGGGACAACCTGGTAATACTTCTGAGAAGACATTCAGAAAATCACGAACCACCGATATGTTATTAAGCTCGAGAACAATCTTGCTTTTCAGGGCAAGACGATGTGTTCAAAAGTGAAAGGGATTGACACAATACTAACTCATCGATCGAAGAGTGCACCAGGAAACTGGACAAGGTTGCACGATTAATCTTAGAATGGGGATTCAATATCCAACACACTAAGAATGAGATTATTGTCCATTAAATACCAAGCAACATGGTTGCTAGGAGTATTGATTTCACACATCACGGTTCACTTGTCGGCATTCCGGCTACAATAACACGGAAACCAAGAAATGAATGATGATGGTGAGAAGTATCACTACATCAAGAATTCATAAGAGGTTGTGCAATTCCCATGACATTCTTGACATAAGACGATAACACTCCAGGGTAGAATAGATTAGAAGATGGATTGGCATTCTGATCTACAGAACACAACTTCTTTGACCCAATCCTAGATATGGATGAGGTACTCGAGTTTGTTTCTCCTAGTCATTCTGAAGTAGAATGTCTTGAAGGACCACAAGAATAATAGGCATCGAAGAACACGAATGCACACATACCCTTGACTATCAATTGATGGACGAAGGTCGGAATACCACTGAAGAGGGACAACTCAAGGGAACATATGATTTTTTCTGAGTTGTGGATGCATAGGTTAGCATGTTGAATAAAGTTCAACATATTTCTTCCGGATAACCCGTGCAGAAAGGTAGGACTAGCAGATTCTGAAATATCGAATGGAGAACTCGTCAAGAGCACTCTGTTGTGATCTTTTGGTTCAAGAAAAACTTCTGCCATGGATGGTTCATGATATTTGGAAGAATGATATACCACGGACCTTGAAGACTATTACAAGGTTACTATTATCCTAAAGGAACGAGCAAACACTATCAACATGAATAAGCAGATCGAATCTTGGGTCCAAGAACCCAGAAATGGAATACCTATTAACTAAATAACATTACAAGATGCTTTCGAGAATGGTGGCCAGAGTCATCACACTAGGAACACAAAACATGGCTAGATTACTAGGTGGTTCTCTAGGATACCCTAGTGTCATAATAATAGCTTCAACATATATGTCGGGGCAATGGAGTACCCCAACATACCGATTAGTGTGCTTAATCTAGCCTAAAAGAACATCGGGAATAGGGAGGAAAGATTTGCAAATGCATCAGATTATTTAGAGACCTGGGGCAACTCAGACAACATAATGGCTGTAAATGCTAAAAAAAGATTTTGAGAGATCCTGCAAAATGGTGGCATAACCAGTCAACATCACAATATTAAGGTTCCGAGACCAACTGTTAACACACAAAAGTACTAGAAACTGAACTGAGACTTGAATCCATCATTCCTATAGGTCTACGGATTAGTAACACGTGATCCTGATAGAAGAGAAGCCTTGTTCTTAACCCTCGTAGGAAAGAAGAGGGTGACTCAGATCAGAAGGACATAAGGTAAAGGAGTAAAAAGAGCCTTATGTTCCCTTCCACAATCAATTCCCTTATATAACTAAAGCAGTTCTAGACTCAACATCGACCAGTTTGGCTTGATAATCCTACAGGCAGTCAGGCTATAATACCAAAGCTATCGGGACCCCGATCCTAAATCACACCGATCTAGCACGTAACACATCATATCACTTTGCGGCCTCACGCACAGTATCCCCACTATTGCAGCCTTACCTTGGCTGGGACCATTTGCGCCTTTTGGCTCACGTACATGATAGTGTCGCCAGCATCCATATGACAGAGAACCCGGGCCGACATGACTAGTCGTAAACCCAAGGTGGCAAAAACTTACAGGGGCAGGCATATGTGAGCCAGCAATGCACGTGTCGGTCAGCAGCGAGTGTAACCAAGTCGTAGCGAGGCTACAAAGGACAATAGTAAACACCGCGTGACATTTCCCTGTAGGGACAGACACATGAGCAAGCAAGGACACATGCCGGTCAATCCATGTGTTCCAGATGGAAGCACTAAGAGGTATTTACCCGTAAGGAAGGCTACCAAGAATAAACAACTAGGTGTCGGATCCCACACATATACCAAAGCATTTCAATAACATACACACAATATGCTCGATATGTGTAGATACAACATGGCATCACAACATAACTCTATGACTCAAGTATTTATTTTAGAGGGCTCCGAGGAGCCATACATAGTATGATATTACAAACATGGGTCTCATGACCCAACATACAAAATCACACAAGCAACAAGTGGAAGCAAAAACCTGTCTGAGTATAGACATCTGAAAAGAAAGAAGGCTAGGAAACCTGTCTGGGATTCCCAAGCTAATCGTTGAAGCCCACGTAGAACTACTAGTGAGACTGAAGTCTCTCTGCAAAAACACAAATTAAGCAAACGTGAGTACAAATGTACTTAGCAAGACTTACATATGAACTATCTACATATGCATCAGTATCAACAAGGGGTGGTGGAGTTTAACTGTAGCAAGCCAGCTTTGACTCAGTGGCTATCCTATAGTATGACTACCAGTATTTGCTTTGAGGTGAGAGATCACACACGAGTCGACATATTCACCATATCAATACACCACTATGGATCCGCTCCCGTCTCCCTACGAGAAGGCCATCCATAGCACTCACGCTTATCTTGCGCATTTTAGAGTAACCACTTCCAACTTATCTATGAACAATGTAAGCTTTCCAAGTAGTCCATATCCGAGGACGTGGCTATTCGAATAGATCATATTACCCTGCAGGGTTGTACTTCTTCACACACGCTCTCACCACTTATCGCCGTTTACACGACATGTACTCGACAACCTTCAAGCGGAAGCCCAGCGAGGGTGTCGGCCACGACCTGACTAACCACACAAGACTCTACTCCAGGTTTATCGCCTATTTGAGGTTGTATCCGTGAAGGAAGTCCGGCTGAGGTTTCACTCACGGCCCCAAACGATGATAGTAGGGTTCCCAAGAGCACCATCCGGGTGTCATCCTGGTACATCGTGCCTCAGTATCTCTATCGCATCATAGCCCATGCCTAGGGTCAGCGCTATGCATGGCCTCTAACACATATCCTACAAACACCAGAAATTGGTTGCAACTCCTGGACAGAGATCAAGGCGATTAATAAGTCGAGAGGCTTCATGGGTTTCGGGCCCAATGTGTGGTAGTAGCAGTTCTTGGATCACAAACACAGAACTCAGTTCCTAAGGATGGTCCCAATGAGACAACCCACCATGTACTCCTACATGGCCTCTCATCGCGACCTTTACCAAATCGTGTTCACACACTTTTAGCTCTCAATAGTGGGACATGTTCACCACCATTCCAATCCATCCCAGATGAATCAGACTCGACACAACTCTAAGCATAGCAGGCATAACAAGCAAGCATGAATGAGTAGGAACATCATGGCTCAAGCAATTCCTACTCATGCTAGTGGGTTTCATCTATTTACTGTGGCAAAGACAGGTCATACAAAGGAATGGGGTTTCATCTACCACAACATGTAACAGTTGAATCATTGTTGTCCTAATGCAATAGAAGAGAGCAGGAGCGAGAGAGTGGGATTGTATCGGAATGGTCAAAGGGGGTTTGCTTGCCTGGCACTTCTGAAGATAGTAAAGTGTCTTCATCAGTGTCATCGACCTCAACGTCGGAACAACGTCTACTAAGAGGGAACAACCACCGGCAACCAGGAGGGAACACAATCAATGCAATGCAACAATATGATGCATGATCATGACATGGCAATATGCTAGTGTTTGAGCTAGTGCAAATTGCTACCATATTAGTTGGAATTCATTTGAATGAAGGATTCAAATTCAAACTCCAAAAGAAGCATTTAAATTTCCCTTCAAGTGATTTGACATGACCATCAGGTATAAGTTGCTTTAACATGCATGAAAATGCCATAAACAGATTCTTCATATTTTTCTGATCATTTTTCATATATAAATTTTTTTCATCTAAGCTACAGATTATTTTCTATGATTTCTAGAAGTTTTAAACATTTTTTGGAAATAATAAATCATTTTTGATTTATTTAAATCACAGAAAAGCTTTACTACGTCAGCACTATGTCAGGCTGAAGTCAGCAGGTCAACTGAACCGGTCCAGGTGAAACCTGACCTACGGGGCCCACAGTCAGTGGCATAGTGCCTAACCGGTGTTTAATCCCGGGTTGACTACAACTTTGACTAGTGTGGGGCTCGACTGTCAGTGTCTGTGGAGGATTAGTTAATGGGTGATTAGTTGCTAATGACAGCGCCACATCATCTCACCGGACTTAGGTCGGAGATGACCAGAAGGACGGCGGATGCTCGCTGGACTTGCTCTACAGGCGGCGGTTAGGTGCGTGGAGACCACCAGAAGGTAGCCCGCGCTCATCCGCATCTAGCAGACCAAAAGGGAAGCCGCGGGGTCACCAGACACGACGAAAGCGACCACGGAGGAGGTGGCCAGAGTTCGGGTGACGATGGACTCGATTCTACGAGGTGTCTCCGGCCGAGCTGGTGGTGTCTGCGGGTTTCTTGCGACATGCGGAGCACGCTGACGCGCTCGATTTCGAGCCTCAGTGGCTGCAGCGATGATGGTGACATGGCCGGTGACGTGGAGCTCACGGGCACAGTGGGGGTCAGAGCTAGAGCACGCGCGGGAGTGAGGGGAGAGGGAAGAAAGCAAGCGGAGCTCACGGTGGACTCGCAGAGCAGGTCGGTGAGGCGAGGAAGAGGCTGTGGGCGCGGCAACAGCGAGCGGTAACGACGGCTACACTCGGGCACGAGGCAGTGAGGGCTAGAGGAGATGAGGGGCATAGAAGAGAGAGGGATAGGGTCGAGGGGGGTACAGGGGGTTCCGTGGCGCTCTCAGCGGCCTCAAGGCGAAGTAGGTAGCCGGCGCGTGGCGACCACACGCCCTTGCTCCTACTGGCAAGAGGTTGACGATGCGATGGAGGCAGGTGGGCTGGGCTGTCTGCTGGGCTACGAGGTGGGCTGCACGGGTAAGTTCTCTGCCTTTCTCTATTTTTCTATTTAAGTTTCTGTTTTCTATTGCTTTAACTCTGTTTTGATTTAGTAAAATACTAAACCATATCTAAAAATCTTGAAATAAATTGTGGGCACTTTCTGAATTATTTCCAACAACCCACTTTTAGTTTCAGAATTATTTGTGCATTTAAAATAATTATAGCAATTAAATGCCCAAATTCAAATACATAATGATTTAATTCATAAATCCAGAGATAACCTAGAAAATGTGCACCATTTTTGGCAGAGGTTTTCACCCATTTCAAAAATGATAAACTTTTCTGAAGGGCATTTTGGGTTCATTGAAAATATTTTTAAATTGAACCTAGTTGAATTCCATTTGGTACTAGGGTTTGAACATCCCCATTTCAAGTTTAATAAAATTTAAACATGATGGATGGATGCCTTAATGCAACTAATTACAAGCAATTCTAGGGTTGTGACACATTTGATATGTATTGATTGCCTCTCTGGTACTATCCTTCTCGGTAGGTTCTGCTCCTACGAGTGGCACCGAGTATCTATCTAAGGAGCAATGCTACCATGTTGATATTTTAGGCAAGCAAACCCCCTTGGTCATTTCGATACAATCCTACTCTCTCGCTCCTGCTCTCTTTTATTGCATTAGGACAACAATGATTCAACTGTTACTTGTTGCGGTAGCTGAACACATTCCTCTGCATGACCTGTCATTGTCACAGTAAATAGTTAAACCTTCTTAGCATGACTATGAGTTGCTTGAGCCATGTTGTGACTTCATCCATTCCATGCTTGCTATTGCTTAGAGTTGTGTCAGGTCTGATTCATCTGGGAATGAATTGGAACATTGTGATCATATTCTGATGTTGAGAGCTAAGTGTGTGAACACGATTTGGTAAAGGTAGTGATGAGAGGCCATGTAGGAGTACATGGTGGGTTCTCTCATTGAGACCGTCCTTAAGAACTAAGTCATGTGTATGTTGTCCAAGACAGTTACTACCACACATTGGGATCCGGTAATCAAGCTCTCTCGACTTATTAATCGCGTCGAACTCTGTCCAGGAGTTGCAACTAGTTTCTGGTGTTTGTAGGTTGTGCTATTTTTCTACCTAGTGGCACCTAGTATCGGTGGGCTTGGGATAGACTAGGCATCATTGCACGGTGTACCAAGCACAGTTCCACCCGGCAATGTGGGCTTGGGAACCCTGCACACATCATTTAGGGCCATAATGGAAACATCGACCAGACTTCCCTTGCGGGTTCAGCATCAGATAGGCGATAAACCTGGACCAGAGTCTTGCGTGGTTAGTCAGGTTGTGGCCGACACCCTCGCCAGGCTTCCGCTTGAAGGTTGCCGAGATACATGACGTGTACATGGTGGTAAGTGGTGAGAGCGTGTGTGAAGAATTACACCCCTGCAGGGTTAATGATCTATTCGAATAGCCGCGTCCTCGGATATGGACTACTTGGAGACTTATATGGTTCATAGACAACTTGAAGTGGATACCTTAAAATGCGCAAGATAAGCATGAGTGCTATGGATGGCCTTCTCGTAGGGAGACGGGAGAGAATCCATAGTGGTGTATTGTTATGGTGATTAGTGGACTCATGTTCATTTTCTCACCTCAAAGGAATTACTGGTAGTCGTAGTTCAGGATAGCCACTGAGTCAAAGCTGGCTTGCTGCAGTTAAACTCCACCACCCTTCTTGATACTGATGCATATGTAGTTAGTTTTGATGTAAGTCTTGCTGAGTACCTTTGTACTCATGTTTGCTTAATTTACATTTTTGCAGAGGAGACTTTATTCAAATTAATAGTTCTACGTGGGCTTCGATGATTAGCTTGGGAATCCCAGACAGAGGTCTGGTTCCTATGGAGTGTCTTGTAGATAGTCAGGCTTCTCAGCCTTTTTCTTTTGTAGTTGTCTGTACTCAGACATGTATATGCTTCCGTTGCTTGTATGCCTTTGTATGTTGGGTCATGAGACCCATGTTTGTAATATCATGCTATGTATGGCTCTTTCGAGCCTTATCAATACTTTGAGTCATAGAGTTATGTTGTGATGCCATGTTGTATCTACACATATCGAGCATATTGTGTGTATGTTATTGAAATGCTTTGGTATATGTGTGGGATCCGACACCTAGTTGTTTATTCTTGGTAGCCTTCCTTATGGGTAAATACCTCTTAGTGCTTCCATCTGGAACACATGGATTGACCGGCATGTGTCCTTGCTTGCTCCTGTGTCTGTCCCTACGGGGAAATGTCACGCGGTGTTTACTAGAGTCCTTTGTAGCCTCGCTACGACTCGGTTACACTCGCTGCTGACTGACACGTGCATTGCTGGGTTACGTATGCCTGCCCCTGTAAGTTTGTGCCACCTTGGTTTATGACTACTAATGTCAGCCCGGGTTCTGTGTCATATGGATGCTAGCGACACAATCATGTACGTGAGCCAAAAGGCGCAAACAGTCCCGGCCAAGGTAAGGCTAGAGCCGTGGGAATACCGTGCGTGAGGCCGCAAAGTGATATGATGTGTTACATGCTAGATTGGTGTGACTTAGTATCGGGGTCCCGACAGGGCGGTTCGAGGACAGGGGTTGAATGGTGACAGAAGAGAAGTGGGGTGGAGCCCTGCCGGAGCGCTAGAGGTGACAGAGATGTAGAGTTTTGGCAAGGGTGTGGCATGGCGTCCATGGTGGTGGAGCGGCATCGAAGGCAAGAGAGAAGGAAGGAAGAATAGAAATTGAGGAGGATGGAGGCACGGGGTTCGGGAAGGATTTTGCCTGGGCCACGGAGTCCTACGTGTGTGGTGTCCGGACTCCCGCGAAGCTCCCCTATGCTTGTCTCTGATATGCGGGAGAAAACGCGTCCAAACCGCGCCGCGGACCGATACATGACCGTGTTGGATGGCTTCCGCGGTCCGTACAACGTGGTCCGGATGGATGCGGGCGGTTTGCGGGTCTGCCTTGGTGATGCCCTATGTAATCGAGAGCCAGATTGGTAGTTGTTACTCTCACAAGCACTTGATGAGACTTAGCGGGTCGTAGTTCTTATGGTGCTGTGGTGAGCTTGGCACATTCATAACGAGTTGACTCATGAGAAGGTGTTTTTTTTTGACAAAGAAATAGTAGGAAAGGCTCCTGCTGCATATATATTAATATAGTAACCAGAGTGTAATTACATCAGTTTTGTACAAATAGTGGGGGGGGGGGGTGGTATTCTAGGATACTTATATGTAATCAGGGCATGGTATTCTAGGCTACTCATGAGAAGGTGTTGATCCCGGTCGAGGTGTCAAAGATATACTTATGTGGCTGTGCAGAATCACTATTGACGATCAAGCACCACCCAAACCTTGATGGTATCATTGGAAAAATGCCACCATCCAGTGGCTATGCAGAATCACTATTGACTCATGAGTAACTTTGTACCCCCATCCAGTGCCACAAAACTCTTGGCCACCCCTGCTATTTGGGAACCCCCACGGGAAGGACATGTCAAGCTTAACTTTGACGGCTCGTTCGTTGCCGTCGACGGGTCAGCAGGGGTGGGCATGGTGCTGCATGATCGCTCAGACCAGGTGATATTTGTTGCGTGCAGATGGCTCTACAACTCCTCTGGGCCATTGGAGGCGGATCTAGCTGCTTGTCTTGAGGGGCTGAAACTAGCACTACATTGGTTCGAGAAGCCTATCACTATGGAAACAGACTGTGCCGAACTCGTTACCTTGATCACGGCTGGTCCGACGGATCACTCCAACAACATATATATGGTTATAGAAATTGTGGAGTTGCTAAAGGAACGTTTGTCCCAGGTCCAAAAGATCTCAAGATCAACCGCACGACACTATGTCTGCCATTTGATGTGGACAACAAAGGATGACTTGTTGGCTTGCAAATGTTCCTTAGGAGATTAGCATTGTCATGATGAACAATTGTAACACCGTGATCAATTAAGTAATGAACCCCCCTCCCACGCAAAAAGGAGAAAATGTTGAGAAATGTAGTAGAAAACAAAAAATGTCCTAGGAATCAAATACCAAGATCACGATGAAGATGCAAATAAGATTGGAATAGATTGCTGCCAACTAGAGTGTAGCGGAAGTAGAGTTCGTGTAGATCATTTGATGCAGATTCCCCCAACTAGGATTTACAACATCCCAACCGCGATAATTTTTCCCTCGAGCGAATGATCTCTCTGTTGGTATCCATTCATATGGAACTACCGATTCGACAGGGCTTCACCATCCAGAACATGAGCACCGTCGGAGAAATAAGAGGAGGTGGAGCAACCTTGTGGCATGGAACTATTTTCGATCGAGAGAGAGAGAGAGAGGGAACCTCAACTAAGATTGAATAGTTTTGGAGGAGGGCTGCCCCTCTATATATATAGGTGCAGGGAGGGGTGGTGGCCTTGGAGGAGGGGCTGCCTCCTCCTAGGTCGGCGCAATGAAGGGAGGGCCCCACCCCAAACCCTAGACACACCAATTGGTGCCTTGGCCACCAATCCTAGGGGTAGCGCCCACCTAATGGGCCAGTAGGGCCTATACGGCTCCCCTTTTGGGGCTTGCCATGGGACTTGCCCATGGCATCCTAGGCATTTACGGGATGCTCCAGAAAACTCTGAAACCTTCCAAGCTTATTGGGTGTAATTTTCAGGGTTCCTAAAACTTCTCCAATAAACGATTTTGGTTTTCTCCGAAACGCTTCTGGTTTTCTCGGAAACACTTCTGTTACTCTCTCTGAAGCACTTCATATATTCGCAAAACTTTTCTGGTATCCTTAAATGTGTGACCCTGTGGGTTTGGTAAAGTGTCGACATGATCGGGAACTCCTTCCGATTCAATGATCAATAGGGTAACCGTGGAAATCCATATCGACCCCTATACCCACATGAATAAATATCGAGTGAACATGTTGTTCATGTGTACTATTACTTTTGCTTCGCGATACTTTACAAAACCCAAGGTGAGAATTATCAGCATCCACGTGAAGCAACACTTGGTCACTAGACCAAGTTATCCTCATTACTGGTTTTGTTCTCTTTTCTCGTTCCCATATTCTGGCTAGCGAGGTCCTATACTGGGGGTGGATAATGATACGTCTCCAACGTATCTATAATATATTACTGCTTCATGCTATTATATTATCAATCTTGGATGTTTTATATACACTTACAAGCAATTATATATCATTTTTTGGGACTAACCTATTAACTTAGTGCCCAGTGCAAGTTGTTGTTGTTTTTGCTTGTTTTTGGTTTCATAGAATATCAGTACCAAACGAAGTCCAAATGCCACAAAACTTTTTGGAGATTTTTTTCTGGGCAAAAGAGACATTAGAAGCTTCGGTAGAAGACCCGACCAGGGAGTGTGGGCCTACAACCCATCAGGGTGCGCCATGATGGGTGGTGGGGCCCACGAGGCTCTGTTTGACCAGCTCCACCTCTATAAATTCTCTTAAATCATGAAACCAACAGGGGAGTCCACGAAATACTTTTTCCGCTGCCGCAAGTTCCAGAACCATGAGATCCCATATGGAGGCCTTTTCCGGCACTCTGTCGGAGGGGTATTCGATCATGGAGGGGGCTCTTCATCATCCTTGCTGCCCTCCGATGATGTGTGAGTAGTTTACCACGGACCTATGGGTCCATAGTTAGTAGCTAGATGGCTTCTTCTCTCTCTTTGATCTTCAATACAATTTTCTCCTCGATGTTCTTGGAGATCTATTTAATGTAATGACTTTTTGCGGTGTTTTTGTTGGGATCCGATGAATTGTGAGTTTATGATCAGATCTATCCATGTATATTATTTGAGTTTTCTCTGGACTCTTTTATGCATGATTGTTATAGCCTCCTATTTCTTCTCCGATTTATTGGTTTGGTTTGGCCAACTAGATTGATTTATCTTGCCATGGGAAGAGCTACTTTGTGATGGGTTCGATCTTGCGGTGCTCAATCCGCATGTATCGTTGCTATTAAGGGTAACAAGATGGGATTTATTTCATACGTGAGTTTATCTTGTCTACATCATGTCATCTTGCTTAAGGTGTTACTCCGTTCTTCCATGAACTTAATACACTAGATGCACGCTAGATAGCGGTCGATGTGTGTAGTAATAGTAGTAGATGCAGAATCGTTTCGGTCTACTTGTCTCGGACGTGATGCCTATATACATGATCATTGCCTTGGATATCGTTATAATTATTTGCTTTTCTGTCAATTGCCCAACAGTAATTTGTCTAGCCATCGTATGATATTTTTATGAAAGAAGCCTCTAGTGAAAACTATGGCCCCCGGGTCTATTTTCTATCATATATTAAAACCAAAAATATCTCGCTGCAATTTACTTTTATTTATTTTATTTTGTATTTTTGTTTGATCTATCTATCAAAAACTATATCGTGTAATCTTGCTCGTAACCATTGAGGTATTGATAACCCCTCTACACGTTGGTTGCAAGTATTTGTTGTTTGTGGGCAGGTGCTGTTTACTAGTCGTTGCTTGGTTCTCCTACTGGATTGATAACCTTGGTTTCATAACTGAGGGAAATACTTATCTCTACTGTACTACATCATCCTCTCCTCTTCGAGGAAATCCCAACGCAGGTCACAAGTAGCAGCTAACACCAAGGAGCCCGGCCTCGACAACCATAAGGGTGCCCAACAGGCCCTGGACGCGGTGCGAACCGTAGGAGGTGGAATGACCTTCTTGACGCCCAAGACTAGAGGGCGACTACAGCCCTGATGGAATATGCCATGTAAACCCTAGACCTCTCCTACATATATGAAGGGAGGTCTAGGGCACCCGTAGATGATCTATCCTCAAATAGAAGAACTCTCGGTAGCAACATCATACACCATTGTAACCCCTCGCACGAGGTATACGTCCATCATGAATAACCAAAACCAGCAGAACGTAGGGTATTACTATCCGGAGGCCCGAACCTAGATAAACCCCTCGTTTGACCTCCGATCCATGAATTCCAGCTACGCTTGGACCCCTATTGGGGGATCTGACAAGAATTCGCTCCGTTAGTTGGCGCACCAGGCACGGGCAGCACCGGCTGGAGACCGATCATGGAGCAAATATTTTTCTGCTCCGGCCGCCTATTACTGGGTGAGAGCCTAACCTTTGGCTCCCTCACATTTTTTGCTGACGAGGTAGAATGGGTTGACATCGACTCACTGGTCAACCTCGCCGCCTTGGGACCTCCCGAAGGGCTTCGTGATGGTCGCAACCGATCTGGCAGACAGGCCACGCCATCAACCTCAACGCGACCCGCAAACTGCCTCCACACCGCCCACCGAAAGGAGGCTGCACCTACAGTCTAGCTAGTCGCGATAACTTGCAGGGCCTGATGCCTCAACCAAGCATCGAAGGATTGCCTCGTTGCTGGCCCAAATTCCCATGGAGACGCCGATGCGGTAAGCACTGCTTCGGCCTTGAACGACGAGAGGGACCATGCACCAATCCACCTCACCAATGAGGACGACAATGCTGGCCTCCTACCCTTACGCGAGGTCACGTACTCTCACCTTTGGGGAGAAGCAGGGTCATCTGTGGACTCAGGGACCGACGCCTCTTCTGATCAAGAGGCATCCCGGACCCAGGCCCCGCAGGTGATCTCCTTCCACCAAGTCATGATGACAGAGCCGACCACGAACGCGCTACATACAACGAAAGCGATGGAGCCCGCGGCCTCGGGCCCTTCGGCGGCGGGAACGATACTGCCCATGACACAACCACAGATCGACCCTGTACTGACACTTCAACCACAAGTTAGCATGAGCCTCCCTGCGAGTTCACCGGCAGGCCTCTCCACAACTGTCGTGGCCCTACTAGGCACTACATCAACGTTACCACCGGTAACAGGGTATGCCCTAAACTACCTTACGACACCCATCACCGCATCGACCGAGCATCAAGAATGCTGTAGGCCATACGTGTTTCCCAGCTTAACTCATAGCTCGCACTTCAGTAAAAGACGCTGGAGGTCTCCGCCCGTGAGGCTTGATGGAACGAGACAATGACACATGAACATCTGCGTCGCCCACGCTGCCAACCATGGAACCTACTCAACGAGCTTACCAACCAAGGCCGGGAGCAGGGGTCAGCTTCAATGAGCCGACTATAGAGCCCGCAACTCTTCCAGCTCCGACCCTGGCCCGCAGCCTCCAAGCAGCGGTCGCACTAGCACACTAACTGCGGACCACACCAGGAGATCCTAAGCTCCTGGCCTGATGGGGAACAAAGCATGAAAATCAAAAAATTTCATACGAACACCCAAGATCTATCTGGGAGAAACATAGAAATGAGAGGGGGGAGTGTGTCTATGTACCCTCATAGATTGAAAGCGGAAGCGTATATAACGCGATTGATGTAGTCGTACTCTTCGCGATCCGATCACAATCCAACCGATCTAGTGCCGAACAGACGACACCTCCGAGTTTAGCACACATGCGGCTCGATGACGTCTCCTCCTCCTTGATCCAGCAAGAGAAGGCGGATAAGTAGATGGGATCACAACCAGCACGATGGCGTGGTGGTGATTATGGTGGTGGAGCAACGACAGTGCTTCACTAAGAAAAAAACCGTGGACGAGAACTATGCCTGGAGGGAGAGACGGGGCAGCAGCCAAGGCCAATGTCCTGGGGTGCCTTGCTATGCCCCTCCCCTATATTTATATGCGTGGGAGGGCTAGGTGTCCATCCCTACTCCTAATAAGAGTTGGCGCCAAGGGGGAGAGGACTTGGACTCCAAGTCCATTCCTATTCCTACTAGGACTCCCCTCTTTTTCCTTCCCTAGCCACATGGACTTTTGAGGACTTTGTGTGCCTGGGCCAATAAGGGCATGGTGCCTCCCCTCAGCCCATTCCAGCCCTTGGGATGTGGTGGACCCACTTGTGGACTTCCGGACCCCTCCGGAACCTTCTGGAAGCTTCCCCGTACAATACCAAAAAAAACTGCACCTTTTTTTGAAACCCAAAATATGACTTCCCATATATAAATCTTTACCTCTCAGGCATTCCGAGACTCTTCGTGATGTTTGGGATCTCATCTGGGACTTCGAACAACATTCGTTTACCAATCATCAAATATCCCAATACTACGCTAGCATCAACGAAAGTTAAGCGTGCGACCCTGCTGGTTCGGGAATCATGTAGTCATGACTGAGACCTCTCTCCGGTCAATAACCAATAGATGCACCTGGATGGCCATATTGGTTCATACATATTCCATGAAGATCTTTTATTGGTTGACCTACGATGTCAAGGATTTGGTTAATCCCGTATGCAATTCCCTTTGTCCGGCGATATGTTACTTGCCCGAGTTTCGATTGTCGGTATCTCCATACCTCATTCAATCTCGTTTCCAACAAGTCTCTTTACTCATTCCGCAATACAAGTTCTCGTGACTAAATCATTAGCCACATTGCTTGCAAGATCTTTACGATGTTGTATTACCGAGAGGACCCAGAGATATCTCTCTATCACACGGAGTGACAAATCCCAGTCTTGATCCATGCCAACTCAACAGACACCTTCGGAGATACCTCTAGAGCATCTTTATGATCACCCAGTTATGAAGTGACGTTTGATAGCACACAAAGTATTCCTCTAGTATTCGGGAGTTGCATGATCTCATGGTCTTAGGAATAGATACTTGACATGAAGAAAGCTATAGCAATAAACTCAAGTGATACAATCAAATGCTAAGCTTACGGTTGGGTCTTGTCCATCACATCATTCTCCTAATGATGTGATCCCATTATCAAATGAAAACTCATGTCTATGGTTAGGAAACCTGAACCATCTTTGATCAACGTGTTGGAAATATGCCCTAGAGGCAATAATAAAGTGGTTATTATTGTATTTCCTTAATCATGATAAAGGTTTATTATTCATGCTAGAATTGTATTGACCGGAAACGTAAATACATGTGTGGATACATAAACAAATACTGAATCCCTTGTATGCCTCTACTAGACTAGCTCGTTGATCAAAAGATGGTTAAGGTTTGCTGACCATAGACATGAGTTGTCATTTGATAACAGGATCACATCATTAGGAGAATGATGTGATGGACAATACCCATTCATTAGCTTAGCATATGATTGTTCAGTTTATTGCTACTGCTTTCTTAAATGTCAAATACATATTCCTTCGACCATGAGATCACACAACTCCTGGATATCGGTGGAATACCTTGCGTGCTATCAAACGTCACAACATAACTGGGTGATCATAGAGATGCTCTACAGGTATCTCCGAAGGTGTCTGTTGAGTTGGCCTGAATTGAGATTTGGATTTGTCACTCCGTATGATGGAGAGGTATCTCTAGGCCCTCTCGGTAATACATCATCACAAGAAGCTTGCAAGCAAAGTGACTAAGGAGTTAGTTACAAGATGATGTATTACGGAACGAGTAAAGAGACTTACCGGTAACAAGATTGAACTAGGTATGAAGATACCGACGATCTAATCTCGGGCAAGTAACATACCGATAGACAAAGGGAACTACGTATTTGTCATAAAGGCTCAACCGATCAAGATATTCATAGAATATGTAGGAACCAATATGGGCATCCAGGTCCCGCTATTGGTTATTGATCGGAGAAGCATCTCGTTCATGTCTACATCATTCTTGAACCCATAGGGTCCGCACGCTTAACGTTCGTTGACGATATAGTATTATATAAGTTATGTATGTTGGTGACCGAATGTTGTTCGGAGTCCCAGATGAGATCACGAACATGACGAGGAGCTTTGTAATGGTCCGGAGGTAAAGATTCATATATAGGATGATATGGTTGGGCCAAGGGGTAAGGCCCACGGGGCTTTAGGTCGGTGCAAAAGGAAGTTTTGCGGAGGTCAGGACCAGACGCCAGGGACCCTGGTGTCTAGCCCTGGGCCAGATGCCAAGGCCCATGGCATCTGGGCCAGACACCGAGGAACGTGGCGTCTGGTACTGGAAACTGAGAAGGACTCTTCCTTACATTCCAAACCGACTTTGAGGAGGCTCTTTCTCCAAGAAACGACACCAGGGCTCAACATATAAATAGAGGAGCAGGGCTAGCCCCTGGAGGACACCACGATTCACCAAGCCATGTGCCGACGCCCCCTCTCCCTCTAGTTCTAGTTCCTCCTCCATCCATGTTCGTTGTGCTTGGTGAAGCCCTACGGAGAAGTTTCACCACCACCGTCACCACGCCGTCGTGCTGCCGGAACTCATCTACTACTTCGCCTCTCTTGCTGGATCAAGAAGGCGAGGACTTCATCAAGCTAACATGTGCTGAACACGGAGGTGCCATGCATTCTGTACTTGATCGGGGCGGATCATGAAGGTGTACGACTACATCAACCGCGTTGATAAATGCTTCCGCTTAGTGATCTACAAGGGTATGTAGATGCTCTCCCCCTCTCGTAGCTATACATCTCCATGGATAGATCTTGCGTGTGCGTAGATTTTTTTTCTTTCCATGCAATGTTCCCCAACGGTGGTATTAAAGCCAGGTCTATGCGTAGATGATATGCATGAGTAGAACACAAAGGAGTTGTGGGCGGTGATGTTCATATTGCTTACCACCAATGTCTTATTTTGATTCGGCGGTATTATGGGATGAAGTGGCTCGGACCAAACCTTACATGTCCACGTACATGAGACCGGTTCCACCGACTAACATGCAACTTGTTTTGCATAAAGGTGGCTGGTGGGTGTCTGTTTCTCCCACTTTAGTTGAAGCTAATTTGACTACGGCGGTCCTTGCAGAAGGTTAAAAGGCAACTTGATAATCACCGTTGTGGTTTTGCGTAGGTAAGAACGGTTCTTGCTAGTTGCCTGTAGCAGCCACGTAAAACTTGCAACAACAAAGTAGAGGACGTCTAACTTGTTTTTGTAGGGTACGTTGTGATGTGATATGGTCAAGATGTGATTTGATATATGTTGATGTATGAGATGATCATGTTTTGTAATAAGTTCATGACTTGCATGTCGATGAGTACGACAACCGGCAGGAGCCTTAGGGTTGTCTTTAATTATTGTATGACCTACGTGTCAATCACTAAGCGCCATGTAATTGCTTTACTTTATCGCTATACGTTAGCAATAGTTGGCGAGATGACCCTGACGCAACGATGGAGATCAAGGTGTCACACCGGTGACGATGGAGATCATGCCGATGCTTTGGAGATGGAGATCAAAAGCACAAGATGATGATGGCCATATCATGTCACATATTTTGATTGCATGTGATGTTTATCCTTTATGCATCTTATTTTGCTTAGAATGACGGTAGCATTATAAGATGATCCCTTCACTTAATTTCAAGATAAAAGTGTTCTCCCTGAGTATGCACCGTTGCTAAAGTTCATCGTTTCGAAGCACCTCATGATGATCGGGTGTGATAGACTCTATGTTCACATACAATAGGTGTAAGCCTGTTTTGCACATGCAGAATACTTGGGTTAAACTTGACGAGCCTAGCATGTACAGACATGGTCTCGGAACACCGAAGACCGAAAGGTCGAACGTGAGTCATATAGTAGATATGATCAACATAGAGATGTTCACCATTGAAGACTACCCCATCTCACGTGATCATTGGACATGGGTTAGTCAATTTGGATCATGTATTACTTAAACAACTTGAGGGATGTTGATTTAAGTGGGAGTTCATTAGTAATTTGATTATTTGAACTAAAATTTATCATGAACTTAGTCTTAATAGTTTTTATATATCTATGTTGTAGATCAATGGCCCGTGCTTCCGTTCCCTTGAATTTTAATGTGTTTCTAGAGAAAGCTAAGTTGAAAGATGATGGTAGCAACTACACAGACTGGGTCTGTAACTTCAGGATTATCCTCATTGCTGCACAGAAGAATTATGTCCTTGATGCACCGCTAGGTGACAGACCTGCTGCAGTAGCTGATGCAGATGTTATGAACGTCTGGCAGGCTCGATCTGATGACTACTCGATAGTTCAGTGTGCCATGCTTTACGGCTTAGAACCGGGACTTCAAAGACGTTTTGAATGCCACGGAGCATATGAGATGTTCCAAGAGATGAAGTTGATATTTCAAGCTAATGCCCGGGTTGAGAGATATGAAGTCTCCAACAAGTTCTATAGCTGTAAGATGGACGAGAACAGTTCTGTCAGTGAACACATACTCAAAATGTCTGGGTATCATAACCACTTGACTCAGCTGGGAATTGATCTTCCAGTTGAGAGTGTTATTGACAGAGTTCTTCAGTCACTGCCACCAAGCAACAAAGGCTTTTTGATGAACTATAATATGCAAGGGATGATGAAAATGATTCCTGAGCTCTTCGTGATGCTGAAATCGGCAGAGGTAGAAATCAAGAAAGAGCATCAAGTGTTGATGGTTAATAAGACCACTAGTTTCAAGAAAAGGGGCAAGGGAAAGAAAGGGAACTTCAAGAAGAATGGCAAGCAAGTTGCCGCTCCCGTGAAGAAGCCCAAAGCTGGACCCAAGCCTGAAACTGAGTGCTTCTACTGCAAAGGAAATGGTCAATGGAAGCAGAACTGCCCCAAGCACTTGGCAGATAAGAAGGATGGCAAAGTGAACAAAGGTATATTTGATATACATGTTATTGATGTGTTCCTTACTAATGCTCATAGTAGCACCTGGGTATTTGATACTGGTTCGGTTGCTCATTTTTGTAACTCAAAACATGAGCTGGAGAATAAACGAAGATTGGCTAAAGACGAGGTGAAGATGCGTGTCGGGAATGGTTCCAAGGTTGATGTGATCGCCGTCGGCACGCTACCTCTACATATACCTTCAGGATTAGTTTTAGACCTCAATAATTGTTATTTGGTGCCAGCGTTGAGCATGAACATTATATCTGGATCTTGTTTATTGTGAGACGGTTATTCATTTAAGTCAAAGAATAATGGTTGTTATATTTATATGAGTAATATCTTTTATGGTCATGCACCTTTGATGAATGGTCTATTCTTGTTGAATCTCGATCGTAGTGATACACATATTCATAATATTGATGCCAAAAGATGCAAAGTTGATAATGATAGTGCAACATACTTGTGGCACTGCCGTTTAGGTCATATTGGTGTAAAGTGCATGAAGAAACTCCATGTGGATGGACTTTTGGAATCACTTGATTATGAATCATTTGATAATTGCGAACCATGCCTCATGGGTAAGATGACTAAAACTCTATTCTCTGGAACAGTGGAGCGAGCTAATGACTTATTGGAAATAATACATACCGATGTATGCGGTCCGATGAGTGTTGAGGCACGCGGTGGGTATCCTTATTTTCTAACCTTCACAGATGATTTGAGTAGGTATGGGTATATCTACTTGATGAAACACAGGTCTGAAACATTTGAAAAGTTCAAAGAATTTCAGAGTGAAGTGGAGAATCATCGTAACAAGAAAATAAAGTTTCTATGATCTGATCGCGGAGGCGAATATTTGAGTTACGAGTTTGGCCTTCATTCATTTAAGACAATGTGGAATTGTTTCACAACTCACGCCACCTGGAACACCGCAGCGTAATGGTATGTTCGAACATCGTAACCGTACTTTATTAGATATGGTGCGTTCTATGATGTCTCTTACCGATTTGCCTTTATCATTTTGGGGTTATGCATTAGAGGCAGCCGCATTCACGTTAAATAGGGCACCGTCTAAATCCGTTGAGACGACGCCGTATGAACTATGGTTTGGCAATAAACCTAAGCTGTCATTTCTTAAAGTTTGGTGATGTGACGCTTATGTCAAAAGGCTTCAGCTTGATAAGCTCGAACCCAAAGCGGAGAAGTGCGTCTTCATAGGATACCCTAAAGAAACTATTGGGTATACCTTCTACCATAGATCCGAAGGCAAGATCTTTGTTGCCAAGAATGGGTCCTTTGTAGAGAAGGAGTTTCTCTCGAAAGAAGTGAGTGGGAGGAAAGTAGAACTTGATGAGGTAGTTGTACCTTCTCTCAAATTGGAAAATAGCACATCAGAGAAAAACGTTCCCGTGATGCCTACACCAACCGAAGAGGAAGCTAATGATAATGATCATGAAACTTCAGATCAAGTTACTACTAAACCTCATAGGTCGACCAGAGCACGTACCGCACCAGAGTGGTACGGTAATCCTGTCCTGGAAGTCATGTTGTTAGACAAAGGCGAACCTACGAACTATGAAGAAGCTATGATGAGCCCAGATTCTGACAAATGGCTAGAGGCCATGAAATCTGAGATAGGATCCATGTATGAGAATAAGGTGTGGACTTTGGTGGACTTGCCCGATGATCGGCAAGCGATTGAGAATAAATGGATCTTCAAGAGGAAGACAGACGCTGATGGTAATATCACTGTCTGCAAAGCTTGAGTTGTCACGAAAGGTTTTCGACAAGTTCAAGGGGTTGACTACGATGAGACTTTCTCACCATTTTATGATTATGAAATCTGACTAATGGACGTCAAAACTGTATTCCTTAATGGGTTTCTTAAAGAAGAGTTGTATATGATGCAACCACAAGGTTTTGTCGATCCTAAAGGTGCTAACAAAGTGTGCAAGCTCCACGATCCATCTATGGACTGGTGCAAGCATCTTGGAGTTGGAATATATGCTTTGATGAGGTGATCAAAGCATATGGTTTTATACAGACTTACGGTGAAGCCTGTATTTACAAGAAAGTGAGTGAGAGCTCTGTAGCATTTCTGATATTATATGTGGATGACATATTGCTGATTGGAAATGATATAGAATTTCTAGATAGCATAAAAGGATACTTGAATAAGAATTTTTCAATGAAAGACCTTGGTGCAGCTGCTTATATATTGGGCATCAAGATCTATAAGGATAGATCGAGATGCTTAATAGGACTTTCACAAAGCACATACCTTGACATAGTTCTGAAGAAGTTCAAAATGGACCAGTCAAAGAAAGGGTTCTTGCCTATGTTGCAAGGTGTGAAATTGAGTAAGACTCAAAGCCCAACCACAGCAGAAGAAAGAGAAAGGATGAAAGCCATTCCCTATGCCTCAGCCATAGGCTCTATAAAGTATGCCATGCTGTGTACCAGACCTGTTGTGTTCCTTGCCATGAGTTTGGCAAGGTGGTACAATAGTGATCCAGGAGTGGATCACTTGACAGCGGTCAAAATTATCCTTAGGTACCTAAAAGGGACTATGGAAATGTTTCTCGGTTATGGAGGTGATAAAGAGTTCGTCGTAAAGGGTTATGTCGATGCAAGCTTTGACACCGATCCGGACGACTCTGAATCTCAATGTGGATACGTATTGAACGTGGGAGAAATTAGCTAGAGTAGCTCCATGCAGAGCATTGTAGACATAGAAATTTGCAAAGTACGCACGTATTTGAATATTGCAGACCCGTCGACTAAAACCTCTCTCACAAGCAAAACATGATCACACCTTAGCACTCATTGGGTGTTAATCACATGGCGATGTGAACTAGATTATTGACTCTAGTGCAAGTGGGAGACTGTTGGAAATATGCCCTATAGGCAATAATAAAGTGGTTATTATTGTATTTCCTTAATCATGATAAAGGTTTATTATTCATGCTAGAATTGTATTGACCGGAAACTTAAATACATGTGTGGATACATAAACAAGTACCGAATCCCTAGTATGCCTCTACTAGACTAGCTCGTTGATCAAAACATGGTTAAGGTTTCCTGACCATAGACATGAGTTGTCATTTGATAACGGGATCACATCATTAGGAGAATGATGTGATGGAAAAGACCCATCCGTTAGCTTAGCATATGATCGTTCAATTTATTGCTACTGCTTTCTTAAATGTCAAATACATATTCCTTCGACCATGAGATCATGCAACTCCCGGATACTGGAGGAATACCTTGGGTGCTATCAAATGTCACAACGTAACTAGGTGATCATAAAGATGTTCTACAGGTATCTCCAAAGGTGTCTGTTGAGTTGGCGTGAATCGAGATTGGGATTTGTCACTCCGTATGATGGAGAGGTATCTCTAGGCCCTCTCGGTAATATAGCATCATAGGAAGCTTGCAAGCAAAGTGACTCAGGAGTTAGTTACAAGATGATGTATTATGGAACGAGTAAAGAGACTTACCAGTAATGAGATTGAACTAGGTATGAAGATATTGACGATCGAATCTCGGGTAAGTAACATACCGCTTGACAAAGGGAATTAAGTATTTGTCATAAAGGTTCGACTGATAAAGATCTTCATAGAATATGTAGGAACCAATATGGGCATCCAGGTCCCGCTATTCGTTATTGACCGGAGAAGCATCTCGGTCATGTCTACATCATTCTTGAACCCGTAGGGTCCGCACGCTTAACGTTCGTTGACGATGTAGTATTATATGAGTTATGTATGTTGGTGAACGAATGTTGTTCGGAGTCCCGGATGAGATCATGGACATAATGAGGAGCTCCGGAATGGTCCAGAGGTAAAGATTGATGTATAGGATGATATGGTTGGGCCAAGGGGTAAGGCCCACGGGGCTTTATGTTGGTGCAAAAGGAAGTTTTACGTAGGTCAGGGACTAGACCAGGGACCCTGGCATCTGGTACTGGAAACCGAGAAGGACTCTTCCTTGCATTCCAAACCGACTTTGAGGAGGCTCTTTCTCCAACAAATGACACCAGGGCTCAACATATAAAAAGAGGAGCAGGGCTAGCCCCTGGGGGACACCACGATTCACCAAGCCGTGTGCCGGTGCCCCCTCTCCCTCTAGTTCTAGTTCCTCCTCCGTCCACATCCGTTGTGCTTGGCGAAGCCCTGCGGAGAAGTTTCACGACCACCGTCACCACGCCTTCATGCTGCCAGAACTCATCTAATACTTCGCCTCTCTTGCTGGATCGAGAAGGCGAGGACGTCATTGAGCTGAACGTGTGCTGAACGCGGAGGTGCCGTGTGTTCGGTACTTGATCGGGACGGATCGTGAAGGTGTATGACTATATCAACCGCGTTGATAAATGCTTACGCTTAGTGATCTACAAGGGTATGTAGATGCTCTCCCCCTCTCGTAGCTGTACATCTCCATGGATAGATCTTGCGTGTGCGTAGATTTTTTTTTGTTTTCCATGCAATGTTCCCCAACACAATGAGCTAGTCTAGTAGAGGCTCATTAGGGACACAGTATTTGTTTATGTATTCACACATGTATTTAAGTTTCCGGTCAATACAATTCTAACATGAATAATAAACCTTTATCATGAACAAGGAAATATTATAATAACCAATTTATTATTACCTCTAGGGCATATTTCCAACATGGCTGACTTCACCCACATGTCCACAGGACAGTGGAGCTCCAGGATAACATCATGCGATCAAAAGATAGGCTGGTATGCACCAAGAGAGTGCTATCTACTGTCAACTACCCAGCCCACGAGAAGGGCCAGGGGTCCATCCAGTTGCTAGAGGTCACGCCGGTGACTGCGACTACACACTTATGGGCGACAGGCAATATCGGTCTTCGCCCTGCAACAATGCGCGACCCTGCCAGCCACAAATCTTACACCGGAGCGAACGACCTCACCACCAGCACGGTGGATGGGGGGAGCAGAAGGAAACATACTTCTCCAGGGGCTCCCACACTGGGATTTACCTTGCTCACCTCGAGCATCGCGCCAACGTGCTTTGGGCAGGAGGTCATATCCCACCCATTTCCCCAACCCTTCATCGTATGAGAAATCGAGAATTACTCAGGCGATACAAAACCAGAGCACTAGCTAAATGACTACCTAACGGCAGTCAAGATGGCAAATGGAGACATTGGCAATGCCCTACGACACATACCCCTGTGCCTAACAGGGCTCACATGCTCCTGGCTCAGCAGGCTCCCTCCCACTCCATCCATAACTGGGAGGACTTCGAGCATGACTTTCTCAACAACTTTGTGGGAACCTACCACCGGCCAGGAAGCGTCGAAGACCTACAGAACATCATCCAAGAATACAAGGAGTCAGTCCACAACTACGTCGCACACTGGCTCAAGAGGAAAAAGATGATATCAAGCATCTCAGACGAAGCGACCACAGAAGCATTCGTCAGTGGCGCCAGGAACATGATACGTCTCCAACGTATCTATAATTTTTTGATTGTTTCATGCTATTATTTTATCAATCTTGGATGCTTTATATGCATTTATATGCTATTTAATATCATTTTTTGGGACTAACCTATTAACCCAGTGCCAGTTCATCTTTTTTGCTTGTTTTTGGCTTTTCACAAAATCAATACCAAACGAAATCCAAAAAACGATGAAACTTTATAGTGATTTTTTCTAGACTAGATGGGACCCTAGAAGGTTTGGGAGGAGGCCAGAAGAGCTACAAGAGAGCCACGAGCTCACAGGGCGCTGATGGCTCGTGTCCGCGTCAGTATTTCCCCGAAGAGGAAGGGATGATGCAGCACAGCTATGGTAGGTATTTCCCTTAGTTTTGAAACCAAGGTTATCGAACCAGTAGGAGAACCAAGCAGCACTATGTAACCTGCACACAAAGGACAAATACTTGCAACCCGACGCGTAAGAGGGGTTGTCAATCCCTCTCGGGTAAAAGATAGATTGGTTTGTATGGTTTTGGATAAATAGATCTCGCGATAAAACCAAATAAAATAAATAAAGAAAAAGTGCAGCAAGGTATTTTTGGGTTTTTAGAATAATAGATCTGAAAACAAAAGCAAATAAAAATAGATCTCAAAGCAAATATGATAAAGAATAGACCCGGGGGCCGTAGATTTCACTAGTGGCTTCTCTCAAGAAAAATAGCATATGGCGGGTAAAGAAATTACTGTTGGGCAATTGATAGAACTTCAAATAATTATGATGATATCCAGGTAATGATCATTATATAGGCATCACGTCCAAGATTAGTAGACCGACTCCTGCCTACATCTACTACTATTACTCCACACATCGACCGCTATCCAACATGCATCTAGTGTATTAAGTACATGGAGAAACGGAGTAATGCAATAAGAACGATGACATGATGTAGACAAGATCTATTCATGTAGGAATAGACCCCATCTTGTTATCCTTAATAGCAACGATCAATACGTGTCTTGCTGCCCCTTCTGTCACTAGGAAAGAACACCGCACGACCGAACCCATCACAAAGCACCTCTTCCCATGGCAAGAAAAATCGATCTAGTTGGCCTAACTAAACCAAAGATTCAAAGAAGAAATACGAGGCTATAAGTAATCATGCATATAAGAGATCAAAGAAACTCAAATAACTTTCATGGATAAATAGATCTGATCATAAACTCAAAGTTCATCGGATCCGAACAAACACACCGCAAAAAGAGTTAAATCAAATAGATGTCCAAGATACCATTGTATTGAGAATCAAAAGAGAGAGAGGAAGCCATCTAGCTACTAACTATAGACCCGTAGGTCTACAATGAACTACTCACACATCACCGGAGAGGCACCAATGAGGATGATGAACCCGTCCGTGATGGTGTCTAGATTGGATCTGGTGGTTCTGGAACTTGCGGCGGCTGGAATTGTGTTTCGTTGACTCCCCTAGGATTTGTGGATTTTCGGGGTATTTATAGAGCAAAGATGCGGTGCGGGAGGCGGTCGAGGTGGGCACGACCCACCAGGGCGTGCCTGGGCCCCCAGGCGCGCCAGGTGGGTTGTGCTCCCCTCGGAGCCCCCCTCTGGTACTTCTTTGGCCCAACAGGTGTCTTCTGGTCCAGAAAAATTCTCCAAAAAGTTTCGCTGCATTTGGACTCCGTTTGGTACTGATATTCTGCGAAGTAAAAAACAAGCAAAAAACAGCAAATGGCACTGGGCACTATGTCAATAGGTTAGTCCCAAAAAATGATATAAAGTTGCTATATAATGATTGTAAAACATCCAAGAATGATAATATAGCAGCATGGAACAAGAAAAAATTATAGATACATTGGAGACGTATCAGCATCCCCAAGCTTAATTCCTACTCGTTCTCGAGTAGGTAAATGATAAAAACATAATTTTTGATGTGGAATGTTGCCTAACATGTTCATCACATATTCTTTTCTTTTGTAGCATGGACATTTGGACTTTTATATGATTCAAAGCAATAGTCTAGTTTTAACATGAAGATTTCAATACTCAAGCATATTAACAAGCAACCATGTCTTTCAAAATATTAACACTAAAGCAAGTTATCCCTAGCCCATCATGCTCAATCATTGATCCATTCATGAAACACACTCGCATATTAGCTACATCCAATGCTCAAGTACGATCATAGTGCCCCTTAGTTGGTGCTTTATAAGAGAAGATGGAGACTCAAATAAAAATAAAAATTGCATAAAGTAAATAGAAAGGCCCTTCGCAGAGGGAAGTAGGGATTTGTAGAGGTGCCAGAGCTCAAAGCAAAAAAATAGAGATAAAACATTTTGGGTGGCATGCTTTTCCTTTCAACAAAAATGATCGAGTAGTTCCCAATACTTTCCATGCTAGATATACCATAGGCGGTTCCCAAACAGAAAATAAAGTTGATTCCTTTTCTTCCAGCATACTTTCACATTCCACGGCTAGCCGTATCCACACCGTCCATACCAACACTTTCCAAGGAATTTATTATTTGACAACATAAAGTAAATTCATTTTTTCATTTCGGGACTGGGCATCCCTAATACCTTTGCCGTACTCTCGTGCAATGACAAGTGAATAAACACTCATCTTGAGAATAACACATTTAGCATGGAAAAATATCAGCTACCCCCTACCATTTCATGAGCGGTACGAGCACACAAAAAGGAAATTATTTTGAAAATTAGAGATGGCACATACAAATTTTCTTAGAACGACACAGGAATACCGCATATAGGTAGGTATGGTGGACTCATATGGCAAAACTGGGTTTAAGGATTTTGGATGCACAAGTAGTATTCCTACTTAGTACAAGTGAAGGCTTGCAAAAAGATTGAGAAGCATCCAACCAAGAAACGAAAAATCACATAAGCGAGCATTAAGCATAACTAACACTGAATAATGCACCACAAGTATGATGTAATTTCATTGCATAACTATTGACTTTCGTGCTTGCATAGGGAATTACAAACCTTAACACCAATATTCTTACTAAAGCACAATTACTCACCAACAGGACTCACATATCACTATCATCATATCTCAAAACTATTACAAAGAATCCAGTTTATTTTGCCCAATGATCTTCATGAAAGTTTTTATTATATCCCTCTCGAATATCTATCACTTTGGTACTAGTTTCATATGTTGCTTTTGATAGCTCAAACAAATTTAAGTGAAGAACATGAGCATAAAATTTTTCATCTCTCTAAATAATATAAGTGAAGCATGAGAGAATTTCTTCAAAATTACTAACTCTCGAATAAATCTAAGTGAAGCATGAGAGCATTTCTTCAAAAATATTAAAGCACACTATGCTCAAAAGGATATAAGTGAAGCACTAGAGCAATTCCATAGCTCAAAAAATTTAAGTGAAGCATAAAGAGCAATTCTAACAAATCATAGTATAATGTTGGCTCTCTCAAATAGGTGTGTCCAGCAAGGATACTTGTGACAAACTAAAAAGCAAAACAAGCAAAGACTCATATAATACAAGACGCTCCAAGCAAAACTCATGATATGTGACGAATAAAAATATAGCTCCAAGTAAAATACCGATGGTCGTTAGAAGAAAGAGGGGATGCCATTTGGGGCATCCCCAAGCTTAGTTGATTGTTTCTCCTTCAATATTGCCTTGGGGTGCCATGGGGCATCCCCAAGCTTAGGCTCTTCTTACTCCTTATTCCTTCATCCATCGTGATCTCACCCAAAACTTGAAAACTTCAATCACACAAAACTTAACAAAACCTTCGTGAGATCCGTTAGTATAAGAAAACCAATATTTACTTTAAGTACTGTATAAAACCCATTAAAATTTTGTTATTGCACTATATCTACTGTATTCTAACTTTTCCATGGCTTATACCCCCCGATACAATCCATAGAATCATCAAAATAAGCACACAATGCAAAGAAAACAAAATCTGTCAAAAACAAAACAGTCTGTAAAGACTCGAATTTTACTCACATTTCTGCAACTCCAAAAATTCTGAAAAATTAGGACAACAAAGAAAATTTTATATCAATCTTGTGTAAAATATTCAGAATATTTTGTCGCTTCTGTGAATTTACACAATTACTTTACTAGACACAAAAGTTTCTATTTTTTAAGAGGATCAAATCAACTATTACCAAAGCTATCCCAAAGGCTTTACTTGGCACAAACACTAATTAAAACATAAAAAACACAATCATAACAGAGGCATAATTGTGCAAACACTCAAGAACAGAAAGAAAAAGGCAAAAATAAATTTTATTCATTGGGTTGCCACCCAACAAGCGCTATCATTTTACGCCCCTAGCTAGGCATTGATAATTTTGATGATGCTCTCATGGAAGACAAGAATTGAAACACATAGAGAACATCATAATACATGTGATAAACACATTTAAGTCTAGCATACTTCCGATGCATAGGGATTTTATAAGCAAACAAATTATCAAGACAAGAAATATATAGCATATGCAAGGAAGAAGAAAGAAACAGTAGCAATCTCAACATAACGAGAGGTAAATTAGTAACATGAAAATTTCTACAACCATATTTTCCTCTCTCATAATAATTACATGTAGGATCATAATCAAATTCAACAATATAGCTATCATATAAAATTTTCTCTTCATGATCCACATGCATAAAAGTTTTATAATCTTCCAAGATAGTGGGATTAACTTCAACTAAAGTTATGACCTCCCCAGACCCACTTTCAATATTATTGCAAACATTATTATCAATATCATATTCATCATGAGGCTTAAATAAATTTTCAAGATCATAAAAAGAATCACCCCAATCATGATCATTGTAATAAGTAGTGGACATAGCAAAATTAGCATCCCCAAGCTTGGGGTTTTGCATATTGTTAGCACAATTGACATTAATAGAATTTATAGTAAAATCATTGCAATCATGCTTTTCATTCAAGGAGCTATCATGAATCACTTCATAAATTTCTTCATCACAATTTTCTGATTCACGAACCTCAAGCAAAACTTCATAAAGATAATCTAGTGCACTCAACTCACTAGCAATTGGTTCATCATGATTGGATCTTTTAAAAAGATTAGCAAGTGGATGGGGATCCATATCAATAGATATTTAGCAAGCGAATATGCAAGCATATAGAAGGCACATGGCAACACAATCAAACAAGAAAAAGGCAAACGAAAAGAAGGCGAATAAAATGACAAATTTTTGTGAAGTGGGGGAGATGAAAATGAGAGCCAAATGGCAAATAATGTAAATTGCAAGGAGATGATATTTGTGATTAGGAACCTGATAGATGTTGATGATGTCTCCCATGCAACGGCGCCAGAAATCCTTTCTTGATGGCTCGTGTCCGCGTCAGTATTTCCCCGAAGAGGAAGGGATGATGCAGCACATCTATGGTAGGTATTTCCCTCAGTTATGAAACCAAGGTTATCGAACTAGTAGGAGAACCAAGCAACACTATGTAAATGGTACCTGCACACAAAGAACAAATACTTGCAACCCGACGCGTAAGAGGGGTTGTCAATCCCTCTCGGTTAAAAGATAGATTGGTTTGTATGATTTTGGATAAATAGATCTCACGATGAAACAAAATAAAATAAATAAAGAAAAAGTGCATCAAGGTATTTTTGGGTTTTTAGAATAATAGATCTGAAAAAAAATGCAAATAATAATAGATCTCAAAGCAAATATGATAAAGAATAGACCCGGGGGCCGTAGATTTCACTAGTGGCTTCTCTCGAGAAAAATAGCATACGGCGGGTAAAGAAATTACTGTTGGGCAATTGATAGAACTTCAAATAATTATGACGATATCCAGGCAATGATCATTATATAGGCATCACGTTCAAGATTAGTAGACCGACTCCTACCTGCATCTACTACTATTACTCCACACATCGACCGCTATCCAGCATGCATCTATTGTATTAAGTTCATGGAGAAACAGAGTAATGCAATAAGAATGATGACATGATGTAGACAAGATCTATTCATGTAGGAATAGACCCCATCTTATTATCCTTAATAGCAACGATCAATACGTGTCTTGCTGCCCCTTCTGTCACTGGGAAAGAACACCGCATGACCGAACCCATCACAAAGCACCTCTTCCCATGGCAAGAAAAATCGATCTAGTTGGCCTAACTAAATCAAAGATTCGAAGAAGAAATACGAGGCTATAAGTAATCATGCATATAAGAGATCAAAGAAACTCAAATAATTTTCATGGATAAATAGATCTGATCATAAACTCAAAGTTCATCGGATCCCAACAAACACACCGCAAAAAGAGTTACATCAAGTAGATCTCCAAAAGACCATTGTATTGAGAATCAAAAGAGAGAGAGGAAGCCATCTAGCTACTAACTACGGACCCGTAGGTCTACAATGAACTACTCACACATCATCGGCGAGGCACCAATGAGGATGATGAACCCCTCCGTGATGGTGTCTAGATTGGATCTGGTGGTTCTGGAACTTACGGCGGCTGGAATTGTGTTTCGTCAACTCCCTAGGGTTTTTGGATTTTTGGGGTATTTATAGAGCAAAGAGGTGGTGCCGGAGGCGGGCGAGGTGGGCACAACCCACCAGGGCACGCCTGGGCCCCCAGGCATGCCCAGGTAGGTTGTGCTTCCCTCGAAAACCCCCTCTATTTCTTCTTTGGCCCAACAAGTGTCTTCTAGTCCAGAAAAATTCTCCAAAAAGTTTCGCTGTATTTGGACTCTGTTTGGTACTGATATTCTGCAAAGTAAAAAACAGGGAAAAAACAGCAACTGGCACTGGCACTATTTCAATAGGTTAGTCCCAAAAAATGATATAAAGTTGCTATAAAATGATTGTAAAACATCCAAGAATGATAATATAACAGCATGGAACAAGCAAAAATTATAGATACGTTGGAGACGTATCAGGCGCCCCCTGAGCTCGTTGTCCCCACGCAACTCCATTTGACCTAATTCCACCTTTATAAATTCTCAAATATTCCCAAACCAACAGGGAGCCACCCGAAACATTTTTTCCGCCGTTGCAAGCTTCTGTTCTTCCACGGTACCATCTGGAGGCCTTTTTTTGGTGCTCTGTCGGAGGGGGAATTGATCATGAAGGGCTTCTACATCATCCTTGCTGCCTACCGATGATGCGTGAGTAGTTTACGACAGACCTATGGGTCCATAGCTGGTAGCTATATGGCTTCTTCTCTCTCTCTTTGATCTTCAATATAATGTTCTCCTCGATCTTTTGGAGTTCTATCCGATGTAATCTTATTTTGCGGTGTTTGTTCGGATTCGGTGAATTGTGGGTTTATGATCAGATTATTCATTGAAAGTAATTGAGTCTCTTTTGAACTTTATTATGCATGACTGTTATAGCTTTGTATTTCTCTCTGATCTATCTGTTTGGTTTGGCTAACTAGATTGATTTATCTTCAGTGGTAGAGGTGCTTTGTAATGGGTTCAATCTTGCGATGTCCTCACCCAATGATAGAAAGAGTAGCGAGACACGTATTGAATTGTTGCCATTACGGGTAAAACAATGAGGTTTAATCATATTGCTTGAGTTTACTTTGTCTACATCATGTCATCTTGCTTAAGGCGTTACTCTGTTTGTTATGAATTTAATACCATAGATGCATGCCGGATAGTGGTCGATTGGTGGAGTAATAGTAGTAGATGTAGGCAAGAGTCGGTCTAGTTGTCATGGACGTGATGCCTATATACATGATCATTGCCATGAATACGTCATAACTATGCGCTTTTCTATCAATTGCCGAACAATAAGTTGTTTATCCACCGTATGATATGTGTTCGAGAGAGAAGCCTCTACTGAAAACTATGGCCCCCGGGTCTACTTTTATCATATTACTAAAACCAAAAATACCTTACTGGAATTATAAATTTTTGTTTTACTTTTCTTTTTTATCTACCTACCACTATGAGAATTAATCCTTGCAAATAATGAGTTTAAGGGGATTGACAACCCTCTTGCCCATGTTGGGTGCAAGTATTTGCTTTTGTGTGTGTTGATGTTGAAGACGGGAATTTGCATGGTTCTCCTATTGGTTTGATAACCTTGGTTCTCATTGAGGTAAATACTTATCTCTACTGTACTGCTTCACCCCTCCTCTTCGGGGAAAATCCCAATGCAGTTTACAAGTAGCAGACCCCTTGTTTCGACACAAGCTTGGGAAAAAGAGGCGGGAAGGCAAGCTGACATCTGCTACTTCTTGAGCTTGTGTTTGTTTTTCCCTTGAAGAGGAAAGGGTGATGCAGAAAAGTAAAGATAAGCATTTCTCTCAGTTTGAGAACCAAGGTATCAATCCAGTAGGAGGTACAAGCAAGTCTCCAATCTATGCACCTGCACAAACAATCAAACACATGCATAAAAGATTTTGATAGAGATAGATATAAAAGATTCTAAAGGGTTTATCAATCCCTTCACAGTTACTTGCAAGGATGAGATCTGATAGAGATAGATATAAAAGATTCTAAAACATAAAACAAAGTAGAAGTAAATAAATTGCAGCAAGGTATTTTTGGGTTTTTTGGTTTATAGATCTGAAAATATATGATGGAAAATAGACCCGGGGGCCATAGGTTTCACTAGAGGCTTCTCTCTTGAAGATATCATACGGTGGGTGAACAAATTACTGTTGAGCAATTGATAGAAAAGTGCAAAGTTATGACGATATCTAAGGCAATGATCATGAATATAGGCATCACGTCCGTGACAAGTAGACCGAAACAATTGTGCATCTACTACTATTACTCCACACATCGACCGCTATCCAGCATACATCTAGAGTATTAAGTTCATAAGAACGGAGTAACGCCTAAAGTAAGATGACATGATGTAGAGGGATAAACTCAAGCAATATGACATAAACCCCATCGTTTTATCCTTGATGGCACCAATACAATACGTGCCTCACTACCCCTTCTGTCACTGGGTGAGGACACCGCAAGATTGAACCCAAAACTAAGCACCTCTCCCATTGCAAGAAAAGTCAATCTAGTTGGCCAAACCAAACCGATAATTCGAAGAGAAATACAAAGATATCTTAATCATGAATAAAAGAGTTCAGAGAAGACTGAAATAATTTTAATAGATAATCTGATCATAAATCCACAATTCATCGGATCTCAACAAACACATCGCAAAAAAGTATTACATCAAATAGATCTCCAAGAACATCGAGGAGAACATTGTATTGAAGATCAAAGAGAGAGAGAACAAGCCATCTAGCTACTAGCTATGGACCCGCAGGTCTGTGGCAAACAACTCACACATCATCGGTAGGGCAGCAAGGTTGATGTAGAGGCCCTTCGTGATCGAATCCCCCTCCGGCAGATCGCCGGAAAAGGCCCCAAGGTGGGATCTCATGGGAACAAAGGCTTGCGGCGGCGGAAAAGTATTTTGGTGGATGCCTCTGATGGTTTGGGAATATTTGGGAGTTTATAGTGCAAAGATTAGGGTTGGAGTACTCCCGAGGGGCCCACAAGCCCTCAGGGCGCGCCCCCTGGGGCGCGCCTAGCAGGCTTGTGGCCTCCTCGGGAACCTTCTGGCCCCCTCTCCAAGCTCCGTGGATGTCTTCTGGTCCAAGAAGAATCATCATGAAAGTTTTATTCCGTTTGGACTCCGTTTGATATTCCTTTTCTGTAAAACTCAAAAAAAGGAAAAAACAGAAACTGGCACTGGGCTCTAGGTTAATAGGTTAGTCCCAAAAAATAATATAAAATAGCATATTAATCTATATAAAACATCCAAAACAGATAATATAATAGCATGGAACAATCAAAAATTATAGATACGTTGGAGACGTATCAAGCATCCCCAAGCTTAATTCCTGCTCGTCCTCGAGGAGGTAAATGATAAAAATAGAATTTTTGATGTGGAATGCTACCTAACATATTTATCAATGCAATCTTATTTATTGTGGCATGAATATTCAGATCCATAAGATTCAAAACAAAAGTTTAATATTGACATAAAAACAATAATACTTTAAGCATACTAATAAAGCAATCATGTCTTCTCAAAATAACATGGCCAAAGAAAGTTATCCCTACAAAATCATATAGTCTGGCTATGCTCCATCTTCATCACACAAAGTATTTCATCATGCACAACCCCGATGACAAGCCAAGAAATTGTTTCATACTTTTGGTGTTCTCAAAGTTTTTCAACTTTCACACAATACATGAGCATGAGCCATGGATATAGCACTATAGGTGGAATAGAATATGGTGGTTGAGGAGAAGACAAAAAGAAGGAGAAAGTCTCACATCAACTAGGCAAATTAATGGGATATGTAGATACCCATCAATTGATATCGATGCAAGTGAGTAGGGATTGCCATGCAACGGATGCACTAGAGCTATAAGTGTATGAAAGCTCAAAAAGAAACTAAGTGGGTGTGCATCCAACTTGCTTGCTCACGAAGACCTAGGGCAATTTGAGGAAGCCCATCATTGGAATATACAAGCCAAGTTATATAATGAAAAATTCCCACTAGTATATCAAAGTGACAAAATAGGAGACTCTCTATCATGAAGATCATGGTGCTACTTTGAAGCACAACTGTGGAAAAAGGATAGTAACATTATTCATTCTCTCTTTTCTCTCATTTTTTTTGTTTTTTTTTGTTTGGGCTTCTTTGGCCTCTTTTATTTTTTGTAAAGTCTGGAGACTCATCCCAACTTGTGAGGGAATAATAGCTTCCGTCATCCTTTCCTCACATGGGACAATGCTCTAATAATGATGATCACCACACTTTTATTTACTTACAACTCAAGATTTACAACTCAATACTTGAACAAGATATGGCTCTATATGAATTCCTCCGGCGGTGTACCGGGATGTGCTATGATCAAGAATGACATGTATAAAAAATATGAACGGTGGCCTTGCCACAAATACTATGCCAACTACATGATCATGCAAAGCAATATGACAATGATGGTGCGTGTCATAATAAATGGAACAGTGGAAGTTGCATGGCAATATATCTCGGAATGGCTATGGAAATGCCATAATAGGTAGGTATGGTGGCTGTTTCGAGGAAGGGTATATGGTGGGTTTAATGCACCGGCGAAAGTTGCGCGGTACTATAGAGGCTAGCAATGGTGGAAGGGTGAGAGTGTGTATAATCCATGGACTCAACATTAGTCATAAACAACTCACATACTTATTGCAAAAATCTATTAGTCATCAAAACAAAGTACTACGCGCATGCTCCTAGGGGGATAGATTGGTAGGAAAAGACCATCGCTCGTCCCCGACCGCCACTCATAAGGAAGACAATCAATAAATAAATCATGCTCCGACTTTGTTACATAACTGTTCACCATACGTGCATGCTACGGGAATCACAAACTTTAACACAAGTATTTCTACCAATCCACAATTACTCACTAGCATGACTCTAATATCACCATCTTTATATCTCAAAACAATTGCAAGGAATCAAACTTCTCATATATTCAATGCTCGTTATATGAAAGTTTTTATTATATCCCTCTTGGATGCCCATCATATTAGGACTAAATTCATAACCTAAGGAAATTACCATGCTGTTTAAGACTCTCAAAATAATATAAGTGAAGCATGAGAGTTCAAAAATTTCTATAAAATAAGGCCACCACCGTGCTCTAAAAAGATATAAGTGAAGCACTAGAGCAAACTGCCTAGCTCAAAAGATATAAGTGAAGCACATAGAGTATTCTAATAAATTCACGATTAATGCGTGTCCCTCTCAAAAGGTGTGTACAGAAAGGATGATTGTGGCAAATTAAAAAGCAAAGACCCATATCATACAAGGCGCTCCAAGCAAAACACATATCATGTGGTGAATAAAAATATAGCCTCAAGTAAATTTACAGATGGTTTGAAGACAAAAGAGGGGATGCCATCCGGGGCATCCCCAAGCTTAGATGCTTGGTTGTCCTTGAATATTACCTTGGGGTGCCTTGGGAATCCCCAAGCTTAGGCTCTTACCACTCCTTATTCCGTTGTCCATCAAATCTTTACCCAAAACTTGAAAACTTCACAACACAAAACTCAACAGAAAACTCGTAAGATCCGCTAGTATAATAAAATAAATCATCACTTTAGGTACTGTTGTGAACTCATTCTTAATTTATATTGGTGTAATATCTACTGTATTCCAACTTTTCCATGGTTCATACCCCCCGACACTACCCATAGATTCATCAAAATAAGCAAACAACAATAAAAAACAGAATTTGTCAAAAACAGAACAGTGTGCAAAGATCTGAATTTTTCTCATACTTCTGTAACTCCAACAATTCTGAAAAATTAGGAAAGCCAGGGAAATTTGTATATCAATCTTGTGTAAAAAATTGTTCGTCGCTTCTGTGAATTTTCAAAATTCTGCCACTGGACACAAAAGTTTCTGTTTTTCAGCAAAATCAAATCAACTATCACCGTAGACCATCCCAAAGGTCTTACTTGGCTCAAACACTAATTAAAACACCAAAACACAATTACTACATTGGTAATAATGTGTATTTATTGAAAAACAGAACCAAAAACAAAAAACAAAAAAATAAGATTGGGTTGCCTCCCAACAAGCGCTATTGTTTAACGCCCCTACCTAGGCATGTAGGATTGTAATCTATATCAAGAATAATAGGACATGTAGGATTGCAATCTATATCAAGCACAATAAAATCTATGGGCACATAATTCCTATTAGCAACAATAAGAACATCATTAATTCTTCCCATAGGTTTCTTAATAGTAGAATCCGCTAGATGCAAATTCAAAGAACAATAATCAAATTCACTGAAACCTAGCACATCACATAAAGTTTTCGGAATAGTGGAAACGCTAGCACCCAAATCACACAAAACATTGCACTCATAATCTTTAATTTTAATCTTAATAGTAGATTCCCACTCATCATAAAGCTTTCTAGGGATAAAAACTTCCAACTCAAGTTTTTCTTCAAAAGATTTCATGATAGCATCAACGATATGTTTAGTAAAAGCTTTATTTTGATTATAAGCATGATGTGAATTTAACATGGATTGCAACAAGGAAATACAATCTATCAAATAATAATTATCATAATTAAAGTCCTTGAAATCCAAAAGAGTGGGTTCATCGCTACTTAAAGTTTTGACCTCTCAATCCCATATTTATCAATTTTTTCATTAAGATCTTTCAACTCCAAATTATTGGGACACCTTCTAGCTAAGGTTGACTCATCTCCAGTCCCATATTTATCAAGATTTATATTAGAAAACAAAGATTCAATAGGAGTCACACCAATCACTTTAAGATCTTCATCATTATTTTCACAAGAAATAGAAGAACATGCTTTTACAAACCAATCTCGCTTAGCATGCATCCTAGCGGTTCTTTCTTTGCATTTATCCATAGAAATTTTAATAGCTTTTAGTGATTCATTAATATCATGCTTGGGTGGCATAGATCTAATCTTCAAAGAGTCAATCTCAAGAGAAATTCTATCAACGTTCCTAGCCAAATCATCAATCTTAAGCAATTTTTCTTCTACCATAGCATTGAAATTCTTTTGAGAATTAATGAAATCTTTAATATTATTCTCAAGATCATAGGATATTTTATTATAATTTCCATAAGAATTGTTGTAGGAATTACCATAATTATTAGGGGCATTACTAGGAAACGACCTAGGGTTGAAATTACCTCTATACGCGTTATTACGAAAATTGTTCCTTCCAACAAAATTCACATCCATAGATTCATTATTATTTTCAATCAAAGTGGACAAAGGCATATCATTAGGATCAATAGGAGCACTCCTACTAGCAAACAATTTCATAAGTTCATCCATCTTTCTACTCAAAGTATTAATTTCTTCAATCGCATGCATTTTTTTACTAGTGGAAGATCTTTCGGTATGCCAATGAGAATAATTTGCCATAATATTATCTAGGAGTTTAGTAGCTTCTCGTAATGTAATTTCCATAAAAGTGCCTCCCGCGGCGGAATCTAAAAGATTTCTAGATGCAAAATTCAATCTGGCATAAATTTTTTGTATGATCATCCATAAACTTAAACCATGAGTAGGGCAATTTCTTATCATCAATTTCATCCTCTCCCAAGATTGTGCAATATGTTCATGATAAAGTTGCTTAAAATTTATTATATCGTTCCTAAGGGAGATGATCTTAGCGGGTGGAAAATACTTGGAAATAAAAGCATCTTTACACTTATTCCATGAATCAATACTATTTTTAGGCAAAGATGAAAACCAAGTTTTAGCACGATCTCATAGTGAGAACGGAAATAGTTCAATTTAACAATATCGTTATCCATATCTTTTTTCTTTTGCATATCACATAAGGATGCTGCATCTTCACTAGGAAGGCCGGAAATTGTTCTTTCATAACAAGATTCAACAAAGCGGCATTAATTTCATAAGATTCCGCACTAGTGGTGGGATCAATCGGAGTACTAATAAAATCATTATTATTAGTATTGGAAAAGTCCCACAATTTGGTATTTTCTTGAGACATCATGACAAGGCAAGCAATCTAGCACACAAGCAAACAAAAAAGCAAACGAAAAGACGAAGGAAAGAAGGGCGAATAAAAAGGCAAATATTTTTGTGTTTTTCTGAAAACATTTTAGAAGTGGGGGAGAGGAAAACGAGAGGCAAATGGCAAACAATGTAATGCAATAGATGAGAGTTTATGATGGGTACTTGTTAGGCTTGATGTAGAACCTCCCCGGTAATGGCGCCAGAAATTCTTCCTGCTACTTCTTCAGCTTGCGTTGGTTTTTCCCTTGAAGAGGAAAGGGTGATGCAGCAAAGTAGAGATATGTATTTCCCTCAGTTTGAGAACCAAGGTATCAATCCAGTAGGAGGTACAAGCAAGTCTCCAATCTATGCACCTGTACAAACAATCAAACACTTGCACCCAATGCGATAAAGGGGTTGTCAATCCCTTCACGGTCACTTGCAAGGATGAGATTTGATAGAGATAGATATAAAAGATTCTAAAACATAAAACAAAGTAAAAGTAAATAAATTGTAGCAAGGTATTTTTGGGTTTTTTGGTTTATAGATCTGAAAATATATGATGGAAAATAGATCCGGGGGCCATAGGTTTCACTAGAGGCTTCTCTCTTGAAGATAGCATACGCTGGGCGAACAAATTATTGTTCAGCACTTGATAGAAAAGTGCAAAGTTATGACGATATCTAAGGCAATCATCATGAATATAGGCATCAGTCCATGACAAGTAGACCGAAATGATTCTGCATCTACTACTATTACTCCACACATCGACCTCTATCCAGCATGCATCTAGCGTATTAAGTTCATAAAAACGGAGTGACGCCTTAAGTAAGATGACATGATGTAGAGGGGTAAACTCAAGTAATATGAAATAAACCCCATATTTTTATCCTTGATGGCAACAATACAATACGTGCCTCGCTACCCCTTCTGTCACTGAGTGAGGACACCGCAAGATTGAACCCAAAACAAAGCACCTCTCCCATAGCAAGAAAAACCAATCTAGTTGGCCAAACCAAACCGATAGTTCGAAGAGAAATACAAAGATATCTTAATCATGGATAAAAGAGTTCAGAGAAGACTCAAATAATATTCATGGATAATTTGATCATAAATCCAAAATTCATCGAATCTCAACAAACACACCGCAAAAAAGTATTACATCGAATAGATCTCCAAGAACATCGAGAAGAACATTGTATTGAAGATCAAAGAGAGAGAAGAAGCCATCTAGCTACTAGCTATGGACCTGTAGGTCTGTGGTAAACTACTCACACATCATCCGTAGGGCAACAAGGTTGATGTAGAGGCCCTACATGATCGAATCCCCCTCTGGCAGATCGCCAGAAAAGGCCCCAAGATGGGATCTCACGGGAACAAAGGCTTGCGGCGGCGGAAAAGTATTTTGGTGGATGCCTCTGATGGTTTGGGAATATTTGGGAATTTATAGTGCAAAGATTAGGGTTGGAGGACTCCCGAGGGGCCCACAAGCCCTCAGGGCGCCCCCCTGGGGCGCGCCTAGCAGGCTTGTGGCCTCCTCGGGAACCTTCTGGCCCCCTCTCCAAGCTCCGTGGATGTCTTCTGGTCCAAGAAAAATCATCGCGAAAGTTTTATTCCGTTTGATATTCCGTTTCTGTAAAACTTAAAAACAAGGAAAAAACAGAAACTGGCACTGGGCTCTAGGTTAATAGGTTAGTCCCAAAAATAATATAAAATAGCATATTAATTCATATAAAACATCCAAAATAGATAATATAATAGCATGGAACAATCAAAAATTATAGATACGTTGGAGACGTATCAACATCCCTGGCCGCCCTAATGAAGGTCACCAACAACTTCGCCACCGGAGAAGAGATAGCTCGGGCTGGCCGTCGGCCTTTCCCGGGAGCAAAAACTACCGAGCCCACAGGGGTCGAAGCCCCAAAGAGTAGAAGCTCGAAGAACAAAGAAGGCCGTAAGCGCAAGGAAGAACAAGATTCCGAGCTCGTCGCAACGGCTAATGAAACGGACGAGGTCGGCGAAAAGCGGCAGCATTGGAACGACAAGCCCAAACACAACCCCCACACATAGGACGTGATAATGAACGGGCCCTGTGTGTATCACAGCTATGGCAACCAAAAGGCCCAACACTCAACAAGAGACTGTGGCCTCAATGAGCAGCTCCTCCATGAAAAGGGCAACCCTGCCACTACAAATAATGAGGGCGGCAACAACACGGCTCCACCAGCGCCAGTGGCAAACCCTGAGCAGCAAGCCCACGGACAGAACCAGCGAGCCTTCCCTAAAGACGTCTGGAGGGTCAACATGGTCACTGAGGCGCGACACCTAACAAGGATGACATGTAGGCACCACCACACGAGGAACAGGGGAGACTCCAAATACCTCACATGGTCAGAGCAAACAATCTCCTTTGGCCAGACCGACCACCCATCGCTTTTCCATAGGTCGAGAATCTTACTGCTTGTCCTTAGCTTGGTTATTGAAGGCCGGTGCGTCCCAGTAGTATTGATGGACGGGGGCTCTGGAATAAGCATATTATCCACAAAGACATTGGAGCGACTGGATATAGCGATGGAGGCCTTGCGACCCTCCAGCACGGAATTCCAAGGCATAATCACAGGGCGAAAGGCAGAACCCTTGGGGGAAATCACATTGGAGGTCATCTTCACCGACGGCATCAACTATAGATGTGAACTCATCAGCTTCGATGTAGTTCCATTCGTTGTGGGCTACGACCCGTCCTAGGAAGACCAGCCTTCGCATGGTTCATGGCCTTCCCACACTATGCCTACATGCAGATAAAAATGCTAGGCCCGCGCGGCACCATCACCATCCACAGCTGCCCCTTACAAGCGATTAGATCGGAGAAAGCAAACCTCGACGAGCTCGCGGAGTGGGGGCTGGAGCACACGGAGATCCGACAAATGCCTAGAGCCAAAAAGTTCCCTAAGTACAATTGGGAGCGGTGACCCCTCGTAAGCCCAGCTCATCCATGGGGGGTCATAAGAGCGGTGGGGCAACAAGGTGTGATTTCACCTTCACCCGCTTCCTCACGCCTCTGCTCCTTCGCACTTCTACTTCCTTGCATCTCCGCTCCGCCTCCATAGCAATGTTAATCATCTTTGGGCCCACCAGTTCCTCCTCCACAGAACGAGAGATGAGCCACTTGGGGTCCTTGACTGGGGCCAGCAGTGTTCGGGCGACCATGAAGACGGAGAAAAGGTGAAAGGCGGAAAGTTCTGGCGCCGCTGCGGAGTCGCAGCCCAGTACCGAGGTCTTCACCAGCTGGTGGGCCTGCTCCGTCATTTTGGACCGGGACATCCAGAAGCTGAATGCAGAGGGGTCATTCCCGTCTGACCTCCAATATCGGATTCCTCTCTCTACGGAGGAATTGTCACCGCCGCCGCACGGCATGCACGTCCTTCACCTTGACTTCTTTGGGCGAGGCATCAGTTTTCCCCTACACCCCTTTCTGCGGGGGCTCCTATTCTTCCTTGGTATCCAAGTTCACCACCTCAACTCCACCAGCACTTTCCACATCGGGAACTTCATCATGTTCTGTGACTACTTTCTCAGGGCTTCCCCTCACTTCGACCTCTTCCAGCGCTTTTTCTACCTTAAGGGTCATATGAGCGGTAGCTCCATTTGTGATATTGGCGGGGTCAGCATTCAGTTGCACCCCCATTCCTCCTTCTTCCCCATGAACCTTACCAAGTCGATGGGGGTCTGGCAGAAGAGGTGGTTTTATGCGTTCGGCCTTGAGGCCGACCTGCCAACCTTTTCTGGGGGATCTCCGCTGCGGCTAAACTCTTGGGAGTCACCAACCTGTGTCTCCAAGAGCACGGAGATGCTTCTAGAGGCGACTGCATCCCTGAAGGATAGCGGTTTGACCGGCCTCTAGATCACGCAGACCTGGGTGGAGCGCTGAGTCCTTCCTCTGCAGGCCCGTGTTGCGCTGCTGAGCGATTATCGCGGGCTGTCCGAACCTTCCCGAACCTCTCACAGCGATCTCTCGGAGAAGAAGATTCATCGTCGCCTCATGCAACTAATGGGGTTGGAGGCTCATAAGGTGTCCATGGTGGTTGCGATTGAGCCCTTCAGCCATGCGGCCCCGCACAAGGAGGTATGCTTCTTCGGCTAGTTCTGGGTGAGAATAGTGTTGGAGAGGTCAAACTTTGTCTCTGACCTCCGTTCTTTTGACTGCCTTAGTAGTTCGCAGAGTTTGCCGCCTTCCTTTTGGAGTCTCCGCTTCCTGGGCAACACCTTAGCCCGGAGGTGCGGGCACTCCTGTAGCCCGTCCCGGAGCGCCTGCCTCCCCTTTTTTGGACAGGAAAAAGGGCTGCCTCTTCTGCGGATGAAGGGGTGGATACAAGGTTCCAGATGAACGTACCATGTTGGGCGATGTCCTGTCCCCACCCTCCATCACAGAGGATGAGGAGGCTGACCCCAGCGGCTCATGGGAGTCTGGAAGATCCCGCGGTCACCCAGGAGGTCGCAAGGTGGGCATCCCTTAAAGGTGGCCCTTCGCAGACCGAGCTGGCAGGCCCCATGATCCACCGACCTCACGGCGTTCCGGACTCTCCGAAGCTGAAGGTGCCACTAGCCATGACTATGGCCAAGAGGCGGAAAGTTGTAGCGGCTGCAAAGTACGTTGGCGGCATCCACGTGATATTTGTTGTGTCTTCAGCGTTCGTTGGGATCTGACTTGTTTTTTCCTTGTTTATATCATTTTTTGGGACTAACCTATTAACCTGTGCCTAGTGCTAGTTGCTGTTTTTTCCTTGTTTTTGTCTTCTACAGAAAAAAATACCAAACGGAACGAAACTTTTTGACAATTTTTCTTGGAGCAGAAGACACCTAGGAAGCTTCGAGAGGAGGCCAGAAGGGCCACGAGAGAGCCACAAGCTCGGGAGTCATGCCCCCAAGCTTGTGGGCCCCTCGTGGCTCCCCTAACCCTAATTCCAACTCCATAAATACCCAAATATTCCCCATATACTAGAGGGCACTCCAAAAATAATTTTCCACCGCCGCAAGTTTCTGCCCTTGTGAGATCCCATCTGGAGACCTGTTCTGGTACTCTGCCGGAGGGGGATTCGATCACGGAGGGCCTCTACATCAACCTTGCTTCCCTTTCGATGATGTGTGAGTAGGTTACCACAGACCTATGGGTACATAGCTAGTAGCTAGATGGCTTCTTCTCTCTCTTTGATCTTCAATACAATGTTCTGCTCGATGATCTTGGAGTTCTATTTAATGTAATCTTCTTTTGCGGTGCGTTTATTGAGATCCGATGAATTGTGGATTTATGATCTGATTATCTATGAATATTATTTGAGTCTTCTCTGAACTCTTTTATGCATGATTAAGATAGCTTTGTATTTCTCTCCGATCTATTGATTTGGTTTGGCCAACTAGATTGATTTTTCTTGCAATGGGAGAGGTGCTTTGTTTTGGGTTCAATCTTGCGGTGTCCTCACCCATTGACAGAAGGGGTAGCGAGGCACGTATTTGTATTGTTGCCATTAAGGATAAAAATATGGGGTTTATACCATATTGATTGGATCTATCCCTCTAAATCATGTCATCTTGCTTAAGGCGTTACTCCGTTCTTGTTAACTTAATACACTAGATGCATGCTGGATAGCGGTCGATGTGTGGAGTAATAGGAGTAGATGCAGGCAGGAGTCGGTCTACTTGTCACAGACGTGATGCCTATATTCATGATCATTGCCTTAGATATCGTCATAACTTTGCGCTTTACTATCAATTGCTCAACAGTAATTTGTTTACCCACCGTATGCGTTCTTTCAAGAAAGAAGCCTCTAGTGAAAACTATGGCCCCCGGGTCTATTTTTATCATATTATTTTCAGATCTATAAAACTAAAAACCCCAAAATACCTTGCTGCAATTTATTTACCTTTACCTTATTTTGCACTTTTATTTATCTTTTATACCTATCTCTATCAGTTCTCATCCTTGCAGGGAACCGTGAAGGGATTGACAACCCGTTTATTGCGTTGGGTGCAAGTATTTGTTTGTTTGTGTAGGTGCAACCATTGGTGACTTGTGTGTTCCTCCTACTGGATTGATACCTTGGTTCTCAAACTAAGCGAAATACTTATCTCTACTTTGCTGCAGCACCCTTTCCTCTTCAAGGGAAAAACCAATGCAAGCTCAAGAAGTAGCAGGAAGAACTTCTGGCGCCGTTGCTAGGGAGGATCTACATCAAACCTACCAAGTACCCATCATAAACTCTCATCTCTTGCATTTACATTAGTGGTCATTTGCCTCTCGTTCTCCTCTCCCCCACTTCTAAAACATTTTCAGAAAAACACAAAAATATTTGCCTTCTTTCCTTCGTCTTTTCGTTTGCTTGTGTGCTAGATTGGTTGCTTTGCCATCATGTCTAAATCTTGGGAGGTTATCATTGAAAAAACTAGTAATAATCTTGAGGAAAAATTTGATGATTTTGCTAATTATGATCCTCATGAAGAAGAACCTACTATCATGCACACTAAAAAACTCCATGCAGGTAGCGGTAATATTATTGGAAAAGGTGTTATTCAAGATTTCTTTACTTGTGTCGGTACGTTACCTATGCTAGGTGTTCTATTCTTAACAAAACTTCTAGCCTTGCGGATGCAATATCTTTGCTTATAGTTGAACTTGAAAGACAATTTGTTCACATGCATCCATGCGTACAAAGGATCCTCCTAGAATTTTCTAATATTCATGATCCTTCCGTTAAACGTGTCACCACTATATTCCTGGCTTATGAATTTGGGCATATTATGAAAGAGGCACATGAAATATTTGCTCATTACAATATAAATTGTGGTTGCCCTCCCATAGAGGAGATCCTTTATAATCAAGATGAGATTAGGAGATTACAATCTCCAGATTATTTTGCTTATAATGAAAACCTAAGAAAAAGGGTTCCTCCCGATGTATTGATTGATAACATTTCTGAACTCAATGACAAATTTGCTATACAAAATAATGGATTAGGGTTTGTGCTTAGGGACAAACTTAGGGAGTTTAATCAAGGGAACGTTTATAATGAAGAGATAATTATCAAATATAAAGGGCCAAAGGAGGAATATATTCCTCCCAAACTTGATCTCATAGATCCTTATCTAATTAAATTTGGCCCTTTTGATTATTTTTCCTTGCCACAAAGGAAACTTGCAGCTGAAAGGAGGGAATATGAGATGAGCATGGATGATCACCCTCACTTCTATTACAATACCTAGATCTATGCAATATGCCTAGCTAGCACTAGTGGAAAAACGGCTAGCCACAACTATCGTTGGTGGCGCGCCATTTCCCATCAACGCGAGCACTATTTTTTCCAAATAGTGCTGGCGTAGGCCAAATCAACACGCTAGCTTTACATGCTTAGTGCTGGCGTTGCTTTTTTGGAAACACCACAAATCTGTTGGCCCATATGCACTCACCGTTTGGAATGCGCTGGTGGCGTTGGTTTTCTTTGCACGCCATAGTTAATTTGTTAGCGCTGGCGTCCATCTGCTTTGCACGCCAGAAACACTTTTTTCCATTTGATCAAGTGTTTTAAGTATTTAATTATTATTTGTCACAAAATCATAAAAAAATTATATTATGCTTTTTGTCACCATTAATTTTACTGTTTTTATCAATTTAGGAATTTTATTTCTTTACTACCAGTTCAAATTTTGAGTCTTTTATTTTGTCAAGTCTTTCATTAATCTTAGTCTTTTTTTATTTGGCCTGTTATTAGCTATGGCGTTGCCCTTTTTTCCAACGCCAGCGATAACCTATCTGAGTCAACTTAGTAAAAGTCCTAAGTCACCGCTCTCTCTTATTTCACACCCGCCCCCCTGGGCCAAAGCCGCCGCCGCCCCGTCGCCGCCCCTCGCCGGCACCAAGGTTAGATCCACTTCTCCTCCCATCGCATCTCCTTCCTCTCCACTCTCCCACGTCCTCCGTTCACGGACACGCCCCACGGTCAAGATCCATTGGGATTCATGTAGTTGATTAGGGGATTTCTTTAATTTGTGTAGAAATTTTAGTATATATATCATGGATTGCTTTGTGTCATGTAGAATCCAAAGTTAGTTGCATGGATTGCTTTGTGTAGAAATTCTAGTGATGTTCTAATTGCTATTGTGTAGAATCCAATATTTATAATGCATTTTGATTATAATCTGATTACTTGTGTGTCTCCCTCCGTGGATTTTGTTTATTTGTGTATGCAATTACTAGTGTAGAATTATATACTTAGTTTTCAATATGTTTTGTGTAAAATGAACTCCAATTAATTATGTTTGGTATAAATTGATTTACTAGTGTACAAAGTGTTTGTATACGTAGTTTCAATTATATTTTATGTAGAATGGCGCAACCGCCACCATGTCCAGTGTGCAAGTCAAGGTGCGCAACCGACCTTGCAAGTGGCATGCTGTTTGGCATCTACTTCCAGCCGTGCTTTGTTCCTACAGCGGTAATGCATTACATGAACCTTCTAACACTTTGTTCTTTTGTTTTTCTTGCTATTTCCCGTAATGCAATGTGTTAGTTTTTTGGTTTTTTTACACAGATCGTCCCTTGCAATGTGAGATTGGAGTTCAATGAGCTCATTACCGAAGACACTCTGATCTTCGACGCTCCACGGGGCCTTACACTATGGAGGTCCACAAGGGATGAAAAATATCCCAGATTGGAGGAGATGAATGGAATCGTTTCATTGCCCGCATGCATCTCATTGGGGGTGAACTTATCAGCTTCTCCATCAGAAGACAAACTCCAAGGCTGGCTGTTATCTACATCAATTCGGAGGACGAAGATGATGACCCACTTGATGAAGCCCTCTATGCCAAAGGAATCAGGCTAAGCGAGGATGAATCGGGCAACCTCTGGTACATACTTCCTCCTTGTGATGACTACGTCAGGATGCCATTCGTGACCTGCCTGACAAGGACAAATGTTGACTGCCATGTCATGGTATGTTACTGCTACTTCTTGAGCTTGCGTTGGTTTTTCCCTTGAAGAGGAAAGGGTGATGCAGCAAAGTAGAGATAAGTATTTCCCTCAGTTTGAGAACCAAGGTATCAATCCAGTAGGAGACAACGCACAAATCTCCGAATACCTACACAAACAATCAAACAACTTGCACACAACGCGATAAAGGGGTTGTCAATCCCTTCACGGTTACTTGCAAAAGTGTGATCTGATATAGATAGATAAACGATAAAGTAAATATTTTTGGTATTTTTGGTATATAGATCGGAAAGTATAATATTGCAAAATAGTAGATCGGAAACAAATATTGTAGATCGGAAACTTATATGATGGAAAATAGACCCGGGGGCCATAGGTTTCACTAGTGGCTTCTCTCAAGATAGCAAATAATACGGTGGGTGAACAAATTACTGCCGAGCAATTGATAGAAAAGCGCAAAGTTATGGCGATATCTAAGGCAATGATCATGAATATAGGCATCACGTCCGTGTCAAGTAGACCGAAACGATTCTGCATCTACTACTATTACTCCACACATCGACCGCTATCCAGCATGCATCTAGAGTATTAAGTTCATAAAGAACAGAGTAACGCATTAAGTAAGATGACATGATGTAGAGGAATTAACTCAAGCAATATGATGAAAACCCCATCTTTTTATCCTCGATGGCAACAATACAATACGTGCCTTGCTACCCCTACTGTCACTGGGAAAGGGCACCGCAAGATTGAACCCAAAGCTAAGCACTTCTCCCATTGTAAGAAAAAACAATCTAGTTGGCCAAACCAAACCGATAGTTCGAAGAGAATTACAAAGATATCAAATCAAGCATAAAAGATTACAGAGAATATTCAAATAATATTCATAGATAAGCTGATCATAAATCCACAATTCATCGGATCTCGGCAAACACACCGCAAAAAAGTATTACATTGAATAGATCTCCAAGAACATTGAGGAGAACATGGTATTGAGAATCAAAGAGAGAGGAAGCCATCTAGCTACTAGCTATGGACCCGTAGGTCTGTGGTAAACTACTCACGCTTCATCGGAAGGGCAATAGAGTTGATGTAGAAGCCCTCCGTGATCGAATCCCCCTCCGGCAGGGTGCCGGAAAAGGTCCCTAGATGGGATCTCACGGGTACAGAAGGTTGCAGCGGTGGAAAAGTATTTTCGTGGATGCCTCTGGTGGTTTGGGGATATTTGGGAATATATGGGCGAAAGAATTAGGTCAGATGGGTCACGGGGGCCCACAAGGTTGGGGGGTGCGCCCTACCCCCTGGGCGCGCCCTCCGTCCTTGTGGCCGCCTCGTGGCTCCTCTGACTTGATCTCCAAGTCTCCTGTTTGTCTTCTGGTCCAAGAAAAATCATCGCGAATGTTTCATTCCGTTTGGACTCCGTTTGGTATTCCTTTTCCGCGAAACTCAAAAACAAGGAAAAAAACTGGAACTGGCACTAGGCTCTAGGTTAATAGGTTAGTCCCAAAAATAATATAAAATAGCATATTAATGCATATAAAACATCCAAAACAGATAATATAATAGCATGGAACAATAAAAATTTATAGATACGTTGGAGACGTATCAGTTACTTATTAGTGTAGAAATTTGATATGCTTAGTTTTGAAATTTGATGATATATATGCGTAGTTGTGACATGCTTGTAGTAATGTTGTGATAGGCTTAGTGTGCAGTAATGTGATATGCTTAGTGTATTAATGTTTTGATAAGCTTAGTGTGTAGTAATGTGATATGATTAGTGTACTAATGTTGTGATATGCTTAGTGTGTAGTAATGTGATATGCTTAGTGTACTAATGTGTTGTGATATATATATATATATATATGCTTAGTGTAGAATTTGAGGATATGCTTAGTGTGTAGTAATGTGATATGCTTAGTGTTGAACGTGATGATATGCTCTTAGTGTGTAGTAATGTGACATGCCCATTTATCATATTTGTTTTTTCTTCTTCAGAAATTACCTAAGAGGCTAAGTGAGAGCTATGGCATCGAGCCGGATGAAGCAGGCATTGCTGGACTATGCCTTACCACAAGGGGCTCCATCACGAACTGTGCTTATGCAATGGATACGGACGGTCGCACTGTGTTCAGCGCCGCGGGATGGAACAACTTCCTTGCTGGAAAGAATCTCCAGGTTGGACATGCCATCTTAGTCACCATCAGGAACACCCGGCGCCATGGGTTGAGGATGATGATGGTCATCGACCTCATTTAGAACTATGTGTGTGGTAGGGCAGTAGATGCTAAATGAACTGCTTATGTATTAGCACTATGTACTAATACTGTTTTAGCTCGTAATGTTTCTATTAACTGGTAATGTTTGTTGGATCTAGCTAGGAGCCACTTAAATATTAACTCGTAATGTTCTATTATCTGGTACTGTTCTACTGTGTAATGTTATATAGTATGTACTTGATTTTAATGTGAAATGCTAAATGTTACATGGTGTTGAAAAACGTTTTTTTGTGCACGAAACATTCGAGGCGTGCAAATTACATTGTGCGTCGCTAGGGGAGTGAATATAGTGGTGGCGTTGCAAACATCGCACGCCAGCAACACGTATAATACTGCTGGCGTAGCCTCCAGCGCCACCACTATTTCTTAAAAATAGCGCCATATTGGTGGCGTCGAGCTTCTACGCCAGCAAGGTTGTTTTTGGCACGCCATAACTAGTCTTTTCTGCACTAGTGTAGGGGCGTAAAACAATAGCGCTTGTTGGGAGGTAACCCAATTTTATTTTATATTTTTTGTTTTTTCTTCTGTTTTTCAAAAATTAGTCAATTATACCTATGTTACGGTTGTGTTTTAATGTTTTAATTAGTGTTTGAGCCAGGTAAGACCTTTGGGATACTTTGGTAGATCGTTGATTTGATTTTTCTTAAAAAACAGAAACTTTTGTGTCCAGTAGCAGAATTGTTAAAATTTGCTAGAACATGGAAAAACTCTGATTTTTTTTACAAAAGATTGCTATATGAATTTCCTATGTTTTCCTGATTTTTCAGAAGTTTTGGAGTTACAGAAGTATGACTATAATTCGGGTCTTTACATACTGTTCTGTTTTTGACAGATTCTGTTTTCGTTATGTTGTTTGCTTATTTTGATGGATCTATGGATAGTATCGGGGGGTATGAGCAATGGAGAAGTTAGAATACAGTAGATATAATGCAAATATAAAATTGGAATGAGTTCACAATAGTACCTAAAAGTGGAGATTTGTTTTATCATACTAACGGATCCCACGAGTTTTTTTGTTGAGTTTTGTGTTGTGAAGTTTTCAAGTTTTGGGTGAAGTTTCGATGGACTACGGAATAAGGAGTTGCAAGAGCCTAAGGTTGGGGACCAAGGCACCCCAAGGTAATATTCAAGGACAACCAAGCATCTAAGCTTGGGGATGCCCCGGATGGCATCCCCTCTTTTGTCTTCAATCCATCGGTAAATTACTTGAGGCTATATTTTTTTTCACCACATGATATGTGTTTTCCTTGGAGCGTCTTCTATTATATGAGTCTTTGCTTTTTAGTTTGACACAATCATACTTGATGTACACACCTTTTGAGTGGGACACACATTAATCATGAATTTATTAGAATACTCTATGTGCTTCACTTATATCTTTTGAGCTAGGTAGTTGCTCTAGTGCTTCACTTATATCTTTTTAGAGAACGGCGGTGGTTTTATTTTGAAGAAATTGTTGAACTATCATGCTTCACTTATATTATTTTGAGAGTCTTAAAAATAGTATGGCAATTTGCTTAGGTTATGAATTTAGTCCTAATATGATGGGCATTCAAGAGGGATATAATAAAAACTTTCATGAAGATCATTGAATATATGAGAAGTTTGATTCCTTGCATTTGTTTTGAGATATAAAGATGGTGATATTAGAGTCATGCTAGTGAGTAATTGTGGATTAGTAAGAATATTTGTTTTAAGGTTTGTGATTCCCGAAGCATGCACGTATGGTCTCTCATTATGCGATGAAGTTGGAGCATGATTTATTTTTGATTGTCTTCCTTATGAGTGGTGGTTGGGGACGAGTGATGGTCTTTTCCTACCAATCTATCCCCTTAGGAGCATGCATATTAGTACTTTGCTTCGATGGCTAATAAACTTTTGCAATAAGTATGTGAGTTCTTTATGACTAATGTTGAGTCCATGGATTATACGCACTCTCACCCTTCAACCATTGCTAGCCTCTTCAGTATTGTGCATTGCCCTTTCTCACCTTGAGAGTTGGTGCAAACTTCGCCGGTGCATCCAAATCCCGTGATATGATACGCTCTTTCACACATAAGCCACCTTATATCTTCCTCAAAACAACCACCATACCTACCTATTATGGCATTTCCATAGCCATTCCGAGATATAGTGCCATGCAACTTCCACCGTTCCATTTTATTATGACACATACCATCATTGTCATATTGCTTTGCATGATCGTATAGTTGGCATAGTATTTGTGGCTTGGCCACCGTTCATATTTTTTATATATGTCACGCTAGATCAATGCACATCCCGGTACACCGCCGGAGGCATTCATACAGTCATATTTTTGTTCTAGTATCGAGTTGTAATTCTTGAGTTGTAAGGAAATAAAAGTGTGATGATCATCATTATTAGAGCATTGTCCCATGCGAGGAAAGATGATGGAGACTATGATTCCCCCACAAGTCAGGATGAGACTCCGGACTTAAAATAAAAAAGAGGCCAAAGAGCCCAAAATAAAAAAAAGAGGCCAGAGAGCCCAAAAAAAAAGGGAAAAGAAAAAATGAGAGAAAAAGAGAGAAGGGACAATGTTACTATCCTTTTCCACAATTGTGCTTCAAAGTAGCACCATGTTCTTCATGATAGAGAGTCTTCTATTTTGTCACTTTCATATATTACTAGTGGGAAGTTTTCATTATAGAACTTGGCTTGTACATTCCAATGATGGGCTTCCTCAAATTGCCCTAGGTCTTTTTGAGCAAGCGAGTTGGATGCACACCCACTTAGTTTTCTTTTGAGCTTTCATACACTTATAGCTCTAGTGCATCTGTTGCATGGCTATCCCTACTCCTTGAATTGACATCAATTGATGGGCATCTCCATAGCCTATTGATTAGCCGCATCAATGTGAGACTTTCTCCTTTTTTGTCTTCTCCACCAACCTCCACCATCATATTCTATTCCACCCATTGTGCTATATCCATGGCTCGCGCTCATGTATTGCATGAGAGTTGAAAAAGCTTGAGAACATTAAAAGTATGAACCAATTGCTTGGCTTGTCATCGGGGTTGTGCATGATAAATACTTTGTGTTATGAAGATAGAGCATGACAAGATTATATGATTTTGTAGGGATAACTTTCTTTAGCCATAATATTTTGAGAAGACATGATTGCTTTATTAGTATGCTTGAAGTATTATTGTTTTTATCTCAATATTAAACTGTTGTTTTGAATCTTGTGGATCAAAATATTCATTCCACAATAAAGAAAGATTACATGATAAACATATGTTGGGTGGCATTCCACATCAAAAATTCTGTTTTTATCATTTACCTCCTCGAGGACGAGCAGGAATTAAGCTTGGGGATGCTTGATACATCTCCAACGTATCTATAATTTTTTATTGTTCCATGCTATTATATTATCAATCTTGGATGTTTTATATGCATTATTATGCTATTTTATATCATTTTTTGGGACTAACCTATTAACCTAGTGCCCAATGCCAGTTGTTGTTTTTCCTTGTTTTTGTATTTTATAGAAAATCAATACCAAACGGATTCCAAACGGAACGAAACTTTTTGATGATTTTTCTTGAACCAGAAGACACCTAGGAAGCTTCGGGAGGAGGCCAGAAGGGCCATGAGAGAGCCACAAGCTGGGGAGGCATGCCCTAGGGGGGGCGCGCCCCCCAAGCTTGTAGGCCCCTCGTGGCTCCCCTAACCCTATTCCCAGCTCCATAAATACCCAAATATTCCCCGTATACTAGAGGGCAAACCAAAAATACTTTTCCGCCGCCGCAAGTTTCTGTCCTCGTGAGATCCCATCTGGAGAACTGTTCCGGTACTCTGCCGGAGGGGGATTCGATCACGGAGGGCCTCTACATCAACCTTGCTTCCCTTCCGATGATGTGTGAGTAGGTTACCACAGACCTATGGGTCCATAGCTAGTAGCGAGATGGCTTCTTCTCTCTCTTTGATCTTCAATACAATGTTCTCCTCGATGTTCTTGGAGTTCTATTCGATGTAATCTTCTTTTGCGGTGCGTTTGTTGAGATCCGATGAATTGTGGATTTATGATCAAATTATCTATGAATATTATTTGAGTCTTCTTGGGAAATCCAAGCAGCATGCATCACTTGGTCATATACCAAATGTAGCGGCACTTCCTGCCCATCCGGCCCTACCGGCCCAACTTGAGCTAAATGCTCTGGGTCGAGCTTGGTAAAGCGGGTCTTGACCATCGCCCATGCTTCCCGCGCTCCCTCTTGATAGGCTGATATCTTCCATAGCTCAAAACGGTGCCGAGCTCCTTTAAATTGGTTAGCCAGCTCGACCATCCCTTTCTGTCGAGCCCCTTTCTCAGAATAAATCTCAGAAAAGGCCCTAAGTCACACCAGCCCCAAGATCAACACATCTGGTGGACTTCCTTGATACAGATAACCAGTACAAATAATATTACACAGGGTTGAGTATGAAGGCTCAACAAAATTATTACAAACTCGCCAAATATATGGCAGCGGCGGAATATGACAGTGGTGTGGTGGTGGTACATCTCTGATACAATAACGTAAAGCCAAGCGTCAGAGTGAGGCTTGACTATTTATCGATGTAGCAGATGCTCAGCGGATGATACATGTGGTAGACTCCTATCTCACAGGTTGACTGACTAGGACTCCTCTAAGCATCGGGCCCGCTAGCGCAATCCTTCTCCACAAGCTCGTCCTCCTCCAAGTCTGGCCAAGTAAATAGCCAGGGACAAGCCAGTGAGTACGTTGGAATGTACTCGCAAACATTATGAACAAAAGATATAATGGATGCACATGCTCATGAAGGAACATAATGACATGCTCATGCTGACTAAAATCTTGGTCATGACATAATTATAAAATGATGCGGAAGTAAATAAAACATGTTAGCCATAATCGGTCTCTTAAGAAAATAAAAGCAAGTGAATGCCACGGGTAGTCTAGCCAGCCCAAGTGACATTCCGAAAAATAAGGGAAATGCTGGTCGGGTGTCTACAAGAGTAGTGGCGAGATAAACCGCCTGTTAACTCGAGAGACGCCACGAGAGGTCTTGAAAAGAAATGCCTGTCGGGCGTCAAGTGACGCCACGGTTGGACTTGAAGAGAAATGCCAATCGGGTGTCCACAAGAGTAGTGGCGAGATAAACCGCCAGTTAACTCGAGAGACGCCACGAGAGGTCTTGAAAATAATAGTTGAGTGCCCGGGGTAGTCTAGCCAGCCCCTGTGACACTCAGGAAGAATATAAAATGAGAGAAACGGGTTAGTCCTCAATATTATGCATAGCCATAATAATATTTAATAAGCATAAAATAATCAAGGTAGCAACAGGGTATTAACAATTATACTGCAAAAATGAGTCAGACATATTTTAATTATTTCCTCCGGAGACCGATACCGGGACCGACACTTGACCCACCCAGCTACGCCCTTTGACCGAGGACACGGCTATTCGAACAGTTTTAACTCTGCAGAGGGTGTACTCTTTACCCACAAGTAAAGGATTTCTTTAGTCAGTACCGTGACACTGACTAATTCCCATTACGGTCTTTGGGTTGAAAACACACCTGACCAGCACACACCAGAATAACTCTCCGGATGCCAGGAATCACCCAAAGCATCGTTCAAGAAAAACTCTGAGATGGGGAGACCAACGTCCTGCATGGGATCACTATCAATACGCACGGATTACAAGGGGTGTCCCCCTCTCAGTCACAATCGGAAACACCCATGCCCCCTGACCCGATGACAGGATTTAGTCCAAGGCCTTTGGAAACCCTCATCGTGGCCCTCTGTACGGTGTGTACCTGGACAGGGGTTAACAACTTACTCAGCCGCACCTTCCTTGCGGAAGGACCCGTGGCAGCACGGTATCCAGCTAGGTGTAACGGAACAAGACTCGATCTAGGCCGACTCAGGAGGTGTTAATTAACATCACCAGAATAATCCACTTAAGTCACATGACACCACCGTGTCAAGCATAATGGCCCGTGCCCACCGGCACGTCCAAGGCAGGAGACACTCTCCCGTATTTCCACAACTTTACCATGTCAGAAGAATCTCTTGCTTGAGTGATGTGCAAGCTATGAGCAAAAGAGATATGACCATGCATGCAAGTGCTAGTGACATACTACACATATGGTGCAATATCAACCGATGCAACATGCAAATGCAAATGCAATCACCATATCCCAAGTTCAATAATGCTTGCCTTGTCCAAAGTAGTCAGGTGAAAACCCTTCAAAATTCTCGGCAAAGTTTCCCTCTTCTTTTTCTGAAAATTCAAAATCAACTCAAATTAAATTTTTTGGCAACAGTACAAAAAGTTGTCCCAAAACATTTTTAAATAAATACTAAAAAAACTAGAGAGAAAAATAAGAATTTCAAAAAAAAGTTCAACTCAAACGGAGTTGTGGTTTAAAAGTTATTAAACTTTCAAAACCAGGGGTTTTTCTGTAAAAAGCCAGTCCCTGTGCGTTTATAAAGAAAGCGCTTCGGGCCGAAATACGCTTCTCAGCGCGGATGGCGTAAAAGTCGAGATTACGTCTTCGTTTTTAGACAGAGAAAAAGAAAAGAAAAAATGCGGGGTGGGGTCCACCCGTCAGGTTCAAATATTTGAACCCACGCGCGGAAATAGAGAGGAGACGTCGTTCGCCGGCGGTGATCGCCGGGGTCTTGGAAGGCGGCGATGGTCGGAACATGACCAGGGAGGAGTGCCGCGTCGGAGGGAGGTGGTGGTGGTCGCCGGGAAGCACCTGAACGCCGGCGAGGTCGACGGTGGTGGACGGTGGTTCGGTGGCGTTGGGATTTCGTCGGAGAGAGCTCGGGGAGTGGAATTGAAGTGGGGAATCGATGATTTGGTGGAATATATGACTACTGGCAAGATTTGAGCAGTTGAGGTGGAGTAACAACGATGAACGGATCAGTGACAGTGGCGGCGGAGCGGTGATCGGAGGGGAAGAAGAAGTCCTACTTGAGGTCGGGTGGGTGGTGTAGGGGCGATTGGGAGGTGGTGGAGGCGATGGGTGAGAAGAACGGGGTTCGGGGGCCTTTATATAGGCGATCCGGAGGCAGTCCGGCGGGGTTCGGATCACGCCGGAGTTATGATGGTCGGCGAGGTCGGTTTGGGCAGTGGTCGTGGTCGGTGAGTGTCAGTGAGGGTGGAGGAAGCTGCCCGAAGCACCAGCGCGAACGAGCTCGGGCTTGGTGGCTTTATCCACGGCGAGGTCGGTGTACGGGTGCGGCGGATGTCGTCCGTCTCCGGTGGCTGACAGGGGGCCAAGGGCGGCGTGATCAGCGTGGAGAGAGTGCGGAGGAGGTGCCGCGTGGTGAGTAGTTAGGTGAGGGAGGTCAGCGAGGGAGGGAATATGGCGGGCGCCGTGTGGATCAGCTTGGGTTGCCGCCGCCGAGGACGGAGGCAGGTGCACCGGCCTCCTTCTGTGCTGTCGGTGGTGAGGCACTAACGAGGAGGGGTCCAGGTCGGCGCAGTTACGAGGGAGGAGGTGTGGACGAGAAGGAGTGGGGATGGAGTGGAGTGCACGGCGTCATTGCTCCTGCCACTGAACCAAATTCAGTTAACTGAATTTTGGACAGCAATGAACAGTGTGCACATTAGCTGTTTGATAAAATGACAGAAGGTGCTAGAGATTTTAGGATTTTGTGGGGATTTTTGTGGTAATGTGTGGATGCTCAAAAATGAGTTTGGCAGAGTTTGGGAATTTTTGGAGCATTTAATAATATGTTTGGATCAGGATTATTGAATCTAGTCCAAATTCGAATTGAGTGGGATTTGAAAATTTTGAACTGGGGTACCCCATGTTTTTGGAAAAATGGGTTGTGGGTACCATATATTTGCTGGGATAATTTTGGTGGAGGTGGCATCCTTGTAGAAATGGTGGTTCCTTTGTAAACCAAAGAAATGATGGAATATATGAATTCCAACTTTGGAATTTATTTGGGTGGTGAAAAATATTTTTGTGGGGTAGGAAAGAGTTGGATTCTGTCCTAGATGAGGTGAGTGACTTGTGGGATAATTTTGGAGTGGAAGAAAATTTGTTGGATGGATTTTAGTAGGGCTAAAAGGAGGTGAAAAGGTTATTTCCTTTGAAAATTTAATTATCCCCAAAACTTTTCTTGCTAAAAATAAATTGTTTGAAAACCCCAAAGTAATTGTCCATATAATTTTAAACTCTTCAACCAGAATATTTAAAGAAGATTGAAACCCAAATAAAATTTGAAAAGGTTTTCAAATTGAAGAAAGGTGATATGACCAAAATTGATTTTGAAAACTTTTATTTCTAAAGGAAAGATTTCAAATATTTGGAAAAAATATTTTTGGGGTGTTACACTTTTGAATCCGTCTCGTTCGTCCATAATGCCTTGAACAGGCTTTTCAGAGCCTTCCGGGCCCGCTCACGCATGGCAGATAGTTCCTTTAGCAGGTTCCCCCCGAATGAGCTGGCCTCTACCTCGGGACGCCCGGTGAGGAGAAGTAACAAAAGATGTGGCATGGTTCTTACATTTGTCAGTGCATATAATCAACATATTTACAAGCTAGATTGCACTCACCGAACATGCCCAATTTCAATTTCTGGTTCTCCTCTTGGGTTTGTGCTAGTTGCATTCGTAATCCCTTAATTTATTCGGCTTGTTGCTGGTTTTCCGCTTTAAGCTTATTCTTTTCCTCATGTCTTCGGGTCAGTACACGGCGTCCAGCTTCTTGTTGTGATTCCACATACCTCTGAGATTCTCTGGCTGCGTCCAGATCCTTCTACAGCTGACTTATCGACTCAACTGCTACCAGGCAATCTTTCATTAGAAAAGATGTCCCAAACAATTCTTCATTCGACTTGATAAGTCTTTTACTCATCATGTGCTTCCCTGGTAAACTTCTTGACCTCCTCCAGTTCGGCCTTCATAGATTCCAACTGTGTTCAATTTAGCTCGAGGTCCTCGGACAATTTTTTGTTTTGTTCCCTCGCAGCCTGAACCATATTACAGTAGTATGCACATTCAGACCCTTAACTCGGCCATCCCGCCCAAATTAAGGCTTGTGGGCTACTGGGTTAGGATATATGTTCGGTTATCAAAAGCAATAGCATACCTACAGGTTGATCGACAGAAGATTGGCGGCTCCCTCGAGCCCTGTTCAGGCGGCTCCGAGATACACGTCTACCGAACTAAGAGCGTTAAACTCTTGTTCAGCAAACGCAGAATGACGCACTGACTCCTTGCGCCGTCGGTGATTCATCACAATTTCGACTTTAGGGTTGGTAACCGAGACATCCTCGTGGTCCCCTGGAAGTTGGTCTTCGGCAGGGACCTCCATGTTGGCATCGGCTCTAACCGGAGTTCTTGGTTTGGGATTACCCCCTGCACCTCTTCAACGTCCTCAGAGGAAGGTGGCTCTACATATCGCCTGCAGCTAACAACAAAGAAAATTATGGGTATTTGTAGCGACTGTCAATAGCAAAATGCCGAAAGTATAGTGAACATGTTACATCTTGGCCGTGGGCGCGGTTGATGTAGCTCCTGCTTCCTCCACATGTTTGGATGCCCTGTGGCCATTTGGCGCTTACGCAACCGGTACTGCTCTGGCTAGTATTCGGCGCGTTGTGCGGCAGCCCTTGGGGGTAGAAGTCAGTGTGTGAGGAGTTGCATGAGGTAAGAGTATTTTTTGGGAAGGAGCCATTTTCTCACTTACGACAGAGGAAGGAAGTGTCCGGGGTGATCGGCCAAAAGGGCCAGTTTGGAGCCATTGAGGCTCTCCTAATAGAAGACTCCCTCTTTGATATCAATTGATGTTTCTGGGTCATTGTGAAACCCAGGGTCATTGGCACGGGAATAGCTCTCTGGTTGAGGAGCAGGGCAGCTCACCGTCTCGATCCAGCCATTACAGCTCTGCTCGGACAGATTAGATGCCCGAGTAAGAAAGATTACCATATCATCTGAACTATAGAGTATTGGAAGACTCACCGTTTCGATGGGTTTATAGCTTGAGAAGCCCTCTTTGAGCTTCAATCGAGCGAAGTGTTGCTCTTCTCCCTGAAGAGGTCGGCTAAGGTAGCAGCCATTGCCACCTGATCGGTGGGTTCCTGTTGTAAGGAACTGGTCGAGTCCTTCGCCCCGTTATAACGCCATAGGGGGTGCACCCTTTGTTGGAGGGGCTGGACACACCGGGCAATGGCTGCGGCCATTACATTGATGATGGTTAAACTGTTGTGGGACAGCCACCTTACTTGAGCAGCTAGGCGTGATACTTCGGCACTTTCCTTTTGGGAAGGACTCTTCGGTCGCCACTTAAATCGCTTCTTCGGAGAAAGAGAGAGAATTCGGGCAGCCCCCACCGAGTTGGATCGGACAGGGGGACGTCCTCTATGTAGAATCACTCTGAGGTCCACTCTTTGGCATCCTTTTTGGGAGTCCCTACCGGATAACCTGTCCCAGCAATACGCCATACTTCGGCTCCGCTGGCCTCGTGAATTTCCCCTCCTACTGCAGGATGCTGCTAACGTGACACTACGATCAGAGACCCTTTGACGAAACTGTGTGCGATGCATTAATCGCAAACGGTGATGTAAAAAAAGGTCAAAAAAGATGAAAAACTTGCGATGAATGATACACCAAACACGGTTCTGATTTTAGTTGCATGTGCAATGCGGGGCATACGGTTGATCCATACGAACTGTTTGCGATGAGACAGAACAACAGAAACGGGCAGCCAGATCAAGGTGTGTGCGATATACGGCATACAGTTCGCTCCGATGAACCGTTTGCGATGATCGAGGTGAACGCAAACGATTCGGCGTAACAAGATGTGTGTGATACCCAGCAAACAGGTCGGTAATCAGAATTGTGTGCGATCATTATAGACAGCCCATACGGTTTTTTTTTGTGAATTGTGTGCTCGTCAGGGCACACAGTTCAACAAACCAACCTATGGGCGATAATGTAGAAGATCTCTGTCGAATACGTATTACTAACCGTCTGCGATGAGATTGACAGGATAAACAGAGATAACAAATTAATGTGAGTGAACGAAAACAGAGATATATACAGTCTGCTTAATTTAGTCCTTCTTATTGTTGTTGTTGTTGTTGTTGGATAGCCCCGCGACATCGTCTTGGCGAGGACGCTTCTTGCCGCTAACCGTTGGCTTTTCATCGCCGCCGTCGTCGTCATCGTCATTGCTGTCGTCGTCGTCCTCCTCCTCGTTCGACCATTCCTCCTCATCATCATCGTCATCCTCTTCTTCATCCTCTAACGGCTCCTCGTCCGTCTGGTTGTCGTCTGACAACTCCGGAGGCAGCGTCCCTTCCATGATCCGGATATAATCAAGGTCTGGGCTCGACGCCGGACTCATGGAAGACGAGCGGGATGATTCCGATGTTGACCTATCATCGGGTGCCAGACTGCTGGCCGAACTATCATCCTCGTTGTCGCTCGACATGGCTGCGGTCGTATAAAAACTGCGAGAAAGCGAGATTGCAGAGTGTGTGCAAGTGTGTAGCATGGCCTGCTGGGGACAATGAAGATGGTGGACACTTAAGCGGGGTATGCAGAGAAGAGGAAATGCCAATTGAAGTGGGGGTTGACGTATTATCTAACCGCTGATATAATCAACCGCAATTATTTAGACCCAGTCGCTCCAAATTCCTAGGGTTGTGCAGTTCTCAATGTGATAATTAATTACGCACACGCATTGGAGCGTCCAAATATGAAACAAGCATTTTTCGTAGTACTTCTACTCCCTCCGTACTGGCGACCTAGGTGGGGGAAAACGAGATAACTTGATGATTACTATTTGGTAATCAATACCATTGCGTGCAGAGAATTGACCATTGCATGCATGTTATGCTAAGTAGTCTGAAGTCATTGAATGCATACTAGCCGCAGGACTCCTATTGGCTGATTTCTTTTTTCAGGACAAAAACAAGGAACGAGTTTTGGGATTATGCACCGGTACCGGTACGAATGGAGTAGGACAGTTGGCAAGCAATACATTGAGCTCTTCTTATTGATGAAGCTAGTAATAATCAAACTACAAAGGAAAAGAAAAAAAGACAAAGGAAAATATCTGCACGAATCTTCGCATAACATCAATGGCATATGACCTAGATGTGCATTACTTAGAGCACATCTAGATGTGCTTTAGCAATACTGCCAAACAAAACCCCTAATCATCATTGCAAATAGTGCATAGAACATGGCTAATGCGACAACCACAACTACACACGCTAGTTCCTTCTTGTCTCTTGCTTTCATCTGTTGCCTGTGATTGATTCTTTCTTGCTTCATCGTACTGATTGTACATTCCAGATCAACCAGTTTCTTCTTCAGCTTTACGTTATCTTCTGCGATCTTGGTGATAACACTCTGAGCCCTGCCATGCCATTCTTCATCCAGCCAGTTAACAAAGGCACAAGCCTCATATCCCTGCCAATGTTAAATAGTATTCAGGATGAGCGGTGGCATTAACTCAAGTAAAATGATGAACTTAGCACTAACCTCTAAGGGGCAACTGAGAAACCGCCTGCCAATGTCGAATCCCTCCGTGCATACACGTCGAGCGGGAGTGTGCCCGTGCACACAACTCAGCTTTTGGTATTTCTCGTTGGCTCAAAACTCGGAGTCGAACACGTGCTGCGGGAGTCTGGAGTCAAGCTCCGGATCCGGCGGCAGATCGTTTTCCTGGTGGGGGGGGGGGGGGGTCATTCAGGACGAATTCAGCAAGGAGCTACTTTGGACATGCTAAAAAAGATCGGGATAGATTGGAACCTGACAGGACGATTTGGATCCATAGTACACCTGCCTTCTGATGACCTTAGGCAAGTGCTTGGCGGCGACCACCGTCGTGGCGGCACTACCGAGAGCGGCGATACGAGTAGGAGCAGCCACACCGAAACCATCAGCACCACTCGTCCGCATTCCCCCAATGTCAGCACCACGCGAGGGAATTTGGAGGCTATCTAGGGATTTGGGGGAAATGAGGAAACTATGGGGATAAGCTAACGGTCGGGAACTACTTATGGCACTATATGTTGTATACGGCACACTGTTTATACATGTCATTTGTGTTAGGTATTACAACTTCACATACGATTTCCGCACCAAACCGTGTGAGAAGACAACGTAGGTGAGACACAGTTGCTGTTACATAACCGTATGTGATGTACTACCCTGTACATATCATTGGGTTACAGTGATACCGTGTAACCAGCCGCTCTGCGGATATCCGTCAAAAAATAAAACAGCCGCTCTGCAGATAGAGATGGCGGCGGCGGCCTAGGCAGCGGCTACCGGAGAAGAGGTCAATCCTCGGTCGGTGGGCGGTGGTGCCATCATAGGAGATCAATCCTCGTTCTGCGGCGGGAGATAGGAGGAGCTCAACCATCGAGGTCGGCGGCGGCATGATTGGAGCACATCCATCACGGTCGATGGCGGGATAGTGGAGGTCGAACTTCAGGCGGCAGCCGCGCTAAGCTTTGCTCCTCGACCCTGCTGTCTGGGCGTGCTGCCGCATCGCGCTTCTCTGTCTGCTGGGTGGAGGTCGCCGCGCGGCTAATTAATTAACGTATTCTTTTCGTGAGTGGCTTAATTAAGGTATTCAATTCCTAAGGGTAGTGCTATAGTACTCTGCGTGTAAATTGACTGGCCATTAATTTTTTTCATTGCACGTCTGGATAACAATATGGAGCGCCCTCAGTAATTATGAAAATAAAACCTTGTGATTTATGCACGCATCTTTGGGCATCAGTTAATCCGTGTATTAATGTTGTTGTTTTGTTTTTAATTACCATTCGTGTGGTGCAGATGGAACAATCTCAATGGATGAAGAATCGGAGAACCACAGATTTTATCAGTGGCGTGACAGAGTTCATGAATTTGGCTGAAAGTACAAAGAGGAGAATTGGTGATGCGGATTACATCCTGTGTCCATGTAATCATTGTGCCAATACAGAGTAACGTGAAGTTGGAGATGTCTAGTGGCACTTACTCTCTCGAGGATTCATGGATGGATATACACGTTGGACCAGACACGCTGAAGAGCAGGTCATGGATGAATATACCTAGGGCTGCGAGATGCCAAACCCCAATCAGTGTCACATGGATGTTGAATCTAACATCGAGGCAGAGGCGTCAAGCTACCAATGGAACACCGGAAAGCCGAAACGCCCACTGGAAAACCAACACGTCGACGTAGATGACGACGATCTTGATATGCCAGATTTTGCTGCTATGATTGCAGATTTCAAGGGCCCAAAAAAGGATATGATTGGGTACAAGGATCTGCCAACCATTGATGTGGACTCCAAGAAAGAATTGCATCCAGGTTGCAAAAAGAAATATTCCAAGTTGAGTGCCACCCTGGTGCTTCTCATATTTAAAGCAGCAAACGGTCAATCAAACAAGGACTTCACAGAGATGTTAGGCCTTTTCAAAGAAATTCTTCCGGAAGATAATGTGCTCCCCAGAAGCACGAACAAAGTGAAGAAAATTGTTTGCCCATTGGAACTTGATGTACAGAAGATACACACTTGTGTGAATGATTGTATATTGTACCATGGTGAGTACAAAGATTTGCGTGCATGTCCCATATGCAAGCATGCACGATACAAGCATAGGAGAGCAAAGGACAAGTACAAATTGGACGACGAGATCAAGATAGGAATCCTGTTCAAGGTTGGTTGGTACTTGCCTTTAATTCCAAGGTTGAGGCGTTTGTTTGCAAACTCTATAGAGGCAAAGAGGTTGCGGTGGCAGCATGATGAGCGAATTGCGGATAAATATATGAGGAACCCGGAAGATGGGGCTCAGTGGGAATTAATCGACAACAAGTTTCAAGACTTTGCCAAGGATCCTAGAAGTATAAGGCTCGGGGAGTGTACTGACGGGATGAATCCTTTTGGCGATATGAGCACCAATCATAGCACACGGCTGGTGCTTCTGTGCATATATAACCTAGCTCCTTGGTTGTGTATGAAGAAAAAATACATTATGATGTGAATGATTATCTAAGGCCCGAAGCAACCTGGAAATGACATCGTCATTTACTTTCAGCTACTGGTAGAAGAACTGCTGACAGTGTGGATAGATGCGCCTGCTGTAAAATGTTATGATGCTTACAAAAAGGAGATTTTCAATCTACATGCAATGCTGGTGCACACCATTCAAGATATGCCAGCATTAGGAAACACATCGGGGTAGAAAACAAAGGGAGATGTAGGGTGTGTCACATGCATGGATAGGAAAGCTAGCAGATTTCTTCCCAACTCGCGCAAAACCGTGTATTTTCGTCATCGTATGTTCTTACGGAGAAATCACCCATACCGAAAGATGAAAGCTGAATTTGATGGTACGACAGAGGTAGATGTGGGCCTAGGACCCTATGATGGGGAGGTGGTCCACAACATGGCTAAACAAATTAATGTTGTGCTTGGCAAGAAGCACGCTTTGACGGTGAAACAAACACCCAAGGGTAAAGTGTTTAAGAAGAAATCAGTGTTCTGGAAATTACCTTACTGGGAGATTCTACGTGTACGTCACTGCATCGATGTCATGCATGTAGAGAAGAACGTATGTGAAAGCATCCTTGGTACTCTGCTCAAGATTAAAGGTAAAACAAAGGATGGTGATGGTGCATGGCTCGATATGCTTGCTGATCAATCAAAATGCAAGAGTGAAGCAGAAGATGATGACAAATTCATCAAAGCTCGCCAGAGTTACAATTTCAGTACAAAAGAAGCAACACAATTCTTCACCTATTTGTTGTCAGTTAACACACCCTCTTCCTACTCTGCAAACATCAGAAGTCTCATGGATGTGAGCTCAGGTAAAATGAAGTTGGGACACATGAAGTCACATGATTGCCATGTAATGTTGACACAAATCCTCCCGGTGGCCATCAGGAATCTGATGGACAAAGATATATGAAACACACTCATTGAGATCTGTGATTTCTTTAACCAACTATGGCAAGAGGATATTGCAAGAATATTGTCCAACCTAGAAATGTTTTTCCCACCGCCATTTTTTGATGTCATGGTCCATCTCACTGTGCACCTTGTCGACGAGATAAAGTATTGTGGTCCTGTGTTTCTTCGCAACATGTATACCTTCGAGCAGTTCATGGGAATACTGAAGCGCTATTGTCGGAACCGAAACCATCCAGAGGCAAGCATCCTACAAGGTTATACCGCGGAGGAGGTGGTTGAGTTTTGCACCGAATACATGAAACAAAGACCTATAGGTTTGCCCCTCTCTCGCCACGAGGGAAGGCTGAAAGGTAAGCCGATCCTTGCTGGCACGCAAATGGCTGCACCCAGAGAATTGGCAGAGAAAGCCCATTTGACGGTACTGCTTAACAGCCCAGTTTTCAGCGCTAATGCCAAAGAACACTTGGCGGAGATACGCCAAAGCTTCTTACCAATGGTGCCTTCATCAGATGTGGAGATGAAGGAGCACACTAAGAACTACGCCGAATGGCTGAAGAATCGTTTGGCACAAGGATGCATCGATGACATTGCTACGTGGTTGGCACAAAAGCAATCACCTACGGTGTTGACGTACCAAGCATATGACATAAATGGATACACGTTCTACACTGAGGAACGTGATGAGAAGACCTCATATCAGAACAGCTCTGTTTGAATAGAATGCATGACTGTAGATGAAGCTGATAAAAGGGTATACTATGGAACCATCAAAGAGATTTGGGAGCTTAACTATGTGAAAGTTAAGGTGGCATTATTCAGGTGCGCATGGATCCCTCCTGGTCATGTAAAAGTTGTTGATTACAGGAAGACCTGTGTTAACAAGACAACGATGGCATATCACGCAGACCCGTTCATTCTTGCCAGCGATGCTACCTAGATTTTCTATGCGGAAGACCCCTTGCATAAGAACTGCCATGTAGTGATGCATGGGAAGAGGAGGGTACTGGGTGTCGAGGATGTTGCCGATGAGGACGAGTACAATGAATTTGCTGAGTTGCCAGACAAGGGATCACACACCCATCTAACAGAGAAGCGTAAAATCATCAGAAAACCCAAGTTCATTCGGGGTCAATGTAATGATCCCAGTTCCCCCATGTACATGGGAATTAAGCCGTAAGACTAGTCTTTATGCCTACCCTACAACTTAATTCGTTCAATTTAGAACTGTCGCATGCACTGAATTTTTTAGTTATGCCCGGTTTTCTGTTGATGCAAGAACCGTTAATATGTTGACCTTGATATGCTGTCAGCTCAGGCAATGAATATGAACTGTTTATTATTATTATTATTATTATTATTATTATTATTATTATTATTATTATTATTATTATTATTATTATATCATAGAGGTAGCACACTCAATTGATCTCACTCCAGTATGTGTGAACAAAAGATATGCAATCTGGTTTGCGAATAGCACACGTTTCGTTCATGAAAGCCGTGTGCCGACCAAACCCCGCGCGCGATCTGAGTCGTGCTTTCTAATTGGCTTGAACCCAAACCCCACGGATCGTACGTCTGCACCATTGGATGCTTCCAGATCGAACGGCAATCCTCATCCCTTTCGACAGCAAATGCAGTTCCAGTTGTAATTTTATTTTTATGCACAAAATGCACATTAAACTCAAAAAATGTCTTAAATATAGCTAACGATACCTGAAATGCGCTAGAAAAGCAAACCCGTGGTATAATGGTGATTGCGTACCGTGGAAATTTTTATGAGGCCAAACGATGAAATCACCGGCAACTGGAGTTTGAATTGACACGTCTCCTTTTGGAAACCATGATCCTTCATGTGAGATGCTCCGATTTGGAAGGCACGATCATCAAAACTTCTGCCAATTTTTTTCCACGGGGTCGTGAGAGCAAGCCACGGGCACACATCGATTTTGATGATGTCCGGACTCCATCTGAATTTCCTGTAATTAAAATACCAATTAGGCCTACGCAAGTGGCTGCACCTCGCGGCCGAAATGTTTGAAACTTCTCCCCACTTCTCGGACAAACAGATGAAAACTTGCAAAGCGACGCACAAATGATTTGTACACCTTCTTTGCTAAGGCTGGCCATAGTGGGGGTATCATAGCCGGTATCATGCACTCGGGAATAGCAAATATGATGATGTGGCAAGGAATTAAAGAAGGGAGAATGGGTTAGAGTAACATAGGTCGATACCGTAACACAATAAATGCTATACTACTTTGTGTCATGCATGGCCATAAATACGGTCATCTATGATACCACGCACTATGAAGATACATAGTATCATACACTAGTACCATATGCATGATACTAGTATATGATACTCCCCACTATAAGGCTGGCCATAGTGGTGGTATCATAGCCGGTATCATGCAATCGGAAATAGCAAGTATGCTGACGTGGTAAAGAATTAAATAAGATAGAGAGGGTTAGAGTAACATATAGGTAGATACCATATCATGTTAAATGCGATGCTAATTTGTGTCATGCATGGCAATAAATATGACCATCTATGATACTACTCTATTATACTATGCACTATAATTAAAGGTAGTATCATACACTAGTATCATATGCATGATACTAGTATATGATACTCTCCACTATGAGTAGCCTAAGTATAGCCTAACTAAAACACCCACATGTAGTTGTAGTAGGGTTTTGACTTTATATGCACTAAATGCAAGGTAAGTGCAAAAAATGACTTAAACATAGCATACGAGACCTGAAATGGGCCAGAAAATCAAACCAAGGGTATATCCGTGATTGTTTACCATGATTTTTTTCGAGGCAGAACGATGTAGTCACTGACGATTTGGAGTCCGAAGTGCCACGTCTCCTTTTGGAAACTATGATCCTTCTTGTGAGATACTCCGGTATGGAAGGTGCGAGCACCAAAACTTGTGCCAAACTTTACCAAATTTTTTCCATGCGATCGTGAGAGCACGCCACAGTGACACAATGATTTTCGTTATTTCCGGACTCTATATGCATTTCCTGTAATTAAAAAACCAACAAGGCCTATGCATGTGGCCGCACCTGCGGTCGAACTGTTTGAAGTTCTTTCCCGTTTCTCAGACAATGAATGAAACACTACTAGGAAAAGGCTAATTAGTGGCGCACCTGTTTTGGCCATTAATGGCGCACTACAGGTGCGCCACTATCATCACGCCACTAGTAACAAATACTAATGGCGCACCCCTGGTGCGCCATTAGTATACAAGACAATAGTGGCGCACCTGGCAGTGCGCCATTAATATGTCAAACGGTGCGCCAATACTATCTGACTTAGTAATGGCGCACCACATAGAAGTGCGCCATTACTAACAATTTTTTTTCAAAAAAAAATTTTCAAATTTTTTTTCTGACTTAGTAATGGCGCACCACATAGAAGTGCGCCATTACTAACAATTTTTTTTCAAATTTTTTTCTGACTTAGTAATGGCGCACCACATAGAAGTGCGCCATTACTAAGAATTTTTTTTCAATTTTTTTTTAATTTTTCTTTCGTTTTTTTCTTAATCTCGTGTCACTATGGCTTAATCTCGGGTCAATATGCTTAATCTCAAGTCAAATCGCACTAAGTGGTCAAACTTCCCGAAAGGTCACCCATCCTCACACTACTCCAGCCCGAGCACGCTTAACTTCGCAGTTCTATCCAACCCCAGCACCACCTCACTTAATAAGCATTTGTTGATATATCTATCATATCAATCCTATTAAACCTTGTTGATGTCTAGGACTTTGTTCATGTTCATGAGTGTGATGAAATTTTGAAAAAATATTTCAAACTTCCCGGTCATATTACGTATCATATTTTGAAAAAAAATTCCAAAAAAAAAATTCAAAACCAATTTTTTTTCTGTTACTAGTGGCGCACCTAGCAAATGGTGCGCCACTAGTAAGTTTGAATTTTTTTTCCATTTTCCCCCCCTCTAGATCTTAAAAGCCCCGTATCTTTCGTTCTGTTAGGTTTTTGGGGATTCTGAAAATGTTCAACGGGGTTCCCCCCCCTTTTGAATTCGGATGTAACTTTTCGAGTAGATGATTTTTCATATAAAAAACTTTTTCATCGGAGTTCGTATGCAAAAGTTATGCCCATTTTACAAATTCTCGAGAGATTTTGCAAAAAAGTCGAAAATTCATGTTTGTAAATTTTGCTAACAACTAGACCACATATCACATGGGAATCTTATTTTCTTTTATTTTTTTGACATTTCTATCATTTTCTTTTATTTTTTGAAACTGAAAAGGCGGTCCACGGGGGGGGGGGGGGGGGTTGCATTTGGTGAATTTTTTGTAAGACTCAGAAAGTTAGTAATGGCGCACCACTTTTCCAGTGCGCCATTAGTAACCCTGGTTACTAATGGCGCACCTGTTACGTGGTGCGCCATTACTAGTTTTGCAAAAAAAAAATATAATTGTTAGTAGCGGCGCACCGTGGTTGTGGTGCGCCATTACTAGTTTGAACTAGTAATGGCGCACTGTACCCAGGTGCGCCATTACTAGCTTTGAAAAAAAAAGTAAAAAAAAATTTGTTAGTAGTGGCGCACATAGTTTGTGGTGCGCCATTACTAGTTAAAACTAGTAATGGCGCACTGTGCCCTGGTGCGCCATTAATAGTTTTGGAGAAATAAAAATAAAATAAAATTTGCTAGTAATGGCGCACCTTGTGTCTGGTGCGCCATTAGTAATGAGGACACTAATGGCGCACCTGTATCTGGTGCGCCACTGCTATATAGCAGTGGCGCACCACATACATGGTGTGCCATTAATGTCCGTATTAGCTATAGCCCTTTTCCTAGTAGTGAAAGCTCACAAAGTGACACACAAATGATCTTGCTAACACCCACGTGTAGTTGTGAATATATATATATATATATATATGTGTGTGTGTGTGTGTGTGTGTGTGTGCAAAAAATGACTCAAATATAGCAAACGAGATCTCAAATGCACGAGAAAATCGAACTATAGGGTACAATCGTGATTTCTTACTGTGGAATTTTTTTTGAGGCGAAACGATGAACTCATGTTTTCATTCAAACGAAAATATGTTGTTAGTTCATGTAAATGTTTTCAAATAGCACACGGTTCACTCACGAAAGCCGTGTGACTACTAAACCATGGCCGATGGCCCCTGCCACGCACGCGATCTAAGTCGTGCGTTCTGATTGGCTAGAACCCAAACCCCACGGATCGTGCGTCTACATCGTTGGATTCTCCTTGATCGAACGGCAATCCTCATCCCTTTCAACAGCACATACAATTCTGGTTGTGATTTTATTTATATCCACAAATTGCACGTTAAATTCAAAAAAGTCTTAAATTTAGCAAATGATACCTGAAATGCGTTAGAAAATCAAACCCGTGGTATAATGGTGATTGCGTACCGTGGAAATTTTTATGAGGCCAAGCGATGAAGTCACCAGCCACTGGAGTTCGAATTGACACGTCTCCTTTTGGAAACCATGGTCCTTCATGTGAGATGCTCTGGTTTGGAAGGAGCGATCATCAAAACTTGTGCCAAACTTTACCAAGTTTTTTCCCCGAGGTCGTGAGAGCATGCCACGGGCACTCACCGATTTTGATGATGTCTGGACTCCATCTGAATTCCCTGTAATTAAAATACCAACTAGGCCTACGCCGGTGGCCGCACCTCGCGGCCAAAATGTTTGAAACTTCTCCCCGTTTCTCGGATAATGGATGAAAACTCGCAAAGAGACACACAAATGATTTGTACACCTTCTTTGCTAACTAACACCCAGATGTAGTTGTAGAATGGTTTTGAATTTATATGCACTAAATGCAAGGTAAGTGCAAAAAAATGACTTAAATATAGCAGACGAGACCTAAAATGGGCCAGAAAATCAAACCAGGGTATATACATGATTGTTTACCGTGAAACAATTTTGAGGCGGAACGATGTAATCACTGACGATTGGAGTCCGAAGTGCCGCGTCTCATTTTAGAAACTATGATACTTCTTGTGAGATGCTCCGATTTGGAAGGTGTGAGCATCAAAACTTGTGCCAAACTTTACCAAATTTTTTCTATGGGATCCTGAGAGCACGCCACGATGACACACCGATTTTTGTTATTTTTGGACTCTATATGCATTTCCAGTAATTAGAATACCAACAAGGCCTAGGCCTCTGGCCGCACCCTGCGGCCGAACTGTTTGAATTTTTTCCCGTTTCTCGAACAATGAATGAAAACTCCCAAAGCAACACACAAATGATTTTGCTAGCCAGCACCCACGTGTAGTTGCGACTATAGCAAACGACTCAAATATAGCAAACGATGCCTCAAATGCACTAGAAAATCGAACCATAGGGTACAATGGTGATTTCTTACCGTGGAAAACAATTTGGCGGTGAAATGATGAACTCTTATTTTCATTCAAACGAAAATATGTTGTTAGTTCATGTAAATGTTTTCAAATAGCACACGGTTCACTCATGAAAGCCGTGTGCTTACCAAACCGTGGCCGATGCCCCCCCTTGCTGCGCGCGCGATCTGAGTCATGCATTCTGATTGGCCAGAACCCAAACCCCACGGATCATACGTCTGCACCGTTGGGTGCTCCTAGATCGAACGGCAATCCTCATCCCTTTCGACAGCAAATGCAGTCCGGCTAGGATTTGATTTATATGCCAAAATGCACGGTAAATGCCAAAAAATGTCTTAAATATAGCACATGAGACCTGAAATGCGCCAGCAAATCAAACCCGTGGTATAATGGTGATTGCTTGACGTGGGAAAAATTTAGAGGCGAAACGATGAACTCACGTCTTCATTTTAAAATTAGTACGTCTTCATTTCAAACGAAATTATTCTCTATGTGCACACAAGCGCTTAGAGGCAACCGTTTGCATAGGCCTTTCTGCGCGGCGACCGGGGATATTTTTTCACCCTTTTCACCTAGGCCGCCAACACCCCCCACCGCCCGCCCACGTTTCACTCAACTAGTCCACCCAATGTCCATCGCCAGCTCCTCCCTCCCCCAGATCCACAGCAAAACCCTCTCCGGCGCCGGCGTGCTCACCCCGGCCGTGTGCCCGCTCTTCGGCGTCAACCCTACCTCCACTAACATTCCCGACACACGGCTGCCCGCGCCTCGCCGTCTTCGTTTGCTCGCCAGCCACCCTCGAGCATATCGATCCTGTAACCCTCGCCTCTCCTGTGGTCCTACCGGGTTTGCATTAAGAAACCTGTTAGTTACTGCTCTCCATCGCGGTGAGGCATATTTCCTTGCAATCCCTCTTCCTATTTCGTTCCGTATGTTCCCAAATTGGCTATAAAATAATGGAGAGCGTATATATGTTCATTATCTACCTTCCTAACTAGTACATATAAGCTGTATTTGTTCCAATAAGTTACTGCCGATTTACAGATCGCGGGCGCCCGAGTCACACAAACTTAACAAATAAGCCATACATTTTCTAAATTATTGCATGACATGTTTAGACATCTTGATACCAAGTTGTTAGTTTTATGCTTATCCTCCTTTCCTGAGTTTCGCATGTGTTCTCTGTAGATGCCGAGTAGCAGCGACATCACTCATGCTTCAGGCGATGTATCTTCATCTGATTTCGACAACCCTACGTCTTCAGCAGATGGTGAGGGATCAAGTAATATTGAACGAGATAGAGCTGCAGCAATTACCCTTTCGGCCAGGACACAGAGGAACGCTCCAAGGAAGCCCACACACCAGCCTAAAGGTGTATATGAAGTAACCGAGATTGATTTAAAGTCTTGGGCTCCAACTAAACCAGATAAAGCACGCACGAGGTTCAGGAGTGTGTGTGGATTTGTTGGCAGGGCAAGGCTCAACATTAATCTGCCGGGGTTTCGGAAGGCTGACACAGAAACACAGCAAAGGATAGTCCGCGAGATCATGGATCACTTCAACGTTCCTGAGAAGTGGAGAATGCAGGTGGAACACGCTGCACTGAAGAAGGCTCTGTACAAGAAGTACTTGAGTGAAGGCAAGGACCCAATCCCCGCATACCCCCAAATTACAAAGGCAAACTAGGTAGAATTCAAAAGGGTCAGGGCAACTACAGAGTTTGCTGAGAAGAGTGCCAAGCAATCGGAACTTCAGAAGAGGAACACACACCCCCACCATATGGGTGTGGCAGGATACTACGGCATGAAACCGATATGGGACCAGGAGGACAAAGAAGCAGTAGCGGCGGGTGGGAAACCGGCCTTTAGTGAAATCAGGCATGATGACGGAACTTATTACTTTGCAAACTCACATGACGAAGAACTGTATCGCGTGATGTTAAAGGCTTCCAAGATCCCTGGAAGGTTCTATAGGAACTCAGGGCCATGTGACATTCTGTCCGTTGCTCTGGAAACAAGAGAGCCCCCTGGCCGTGCAAGGGGTATAGGTGTTAATGTCCCGCACAAGAGGGCTTTCACACTCAGCAAAGAAGAGAGGCTCAGCATGAAAAAAGCGAGGAGTGAAATGAAGCAGAATGAATTGTATGAAAGGTTGAGGAAGGACATGTATCCGGCTATTCGAAAGGATATTGAGGAGTCAATGATGATGCAGAAGACTCTAACACTAACAGATAGCCAGCAGATGGGAGGGGAGGCGGGCATGGAGGATGCTAGTTATTGCGCGATAACACCGCACAAGAGTAGCTGTGCATCAGCTGACCCCATTGACACTGAGACTGCAGCTTCTCATGATGATGCTATATCTGATCTATCTGGAATGAAAGACAGACTGAAGGGCATGCTTACACATTATGAAGGTACATTAAAATGTGCAACAGCCTGGGTTTACCCACCCTTCTTGGAAGAGGGCCTCTTGTTGGACAATGTGCCATTGAAGCCGGGCTGTGTGAAGTGCTACGTGACTGAAGTAAAGCCTAGATTCAATGAATTTGCCCTGAAGAATGTCCTAGGAGACTTTGATGAGCAAAGGACCTTGGGAGAAACACTGTTACATCACATCCAGCGGCCATGAAAGGAAATAGAGTTCATGGATGAGATCCCTGAAGCCCCGCCAAGAGCAACCAATGTCGCCCCTCAACCGGTGACGCTCTCCTTGCCACAGTAGCTCTCGCGTGCTTCCCCCGAAGAACCTAATACTCGTAATCCGACGGCTGATGCATCAACCTGTGATCAGCCGACCCGACTTTGTGCCCTACAGGCCATGTCATCGTTCTTCCTAGAGCAGCCAGTGGCAAGGCCTACAACTGCTGATGACGCACCACCGGTTCAGATGCCGGCCACTGAAGCAGCGGGGGGAGACCCAACTGCAGCACATGCTCAGCAGACCAACTTGGTGAAATGGACTGCTAAGCAGTCTGATGCTTTGGAATCCGACGGCTGATGCATCAACCTGATACTCGTAATCCGACGGCTGACCTAATACTCAGTAGACCTAATACTCAGTAGACCTAATACTCGTAATCCGACGGCTGATGCATCAACCTGTGATCAGCCGACCCGACTTTGTGCCATACAGGCCATGTCATCGTTCTTCCCAGAGCAGCCAGTGGCAAGGCCTACAACTGCTGATGACACACCACCGGTTCAGATGCCGGCCACTGAAGCAGCGGGGGGAGACCCAACTGCAGCACATGCTCAGCAGACCAACTTGGTGGAATGGACTGCTAAGCAGTCTGATGCTTTGGAACCGCCTTCTAAGCAGTCTGTAGGTCCAGAACCGACTGCTCATTAGTCCGTCGGTCCACAGCCGTGTGATCAGCATACCAATGTGTCAGCAATTCCTGCTCAGCAAACCAACGCGTTGGCATGGCCTTCTCAGCACACCGACAAGTTGGCACCACCTGCGCAGAAACCCGACATAGCTTCAACGCATGGTCAGCAACCCGATGCCTCTGCTCCTATAGCCCAGCAGTCCGTCACAGCAGCACTGCCAGGTCAGCGTCCGGCATAGCTAAACCGTATGCTAAGCAGTCCGTCGAAGCTTCACCATCTTCTTGGTAGTCTACCTTTCAGCCAACTAGATGTTGTACCAGAAGTGCTTCAAGTACTAAGAAGGAAGCGGCCAAAAAGGCTGCACCCACGAGGAAGCGCGCCAGGAGAGCGAAGAGGAAAGAGAACGATTGCCTCTTACTTAAAGCACTCATCGCCCAGAACCAAATTAATAGCAAGTTGTTCGAATCTGGGAGTAATATTATTTTTGACAGCATGGATGATGAAGAAATAGCTTTGCAGCTTGCTAAAAATAAAGCAGACGTACCTGAAGTACGCAATTACGTCCATGGCCAGCCATTTCTTATTGGTGAATACTTTGATGAGTGCAGCTCCAGTTGCCGTGAGTTACATAAATATTGCATGGATCAAATGTCAGCAGGTCATCATGTTCTGATAGTCCACTAGAACAGAGATCATTTCGACACGATGCTGGTTCCATTAGTGTGGGTTTTGAGGACTTACATCTCTTCTTCAACTTCAACGAGCTCGATGCCACTCTTGGTTAGATGCCTGATTTTGTAAGTACTTAACAAACTCCGATCAACTTCTCCATACAAGGCTATAAATGATAAATAGCTAACTGCATTTTATTTCTCTCAGGGGATTGAACGCGCAGAGAAGAAAAAGGGAGAGTGTATTTCATAGATCCTGCATTAGCAAATGGCACAACATTAGATGGTAAGGACCTACGGGACTGGGCCATTAACACGGTCGTCCGTATCTTCGAAAACATGTCCCATGCAGAATCATTTCTCTGGCCATATCATGAACGGTAAGTCAAGTAAACAACCACGCATACACTGATTGTCTTTCAGATTTTGACATAATTCGTAAGTTCATGGCTTTCTTCATATGTAGCAATCACTGGATATTGGTATTCATTGTTCCAAACAAGAACACAGTTTACTACATGGATTCTCTCAGAGATTCAACAAACACTCAGGATCTGACGCATCTTCAGCAATTCATGGATAGGTATTGAATTCTATGATGTTGAAATTAATTTGCATTCATATCTGGTTCAATAAGTGATGTTGTCAAAATTCATCTTCATTTGCAGTGTGCTCGCATTGTGGAAAACTAAACCAGGGAACCTGTTCAAGAGGGAACTACCTCTGCAGCACGAGATCGTTTCTCCGGTAACACACCGAAATCCATTATTTTCAGAAAATTTATCCAATAGTCTGCAAATACCTTTTCTTACGCTAGTCAAATGTTCAAGCTTCTAAATAAACCTCTTTCTATTTCTGTCCAAAGAAAAAAAATACATCTAACACCGGTTAGGTTGTTCCTAACAGGACAAATACATGACTAATTATGTACAAAAAATTTCAGTGTCCTCAGCAACAAGCAGGGACCAACCATTGTGGATATTATGTTTGCAGACACATGATCTCCATCTGCAAATCTGCTGATAGTTGTGAAGATGCTCGCGAATTAGTACGAGTAAGTCTATCTTAATTAATATCTTCTACTCCATTCATATGGCACATTCTGATCTTAAAAATACTGTAGCTCATCTTAGAACCGAGGACCCCTGAACCGCTCCTTGCTGGTGAATTGCTGATGGTTTGGAGATTTATTAGCGACTTCTTCCTGAATCACTACATCAATCCCACTGGTGATAATGAAGATTTCAGCATGCCTTCTCCTGAAACATTGAGTAAGAGTTAGCCGCTAAACATATACGCATGGATCCATTGTTTTCCATCTGATGAGGTCTTCCTATTTCGTACACTATGATTAATTATGTAATGCATATATGTGTTAAAAAATCATTGGAATTTAGCTACCATATGTTCAATTGCAATTGTTGCAAAATCTGATGAATGTTCTTCCTTTGGACACTATTTGTTCAATTGAATATTGTTGCAAATTTGCTTTTTGCATGCCGATCCAAGTGGGATATTTTTGTTTTAACCTGGCAATTGCTCTGCACACGGTTCAACTAAATGAGTGTGTGCGATCCACATCGGAAAGCATACGTCAATCGTAGCGGAACCGTACAACAGATCGCAAACGATTTGCAGCACTACTACGTGTGCGTAGGGGCTCCGGAACCGTTTGTGATATCATGTTATCGCACACGAGAGCTCGGAGTAAACCGTGCCCATTGTAAAATACAATCCCAGTAGTAAATTTTTCAGGAAACGTGTGGGATCTGTGACACCCTGGTTTTCGCTCCTGTTTTTTTCCTTTGCGGGATCTGACTCTCATCTTTTTTCTCGGTGTTATTGGATTTTCTCTCGCCCTTAGGTATATGAAGATGGTCATTCAGCTTTGCCTTTCCTATCCAACTAGAGATTTTCTCAAGTCCAACCTTGCCACCCAAAATTCATTCTCCGGACTTTGCCATCGAAACCCTACCTTCCGAATTACCGGAAGGGAAGCCCTAATTTCTTCCGTTACAAAGGAACCCAATTTCCTTTGATCTGATGCCTCCCAAACTTTTCCCAGTGATCATCCTATCTTTATAAACCCTGGATATGCAAAAATATTGCCAAGTCATTTGCAATAATTTTCATCTATAATTAATTCCTTTTTCTGCTAGTTGAAGGAATTAAATCCAGGAAAATATCTACCCATCTCCAAAGTTTAAGAAAACTTGTGGAGATATTCTTTGTGATCATATTGAGCTCCCATAAAAATATTGGCCATAATTAAATAAGGGAAATTGCATTTTCCTATTTAATGCCAATATTGCATTTTGGGCCCTTTCTAAAGGAACTACCATTTTGGTAGCCAGGAAAAATCCCAAATAATTTGTGGAGCTTCTCCTATCCATATCTTCCCCATTTCCATCAAAATCCAAGTTCCATAGTTCAAAGTTTGAGCACAGCATCCATTTGCAAATTCTGTCCTGATTTCCAGTTTGCAAAGGAAGTGCTTGAACCCTTGATCTATTTGAGCTGAAATTTTTCATGGTGGTTAACATTGATAAATCACTCATGGAAAACAAAAACCAGCTGAATCCATTCATCCATTCTTCCCCAGCAATTTTCTCAAGTTTCTGTCCATTTGGAAGCTCTGTGAAGGAAGTACCAGTTTGGCATTTCCAAATGAGCTAAAATTTTACCAGTACCTCCATACTTCCAAATAACCTCCCTCCACCAAAATTCATCTCATTTCATCAAGCCATTTGAGCACAGTTTCAAATCCATTTTCTGGACCAAAAATTGCATTGCAAAGGAAGTATATGCAAAACTTGTCTAAATGCTTTCAAATTTTGCCAGCACCTAGTCCTTCCTACCCTATTTCATTGTGGCAAATATCCAGCTCCTCTCCTTCATCCATCTCTCCATAAAAACCCACCCAAGCTTGCTGTTAAATCCTGTTTTGCAAGTTTCTCTCACACCAGAGCTATCCAGTGCCTTCCAGTTACATAAGTCAATTTCCTAAGGATTGTAGAACATCCTAGACACGATTTGGCTTTGTGTAGTGCGTGGCAAGGCCATGGCCGCATGGTGACCACGCCAAATGCAGCTACAGCCGGAGCTCCACGTTGATAGGTCGCGTCCCTTCCCCTGTGCTCCGCTCGAGCGTTGCCACGACGTCGCCGTCTCGAAGCTCCGGCCGGCGTCCAGAGCTCCTCCCCGCGGCTATAAATAGCCGTCCCCGAGCCTCGCAAGCTCACACAACCCCTCCCCTTGTCTCCTCAGTCTCTCCCCGAGCCTCGAAGCTCCTCTGTCCTCGCCACTGGCCGATGGCGGCCATCGATTCCCCTCGGCCAGTTACTCCCCGTGGCCTTTCCCCCTCCCTCACCGCTGTCCCCTAGCTTCCCTGGAATACCGCGAGCGCCGCTGTTCCAAACTCCGGCAAGGGAGCGCTGCCGGCGCGGTCCCTCCCCTGGACCTCTTCGGTCACCATGGCATCCCCATGGAGGCGGCATTGTGGTCCACCTCGGGCCTCCCCGCGGCCACCCCCGGGCGCGACGAGGAGTGGCCGTGCTCCTGCGCCCGCCGATCGGCCCTGGGGAACGGCGAGACGACGGCAGCGCAGGTAGTCGAGCGCCCCCGCGCCTCCTCTGTTTCTGCCACGTCGGAAGGAAGGAGATCAGGGGAGGAGAGAGAGAGGAGATAAGGCGGGCCCCGTGTGTCAGCTGCTATAAGCCCGGCCCCGCGGGTTTAAGTGGAAGCGCCTCCAGCAAAAATACGCTTTCCTTTTGAGGAAGCGTACTCTGCTGCTGCTTCGGATAAAAATACGCTTTCCCTGCTATAAAAGCGTATTTCCCAGAAGGCGCGATTTGTTTTGCAGTCAGGGACCTATTTTTAGAATTTTTTTTACAGATTGGTCCCTAAACTTCGTTTGGCTATATCTTTTCAACCATAGCTCCGATTCTGGTGAAACCAATGCCCACGTCTTCAGTTCGCCGAGCCCGTTCCGATGGTATCATTTTCATAATGTTTTCACACTGTGAAAATGACCATTTTGCCCTTGCCCTCTATCAGCCCCCTCCGAGAGAGAACTTTTCCGGCGAATTCTTCCGCGGCTTCACCACACCTCTTCTCGGAGTATTCATCGACCCCCAGGCAAGCCGACCATCTGACATATGCCCTAAAGCATTGCTCTATGTTATTGTTGTGTGTTTAATTAATGATTATGCCTATGATAGAAATAATTAAACTTCTGTTAGACTACACTTACTATTTACATTACTTGCATTAGTTTGCTATGTGATAATTCAAAGTAATTTATTTAAATGCATAGTTGCTGCCATCTCAAGTTATTGTGATATACAACCATGCTTGCTAAATGCTGGCTAAAACTAAACCTAGTCGGTTGATCCAGAGTCACCTGTCCGGACTTATCCGTGCAACCACATTTGCCGGTATGGGACGGCCTTGACTTTGTCTGATCGCGTGATCTTTTATCGGTACCACCAACTAGGGAAGGTTATGCGTGCGTGCTACCCTGGCCCGGTGGGCGACGATAACCTTGCGAGCCCAGTTGAGTTGTTTGCCGGCGTCCCCGTTTGGGATAGTTTAGTTGGCCACGACGGTGGCCGGCGTCATGGGGTGACACAGGGGCCACCCAGGACATGACCCTGGGAGGGTATGATTGTCGGTGGTACGATGGGAGAGTCACGGGTTAGGCAGGTTTCGTTGGAGCAACCCTGGTCCACCCGAATGGGATCACGAGGTTAGGTGCTCCATGGTGTGGGTAAAGTGCGCAACCTCTCCAGAGTGAAAAATCTATTCGAATAGCCGCGTCCACGGTATGTCTGTCCAGACCACACTAGGTGGTCAACCATAACAATAATAATAATGATGGAAGAACTCGTCTTATGCCCTGAAGTACTTAGTGGATCGTGAGTATTCTGAGGGTTGGAGTGGATGCGACATGATTAACATGGGCATTTGATTACAATCTAGAAAAATGTAGCCTTCTTCACAAGAGGTTGGAGTGGATGCAAAGTTCCCTAAAAAAACTAGTACAGATGAATCCAAAGAAGAAATGCTTATGGATTGTAACCATATGGATCAAGCAACCAATATGGGGGGGACTTGTATGTACTAAAATCCTCCAAAAAATCCTTCAGAAAGCGTAGTACATTGTCATTGTAAACTTGGAAAAAGGTGTCACAAATTGAACTCCCTTATGGTTAACATTTAATAGGAAAGGAACATCACCTCGATATATAGCTTCTCCAGGCACGAAAAGCATCTCAGGAAATTGACAACTTGCTCCAGGTTGGGGCCGGTAGATTCTAGTGCCAAGACCTTCACTGTGCGCAGTTTCAGGGTCAAGCTTGTCAGAATCATTTTCTGGATGACAGACGAACATACATCTTCAAAATTAGAAATAATGTTAATTTCTAGAAGGAGAGGTAGAAGGCGGCTGTTGTACCTGAACGGTGTGGATCCAGTAACAAGTTCAGAGTATTTGTCAAATGAGTAGCCCACCACTGTCAATTTCGGCGCAGAAATGACATTGATTCTTGTTGGACCTTCTTGATCAACTACAAGTAATCTCTCAAGTGAAGGTGTGTCCTCAATGACTATACCGTGGTACACATCTTGTGATGTCTTGTTGCCGCACCAGCAACACACATAAATAGTCCGGAGAGTCATGGAGGTGATGTGGAAGCTACTCAACCCATTGATCGCCTGCAGACGAAGGTACTCGAGTGCAGTATAGCCACGGAGCAGGCAATCCATGTCACCGTTTGGGAGGCAGACGGCGATGAGCTCGAGGTGCTTCAGTCGTGGTAGAATAAGAGCGGGCGCGTCATTAAGGGGGGGATGGCATTTCCAGAACTTGGCGACGCGAGGCGGAGCGCGGACGTTGGTAGCGAGCGCATATGCCCATCATCAAAAGTGAGCTCCTCGAGCTCATCTAGGGCAGGGGATCGGAACCTGTCATCAAGCTTGGCTCGGTCCTTGCCGTTGTAACAAAACTTGCCAATTCTAAGGCCTCTGGTTGGGCCAGGGTGACTGCCGAGGATCTTGGAGAATGCATCCAAGCTTTTGCGATAGCCATGGCAGAGCTTGTGGGTGTCGATGAGGTCGAGAGGGGTGGAGTTTCATAGGGGGCGCCACCACCGGGAAAGAACGGTTGTCCGCACCCCATATTTGATTGGGAGGAGGGAGATGATGACTGTCAACATATCATCGGGGAGGCTACTGATGAAGTCTAGGCCTGCTGGAGTTGCTTGCGGTTCTTGCTCGCCCCGCCTCCGCTTGTTGGCAGCCCCGTTCTCCACCTCCGGAGTCTCCTTGTTAGCAGCGCTTTCTGATAGAAGTGGGAGTACAGGGAATATTTAGTTAAAACAAGGCAATAGAAAAGTGTGTTGGTAACTAAAAGTTAGTAGGTAGGAATATAGTAAGAAAATGGAATAACAATTGGTTGCTTAAATACTACACAATTCATGTGATATTGCTGTGTAAGTCAAATGCAGATACTTGAAAGAAAACTTACTTCGAACAAAGTCTGGACGGATGATATCATCGGGGAAGTTAGCATATATCTCATGACCAGGCTCTTTTATTTGCAGTGCAATTTTAGTGCCAGCTTTCAGTCCATAAAACTTAGAATTTTTTTCCAAAGGCCAGTGCAAATATAGGAGTCATCACGTTCATCAAGTCTTACAGTAGCAACGATTGTAAATCCATGGTTTGTGTTCAGTATGACATCCCTGCAGTCTTGATTTATGTAAAGGGAAAGATTGTGCACTACAGATTCTGTTGCATAGCAAGGGACGCACTGCAGAAAATGGTAGGATTGTTAAAGAAAATATGGTAACATGCAAATTAAATATGGGCCCAAATTGAAAGAACTGTACAGCATTTGAAATCGAAGGCCAAAAATCTATAATTAAACAGATAGGGTAAACATGATGTCATGGAAATATGAGAGTAATCGAAACAACAATACATCATTAATTTGCCTAATATAGAAAGAAGAGGAAAAAAATCCCCTTTGACGTATATGGTGCATGTGGCACCTTTTATCCAAATGTAGCAATATTTAGTATATGTTTAGGAAAGTAGGCCATGCCAACGGATTTAGGGTGAGATTGAACATACCACGCGCATCCTCAAGTCATCTGGGACGGTGGGATGGAACTCCATGGATGTCTGGCGGAGGCCGCAAAGTCCTGATGAGTCCACGCACTGTACACTCTATGAATGAAAGAAAACCCTCAAATCAGCTCGAATAAAAATGAATTCACGGCGATTTCGGCCCGGTGATTAAAGGAGGCAGATGAACTGGGATAAGAGATGAGATAATATCTCATTAAATTAGTTACCTTGTTGTCCATGAGAAAAAACCCTCAGTACGGCGGATTCCCCAACCGGGCGGAGCTGGGTCGACCGCGAGCAGCGTTGAGAAAGTCGATGGCGATAGGCGGTGGCAAGTGGAAGTGGCGAAATGTGGTGGGGTTTGCCGGCAGCCTGGCGGCGGCGGCAGCCGTCGAGCTAAGTGGTTGCCACCGCGATAGGCGGTGCCATGCATAGACGCGGAGGAGCTTGTGTAGGTGTGAATGGGGACCGGAGGGGGTGGCGGGCGGGGTGAGGGTTTTTGTGACATGGGGATGGTGAGGGTTTTCTTTTTTCTTTTTTGAATTGGGTGGTGAGGGTTTTCTGTCCCACCAAGAGTTTCAGAGGCAATGGTTTGCTAGAGCCAACCGTGTGTGATTGACATAAGAGGCAAAATGAAAGTCATTGCACATGGTTCGAATTTTGGGAACCATGTGTGATTGACGTACTACCTCTGTCCTGGTTTATTGGTCCCCTTTGTAATTTGTACCAAATTTTGAACAAATATTTAACTAACAAATGTTTATGCATGTCACCAAAAATTACATCATTGAACACTATGTTCAAATACGCATCCAATGATATAATTTTTGCTGACCTACACTAACATTTTGACAGTTAAATCTTCGGTCAAAATTTAACACAAATTACAAAGGGGACCAATAAACCAGGACGGAGGTAGATTCCATCAACCGAAGTGATTGCATCCATATCCCACATTTAGACATAAGTAAACATAGATTAAACATACTCAGACATATATAATAAGCATACACAAGCATAGTTCAACCATAAGTACATAGTTCAACTGTCATTAAGACACTACATAGCCATACATAGTTCGATCCCACATCTCATCTCATCTGTCGACACGATCCTGAAGCTTCTCCAGGTACTCGGCATACGCGCCGTGTGCCACCCTGCGAGAATACTTCTGCTTGAAGGAGCCAACGGCCCGTCCTCTTGCATGCGCCAGAACAGTTTGATACGCGTCATGAAGCTTGTGGTTGCAAAATGGGCATCGATAGCCGCCGTCCCAGGTCCTAATACGCATGTTTTGCATTCCCGGATAAAGCTCCCTCAGGATTTGCCTCTTGTACCTCCTCTGGCCATCTTCATCCTCGCTGTCCACATCGTCAGACAGCACCTATACAAATACAAAAAAAATGTGGCGTCAAATTAATGTTTCCAAACTAATCTCTAGCGAACATTTGGTAGTTGCCAAATTTGGCATCAAATCAATGTTTACATGCCGTGAAGTAGGATTAGGAATTTATCGCTATTTTTTTTATACATATCTAGAGATTATGGTTCGATTTTTAAGCACAGTCGTCTATGTACAGACCAATATTGAAGAAAATAATGGCACAAAAATATATGTAGGTCAATCAAAATCAATTGTCTAGTCCTGGCTAGGAATTATTAGCACGAACACTAACCCTAGTCGGATTACTAGCAGAAATCATTTGCACAGATGAAACAACTAATCACTTATCACTTGTACCATTCAAACAATCAATACACTACACGGATCTAACGAAACTTACTCAGATTTCATGGATTGGGAGAACATAACCATAGGATTTATATTCCAAAAAGGGGGAGGCAGGAGTAACCAAAGAAACCCTAGGATCTATTTGACACATAAATGGGAATAGATGACTAACCAGTTGTCCATCGTTGTCGGAGTCGTCACCGGAGTGGTCGTCGGAGTCATCGCCAGGGTTGTCGCCCGAGTTGTCACCGGAGTTGGTGTGGACCTCCGCCTCCGTCTGTGGAAGCTCGACGCCGTCGACGATGTCAGGGTGCAGCGATACCTCGCCAGCGATGGCGGCAACCTCTGTCTCCATCTCCATGCCGTGCTCTGGTGCTTCAGCAGCCCCGGCGTCGCCACTCCCTCCGATGGGGCGCTTCGGCGGCATCCTCATACACTGACGGCTTTTGAGGACTGAGAGCGGCGTTGAGGATGCAAGCGGATAGAGAGGATTGTGTGTGTGGCGAGGATGGGGGGTGCGGCCGCTCGGGCGCGCCATTAATACGGAGTAGTGGGAGAGAGGCGGGCGACGGTCAAACCGCTGGCTCGCCTCCCGGTGAGCCTGCGCACCGGACTGCTGGCATGCCTACCGTCGTTTCACACAGCTACTCGCACGCCTCCCGATGACACTGCGCGGCGAGCACGCCTCCCGTCAATTCACACACCTACACGCACGCCTCCCGGTCTGCCTGCGCGGCGGACTGCTTGCATGCGTCCCGTCAACTCACGCCTGCTCGCACGGCACACGGGTCGCATAGCGGCACGTATATTGTTTTTCTATTTGGATGATTAATGCTGCCGCTTTATTGCTTAACCAAAGCATGGCATGTATCCATCGTTGGTCTAACGCTCACTATTCGAATAAATAATCCGTTTGGGATATTGGTTCCCAATTATTAATAATCTCCCGTTTGTAAAAAATAAAGATTACATCAAAACTGGTCTCAAATTTGACAAAAAAAAGTACAATGCCACTTTGTATTGGTGTCCATATGACAACACGATAAGCTTCATGAATTTCAAATAAGTTTTTGATGTACTAGAATTTAAAAATCAAGATTCTCAATGTTTGAAATTTCTTGCACGGGGAGTAAACATGCACCCAGTGAGACACATGTGTTTTTGCAATCCATTTAGGTGCGCTGTCACGTGTGCATGTAGCTCAAATTTGATTTTTGCACATTATACCCCTAGAAAATCAATCAATGTACTAAAATATCTTAATGATCTCTGTTTTTTTTCAAAATTAAAACGTCCCTCCTTTGGTAACATATGTTCACCGTGGGATAATTTAACATGCATCGTAGTTGCGGTGGATTCGCGGTATGTGTGTGTGTGTGCGCGCTTCTGGGGGTGGCGGGTGGCTCGCAGTAAACTACGAGTAGTGAGCCACCGTGTGGGTCGGCCGTTTTGTGAGGGAGGTGCCACATCAGAGTCGTGAATTCGTTATTTGGAACATTACACAACCCTTTTCATACATACATGTTTTGGCCACATGCAGTCGATTGCTGTCCTACACGACACTCGATACTCGCGTGTGACGCTTTTTGTGGGCCCGCGAGGTTGTCGTCCATCACTGTGACGAACAGTCGACAGTGAGGTTAATTTGACCAGCAAGGTAGAATCTTTTTTATTTGTGTTATATGGTGGGAGTATATATATAGTACGCATCGAAGAGGTGGGAGGGGACTAGCATTTATACTATACGTACGCGTCCATGAACAAGTACACCTCACTCAGTGTCAGGACTTTTCGGTTTCCAAGGCACGTGCCACATCAAAGTTGTGAAATTGGCTATTCAAACATCACACAACACCTCTTTGGGCCACATGCATGCAGGCGGTGGTTATCCTAGGACACTCATGTGTGACGCTTCCATCTATGGGCCCATGAGGCCATCGTCGATGCATGCATCACTTTGACCTACATCGGGAGAGGTTAATTAATTTCACCATCAAGGAGGATTCTTTTTGGGTTGTATTATGGTAGGATCATATAGTATGCATCGAAGAGGGGGAAGGGGACCATCATATGTAGTACGCTTCATGAACCTCGCTCTGTGCGGGGAATTTACTGTTTTCGACGCATGTGCCACATCAAAGTTGTGCATTTTGGGTATTCAACATATGTTTGGCCCACATGCAATGCGATGGTGGTTGTCCTCTCGCACCCACTTAAGCGGTTATCAGCGATATCGATGCTTTCCATCTGTGGGCCCGCTTGGTCCATCACTACTTTGCCTGACAACGAGAGAGGTTAATTTGACTTAGGAGGGGATTATTTTTTTGTTTGTAATACGGTATATATATATAGGTCATGCTCTGGGATGACATGATACAGTTTGAGCACACACATGCATGTGTACGTATGAATCCCTCCCATCGAGTCGAAGTGGCTAGTACCACGACATGTCATGAACCGATCTTGCTCTGTGTGGGGACTGTACGATTTTCAACGCACGCGCCACATCAATGTTGTGAAATGGTATTCAAACATGCATGCACGCATCACCTCCATACATATGCATGTAGTGGTTGTCTTCGAACGGTACACTCCCTCGCGTGGTTATCGGCGACAAGCCTATATATTCATGGGCCCGCGTGGACACCCATGATCACCTTGACTGACAACAAGATAGGTTACCATGGCGGATTCTTCCTTTGGTTCGTGTTATTGTAGTATAGGTCATGGTAAGATTCAGACCTAATTAAGTTTGAGCGCATACTATGCACGCATGCATGAATCCCTGTCATCGGCTTGAAGTGTGGTGTGACATACATATGCATCGTCAACTAACCCTCACTCAGTGTGGGGATTTCTGGTTCGAAAGCACTGTGCCACATCAAAGTTGTTCCATTGTGTATTCAAACACACCTCTTCATACATATGTTTGGGCCACACGCAGGTAGTGGTTGTCTTTGGGGACTAGCTACTTGCGTGATTATTGGCGAGCTAGCCCATCTCCGGGGTCGCATGGACGGCCATCACTTTGACCAACAACAAGAGAGAGGTTGTACAACCAAGGTGGATTATTCTTGGTCTGTTTTATGATCCATCTTGGTGAGATGCCTCTCTGGCCCGCCGACTGAAAGTGGGTGTGTGTGTGGGGGGGGGGACTGCTACTTCGCACTTTACTAGGTGAACCTCCATGGGGGCAGGCATGCATTCATAGCTTAGTATTCCCTTCCCGCCGACACGAGGTGGGGGGGGGCAAGCAATACCATGAGCTTTGCGAGATAGGTGCCACATAGAAGTTGCATTTGGTATTTGAACATCAAACCACCCTTTTCATACATATATTTGGTCCACATGCAAGTGTGTTCGTGTTCTGAACCTCTCCCGCGTCATTTTTCGCCAAATTTATGAACATTAGACAAGTCGGATGCCGCAATAGACACGGTTCACTCACACTAACTGTGTGCCACGCCGGTGCCCCTGTCACGCACATCCGCACAATGCATTGGGCTCCACAAGGCTTCCCATCTAAAAAATATCTACCCGCCTGCAGCTTTTTTCTGTTTGATAACACACGGTTATTATGTTTCGACCGTGTGTGATGTTTCTTGTTCCCGCTCCCGCCTGCATCCCTCGAAAATATCTGCCCGCCTCGAGGGTTTTTCTGTTTCATAACACACGGTTGTTATCTCCGGACCATGTGCGATGCACCATCGTCCAAATTTTCAATAGCCCCGGCATTTCACTCCCGCGTTTGACTCCCGCGTAGTAAAATTTTCAGTAGCCGTGTCATTCCCTCAAACACACCCCCCGCCCCCTCCAAACACACACACACACCAAAACCTCCTCGGGCGCACGTGCACACACACACACACCGCCTCCCTCGCTCGAAACCCTAGCAAGGTCGCCACCGCCGCCGCCGCAAGGCCTCCATTGTCAACATCTGCCGGTTTGCCCGTGCAGCTTACCCACCGATCTCCATACCCAGGCCGCCCTGAGTTTCTTAGATGACGCCTGCCAAATGACCCCTTTCCCACGGATCCCCATCCCCCACTCCAGAGCGTCGCAGCCTAAGCCCGGCTACGCTTCCCGTGGAGCTCAAGAAGTGACTGGCCCAAAAGAGGTGTATCACGGTCTCTTCGCCCGACGTCGCCGAGGAAGCTAACGACCATTACTGGCCGCAGGCACTCAATCAGCGGGTTAGAGTATGCGGGTATGTTGCGGACGTCGGCTACGACATCGAGGTCATCGACAGCGACGGCCTGAGGCGGGCTATGTCACAGGTTAAGTGGCCCACCCCCAACCCCTCGGGTTCAACCGCCATCGATCTCATCCATGGCCCCGCCGCTGATCTCCTCTGGCTCGATGTCAAGAATTTGCCATCCTACATCGCCATCGAGCCCCTTTTGTCATTTTGGAAGGACACGTTCTGCGACACTGGCTTGGGATCCACAGCCTCCAAGTCAGACCTCATCGACGGCGACCACGAGGAGGTCACCCTCTACGGCTCTTCCAAGGGGAAAGAGCCCGTCTGCGACATCAGGGAGGGCACCCTACAGCCGTGCTCTTCCAAGGGGAAGGAGCCCATCTGCGACAACATGGAGCGCATCCAGGGTCCGTGCTCTTCCCATGGGAACGAACCCATCTGTGACAAGTGAGGAAACCCATGATTTCTTTTGCCATGCCTCTTCACAGGGGGGAACCCATGATTTGTTTTGTCGAGTCCCTTTTGCAGTGTGTCGCGGGAAACCACGGCCACCTATGGGACCAGAGGGCCCCTTGTTGGTTCGGCAGGGGGGACATCGCATTGCACAAAGAGCAGATGAGTGTGGGGCAGTGCGGCAACGATCACACAAGCAATTTTACCCAGGTTCGGGCAGCCGTGAGGCATAAAACCCTACTCCTTCTTTGGTGGATTGATGGTGGAAGAATGGTGGTGGGGCGTAGTACACTTGCCCGGCAGGGGCGGTAGTGGCTACATGTGTATGGGGTGTGAGTTATCCAACCTTCTAACCCTTTCTACGGTTGCCACGGGCCTCATTTTATAGATTAAGGGGTTACCATAATGGCAAAGTAGTCATTTATGCACTGATAAGATAGCAAATAGTGCTATCATACCTAACTCTGCAGGCTGACAGGGTGCATTAAATGCACCACTTAACGTCACGTCATTGGTTGCCCAGCAAGCCTTGTCGGGCTGTCTCGCCAGCTCCACGCCTGCTCACTTGACACGTCGCAGGACGGGTGTCATCTGTAGGCATTTCCTGTAGAAAGAGGCCGCCATGTGGCAAATGGCTGCCACTTAGTCACTTTGCGGCTTGACACCGCACTGATTGACGACATGGGTCATGGCGGAGTGGTTGGGTGAGGTGGTTTTGTCACCGTGAGCCCCGGCAGGCCCTGCCGGGATGTCTTGGGCATCTTCTTCCAGGGGTGCTCCCGTCCTTGTCGAGCTTGCCTGCCCGGCAAGGGAGGCTTTTCTCTTGGTGGTGTCTTGCTCTTCTGGCTTGACCTTGGTCTTCTTGATCCGCATGTTGGTCCTTCAAAGCTCTTGGTCTTTCGTATTCTGACTTGGGTTGGTGCATCAAGCCTACTCCCGTGCCCGTGCATAGTATGGGCAACAGACCCAGGGTTTGTTGCACCGACAAAAGCCCCCGAGCCTTCCCTGATCGCGCTGCTGAGCGTCGTCGGGGTAGGCCCTAAGAAGTGCACAGGCAGGGGTGCTGAAGAGGCTGGTCTCTTGGAGTCTTCTTTGCTTCTTCATTAGCCTTGAGCTTGGGTCCAGGCCAGTTTCCGGTTTCCCCGCGTGTCGTCTAAAGCCAATAGTGGTGGGGCCGCCCTTGTAATGGCCCGTGAATGACTTTAACGCACGGGGTAGAAACTGCCAATTCACTCTTCCCACCACGCCCTTATCCTTAGCCACATATGCTGCATGCATCGCGCGGGGTAGGTAACGGAGGCGCGTGGCGCGGGAGAGCATCAAGGCGAAGGCCCGGCCTGCTTGGATTGATGGAGGAGGACGGCGGCCGCCCGTTGAGGGAGCGGCTCCCCTCCCCGACCCGCCTATAAAAGGAGAGGCGGAGAGAGGGCGGAGCCATTCATCCTTGCGCTCCCCCTCCTCTGTCTTCTGCTTCTTGCCGGTTATGTTGAGGAGAAGAGCCTGGGGCCAGGCCTCGGGCTCCATTCTGAGGCTTGCGTCACCAAATGTAGGTGCTTGGGGAGTGAGCCTGGTCCCTACTGTGGAGAATGTCACCTCTCCTCATCGGGAGGAGAGGTTTGCCCCCCTCGCCCCGGTCGGCCGCCCATTAGACAGCGTGGTACCCCGCCCCGGTCTGCCGCTGCTTGTGAGCTCAGCAGTTAGGCTCTTGGCGTCTTCGGGGCTTGCCCGGGAGGCAGGGCTGGAGATTGCTGATAATCCCAGCACTACCCCTCCCAGAAGTCTTGGGGCTGATGTCGACGAGAGGTGCGCCTTCCTGCCCGCCAAGGTGGGAAGCAGTGCGCTTCGAGCCCCCTGGCCGTCTTGGTCGCTTGCCGTCTCCCCGGAGAAGGTGCCGGACCGCCAGGCCCGGCACTTCCCGGGAGTAATGGTGATGGGGAAAAATGAGGGAAGACGGAGAAGGCGGGTGGCAGGGAGTCAGGTCGGAGTACGATGGCGTGGATGCCTCCGCCTCTGACCGGCGACCTGCCGCCTCGTCTTTTCGTTCTTCCCCTCCCTCCCCGGCATCGTCATCACCAGCCTCCGAGGGTGATAGCCGGGGAGGGATGTTCTCTTGGCGCCTTCGCCTCCCCTCCAGCAGTCTTCCGGCTGAGCTTTGGTGGATGACCCCTCCGGTGCTCAAGCCGGGGCTTCTTGCTGGCTCTGGAGGCGGCGACCAGAGGGGCGCCGCTCTGCCCCCCGTGCCCCTCCTTCGCAGCCTCGCCACTCCCGGTCTTGTCAGGTTGCGCCCGGCAGGTCACAACCGGACCGGGATGGGCTTCTGTTTGGGCGCGTTTCTCGTCTTTTCCTCCTTCCACCGCAGTGCCTGGCAGGAGGGGAAACGAAAAGAGGGGATTACAGGGTACTTATCTTTTTTCAATCTTAAACTTGTAGGCATTTGCCAAATTTTAATTCAAATAATGTAATCTCTCGAGTCCATGTTTGTGTTCTGTAATGCTTGTACTTGCATTGTCAGCATATTAATGAAAAATATGAACCTTGCCGGGAACCCGTGCATGTATATGTCCATGCAGAGGTGGGATGCCTCCTTAGTGTAAATAAACGAGTTTTCCACGGCAGGCTATCTTGCCGGCACCCTTTTGCTTGCCGGAGAACTGCGTCTACCGGGCAAAAAATAAGGGGACCAACCCCCGCCAACTTCCTTTTACCAAAGGCCACTACGACCATCCCGACCAAAGCAGCGTTCGAGTCAAGGATGGGAGCACCTAAGTCTCAAAAGAGTGGTGAGGTTTTCTCATGCACAAGTTATAGCTTACAGAACACTAATGAACAAGAGGCAGAACTTATCTGTTTGGCTTGCCGGAGATCGCAATGTTGGTTCATCTTCCCAACTCCTTGTAGAGGCCAAGTTCACGGCAAGAACCTGCAGCTTCATGCAGATGGGAATGATGCAAGATGCGATCCTATCTATATGCATATGCAAATGCTCATGAAATGCTTATGCAGTGCTCTTGGAATGCTCATGCATGCATGCAACTTGGTCGGGGGCCCCCCAGCGCTTCGTTTATTTCTCTCTTGCTCAGGGTCATCGCCCTAGCTTTGTACAAGGGGTTACATGCATCTGAGGCAAGGCCTGTACAAAAGGGTGGCTGTTGGGCAGGGCCCGACAGCCGCGCCTTACGGGTAGAACTTGCGGAGATGCTCAATATTCCATGAGATTTGCAATTGAATGCCATCTCCGGTCTCCAGACGGACTGCGCCGGGTCTGGTGACTCGTACTACCCGGTAAGGGCCTTCCTACTTCGGCATCAACTTGTTCGTACCCTTGGCAGACTGAACGCACCTAAGGACAAGGTCGCCTTCCTCAAAACACTGGGCATGAACCCTGCGGCTATGATAGCGACGCAGGGCTTGCTGATAGTGTGCAGCACGCGTAGCAGCCCGGAGACGGTTCTCCTCGAGTAGCACAGCGTCGTCACGCCGGTGCTGATCTTGCGCTACTTCATCGTAGGCAAGCACTTGAGGCGACCCGTAAATGAGTTCCGTGGGGATAACTGCTTCTGCCCCATAGACTAGGGAGAAGGGAGTCTGCCCGGTAGCTCGATTTGGTGTCGTTCTGAGGGACCAGAGAACTACCGGCAGCTCATCAATCCACCGCCTACCGTGCTTCTGTAGCGTATCAAAGGTTCTTGTCTTGAGTCCTTGCAGCACTTTAGCGTTCGCCCTCTCAGCTTGTCCATTGCTTCTGGGATGTGCGAGAGAGGCAAATGAGATCTTGCATCCGAGGGCATGAACATATTGCATGAAGGCGCGGCTCGTGAACTGGGTGCTGTTGTCGGTAATGACCCTTGCCGGGACTCCAAAATGGCACACCAATTCTTTCAAGAACTTGATAGCTGACTGAGCAGTCACCTTTCTCACGGCAGTCAGTTCCGGTCACTTTGTAAACTTGTCGATGGCAACGAACAAGAATTCAAAGCCCCCGATTGCTCGGGGGAAAGGGCCGAGGATATCAAGCCCCCAGACCGAAAATGGCCATGATAGAGGGATTGTCTGAAGAGCTTGGGTAGGTAGGTGGATATTCTTGGAATGGAACTGGCAGGATTCACACTTGGTGACTAGCTCAACCGCATCTTGGAGGGCTGTGGGCCAAAAGAATCCTTGCCGGAATGCTTTCCCAACTAAAGCCCTTGATCCAATGTGGGAGCCGCACATGCCTCTGTGTATCTCAGCCAACAGTTCCTTTCCTTCTTCCCTGGCAGATGCACTTCAATTTCACACCGTTGGGCCTCCTTCTGTACAGAGTGTCATCGACAAACTGATACATATTGGCCCTCCGGGCTACTCTTTCGGCTTCATCTTGGTCGCCGGGAAGCTCTTCGGTTTCGAGGAAGTGGACTATGTGCCTTGCCCAAGTTGGAGCCTGGGGCTCGGCAACGAGGACTAGCCGCACCTCCTCTACTGCGGGGGCACATTCCTCGTTCGCGGTGACCATGGGCCCGGCTGGAGGGTGCGGTCCGGCAGGTGGCGAGGAGTTGTTTCCGGCAGGGTCTCTGCCAGGAGTGGACGGCTCTACCGGGAGAGGCTTACCGGAGTCCAACTTTCTCCTTTTCTGGGCCATTGTTAATGGGGATACGGAGGGCTGAGTAAGATGGAGAACAAAAGTCCCTTATTCCACAGGAAGCTTCTGCACAACACACTTTAACAGATGATCAGCTATGCTGTTTTCCGCATGGGGTACGTGCTCTGTTTGCAATCCGTCAAAGCATTACTCTAATCTTCTCACTTCCTCGACGTATGCCTCCATCAATGGGCTTTGGTAATCCTTGTTGACTTGTCTCACCACGAGCTGTGAGTCTCCTCGAATGATCAGCTTCTTAATTCCCAATTCTGCGGCAATCCTGAGCCCGGCAAGGAGCCCTTCATACTCTACTGTATTGTTGGTTGCCTCTTCCCGGGCAAAATGCATCTGGACGACGTACTTCAAGTGCTCCCCAGAGGGGGCAACAAGAAGCACGCCAACCCCTGCACCTTGTAGGGAAAAGGCACCATCGAAATACATAATCCATTCTTGGGGTGATTCCTTGCCGGGGATAACTGTCTCTGGTACTTCCTCATCAGGGGTTGGCGTCCATTCGGCAATAAACTCTGCCAATGCCCTGCTCTGGATGGTTGATGTGCTCTCAAACTTCAAACCAAAACTAGACAACTCCAAAGCCCACTCTGCTATTCTGCTGGTAGCCTCAGGGTTTCAGAGTATCCTTTGCAACGGGAAACGAGTGACAACCGTAACCTCATGGGCTTGGAAGTAGTGGCGCAGTTTCCTTGAGGCCATGATGAGACCAAAGATCAACTTTTGCACGCCAGAGTACCTCGATCTAGCCCCCTGTAACAAGGAGCTGACGAAGTACACTGGGCGTTGCACCACTTTCTTCCTTGCCGTGTCCTTGGGGTTGCTCTCGCTGCCGTGCTCATTACTGTCTTGATCCCTCTCTGGCTCTGCCGGTCCTTGCTCACTTTTGGCCTCATCTACTTCCCGCTGCGCCACCAAGGCTGCACTAACCACTTGGTTGGTTGCCGCTAAGTATAGCAGCATTGGCTCTTGTGGTTTGGGAGCAACCAGGGTAGGCACAGATGACAAGTAGGTCTTCAACTCTTGCAAAGCTGCATCTACTTCTGGAGTCCACTTCATGGGCCCTGCCTTCTTCAAAATTTTGAAGAACGGCAGGGCACGCTCGGCAGACTTGGAGATGAATCTGCTTAGCGCGGCAATACATCCTGTCAGTTGCCTCACATCCTTGACTGTCCTTGGCGCTTGGATCTGCTCGATAGCTTTGATCTTGTCAGGGTTAGCTTCGATCCCCCGATGGGACACAAAGAACCCAAGCAGCTTGCCGGAGGGAACGCCAAACACACACTTCTCTGGGTTGAGCTTCAAGTTGATCTTACGCAGATTAGCAAATGTCTCCTCCAAATCTTGAATAAGGGTGGCTCTATCTTTGGTCTTGGCCACAATATTATCCATGTAAGCTTCGATGTTTCTATGCAGCTGTGGCTCGAAACCAATTTGGACTGCTCTTGCAAAAGTGGATCCGGCACTCTTTAACCCGAACGGCATGCGGACAAAATAGTACGTACCACATGGAGTGATGAACGATGTCTTCTCTTTGTCTTCCTTGGACATGAAGATTTGATGATATCCAGAATATGCGTCCAGAAAGGAGAGCAAATCGCAGCCTGAAGTGGAATCCACAATCTGATTGATGCGCGGCAAGGGAAACAGGTCCTTCGGGCAAGCTTTGTTGAGATCTGTGTAATCTATGCAAAGCCTCCACTTCCCGTTAGCCTTCCGGACTACCACTGGATTTGCCAACCATGTGGGATGTAGCACTCCTTTGACCAAACCAGCTGCTTCAAGTTTCTTGATCTCTTCTGCAATGAACTGCTGCCTCTCCATGGCCTGCTTCCGGACTTTCTGCTTGACAGGTCAGGCATGTGGGCAGACAGCAAGGTGGTGCTTGATTACCTCCCTGGGAACACCGGGGATATCAGATGGTTGCCAAGCAAACACATCGATATTCGCCTGCAGGAAGGCAACGAGTGCGCTTTCCTATTTGTCATCGAGGGTGGCGCTGATAGTGAAAGTACCATCAACGCCAGCCAGCCCTGCCGAGACCTTCTTCACTTGGGGTGTAGTGACCTTGGATCTCTTACTGTTGGAGCTCTCCGGCAAGTCAACAATAGGCGCAGCGCACTCCGAAGAGGTACACTTCCCGGATTCCTTGCCGGTGTCCTTGCTACCCTTCTTCTTTCCTTTGTCCTCCGTGGTGGGAACTGCTGCTGCCGCTGCCTCTGCCGCGACTGCGTCCCGGTACATTTTGTCCATGCAAATGATTGCATCTTTCTCGTCTAATGGGATGGTAATGACTCCTATCGGCCCAGGCATCTTCAAGGTGTTGTAGGCATAGTGGGATGCCGCCATGAATTTAGCCAGGGCTGGGCATCCAAGAATCCTGTTGTACAGCAGGGGGAGGTCGACCACATCAAACACGATCTTCTCAGTCCGGTAGTTCAGCTCTCCCCCAAACATCACCGGCAACGTGATCTTTCCCTTAGGATGACTCCTGCCGGGATTAACTCCTTGAAACGTGCCAGTGGCCTTCAACTCATCTTCTGCTATCAGAAGTTTGCTGATAACTGCCGAGGAAATCGGATTCAACCTGGCCCTACCATCCACCAACATCTTTGTGACCTTGAGGTTGCGAATTGTCGGAGATACCAACAATGGCAAACATCCTACCACAGTAGTACGGTTAGGATGATCCTCTTCGTCAAAGATGATAGGCGTGCATGACCACTTGAGCGGCTTCCGGGCCTCTAGCGCTGGTTCCACAACATTGACTTCTCGTGCCCACCGTTTGAGCTGGCGGTGAGAGGTGTGCAGAGATGCACCCCGTCAATGCACAGGCCATCAGTGGCCTTCTGAAACTCCTGTTCATTGGCTTCCTCTTCATCCCCTCCATCACTCTCATCATCACAGGTTTCCTTCTCTCGACCTCTGGCGGGTTTTCCTTGGCTCTGGAAGGGTTTGCCAGGGTGATTTACTCCACCGCCTCGGCCCTTACCACCAGCGACGTTCTGATCCTTTTCCTTGTCACGCTTCTCATATTCTGCTCTCTGTCTCTTAACAAGCTGCTCAACCTGATAACACTCTTGAAGGTCGTGGCCTTTGGTCCGATGAATCTTGCAATACGGCCCATCACCTTTCCCGGCCTTCTCGGTAGCCGCGGCCTCCCGGCAGTCAGTGCACACGGCAGCTTCCTTGCCGGGGACCTCAGCTTTGGCCTTCTTGCCAGTACTAGGTGTACCCGATCCTTCAACAGTCATCACTGCCTTATCCTTCCGCTTCTTACTATGCTTCTTGCTCTTCTTCTGACTGGTTGATTCATCATCATCCTTTGAATCGACATTGGTGCAATCATCTCTCCGAGCAACTTCCTTCCCTCCTCCATCTGAGCACACTTATCCACCAAGGTGTAAAGCTCCTTCACAGTCTTGGGCAGCCGCACATTCATCTTGGAACGAATCCGATGGTTGCGCACATTGGACTGGAAGGCAGCTATCATAGCTGCCGGATGGATATTTGGGATGTTCCTATGGACCTTGCTGAATCTCTGTAAATACTTACGGAGGGACTCTCCTTCCTTCTGTTGGAGAAGCTGCAAGTCACTGGGTCGACCTAGCTCTTGATGGCCGCCAGTGAAGGCTCCAATGAATTCATGGCACAGGTCAGCCCACGATGAAATGGAGTTCTCCGGCAGGTGCATCAGCCAAGACCTCACATTGGATTTTAGGGCCAAAGGGAAGTAGTTGGCAAACACCTTCTCATCTCTTCCCCCGGCAGCCTGAACAGCGATGGTGTAGATGCTCAGAAACTCTGCCGGGTTCAGCCTCCCATCGTACTTCTCGGGTATCTCTGGCTTGAACGTGCGAACGAACGGCCAACGGACTTGCCGCAGCTCACGGGTAAAGGCAGGGCACCCAACCTCGAAAGGTGGGCACCCGCCAACACCGAGCGCAGGCTCGTCAATGTCGGGGCCGTCGCACCCATTGGTCCGGCGGTGGTCGTCGCGGCATCGCTCGATGACGACGCGTGCGTCTCCCCCCCCCCCCCGCCTATCCTCCGGGGCTCGCTGTCGGCATGGACGTGCTCGAGGGTCAGAAGAGGTCGTCGAGACATCGTCAAGTTCTTGATTCTGCTGTGCTCGCGCTGGCTGCCATGGTGGGGACTGCACCATGGGGGTGGCCCCTTCCATACGGCCAGCAGCACGAGCCGTCGTCGTCGCTTGGGAAGGCCGTGGCGGGCCAGCTCGCTGAAAGCCCCCGGCCTCGGCAAAACCAAGCAGACTTTGGATGGTGGCACGCCATTCGTCCATCTGCTCGGGCGCTGGCGGAAACCTCAGTAGCAGCTGAGCCCGCGCCATAGCCTCCGTGGCTGTACTTGGCATGGGTGATGATGTAGTAGATCGCGCCGTCGCTCGGCTCCTGACGGTGCCAGCGGCGGCAGCACCGCGCCCCCGTTGTTGTGGAGCAGCCACCTGGATGGCAGGGTGGTGCGGCAAAGGCGCTCGAGGGCCAGCGGCTTCGTCGGGTGCAATGACTTGGTCGACCCATCCCGGGGGAGGCGCACGCGCTGCAGTCGCTCCCGTGGTGGGGGCAGCCGGAGGGCGGCGATTTGCCCCGGCCCGACCGCCGTTGCTGCGGCTGTGCCCGTCGGCAAGGGGAGGGGGCGCGGACGGAGTAACCCCCTCACCCGTACCTTGCGGAGCGTGGCCGTCGGGGCGCTGCTGATATTGTTCCCCTCCGATGCCTCCTACTCATGTGTCGGCCGCCGGGGAAGTAGCGACGGTGCCGCCTGCTCCGACCACGTCCCCAGCGGCGTCCACGCCCTCGCATGCCTCCGCGTCCCCCGCAGCGTTAGAAGCTGCGGGCGGTGGAGCCTTCGAGGTGCATGGATGAGCCGAAGCACCAGATTTCTTCTTGGGCGCCATGGTCGATGGCGCCGTCGAAAGTGAAGATGGTGATGAAGATGACGCGCTGCACACGCCTTCAGGTTCGCGCAAGCGATCCCCCAAACTAGCGCGCCAAAGATGTCGCGGGAAACCACGGCCACCTATGGGACCAGAGGGCCCCTTGCTAGTTCGGCAGGGGAGACGTCGCATTGCACAAAGAGCAGACGAGCGTGGGGCAGCGCGACAACGATCACACAAGCAATTTTACCCAGGTTCGGGCCACCGTGAGGCGTAAAACCCTACTCCTGCTTTGGTGGATTGATGGTGGAAGAATGGTGGTGGGGCATAGTACACTTGCCCGGCAGGGGCGGTAGTGGCTACGCGTGTATGCGGTGTGAGTTATCCAACCTTCTAACCCTTTCTACGGTTGCCACGGGCCTCCTTTTATAGATTAAGGGGTTACCACAATGGCAAAGTAGTCATTTATGCACTGATAAGATAGCAAACAGTGCTATCATACCTAACTCTGCAGGCTGACAGGGTGCATTAAATGCACCGCTTAACGTCACGTCATTGGTTGCCCAGCAAGCCTTGTCGGGCTGTCTCGCCAGCTCCACGCCTGCTCGCTTGACACGTCGCAGGACGGGTGTCATCTGTAGGCATTTCCTGTAGAAAGATGCCGCCATGTGGCAAATGGCTGCCACTTAGTCACTTTGCGGCTTGACACCGCACTGATTGACGACGTGGGTCACGGCGGAGTAGTTGGGTGGGGTGGTTTTGTCTCCGTGAGCCCCGGCAGGCCCTGCCGGGACGTCTTCTTCCGGTGGTGCTCCCGTCCTTGTCGAACTTGCCTGACCGGCAAGGGAGGCTTTTCTCCTGGTGGTGTCTTACTCTTCTGGCTTGACCTTGGTCTTCTTGATCCGCATGTTGGTCCTTCAAAGCTCTTGGTCTTTCGTATTCTGACTTGGGTTGGTGCATCAATCCTGCTCCCGTGCCCGTGCACAGTCTGGGCAACAGACCCAGGGTTTGTTGCACCGACATAGTGTAGTGAGAATATGTCCAGTTTTAATTGCTATATTTGGTTGTTTGCAGTATGCCTTGTTTATTTCAGTTGTTCACAATGTGATGCTCTATATGTGCAATTATTTACTGTGCAGTACATTTCATCAATCCAGTTTTAAACATACTGATGGGAATGGATATATTTGGTTGCTGTTAAGCCTGTTATAGCTAGCATATGCCTCTTTTAAAGTTTTTTGATTGTTCAGTTGTTTGTAGTTAGCATATGTCTAGTTTCAAATGCTATCTTCGTTTGTTCGTAGTATGCCTTGTTTATTCCAATTATTCACAACGTGATGTTCTATATGTGCAAGTATGAACTGTGCAGTTCAATTTCATCAATACCAGTTTCAACAATACCACTATGAATGACTACATTTGGTTATTGCATCTTGTAGTTAACACGCCTTTCCATTTTTATTTAACAATAACCAGTGTAATTAGACCGGCACAATACCAGTTTGAATGACTATGTTTGCTTGTTGTTAAATGTTAGGCCTGTTGCAGTTAACACACCTTTCCACTTGTTTTGCTTTACTAGCGTGCTTAAACCTGCACACTGAAGCTATCTTTTGGAGATTATTTTGTCTGCCATGGATATATTTGGTTGATGTTTAGCCTATTGTGCTTAACATGCCTCTCGATGTACCTACACAGGAAAATTTTGGGAACGACTGCTGTTTTCCATCGAGGTTAGTTTCATCCCATGGCTTATATATACTCACTGTTCAGGATATCGGTAGCTGGTACCATATAGGCCGGGGGCTGATAAGGGACTAATCAGTGAATCGGACTTTTAACTGAATATATCTGTAACCCATTTATCATTAGGTTAACTAGGGCCATATGTAATATATCTGAGGCTACATAGCAACATGCACTGTACTTAATGTCTAAATATGCAATCCTAGGCTACATAGCAACAAGGAAGAGTGTTACCTTAATGTTCTGATGATGTCTAGATATACGTAGAAGAGCAGCAGCAACAACAACAACAACACAACCCTGTTTGGATACTCAACTTAGCTAGAGGTTAGAGTTAGTTTCTAGCTCATGACTAACCTTGAACTAACTCCATCCAAAGAGGTGTTTGGATGACAGGGTTAGATTGACAATAAATGCACTAGGAGAACTAGCTCCAATTAGCACCTCTTGGGTTGGATAGTTTTTTTGGGTGGGTTAGTTGCAACTAGCTCAAACTAGCCCTCATGTTTGGATATACTTTAGGGCTATTTGAGCCCGAACTAGCTCAAACTAACTCTAACCCATGGATACATCAGCAGTTAATCAGCAGATAATTTGTAAGAATGCAATAAACTCCTTCCGGCCCATAATATAAGATGTTAATTCATCTAATATGTGAGTATATTGGATGTTACAAGATATTATAAAGGAGTGTTGTACTACATCATTGTGCAATTGCTGTTTAGCTTCAAATATTAACTTGGTGCTTTTAGGTATATATGTCATTGGTAAAGATCCGCACTTCGACCCTTTCTGCGTATGGGGCAATGAGATATCGATGAACCAGCATCAAGTGAGGAAGCTGATAAAGATTGTTAGTAAAATGGGTCAAAAGATGGCAATTAAACTATTTGTTTACACTTTATCCAAGATAACAGTGAAATGCGGGATGGTAAGTAAGAACTCTGCAGCCTTCTTTTTACTGCCCATAATGAGTTGTGTTAGATGACAATGTCTGAATATTTTTCCTTTGCAGTGGTTCCCAAAGCAGTTTACTCAAGATTACCTCTCAAACTACATGATTGGTGGGCATGCAAAGGTTAAAGTATTTCTACCAGAACACGATGATTATCTAGATGTTTTCATGAAGACCATGAAGCATGGGCGGTCAGCTATCACAAGGGGTTGGACTAGAGTCGTGCGTGCCTTCTGCATGGAGGAGGGCACAATATGGGCATTCCGCTTCACCTTGTTCAGCAACCAGAATGTATTTCGCCTCTTTCTTTACCATCTTTAATAGTACAAGTATACAACTATGGTTCATCATTCTTTATTTGGTTCTTATGTAATTCTTGAACATATGTACCTATGAATCGAATAATGCATTGGTTGTTTGAACCTGATGGATATGAATAAAGCTATAGCATACATTCAAATTCAAATCCGGTACAATTTGAAATAGCAGCAATTAAATTATGGTGAAATTACGCTCTGCAGGTCGTTACGGCACACATGGTTGGTAAAACACAAACATTTGCGATATACACCATAATTCGACCAGTTCACAGAGAGGAAACGTGTGTAAGCATGCACACGGTTGCCGTTTGCAAAGCGTGTGCGATGTCAGCCAATATCACAAACGGTGCGGGCAAACTAAATGTTTGTGATAGTTGCCTTATCGTACACGATTCGCAACCATGAACTGTTTCTGATGCGGTATGCATCATAAACGTTGCACCACAGAATAGCGTGTGTGATAGTTGTCATGTACGATGATGTTTCGATGGTCCGACGTTTCGTAATCCAGTCCGACATTCGTACGACGATTAGCTAATCTTCTTAATTAGTTATCACATGCGATTTGGGAAAAGTGAATGTGTGTGATTGTCTGCTTATCATACACGTTCTATAATAGTGAACCGTTTGTGATGGGCCGCGCATCGTAAACGTAGCACCACAGAATACCGACTGCGATGGCAATGCGAGCACAAACAAGTAGCGAGTACTATATATGCATCAAGGCTACCGATCCCCGACGGTTTCTGGGTCGTGTGGGAAGGACCCCCCCTATCGCCCACACTCACTTGGCGACGGTTCCAAATGTCGTCGCAGAAAGGGGTTAAAAACCGTTTGTATAGCACCTCGCTGTACCTGTGACAATCAAGCAGGACGTATAATTTTACCTCTTCGAGAGGGCCCGAACCTGGTAAACATTGTCGCTAGGCCCCTTGTTACCCATGGACCCAATATCCATAACTCGGGACCCCCTACCCGAGATCCACCGGTTTTGACAACGACACCTAGGACGGCATTATCAAGTTGCTGGAGAAGGCACCTGATCAACTCTTGGACTGGCATTACTCTGCGGCATACAAGGGCGCTTTGCGAGTAATGGCCAGTGTGAGGGTGCAACTGTCCAACGCCGACCTCGGCCTCATCGTCCATGGAACTACTGAGTGTCCACCCCCGGAGCCCTTGTCGGTGGAGGTTGGGGAGGAGGCCGAGGATGTTGCGTATGCCTGCAAGCTGGAAGAGATTCTGAAGCGGTGCTCAGCTGGTGGGGAGGGCAAGTAGACCTCTTGTAATTTGAAACATCATGAATGTATTACATATATACATTATCTTTTGCTTGTATTATATGTCTATCTCTTGCCTAAGTTGGACAAGCATCCAAGACAGCTATTGAGAAATTTAACCCCATTGCACCGGAAGCGTCAACGTGTGTGTGGGAGGCCCCTGTTTGAGCCCGGCAAAGCGCAGAAAGATCATTGATCGTTGCAAACCTTTTGGCTAGGGTAGTATTCTCAGCTTGTTAGGATATGTGCATTGTGGAAATCAAAGGCGAAAGAGAGGGGTTCGTCGTAAGCCGATCCACAAGAGAGGCCTTCGGGTTAGGAAGGCCCCGGTGTGGGTTGTAGTGTGATACATCCCCTGAGCGTGATTTGTGTGGTCATTGGATACAGCTCCTATGGGGGCCGGGGCGATACAACAAACGATGCAGCCCTCGAACCCATCTCATAGGAGGATCTCTCCGACTCCCCTCAGATCTTGACAAGGCGTGGTCAATACAAGGGGCTTGGTGGTACCATGGGGCATGGATAGAAAGTTTGAGGAGATTAGGGCGCTAAGGTGAAATTATAACACCATCACATCAATTCTTTATATAGCAAGCGAGAGGGTAGTACAATATTTTATTTCTGTTGTTGGACAGTTTGTTCGTGAAACAAATCTAATGTACTGAATGTAAAAGAGGGTAAAGTATTAACGTAGCCTGCATTTGTGCCACTGTTTGAGTCGCTCTCCTGAGTTGGTTATTACTTTGGGACTCCTATATTCTTGCTCCTGCTTCATGCTAATTGGAGCATGAGGGGTCCGTTGGGGACTCCTGAGTGGTAGCATGTGGCACCCCGGCTCAGAGAGACCGGAACGCCCCGTATTCCAGCCCAGAGATCGAGGTAAGTCTCTGGAATACGGCACTGCTTGGCATAGAACAAATCAGCTCCTTATTGCAATCGACATGGATACAAGGGAATTACATTGGCACGACGACACTACGCCTGCCAAGGTTGCTCTATGCAAGCAGCAGAACAACTTATAGCAGTGGAACAACAACGACGACGATGGACTCCACTCCGCAGGGACTCTGGCTGGAACGTTTATCCTAGCTCGCAAACTCAAGATCCTCGGCAAACAAGCAAGCAGACAAGGCATGACCTGCAAACTAGCATGACATGCCAGGTCAGTACATTGAATGTACTTGCAAGCTCACAGCAACCAAAGCAATCAAGACAGACAACAGCATGGCATTTACAGGTTTCTTAGCAATATTGAACATGATACTTTCAGAACACATGGCATGGACATGGTGAACAAAATAGCACTAGAACAATATCAGATGAGCATGGCATGAACATATGATGATACTAGCTTGCAACATGTTAACAATATCATGCACCAACTTACTCTGTTCGGGGTTACCTCATAAACACCACATGAATCACTTACCATCATGGTCATCACACGATCACCTCAGGATCAAATCAAGCTTGGTATTAACAATACCGTAGTAATCATTACATGACCACAAGGAGCTTGATCTTTACCCTTGATTCTCTCATAACACCATAAACATCAACCATCTTTGGTATCCTCGATACCACTGTGATACTCTCGCGATCCCATAAGGATCAACCACTTCTTTCCATCATCGAACCAGGTTGTTTATTAGTCAGGTTATTATTACTGTTGACCCATAGTGTGATCTACTACGAATCGGGCCCATATCCGCGGGTGCGGCTATAGATAGATTTAAAGACACTCTGCAGAGGTTAGCACACTGTACCCACACTACGGAACCCAAGGCCTCATGCTCCCATTCGGGTGGACCAACGGCGTTCCGACAAAACCGATCTATTACCATGACACTCTCCCGGCCACTCCGACAAACTCCCCTTTGGGCTAAGTCATGGGTGGCCCCGATGTCACCTCGCGACATCCATCGGCCACCTTCGTGGCAAAACAAAACGGTCCCAAATGGGAACATGAACTCAATACCAACATGGGCACACAAGGCTTATGTCCGCCTACCTGATCAAGGTAGCGCGTGCCCATAACCTTCCCTAGTTGGAGGCACCGGCGAGAGGCACGACAATAGACCCAGTTAGGAGCCCCCATAAAGGCAAGTGTGACTGCACTGGTCAGTTTGATTACGATGGCACTATGACTCAGCCAACATGTGTTCAAGTTTAATTAATGTCCGGTTAAACTTGAATGCAAAAGATGCTGAGTCATAATAACATGATAATAATGCACATGAGCATGATATTAACATAAGCATGGAGGAGCAACATAACCATATGAACCATTAGCATCAACTAGATGCAAATGAAGATGGCATAGCGATGATCATACATATCACAGATACTCAGCATAACTGACGATAATCATGCATCAGATAAACATCACTATCACTAGCTTGACATAAGTACAAGCATGAAATACGAGAGCGATACTACTAGCAAGCAATCATACGACTAACAGAGTGCAGCATAACATGATGATAAGCAGGGATCCACAAGCATAACCGAAATAGCAACATCAGAAGTAAATGAGCAAACATTTATTACACATTTAAGGAGAAACCATGGCTACTACAATCCATCATGCAAGTGACTGTCGTGGCTTGTCTGGGGATGAAGAATACCCCGGGAAGAAGTGCGGTGAAGCCACGGAAAGAGTTGCCGGAAGTACTTCTCTCTCGAAGGGGCCTGATAAGGGAAAGGGTATAAAGGTCATTTTCCAGTGGGACCACCTAGTGAAAATGATACCAACAGATAGAGCTCAACGAGACGAAGAAGTAGGCATTGGATTCACCTCAAACGGAGTTACGGTTGCGGAGATATGAGAGTTGGAAGATCAGGCACCAATCTATAAATATTCCTCCACAAACAGATCCATGGGCTGAAAAACAGAAAGCACCTTCGGGACAAATACGCCTCCTGCACTGGAAAACGTATTTAGAACCGAAGTAGAACGAAAGTACGCTTTTCGGAAGTGAAAACACATTACCAAGAATACACTTCCACTTAACGTACCTGGGCCCAGCCGTTGTCTCGCTTACAAGTGGGGCCCACGCGCCAGGGGGAGGGAGCCGCTGGCGTCGTCGTCTTCCTCCTCGCGCCTCTGTTCTCCCCGTGAACAGAGAGGAAAACAGAGGAGGGAGTGGCGAGGGGGCCGGCCGGCTCAGGCCATCTCCGGCCGAGCCGAGCACACTGGCGGGTGCGGGGCGGCGCGACGGTTCCGTTCCAGGCGGAGGGAGGCGCCGGGGTGGGGTGGAGGAGCGGCGACGGGTGGCGCCAGGAGAGGTACAGAGAGGCGCCGGCGGTGGGGGTTGGCGACGATGCGGTCGCTCCGGCGAGGGGCAAAGGTGTGGGGCGGTGCGCGGGGAAGAGGGGGATCTGGTGGAGGGCTCGGGAGGAGGAGAGGAGGCCCAAGGTGGCCGGAAACAAGATGAACTCCGGCGAGGTCACGGTGGTCCGAGGAGGAAACATCGAGATGAGGTGACTCCGGTGAGCAAAAGAGGCGAGGGAGGAGGTGGTGAGGTGCGGGAGAGCCTCGGGCATGCTTATATAGCGCGGGGGAAGCCTCTAGAGCTCACGGGCGAGCTTGAGCGTGGCTCTAATGGAGGAAGGAGCTCTTAGTGGCACGGGCATGGTGTTTGCGATGCGACCAAGGCGAACCAGGATGAGGCAGAGGCACGGGTCGATGCAAGGGATCACGAGGAAGCTGTAGGGCATTAAATGAACTCGAGGGGCAGAGGGAGCGGACGAGAATAGTGGCCGGATCGAGCCAGAGCTCGCTGTGTGCATGACGCAAGCGGAGATGGACCCTTCTGCCCTTAGTGCAAATGAAGAAATAAATGAGCTCAGGGGCAAAGAAGAGATTAGCACTTGGCTCCAATGCAGATGAACAACAACCTGTTTGTGCTGTGGTGAGGAAGCTACAAGAGGGTATAGCCTCGGGTCTTTGGCAAGGTGTGATCACTCACTAAGATGAGCATCTCTGCAAATTTGCAGCTCATTAGGATGAAGATAAGTGGCACTTGCTGTACAGACCACCATTCTGTATAGAAATACAAACAATGAAGTGGCACTCACATATCAAGTTGGATTGAGCTGAATTTTAGAGGAGATGAGTTATTTGATTAAATGAAGCTCCTGTAAAAGTTTCATGCCATTTGGAAAAACCAAAATGGTACTTGCTTCACAATGCAGCTCTCTGGACAGAATTTAAGAAAAATAGCTGAGGAAAATTGGCTAGAGAAAATGAGCCAAAAATTTGTGGAGAGAGTTTATATAGATAGGATAATGTCCTAGTAAATTTTCAACTTAATTGAAGCGATATAAAATATAGTTGCTTCACAACCTGAAAATCTGACCAAAAACCAAGATTTGATGCTGAGCTTACATAGAGTGATGACATGAGCCCAAATCTTGAGTAGAGTGTTGATTTGATCATATGAAGGACCTTGCAAAATTTCAACTCATTTGGATTACCCTAGTTACTACTTCCTTCACAAAGGCTTCCCTCAGACAGGAACTTTGGAAATTTGCTGAGGAAGGTTCACTAAGCAAATTGAGTTCAATTTTGTCATGTGGCCATGATATGGACAAGAAAAGGTGTCCAAAAAGTTTGGAGTCAATCAAGCAAAGATAAATGACACTTCCTTCTCAAAAAGCCACTTAGGGCAGAATGAGAAAAGGAATATTTGTGAATTATCTTTGATGATGCCAAGGAAGGATTTTGACATATTTGAGGAAGATATGACCCAAACAATTTATGAGAATTATTTGGGAATTTTGTGAATGACAGAAATATAGGTTGCTTCACAACCTAGGGCAAAAAGAATTATTCCTTTAATAGAAAAGGAATATTTGCAATAAAAAGAATATTGGGACTGGGCTAAGATGAATATGACAAGGTCTTGGGATGATTTAGAGCATGACAAGCCACTATGAAACCCATGAAGATATATTCTTCCCAAGTTTTCAGACCACATAGCCACAGAAAAACAAATCAAAACAATAATCCAAGGGAAATCAAAAGAAAAAGCCAAAATCCAGGGTGTTACAAACCTTCCCCCCTTAAAGAAATCTCGTCCTCGAGATTTGGTTGCTCAGGGATGAAGTCAATATTTGACTCAAGGAAACCGTTTCGAACTCGGGTTTCCCCTTTTATTATGTTCGCATTAAATTTCATCTGACTGTCTGTCTTGCTCGGGGTGGTTTGCTGCACCGTATCTGACATTCTGACTTACCTCATATGCTTGGGTTCACACTGGCTCCAATTTCTTTCATATCTGCTGACTTAGTTGAGGTCCAAATGATTCTCATAACTGACATACGTGCCCTTCTTGCTAGTGATTCTCAATGGGGGTGTGATTCTTGTATCCATTACCGAGAATATTCCTCAGAGTACATCTCCTCGGGGAACAAGGAATTTCTTCTATCCAGGTATCGGGTCACTCGAATATATGCATGTCCTGCGGGTTCAAAACATTGATGTGAATCATACCTGTTCTCCTGATGGATTTTGACTTCTCGCAGGAGTTTCTGAATTATCTTGACTGGTTCGACCTTCTTGAGTATCCAGTCTGTACCAAATATGTCGCTTGTTGTGACTGACAAAAAGTGTACCACCTTGTGTCGATAACATTCACAGACTTGACTGGCGGTGATTTGGGCAAAAGAATATTGTCCACGACAGGCTATTCTTTAATCAATTACCATAAGTGAGGGCACACATTGTGAGACTGTCGTTCAACATCCGGATTACTCATTCTGTCGGTGTATTCATGTGGATGGTAAGCCATGTGCTGCCATAACACGGTTGCCGGAGTTGATCTATTGAGTTGGCCTTTGGTCTGACACGACATGCATGGATATTCGATACTGACAATACTGAGCACATACGGTTGGCTGAGCGGGTTACCTTGCTATGAGGTCCTTACCAAGATGGAGTAGACCCCTTCGGTGTATCTTCATGGTGCTCAATACTGACTCAAACTGTCAGGGGTATTTGTACCACATTGGTCATGCAACCATAATCATACTTGTATTGCCGATCGTGCTCCTTCATTATTGTTTTATTGGTCTGGATCCTTTATTTGAAAAAGCGTTGCCATATATACTCTTGATTCTTCGTGTGACCGTGGGTGCTGTCATATGCAATATTTGGAAACCATACCTTGGCCTTGTTCATATCTCGTGTCTCGGGATATTTGCCAGGCTCACGTGTGCTTGTATGAAGCTTATTGTTGTCGTCAATCATATGAGACAGTGACAAAGGTTAATTATATCACTTTGTCAGGTGTGAGGAGGCTGACCTTGATAACCACTGTCAAGATAGTTGTCTCAATGTTGCCTTTCTTTAAAGCTTGTCGGTTCTTGCATCACCCACTGGCTTTCTTTCTCTTGCATACCCGGTGAGGTTATCGGATGCTCACCTTGAATTCTTCCTTGTATGAGTGTCTTGCATGAGCACGCTCACTGTATATAGGAATATCTGATTCTCGAGGTATACTTGTGTTCTGTCTGATTTCTTGCTTTTTCACTAATCCATTGCGGATCTGAGACTTGTGATGCACTGCCATATGCTTGCCAACTCATTATTTAATATCTTATACTAGTGCCGTACTGAGGAAGATTAGGCAGCTTGTGTTAGAAGCCATCGGGAGTATCGTTCTGAGGAAGACTGGATGGTTTGCGCTGGAAGCTTTTGTCAGACAGCTTGCTGAAGAAGATTGGGTACGGTACCTCAGAAGCTTCCCCCCTTAGTGACTTGCTAGGGAAGACTCGGTACCTTATGCCAGAAGCTTTTGCGGTATCTTGCTGAAGAAGACTGAATATCTTACACGGAAAGTCATTCATACCTTACTGAGGAAGATTGAGGTGTCTTGCATTGTAAGCTTTCTGGTAGCTTGCGGAGGCGGACTGAATGCCACATATACAACATCTTAATATTTCTGCTGAGGACTTCTTGTATGAAAGAATTTGTCGGACTGTCCTTCTTGCTGAATTCATCACATATTTGGACTGTCTTCCGGGTGTAGCCTGTTTCAAATCTTACTCATAGCAGAATCAAACCACACTTTTGACTTGAAATGTTCGGTTGGCCTTGTACCCAACTTTGTTCTCCTGCTGGGTTAATCATTGCTGCAGCAAAAATGTCTCTCTAACGGGTACCTGATGCTGAAAGTTTGAGTGGAATATAATTTGTATTTAGACCGGATGTCTGCAATACGATGCTGTCAGCTGACAATCTCATTGTGTTTAACTGAGCTTCCTGGTGTATATACACTTCTCACTGATTTTTCTGGTCCGGTGTCGGTTGGTGAGCAACTTCCATAAGGGGAAAATAGGGTAACACCGAAGATTCAAATAAAGAAGCACAACAAACGATCGATTGTAACAAAGCACACATCATACAAGGCATACAAATATATTCAAGCAACATCACATACTACTTCTACTCACAACAACAATATGCATGCATGCTTAAGCACATAAATCTCGCAGAAATTCTAGTGTTACCACCTAATATGTTGTGGCGGTGTGCACGAAAGTGAATCCATGTGTGGAAGGAGTTGGTGTAACCAAGGCTACACCAAGCGTTGGCGGAACACCGGTTGCATCTGGACGGATATGGAGGTGAGGACGGACTTGGTGATCATGTGGCAGAACACAGAGGTCACAACCACATCATCATCCAGTGGACGAAAGGGAAACCGTACATGTCCAAAGAATAGGATGACATGGTAGGATAGTGGTGGAAAACTGGGCTTGCTGGCATTGCCCTTTTCTGATAGCGAAGATCAATAAGGGTTACCAAAGTGGCGAGTTGAAGGGCACGATTCGGGATAGAGACAAGTCTATCACCGAAATGATATGGGTGGATGGCGGAAAGACATTGACGCGATACCTGAGCATAACTCCTGCAAATGATGTATGGAACACTTGGTACCATGGCATCACTCCGCTGGGACAGAGACGACGCCGAACACCGAAAAGCAGGGATGCAAAGGAGGAGGGTGCAGGTAGTGGATCGAAACCACCTACACTCACAAGATAGACCGTTAGCGACCAAATAAGTCTATATGCATGCTTATGCGGCAAACAAATGCAACAACCAAATGCAGCAGGCAAAGACAACCAACAACTAAACCCTATACTACCGTTTTCTAACGTTTGCGCGGACTAGGACGTTCTACAGCCAGACCTGCTCTGATACCAAGCCTTGTGGCACTCCGGCTCAGAGAGACCGGAATGCCCCGTTGATGACTCACAAGTATAGGGGATCTATCGTAGTCCTTTCGATAAGTAAGGGTGTCAAACCCAACAAGGAGCAGAAGGAAATGACAAGCGGTTTTCAGCAAGGTATTCTCTGCAAGCACTGAAATTATCGATGACAGATAGTTATATGATGAGATAATTCGTAACGGGTAACAAGTAACAAGAGTAAACAAGGTGCAGCAAGGTGGCCCAATCCTTTTTATAGCAAAGGACAAGACTGGACAAACTCTTATATAAAGCAAAACGCTCCCGAGGACACATGGGAATTGTTGTCAAGTTAGTTTTCATCATGCTCATATGATTCGCGTTCATTACTTTGATAATTTGATATGTGGGTGGACCGGTGCTTGGGTGCTGCCCTTCCTTCGACAAGCCTCCCCCTTATGATTAACCCCTCTCGCAAGCATCCGCAACTATGAAAGAAGAATTAAAATAAATCTAACCATAGCATGAAACATATGGATCCAAATCAGCCCCTTACGAAGCAACGCATAAACTAGGGTTTAAGCTTCTGTCACTCTAGCAACCCATCATCTACTTATTACTTCCCAATGCCTTCCCCTAGGCCCAAATCATGGTGAAGTGTCATGTAGTCGACGTTCACATAACACCACTAGAGGAAAGACAACATACATCTCATCAAAATATCGAACGAATACCAAATTCACATGATTACTTATAGCAAGACTTCTCCCATGTCCTCAGGAACAAACATAACAACTCACAAAGCATATTCATGTTCATAATCAGAGGAGTAATAATTATCATTAAGGATCTGAATATATAATCTTCCACCAAATAAACAAACTAGCATCAACTACAAGGAGTAATCAACACTACTAGCAACCCACAGGTAGCAATCTGAGGTTTTGAGACAAAGATCGGATACAAGATATGAACTAGGGTTTGAGAGGAGTGCTGGTGAAGATGTTGATGGAGATTGACCCCATCTCGATGAGAGGATCATTGGTGATGATGATGGCTTCGATTTCCCCCTCCCGGAGGGATGTTTCCCCGGCAGAACAGCTCCGCCGGAGCCCTAGATTGGTTCTGCCCAGGTTCCGCCTCGAGATGGCGGCGCTTCGTCCCGAAAGCTTCCTTCTGATTTTTTTCCAGGTCAAAACACACCATATAGTAGAAGATGGGCATCGGGGGCCTGCCAGGTGGCCCACAAGACCGGAGGGTGCGCCCTCCACCCTTGTGGATGGCAGGTGGCCCCCCTCTGGTGCTTTCTTCGCCCAATATTTTTTATTAATTCCAAAATGACTCTCCGTAAAGTTTCAGGACTTTTGGAGTTGTGCAGAATAGGTCTTTAATATTTGCTCCTTTTCGAGTCCAGAATTCCAGCTGCCGGCATTCTCCCTCTTCATGTAAACCTTGTAAAATAAGAGAGAAAAGGCATAAGTATTGTGATATAATGTGTAATAATAGCCCATAATGCAATAAATATCAATATAAAAGCATGATGCAAAATGGACGTATCACAAGCAAAAACAACTGCTAAAAATTCTTTTTCAGTAGTAGCATAATGAATAACATTTAATTTCTTGTCAACTCTTTGTCCTAGAACAGCACCAACAGCATAATCACTAGCATCACATATAATTTCAAAGGGTAAATTCCAATCAGGTGGCTGAACAATAGGTGCAGAAATCAAGGCTTTCTTAAGTATTTCAAATGCTTCTACACAATCATCATCAAAAATAAAAGGAACATCTTTTTGCAAGAGATGAGTGAGAGGCCAAGAAATTTTAGAGAAGTCTTTAATAAACCTCCTATAGAAACCAGCATGACCAAAGAAACTTCTTATACCTTTGATATCTTTAGGACACGGCATCTTTTCAATAGAATCTACTTTAGCTTTATTAACTTCAATACCTCTTTCAGAAATTTTATGCCCCAAGACAATACCTTCATTAACCATAAGTGGCACTTCTCCCAACTCAAGATAAGATTAGTTTCTTCACATTTCTACAAAACTTGATCAAGGTTGCTTAAGCAATCATCAAAAGAAGTTCCGTAAATGGAGAAATCATCCATGAAAACCTCAACAATCTTTTCACAAAAATCAGAGAATATAGCAGTCATACATCGTTGAAAGGTAGCAGGTGCATTGCATAAACCAAAAGGCATACGTCTATAGGCAAAGGTACCGAAAGGGCAAGTAAAAGTGGTCTTCTCCTGATCATCTTTTGACACAGGTATTTGAGAAAAACCAGAATAACCATCTAGAAAGCAGAAATGTGTATGTTTGGATAGTCTTTCTACCATTTGATCAATAAAAGGCAGAGGGTAATGATCTTTTCTAGTAGCTTTGTTTAATTTACGAAAATTAATTACCATTCTATAACCTGTAACAATTCTTTGAGTAATCAATTCATTCTTATCATTAGGAACAACAGTAATACCTCCCTTCTTAGGGACACAATGAACAGGACTTACCCATCTACTATCAGCAATAGGATAAATTATACCTGCCTCCAGAAGCTTTAGTATTTCATTTCTTACCACTTCTTTCATCTTAGGATTTAACCGTCGTTGGTGATCAACCACTGGTTTAGCATCATGTTCCAAATTAATTTTGTGCTGACATAGAGTGGGACTAATGCCCTTAAGATCATCAAGAGTATATCCAATAGCGGCACGGTGTTTCTTCAGAGTTTTCCATAATTTATTTTCTTCATGCTCTGAAAGGTTAGCACTAATAATAACAGGATATATCTTCTTTTCATCGAGATAAGCATATTTCAAAGTATCAGGTAATTGTTTAAGCTCAAACACGGGATCACCCTTGGGTGGAGGAGGATCCCCAAGGATTTCAACAGGCAAGTTATGTTTCAAAACAGGCCCTTGCTTACAGAATATTTCATCTATTTCCCTTCTTTCATTCATAAACATATCATTTTCATGGTCTAGCAAATCTTATTCTAAAGGATCAGTAGGAGGCACGACAATAGAAGCAAGACCAATAATTGCATCCTTACTAGGCAATTCTTTGTCATGGGGTTGTCTATGGAATTTAGAGAAATTAAAATCATGAGACATATCCCCTAAACCAACAGTAACAATATCTTTCTTGCAGTCTATTCTAGCATTAACGGTATTCAAGAAAGGTCTACCAAATATAATGGGACAAAATTGTCTTGTGGGGAAGCAAGAACAAGAAAATCAGTAGGGTATTTTATTTTCCCACACAAGACCTCAACATCTCTAACAATCCCAATTGGCGATATAGTATCTCTATTGGCAAGCTTAATAGTAACATCAATATCTTCTATCTCAGCAGGTGCAATATCATTCATAATTTCTTTATATAAGGTATAAGGAATTGCACTCACACTAGCACCCACATCACATAAGCCATGATAACAATGATCTCCTATTTTAACGGAAACAACAGGCATGCCAACAATAGGTCTATGTTTATCTTTAGTATCGGGTTTAGCAATTCTAGCAGCTTCATCACAGAAATAAATAACATGCCCTTCAATATTATCAACCAAGAGATCTTTAACCATAGCAATACTAGGTTCAACTTTAATTTGTTCAGGGGGTGTAGGTGTTCTAGTATAACTCTTACGAACCACAGTTGAAGCTTTAGCATGATCCTTTATTCTAATAGGAAAAGGTGGTTTCTCAATATAAGCAGTAGGAACAATAGGATCAACATTATAAGTAATAGTTTCTTATTCAACTTTAATAGGTTCTACTACTTTCACTTCAATGGGAGGATGATATTTAACCCACTTCTCCTTAGGGAGATCAACATGAGTAGCAAATGATTCATAGAAAGAAGCTACTATCTCAGAGTCAAGTCCATATTTAGTGCTAAAATCACGAAAGGCATCGGTATCCATAAAAGATTTAACACAATCAAACTTAAGGTTTATACCTGACTCCTTACCTTCGTCGAGTTCCCAATCTTCAGAGTTGCATTTAATTCTTTCCAATAAATCCCATTTGAATTCAATATCCTTCTTCATAAAAGAACCGGTACAAGAAGTATCGAGCATGGATCGATCATTATGAGAAAGCCGAGCATAAAATTTTTGAATAATAATTTCTCTTGAGAGCTCATGATTGGGGCATGAATATAACGTTGACTTAAGCCTCCCCCAAGCTTGAGCGATACTTTCTCCTTCACGAGGCCAAAAATTATATATATAATTCCGATCACAATGAACCAGATGCATAGGATAAAACTTATGATGAAATTCCAATTTCAATCGGTTGTAGTTCCATGATCCAATATCATCACATAGCCTATACCATGTCAATGCCTTTCCCTTCAAAGATAAAGTGAAGACCTTCTTCTTGACAACATCCTCGGGCATACCTGCAAGCTTAAATAATCCACAAACTTCATCCACATAGATTAGGTGCATATCAGGATGTAATGTTCCATCTCCTGCATAAGGATTAGCTAGCAGTTTCTATATCATACCCAAAGGAATCTCATAATAAATATTTTCAGTAGGTGCAGTAGGTTGAGGAGCAACTCTTTGCTCTTCCGGTCGGGGTGAAGATACCCCGAACAAGCCCCTCAAAGGATTACTTTCCATAGTAACAAGTGACAGTAAATTTCAGCACACTATATAAATGTTTCCTTACCAAATTCCACTTACCAAAGGCACTTCACTCCCCGGCAACGGCGCCAGAAAATAGTCTTGATGACCCACAAGTATAGGGGATCTATCGTAGTCCTTTCAATAAGTAAGAGTGTCGAACCCAACGAGGAGCAGAAGGAAATGACAAGCGGTTTTCAGCAAGGTATTCTCTGCAAGCACTGAAATTATCGGTGACAGATAGTAGTATGATGAGATAATTCGTAACGGGTAACAAGTAAAAAGAGTAAACAAGGTGCAGCAAGGTGGCCCAATCCTTTTTATAGCAAAGGAGAAGCTTCGACGAACTCTTATATGAAGCAAAACACTCCCGAGGACACATGGGAATTGTTGTCAAGTTAGTTTTCATCATGCTCATATGATTCGCGTTCATTACTTTGATAATTTGATATGTGGGTGGACCGGTGCTTGGGTGTTTCCCTTCCTTGGACAAGCCTCCCACTTATGATTAACCCCTCTCGCAAGCATCCGCAACTACAAAAGAAGAATTAAGATAAACCTAACCATAGCATGAAAGATATGGATCCAAATCAGCCCCTTACGAAGCAATGCATAAACTAGGGTTTAAGCTTCTGTCACTCTAGAAACCCATCATCTACTTATTACTTCCCAATGCCTTCCCCTAGGCCCAAATCATGGTGAAGTGTCATGTAGTCGACGTTCACATAACACCACTAGAGGAAAGACAACATACATCTCATCAAAATATCGAACGAATACCAAATTCACATGATTACTTATACCAAGACTTCTCACATGTCCTCAAGAACAAACGTAACTACTCACAAAGCATATTCATGTTCATAATCAGAGGAGTAATAATTATCATTAAGGATCTGAAAATATAATCTTCCACCGAATAAACCAACTAGCATCAACTACAAGGAGTAATTAACACTACTAGCAACCCACAGGTACCAATCTGAGGTTTTGAGACAAAGATCGGATACAAGAGATGAACTAGGGTTTGAGAGGAGATGGTGCTGGTGAAGATGTTGATGGAGATTGACCCCCTCTCGATGAGAGGATCATTGGTGATGACGATGGCTTCGATTTCCCCCTCCCGGAGGGATGTTTCCCCAGCAGAATAGCTCCGCCGGAGCCCTAGATTGGTTCTGCCCAGGTTCCGCCTCGAGACGGTGGTGCTTCATCCCGAAAGCTTCCTTCTGATTTTTTTCCAGGTCAAAACACACCATATAGCTGAAGATGGGCATCGGGGGCCTGCCAGGTGGCCCACAAGACCGGAGGGCGTGCCCAGGGGGTAGGGCGCGCCCTCCACCCTTGTGGATGGCAGGTGGCCCCCCTCTGGTGCTTTCTTTGCCCAATATTTTTTATTAATTCCAAAATGACTCTCCGTGAAGTTTCAGGACTTTTGGAGTTGTGCAGAATAGGTCTCTAATATTTACTCCTTTTCTAGTCCAGAATTCCAGCTATCGGCATTCTCCCTCTTCATGTAAACCTTGTAAAATAAGAGAGAAAAGGCATAAGTATTGTGATATAATGTGTAATAACAGCCCATAATGCAATAAATATCAATATAAAAGCATGATGCAAAATGGACGTATCATCCGTATTCCAGCCTAGAGATCGAGGTAAGTCTGTGGAAGACGACACTGCTTGGCATAGAACAAATCAGCTCTTTATTGCAATCGGCATGGATACAAGGGAATTACATCGGCACGATGACACTACGCCTGCCAAGGTTGCTCTATGCAAGCAGCAGAACAACTTATAGCAGTGGAATAACTTCTAGCAGTGGAACAACGACGACGACGATGGACTCCACTCCGCAGGGACTCTGGTTGGAACGTTTATCCTAGCTTGCAAACTCAAGATGCTCGACAAACAAGCAAGCAGACAAGGCATGACATGCAAACTGGCATGACACGCCAGGTCAGTACATTGAATGTACTTGCAAGCTCACAGCAACCAAAGCAATCAAGACAGACAACAGCATGGCATTTATAGGTTTCTTAGCAATATTGAACATGATACTTTCAGAACACATGGCATGGACATGGTGAACAAAAGAGCACTAGAACAATATCAGATGAGCATGGCATGAACATATGATGATACTAGCATGCAACATGTTAACAATATCATGCACCAACTTACTCTGTTCGGGGTTACCTCGTTACCACCACATGAATCACTTACCATCATGGTCATCACGCGATCACCTCAGGATCAAATTAAGCTTGGTATTAACAATACCGTAGTAATCATTACATGAACACAAGGAGCTTGATCTTTACCCCTGATTCTCGCATAACACCATAAACATCAACCATCTTTGGTATCCTCGATACCACTGTGATACTCTCGCGATCCCATAAGGATCAACCACTTCTTTCCATCATCGAACCGGGTTGTTTATTAGTCAGGTTATTATTACTGTTGACCCATAGTGTGACCTACTACAAACTGGGCCCATATCCGCGGGCGCGGCTATCGATAGATTTAAACACACTCTGCAGGGGTTAGCACACTGTACCCACACTACGGAACCCAAGGCCTCGTGCTCCCATTCGAGTGGACCAATGGCGTTCCGACAAAACCGGTCTATTGCCATGACACTCTCCCGGCCACTCCGACAAACTCCCCTTTGGGCTAAGTCATGGGTGGCCCCAATGTCACCTCGTGACATCCATCGGCCACCGTCGTGGCAAAACAAAACGGTCCCAAACGGGGACATGAGCTCAATACCAACACGAGCACACAAGGCTTATGTCCGCCTACCTGATCAGGGTAGCGCGCGCCCATAACCTTCCCTAGTTGGAGGCACCGGCGAGAGGCACGACAATAGACCCAGTTAGGACCCCCCCCCATAAAGGCAAGTGTGGCTGCACTGGTCAGTTCGATTTCGATGGCACTATGACTCAGCCAACATGTGTTCAAGTTTAATTAATGCCCGGTTAAACTTGAATGCAAAAGAAGCTGAGTCATAATAACATGATAATAATGCACATGAGCATGATATTAACATAAGCATGGAGGAGCAACATAACCATATGAACCATTAGCATCAATAATAATGCAACACTTAGACTACTAGATGCAAATGAACATGGCATAGCGATGATCATGCATATCACAGATACTCTGCATAACTGACGATATTCATGCATTAGATGAACATCATCACAATCACTAGCTTCACATAAGTACCAGCATGAAATACGAGAGCAATACTACTAGCAAGCAATCATACGACTAACAGAGTGCAGCATAACATGATGATAAGCAGGGATCCACAAGCATAATTGAAACAGCAACATCAAAAGTAAATAAGCAAACATTTATTAAACATTTAAGTAGAAACCATGTCTACTATAATCCATCATGCAAATGGATGTCGTGGCTTGCCTGGGGATGAAGAATACTCCGGGAAGAAATGCGGTGAAGCCGCGGAAAGAGTTGCCGGAAGTACTTCTCTCTCGAAGGGGCTGATATGGGTAAGGTTATAAAGGTTATTTTCATAGTGGGACCACCTAGTGAAAATGATACCAACAGATAGAGCTCGACGAGATGAAGAAGTAGGCGTTGGATTCACCTCAAACGGAGTTACGGTTGCGGAGATACGAGAGTTGGAAGATCAGGGACCAATCTATAAATATTCCTCCACAAACAGGTCCCTAGGCTAAAAAACAGAAAGCGCCTTCGGGACAAATACGCCTCCTGCACTGGAAAACGTATTCAGAACCGAAGTAGAATGAAAGTACGCTTTTCGGAAGTGAAAACACATTACCAAGAATACGCTTCCACTTAACGTACCTGGGCCCGGCCGTTGTCTCGCTTACAAGCGGGGCCCACGCTACAGGGGGAGGGGGCCACTAGCGTCGTCGTCTTCCTCCTGGCACCTTTGTTCTCCCCGTGAATAGAGAGGAAAATAGAGGAGGGAGTGGCGAGGGGGCCGGCCGGCTCAGGCCATCTCCGACCGAGCCGAGCACACCGGCGGGTGCGAGGCGGCGCGGCGGTTCTGTTCCCGGCGGAGGGAGGCGCCGGGGTGGGGTGGAGGAGCGACGACGGGCGGCGCCAGGAGAGGTACAGAGAGGCACCGGCGGTGGTGGTTGGCGATGATGCGGGCCACTCCAGCGAGGGGCAAAGGTGTGGGGCGGCGCGCGGGGAAGAGGGGTATCTGGTGGAGGGCTCGGGAGGAGGAGAGAAGGCCCGAGGTGCCCGGAAATGAGATGAACTCTGGCGAGGTCACGCCGGTCCGAGGAGCAAACGTCGAGATGAGGTGACTCCGGTGAGCAAAAGTGGCGAGGAAGGAGGTGGTGAGGTGCGGGAGAGCCTCGGGCACGCTTATATAGCACGGGGGAAGCCTCTAGAGCTCACGAGCGAGCTTGAGCGTGGCTCTAATGGAGGACAGGAGCTCTTAGTGGCACTGGCATGGTGTTTGCGATGCGACCAAGGCGAACCAGGATGAGGCAGAGGCACGGGTCGATGCAGGGGATCACGAGGAAGCTGTAGGGCATTAAATGAGCTCGAGGCGCAGAGGGAGCGGATGAGAACAGTGGCCGAAATGAGCCAGAGCTCGTTGTGTGCATGACGCAAGCGTGATCACAACGTGCACACGACGATTTCTTGTGCTCTGGGCTGTAAAACCTTGTCTGGGAGATGGACCCTTCTGCCCTTAGTGCAAATGAAGAAATAAATGAGCTCAGGGGCAAAGAAGAGATTAGCACTTGGCTCCAATGCAGATGAACAACAACCTGTTTATGCTGTGGTGAGGAAGCTACAAGAGGGGATCGACTCAGGTCTTTGGCATGGCCTGATCACTCACTAAGATGAGCATATCTGCAAATTTGCAGCTCATTAGGATGAAGATAAGTGGCACTTGCTGTACAAACCACAATTCTGTATAGAAATGCAAACAATGAAGTGGCACTCACATATCAAGTTGGATTGAGCTGAATTTTAGAGGAGATGAGTTATTTGATGATATGAAGCTGCTGTAAAAGTTTCATGCCATTTGGAAATACCAAAATGGTACTTGCTTCACAATGCAGCTCTCTGGACAGAATTTAAGAAAAATAGCTGAGGACAATTGGCTAGATAAAATGAGCCAAAAATTTGTGGAGAGAGTTGATATAGATAGGATAATGTCCTGGTAAATTTTCAGCTTAATTGAAGCAATATAAAATATAGTTGCTTCACAACCTGAAAATCTGACCAAAAACCAAGATTTGATGTTGAGCTCACAAAGTGATGACATGGGCCCAAATCTTGAGGAGAGTGATGATTTGATCATATGAAGGACCTTGCAAAATTTCAACTCATTTGGATTACCCTAGTTACTACTTCCTTCACAAAGGCTTCCCTCAGACAGGAACTTTGGAAATTTGCTGAGGAAGGTTCACTAGGCAAATTGAGTTCAATTTTGTCATGTGGCCATGATATGGACAAGAAAAGGTGTCCAAAAAGTTTGGAGTTAATCAAGCAAAGATAAATGACACTTCCTTCTCAAAAAGCCACTTAGGGCAGAATGAGAAAAGGAATATTTGTTAATTATCTTTGATGATGCCAAGGAAGGATTTTGACATATTTTAGGAAGATATGACCCAAACAATTTATGAGAATTATTTGGGAATTTTGTGAACTACAGAAATATAGGTTGCTTCACAACCTAGGGCAAAAAGAATTATTCCTTTAATAGAAAAGGAATATTCCCAATAAAAAGAATATTGAGACTGGGCTAAGATGAATATGACAAGGTCTTGGGATGATTTAGAGCATGACAAGCCACTATGAAACCCAGGAAGATATATTCTTCCCAAGTTTTCAGACCACATAGCCACAGAAAAACAAATCAAAACAATAATCCAAGGGAAATCAATAGAAAAAGAAAAAGCCAAAATCCAGGGTGTTACATAGCAGCTGAGGTGCCATTCCTTTTCTTCTTGAATTGCTTAGAGGGGACCTCTACGCATTCCTCTTTGTCTTCTAGGAGGCCAGCCTTTGCTTGTTCGAGGTGGGCGACCTCTGCTTCGTGTGCGTTCTTGGTTTCGTGGAGAATGTGATGACCCCGTTTGGGCTAGGCATTTTAAGCTTCATGTAGGCATAGCATGGTATTGCCATGAACTTGACGAATGCCGATCTCCCTAGGAGGGCGTGATATCCCCCTTTCAACGGGACTACTTCAAAGCATAATTTCTCAGCCCGGAAGTTGTCCTCCTTTCTGAAGATGACCTCTAGAGTAATTTGGCTAAGTGGTTCAAACTTCTTCCCGGGGACGATGCCGTGGGAGTGCGTGGGTGAAGGTCATAGACCTATTATGGGGAGGCTCATTTTCTGCAATGTTGCTGCGTACATGATGTTGAGGCCGGAGCCGCCTTCAATGAGTACTTTGGACAATTGGCAGCCCCCGATTATAGGGTCGACGACGAGCGTGCTCCTCCCTGGGTTGGGAATGTAGTCTGGGTGGTCATTAAGCCCGAAGGAGATCATTTTGTTTGACCAGTCCAGTAGCTGTCGCACTCCGAGGATGAGGGTGTAGACCTCTCGCAATGTCTCTTTCTGAGCTCGTTTGTACTCTGGGCCTCAGAAGATCATGGTCACCATATGTGTGCCGGTTTTGTCCTTCCGGCCTCCTCTTGAAGGTTTCTGGGAGGTCGTGCGTGCGCTGCGACCATCTTCAAAGTCAGAGCCCTCTCTTTCCCTTGCATTCTTCTCTTGGGTGAGCTGCTCGTTGAGGTGACACTCACGTGTGGAGTGTAATGCCTTATATGCTCTGTGGTTGTGGTGCTTGCATGGGCCACTCATGATCGCCTCGTATGTGCGGGACACGTGTTCTGGCCTGTGTTCATACTTTGCTTTTTTGCGGCCTTGTGTGTCGGGCTCCTGCCCGGTTGCTGCCACCTATGGTTTGTCATTTTGCTTGAGCCCGTGGTTTTGGCCACGTGTTGTGCGACCTTTCTTGCCTTGTACGCTTGCCAGCCCCTCTGGTTGCTTGTGGTGATGACCGGCGCGGGTTGTCTCCTTGCCTCTGGCAAAGATGTCTGCTATTGTCGTGAGGGATGCCACATCGGACAGTTGTCCTTGCGCCCTCTTCCTGCCGATCTTGTGTCTCAGCATGGGGTCTAGTGCTGTGTTGATGAATGCTTCGATAGCTGTGCCATCAGATATGTTTGGTATCGTGTTCATCTTCCTAAGCCAGCGGGTGATGAAGTTGCGCAATGGTTCTTGTGTTCCTTGTGTTATGTTGTAGAGGTCTACCAGGCTCCCTGGCTTGTGGTACGTCCTTTCAAAGTTGTTGAGGAACTCTTGCTCGAAATCTGCCCAGCTGTGGATGGAGTTTGGTGGGAGCCCGTTCAGCCATGATCGCATCGATCCTGAAAGGCATAACGAGACGTGGCGAAGGGCATTTCCGATATCACCGTGTGCTAGGTCAACAGACGTTAGGTAGTCGCTAAGACAAAGGTCGAGCTATGTATCTCCTGAATACTTCTCGACCCCGTGCACAATAAATGGCTGGGGGAATTGGTGCGTGATGACCTCGTAGCCAAAACATGTGGGTGCGATGTCGGATGTTAGCCGAGGAAGTGGGGCTTCTTATTCTATCCCGTGGCGTTCCATGGCCCGGGCTCTTAGATGATCGGGAAGATCTGGGTGGAAGCCGAGGCGCTGGCGAACGGATCCCTCCTGCCTTTTTGCCCTCGCGGCTTGTATTGTGTGTCGGAGGTCGTGGGCGCATGGTGTCTTGTCGTACCTCTCGACGTCGTTTGCTTCCCGGCCTTTTGGTGCCAGGTCCTGATTGAGCGGTCTTTGGATGCCCGTTGCATGGTGCATTTGCTTCTCTGGGAGCTCGGCTGTCCTGTGAACAACTTTGATGAGGTCAGCGAGGATTCCGAGGTCCGTGGATGCAGCTCGGAGCTTATTCACCAACGAGACCGCTTCATGTATGCTCTAAGCTGTTGTAGGGAGCTCCATTGGCCTATTTTCATTGGTGGCTTCCTCATTGTTCTCACCATTACCGACCTCTAGCTTTTGTTTGTCGCCTCCGTGCCGTACTTGTCTGGTGCTGCCTATCATTGATTGTTCCTTTTCTACGGCTTCTTTTGATAGTGCGTGGTGCACAGCCCCAGGCATGAGAATCTCGCGAAGCTCATCCTCCTAGGACTAGGGTGGGTTTCCCTCACGGGTTGCTAGGCTCGGGAGCTTCATGGAATTTTCCACCATTGTGGTGGTTGAGTGCGGTACGCCGTTTCTTGCTTCGGCCTCTGCTTCCATGAACATCTCCTTGTGTAGAGAGATTGGCTGCGGGACGTATGGTTCGACGCCGTCCATTGTTTCATGCTGGTCGCAAGATTTCGAGGTGTTTTGTTGTTTACAGCGGCCTTCGTGCTCCGAAGATCCAATTTTATCTTGCGAGGTTGCAGCGTTTTCGGCCTTGGCCACTTCTGTTGAGGCTGGTTCGCAGTCTACGTCCTCGTGGTCTGACAACAATAGTAGGTCTGCAATGTCGACGCTGCAATCTGAGATTGTTTCGTCGAGGAATCAGTCTTCATGTGTGTGGTTGATGTGGCAGTTGTCACACACCATGCGACGAGCTGCGCATTCTTCTCGAGATGTTGGTGGAGCTCACTCTGGTATGCAGCCTCCGCGTTCTTTAGCTCGATCGGGAAGTAGCTGTGGGGCTGGTCGTTGAGGCTGATGGAATCAGGAGTCCGCCGTGTCCTTGGAGTTGGACAGGCCGTATGCATAGTCAGAGGTCGCCATGCGTGTTGGTGATGAAGGCGATGTTGCCAATGTAGATCACGCGTGTGGGACGTTCCGATGGGTTGATGTTGACCTGGCCCGTGTCATTCATGGTGAATGTCAGAGACCCAAAGGTTAGGCTTTTCCCCGGCGAGAGGCCGTCGAAGGAAGAAAAAGATCCGACCCATGATCGTTCTCTAGCCGGTGCTGCCCGTTCCTGGCGTGCCAACTGACGGAGCAGATTTTCTGTCAGATCCCTCGGTAGGGATCCAAGCGCAGCTGGAACTCATGGATTGGAGGTCACATGAGGGCTCGGCAGGCATCCTGCTCTCGCTGGTGAGCAGCCTTGGGCTCCTGCGTTGTGGTCAGAGCCGTCTCCAGCTCCGCTAGAGCCGACCACTCAGCCTCTTCAGCCAGTCGGCGGGCCTGCGCCGCTTCCTCCGCCTCCCTCCTGAGGGTCGAAGCGGTCTCCACAACTGAGAAGCAAGAAAGATCAAAGCACGGCCATATTAACATATGCAATGCCACGATGGTAAACAATAGAGAAATAACATGAAGCCAAGTCAAGATCACACTGCAGCCCATCACCCTAGCGCTGCAAGGCCTCGATCTATGACTCCAACTCCGGTACCTTAGCCTCACGGTTGCATTTCACCTCAGATATTGCCTAGACATCACAAGAAAGGGAAGCTAGTTTACACCTTATGAGGAACCAAGCCCGGCTAGCACAACATTGCCGCACTCAGCCCCGGGGGCTACTATCATCATATGTACCCAGGAACCTTACTTGGAATCTGGGCTCCAACGCTTGGCCGACCTCCCTGAGGGCCTCCCACGGGCACCCTAGGGTTCCATCAACAGTACTTAAAGGAGCCACGACCTCCTGGGGGACCTCTAGTCTATATCCACCAGGTAGAAAAGAAGCTATCTTTGGCGATGCACTCAAAGATGAGGCCACCGCGCGGTCTGGCCTATCAACGGAGGCCTTCACGATTGCCACCGCAACATCCACGCTGGCGAGAGGGAAGGTCAACATGCTCAAGTCAGGTGAGGAGCCCGGGACATGAGTGGTCGACGATTCCACATCACCCTTGCGGACGTCCTTTGTCTTAGAGCCAGCCACGGCTCCAGCAGTGGGAGCTCCTCCCAAAAACAAACAAGAGACAACCTGCGTAAAGACACTAACCTGCGGGGGTCATCGTAACAACAATTATGACCAAAACAGTGTGCTCACCCTGAGGCCAGGTCCCCACTCTAGAATAAGGGGTCCCCACGAACGGTCGCGTTGCCAGGATCACCAAGAAAGGAACAACCATGATCATGCCTCCAACGGATAGTCCTGCCGGACTATGGGAAGCAACCCTGAACATGAGCTCAGGGGATCAGCAAGGAGGCCAGCAGACGATTGATGAGAGCTCGCGAATTATAAGTATGGCTTACGGGGTGAATGGCGGCATATGCCTCCTTCGAACCGTCGTCGGGGCGATCAAAGTGATCTACAGCCTAGAGTACTTCACCGAGCTCCCATGAAACTCGCAGCCGACCGGGCTCTCCTCCCGAGCGCTTATACGTCTCCAACGTATCTATAATTTTTTATTGTTCCATGCTATTATATTATCTATTTTGGATGTTTTATATGCATTAATATGCTATTTTATATTATTTTTGGGACTAACCTATTAACCTAGAGCCTAGTGCCAGTTCCTGTTTTTTCTTTGTTTTTGAGTTTCGCAGAAAAGGAATACCAAACGGAGTCCAAACGGAATGAAACCTTCGCGATGATTTTTCTTGGACCAGAAGACAACCAGGAGACTTGGAGATGAAGTCGGAGGAGCCACGAGGCGGCCACAAGGACGAAGGGCACGCCCAGGGGGGTTGGGCATGCCCCCACCCTTGTGGCCCCTCGTGACCCTCCTGACCTAATTCTTTCGCATATATATTCCCAAATATCCCCAAAACACCAGAGGCATCCACGAAAACACTTTTCCACCGCCGCAACCTTCTGTACCAGTGAGATCCCATCTAGGGACCTTTTCCGGCACCCTGCCGGAGGGGGATTCAATCATGAAGGGCTTCTACATCAACTCTATTGCCCTTCCTATGAAGCGTGAGTAGTTTACCACAGACCTACGGGTCCATAGCTAGTAGCTAGATGGCTTCTTCTCTCTCTTTGATTCTCAATACCATGTTCTCCTTGATGTTCTTGGAGATCTATTCGATGTAATACATTTTTGCGGTGTGTTTGCCAAGATCCGATGAATTGTGGATTTATGATCAGCTTATCTATGAATATTATTTGAATCTTCTCTGAATTCTTTTATGCATGATTTGATATCTTTGTAATTCTCTTTGAACTATCGGTTTGGTTTGGCCAACTAGATTGGTTTTTCTTGCAATGGGAGAAGTGCTTAGCTTTGGGTTCAATCTTGCGGTGTCCTTTCCCAGTGACAGTAGGGGCAGCAAGGCACGTATTGTATTATTGCCGTCGAGGATAAAAAAGATGGGGTTTTCATTATATTGCTTGAGTTAATTCCTCTACATCATGTCATCTTACTTAATGCGTTAGTCTGTTCTTTATGAACTTAATACACTAGAGGCATGCTGGATAGCGGTCGATGTGTGGAGTAATAGTAGTAGATGCAGAATCGTTTCGGTCTACTTGATGCGGATGTGATGCCTACATTCATGATCATTGCCTTAGATATCATCATAACTTTGCGCTTTTCTATCAATTGCTCGGCAGTAATTTGTTCACCCACCGTATTATTTGCTGTCTTGAGAGAAGCCTCTAGTGAAACCTATGGCCCCCGAGTCTATTCTCCATCATATAAGTTTCTATTTTCCATCATATAAGTTTCCAATCTACTATTTTGCAATCTTTTACTTTCCGATCTATAAACCAAAAATACCAAAAATATTTACTTTATCGTTTATCTATCTCTATCAGATCTCACTTTTGCATGTAACCGTGAAGGGCTTGACAACCCCTTTTATCGCGTTGGGTGCAAGTTATTTGATTTGTGCAGGTATTCGGTGATTTGTGCATTGTCTCCTACTGGATTGATACCTTGGTTCTCAAACTGAGGGAAATACTTATCTCTACTTTGCTGCATCACCCTTTCCTCTTCAAGGGAAAATCCAACGCAAGCTCAAGAAGTAGCAGGAAGAATTTCTGGCGCCATTGCCAGGGAGATCTACGCCAAGTCAAGACATACCAAGTACCCATCATAAACTCTCATCTCTTGCATTACATTATTCACCATTCGCCTCTCGCTTTCCTCTCCCCCACTTCTAAAACGATTTTCGAAAAGATTTGCCTTTTCTTCGCCGCTCTTCCGTTTGTCTTCTTCGTTTGCTTTTTGTGTGCTCGTGTGTTGGATTGCTCGCTTTGTCATGATGGCTCAAGAGAATACCAAATTGTGTGACTTTTCCAACACCAATAACAATGATTTTATTAATACTCCGATTGCTCCCGCCACTAGTGCGGAATCTTATGAAATTAATGCCACTTTGCTGAATCTTGTTATGAAAGATCAATTTTCCGTCCTTCCTAGTGAAGATGCAGCATCCCATTTGAATAATTTCGTTGAGTTGTGCGATATGCAAAAGAAAAAAGATGTGGATAATGATATTGTTAAATTAAAGCTATTTCCGTTCTCACTATGAGATCGTGCTAAAACTTGGTTTTCATCTTTGCCTAAAAATAGTATTGATTCATGGAATAAGTGTAAAGATGCTTTTATTTCCAAGTATTTTCCTCCCGCTAAGATCATCTCCCTTAGGAACGATATTATGAATTTTAAGCAACTTGATCATGAACATGTTGCACAATCTTGGGAGAGGATGAAATTGATGATACAAAATTGCCCTACTCATGGTTTGAATTTGTGGATGATTATACAAAATTTTTATGCCGGATTGAATTTTGCTTCTAGAAATCTTTTAGATTCGGCCGCGGGAGGTACTTTTATGGAAATTACTTTAGGAGAAGCTACTAAACTCCTAGATAATATTATGGTTAATTATTCTCAATGGCATACCGAAAGATCTTCCACTAGTAAAAAAGTGCATGCGATTGAAGAGATTAGTGTTTTGAGTGGAAAGATGGATGAGCTTATGAAATTATTTGCTAGCAAGAGTGCTTCTATTGATCCCAATGATATGCCTTTGTCTACTTTGATTGAAAATAATAATGAATCTATGGATGTAAATTTTGTTGGTAGGAACAATTTTGGTAATAACGCGTATAGAGGCAATTTTAATCCTAGGCCGTTTCCTAGTAATTCCTCTAATAAGTATGGTAATTCCTACAACAATTCTTATGGAAATTATAATAGGATGTCCTCTGATTTTGAGAATAGTGTTAAATAATTTATGATTTCGCAAAAGAGTTTTAATGCTTTGGTTGAAGAAAAATTGCTCAAGATTGATGATTTGGCTAGGAGAGTGGATAGAATTTCTCTTGATGTTGATTCTTTGAAACTTAGATCTATTCCACCCAAGCATGACATTAATGAGTTTCTCAAATCTATGAGAATTTCCATTGATGAGTGCAAAGAAAGAACCGCTAAGATGCGTGCTAAACGAGATTGGTTTGTAAAAACGTGTTCTTCTAGTTTCCGTGAAAATAATGATGAAGATCTTAAAGTAATTGATGTGACTCCTATTGAATCTTTTTTTTCCAATATAAATCTTGATAAAGATGGGACTGGAGATGAGTCAACTTTAGTTAAAAGGCGTCCCAATGATTCGGAGTTTTTAGATCTTGATGCAAAAATTGATAAAGGTGGGATTGGAGAGGTCAAAACTTTAAGTAGCAATGAACCCACTCTTTTGGATTTCAAGGAATTTAATTATGATAATTGTTCTTTAATAGATTGTATTTCCTTGTTGCAATCCATGTTGAATTCTCCTCATGCTTATAATCAAAACAAAGCTTTTACTAAACATATCGTTGATGCTATGATGCAATCTTTTGAAGAAAAGCTTGAATTAGAAGTTTCTATCCCTAGAAAACTTTACGATGAGTGGGAACCTACTATTAAGATCAATATTAAAGATTATGAGTGCCATGCTTTGTGTGATTTGGCTGCTAGCGTTTCCACGATTCAAAAAACTTTATGTGATGTGTTAGGTTTCCGTGAATTTGATGATTGTTCTTTAAATTTTCATCTCGCGGATTCCAGTATTAAGAAACCTATGCAAAGGATTAATGATGTTCTTATTGTTGCAAATAGGAATTATGTGCCCATAGATTTCATTGTTCTTGATATAGATTGCAATCCTACATGTCCTATTATTCTTGGTAGACCTTTCCTTAGAACGATTGGCACAACTATTGATATGAAAGAAGGAAACATTAGATTTCAATTTCCATTAAGGAAGGGCATGGAACACTTTCCAAGAAAGAAAATTAAATTGCCTTATGAGTCTATTATGAGAGCTACGTATGGATTTCATACCAAAGATGGCAATACCTAGATCTATTTGTGTTTTTATGCCTAGCTAAGGGCGTTAAACAATAGCGCTTGTTGGGAGGCAACCCAATTTTATTTTTGTTCTTTGCTTTTTGGTTATGTTTTGCAATAAATAATTCATCTAGCCTCTGGTTAGATGTGGTTTTGTGTTTTAATTAGTGTTTGTGCCAAGTAAGACCTTTGGGATGGCTTACGGTGATAGCTGATTTGATCTTGCAGAAAAACAGAAACTTTTGCGTCCAGTCACAGAATTGTTTAAATTCACTCGAAAATGCAAAACCCTGAATTGTTTTACACAGGATTGATATAAAAATTTCCTCTGTTTTCCTAATTTTTCAGAATTTTTGGAGTTATAGAAGTATTATAACAATTCACATCTTCGCAAACTGTTCTGTTTTTGACAGATTATGTTTTCTATGTGTTGTTTGCTTATTTTGATGAATCTGTGGGTAGTATCGGGGGGTATGAACCATGGAAAAGTTGGAATACAGTATATATTACACCAATATAAATAAAGAATTAGTTCACAACAGTACCAAAAGTGGTGATTTATTTTCTTATACTAACGGAGCTTATGAGATTTTTTGTTGAGTTTTGTGTTGTGAAGTTTTCAAGTTTTGGGTAAGGATTTGATGGACTATGGAATAAGGAGTGGCAAGAGCCTAAGCTTGGGGATGACCAACGAACCCCAAGGTAATATTCAAGGACAACCAAGAGCCTAAGCTTGGGGATGCCCCGGAAGGCATCCCCTCTTTCGTCTTCGTCTATCGATAACTTTACTTGAGGCTATATTTTTATTCACCACATGATATGTGTTTTGCTTGGAGTTTCTTGTATGATATGAGTCTTTGCTTTTTAGTTTGCCACAATCATACTTTATGTACACACCTTTTGAGAGGGACACGCATGAATCATGATTTATTAGAATACTCTATGTGCTTCACTTATATCTTTTGAGCTAGGCAATTTTGCTCTAGTGCTTCACTTATATCTTTTTAGAGCACGGCGGTGGTTTTATTTTATAGAAATTAATGAACTCTCATGCTTCACTTATATTATTTTGACAGTCTTTAAACATCATGGTAATTTGCTTTGGTTATAAATTTAGTCCTAATATGATAGGCATCCAAGAGGGATATAATAAAAACTTTCATATAAAGTGCATTGAATACTATGAGAAGTTTGATTCCTTATGATTGTTTTGAGATATGAAGATGGTGATATTAGAGTCATGCTAGTGAGTAGTTGTGAATTTGAGAAATACTTGTGTTAAGGTTTGTGAGTCCCGTAGCATGCACGTATGGTGAACCCTTATGTAACGAAGTTGGAGCATGAGATATTTTTTGATTGTCTTCCTTATGAGTGGCGGTCGGGGAGGAGAGATGGTATTTTCCTACCAATCTATCCCCCTAGGAGCATGCGTGTAGTACTTTGTTTCAATGACTAATAGATTTTTGCAATAAGTATGTGAGTTCTTTATGACTAATGTTGAGTCCATGGATTATACGCACTCTCACCCTTCCACCATTGCTAGCCTCTCTAGTACCGCGCAACTTTCGCCGGTACCATACACCCACCATATACCTTCCTCAAAACAGCCACCATACCTACCTATTATGGCATTTCCATAGCCATTCCGAGATATATTGCCATGCAACTTTCCACCGTTCCGTTTATTATGACACGCATCATCATTGTCATATTGCTTTGCATGATCATGTAGTTGACATCGTATTTGTGGCAAAGCCACCGCTCACAATTCTTTCATACATGTCACTCTTGATTCATTGCACATCCCGGTACACCGCCGGAGGCATTCATATAGAGTCATATTTTGTTCTAGTATCGAGTTGTAATTTTTTGAGTTGTAAGTAAATAAAAGTGTGATGATCTTCATTATTAGAGCATTGTCCCATGTGAGGAAATAAAAAAAAGGCCAAAAAAATGAGAGAAAAAGAGAGAAGGGGCAATGTTACTATCCTTTTACCACACTTGTGCTTCAAAGTAGCACCATGATCTTCATGATAGAGAGTCTCCTATGTTGTCACTTTCATATACTAGTGGGAATTTTTCATTATAGAACTTGGCTTGTATATTCCAATGATGGGCTTCCTCAAATTGCCCTAGGTCTTCATGAGAAAGCAAGTTGGATGCACACCCACTTAGTTTTCTTTTTGAGCTTTCATAAACTTATAGCTCTAGTGCGTCCGTTGCATGGCAATCCCTACTCACTCACATTGATATCTATTGATGGGCATCTGCCCGTTGATAAGCCTAGTTGATGTGACACTATCTCCCTCTTTTTGTCTTCTCCACAACCACCATATTCTATTCCACCTATAGTGCTATGTCCATGGCTCACGCTCATGTATTGCGTGAAAGTTGAAAAGGATTGAGAACATCAAAAGTATGAAACAATTGCTTGGCTTGTCATCGGGGTTGTGCATGATTTGAATATTTTGTGTGATGAAGATGGAGCATAGCCAGACTATATGATTTTGTAGGGATAAGCTTTCTTTGGCCATGTTATTTTGAGAAGACATAATTGCCTTGTTAGTACGCTTGAAGTATTATTGTTTTTATGTCAATATTAAACTTTTGTTTTGAATCTTATGGATCTGAACATTCATGCCACAATAAAGAAAATTACATGGATAAATATGTTAGGTAGCATTCCACATCAAAAATTCTGTTTTTATCATTTACCTACTCGAGGACGAGCAGGAATTAAGCTTGGGGATGCTTGATACGTCTCCAACGTATCTATAATTTTTGATTGTTCCATGCTATTATATTATCTGTTTTGGATGTTTTATATGCATTAATATGCTATTTTATATTATTTTTGGGACTAACCTATTAACCTAGAGCCCAGTGCCAGTTCCTGTTTTTTTCCTTGTTTTTGAGTTTCGTAGAAATGGAATACCAAACGAAGTCCAAACGGAATGAAACCTTCGCGATGATTTTTCTTGGACTAGAAGACAACCAGGAGACTTGGAGATGAAGTCGGAGGAGCCACGAGGCGGCCACAAGGACGGAGGGCGCGCCCAGGGGGGTAGGCCGTACCCCCCACCCTTGTGCGCCCCCGTGACCCATCTGACCTAATTCTTTCGCCCATATATTCCCAAATATCCCCAAACCACCAGAGGCATCCACGAAAATACTTTTCCACCGCCGCAACCTTCTGTACCCGTGAGATCCCATCTAGGGACCTTTTCAGGCACCCTGCCGGAGGGGGATTCGATCACAGAGGGCTTCTACATCAACTCTATTGCCCTTCCGATGAAGCGTGAGTAGTTTACCACAGACCTATGGGTCCATAGCTAGTAGCTAGATGGCTTCTTCTCTCTCTTTGATTCTCAATCCTATGTTCTCCTCGATGTTCTTGGAGATCTATTCGATGTAATACATTTTTGCGGTGTGTTTGCCGAGATCAGATGAATTGTGGATTTATGATCAGCTTATCTATGAATATTATTTAAATCTTCTCTGAATTCTTTTATGCATGATTTGATATCTTTGTAATTCTCTTCGAACTATCGGTTTGGTTTGGCCAACTAGATTGGTTTTTCTTGCAATGGGAGAAGTGCTTAGCTTTGGGTTCAATCTTGCGGTGTCCTTTCCCAGTGACAGTAGGGGCAGCAAGGCACGTATTGTATTGTTGCCATCGAGGATAAAAAGATGGGGTTTTCATCATATTGCTTGAGCTAATTCCTCTACATCATGTCATCTTACTTAATGCGTTACTCCGTTCTTTATGAACTTAATACTCTAGATGCATGCTGGATAGCGGTCGATGTGTGGAGTAATAGTAGTAGATGCGGAATCGTTTCGGTCTACTTGACGCGGACGTGATGCCTATATTCATGATCATTGCCTTGGACATCGTCATAACTTTGCGCTTTTCTATCAATTGCTCGGCAGTAATTTGTTCACCCACTGTATTATTTGCTATCTTGAGAGAAGCCTCTAGTGAAACCTATGGCCCCCGGGTCTATTCTCCATCATATAAGTTTCTATTTTCCATCATATAAGTTTCTATTTTCCATCATATAAGTTTCTGATCTACTATTTTGCAATCTTTTACTTTCCGATCTATAAAACAAAAATACCAAAAATATTTACTTTATCGTTTATCTATCTCTATCAGATCTCACTTTTGCAAGTAACCGTGAAGGGATTTACAACCCCTTTATCACGTTGGGTGCAAGTTGTTTGATTGTTTGTGCAGGTATTCGGTGATTTGTGCGTTGTGTCCTACTGGATTGATACCTTGGTTCTCAAACTGAGGGAAATACTTATCTCTACTTTGCTGCATCACCCTTTCCTCTTCAAGGGAAAAACCAACGCAAGCTCAAGAAGTAGCAAGCGCCATGGCACAGCCTTCTCAGGGGCTGATGTGACGTCTCGACAGCCGCCTCCTCGCCCTTGCCTTCGTCCTCCTCGGCGTCTTCGACCTCCTCATCGACCTCATCATCATCCACATCTTCATTGTCGCCGTCGCCATCATTGTCATCGCCACCCTCTTAGCTTCCATTACCGCTCAACAGGGAACCTCACCCTCTTCTTCCTCCCGACCATCAGAGGTCTCCGCGAGTACCTCCTTTGGGGACTGTTTCTTCCCCTTGGTGGATCCGACCTCCTCGCAAGAGAGCCCGGATGGAGCCACTACCATGAGGGCAGCCAGGGCAGGGCTCACTTGCTACCCTGGGAACGGGGGCTCGAAGCAGAAGGTCTGGAACGTGGCAAATTCCTGCAAGAAAGCAAAGAGGAAAGAGCATGATTCAACCTCCTAGCCCCAGGAACATCGGGGAAGTCATGAGAAAGGTACTTACGCTATCATGAAGGAGGCCGCCCGAAAAACACCGCACAGTCTCTTTGCCAAACCTCGTGATGGCGTCCAGCCCCACTAGGAAGCCGAGGAGTACATCGATCGCTTCGGCATCTAGCTCATCCTGGGAGATCCGCGTGGGGTTCATAAGCCCCATGTACTGGGGCATCAGGGAGCCGCGAAACTGCAGAGGCAAGACGCGATGCGCCACCCATGTCCACACGATGTGACCTCCAGTCAACCATCTTTCCTTAGGCGGGCGGTGGCCTCTGCAAGAACCTTGACCTCCGGGGTTGGATTGGCAAGCGGAGCCCACAAAAGAAGCTTCCAAGGGGGCTCATTCATGAAGGCCGGAAGATCGTCGCCAAGGCCCTCCATGTAAAACCAAGACTTGTGCCACTCCTGGACAGACTTGGGAGGACAAAGGAAAATAAGGTGGAATTAGGGCTGAGCTGTAGAATGGCTCCCCCAAAGCCGCAGACGGCGCCTTTATTCGATTAATCATAGATCCGGAAGAAGTAGCACAATAGATCAAAGTGCAGGGCTATCCGAAGATAGCACTTGCAGAAAGTGATGAAATTGGCTATATGCAAAACCCTGTTGCGAGGAATATGGTGGAGCTAGCATCCGAGGAAGTGCAAGTGGCCATGCACCAAGGGATGGATCGGGAAGACGAGCCCCTGCCCATAGTATCTTGAGCATAAGACATGCTCGCCAGCACGGGGCTTCGGTGGAACTTCCCCGATTGGGATGCACACCTTCAGATCCGCGGGCATGCAGAGATCATCCTTATACCCGTCGACCTCGCTCTCCGTTGCCACGGACGAAAACCACTTCCCTGTAGATTTAGGCGCAACACACCCTGGTTTCGCCCCTCCTTTGGAGGTGGCACATTTCCTCTTTCCGCCGATGGAGCTGGATGGTGGCTCCGAACCAGAGACCGGCCTCCTTCTTTCACTCCTCGTCTTGGCCATCAGCACCGAGAGCACGGGAGAGATGTGGGCGAATGGGCGGCCCGAAGAAAGGATTGAGATGAGCGAAAGGGTGGAATGAGCCAGAACGGGGTAGGGTTTTGAAACCCTCTGTTTCCCTCTTCTTATAAACGTTCGGACCCGAGGCATCGCCCACCTGAAGCGGGGCGAGCAATTTCTTTTTCTTTGCCCCAGAAGAGCTTTCTTTCCCCTTTTGTAGAAAATAAAGGCAACGATCATGGAGTTGTCATCCCCTTAAGACCCGCGACAGGATTATCATCTGCGTTGGGTCATCACTCAAGCCAAAGAGCGCCTGTTCTGTTCGAGGATTCGAACTCGGAAACTGTCCGGGCTCTAGGGGGACAAGTCAACAAAGGAGCCCACCGGAGGTCCCGCGACCTTCGCTACGACATTTGCCATGCTCGGGGGCTACTGACTGGGTCCTATGCCGGGGATGGCTAATGCTAAGGACCCCGACCTCGATAACCATAAGGGGGCCCAACAGGCCTAGGACACGGCGCGAACCCTCAGAGGTGGGATGACCTTCTTGACGCCCAAGACTAGAGGGCGGCAGCACCCCAGACCGCATATGCAATGTAAACCTTAGACCTCTCCTACATATATAAATCGAGGTCTAGGGCACCCATAGATGGTCTATCCTCAGATAGCAGAACTCTCGGTAGCAACATCATACACCATTGTAACCCCTCACACGAGGTGTCCCTCCATCATGAATAACCAAAACCAGCAGGAGGGTATTACTCTCCGGAGGCCCGAACTTGGATAAACGCTCGTGTGACCTCTGATCCATGACTTCTAGCTGCCCTTGGACCCCTACCGAGGGATCTGACAGGAATTCGCTCTGTCACTGGCATCCCCATGAACATGTCACGTTGTGTCCGGCCAGACGATGATATTACTGTAACACCGAGATGTTGGGCTAGGCTAGGTGCATCGACTGTAATATAATTTTTTTTCCTATGCACAGATCAACCAGGAATATGCTATGACAGATGGATCATGAATCATTACCACTGGACCCGCAGTGCCGTATAGCGGAATTAGAGTTGGGGAAGCGCATTACGGGTCGTCCCCTCCTTGGGTTCTTCCACATAGCCAATCGGATCTCACACACAAGTTCACCGGAGCGGCGCAAGTGCACCACGTTTAAAGGTATCCATGCGTGCAGGAGGAATGCCATGCAGCTGACTGCTAGCTCCGATCGCACACTACTGCAGGATGCTGCTAACGTGACACTACAATCAGAGACCCTTCGATGAAACTGTGTGCGATGCATTAATCACAAATGATGATGTAAAAAACCGTCAAAAAAGATGCAAAAATGTTTGCGATGGCGGATACATCAATCACAATTTAGATTGTAGTTGTGTGTGCGATGGGTGGCATACGGTTCAGTTCAACGAACTGTTTGCGATGAGGCGGAACAACAGAAACGGGCAGCCAGGTGAATGTGTGTGCGATATATGGCATACAGTTCACTCGGATGAACTGTTTGTGATTAGGCAACACAAAAGACACTGTCAGCCAGATCAAGGTGTGTATGATATATGGCATACGGTTCACTCGAATGAACTGTTTTTGATTAGGCAACGCAACAGAAACGGTTCAACTAAACAAGATGTGTGTGATATGCGGCAAACAGGTTCCTAATCAGAAATGTGTGTGAAGACCCATAATAACATAGAAAATTTCTGCTAATAAGCCGTGTGTGTTGTGGGCCAACACTTGCTCATATACAATTGTCAGCGATTGATGAATTCATCACCAACGGGTTTACTAGTATGGTCCGTGTGCGTTGCCATTGCATACAAAACAACAATATATGTACTTATATGGACTTGATTCCATAACCAAATTGAACATCCAATTACATAGGTGGCTAGTACACACATGACCTTTACACACACCAAAGTATGTTCCAAAATGCCTAGAAAACTCAAATAATGTATAAAAAAGCAAAACGAACGCTGAATAATTTCATATTTTTTAGGACGACACTCCTATAGTTGCATGTTGCCTCTGAAAATAAATCAAGGTGGGAAGAGACAGCGTATGTCATTTCGCACACATATATGTGACAAGTTCCCTCTCGGAACCATGAAGCTTCTTGAGAGAAGCTCCGGTTTGTAAGAAGTTTATACCAAAACTTGTCCCAAATTGGACTATTTTTTTACCACAGCATGTTGGTGCCATGTCATAAAACCATGCCATGTTTCATGATTTTGAGGCGAATTTTGGATTTACAGTAATTTTAAAACCAGGTTTCTCAATGTTTACTGTCGAGTCGGCATTGCCCTGGATAGGCTTTTTCCTCGTGGGTCCCAAATGTCAAAATCCAAATCTGTCACTATCATGCAGCTTTTATTATTAAGAATTACATCCCACTTGGTGTGCTAGCTGAAAATAAGTTTGGTGGGTGCTGGCGGGCGCTAGGAACTTGCGGGTTCTATAATGAACAAAGATCAAAGCCCGGTATGAAAGAAAATATGGGTCAAAGCCGAGTTGAAAAGGGCAACAATATCTAACTCCAGCTTACAAAAGGTACAAAAGGACGAGGATTAATTGTTCATCAGGTTTATACATAACCCAGATTGAACAGGGCAATAACATCTAACTCAACCAAAGTTTTCAGCAGTCACAATCAAATGGATCGGTCCGATCCATAAAATCAAGATCCCGATAGAAAAGATCTACTGGTCCATGATGATGACAAGTTGTTGTAAATAGAAGCCGAGCATGATCAGAAGACCTTTGGTCCACCTGAAACTTCTTTTTATGCTGTTCAACATACATTTCCGTGAGAAATTTCTTGTTGAAAAACTTAATCCTCACGGACAATAGTGCCCTTGCATTCCTCATGAAGAATGTGACAAAGCTAGTGTTTACATGGTTGGATGCATATCCTTCCACCGTTATTGTCTTCAAACGAATGTCATGAGATTTGAGAAAATCCTTGTGCTTCCACTGCCATCGATTGGTTAGACCATTTTCTCGAAGTCCTAGTACCTAAATAGACATGAAGATTGAAAATAGTTAATGTCTAAAATAGAGTATGTCGAAGGAGCGACAGCTGAACGATTAATTCTAGTACATTATATATGGGCTTTCAATGTGTGTGAAATCATCACCTTTATATTCAAATTCTCCAGACATGGAAAGCATCACAGCAAGCTAATAGTGGTGTTCAGATCAAGACACCCTATATAAATATATAAGGTCTTGACAGAATCCAGCACCCCTGATACGCCATCCATGGACAAGCTCTTCATTCAGCATAGAACATAATATTAGCACCGAAAGTGTACTCCAAGATGATATTTAACTTATGCGCACAAATGAAAAATGCAGATTACAAAAGTGTACATGCATAACATACAGTACCTGGATAAGTGTGGAGCCAACCACCAACTTGTAACCTTCAACCCGATCAGGAAATACACCCAAGGTCTCCAGTTTAGGCGCATAGACAACAATTATTTGTGAAGATTTATAACAACAATCAAGGAGCAACCTTTGACGTGAAGGGGCATCTTCGATGATGAGCTCATGTCCTTCAAAATGAATTCCAATGCTTACAAGGTTAGGACTTTATTTTGAGACAAGGGATATGGATTCCTTTTCCAAAAACAAGTACCAAACGCTCCAGTGCAGGGCAGCTAGAGTGGATGATGTTGTGCAGTGAGGCCACCGACAGATCAACCAACATAAGCACAAGTTTTTTCAGCAGTGGGAGTCGAAGCATTTGTACCATATTGTCTGCTAGATGGCACCGGGTCAAGGTGGCAGTGTGGAGAGAGGAGGAAAACTATGAGATGGGCATCAGTGGTGAGGGCACAGATGCAGCTCTTGGTGGTAACCTATCGCTGTAGTAATGGTAGAACTCAAGCTGATGGAGTTTATCGAATTGACAGTATGTCAGCCAGGCAGCCACCGTGCAGGGTATGTCCAGTAGGTAGCATGCCGGGATGCAGATGCGTTTAACGGAGCCCTGGTGGGAGGAGATGATGGCTCCGGGGAGTTCAGAATCATCATCGACAGATAGCTGACGACAATCGAGATTAAGAGGCACGGCGCGCCACTGAGTGCGCCATCGAGATGCGAGGACTTGTGTGCGGCAGCCATCCTTGGTGGGGAGAAGGGAGATGATCTCCCCAAGGATGGCGCCTGGGAGATCGCTGATGCGGTCCGCCGGAGATTCTACTGGTTCCTCAGGTCCAGGGAGCGTGGCCGCTTCTGGCCATGCAGCCGGGTCCAAGATCTACATCCGATGGTGGCGCTGTCCGGAGCCTCATTTGTGTACATACCAATCTGAAAGAAAAAAATGGTAGAAACATACATGTAGGACATTCAAAATCAATTCTCAAGATCTGGAAGAAAAAAAGGCACAAACATATATGTAGGACATTCAAAATCAATTCTCAAGACCTGGCCACGAATTATTAGCACGCACGCTAACCCTAGTCAGATTATTAGCAAAAATCATTTGTACAGAACAAACAATTAATCACTAACCCTATACGGATACCATTCAAACAATCAATACACTACGTGCATCTAACGGATCTTAATTACTCTGATTTCATGGACTGAGAGAACATAACCGTAGGATTTGTATTCCAAAAAAATTAGAGAGGGGGGGAGTAACCAGGGAAAACACATGATATGTTTGCCGCACAAATGGGTATATAGATGAATAACCGGTTTTTCCTCGAAGTCGTAGTCATTGCTGGAGTTGCTGTTGACCTCCGGCTCAGGCTGGGGGGGCACCATAGCGCCGACAAAGTCAAGGTCGTGCTGCTGCCCGCGCGAGACCTCGTCGGTGGCGACGACAACCTCTGTGTCCAGCTTCACGCGCTGCGCGGGTGCTTCACCAGCCCCGTCGTCGCCACTCCCTCTAATGGTGCGCTTCGGCGGCATCCTCATACACTCCAGAGTCCAGACATTGGTGACAACTATGGACCGGGGGTGCGGCCGCCTATTATGGCCGGGGGCTCAGGCGCGCCATTAATACGGACCAGTGGGAGCGATGCGGGCGGCGGTCAAAGGTTATCTCACCTCCCGTTGAGCCTGCGTGGCGGACTTTTGGCATTCCTACCATCATTTCACACACCTACTTGCACGCCTCCCGGTGACACTGCATAGCGAAAACGCCTCCTGTCAATTCACACAACTGCACGCACGCCTCCCATTCTGCCTGCATGGCGGACTACTCACATGCGTCCCGTCAACTCACGCCTGCACGCACGGCACACGGGGCGCGTGGCAGCACGTATATTTTTTTGTTTTTTGATGATTCATTCTGCCGATTTACTGCTTAACCGAAGCATGGCACAGTCTAACGCACATGGTCTGAATAAATAATCCATATGAGATATTGGTTGCCAGTTGTCGGGGTACACAAACAGGGGTGTATGTTTCCCCTGACTTGTGGACGGACGAAGAGCCTCCACTCCGGCAGCCAGAGCTTGACAAAGGAATGGTTACACCAGCACCCAAAGCAAGACCAAGCCAGAAGAACCGCTCTTTGTGAGATCAAGGAGCGAATCAAGAAGACCAAGACATCAGAGCGTCACCTTGGGGAGGCCTCCCTTGCCGGGCAGGAGAGCCTGGCCAGGTCGAGGCCACCCAGGGACAAGTCCAAGATTTCCCTGGCAAGCTTGTCGGGTCCGCCAAAGGCGAAAACTCCCGCCAAGGCACCACCGCTCCACTGCACCACCACGCAAATCACCTATCAATGCAGTGTCGAGCCCCCAAGTAATTAAGTGGCTGCCACCAAGCACATGGCAACCAGTTGGAAGAAAGATTATCCTCATGTGATGCCCGTCCAGAGGCGTGTCAGCAAGATAAGCAGAAGATGGTTAAGCAGCACGGCAGGCTTTTCGGGCTTCATCCTCAACATGACACCTAGCAGTGCATTTAATGCACTTTGTCCTAACTGCCAGAGTTAGATATGATAGCACTGTTAGCTATCTAATCACTAGATAAAGACTATTTTGCCACTGTTGTCACCCCTTAAGCTATAAAAGGAGGTCCAAGTCTAACTAGCAAAGGATTAGGACCCTTGCACACTTATACGCACGTGGCCGCTCTCCCCGAGGCGATCTTGCCGGGCTTGAGCGTTGCGTGCTCACCGTGTTCCTCCATCCAATCCACCAAAGTAGGAGTAGGGTTTTACGCTTCCCAGTGGCCCGAACCTGGGTAAAAATCACCAGCGTCACCACTGTCGTGTTGTTCCATGGCCTCTACTCTTTGTGCAATGTGATCTTCCCCCTTGCCGAACCATAAGGGGCCGATGGCCCCATAGGTGATCGTGTCCACCCACGACATCTTTGGCGCACCAGGTAAGGGGGCGGCGTTCGCGCGAACCTGAGGTTGTGAACAACGCATCCATCATCTTCATCATCATCATCCTCGACTTCGCCATCTTTGGCATCAGCTTTGGAAAAGAGAAATGGTGCTACTCGCTAGCATTGATCCTCCCAGCCTCGGTCTCTTGTCTCCGCTGCTGCAGCAGCAACGGCGAGTTCGAGGGGTAGCAGCGATGCGGTGGCCATGGTTGGCGCGGATGGCATGACCACTGCGCCTCCCACGGCCAGAAGAAGGATCGAGTTATGTGACGGTGTCGTCCTCCTAGTAGTCTCCCGTCAGTGCGCATTCGGTCTCGAAGGATGTCGCTTGGACGGGAGGATCGGAAAATGGTACGTAATTGCCCCCCCCCCTCTTTTCTCAAACGTCAATGGTCTGGTCGCACGACTGTGAGGCCGCCAGCGTCGATAAGCCCGCGTGGCGCTCGGTCCTGTATTTATCCTGCCGGGGATAAATCCTGAGTATAACGCTGGTGCAAATCTGTTGGTCGATGCTCCCGGCAAGCAAACCCCGGCAAGGCCTTCCGCGCCTGTGTGTCCTTCACACCAGTCGTGTTTAGACCATTGAAATTTGGGGAAAAGGGAGAGAGAGACCAATTCGTTTCCATTCCTGCCATATGTCATTAGTTGCAAATGTTTTTGTTGACTCTCCCAGCTCGTGCCTGGGCTGAGTGTATAACTAATGGACGGCCTAGTCCCTCCCCTCTTTGCTCTTTCCTATCTTTTGTCCTTGCAGAATGAAAATGGACGTGCGAGGACGTTTCCCAGGAGACACGTATGGGATGGGTAGCCACGAGTGGAAGAGGAGATGTTATGCATAATCAAACATGCACCCCGGCAAGAAGGGGAGCATCGATAAAAGCTAAGTTGTCATGCTCGTTGACTTTTCTTCCGAATTTGCATTTGCACATCCCTCAGATAACCAATGGTTTCGTATGGCAAGCCCTCTGTGCGATGGAACCTTACAGTGTTTGTCTGCGCCCTCGCTTTGTTTCGAGGCTGCTCAACAAGGCGGGTGGCAGCGTCAAGGACTGTTGAGGAAAAACCCACCGGCAGCGTGTCGTCGCCAGTTGAATGCTAAGGACCCGTTCCTCAAAGCAATCACGGCAGCATGTTGTTGGCGGGCAACCAAAGTACACAAAGGAAACTAATCATACGAATGCCAATAGGTAAAACCAAGAGGGATAGCATGCATTAACATAGTAAACATCAGTTCGACGAAGCATTAAAGTAAGAACAGTACGACGCCTAAAGACGAGATGCATATTGTGCTTTATTACAGGGCAACACGACAACAGGAATAGTACAAAGCTAGTCCTGATGGCTTATGGGGACTCTTGGGACGGAGAGGGCCTTGTCGGCAAGGGGGGCGGCTTTCTCCGCAGCAGCAGAAGTATCGGCACACGGTGGCAGCCTCTTGAAGCCATCGGCAAGGTTGAGATCCGGGTGGTGGAAGGCAAGGTTGCTCAAGACAAGGAAGAGGGCATCACGGGCAAGCTTCCGGGACTCATCAGCAAAGCAGGCAGCCATGCCATCCTCGTAAATCTTAGCCCTTCGATTAGGCCCTTGAAGAAGAGCATTAGCTTGACGCTAGGGACTTCATGCTGGCCAACGAAGAAGGCCCAACTCTTCATAGCCATTTTTGCGATCTGGACAGTGAGGCGCTCAGCAATATCAACCAGGTTTTTGATCCAAAGGTCACGCTGCTGGATTTGGTTCTCCAGTTTGTCCTCTGCGTCCCTTTGGAGAGTTCTTGCATTGGTCAAGTCCTTCATCAGCAGCTTCTCACGGGCACCGGCAGCATCAATATCCCTCTTCAAGGAGCCAAGCCTGGCCTTCATGTCCGAAATGGCTCCATTGGCAGTCTCAAGGTCCTGGTTCTTGGAGGAAAGCTGCGACTGTGCTTCCTTCAAGGTGGTCTCTGCTTTCTGCGCTTCTTCTTTGAGAGCCATGATCTCCTTGTTACTCCCGGCAAGGTCCTCCGTCAGCTTGCTCACTTGATGATCAAGGTCAGTTTTGGCGGCAGAAGTAGCAGCTAGCTCATCGGTAGCCTTCTTCAGCTGGGTAGAGGATTCGAGGGTGAGTGTGTCAAGCGCAGCTTTGTGCCTATCCTCCAAATCTTTGGTACGCTGCTGGACAAGAGCCTCCAGTTCTTCATCCTTGCCGCGGAGAGTGGCTTCGAGATTTCCTTCCCGAGCGGAGATGTCCTTCTGCTTGGCGTCCAGTAGAACTTCACGCTCCGCCAAACGGACCTCCCGGGCAGCGATATCTTCCTTGGCCATGGTCAACACCTCCTCTTGCCGCATGATGGAGTAGGACTGTTTCTTGTACCATTCTCGTAGTTCACTACCCTTGTCCGTCAATTTCTTATCCATAAGAATGGCAGAGTCACGCTGTTTCCTGACTGCCTGCCAATTGAGATCGTACCTGTGCTACGCTTCCTTAAGCCCTACTGCCATGGATTCCAGGAAGGCTAGATCCTTGGCGTTATCAGCGGAGTCGCCAGCTTCTTCAACCCTCTCGGACAGCGGCGCCAGTATGCGTCTGATCTCTTCGTCGATATCCACACCCGCTGCAACAGACGAGCCAGGAGGTGCGAGCCCAGGTTGGGCAAGGACTAGCGCCAACTTGCTCGGGGAAGGGTGCGAGGCCGCAGCCAGAGGATGGCTAATTGGAAGAGGGCCCATGGATTGGAGGGGAGCCTTTTCCTCGACGACCATACCCAAGCCACAAGTGCTGCCGGGGGTTTTCTCTGTCTCTTTTTGGGACCCCTGGATATCCACGGCAGCCTGATCATGACCTTTCACGGCAGCAATCTTGGTTGCTTCCTCGGCAGCACTCTTCCCATTACTGGCTACCTCTTCAAAGAGCTTGGGTTCTTCAATCAACGGAGCTACAAGTAAAATCAACAGATGAAGTAATGAGAAACCAGATACTGCTAAGTCAAAAACCAAGGAGCAAAATAATTTAAGGAAATAAAGAAACAAAGGCAAGTGGGATACCCAGTGGTGTTTGCTGTGGAGGAGCATCCGCATCCCCAGCAACATCTGTTGCCGGCGTGCGGTCCGTATCCGCTCCCTCGATGACCGTGACCTCGTCACGAGCAGACCCCTCGATGGAGGCCCTTGCCGGTGATTTCTCTGCTTGGACTCGGGTTGGGGTGGACCCCTCTTGGTGGGCCCCTCCCTGCTGGATCTCGCTTTCTCCCTTGGCGGGGGATGAAGCGTGTTCTACCGCATCTCTCCGGGCAGGTGAAACCTGCCCCATGCCTTCGTGTCGGGGGTGGGCTGGGGGCTAGGCACAGGATCCCCTATCCTATCCCCCGCCAGACCCGAGCTCGCCGAAGGACCCGACGCCGCTGTGCGCTTGGTCTGTTTGGCCCGCTGGGCGAGGGACTCTTCATCTCTGCCAAGACAACAAAGAAGATTGAATCAACAACTATCAAATACACAATACCTCGGCAAGAAGCGCGGCTATTCTCCTTACTCTGGGTCTATGAGCATGGAGCCTAGCGCGTACACCGCGGGTGGCGGAGTCGCTCTACCCCTTTTTAGAGTTGGAGAAGCAGAGCTTCCCGGCAGCTTTGAGCTCGTTAGTGGGGCCAAGGTCTCTGGTGGAATTGAGGTTTGCGAAGAAGCTGGACTTGACTGGGGGCTATGATCAACCCCCGTAACCGCTCATCGCTTGGCGGGAGGAGTCCTGGCCTCAGAAAGGTGGGAGGAGTGGCGGCGTACCACCTCTGGCTTGTCGCTCTTGGAAGCAATCTTCTTCACCCTCTTGGTGGCTGGCGGAGGAGCAGGGGCCACTGTTCCCCGGTTGACCCGCCTGCGGGGGCGTTGATCCAGATCTGGCTCTGGGGCTTGAGGACCCATTGCGAGCCATTCCTCCTCAGGCTGCTCTGCTTCCTCGGCCTCGCCTCCTTCTTGGGCCTCTGCTGTCGCGGCATGAAGAATTTCAACCCCGGCAGGGTCGATCCCAGCAGTCTCCTCCGCGGCATGCTCCTCGCTCCCTTCATCTGAAGAGCCTTCACCTTCAGCCTTCTCCTCCTCCTCCTCCTCTTCTCCGAGCCTCGCCTTCCCAGCAGCCCGGAGTGCTTTGTCCTCTTCGATTCGCTTCCTGATAAATTCTGCCTCTGCCTTGGAGGTACACTTGAACATGTTGCCCCTAAAGCCCTTTCTTCTAGACTGGAGACCCACTGCATCTCTACATCCAGTTTAGGCAGTTGCCAATCAGCCTCGACTCCATAAACATTGCAATCAGGCATCCACTTCAGAATTTGGTCTCGAGCGGAGTTGATATGCAGAGGGACAATCCCTGCCGACAAATGAAATGGCCCAAGGCTGCCAAACAACTGTTCGCACAGCCAACCATGGTCGTATATCGACAGATTGTTGACAAGGCCTGGGTACAGACGCATCCTTTCGGCAGCATCCCCGCACTCCCAGGAAAATTTGTCTCTTTTTTGCAGCGTTGCGATGCGGCACCGGAGAAAGTCATCCCCCACATGCTCGACAGTTAGCACGACAGCCTTGAGACGGGCAATCCTGTTTAGCGTTGGGTGAAGCCTGTCGTCGATGAGGCCCAGCTTGCTCCAGTCGCTGCCGCGCGTGATGCATTCAGTCCGCGTCGCGCAGAACTCTGGGGCTTCCTTATCCTGGATCCAGCACCAATCCGCCCTCCATTCCTCCCATCTGCTATGCTGCTGCCTAGAGAGATAAGTCAATTCATCTTTCTTACCCTGGGGGATCCAACTTATGTTTCCCGAGCAGTGAGAGTTATTTTCTACCCGCGGGATGAAAAAGTGCCTGAACAAATCCACATTGGGGGCAACTCAAATGAAATTCTCGCACAAGTGGGTGAAGATTGCCATGCATGCCATGGCATTGGGCGTGAAATCCAAGAGATGGAACCCATACACCATCATCATAGCAACAAAGAAATCCGAGAAGGGGGAGGTGAGGCCACATAGGAAGTACGCGCAAAAGAAGAGGTACGAGTTCGATGGGGCCTTGCTCCCCTCCGGCAAGACCACGGGCGGTCCATGTCCTTTCGGAACTTCCCTCCCCCACATGTACGCATACTTCGCGATCAGAGTGTTACCATCCAAGTTCGACGGGAAGTAGACCACATCTTCCTGCCGCTTCCTGTCCAGCTCCTCCGCCCTCTTCTTCCTCCCCTCTGCTGCGTATCTTTGGCAGGGGCCGCCTGCTTCCCCCTTGCAGCGGCGACCTTCTTTCCCATCTTTTGGGATCATAGGGAGGGTGGAATATCTAGTAGGGCGTTGGAGGCGAATGTTGGCGTGGGAGCAGTTGCTTGGCTTGAGGAAGAAGATGAAGGAAGGGGAGAGAGTTGCGAATGAGTAGAGACCCTTCGCGTTTCCCTTTTTTGGGAATCGGCGCAGGAGCTGGCTCTTCGCCATCTCTCCTCAGGAAGTTACCATTTTTGTAGGCGCACTGCCCATTAACTGCTACAGTTCCATGACCCCATGACCTGCGGTAATTCCGCGGAGTGGACGTTGGATTGAGTCGTCATCATAATAACCACTGCATGGGCAGCATTCCTCCGACACGTGTCCGTGTACTATTTGGGGGCCTAACCCAATGTGCCCGGCGACACGTATGGCTTAGGCCCGGGGGCTTCTGTCGGGGTACACAAACAGGGGTGTATGTTTCCCCTGACTTGTGCACGGACGAAGAGCCTCCGCTCCAGCAGCCAGAGCTTGACAAAGGAATGGCTACACCAACACCCAAAGCAAGACCAAGCCAGAAGAACCGCTCTTCATGAGATCAAGGAGTGAATCAAGAAGACCAAGACAGCAGAGCGTCACCTTGGGGAGGCCTCCCTTGCCGGGCAGGAGAGCCTGGCCGGGTCGAGGCCACCCCAGGGACAAGTCCAAGATTTCCCCGACAAGCTTGCCGGTCTGCCAAAGGCGAAAACTCCCACCAAGGCACCACCGCTCCACCGCACCACCACGCAAATCACCTATCAATGTGGTGTCGAACCCCCAAGTGATTAAGTGGCTGCCACCAAGCACGTGGCAGCCCATTAGAAGACAGATTATCCTCATGTGACACCCGTCCAGAGGCGTGTCAGGCAGATAAGCAGAAGACGGTTAAGCGGCACGGCAGGCTTGTCGGGCTTCATACTCAACATGACACCTAGTAGTTCATTTAATGCACTTTTTCCTAACTGCCAGAGTTAGGTATGATAGCACTGTTAGCTATCTAATCACTAGATAAAGAATGTTTTTCCACTGTGGTCACCCCTTAAGCTATAAAAGGAGGTCCAAGGCTAACTAGCAAAGGATTCAGACCCTTGCACACTTGTACGCGCGTGGCCGCTCTCCTCGAGGCAATCTTGCCGGGCTTGAGTGCTGCGTGCTCACCGTGTTCCTCCATCCAATCCACCAAAGCAGGAGTAGGGTTTTATGCTTCCAAGCGGCCCGAACCTGGGTAAAAATCACCAGCGTCACCACTGTCGTGGTGTTCCATGGCCTCTGCTCTTTGTGCAACGTGATCTTCCACCTTGCCGAACCACAAGGGGCCGATGGCCCCATAGGTGATCGTGTCCACCCACGACACCAGTTATTAACAATCTCCTGTTTGTAAGAATGTTATATCAAAACGTGTCTCAAATTTGACGAAAAAATACAATATCACAGTCTACTGGTGTCCATATATGATACCACGATAAGTTTCATGAATTTCAACTAAGTTTTGGATTTACTGAATTTTAAAAATTAGTATTCTCAATGTTTTGAAATCTCTTGCATGGGGAAACATGCACCCAGGGACACACATATGATTTTGCAATCCATTTTGATGCACATGTAGCTCAAATTTGATTTTTGCACATTAAATCCCTAGGAAATCAATCAATGTATAAAAACGGTCGAATGATCTCTGTTTTTTTAAATTCTAACACGACACTCCTTTGGTCACATGTTCACTTCAGAAAAAAGTTTGACATGCCTCAGAGTGGTTGTGGTGGTGCGGGATGTGTGTGTGTGTGGGGGGGGGGGTGTCCGGCAGTACACTACGAGTCGTGAGCCTCCGTGTGGGATTATTGATCATTTTGTGAGTCATATATGCCACATCAAATTCGTGAATTGGTTATTTAAAGCATTACACAACCCTTTCATACATACATGTTCGGGCCACATGCATGCATTGGTGGTCCTCTCGGACACTCCCTCGTGCGGTTATCAACGACGTGCCCATTCGTTAGCCCGCAAAGGTTTTCAGTTTCCATCGACAACGAGAGGCATTTGACCAAAGGTGGATTCATCTTGGCATGTGTGTTACGGTGTGGATCATGGTGAGATTCCATATCAAAGTTCGGGCACGTGCGTACACATGGGTCCCTCCCATCGGCTTGAAGTGAGGGGGCTACGCATCATGGTGTAGTGCGTTTCCGGTTTGCTAAGCATGTGCCACGTCAAAGTTGTGCATTGGGTATTCAAACATCACATAACACACGTGCACTTGCACGCGGTGGTTGTCCTATGACACTCACTCGCGTGTGAATCTCTCTGTGGGCCCGTGAGGTCGTCGTCGATCAGCTGAACGTACAGCGAGAGAGAGGTTAATTTGACCAACAAGGATGGTTTTTTTTTGGTTTGTGTTACGTATATGCACAATAGGAGTATGTAGTACATGTCAAAGAGGGGGCAACATGAATACTCTATATATATGTATACGTCATAACCTCGCTCCATGTGGGGACTTTCCGGTTCCCGAGGCAGGTGCCACATCAAAGTTGTGCATTGGTATTCAAACATCACGCAATACCATGCAGGCGGTGGTTGCCCTATAGGAACTCACTCGCGTGTGGCGCTTCCATCTGCTGTCCCGCGAGGTTGTCCTTCATCACTTTGACCCAATGAGAGATAGGTTAATTGGACCATCAAAGAATGATTCTTTTTTGGTTTGTGCTATAAAATAGAAGTACATATATACCACGTGTCGAATGGGGCGTACGTATAGCACATATATACCACGCATCATGAACCTCCCTCTCTGTGGGACTTTTCGGTTTCCGAGGTATATATATATATATATATATATAGTAACACAATATTATTCTGTTACCGTCGGTCCCTTATAGGGCCTGATCTGTTTCTCCGAACCGGTACGCAGAACAGGAAAGAAAAAAATCCCTCCCATGAAATCTGGATCGGGTCAACCGAACCCCGACCCCGAGCGCCACCATCTACCACCTTGCCCGACCGCTGCGCCTCCGGCCACCATCCCCCGACCGCCGCGCCTCCGCCCATCTTCCCCGGCCGCCGCTCCCCCGGCCATCTTCCCCCGGCCACCACGCCTCCGGGTACCCTCCATGGCCGTCGCGCCTCCGGCTACCCTTGACGGCCACCGCACCTCCGGCCTCCTCCCTCCGCCGCCGCCGTGCCTCCCTCCACTGCTGCCGCAGCTCCGGCCACCTTCCCCCAGTCATCGCACCTCCGGCCTCCTTCCTTCCACCAGCGTCGCACCTCTGGCCACCTCCCTCCACCGCCGCCCCTCGGGCCACCTCCCTCCGCCACCACCCGCCTCTAGCCACTTCCCTCCTGGCTACACGCCCCACAAAGAAGACCCGCCGTTCGCCACCTACTGCCAGCCCAGCTCCTGGAGCCACTACATCAATGCACGCATGTTTAATTTTTGTTTCAGTTCAACTTCTGCTGCCGGTCCTTTTCTTGCGTATGTTCAGTTCGACATCTGGTGGTTCTTCAGATCAACATAGTGTGCCTTTTCAATTCATCTTGCAGGTGAAAAAAGGAGCTCCCCTTTGAGTTCAAATGGGTTCAAAGAAAATGGTTGCTGCATTACAGTTAGTGTTTTTTTGTGTGTTGTTTGTATGCTCTGCAGTTACTTTTTGGGCATCATTCGATCTGGACCATAGTTGCTGCAGGGATCTATTTAGCACATATAATTACAAAAACATAGTTCAAATAAATTTCCCCCAAAAGTTCAATATTTAGGGTTCTGTGTCTGTCCTTACATTAGCTAATCTTCATCATGTCCAGATAATGCCTAAAGTGAAGAGATTTTTTTTTTCAATTCAACTTTTGAATGCCTTTCAGTTCATCTACTTCTCGGCCGTCCTGAGTTGCAACATTGCTGCTACTATCAATGTGTTTGCAAGTTGCAACCATTATTGATGCATCTGTATTTCTGATCACTGATGGTTTCATGAGGATGTGCTCAAAAATTGCTACTGTAGGTTGCTCTTTGTTGCATTTGGTACCGTCAATTAAAAATCATTCTTTCTTATGTTTCTGTGTTGTCAAATAAAATCTAATGTACATGTGATGTCCAATTTCTTCTTTAGGTTTAGTTCAATATCTAAAATCCTTTCAGTTTAATTCTTGTGCGTCATCCCAGCAATGCATCGCGCAACCACCGACCTCCTCTGGTTGGGCCACACCACCACCGGCCGGTCCACAATGGTTGCTGGCAGCCGTCCAAGTTGAGAGCTGATGGCAGTCCTCTGCATGCGTCAACAACACTCTCACGACAATCTCTCTCTCTCACTTTGCTCTTGCTATTAAAATGCGTACATGTGTTCTGCTAATTGAGTAGTTGGGAATATGTGAAAAAGAACACGCTCTTTAGGTGTTCAGTACAATTTATTATTTTAGTTCAGTTCAAAAAACCTTATTTTAACCTTGTAATATACATGGTTGGCAAAAAGATGAATATGGTTGTTATAGAAAAAGTAGTACAAACTTTTTAAAAGTTTATTTTTTGAACGTCTCCCAATTAATATACTGAACTTGATTATCTTTTTAATGGTACTTGCATCAGCTCGTTGGAATAGGTGCGTGTGCTTGTAACACAATCAGTTCAGATCTCGAGAGACCATAAATTTGTTGACAAATATGTATATTAGTTCAGATCTCGAGAGACCATAATTTTGTAAGGTCAGAAAAAGCAATGGCTTAGTACATCACAGCAGCTCTTCAATGCAAAAAGGATGGCTCTTCTCAAGTTAGCAGCTAACCAAACTGGGTAAGTTTTCAGAAATTCATTCTAGTGTCAAACGTTGGTGAGATTCCGATCAAGACTTTTGTCTATTCCAGCAACTTCAGGGTAGCTCAGTCAATATAGGAGCTGTGCAGTAAACACCTTCAGTTGAGAAATCATCAAGTTGTAATGCATAGTGTCTTCCATAACTCATTTCTCTTCACGGTTTATCTGCACCTGTTTGTTGTTTCCTAATTCCTAAATATTCTACTCAACTTCAGCGCCATGCTCAGTCCACCCCCATGGCTTCCGGGTGCCTGAGTTCGTCGCGACCATCAGTTCGGAGACTCTGCCACTGCGTGTGTCGCGACCATGACCACCTGTGTCACTGCGTGCTCTGTTAACAGCCTCCTGCGCAAGGAAAAGCAACAGGAGTAGAGCCGTCTGAGATGCTCTGTTCTAGCGAGATGGCTTATTATGTTTGCCAGTTTGTAATACTTTGGCCGCAATGTACTTATGTATCTTTTTCTGATCGGAGCACGACCAGAGCTTATGTCATTATGAGCTTCGATTGTGATGGTACTACAAACTCTATACAAACACCAGTAGTCCATTTTTACTGTTACTTATCTTTTATACAATTCACATGGATTGTGCTCCCTATTACAAACTGTGGTACAAAAAGGCACTGTGCTCACCATTTTCTTTTAGTCCGTTAGTTTGTAATGCTTTAAAAGAGAGGAGGTAAAAGTGAACCATTTGGTTTTGTATTATTAAAAGTGTTAATGTGAGAAACTTCAAAAACATCCTCTTTAATAAGTTCTGATTGTTCTGTGTATATTATTTATTAAGCTGAAATGGTATGGTTCAAATATTCTCGTCGATCTCATTGGAATCGTCCTTGTTTTGTGAGTTTCCTGATGCAAGTTTTGTGGTCAGTCCAGATGGTAGAAGGTGATCCGTCCAAAATGCAATTCTGTGATGTTGATGTTCAAGTTCTACAAATGATACGTCCAGATGGGACAAGGAGATCAGTCCAACAGGCGCATCTAAAAGCGACGTATTGTTGTCAATTCATGTGTGTTTATTTGTCCGGTTTTGGGCAAGTTTGTTATTAGTTCATGTGTATGTGTGTTGGTAACCAATTCCTGCTAGCTACCGATCTAACCATTGTATTACTGCAGCTGCTCTATGTAATTAGCCCTTTTGTTGGGTGAATCTTCTACCATTTGCTAGCTTTGCATGATAAAAACACAACAAGTTCACAATTAAAAAGGTTGTAAGTGCAACACAACATCCCAGATAAGTTTGGGAAAAATAGGTCAAACAAAAAAAACATGAAAATTCAATTGGTAAAAGTTCAAGTCGCAAAACGAGAGAAGTCCAAAACATCATTGCAAAAACAGAGTAAAGTCCAATCTGTGAAAATACCTCCGTACAAACACACACATAGATCAGTACGAGTACTCTGTTTTTCAGACAGAAAAACAACACGATGGGTCTCACCGTATTCAAAATTACTCTTAAAAGATTGTGAATTTGAGAAAACTTTCAACATGACTAAGTTTCGCATTTTTGATAGCTTTCCAACGGTATATTATTTGCCCCATTTCGACAAACTTTAAAAAAAATCAAGTTCGAAATCACATTTGACCGTATTCGAAATCGAGTTTAAACCGTAAGGAATTAGAAAAACATTTCTATACAAAAAAGTTGTGCATTTTCCATAGCTTTCCAACGCCATATCATTTGCGTCAATCCAACAAACCGTTTGCAAAAAAAGCGAAAATACGTTTTGCCTAGAATTTCATTGTTTTTCAAATTACTTTTAAATCGTATAGAATTTGAAAAAATAATAGATATATGGAAGAAGCAGATTTTCACCAGCTTTCCAATGCCATCTTATTTGCTCAATTCTGACAAACCATTTGAAAATTAAGTCCAAAATACAATTCACGTTTTCTGTTTTGAAAAAAATGGTTTTGTCAAAACTGCTCTTAAACCGTGATGATTTTGCAAAAAAATTCCTATATACTTGTAATGTAGGTGTCAAGAGCTTTCCAATGATATATTACATGCCCCATTCCGACAAAAAAATCACAATATTTTTTTGAACTAGAGAGGACGATCATCAGTACAACCGCCTGAAACCGTCAGTTCAAGTAGAGTAACAGAATAATGTTCTCTTACGCGAAACAGAATTGCATATATATATATATATATATATATATATATATATATATATATATATATATATATATATATATATACAGCCGGTCTATTCTGCTAATATTAGCAGAATAGTTATTCTGCTAGCACTTCCGCACTGCAAGCTCAACGCAAGTGTACTGCATCTTTGTACGGTGAGCACTGCAATGCTTTACGGGAGAACTGCTTCATTTTTTGGCTGTCCGGCCGTGTGTTCTGTGTGGAATCGGGTGTTGCGGGATGATTTAATTTGTTTCTGGACACCATTTGACCTTTTTTCATTGTAATTTGCTGGAAAAACTAATAAAATCTGCGTAAATCGAGCGATTTGGCGGACAAGCTTTGCTCTGTTCGTTCGTGTTCATGTCGGATGCGACTTTTTGGCGCTCAGATGTTGTTTGTTAGTAGGAATTGTTTGATTGCGTTCGTTTAATCGCTCCCTTTACTCTAGCATTTGTGTAATTTTTAGGAGTTAGTTTTCAATTCCTGGGAATTTGATTGTGTGGGCAGGTGAGCTTCGTCCGCTCCTCTGTTCTTGTTGATTTTTTGGATTTTGTGCGTCGATGCGTTTCTGAATCTTGTAATTACTGTCACTGTTGGTTTGAATTCATTGTATTGCGGCTGTAATCTTCATATTTTGAATTGCAATTTTTATAGAAAAGCTCATGCTGTTCGTCCAGTGACCGTGTGTTCGATGTAATTTTTTGCGGGGTATTTTTTGAAAATTTAGTGATTGGGCAATTTTTAGGCGAGTTATGGAAGTGCGAGTTAATTGGCACCTCTATTAGTCTCCCACATGTCTGTATTTGTACTGCTTTAATTTTATTGTTGCAGTTTTGGCATACGTTGTAGTGCACTGCATTTTCGTTAGTATTGGACTTCATTGTAGCTGTATTACAGTGGTCATTGCAGCTTATGAGATTTCTATTTTCTTAAACTGCATTCTGTGTTTTAGATAACTGCATTATATGCACTTTTCGTACTATATTAGCAGTATGGTTAATCTGCTATTCTGCTGTTAGAATAGATGTTCTATTTTTGTGCTGGTGTTAGCTGAATAGTTTTATGACAATTTTTTTGAACTGCATACTATGAGAATTCTTTTGAACATCATATGTTAACTGCAAAGTTTCGACCATTCGCATTGCATTGTTACTGTTGAGAGGACTGCATTTTTTTATATTTTAGGACCACACTATGTGTATTCGATAACTCCATTCTATCACCAGCAACTTGTCTAAAAGGGTGATAAAATGATGGAGACGAGGTCGCATACATTAATAAGGCACCGTTCAAATTGTCTGATGGGCATAATTTTAAAAGCATACAGCATAAGCAAAGCATTAGAAATATGCCACATATGGCTTGCTTTATCTTAGACAGCCTACAGTGCAAATATTGTAAACTTCAGGGAGTCTTTTTCTTTGTAGAAAAACACCATGGTCACTTCTCCGGCCTCAAAGCCATTCTGGGAGACAAAATCTTTCCAACCAGTAGTTATGTTGATGCAGTCTTCAGAGTCGATGTGGTAGTCAGCTTGCATGTCTGCATACCCATTCTTGTGTTGTGTCTCCAAAGTAACCTTCCCTGAACCAGGAGCAGGAAACTTTATTGTGGATGGCAGTTTCTGCATTCTGGCATGGATGGAAAAAGAATTTTTATAAGTAAACACCAAATGTTTTTCTTTATATTAGGATGATTTGTTTATGTTGACTTAAATATGTACATATATATGACTGCTATTTAATAAAGTAGTTGCAATGTATGAACAAACTTATATATGGAATTGACCTCTAGTTTTAGTACAATATATTTTATACTGTAACATGTTTGTACTGCAAGGTCATTTGCTGTGTACTTCGCTAGCATGTTAAGAGAACTGCAACACTGATCTATTGAACCTCTTTTTTATTTGTGTGTTGGGGTTCTGATCTAACTAGTGTCGATACCTGGTGTGGTACTGAAGAAAAATAGGTGGAACTATCTAGTCTTAATAGCTGACAAATCTGAACAACAATACAAAATCTTTGTATTGTTGATACTACTGAACAAATTGATGGAAATATACATTCAGATGTGGATTTGCAGCCTAGATTGTGTCAAAAAATGTGAGGGGAAAACATACCCAACTTTCCTGCAGGTCTGCGGATGTGAGGCGATGAAGAAATGGTGCCCGAAACCCCCTGTTGGGTATCATCAGGCACCCGAGCTTGCTGCGCCAGTCGGCGTCGGTGAGCTCCAGACCATCGGCGTACACGCATGTGTCCGCTATCGGTGCCATCCTTTCCAAACACCCGCACGAACAATCCATGGCTGATTTAGTGGAAATTCAAAGAACAGTTGGGGATGGGCGGAACCCTAGATCTACGATTTGAAGAACAAGAGGGAGGGGGGAGGAGTTGTGTGAGTCTGGAGCACGAATGGATAGGTTTTATGCAACCAATTGAACAACGAAAGTAATAAATGTTGTGGTTGGTGTTAGGTGGTGGAGGGATTCTGATTCAGTCTACGAGAATGCATTTGAGAAGCAACAGCACTGCTTACTTCGGTCTAACGAACTGCAGAATGCGTGGATTATGTTCGTGTTTTTATTTTTCTAGTTATTGTTTTTATTTTATTGGGCCATGATTTTTGTTGGTATGTAGGAATTTTTTTTATTTTTAGTGGCCTCTCTTTGCGTGTTGGGCCTATGTTGGGGAGCAAAATCGCATTCGGCCCAAGTAGGCCTGCCAGCATGGCTGGTTCCCGGAGCGCTGTGTGCGCGCGCTAATGTTTAGTCCCACCTCGCCCGCCGAGAGCGTGCCGGACCTGTTTATAAGCCCTGGCGAGGTAACGCTCTCGAACTCCTCTGGTTACTTATTGGGCGCTTATACACGACGCTCGCAACTCTTTCCTCCCTGACATGTGGGCCCTTGTGTGCCTGGCCCCATGCATCATGGCTCAGAATAGACTCGCCTAGTTTGGGCGCAGACTTACTACGAGACTGGCTGGGGCCTGGTTGCACCTGGGTGGTTAATTTTTTTCTTCATATTTTTTCTCTTACGTATATTCTTATATAGGGTGTGCACTGCTTAGTTACATCATTGTGCACTGCATTCATCATACTTATGTACTACATGTGCCGACATTTCGCACTACATATGCAGGTGCATTTTTTTCACTGCATGCATCATATTTTGTGCACTGCATCTTGGTCGAATTTTTCTTAGTGTTTTTCCTCTTACGTATTCTTTTCTAATATATGGTGTGCACTGCTTTGTTAGGTCTGTGTGCACTGCATTTGTCGGAATACTGTACTGCACCTGGGTGGTCAATTTTTTTCCTTCATATTTTTTCTCTTACGTATCTTCTAATATAGGGCGTGCACTACTTAGTTACATCATTGTGCACTGCATTCATCATACTTATGTACTGCATGTGCCCACATTTCGCACTACATATGCAGGTGCATTTTTTGCACTGCATGCATCGTATTTTGTGCACTGCATCTTGGTCAATTTTTTCTTAGTGTTTTTCCTCTTACACATTCTTTTCTAATATACGGTGTGCACTGCTTTGTTAGGTCTATGTGCACTGCATTTGTCGGATACTGCACTGCATGTACACACATTTTTTGCACTGCATGCATTGCTTGTGTGCAGCACATCTTCGTCCGTTTTGTGGACTGCTCGAATCACATACTTTATGTGCACTGCAGTATGTTGTAGTATTGAACTCTAGTTTTGTAATTGAAATAGAGTTCTTCATGCATAAGCAAAGTTCATCATTACAAGCCATTCTGTATGACAAGCAAACTAAGTTCAGCAAAAGCAAACGATCACAAGCAAACTAACGTTACATAAGCAAACAACAGAAATCAAATTAGATGATAAATCTAAAACGACGCGAGCAATGTTGGAGATACTTTCTTGGCCGGCACCGTCTGCCTCTTCACCAGGAGTCTCCCCAGCTGCTCCTGGCGCGGCTCTTGGGAGGCTCCTCCTTCTCTAGCTTTGCACGGCGAAGCCCATCCTTGGTGAGGGTGATGCGGTTCCATATCTCGTACGCTGCGTAGGCGTCCTTTGCCGCGTACTCGATGTGCCTCATGGACAGGGGCAGGGAGGCCCAGCACGCGTGTTCTTCATTGGTGATCTTCTTCTTCATGTTGTTGTAGTAGTCGTCGATGAGCATGCCGGTGACATCTGCAAGGGAGCCCAACTCCTTGCTGGCCTCGGGCACCCTCCATTCCTTCTAGATGTCGACGAAGTTAGCGACCTCTAGATTGACGCGCTCGAGCCTAGTTTTGTCGCCGTCGATGGAGAAGCCAGCAAACGTGTACCTGGGGTTGGCGAGGAAGTTGTCGAAGATGGTGCACCTTTCAGCGGCGCTCAGTTGGAAGAGCAGCACAGGCTGAGTCTTGTCGACGGAGAGTCGGACGAGGGCGGGTTTCTGCATCTTGTCAGGCTCGTTGTTGTACTCCGGATCAATTCCGACGATCTTGTGGCGCTAGAGCCTGAGGCGGCGCTCGTACTGCTTCTTATCGTTGGTGTGGATGACATCTAACTTGGTGTTGCCATGGGCCTCCACGTTCCAGTACTCGTCGACGAACCCCATCGCCGGCAGTAGGGCTTGGTGTCTTCTGTGGAGATTGATGTGATGGAGAGATTTGGTGGCAGCGTAATGGATACTTGTGTTGTTGTGGATGAGAAAGCCGTGGCGGGGGTCTGAATTTAAGGGGGGGGGGGGATGGCCGCAGCGGATGAACTGCACGATCTCGCTGACGATGCGGTTGTGCAGATCGTGGGTTGGGGTTGCGTCTGTGATCGTGGGTTTGTGGCGATGGAACCGCTCGGATTGGGCGGTTGTCTCCAAACGTGGTTTCATTTTATTTTTCATCAGTAAAATTTGTTAACGACCATGTTTTGTGCGAACGGGCATTGTCACGTTATATGTATTATACGTGTCAAAACTGCACTGCTTATGGTACCGCACTGCTTCGTCTAATAAAATGCACTTCATTTTCTATAAATGCGTACTGCACCTGTTTTGTGTGCACTTGCTCCAGCCCCTTGAAAAAGTGCAGTATATTCCGCAATTTATGACTTTTTCGCCGTGAACTAGACCATGTATGTATTTTTGCGAAACTGCACTATTCATGGTACCGCACTGCTTTGTCTAATAAAATGCACTACATTGTCTATAGCTGCGTACTGCACCTGTTTTGCGTGTACTTGCTGCAGCCCCTGCCGCGGGTGGGGTGTGAGTGGGGGGGTTGGGGGGGACCCCCCCATTTTTTTACGAACTGCATGTATTTATTTGTTTTGACTGCTCGAACTTCATTTTCTTTCACAGCGAACTACATCTGGTACTAACTTCTTTGTTTCGTCTTTTCTTTCTTTTTTGAGAATCCTTTGTTTCGATCTGGTCCGTCTTATTTAGCCGGGCCGTTTTGGGCCGGCAAGTTTTATGTAACTCTTTCTCACGTGGGCCTCGCACGTGGCCCTCCCAGGCGATCCCATAGCTCCGCTCATAGGGAGAGAATGAAAAGAAACCTCTCCCCTCTCTTGCGGCGCCTCCCGAAACATCTCTCCCTCGAGCAAAACCGTCGTCGCCCGCAGAACCGCCGCCCTCAAGAGGTCCATATTGCTGCATTCCACGCCCCCTTCCGCTCCCCTAGCCCTTCCCGCTCCGCTCCCCTAGCCCTTTCCCCTCCGTTGTCGCCCCCGCCCCCCACCGCCATGGTTCATCCCCTTTTTTGTGGTACGTTTCTCGTGCCCTCTGTCATGATCGTCCCCTCATCTAGTTTTGTGATTGTCGTAGCGTTGCTGCATTTTTTGCTCATGTATTTTTTCCCATAAGAAGGCTATTTGATCTCGATTTGAAGTTGGTACTCGCGTGTGCTTTGTAGGCAGAGCAAGGTGCATCTAGGGTTTTGTCAGATTTCGTCTTTTTTGTTGCTGATATCTGTCACTCCTTCCTTGCGCTGCAGGCAAACGGCATGTCTTCGCCAAGCAGAGTAGAAGGAGGAGTTCAAGGTATGTGGACTGATTACTTTGGCCTTGTTTATTTTCTGTGTTGTTTATCTAGTTTCCTAGTTCATCCTATAGATTTGTTTATGCTATGTTAGTTGTCAGCGTTCCTTGCATTATTTGTCATGTGATGTTTTGTAATTTCTGTTTCTGGTTTTTATTGAATCCAGTAGGTGATTGAAGTGGTCATCATGATACACCAATTGGCTCTCGTTGTCCTGGTGGTAAGGATCATGGTGGTGAGGCAGGCCATCAAGTGAATTCACCGGTTGAATCTTCTCCCGTAAGTGTGGCCCCTCGTTTTGGTATGTTGGTTGTTTTTTTCTTATTTTAGTTTTCCAATTTGGTTGCATCATTCTTTTTGTTGTAAATTTCATATGTGACCTGTGAGTTTTGAAATGCATTGTTCTTATAAATACCTTCTTTTTTTATGTGAATGCTTTGTTTATTTGTGTACACTGCTTACTTGATGTTGTACAAACTGTTGTTGCCTTGTTGTATCTAGTCTAGCATTTTTTTGGAAACAAACGTGAAGTTAGTGTATGTAGCACTGCATTTATATGTATATGTGAACTCCAATGTATGTATGTGTGAACTGCATTGTTGTTTTATTCAGGTTTTTGTATGCATATGGGTGTACTCCATTACATTTGATATATGAACTGCATTATTTTTTATTTAGCTTATGTATGCAGCACTGCATTTATATGTATAAGTGTACTGCATTTGTTCCTTTTGTGCACTTTATAATGACCATAGTTAAACTTCATTTTGATGCAGTGTCTGTTTTTCATGCTGGGGCGCCTGGGTTTGAGGAGGTTACTCAATTGATTGACCATTATTTTGCAGAGGGTGACGTTGGTGTGAGCTTTGATCAGAGTCTTAGGTGTCCCATCTTGTCTGAAACACAATCACAATCTGTTGATGGTACAGAGGAAGTTACACAGGAGTGGATGGTCTCGGAACAACTTCGTGCATATGAATTGAAGCAAAGCAAGAAGAAGTTGAGGTTTGCAAGTGACTCAAAGGAGTATGCGGAGAAAGAGAAGCAGAGGAGAGCTGCAGATGGTGCCAAGGGTGCCAAATTTGTTAAATTCAAGCAGCCTGGTTTGCAGAAGAAGAGACTGAGTTCTGTTGCTGAGGAAGGTGGTACTCCCCGGCGGAGTCCTCGTGTTGCTTGCATGAACAAGAATCTTGGTAAGAGAACTGCTGAAGGTGGTGCAAATGATCCTCAGCGGAAGCGACCACATGTTAGTGAAGGTCCCAACTCTGACGATGATGACTTTGTGCTTGCTGATTTTGTGAGGGATGTTCAGACTGGTAGACGAAAAGACTGTGGTCCATCTAAGAGTCAACCCAAGCAGCCTCGTGGTGATGGCGACGAAGGTGTTGGTGCTGACTCTGGTGAGGAGGCCGATGCTGTTCCAAAGGTTTGTTGAAGTGGACTGCATTTTTGCTTTCTTTATTGTTATTCTTTCTTTCTTTTTTGTCTCTTTTTATGGCTAATCTTCTAATGTGGACTACATTTTCTTTTACACAGAGGAAGAAGTCTAGTAAGAGCAATGTAACTGAAGATGATGCCGAGGGAGATGATGCTCGATTTAACAAGATCGTACGTTTGTCGCTCCCCACTGTTTGCAAAGCTGCTGCTTTATTGAAAGAAGAACATTGTAGACGTGTTTGGGATGCTGGCTTTGGTGTTGTCTTTGAATTGACAGTAAAGAAAAATGTTTCACACATTCTTATGTGCGATCTGATAGGAGTGATTGACACTGCCATGATGACAATGGACTTTGGGAATGGTAGGGTTCTTCGAATCAATCGTGATGCAGTTCATCACATTTTTTTTTATTTACCTATGGGACGTCACACTGCACCCATGCCTACTACCAGTGGCCATGATGACTCGTTGTCTGTCCTCAAGGATGAGCTTGGCTTTGACTGTTCAAAAAGTATAGGTGTCAAGGACTTGGTTCAGAAGCTGGAGGTGTTGGTGGAGGAAGATGATCATGTGACTGTTGATCTTGCTGTCAAGGTGTTCTTCCTGATACTTTATCAAAATTTGCTGTGCCCCGGGCCTGCAGTTTGTTTGGGTAGGGTTGCTGCCATGGTAGAGAAGATGGATTATGTAGCTATGGCGTAGATGGACTTTTGTCAACTTGTTGTTGATGAGCTGGAGGCAGCTGTGGTGAGGTGGCAGACAGAAGGCAGCAAGCAGAATTGTGCAAAGGGTTGTGCCATTGTCCCCCTGATTATGTATCTTGATTGCTTGAAGCTTCGCAAATTCTCAGTTATGCACACGTTGATGCCACGCGTGTCATACCTGACGACCAAGGACCGGATGAAGTTATACAACGAGGCTATGCTTGTCAAGGGAAAGATTTATTTGGAAACTTACAAATTTGGGAAGCTGCCGGTTAGTGCATCTGAGTTTTTAAGATCAGAGTTTAAAAAAAAAATTGCAGTCATTATAAATCTGAACTTTCTAGTATTCACATGTGTACTGCTCTTCCTTTTTTATCTTTTTTGCAGTGGAAGGCGTCAGGCGATATTGTGTACAACCGTGCTGCTGCAGTGCTATGTGGCAGCTCTGATGCGGGGCCTAGCACTCATGCTAGGTTCTATGAGCCTATCTGTAGCCAGCTTCCTGCCTGTGATGATGAGCCGCTGCCTACTCGTGGTTTCACGGCTCGTCGGATGTTTTGTGGCACGCCGGCTCAGAGGAACCGGAACACCCCGTATTCCAGCCCAGAGATCAAGTCTTCTGGAATACGGCACTGCTTGACATAGAACAAATCAGCTCTTATTACAAAGGATAATGGATACAAAGGTCTGATGTTACAAAGGATCACATCAGCACGGCGACACTACGCTTGCTAAGGTAGCTCTATGCTAGCAACAGAATAACTCGTAGCAGCGGAACAGCGACGACGGTGGTGAACTCCACTCCGCAGGGACTTTGGCTGGGACACGATCTAGCTCGCACGAACGGAAACCTCGAAAAACAATCAATCAATCACGGCATCACCTGCAATCTGGCATGACACGCCAGGTCAGTACATTGAATGTACTTGCAAGCTCACAACAACCAAAAGCATCAAGGCAAGACAACAACATAGCATTAACATGTTAGGTTATTAACAACTACTATGAAGTGGAAACAATAACTAAGCATGATATGGAACTACTAGAGTACTGATGAACCAATATCTCGGATCTCAAGTAATAAATCACCTCGATCACCTCGTGATCAATACCTCCACTTGATCACCGCATGACCACATCACAAACTGAATGATCATCCTCAAGATCATCCCAATATCCTCATCATCATCCTGCCAAACTGTACTTCTCAAATATATCAACATATAAATCACCTATAAGTCATTCCGTCATGTGAGTGTTGATCGAACGGTGTGACCTAGTACGAACTTGTGCCCATGACCGAGGACGCGGCTATCGATAGATTAAACACACACTCTGCAGAGGTTAGCACACTATAACCACATCACAGAACCCATGGCCTCGTGCTCCCATTCGGGTGGACCAACGGCGTTCCGACAAAACTGATCTACTGCCATGACACTCTCCCGGCCACTCCGACCAACTCCCCTTTTGGGCTCAGTCCTGGGTGGCCCCGATGCCACCTCATGACATCCAACGGCCACAGTCGTGGCAAAACAAAATGGTCCCGAACGGGGACAATGGATACATACAACTCGGGCACACAAGGTTATCGCCGCCTACCGGGCCAGGGTAGCACGCGCACATAACCTTCCCTAGTTGGAGGAACCAGCGAGAGGCATGACAATAGACCAAATTAGGGCCTTCCCATAAAGGCAAATGTGGTTGCACTGGAAAAGCCCGGTTCGGTGGCACCTGACCAACGAAATGACGGAATTTGTCCCCAAGATAGATCTATGATAAATGATACTCTGATGTCATCTTTCAACCTGTGATCCAAGTCATAGCAATATCCAACAAATAATCCAGAGCATAATATCGTCATATCAAAATACTCTGAGGATAGCATAACACTACTATCACAATGAATCAAAGAATCAAGATACTACTAATCCAATAGCAAGATTAACCTAAGATCCACGTGATAACATCATATCCAAAATAATGCTCCAAAGCATAATATCAAATACCATCATGAAAATAATATAAGCCACTAATAATCCAATGGCACATGTCATCCTCATAAGCTGCAAAATATTAGTCCTAGAACTCCAAGCTACATCATGGCAATAGCAAGATCAAAATATTACTCTGAGAAATGCCATGAACAATTCATACATAGCTAATGCAATATTTTAAGCAAGTTTAAATAAGTAAACCATGTCATTGCATTGCAATCATGCAAATGGAGGGTGTGGCTTGCCTTGGGGAAGATGGATTCACCGGTAGGAAGTGCGAGAAGCTTGCAGAAAGAATCGTCGGAAAATGTTCTCTCTCGGAGGGGGCTAAATAAGGGTAGGGGCAAAATGGTCATTTTCAGAATGTTATCACATGGTAAAAATGATACCATCGGAACGGGCTCGACGAGACGAAGAAGTGGGCTTTGGAATCACCTGAATCGGAGTTGTGAGCAAAAAGTTATAAGTGTTTGACTACGAGGGACTTTTCTGCAAATATTTTATTTACATACGAGTCCTAGACAGTTATTCCACTGAGAAAAGAGAAAGCGCACTTCAGAAAATATGTTTCCAGGAAAGGAAAACGTATTTCTTACCGCGGCTCTAGAAGAGTACGATTTCGAAGACGGAAAACATAGTCCTGCCGAATGCGCCTCCACTTAACGTGCTGGGCCCGGCCGGATGGGTCACTGGCGCGCGGGGCCCGGCTGCAGAGTCGTCGTCCTCCTCCCGCGCGCGCCTGGCAGAGAAAGGAGCGGCGCTCTCCGGCGCGGCTGGCCGGCGAGGAGGCCATGGGAGAGAAGGGCGACGGCGCGAACGGGACGAGCGCGCTGAGGCGGTCCTCCCTGTACCCGTGGGTCCTTGAACAGAGGTCGGACGGCGTCGGCGTCGTTGTCTCCGGTGGATTAGGGCTTCTTGCGCAGGTGGAATCGGTGATTCTGGACGCCATCCGAGCAATGGAGGGGTGGAGGAGGATCAACAGGCTCCAGGGGCTCGAATACATGATCGGCAGGTGCCGGGAGGGGCCCGAGGGAGTGGGTGGTGGAGATGGCTGAGCGGCGGGCTTCTGGCTGGAGCCGAGGAAGGGTGGCCCACCGGCCTTGATATCGAGCTCCAGGGGGGAGATTGGGAAGGTGTGGAGGTGAGTGGTGAGTTGAGACGGAGTCGGGTGGCTTAAATAGCCAGAGGAGTAGGTGCCGCGCTGGTGGCCGCCGCGGACGCGTGGCCGGAGCCGCGGACGCGTGGGCAAGCAAGCGAGCTCGGTGGTAGGCGACGAGAGCGTAACAGGGGAGGTTCACGGGGCAGAGGGCGACGCCAGGAGCACGGGGAGGAAGAGATGAGGCGCGAACAGAGCCGGCGGGGCACTGTTCGCCCGCGGGCGCACGGCCGCTAGCGCCGGCGAGGAGGTTTCTGGAGTGAGGGGTCCAGTGAGCTACGTGGGAGAAGGAGCGAGCTAGGGGACATGGAGGGCGCGAGAGAACGGACAGAGGAGAGGGGTCCGAAGCAAAAACGACGCCCTGGACGCAACGACAGCGAGCAGAGCGCGCGCACAGGCAAAGTCCAACGCGGTCACCATGAGACATGTCACGACGAGGACAGGAGGGGCTGGAAAACCTTGTCTGTAATCAAGTCCTTGCTCCCCAAGGTAGCCCAGAAGTGAAATATCTAGAGAAGGAGCCAAGGAGAGATGTGAGGCTTCGAGGAAAGTTTGCTGTAGCAAACTTGATCATGTCACTGTGATCAACAGGGAAGTGCTATGGGTTAAAATTGTTGTCTGGTGTGTTTAGCATAAGAAGGACTATCATCTTGGCGGTTTTGGAAGGAAATGGACCAAAATTAAACATAGTACCTTTGCAACTGCCATTATGGTCTAGAATCTAGATTTGGATGATGCACTCACATGAAGTAGCCACTTGAGCTAACATTTGGCAAGGCCTAATGATATGGACATATAAAGATGCTGTAAAAATTTCATACCAAATGGACTTGCCAAAATAGTACTTCCTTCACAGACATCCTCTCTGTCCAGAATATTGGGATAATATTGGTGAGAAAATGGCTTAATGAAATTACCCCAAATTTGGTGGAGAGGAGTTATTTGGGTAGAATCATGATCTGGTAATTTTTCAGAATTAATGAGGCAATATAAAATATACTTGCTTCACAACCTAAAAATATTGCAAGAAATAAATATTTGAGGCTGTGCACACATAGACGTTTGGATTGATCTGAAAATTGGAGGAGTGAGATGATATGAGCACATGAAGGAGTGTGCAAAATTTCAGCTCAATTTGATAACCCCAGCTAGTACTCCCTTCACAATGGCTTCTGTCTGATAGAAACTTTGAAAAATTGCTGAGGAAGATTCACTTGGCAAATGGAGCTGAATTTTGGCATGACGCAATTATTTGGACATAAAAGAATGCCCAAAAAGTTTGGGAGCAAACAAGGAAAGATAGGTGGCACTTCCTTCACAGAGGACCACTCTGGGCAGAATTGAAGAAATAATATTGGGGAATTATTTTTGGGCTAGGATAGGAAAGTTTGGACATATTTGGGGCATATATGATCCAAACAATTTATGAGAATTATTTGGGAATTTTGGGGAAGACAGAAATATAGGTTGCTTCACAACCTAGGGCAAATAGGGTTATTCCTTTAATAGAAAAAGGAAGAAAAGAATTTTGGGGTTGAGCTAGAATGGAAATGACATGATCCTGGGAGAGATTTGAGAATCATAACCCACTTCAAAGAAGAAATGATGATGATCTCCCCGGTTGCAAGTCCACAGATCCACTCTAAAAATGAAATCAGAGCAAAAACCAAATAATTAAAAAGAAAAAGAAAGGGCCAAATACCAGGGTGTTACAAACCTCCCCCCCTTAAAGAAATCTCGTCCTCAAGATTTGGTTGCTCAGGGAACAAGTATGACTTGAGGACACCATTTCCAACTCGGGTATCCATTTCATTTGTTTATTGTTCCCTCATGAATTTCATATGATCTGCTTACCGTGCTCTGGGGTGGTTTGCTTCACCTTTCCCAAATCCTGACAGGTCTTTCCTCATATACCAAATCCTTATGCTGACGTTGATTCTTTCATATCTGTGGTGATATCCAAGGGACCTGAGCATAAATTTTTCCTTTGGTCATGAAAACTTTTTATTTCCATGGGGTTGCTCAAACAAATGCATGTCTTTCGGGTTCATTCAATGCTGAGAAATAGGGCCATTCTCCTGATGAGATCTGACTGCCCGTGGGTGGTACTGACTTATCTTGATTTGTTTCTTTGGCTCGAACAGGTGATACATACCGAAGATTCGACTCCCTTCTGTCGTGAGCAATATAACGGGGTATGAACTTATAGTTGTAGCATACCTCAAACATTAGCATCTTGAGACTGGCCTGACAGGGGTGCTGGCGGAAAGATACTTTCATGACAGGTTGTCCGTGTACTTGGTTCCGCCAGTGAGTATACCTGGTCTGAGCTGATTGTTCGGCTTTTGAATTACCCATGCGATCGGTATACCCATTTGTGGTAATAGGCTGTGAGATGCTTCAACACTGACACTGAAGTTAAATTGCTGAGGTTGCAAAGAAATCTTGGATCTGACATAACATACTTGGATATTCCACACTAACCATTTTGGGCAGGTGTCGTTTGGCAAACGGGTCAGCGGGATATGAGGTCCTTGTAGAACAGAGTAGGCCTGTGAGGGTATATCTTTGTGGATCCATATGGTATCAAGGCCTCCACCTGATTTGGGTATCCGGACCCTGATAGTCGCGCAAAAATCTTCATACCTTTGCTGTCAGTCTCACCCTTGGACGGTCATGATTTTCTTTGTCAGGATAACTTACTAAAATAGCTTGGCCACATATGTCCTTGATTCTTCGTATGACCATGAATGTGGGTAGTGCAATATTTTTGGCACCACTCCTTGTGCTTTGTTTCCTGACCTGGGTCCACACATATATGACTATACTCGGGGCATGTAGCTGTACAGAGCTCGTTGTTGAGGCCAATCATACAAGATGGTGACAAGAGTCATGATATCACCTTGTCAGGTGCGGGAATATTGGCCTCGGTGACCATTGTCAAGACTGTTTATTCTGAGTTGTCATCTCCAGAACTTGTCGATCCTTGCATTACATGAGATGTATCTCTACTTATCTTCATTTCCATGCCTTATGAGGTTGTGTGATCCTTACCTTTCTTAGGTACATCTGCTTCATCATTGTCGTATCTCGTATGAGCGACTGGTATGATCGGGGATGGATGCTCACCATATATATAAGAAGGATATGCAACCGAACACTCTATCCTTGAGGTAGGCATATGCCTTGACTGAATTGTACTTCTGACAAAAATGTTGCATATCTGATTCTTGAGCTACAGTGGGAAGCCATCCAAGTAGCTTGCTGAAGAAGACTCGATACCTTATGCTCGAAGCTTTTGTCACAGTGGCGTGCTGGAGAAGCCTGGGTTCCGTACTTGAGAAGCTTCTCCTCTAGTTGCTTGTTGAGAAAGATTCAACTCCTTATGTCAGAAGCCTTTACCGAGGTATCTTGCTGTGGAAGACCATGTATCTTGGACCGGAAACTGTCCATATATTATACTGAGCTAAATTGAGGAGACTTGCATCATAAGCTTCTTCCGATAGCATGTGGAAGAAGACTGGGTTTCTCATACCCAAAGCTTCATACTTGCGATATGCGGACTGAGATCCATACACACCCATAATATTTTGCGGCAGGTTTACTTGCATGAGAAAAATTGTTTGACTGTCTTCCGTGATCATAGCACATTCTGGCTTTCTTTCAGAGTATAACATATTTCAAGCATCATTCATTGCCGAGACAAAACTTTGTATATGAGCCATACCTTTGACTGAAAATATACCGTTGATCTTGTACCTGACTTGTCTTCCTGCTGACTTGACCATTACTGTGTGAGGATTAAGTACTGATGTAAACTTGATGTGTTTAGCTGAGCTTCTTCCAAATATTTGAAATCCTTATTGCTTCTTTGAGACCGGTGTCGGATGATGAGCAACTTCCATAAGGGGAAAATAGGGTAACACCGAGGACCCCAAAAAAAAGGAGCAAAAGAAAACTCAACTAAATCAAAGCACACAAAACAATCCACGCACACACAAACAAAGGCACATATTACTGCTAGTCACACAATATGCATGCCTACTTAAGCACACATTTATCGCCGGGATCTTCGGTACTACGGTCTAACATGCTGTGACGGTGTGCACGAGGACGAATCAATGTGTGGAAGAGTTGGTGTAAACATCGCTACACCAAGTGCTGGCTTAGCCAGGTAGCAACCTGGACTAGCTCGGAGGTGAGGACGTACTTGGTAACCATGTAGCGGGACACGAATGTCGCGACCACATTATTATCAAGCGGAGGGAAGGGATCCGTACTCGTCCAAGGAATAAGATAGCAGGGAAAGCTAAGTCTGCTGACATTGCCCTTTTCTGATAGCTAAGATCATTAAGGGTTGCCAACACGACAAGACGAAAAGCACGATCCGGGGTAGAAGCATGTCTAACACCGAAACGATAGGCGAGGAATGAAGAAGAGAAACTGGTGCGATACCTCGACACCATCCTGCAAACGGTGTCCGAAACACTTGGCATCACTCCGCTGGGACAGAAATGACGCCAAACACCGAAGAATAGGCTCAAAGGAAACTGGAGAGATGCAAAGGCTGAGCTATAGTGGATCCGAACTGATGCCAGCTACACTCACAAGATAAACCGTTAGCAACAAATAATAAGGTTATATGCGTGCTATGCAACAAACAAATGCAGCAACCAATGCAACAAACAAGCCAGACTCTATACTACCGATTTCTACCGCTCACACTGACTAGGGCTTCCTACAGCCAGATCTGCTCTGATACCAAGCTCTGTGGCACGCCGGCTCAGAGGAACCGAAACACCTCATATTCCATCCCAGAGATCAAGTCTTCTGGAAGACGACACTGCTTGACATAGAACAAATCAGCTCTTATTACAAAGGATAATGGATACAAAGGTCTGATGTTACAAAGGATCACATCAGCACGGCGACACTACACCTGCTAAGGTAGCTCTATGCTAGCAGCGGAACAACTCGTAGTAGTGGAATAACTTCTAGCAGCGGAACAACAACGACGGTGGTGAACTCCACTCCGCAGGGACTCTTGCTGGGACATGATCTAGCTCGCACGAATGGAAACCTCGACAAACAATCAATCAATCACGACATCACCTGCAATCTGGCATGACATGCCAGGTCAGTACATTGAATGTACTTGCAAGCTCACAACAACCAAAAGCATCAAGGCAAGACAACAACATAGCATTAACAGGTTAAGTTATTAACAACTACTATTAAGTGGAAACAATAACTAAGCATGATATGGAACTACTAAAGTACTGAGGAACCAATATCTTGGATCTCAAGAACCATCTCACTCTTGGCTATCCGGCCAAGCAATAAATCACCTCGATCACCTCGTGATCAATACCTCCACTTGATCACCGCGTGACCACATCACAAACTGAATGATCATCCTCAAGATCATCCCAATATCCTCATCATCATCCTGCCAAACTGTACTTCTCAAATATATCAACATATAAATCACCTATAAGTCAATCCATCATGTGAGTGTTGATCGAACGGTGTGACCTAGTACGAACTTGTTCCCATGACCAAGGACGTGGCTATCGATAGATTAAACACACACTCTGCAGAGGTTAGCACACTGTACCCACATCACAGAACCCATGGCCTCGTGCTCCCATTCGGGTGGACCAACGGCGTTCCGACAAAACCAATCTACTGCCATGACACTCTCCCGGCCACTACGACCAACTCCCCTTTTGGGCTCAGTCCTTGGTGTCCCCGTTGCCACCTCGTGACATCCAACGGCCACCGTCGTGGCAAAACAAAATGGTCCCAAATGGGGACAATGGATCCATACAACTCAGGCACACAAGGTTATCGCCGCCTACCGGGCCAGGGTAGCAGGCGCACATAACCTTCCCTAGTTGGATGAACCAGCGAGAGGCATGACAATAGACCACATTAGGGCCTTCCCATAAAGGCAAATGTGGTTGCACTGGAAGAGCCCGGTTCGGTGGCACCTGACCAACAAAATGATGGAATTTGTCCCCAAGATAGATCTGTGACAACTGATACTCTGATGTCATCTATCAACATGTGATCCAAGTCATAGCAATATCCAACAAATAATCCAGAGCATAATATTGTCATATCAAAATACTCCGAGGATAGCATGACACTACTATCATGATGAATCCAAGAATCAAGATACTACTAATCCAATAGCCAGATTAACCTAAGATTCACATGATAACATCATATCCAAAATAATACTCCAAAGCATAATATCCAATACCATCATGAAAATAATATAAGCCACTAATAATCCAATGGCACATGTCATCCTCATAAGCTGCAAAATATTAGTCCTAGAACTCCAGGCAACATCATGGCAATAGCAAGATCAAAATATTACTCCGAGAAATGCCATGAACAATTCATACATAGCTAATGCAATATTTCAAGCAACTTTAAATAAGTAAACCGTGTCATTGCATTGCAATCATGCAAATGGAGGGTGTGGCTTGCCTGGGGGAAGATGGATTCACTGGTAGGAAGTGCGAGAAGCTTGCAGAAAGAATCGCCGGAAAACGTTCTATCTCGAAGGGGGCTAAATAAGGGCAGGGGCAAAATGGTCATTTTCAGAATGTTATCACATGGTGAAAATTGTACTATCGGAACGGGCTCGACGAGACGAAGAAGTGGGCTTTGGAATCACCTGAATCGGAGTTGTGATCAAAAAGTTATAAGGGTTTGACTGCCACGGACTTTTCTGCAAATATTTTATTTACATACGGGTCCTAGACAGTTATTCCACTGAGAAAAGAGAAAGCGCACTTCAGAAAATACGTTTCCAGGAAAGGAAAACGTATTTCTTACTGCGGGCCTGGAAGAGTACGCTTTCGAAGACGAAAAACGTAGTCCTGCCGAATGCGCCTCCACTTAACGGGCTGGGCCCGGCCAGATGGGTCACTGGCGCACGGGGCCCGGCGGCAGAGTCGTCGTCCTTCTCCCGCGCGCGCCTGGTAGAGGAAGGAGCGGCGCTCTCTAGCGCGGCTGGCCGGCAAGGAGGCCACGGGAGAGAAGGGCGACGGCGGGAACTGGACGAGCGCGCTGAGGCGGTCCTTCCTGTACCCGTGGGTCCTTGAACAGAGGTCGGACGACGTCGGCGTCATTGTCTCCAACAGATTAGGGCTGATGGCGCCGGTGGAATCGGTGATTCTGATCGCCATCCTAGCAATGGAGGGGTGGAGGAGGATCTGCAGGATCCTGGGGCTCGAATACGTGATCGTGAGGTGCCGGGAGGGTCCCAAGGGAGTGGGTGGTGGAGATGGCCGAGTGGCAGGCTTCTGGCCAGAGCCGAGGAAGGGTGGCCCTCCAGCCTTGATGTCGAGCTCTAGGGGGAGATTGCGAGGGTGTGGAGGTGAGTGGTGAGGAGAGACATGGTCCGGGTGGCTTAAATAGCCAGAGGAGTAGGTGTCGCGCTGGCGGCCGTCACAGACGCGTGGCCGGAGCCGCGGGCGCATGGGCACGCAAGCGAGCTCGGTGGTAGGCGACGGGAGCGTAACAGGGGAGGTTCACGGGGCAGAGGGCGATGAAAGGAGCACGGGGAGGAAGAGATGAGGCGCGAACAGAGCCGGTCAGGGCACTGTTCACCCGCGGGCGCACGGCCGCTAGCGCCGGCGAGGAGGTTTCTAGAGGGAGGGAGGGGTCTAGTGAGCTACGTGTGAGAAGGAGGGAACTAAGGGACATGGAGGGCGCGAGAGAACTAGCAGAGGAGAGGGGCCCGAAGCAAAAATGACGCTCTGGACGCAACGACAGCAAAGCAGAGCGCGTGCACAGGCAAAGCCTAACGCGGTCACCACAAGACATTTCATGGCGAGGACAGGAGGGGCTGGAAAACCTTTTCTGTAGTCAAGTCCTTGCTCCCAGCCCAGAAGTGAAATATCTAGAGAAGGAGCCAAGGAGAGATGTGAGGATTCGAGGAAATTTTGTTGTAGCAAACTTGATCATGACACTGTGATCAACAGGGAAGTGCTAGGGGTTAAAATTGTTGTATGGTGCGTTTAGCATAAGAAGGACTATCATCCTGGGGGTTCTGGAAGGAAATGGACCAAAATTAAACATAGTTGCTTTACAACTGCCATTATGGTCCAGAATCTAGATTTGGATGATGCACTCACATTAAGTAGCCACTTGAGCTGAAATGTGGCAAGGCCTAATGATATGGACATATAAATATGCTGTAAAAATTTCATACCAAATGGACTTGCCAAAATAGTACTTCCTTCACAGACATCCTCTCTGTCCAGATATTGGGATAATATTGGTGAGAAAATGGCTTAATGAAATGACCCCAAATTTAGTAGAGAGGAGTTATTTGGGTAGAATCATGATCTGGTAATTTTTCAGAATTGATGAAGCAATATAAAATATACTTGCTTCAGAACCTAAAAATATTGCCAGAAAAATAAATATTTGAGGTTGTGCACACATAGATGTTTGGATGGATGTGAAAATTCTAGCAGTGAGATGATATGAGCACATGAAGGAGTGTGCAAAATTTCAACTCAATTTGATAACCCCAACTAGTACTCCCTTCACAATGGCTTCAGTCTGACAGAAACTTTGAAAAATTGATGAGGAAGATTCACTAGGCAAATGGAGCTGAATTTTGGCATGAGGCAATTATTTGGACATAAAAGAATGCCCAAAAAGTTTGGGAGCAAACAAGGAAAGATAGGTGGCACTTCCTTCACAGAAGATCATTGTGGACAGAATTGAAGAAATAATATTGGAGAATTATTTTTGGGCTAGGACAGGAAAGTTTGGACATATTTGGGGTATATATGATCCAAACAAATTATGAGAATTATTTGGGAATTTTGGGGAAGACAGAAATATAAGTTGGTTCACAACCTAGGGCAAATAGGGTTATTCCTTTAATAGAAAAAGGAATATTCCCTAGAAAAGAATTTTGGGGTTAAGCTAGAATGGAAATGACATGATCTTGGGAGAGATTTGAGAATGACAACCCACTTCAGAGAAGAAATGATGATGGTCTCCCAGGTTGCAAGTCCACAGATCCACTCCAAAAAGGAAATCAGAGCAAAAACCAAATAATTAAAAAGAAAAAGAAAGGGCCAAAAACCAGGATGTTACATGTTTGATAATAGAAGCTCTTCCGAACAGACATTTGTTGGCGGCAAAAAACACGAGGAGATTGATGAGCTTCTTCTGAAGGTTTTGAAGTTGACTGAAGATTTGCCAACCTCTGGTGACAGGTTCAGGACAGTTGCTGGTTTTTTCCCTGCTGGCCATGGCCCCCGGGAATAAGATATTGTTGCTGCTCACAATTTTGATTGTGGCATGGTTGAAAGCTTGAAGATTGCAGTGACAAATATTCGGTCTTCGTATGCTCAGTTGAAACATTCACAGGAAGAAAAATGTGCTCGGTATGAGAAGGATGCTGAGCACATTTTGGATGAAATGAACCGACAGGACGCTGGTGCCGGCACTGATAATGTATGTTGAACTTTTTTGTCCTTTTTGAACCTCTTTCGCGTATTATGTGGACGGCTCCTCACTCTTTGTTTTTTGTCATAGGCTGGAGTGGAATCTTCTGGTGTTCATGGATCTAGGGACGATGGAATTTGTCAGGTACAAGTACTTCTCCCATGCCTGTTCTGCCATGTGGCATCTCTTCTTGAAATTTGTATTTTTTGCTTTCCATTTTTTTTTGTACCTCATGATTGTAAAATGTGTACTGCTTGCGCATAGTTGAACTTTTTTCCCTTTTTTTGGTCGTTACCATCTTATTTGGTTTTTGGTTTGTTTCTATGCCCGTAGACTGGAGTTGCTGCTTGTGATGTGCACAAAGTTTCCTACGACGGCCCTGAGAAGGATGAGGACTTGACTGTTGCGTCGTCTCCTCCAGATGTTGTATCTGATAAGGTTTAGTGGAATTACTTCCTCTCTTAGTGGGTTGTAATCTAATTTTTTGTTGTTGTTATAAGCTTGACGTACGCTGTTCTGTTCACTTATATGCATTTCTTTTACATATGGGAGCTGCATAGTTTTATATGCGTGAGCTTCAGCCTTTGACATAAGTGAACTGTAGTTCTTTTTTGCATATGTGGGCTGCAGTGTTTGACATAAGTGAACTGCAGTTCTTTTACATATGTGGACTGTAGTTCTTTGACATATGTGGGCTTTGGTGTTTGACATTAGTGTACTGCATATGTTTTACTTATGTGGACTGCAGTCTTTGACATAAGTGAACTTTGTGTTGTTGTGTTAATTATCCCCTCGCTCACTTGTGTCATTGTGTCTTTTTTAAACTTTTTTACAGGCTGGAGATCAAAACGTAGAAGTTTTTCAATCCGTTGGCATTGTTCATGATGATGTGAACCATGTGGATTGTGCTGTTCCTGGTGGTGGCAGTGTGGATGCTTCTGTATCGATTGCCGTTGACAGTGCAGAACCTTCTGTAGCTCAGGAATCCCACGATGCTGTTGCCCCAAGTCGGCACGAAGATTCTGATGTTGGCATTGAAAAGCCGCTGGAGAATATTGTTCCTGCTGGTAGTGTTGCTGGTTCTCCTGTTTGTCTGGCATCCAACGATGTTCCTGATGTATTCAGAGTGGAGCATAATGTAGCAGAAGTATCTAAGGACGTTGTGGTTGACCGGACTGCTGTAAATCCAGAGAATGCTGATGTTGCTACAGTAGGGCAGTCTAGTGAGGTTGTGGTTGTTTTGTTGCAACCTAGCCAAGAAAATGTTTTGGTCAGCTCTGAAGAACAATAGCATGAAGACTCTTACACTGAAGGCAAGTGTTATGTTTCGAACAGTGAAGTTGAAGTTTTTCTCATCCATTTTTTTAATTACTATGGTAGCTGCATTAGATGTTTAATGATAAGTGAAACTTTTTCTTTTGTTGGTGATTTTCAAAATAGCTAGCAGAATTTCCTTATCTTATAATTGAACTTCATTCTTTTAGATAAGTGAACTTCATCTTTTATTTGTTCCCTTTTTTCTTTTTTATTACAGATGACGAACTTCCTGTTGTGACACCGTAGAGCATTGATCCAGCCCTTCTCAAAAGATACAATGAGTTGTACACTGCTGTTACGATGGCTCAGAGGGACAAAAAAAGTATGGCTTTTTATAAATTGTTTTGTTCATATGTATTTTCTAATCGCAGTCTTTGCCCTTTCTTGTTCTTGTTATTTTTGTAGTATCTTATGTTTCAGTTTTTTTAAAAAAAATCAGGAACATGATTGCTTTTAAAACTGAGGTGGCCGATATTACCATTGGCGAGGTTAGTCAATCTTTTTGGGATAAAGGGATGCTCACTACAAGCCTTGTAGATCTCGGGGTTTCTTTGCTGGCAGATAAGTTTAAGGGATCTCCGACGATGGTTGTCCCGTACCATATTTGTGTAAGCATGCAGAATTTTTGTTTTGTTTTTTGATTCTCTTTTCTGATTTCGTGTGATGACCTGTTTGCTTGAGCACTATTTCTTGATTGGTTTTGTTTTGGTAGACAAGTATTTGGCATGGTGGTAGTGTAGGCAGTAGTGTGAAATTGATGTTCTCTTCAAAAGCCGAGGCGCGTGTTGATAAAAAAGATATGGTGAGTAACGTTTTTTTGTGTCCAAAACCATTTTTTGTGTGTTGGTTTTTATAGTGTTCTGTTTCTTGTTCTTGTAATACTTTTTTTTACTTCCAACGGGTCCTGTTTGCAACATTTGATCCGCCAGAGATGAGGGATGGCGTTGGTCATTATTGTGTAGTTGCCTTAAATGTGAAAGAAAGGTGGTTTGAATTTCTTCACTCGCTCAATAAACCTGGCAGCCCTAAAGCGAACAGGATTTTTAGGAGGACGGTTAAAAATATCAAGCGTGCATGGAAAGAAGGTAGCTCAAGTTCTGATGAGCTGCTAAATCCTCCTACAATTGATGGATTTGTGTTGAAACATGTTGTTGTCCCAATCCAGCCAAATGGGTATGTTCCTTGCAGCCCCTCTACACCATACTGCTCAGCTGTTCTTTTATATTTCATTATGTGAAACTGATGCTTTTTGTTCTTTTATTGCAGGCATGATTGTGGATTCTATATGTTTCGATTCTTGCAGACTTGGGATGGTGTTCGAGTTGCTAAGTTTGGGGTGGAGCACATTGGCTACATCAGAAAGGCCATGCTCTATAGTTGGCTCACATCGACAAAGTGTTCCCTTGAGTTATCGTCACTTTTAATTTTTGCAGATAAAGGTGTTGTTAGTGAACTTCTTTATTTCCCTTTTTTTGTCTACTGCTTGCTTCCGCTTCTTAAGGTCTTTTTTTTACTAGTGTATTTAGTGAAATGCGTGATTTACAGTGGAGGGCTATATATTTTGTTGTGTAAGTGAGTTGCATTTGTTGTAGACAAGTGAGCTGCATTTTATTTGGGGCAAGTGAGTTGCACTGTTCTAGACAAGTGAGCTGCATTTTATTCGGGGCAATTGAACTGCATTGTTCTAGACAAGTGAGCTGCATTGTTCTGTATAATTGGCTGCATTTTATTTGGGGCATGTGAGCTGCATTATTCTAGACAAGTGAGCTGCATTGTTCTATATAAGTGGGCTGCATTGTTCTAGACAAGTGAGCTGCATTATTCTAGACAAGTGGGCTGCTTGTTCTAGACAAGTGGGTTGCATTGTTTTAGACAAGTGGGCTGCATTCTCTTCTTTGGTGAACTGCATTTTTTCATATTATTGAGATGCATTTAATGTTTTTGGTTTTGTATTTGGGCTGAGTGTTCCCATGTTTTTTCTCCTCGTTATCAGGTTTTGATGGGGGTCTTCATGGAGGCTGTACATCATTGTTTGAGTCGCAGGGTTCTGAGGTAGTTGGAGGATTGTGCCATTGAAATCTCTCCAGAGAATTCTGGTTCTTCTGCTGGAGATGGTTTGAACACAGATGCGGCATCTGGACCTGATGATGGAAAGGTTGCTCGCCCTGGCTCTCCGCATGAGGTTGTTGATGTTGATGATGATGATTTTGTTACGCCGGTGCCACGCATCACTAGGACTAGGAGTGCAGCAATAAATTGTCCTCCTATAGATGAGGCTCAAGTATTTTCTAACAAGAGGGCAGGTGAGAGGGCTTTTAAGTTGAGAGGCTCTTTAGAGAAATTGAGGCCTCCGAGGTTCAAATATATTGATGAGGCGAGGATAATAAAGGATCTCATTCTCAGCCAAGATTTTGTGACCAAATGCAACGAGTAAGTTTTATGTGTGTGCCCTTCATCCTTTTTGTGTGTTTTGTTTTTAACTTTATTTTTTGATCCCATCTGTGTATGTTTACTGCAGTAATGCATTCTTGATGGTGAATAATGCTTTTGGTGATGTCGAAACAGTCAAAGTTGACTATATCTATAATACATTTGGCAAAGGAGCTTGCATGGACTCGTATCTCATGGATTTTGTCATTAAGTACTGGAAGCAAGACCCTGAAATGAGTTTAGTTTATCGTTCTGGTGAACGTGTGCTACTTTCACCTTTATTTATCACGGTAAATGTGTCTGCTGTCATGTTTTTTTTGCTTTGGTGAATTTTTTCTCTTGTACTGAATTTTTAATGTCCATGCGTGCATGCATGTTTCACTCTTTTTTCATGTCCTTTTTGTTCTTTTTCTATGCAGTATGTTCTTCAAATAGAAATCGATGTGAAGAAAAATGAGGAAGGATACCCTTTGTTGCCAGTTGTGCACAACCCATTTGTTTTAGAAGATGCAGTTAAGCAGTTCAAGGTTTTTGTTTGCGGCGAAAACCTGTTGGACGCAAAACTGGTAAGGCCATTGTTTTCCATCATTTATTTTCTTTTTTGTTGCATTCTTTTTATAGTTATTTGAAGCAGTGGTCCTAATGCTACGTGTCGAATGAACTTTCATTTCATTTGTTTTTTGATCCGACAGATTATGATGCCGCGCTCCAAGGATGGTCATTATGCCTTATACACAATGAACTAGCATCACCAGAACATTGATATCCATGACACCAGGAAGTACACTGGCCATCCTGATTTCACGACAAAGTGGCGCATGACTGACTACCACTCAGATTGCATTGAAGTGGTATGTCATTTTTTTAGTCAACTGCAAAGCTTTTTTGTGTTTCTCCTAGTGCATATATTTTTCAAACTGCACATGCATTGTTAGTACACATAGCACCACACTTGTGAATATAGTGTACTGCAACATATGAGACATAGAACTGCATTTTTCTACCAAACACCCAATCTGTGTAAAAGAGTGATAAAACGAAATGACCTCACATCCATTTAAAAGAGGGACTATCTAGACGTTGGGAAGAACTTGTATTTTTGCTTCGTCTGATAGTTATTGATCTGTGACATGTGTTTTTTACTTTGTGCTGCCTTTCCACCTTTTGCCAGATGAGGAGGATGACTCAGCTGTTGAAGACGATTTATGGTGAAAACTTGTATAACTCTAAGAATCACCCTGACTGGGTTAAATTAGCAGAGAAGCCCTCTTACCCGGTCGTGCCAGCGCAGGGACCAAACGAGTGTGGAATCTATGTTCTGAGGTTAACGCAGGTGTATGACGGCTTGCGTCTAGTCGACAGAATTATCAAATCCGATGTAATACCTTCTCTGTTTCTTCTTTTTTGTTACCGTTTTTATTTTTTATTTTTTCACTTTTCGTTCTTACGACAACCTTTTTTTTAATCACTGATCTGCATTTTTTAATTATTTTCATCCTGCTGTTGAAGATTAGAAGACGGAGTACATTTTCCAGCTGCTGTTCAATCCTTTGAACATGTTGTATTATGAAAACATGCCGCCTGAGCTATGAGATCTGATTACAAGCCTCGGGCTTACTTCCCTGTCGCAGTCGTAGTCGCAGTAACAGTCATTTGGCATATTTTTCTGGTTAAAGGCGTGTGTATGGACAAGAGCTAGGTTTTTGGTGTGTACTGTGTGCTGTCTAAGGTAGATAATGTGTATGAAAAGGCTACTTTTTCTGCCCTTGTGCATCGTCTGCTTTTTGCTGCAGCGTATATGGATGAAACTGTGTTATATATATATACATACATACATACATACATACGTACATACATACATACATACATACATATGCGAACCCTATTTTTTTTTACGTGTGGTTTTTGTTTTTTTGCCCCCGCGCTGTTTTGTATGTGTTTGTTTTTTCACCTTTTTTTATCCTTGAAAAATCTTTTTTTGCAGAATGGCACTGCATTCATGTGGCTAACTGAACTGCGTGCGTTAGCGCGAGGCCGAGCAGAGGGGGAGGGGGGTCATGACCCCCCTCCCCTCCCCCCTGCGAGGCCGAGCCTGGAACGAGCCGAAGCAGGCGACGACGCGGCGTACCGCGGCGTCGCATGCGGAGGTGAGTCCGTCACACCCCATCGCCCCACTATCTATCTTAGGGGTGTGGCTCTGGGGTTGCGTGCGTGCTTGGGTTGGAAAACAGAATAGCCGCACTGCGCATGTCTACCAAGCGCACTGCGTGCGTTAGCGCGAGGCTGAGTAGGGGGGAGGGGGGTCGTGACCCCCCCTCCCCTCCCCCCAGCAAGGCCGAGCCTGGAACGAGCTGGAGCAATTTTTGAATAAGATATAAATAAGCAATTGAATTTGAAAAAAAAACTTCTTTCTATTCTGGATAATTTCTTTTTCAATAGGACCCTCTTTTTGGAGTGAACGATCGAATATTCCCATATTCCTTATTATTTTAACAGATTGTATTCCATATGGAATAAGAGGAAAACAAAAGAATTCCACGACCTGCCAAGGGGCTGTTAAAGAAAAGAAAGCTCTTCACATGCGGAGACGAGTCCGTCACACCCCGTCGCCCCACTATCTATCTTAGGGGTGTGGCTCTGGGGTTGCGTGCGTGCTTGGGTTGGAAAACAGAAAAGCCGCACTGCTCTTGTCAACCAAGCGCATTGCGTGCGTTAGCGCGAGGCCGAGCAGGCGGGGGAGGGGGGTCGTGACCCCTCTCCCCTCCCCCCTGCGAGGCCGAGCCTGGAACGAGCCGGAGCAGGCGACGACGCGGCGTGCCACGGTGTCGCATGCGGAGGCAAGTCCGTTACACCCCGTCACCCACTATCTATCTTAGGGGTGTGGCTCTGGTGTTGCGTGCATGCTTGGGTTGGAAAATAGAATAGCCGCACTACACCTGTCAACCAAGCGCACTGCATGCATTAGCGCGAGGCCGAGCAAGGGGGAGGGGGGTCTTCACCCCCCTCTCCTCCCCCCTGTGAGGCCGAGCCTAAAACGAGCCAGAGCAGGCGACGACGCGGTGTTCCGCAGCGTCGCATGCGGAGGCGAGTCCGTCACACCCCGTCTCCCCACTATCTATCTTAGGGGTGTGGCTCTAGGGTTGCGTGCGTGCTTGGGTTGGAAAAAAGAATAGCCGCACTGCGCTTGTCAACCAAGCGCACTACATGCGTTAGCGCGAGGCCGAGTAGGGGGGAGGGGGGTCGTGACCCCCTCCCCTCCCCCCTGCGAGGCCGAGCCTGGAATGAGCCGGAGCAGGCGACGATGCGGCGTGCCGCGGCGTCGCATGCGGAGGCGAATCCATCACACCCCGTCGCCCCACTATCTATCTTAGGTGTGTGGCTCTGGGGTTGTGTGCGTGCTTGGGTTGGAAAACAGAATAGCCGCACTTCGCCTGTCAACCAAGAGCACTGCATGCGTTAGAGCGAGGCCGAGCAGGGGGGAGGGGAGTCGTGACCCCCCTCCCCTCCCCCATGCGAGGCCGAGCCTGGAATGAGCCGGAGTAGGCGACGAGGTGGCGTGCCGTGGTGTCGCATGCGGAGGCGAGTCCGTCACACCGCGTCACCCCACTATCTATCTTAGGGGTGTGGCTCTGGGTTTGTGCTTGGGTTGGAAAATAGAATAGCCGCACTGCGCCTGTCAACCAAGCGCACAGCATGCGTTAGCACGAGGCCGAGCAAGGCGGAGGGGGTCGTGACCCCCCTCCCCTCCCCCCTGCGAGGCCGAGCCTAGAACGGGCCGGAGCAGGCGACGACGCGGCGTGCCGCGGCGTCGCATGCGGAGGCGAGTCCGTCACACCCCATCGCCCCACTATCTATCATAGGGGTATGGATCTGGGGTTGCGTGCGTGCTTGGGTTGGAAAACAGAATAGCCGCACTGGCCTGTCAACCAAGCGCACTGCATGCGTTAGCGCGAGGCCGAGCAGGGGGCTCGTGACCCCCTCCCCCCTGCGAGGCCGAGCCAGGAACGAGCCGGAGCAGGCGAGGACGCGGCGTGCCGCGGTGTCGCATGCGGAGGCGAGTCCGTCACACCCCATCGCCCCACTATCTATCTTAGGGGTATGGCTCTGGGGTTGCGTGCGTGCTTGGGTTGGAAAACAGAATAGCCGCACTCCGCCTATCAACCAAGCGCACTGCATGCGTTAGCGCGAGGCCGAGCAGGGGGAGGGGTCGTGACCCCCCTCCCCTCCCCCTGCGAGGCCGAGCCGGGAACAAACCGGATCAATTTTTGAATAAGAGATAAATAAACAATTGAATTTGAAAAAAAAAACTTCTTTCTATTTTGGATAATTTCTTTTTCAATACGACCCTCTTTTTGGAGTGAACGATCGAATATTCCCCTATTCCTTCTTATTTTAACTGATTGTATTCCATATGTAATAAGAGGAGAACAAAAGCATTCCACGACCTACCAAGGGGCTGTTAAAAAAAAGAAAGCTCTTCACATGCGGAGACGAGTCCGTCACACCCCGTCGCCCTACTATCTATCTTAGGGGTATGGCCCTGGGGTTGCGTGCGTTCTTGGGTTGGAAAACAGAATAGCCGCACTGCGCCTGTCAACCGAGCGCACTACGTGCGTTAGCGCAAGGCCGAGCAGGCGGGGGAGGAGGTCGTGACCCCCCTCCCCTCTGCGAGGCCGAGCCTGGAACGAGCCGGAGCAGGCGACGATGCGGCGTGCCGCGACGTCGCATGCGGCGGCAAGTCCGTCACACCCCGTCGCCCCACTATCTATTTTAGGGGTGTGGCTCTGGGGTTGCGTGTGTGCTTGGGTTGGAAAACAGAATAGCCACACTATGCCTGTAAACCAAGCGCACTGTGTGCGTTAGCGCGAGGCCGGGTAGGGGGGAGGGGGGTCGTGACCCCTCCTCTCCTCACCCCCACGAGGCCGAGCCTGGAACGAGCCAGAGCAGGCGACGACGCGGTGTGCCGCGGTGTGCCGCGGCGTCGCATGCGGAGGCGAGTCCGTCACACCCCCTCGCCCCACTATCTGTCTTAGGGGTTTGACTCTGGGGTTGCGTGCGTGATTGGGTTGTAAAAAAGAATAGCCGCACTGCGCCTATCAACCAAGCGCACTGTGTGCGTTAGCGCAAGGCCGAGCAGGGGGGAGGGGGGTCGTAACTCCCCTCCCCTCCCCCATGCGAGGCCGAGCCTGGAACGAGCCAGAGCAGGCGACGACGTGGCGTGCCGCAGCGTCGCATGCGGAGGCGAGTACATCACACCCCGTCGCCCCACAATCTATCTTAGGGGTGTGGCTCTGGGTTGCGTGCGTGCTTGGGTTGAAAACAGAATAGCCGCACTGCGCCTGTCAACCAAGCACACTGCATGCATTAGCGCGAGACCGAGCAAGAGGGAGAGGACCCCCTCCGTCCCCCTGCGAGGCTGAGCCTGGAATGAGCCGGAGCAAGCGGCGACGTGGCGCGCCGCGGCATCGCATGCGGAGGCAAGTCCGTCACACCCCGTTGCCCCACTATCTATCTTAGGATTGTGGCTCTGGGGTTGCGTGCGTGCTTCGGTTGGAAAACAGAAGAGCCGCACTGCGCGTGTCAACCAAGCACACTGCATGCGTTAGCGCGAGTCCGAGCAGGGGGGAGGGGTGTCGTGACCCCCCTCCCCTCCCCCTGGGAGGCCGAGCATGGAAAGAGCCGGAGCAGGTGACGACGCGGCGTGCCTCGGCATCGCATGCGGAGAGAATTCCGTCACACCCCGTCGCCCCACTATCTATCATGGGGGTGTGGCTCTGGGGTTGCGTGCTTGCTTGGTTTGGAAAACAGAATAGCCGCACGGCACCTGTTAACCAAGCGCATTGCATGCGTTAGCGCGAGGCCGAGTAGGAGGGAGGGGGTCGTGACCCCCCTCCCCCCTGCGAGGCCGACCCTGGAACGAGCTGGAGCAGGCGACGACGCTGCGTGCCGCGGCGTCGCATGCGGAGGCGAGTCCGTCACACCTCGTCGCCCCAGTATCTATATTAGGGGTATGGCTCTGGGGTTGCGTGTGTGCCTGGGTTGGAAAATAGAATAGCCGCACTGTGCCTATCTACCAATGGCACTGCATGAATTAGCGTGAGGCCGAGAAGGGGGGGGTGATGACCCCCCTATCCTCCCCCCGGCGAGACCGAGCCTGGAACGAGCCAAAGCAGGCGAAGACGTGGCGTGCCGCGGCGCCACATGCGGAGACGAGTCCGTCACACCCTGTCACCCCACTATCTATCTTAGGGGTGTGGCTCTGGGGTTGCTCGTGTGCTTGGGTTGGAAAACAGAATAGGCGCACTGTGCCTGTCAACCAAGAGCACCACACGCGTTGGCGCGAGGCCGAGTAGGGGGGAGGGGGTCGGGACCCCCTCCCCTCCCCCTTGTGAGGCCGAGCCTGGAATGAGCCGGAGCAGGCGACGACGTGGCGTGCTGCGGCATCGCATGCGGAGGGGAGTCCGTCACACCCCGTCGCCCCACTATCTATCATAGGGGTGTGGCTCTGGGGTTGCGTGCGTGCTTGGGTTGGAAAACAGAATAGCCGCACTTCGCCTATTAACCAAGCGCACTGCGTGCGTTAGTGCGAGGCCGAGCATGAGGGAGGGGGGTCGTGACCCCCCTCCCCTCCCCCCTGTGAGGCCGAACCTGGAACGAGCCGGAGCAGGCAAAGATGCGGCGTGCCGCGGTGCCGCATGCGGAGGCGAATCTGTCACACCCTGTCACCCCACTATCGATCTTAGGGGTGTGGCTCTGGGGTTGCGTGCGTGCTTGGGTTGGAAAACAGAATAGGCGCACTGTGCCTGTCAACCAAGCGCACTGCATGCGTTAGCGTGAGGCCGAGCAAGGGGAGGGGGGTTGTGACCCCCTCCCTTCCCCCTTGCGAGGCGGAGCCTGGAATGAGCCGGAGCAGGCGACGATGTGGCGTCCCGCAGTATCGCATGTGGAGGCGAGTCCGTCACACCTCGTCGTCCCACTATCTATCTTAGGGGTGTGGCTCCGGGGTTGCGTGTGTGCTTGGGCTGGAAAACAGAATAGTCGCACTACGCCTCTCAACCAAGCCCACTGCGTGCATTAGCGCAAGGCCGAGCAGGCGGGTGAGGGGGTCGTGACCCCCCTCCCCTCTCCGCTGCGAGGCCGAGCCTGGAACGAGCCGAAGCAGGCAACGATGCGGCGTGCCGCGGCGTCGCATGCGGAGGCGAGTCCGTCACACACAGTCGCCCCACTATCTATCTTAGGGGTGTGGCTCTGGGGTTGCGTGCGTGCTTGCGTTGGAAAATAGAATAGTCGCACTGCGCCTATCAACCAAGCGCACTACGTGTGTTAGCGTGTGGCCGAGCAGGGGGGAGGGGGTCATGAAACCCCCTCTCCTCCCCCTGCGAGGCCAAGCCTGGAACGAGCCAGAGCAGGCGACGACGCGGTGTGCCGCGGCGTCGCATGTGGAGGCGAGTCCGTCAGACCCCGTCTCCCCACTATCTATATTAGGGGTGTCGCTCTGGGGTTGCATGTGTGATTGGGTTGGAAAAAAGAATAGCCGCACTGCGCCTATCAACCAAGTGCACAGCGTGCGTTAGGCAAGGCCGAGCAGGGGGGAGGGGGGTCGTGGCCCCCTCCCCTCGCCCCTGCGAGGCCGAGCCTGGAAAGAGCCGGAGCAGGCGACGACGCGGCGTGCCGCGGCGTCGCATGCGGAGGCGAGTCCGTCACACCCCGTCACCCCACTATCTATCTTAGGGGTGTGGCTCTGGGGTTGCGTGCGTACTTGGGTTGGAAAACATAATAGCCACACTACGCCTATCAACCAAGCACACTTCATGCATTAGCGCGAGGCCGAGTAGGGGGGAGTCGACCCCCTCTCCTCCCCCCTGCGAGGCTGAGCCAGGAACGAGCTGGAGCAGGCGACGTCGCGGCATGCCACGGCATCGCATGCAGAGGCGAGGCCATCACACCCCGTCGCCCCACTATCTATCTTAGGGCTGTGGCTCTGGGGTTGCGTGCGTGCTTCGGTTGGAAAACAGAATAGCCGCACTGCGCCTGTCAACCAAGCACACTGCAGGCGTTAGCGCGAGGCCGAGCAGGGGGGAGGGGGGTCGTGACCCCCCTCCCCTCCCCCCTGCGAGGCTGAGCCTAGAACGAGCCGGAGCAGGCGAAGACGCGGTGTGCCGCGGCCTCGCATGCGGAGGCGAGTCCATCACACTCTGTGACCCCACTATCTATCTTAGCGGTGTGGCTCTGTGGTGGCGTGTGTGCTTCGCTTGGAAAACGGAATAGGCGCACTGCGCCTGTCAACCAAGCGCAATGCATGCACTAGCGCGAGGCCGAGCAGGGGGGAGGGGGGGTCGTGACCCCCCTCCGCTCCCCTTTGCGAGGCCGAGCCTGGAACGAGCCGGAGCAGGCGACGACGCGACGTGCCGCGGCATCGCAAGCGGAGGCGAGTCCGTCACACCTCGTCGCCCCATTATCTATCTTAGGGGTGTGGCTCTGGGGTTGCGTGTGTGCTTGGGTTGGAAAAAAAATAGCCGCACTGCGCCTGTCAACCAAGCGCACTGAATGAGTTAGCGAGAGGCCGAGGAGGAAGGAGGGGGGTTGTGACCCCTCCTCCCCTCCCCCCTGCGAGGTCGAGCTTGCAACAAGCCGGAGCAGGCGACGACGTGGCATGCCGCGGTGTCGCACGCGGAGGCGAGTCCGTCACACCCCGTCGTCCCACATCTATCTTAGGGGTGTGGCTCTGGGGTTGCATGCGTGCTTGGGATTGAAAACAGAATAGCCACATTGCGCCTGTCAACCAAGCGCACTACATGCGTTAGCTGGAGGACGAGCAGGGGGGAGGGGGGTCGTGGCCCCCCTCGCCTACCCCCTGCGAGGCCGATCCTGGAACGAGCTGGATCAGGCGACGACGCGCGCGTGCCACGGCGTCGCATGCCGAGGCAAGTCCGTTACACCCCGTCGCCCCACTATCTATCTTAGGGGTGTGGCTCTGGGGTGGCGTGCATGCTTGGGTTGGAAAACAGAATAGCTGCACTGCGCCTGTCAATCAAGCGCACTGCATGCATTGGCGCAAGGCCGAGCAGGGGGGATGGGGATCGTGACCTCCACCCTCTCCCGGCTACGAGGCCGAGCCTGGAACTAGATGGAGCAGGCGACGACGCAGCGTGCCACGGCATCGCATGCGGAGGCGAGTCCGTCACACCCCGTCGCCCCACTATCTATCTTAGGGGTGTGGCTCTGGGGTTGCATGCGTGCTTATTGGAAAATGGAATAGCCGCACTGCGCCTGTCGACCTAGCACACTGCGTGCGTTGGTGCGAGGCTGAGCAAGAGGAGGAGGGTCGTGACCCCCCTCCCCTCCCCCCTGCAAGGCCGAGCCTGGAATGAGCTAGAGCAGGCGACGACGCAGCTTGCCACGGCGTCGCATGCGGAGGCGAGTCCGTCACACCCCGTCGCCCCACTATCTATCTTAGGGGTGTGGCTCTGGTGTTGCGAGCGAGCTTGGGCTGGAAAATAGAATAGCCGCACTACGCCTGTCAACCAACCGCACTGCATGCATTAGCGCAAGGTAGAGCATAGGGTAGGGGGGTCGTGAACCCCCTCCCCTCCCCTGCGAGGCCAAGCCTGGAAAGAGCCGGAGCAGGCGAAGACGCGTCGTGCCACGGCGTCGCATGAGGAGGTGAGTCCGTCACACCCTATCACCCCACTATCTATCTTAGGGGTGTGGCTCTGGGGTTGCGTGCGTGCTTGGGTTGGAAAACAGAATAGGCGCACTGCGCCTGTCAACCAAACGCACTGCACGCGTTAGCGCGAGGCCGAGCAAGGGGGAGGGGGTCGTGACCCCCTTCCGCTCCCCCTTTCGAGGCCAAGCTGGAACGAGCCGGAGCAGGCGACAACTCGGCATGCCGTGGCATCGCATGCGGAGGCGAGTCCATCACACCTCGTCGCCCCACTATCTATCTTAGGGGTGTGGCTCTGGGGTTGCGTGTGTCCTTGGGTTGCAAAACAGAATAACCGCACTGCGCCTGTCAACCAAGCGCACTGCATGAGTTAGCGAGAGGCCGTGACCCCCCTCCCCTCCCCCCTGCGAGGCCGATCCTGGGACGAGCCGGAGCAGGCGATGACGCGGCATGCCGCGGCATCGCATGCGGAGGCGAGTCCGTCACATCCCGTTGCCCCACTTTCTATCTTAGGGGTGTGGCTCTTGGGTTGCGTCTGTGCTTGGGTTGGAAAACAGAATAGCCGCACTGCGCCTGTCAACCAAACCCACTGCGTGCGTTAGCGCGAGGCCGAGCAGGGGGGTCATGACCCCCCTCCCCTCCCACCTGCGAGGCTGAGCCTGGAACGAGCCGGAGCAGGCGATGACGCGGCGTGCCGCGGTGTCGCATTTAGAGGCGTGTCTATCACACCGCGTCGCCCCACTATCAATCTTAGGGGTTTGGCTCTGGGGTTGCGTGCGTGCTTGGGTTGGAAAACAGAATAGCCACAATGCGCCTCTCTACCAAGCGCACTGCATGCGTTAGCGCGAGGACGAACAGGGGGGTCGTGACCCCCCTCCCCTCCCCCTACAAGGCCGATCCTGGAAGGAGCCGTAGCAGGCGACGACGCTGCGTGCCACGGCGTCGCATGCGGAGGCAAGTCCGTCACACCCCGTCGCCCCACTATCTATCTTAGGGGTGTGGCAACCAAGCGCACTGCATGCGTTAGCTCGAGGCCGACCAGGGAGGAGGGGGGTCGTGACCCCTCTCCCCTCCCCCCTGCGAGGCCGAGCCTGGAATGAGCCGGAGCAGCCGACGACGCGGCGTGCCGCGGTGTCGCATGCGAAGGCGAGTCCGTTACACCCCATCGCCCCACTATCTATCTTAGGGGTGTGTCTCTATGGTTGCATGCGTGCTTGGGTTGGAAAACAGAATAGCCTCACTACGCTTGTCAACCAAGCGCACTACGTGCGTTAGCTCGAGGCCGAGCAAGGGGGAGGAGGGTCGTGGCCCCCCTCCCCTCCCCCTGCGAGGCCGATCCTGGAACGAGCCGGAGCAGGCGACGACGCGGCGTGCCGCGGTGTTGAATGCGGAGGCTAGTCCGTCGCACCCCGTCGCCCCACTATCTATCTTAGGGGTGTGGCTCTTGGGTTGCGTGCGTGCTTGGTTTGGAAACAGAATAGCCGCACTGCGCCTGTCAACCAAGCGCACTGCGTGCGTTAGCGCGAGGCCGAGTAGGGGGGTTGTGACCCTCCTTCCCTCCCCCCTGCGAAGCCGAGCCTGGAACGAGCCGGACTAGGCGACGACGAGGCATGCCGCGGCGTCGCATGCGGAGGCGAGTCCGTCACACCCCGTCGCCCCACTATCTATCTTAGGGGTGTGGCTCTGGGGTTGCCTGCGTGCTTGGGTTGGAAAACAGAATAGCCGCACTGCACCTGTCAACCAAGCGCACTGTATGCGTTAGCGCGAGGCCGAGCAGGGGGGAGGGGGTCGTGACCTCCCTCCTCTCCCCCCTACGAGGCCGAGCGTGGAACTAGTTGGAGCAGGCGACAACGCGGCGTGCCGCGGCATCGCATGCGGAGGCGAGTCCGTCACACCCCTTCGCCCCACTATCTACCTTAGGGGTGTGGCTCTGGGGTTGCGTGCGTGCTTGCGTTTGAAAACTGAATAGCCGCACTGTGCCTGTAAATGAAGCGCACTGCGTGCGTTAGCGCGAGGTCGAGCTGGGGGGTCGTGACCCCCCTACCCTCCGTCCTGCGAGGCCGAGCCTGGAACGAGCCGGAGCAGGCGACGACTCGGCGTGCCGCGGCATCGCATGCAGAGGCGAGTCCGTCACACCTCATCGCCCACTATCTATCTTAGGGGTGTGGCTCTGGGGTTGCGTGTGTGCTTGGGTTGCAAAACAGAATACCCGCACTGCGCCTGTCAACCAAGCGCACTGCATGAGTTAGCGAGAGGCCTCGCAGGGGGGAGGGGGGTCGTGACCCCCCTCCCCTCCCCCCTGCGAGGACGAACCTGGAACGAGCCGGAGCAGGCGATGACGCGGCGTACCTTGGCATCGCATGCGGAGGCGAGTCCGTCACACCCCGTCGCCCCACTTTCTATCTTAGGAGTGTGGCTCTGGGGTTGCGTCCATGCTTGGGTTGGAAAACAGAATAGCCGCACTGCGCCTGTCAACCAAACCCACTGCGTGCGTTAGCGCGAGGCCGAGCAGGGGGGTCATGACCCCCCTCCCCTCCCACCTATGAGGCTGAGCCTGGAACGAGCCGGAGCAGGCGATGACGCGGCGTGCCGCGGTGTCGCATTTAGAGGCGTGTCTATCACACCGTGTCGCCCCACTATCAATCTTAGGGGTTTGGCACTCGGGTTGCGTGCGTGCTTGGGTTGGAAAACAGAATAGCCGCAATGCGCCTCTCAACGAAGCGCACTGCGTGCGTTAGCGCGAGGACGAACAGGGGGGTCGTGACCCCCCTCCCCTCCCCCTGCAAGGCCGATCCTGGAAGGAGCCGTAGCAGGCGACGACGCGGCGTGCCGCGGCGTCGCATGCGGAGGCAAGTCCGTCACACCCCGTCGCCCCACTATCTATCTTAGGGGTGTGGCAACCAAGCGCACTGCATGCGTTAGCTCGAGGCCGACCAGGGAGGAGGGGGGTCGTGACCCCCCCTCCCCTCCCCCCTGCGAGGCCGAGCCTGGAATGAGCCGGAGCAGCCGACGACGCGGCGTGCCGCGGTGTCGCATGCGAAGGCGAGTCCGTTACACCCCGTCGCCCCACTATCTATCTTAGGGGTGTGTCTCTATGGTTGCATGCGTGCTTGGGTTGGAAAACAGAATAGCCTCACTGCGCTTGTCAATCAAGTGTACTACGTGCGTTAGCTCAAGGCCGAGCAGGGGGGAGGAGGGTCGTGCCCCCCTCCCCTCCCCCCTGCGAGGCCGATCCTGGAACGAGCCGGAGCAGGCGACGATGCGGCGTGCCGCGGCGTTGAATGCGGAGGCCAGTCCGTCACACCCCGTCGCCCCACTATCTATATTAGGGGTGTGGCTTTGGGGTTGCGTGCATGCTTGGGTTGGAAAACAGAATAGCTGCACTATGCCTATCAACCAAGCGCACTGCATGCATTAGCGTGAGGCCGAGCAGGGGGGAGGGGGGTCGTGACCTCCCTCCTCTCCCCCCTACGAGGCTGAGCCTGGAACTAGCCGGAGTAGGCGACGACGCGGCGTGCCGCGGCATCGCATGTGGAGGTGAGTCCGTCACACCCCGTCGCCCCACTATCTATCTTAGGGGTGTGGATGTAGGGTTGCGTGCGTGCGTGCTTGGGTTGGAAAACAGAATAGCTGCACTGCGCCTGTCAACCAAGCGCACTGAGTGCGTTAGCGCGAGGCCGAGTAGGGGGGTCAGGGGGGTCGTGACCCTCCTTCCCTCCCCCCTGCGAGGCCGAGCCTGGAACGAGCCCGACTAGGCGACGATGAGGCGTGCAGCAGCATCGCATGCGGAGGCGAGTCCATCACACCCCGTCGCCCCACAATCCATCTTAGGGTTGGGGCTCTGGGGTTGCCTGCGTGCTTGGGTTGGAAAACAGAATAGCCGCACTGCACCTGTCAATCAAGCGCACTGTATGAGTTAGCGCGAGGCCGAGCAGGGGGGAGGGGGTCGTGACCTCCCTCCTCTCCCCCCTACGAGGCCGAGCCTGGAACTAGTTGGAGCAGGCGACAACGCGGCGTGCCGCGGCATCGCATGCGGAGGCGAGTCCGTCACACCCCTTCGCCTCACTATCTACCTTAGTGGTGTGGCTCTGGGGTTGCGTGCGTGCTTGCGTTTGAAAACAGAATAGCCGCACTGTGCCTGTCAATGAAGCACACTGCGTGCGTTAGCGCGAGGTCGAGCTGGGGGGTCATGACCCCCCTACCCTCCCTCCTGCGAGGCCGAGCCTGGAACGAGCCGGAGCAGGCGACGACTCGGCGTGCCGCGGCATCGCATGCGGAGGCGAGTCCGTCACACCTCATCGCCCCACTATCTATCTTAGGGGTGTGGCTCTGGGGTTGCGTGTGTGCTTGGGTTGCAAAACAGAATACCCGCACTGTGCCTGTCAACCAAGCGCACTGCATGAGTTAGCGAGAGGCCTCGCAGGGGGGAGGGGGGTCGTGACCCCCCTTCCCTCCCCCCTGCGAGGCCGAGCCTGGAACGAGCCGGAGCAGGCGATGACGCGGCGTACCTTGGCATCGCATGCGGAGGCGAGTCCGTCACACCCCGTCGCCCCACTTTCTATCTTAGGAGTGTGGCTCTGGGGTTGCGTCCATGCTTGGGTTGGAAAACAGAATAGCCGCACTGCGCCTGTCAACCAAACCCACTGCGTGCGTTAGCGCGAGGCCGAGCAGGGGGGTCATGACCCCCCTCCCCTCCCACCTGTGAGGCTGAGCCTGGAACGAGCCGGAGCAGGCGATGACGCGGCGTGCCGCGGTGTCGCATTTAGAGGCGTGTCTATCACACCGTGTCGCCCCACTATCAATCTTAGGGGTTTGGCTCTGGGGTTGCGTGCGTGCTTGGGTTGGAAAACAGAATAGCCGCAATGCGCCTCTCAACCAAGCGCACTGCGTGCGTTAGCGCGAGGACGAACAGGGGGGTCGTGACCCCCCTCCCCTCCCCCTGCAAGGCCGATCCTGGAAGGAGCCGTAGCAGGCGACGACGCGGCGTGCCGCGGCGTCGCATGCGGAGGCAAGTCCGTCACACCCCGTCGCCCCACTATCTATCTTAGGGGTGTGGCAACCAAGCGCACTGCATGCGTTAGCTCGAGGCCGACCAGGAGGAGGGGGGTCATGACCCCCCTCCCCTCCCCCCTGCGAGGCCGAGCCTGGAATGAGCCGGAGCAGCCGACGACGCGGCGTGCCGCGGTGTCGCATGCGAAGGCGAGTCCGTTACACCCCGTCGCCCCACTATCTATCTTAGGGGTGTGTCTCTATGGTTGCATGCGTGCTTGGGTTGGAAAACAGAATAGCCTCACTGCTCTTGTCAACCAAGCGTACTACGTGCGTTAGCTCGAGGCCGAGCAGGGGGGAGGAGGGTCGTGCCCCCCTCCCCTCCCCCCTGCGAGGCCGATCCTGGAACAAGCCGGAGCAGGCGACGATGCGGCGTGCCGTGGCGTTGAATGCGGAGGCTAGTCCGTCACACCCCGTCGCCCCACTATCTATATTAGGGGTGTGGCTTTGGGGTTGCGTGCATGCTTGGGTTCGAAAACAGAATAGCTGCACTATGCCTATCAACCAAGCGCACTACATGCATTAGCGTGAGGCCGAGCAGGGGGAGGGGGGTCGTGACCTCCCTCCGCTCCCCCCTATGAGGCTGAGCCTGGAACTAGCCGGAGTAGGCGACGACGCGGCGTGCCGAGGCATCGCATGCGGAAGCGAGTCCGTCACACCCCGTCGCCCCACTATCTATATTAGGGGTGTGGATCTAGGGTTGCGTGCGTGCTTGGGTTGGAAAACAGAATAGCTGCACTGCGCCTGTCAACCAAGCGCACTGAGTGCGTTAGCGCGAGGCCGAGTAGGGGGGTCAGGGGGGTCGTGACCCTCCTTCCCTCCCCCCTGCGAGGCCGAGCCTGGAACGAGCCGGACTAGGCGACGATGAGGCGTGCAGCGGCATCGCATGCGGAGGCGAGTCCGTCACACCCCGTCACCCCACTATCTATCTTAGGGGTGGGGCTCTGGGGTTGCCTGCGTGCTTGGGTTGGAAACAGAATAGCCGCACTGCACCTGTCAACCAAGCGCACTGTATGCGTTAGCGCGAGGCCGAGCAGGGCGGAGGGGGTCGTGACCTACCTCCTCTCCCCCCTACGAGGCCGAGCCTGGAACTAGTTGGAGCAGGCGACAACGCGGCGTGCCGCGGCATCGCATGCGGAGGCGAGTCCGTCACACCCCATCGCCCCACTATCTACCTTAGGGGTGTGGCTCTAGGGTTGCGTGCGTGCTTGCGTTTGAAAACAGAATAGCCGCACTGCGCATGTCAATGAAGCACACTGCGTGCGTTAGCGCGAGGTCCAGCTGGGGGGTCGTGACCCCCCTACCCTCCCTCCTGCGAGGCCAAGCCTGAACGAGCTGGAGCAGGCGACGACTCGGCGTGCCGCGGCATCGCATGCGGAGGCGAGTCCGTCACACCTCATCGCCCCACTATCTATCTTAGGAGTGTGGCTCTGGGGTTGCGTGCGTGCTTGGGTTGCAAAATAGAATACCCGCACTGTGCCTGTCAACCAAGCGCACTGCATGAGTTAGCGAGAGGCCTCGCAGGGGGGAGGGGGGTCGTGACCCCCCTCCCCTCCCCCCTGCAAGGCCGAGCCTGGAACGAGCCGGAGCAGGCGATGACGCGGCGTACCTTGGCATCGCATGCGGAGGCGAGTCCATCACAACCCGTCGCCCCACTTTCTATCTTAGGAGTGTGGCTCTGGGGTTGCGTCCGTGCTTGGGTTGGAAAACACAATAGCCGAACTGGGCCTGTCAACCAAACCAACTGCGTGCGTTAGCGCGAGGCCGAGCAGGGGGGTCATGACCCCCCTCCCCTCCCCCCTGCGAGGCTGAGCCTGGAACGAGCCGAAGTAGGCGACGACGCGGCGTGCCGCGGTGTCGCATTCAGAGGCGTGTCTGTCACACCCCGTCGCCCCACTATCTATCTTAGGGGTTTGGCTCTGGGGTTGCGTGCGTGCTTGGGTTGGAAAACAGAATAGCCGCAATGCCCTTGTCAACCAAGCGCACTACATGCGTTAGCGCAAGGCTGAACAGGGGGTCGTGACCCCCCTCCCCTCCCCCTGCGCGGCCGATCCTGGAACGAGCCGTAGCAGGCAACAACGCGGCGTGTCGCGGTGTCAAATGCGGAGGCAAGTCTGTCACACCCCGTCGCCCCACTATCTATCTTAGGGTTGTGGCAACCAAGCGCACTGCGTACGTTAGCACGAGGCCGAGCAGGGGGGAGGGGGGTCGTGACGCCCTCCCCTCCCCCCTGCGAGGCCGAGCCTGGAATGAGCCGGAGCAGGCGACGACACGGCGTGCCGCGGTGTCGCATGCGAAGGCGAGTCCGTTACGCCCCGTCGCCCCACTATCTATCTTAGTGGTGTGTCTCTAGGGTTGCATGTGTGCTTGGGTTGGAAAACAGAATAGCCGCACTGCGCCTGTCAACCAAGCGCACTGCGTGCGTTAGCGCGAGGCCGAGCAGGGGGGAGGGGGAGAGGTGACCCCTCCGCCCCTCCCCCCTGCGAGGTCGAGCTTGCAACGAGCCGGAGTAGGCGACGACACGGCGTGCCGCAGCGTCGCACGCGGAGGCGAGTCCGTCACACCGCGTCGCCCCACATCTATCTTAGGGGTGTGGCTCTGGGGTTGCATGCGTGCTTGGGTTGGAAAACAGAATAGCCGCACTGCGCCTGTCAACCAAGCGCACTATGTGCGTTAGCTCGAGGCCGAGAAGGGGGGAGGGGGGTCGTGGCCCCCCTCCCCTCACCCCTGCGAGGCCGATCCTGGAACGAGCTGGAGCAGGCGACGACGCGGCGTGCCACGGTGTCGCCTGCGGAGGCGAGTCCATCACACCCCGTCGCCCCACTATCTATATTAGGGGTGTGGCTCTGGGGTTGCGTGCATGCTTGGGTTGGAAAACAGAATGGCCGCACTGCGCCTATCAACCAAGCGCACTGCATGCGTTAGCGCGAGGCCGAGCAGGGGGGAGCACTACTAGAAAAAAGGCTATAGCTAATATGGACATTGTATAGGTTATATAGAAAAAAGGCTATATAGCAGTGGCGCACCATGTATAGGTACGCCATTAGTGTCCATATCACTAATGGCGCACCACACCCACGGTGCGCCACTACTGACAATTTTTTTTTCAAAACTAGTAATGGCGCACCAGGGTATAGTGCGCCATTACTAGTAAAAACTAGTAATGGCGCACCACACACTCTGTGCGCCACTACTAAGAATTTTTTTTTTACTTTTTTTTTTCAAAACTAGTAATGGCGCACCTGGGGATAGTGCGCCATTACTAGTTAAAACTATTAATGGCGCACCACAACCACGGTGCGCCACTACTAACAATTTTTTTTTCAAAACTAGTAATGGCACACCACATACCAGGTGCGCCATTAGTAACCAGGGTTACTAATGGCGCATTCTTAGGAGGTGCGCCATTGGTAACCTGAGAGCAGCTAGATATTTTGGACAGCCACCTACCACACTCACTTTCCCCACTTCATTCTCTCCACCTCCTCCTCCAAGCTTGTCTCGACTGCCTCCTCCTCCTCACCTCATTTGCACCATCGATTCACCCAAATTAAGTGGTTAAATTTCCTTTTTTTGATAGGTAAGTAAGGGGCCGGGAAAGCTTTCTTTATGTTCTAGATCTAGTTTTTTCTCCCTCCAACAACGTGCACATGCACTTTTTATGGCCTAGATCTACGTATGTTTGTGGTGTTGCATATGTTTGTGTTTGCAGGTACCGGTATTTGAAATGCGATAGTTGCCAATATTTTGCCGGAATGTTGATTCATTTCCGTTTCGGCGAGAATTTGGCACTATGCATTCTTTTTGGTCCTATTTTTAGGCAAAGTCATGCCAAATTTTTTTTTGGTTCTAAAATATCGTTTTTCTCTACCCCGCAGGCGACCATGGTCCACACGATGACCGAAGGCATCGTGAATAGGTTTTTGAGCTCTGCGAAGGCCGAGATGCTTCAAAAGAACGAGACGGAGATAAGATGTCCGTGTCGAAGATGCAAGCTGAAGAGCCTTATGGACCTGGATTCCGTACAGGTGCGGGACCACCTGCTCTTGCATAGTTTCATGGATGGCTATCGGTGGCAAGGTGATGAAGATGATTATGAAGTCATCCATGGGGGCCGGGCAAGAAATGAGGAAGGGCAGCAAGACAACCGCGGTGAGGGCGGGCGAGAAGACGAAGAATCTCCAGGACATGATCATGAAGTAGATGCAGTACACAGTCATCATGTAGAAGATGCTGGACATGATGATGAGAAAGATCAAGACGAAGGGCATGATCATGAAGATGAAGATGCCGGAGCAGACGATGATGGACCATCGATGGGCTGGGTGCAGGACCCGCATATTCAAGAGCTGCTTCTCAAGCAGACGGATAACACAAGAGCTGCCACCCGAGAGAAAGCCAAGCTAGATCAACTGGAGATAGACGCGGTTACTCCATTGTATGAAGGATGCAGGCCCGAGGATACCCGCCTGAAAGTAACGCTCATGGCTCTGGAGATGAAGGTAAAACACAAAATGACCGACGCATGCTTCGACGAGAACATGTCATTCTGGCACGAACGTCTTCCCAAGGGGAACAAGTGCCCGACCAGTTTCGAGGAGGCGAAGAAAATCGTGTGTCCTCTGGATTTACCGCACGTGAAATACCATGTGTGCATGAACAATTACATCATTTATCGGGATGAGCACGCGGAGTCTACCATATGTCCGGTGTGCGGCGTCACTCGATACAAGAAGAGGAAGAAAGCTCCTCGAAAAGTGGTGTAGTACTTTCCGATCACTCCTCATCTGCAGCGGTATTTCGCGGACCCTAAGGTAGCAAAGCTCCTACGTTGGCACGCGGATAGGGAGGAGAAGAAGCGAGAAGATGACGGAAATGATCCGGAGATAATTAAAAAAGACAAGATGCTGAGTCACCCTAAGGATGCGAGCCAGTGGCAAGCGTTGAACTTTGAACACCCAGAATTTGGGAACGATCCAAGGAACATCGTGCTGGGCGCGAGCACCGATGGAGTCAATCCGTTTGGCAGCCAGAGAAGCACACATAGCACCTGGCTTGTGTTTGTGTGGATGTACAACCTTCCCCCCTGGTTGTGCGTGAAGAGGAAGTACATTCACATGAGTATGCTAATTGAAGGGCCGAAACAACCAGGGAATGACATCAATCTGTATCTGGGGCTGCTGAAAGAGGAGCTAGACACGCTGTGGAAAACACCAGCCAATACGTGGGACACCGCAGAGAAAGAATATTTCCCTATGAGAGCCGCACTGCTCACGATGGTGCACGACTATCTCGGTTACGGATATGTCGCGGGGCAGGTGGTCCACGGATTTTCTGGATGCGTCAGGTGCATGGATGACACAACGTATCGCCAGCTAGATAGAGATCCCAGGTCTTCGAAAACCGTGTTCATGGGACATCGAAGGTGGCTTCGCGACGATGACTCATGGAGAAAACGCAATGATCTGTTCGATGGTGAAACCGAACCCCGAAGACGCCCGCGTACGAGGAGCGGCGAGGAAATAGACGAGCTGTTAAAAATTGGAAAGAGTGCCCACCGCCGGGAAAGAAGCAAAAGGCGCTAGGGCCGGGAAAGAAGCGAAAGGCGCCAGAGCCGCTGCTGAAGGTATGGAAAACGAGGTCTGTTTTCTGGGACTTGCCGTACTGGAAGATCCTTCGTGTGCCTCACAGCCTTGATGTCATGCATATCACGAAGAACGTGTGCGAGAGTCTGCTTGGTACCCTGCTCAACATGCCAGAGAGGACCAAAGATGGGCCGAAAGCAAGGGCAGACTTGAAATCAATGGGCATCAGGGAGGAGCTTCATGCTAATGATGATGATGATGATGATGATGAGGCGAAGGACACGGAAAGTCGTCGCAAAGGCAAAAAGGCCAAGAAGATCGGAAATGACTGCCCTCCCACGTGCTTCACTCTAAGTCAGGAGGAGATCGAGCAGTTTTTCACCTGCCTCGTAGGAGTAAAACTTCCTTACGGTTACGCGGGGAAGATAAGCAGATACCTAGACTCAGCGAAGCAGAAGTTCAGCGGGATGAAGTCTCACGACTGTCACGTGCTGATGACGCAGATACTTCCAGTTGCAATCCGTGGGATCATGGACGCGCATGTCCGTGAAATGCTATTTGGCCTATGCAACTTTTTCGACGTCATCTCTCAGAAGTCGGTTGGCGTGAGGCAACTCAGAAGGCTACAGGAAGAGATCGTGGTGATACTATGCGAGCTTGAGATGTACTTCCCGCCCGCATTCTTCGACGTTATGGTGCATCTGCTAGTCCATATCATGGAGGATATCATCCAACTCGGGCCGACGTTCCTGCACAGCATGATGCCGTTCGAAAGGATGAATGGTGTCATCAAAGGATACATTCGCAACATGTCATGTCCAGAGGGAAGCATAGCCAAGGGCTTTCTGACCGAAGAGTGCATCTCCTACTGCACGAATTATCTAGGCATCGAGAACCCCGTTGGTCTACCCGTCAACAGGCACCTCGGTAGGCTCGCTGGATGGGGTCACCGCGAGGGTCGCCTCAAAATGCATGTCGACTTCAAGGGTCGACTCGCCGACTTTGAAAGAGCAAACCTAGTCGCGCTACAACACATAGACGTGGTCGATCCTTGGGTGGTAGAGCACAAAACCTTTATTGAGAAGACGTACAATGACCGAGGCCAACAGAGGACGGACGGAGATATAATCAAAGAGCACAACTCATGTTTCATGCGTTGGTTCAAGGAGAAGCTTTTGTTGTACCCTTTACATGAGGATTCTTCCGCGGAAGAAAAACTCATATTCGCCTAGTCACAGGGCGCCGAGCACAACCTGATGACCTATGAGGCGTACGATATCAACGGCTACACATTCCACACCGAGGAAAAGGACATGAAGAGCGATGGTTATTAGAACTCCGGGGTAACGATGGAATCCTACACCGGTAACGACAAGGACAGATACTACAGAAGGATCGAGGAGATCTGGGAGCTGAGCTACGCTGGAGAGAAGGTCCCGATGTTCCGTGTCAGATGGGCCAAGAGCGTCCTAAAAGAAGACCGGTATTTCACCACCATGGTTATACCCGAAGCCAAATCCAAGACCGCGGGCGCAAACGTCACCGCAAAAAATGAGCCATGGGTACTGGCTTCCCAAGTGGACCAATGCTTCTTCATTACCGACCCGTCAAAGCCCAGTCGTGTTGTCGTGAGGAGAGGCAAAAGGAAGATCATCGGAATGGATGGAGTCACCAATGAGCAAGACTTCGACAAGTACGGTGACCCGAAGATGGAACATGACGACGACGATGAAGTACCAGCATACACCACAAGAAGAAGCAGGACCACCCTACCTAAAGGACGTCCGTTCAAGAGAAGAACTCCATTTGTGAAAAAGAAGGGCAAGAAGATTGTGAAAAGATAGCTAAGATCGATTGTATTTAAATTGTAGCCTTCATTTCTCGATTGTATTTCGACATATGGAAATGGGCACTTTTTGAATTCATGAATATTTTTTCAAATTTGATGATATTTTTTCATATTCATAAATGTTTTCTAAAAAATTAATAGATGCAACTAAAAATCCAAAAAAAATATTTTCAAATAACAAATTTGATGATATTTTTTCATATTAGTATTTTTTTCATAAATGTTTTCAAATTTGATGATATTTTTTCACATTCATAAATGTTTTCAAATTTGATCGTCATTTTCTAAAAAATTATTAGATGCAACTAAAAATCCAACAAAAAAGTTAGTAATGGCGCACCAGGGGAAGGTGCGCCATTGCTATCACGGTTTTTATGGCGCACCCCTAGAAGGTGCGCCATTGCTAACCTTCCCCCCACTAAAATATCCACCCCTCATCCCTCGCCTTCCCAGCCCTCGAAACCCTAGAAACCCGCGGCGCCTCTCCGCTCGAGCTCCACCGTGCGAGGCGACAGGCAAGGCGGCGGGCGGAATCTGCTTCAACACCGGGCCGGCGAGCCACGGAAGCAGGGCACGACGGCGCTCGACCCCTCCACCCCCCCTCCACCTCTTCTTCCTCGGGGAAGCGGAGCCGAAGCGGAAGCAGAGCCAAACTCGCCGCTGTAGACGTGCTCGCCCGCCCCAAGTAGACGTGCTCGCCGCTCTAGACGTGCTCGTCGGGGCCTCTCCTCCGACGTCACCGGTGAGCCACCGCGCCCTGCCCTCTCCCTCTCTGCTCATCCCTCCTTGCCCTCTCCCTCTCTGCTCGATCCCCTCTCTTCTCTGTCTCCAGCTTCTGTTCTTGCCTGTGAGGTGTTTGATTAAATGTCAATTCAAACAATTGATGCAGCCGCGTCCACCGGAGCACCACGACCGCGTCTGCGACCTCGTCTCTGCTCCGCCGCCGTCTACGACCTTGTCTGTGACCGCGTCCATCGAGGTGAGTTCTTCCATGGATCACTTCCAGGCCGTCGGTGCCATCCTGTGCCGTCTGTTTAAATTGTGTTGTTTGGAATTGTGAATCTGAATATTCTTGTGGAGTTCTTGTGTAGATCAGATGCTAGATTTTAGTTTAGATTTTTTCTACTGTCAGATACAAGATAATTAGAAGAGGGAACAGTTCATGCCTCACATTGTAAAACAGTAGCAGAATATATGAAATCCATCTAAATAAATAACCACTGTGACCATATTTTTGCAATTATAAAAAGGGAAAGAAACAACCATTGAACCAACAGATAATTGATTTGGCCTAAGGCAACATGGTATAAAAAAATTTGATTCACATGCCTCACATTGTAAAAAAGGGCTAGTGTTGTTGCCAGTCCTAATGAAAAAGCAACTGAATTTCCAACAACCTACTAGGTAGAACTAGGTTGTGGTGCTGCTTTGTTTCTGTGATCACATTGTGGTGCCTGGCACATTTGCCCCATCACTTCGTTACCCCTTTCTCCTGAAATGTTGATTAATTTCCGTTTCGGTTGAGAATGGGGCACTCCTAGGTCAAGAAAATTAGCAAAGGTCATGCCCAATTTTCTTGACCTAGAAGGTGCCCGATTCTCAACCGAAACAAAAATTAATCAGCATGTATCTTGACATCAACCAACTTTCTGGACACATCCCTCGACAACTAGGTTATCTTGAGAACTTAGAGGAGTTGTGGCTTTGCTACAACACACTAACAGGTTCCATCCCAAACTGCCTAGGAAATTTGACCAAACTCACAACCTTGGATCTTGAGAGCAACCAACTTTCTGGACACATCCCTAGAGATCTTGTTCCTTGACAATAACCAACTTTTTGACCAAACTTTTTTCCTATTTAGAGCGAACATGGCCAACAATGATGAGGCCTGCGGTTCGGGCAAGCAATTCTGGGAGCTGTCCCAGGAGATGGAGGAAGAACCTCACCGCTATGAGGACGCCGCGGAAGAAACCGATCCCTACTACACAACCCCTAGCGGCGTCGGGGATGACACCACTGATGGTGCCGCCGAGGATGCCACCACTGATGATGGCAGCACACGCACAGATGGCAGCCAACCGAAGAGGCAATGGAAGGACTGGCGCCCGAACGTGCTCGGCACCGTCAAGGAGGAATTTACTGAAGTGTCCTCCAGTGGGCATCCAACGGCGTCCAAAGAATTAGTCAGTGGGTACTCGGGACAACTCGGGTGCATTCTACGAAGCACCGTCTCGATCAACACCGAGAACCTAAGGCATCGTGACCGAGGGAATTTGTGCAACCTCCTCTTCATGAAGCTGCACGAATGATACAAGTTCCCCGGTGACTTCACAAACACGCGCCTCTCAGGGAATAAAGTGAACAGTGCCGCCCTCACGAAGATGAGCATGGCCCTGGCTACTTGGAGAGCCGCGGTGAAGAGAAGGATTTTAAGAGGTGATAGTTATGAGAAGATCAAGGAGACAAATCCTTTGATCAGCGAAGCTGACTACCGGGAGTTCAAGATCAAGTGCGAGAGCAACGCATCCGCGGAATCAAGTCCGTGGGGGAAAGATATGCGGGACTTGAACTTAGGGGTCCACAAACTCGGTCCCGGCGGTTACAGAGTGGCGAAACCTATATGGGACAAGGAGGACGCGGAGCGTGCCGAGCAAGGCCTACCGCCCCTCTTCGATAAATACCGTGACAAGCAGACTAGGAACTATGTCAGGGCCCGGTACAAGGTGGACCCGGTAACAAAGGAGCTTACCACGGATCCGAAGACCAAGGTGCTTGAGCTTGTTCTGGTAAGGAATACACCCCCGCGTAATTAGCTCCATATGGTTGCATTCTAATTAATGAAGCCAAATTTCTAAATGGTTCACGTTCCTTCCGCGGGACACTGAAAGCAGTAGCGCGGGGTAGTCTCAGAGCTCCCCTTGGGACACCACTTTAAATAGGGCGTTGAACGTAATGAAACACAAGGATAAGTTCAGTAAGCCGTCGCCAGTTGGTCGTGTGGCCGGCAAAGGCTTGTCCACGAAATGGTCAGAATACTATAACGCTGGGCGAAAGGAGAGAAAGACCAGCTCGGAAAGCCAGGAGTGCGAGGTTCAAGAATTCAAGGCACGGGTGGCGCGGATTCCGGAGATAGTCGAAGAGCAAGTGTGAGACCAACTGGGAGCGACGATCACCGCCATTGTGCCTACCTTGATTGAGGGGCTGCAGGCGTGGATTGCGGGCGGCCAACAGGGGCCGCCCCTGATTCCCAGCTTCACGAGCAGCAACTCACACAACGCGCCGGCGGCGGCATTGGTGTCTTCGGCGGAGGCGGCATTGGTGTCTCCGGCGTCGGCGCCAGCATTGGAGCTTAATGCACCTGGGTGTCGGAAGAATACGCCGGTCGGCACCTCTGTAGCAAGCGGCCCCTCTGTCACTTGCATGCCCGCCGTTGGCAGTGTCTTCGAAGGCTTTAGGAGAGGAGACTTGTATATTGTTGATTTCTCTGCAGGACCACAGCCTGCCACTTGTCTACTTGCTAAAGCTTCAGAAGGCTGGCTATGGCATCGACGACTGGGTCATGCTGGCATGAGGAACTTACACACGCTCGTGAAGAAAAAGCACGTCATTGGCATCGAGGGTGTCAAATTCCTCAAAGATCATCTTTGTGGGGCTTGTGAGGCTGGAAAGATGACCAGAGCCAAGCACCCCTCAAAGACTATCATGACTACTTCTCATCCTTTTGAATTGCTTCATATGGATCTCTTTGGCCCTACTCATTATGCCACACTAACAAATGCAGCATCTCTATATGGCTTTGTCATTGTTGATGACTATTCTCGTTACACATGGGTGCATGTCATTACTTACAAAACTGAAGTGCAGGAAGTCTTCAGACGATTTTCCTCAAGGGATTCGACGAATTTTGGTGTGAAGATCAAGCATATACGTAGTGACAATGGGACCGAGTTCAAGAATGATGACTATCTCGATGAACTTGGTATCACTCATGAGCTATCTGCCCCATACACTCCTCAGCAGAATGGCGTTGTGGAGCGCAAGAAGAGGACTCTTGTTGAGATGGCTCGCACCATGCTTGATGAATACAAGACACCTCGTCAGTTCTGGCCTGAGGCAATTGATACTGCATGCCACATCATCAACAGGGTATATCTTCACAAATTCTTCAAGAAGACCTCATATGAACTCCTCACTGACAAGAAACCCAATGTGAGTTATTTCAAAGTCTTCGGTGCTAAATGCTGGATTAGAGATCCTCATCACAATTCTAAATTTGCACCGAAAGCACATGAAGGTTTTATGCTTGGCTACAAAAAGGACTCGCACACCTACAGGGTCTTCAACACCTATCACAACAAGGTTGTTGAAACTGTAGATGTGCGGTTCGATGAAACTAACGGCTTGCAAAGAGAGCACCTACCTCCTGTGCTAGATGAAAAGACGCCTGAGGAAACCATCAAGTTCAAAGCTACTGAGGATGTCATTCCTACTGAAGAATCTGCTGAAGAAATCATTCCAGAACATGAAGAACAGCATGCTGGCGCACCTGAAGAAAATGGCTCTGAAGAAAATGCTGAGCCAAATCAAAGTCGTCAACCTGCTCATCCTCGCGTTGCAAATGAAGTACAGATTGAGAGAATCATCAACGACATCAACGCACCAGATCCTCTGACTCGCTCAAAAGCTTCACATTTGTCTAACTTTTGTGGGCATTTTGCTTTCGTCTCTATCACAGAGCCCACCAAAGTTGATGAGGCATTTCTGGAGCCTGAATGGATTCAAGCAATGCAAGAGGAATTACATCAATTCAAGCTGAACAATGTGTGGGAGCTTGTCAAGCGACCGGACCCATGCAAGCACAATATCATCGGTACCAAATGGATCTACCGCAACAAGCAAGATGAAAATGGCCTAGTGGTGAGGAACAAGGCTCGTCTTGTGGCTCAAGGCTACACACAGGTTGAAGGAATTGATTTCGATGAAACTTTTGCACCTGTTGCTAGACTTGAGGCTATTCGCATATTGCTTGCTTATGCTAACCATCATAATATCATCTTATATCAAATGGATGTGAAAAGTGCATTCCTCAATGGTAAGCTTGAGGAAGAAGTATATGTTGCTCAACCCCCAGGTTTTGAAGATCCTAAGCATCCTGACAAAGTCTTCAGACTCAATAAGGCCCTCTATGGCCTCAAGCAGGCCCCTCGGGCATGGTATGATACTTTGAAGGAATTCCTCATGAAGAAAGGCTTCAAACCCGGTTCACTCGACCCAACTCTTTTCACCAAAACCTATGATGATGAATTATTTGTGTGCCAAATATATGTTGATGATATTATCTTTGGCTGTACTAACCAACATTACAGTGACGAATTTGCTTACATGATGAGTCAGGAATATCAAATGTCCATGATGGGAGAATTGAAATTCTTCTTAGGTCTTCAAATTCGTAAACAACGCAATGGCATCTTCATTTCTCAAGAGAAATACCTCAAGGACGTTCTGAGGAAATTCGCTATGCAAGAATGCAAAGGCGTCAAAATCCCTATGCCCACAAATGGCCATCTATGCACTGATGAAAATGGAATAGACTTCGATCAAAAGGTATACCGCTCCATGATTGGCTCTTTATTGTACCTATGTGCATCTAGGCCGGATATTATGCTTAGTGTTTGCATGTGTGCCCGTTTTCAAGCTACACCGAAGGAATCACACCATAAGGCTGTGAAACATATTCTTCGATATCTAGCTCACACTCCAACACTTGGATTATGGTATCCCAAGGGCTCGGCTTTTGATCTCATTGGATATTCTGACTCTGACTATGCTGGTGATCGTGTGGACCGCAAGTCAACATCAGGCACATGCTATTTCCTCGGACGATCCTTAGTATGTTGGTCCTCGAAGAAGCAGAACTGCGTATCACTCTCTACTGCTGAAGCTGAGTATATTGCTGCTGGTTCTTGCTGTGCTCAATTGCTATGGATGAAGCAAACCCTCAAGGACTATGGCATCAATGTGAAGAATGTGCCACTCTACTGCGACAACGAGAGTGCCATCAAAATTGCTCATAACCCAGTTCAGCACTCGAAGACAAAGCCCATCGAGATTCGTAATCATTTTCTTCGAGATCATGTGTTGAAGGGTGACATCTCTATTGATCCCGTGAAGTCTGAAGAACAGCTAGCGGATATCTTCAGAAAGCCCTTGGATGAGAAGAGATTTAGCAAGTTGCGGTGTGAGCTAAATATCTTAGAATTTCGAATGTCCTTTGAAAAGGACACACATCCTAACACTTATGCAAATTGATGACTTAGATGTGCAACACACGAAGAAACGTTTTTCTTCAATCAATGAAGACTAACCCTCTAAGTGTGAAGAAATTAATGAAGAATTTGATTCTCAGAGCCCTACGACAATTGTACGCGGTGTCTGAAATCATCATTCTTACACGGTGGGTCACGCCACCACAAAAAGTTGAAAATCTTCAAAATTTGAGTTTTTCATCATTGTGCAAATTCTTCAAATTTTCAAATTCTTCAACTTTGCAAAATCTTCACTCTTTCCGACTGTGTTCTTTATTGACTATATATATATTTGAGTTTTCTGTCCTCTACAGCATTCACTTATTGCTAATTCTTCAAGTTGTTTTTCTTCTAAGTGAATGTGATCGGACCCGTTCCCCCTCTATGCTAAACTCAATCCAGTGCGTTCACAAATTCTTCATGTGCGTTCTATTTGAAACCCTTTCAAAGTCTTCACTGTGTCCTTGACACCTGAAGAATTTGCGAACGAAACATTAAAATATTCTTATCTGAATTTTCGGCTTTTGCCGCTCAAACCGTTCCATATCCCTCGATAAGATTTATCTATTCACCCACGATCTAACACGATCTCCACTTCACAGTACGTGGGTGACACATGTTGTTAGGATAAGAAGGGTCAAGGGCACGTTCGTCCATTTTCTTCGGACGAGCAGTTTTTCACCTCTGCTATAAATACCCCTCGCCCTCCTCAGATCTCATTTACCCCGCTCGATCTTACTCCCTCGCTCGAGCTCTTAGACCTAGCGCCGCCGCTACATTCCATTGTCGCCGGTGAGGAAGAGCTTCACTGCCTCGACCTCGTCGCCGTCGTACTCACGCCGGCCGAGGAAATCTTCACTCCGCCGCCGCCGTAGCTGTTTTCCATCGCCAAGTTAGGGCGTGGAAGATCTGAACGGACGAACATCTCCACTGCTACTCTCAGTTCGTCGTGTTCTTCGTCAAGGGTAAATAAAATTTATTTTTACTGCCCTTGTTGATTCTGATGATTTCCACAAAATCTTCAAAAGGTGTTTATTCTTCAACTTTCATGTTCTTAAACACCAACTTGCTTCTGTCCTTGATCAGTTTCTCTAAGCAACGTTTTTCTTCAAGATTCCTCAATTGTGTGGATTTTCAATCTACACAACTCTGGAACCTAAGTCAAAAATGCTTAGTGAAATTCCTCAAGACACCCCTGGTCAAATTCCTCAAACATGATACTTTTGAAAAACTTCTGAGAACGCATATGACCTCTCCAAAATTCTTCGCACCTATATTCTGTTCACAGGTACACATGTCTGCTGCTGAATCACTAGTTTCTCATCAACTTAACTCATTTGCAGCATTTCTCGAAGATAAGTTACACACTTCCTCAGAAACATCCATTGTTCAAAATCCTCTAGTGAAGAAAATGTCTGATGGTAAAAGACCTCAGAAGGGAGGAAAGAGGCCAGAAACAAATACTGCTTTTGAGATCCCTGATGACATCTATGATGAATATTGTACTCCTGATGAAGCAACTCATGGCAAGGAGAACAAAAATTAGCGCAAAGTGCGCATTCAGAAGATTGAGAGGAGATGGGCAAGAGAATGGAGGGAATATCGCTATGTCACTCCCAAGTACATGAAGAAATTCGCTGTTAACCCTCCATGTCCAAGACCTCCATTGGCTCCTGGCCAAGAAGCTGATCCCACTAGCATCAGAAGAGGTGAGGAATTTCCCAAGGAGTGGGCTAAGCGACAAGCCAAGCTGGCCAAAATGGCTAAGGAGGCAGTGAAGAAATTCAATGAAGATTCTGTTGTTCAATATCATTCATGGTATACCTATCAACTACCATGATTTCTTCATGAGGACTTTGGCCAATGCTGCTCTGTCACCTTTTGAGTTGAAGCCTTATGCTCCCTGGATCATGAAGTTCATCAGATCAAGGTCTTCAATTCATTATAAGGCTGACTTTCAAAATCATCTCAGTTATTTGCCCCCTATCGAAGTCCTCAAACGGACTATTTCCTCAGCTGACGAGAAGGGCAAGGCTGCTGTTATTGATGAAGGTACTCGTCCATTGGATGGACAGTTTCACAAAGCTACTTCCTATTCCACCAATGATGACTCTGCAACTCAAGATTCTGCCGCCAAAGCTTCAGAACATCATCCTAAAGCCACAGCTCCGCGTGTGATGACTGATCGTGAACTTCTCCTTAGACTTCATTAGAAAGTTGATCGAAATCACAAGTGGGTCAAGCGTCAGTTTGGTGCAATTCTTCAGAACATGACAGTCACTCAAAATACTGTGAAGAAGAATCACTACTACTTGCATGAAGTCTTTGACCGCACTTGGGCGATTCTGTATAATCTTCATAGTGCTGAAGAACTCAAGGAGATGGGCTTCCAACAGGACTTTGACTGGTCTCAGCCACCTTTGAAGAAATTCAAGAAAGTCAAAGTTCCTCAGCTTGTTGCCAGTTCATATTCTTCATCACGCGAGACGGATGAAGCTGAAGACTTGAACGACACTGCGGCAGGCCCTACCTCAAAGGACGACCCCAACAATGCTGGCGCTCCTCCATCGACATCATGATGACATTCTTCAGGGGCGTTAGTCCTCATTTTTCGTCCCTTTTGGTCATTCAATGACAAAGGGGGAGAAATTTGAGTTAGTCTTCAAGCGGGTCTTATATATGGGCTATATTTCTGTTAAGTTACAACTCTTGCTTTTCTGAGGAGTTTGCTCTGATGAGTTGTAAACTTAAGTCCTATGGTGGTCTGATACTTTTGCTCTCTTTTTTTCCACATGCTATTTCCTCAATACCATAATGCACGCATGCTGAATTTCGTCAAACACCATATCTCATCATGCATTTCAAATTCTTCATATCATATGTTAAATGCGTGTATGAATTTCAAGATATAGGAGGTGATCTCCATGATATTACTCAACAATGTGCATTTGCTATTTCAAAGCAAATTCCTCAAATATGCACATCTTCAGGTGGAGTTCTTCTATATCTTGCAATCAAATTCCTCAATATCAGTATTTACACTTCATATGTTTATCCCCGTTGAAAACTTAACCTATATTGTCATCAATCACCAAAAAGGGGGAGATTGTAAGTGCATCTAGTGCCCCTTAGTGATTTTGGTGTATTGAAGACTTATAGGTTAAGGGACTAACGCGTTTGTGAGTGTACACAGGTCTATAAGTCTATGAGGAGTTTGTTATTTACGATGAATGTCGACCCCTAAAAATGAATGTCTTCAACTAAAGACTTTGAAAGTGAAGAAATTGGTGTGACCCTGAAGACTTGACATTCATGCGAGGATTATGAAGCGTGAAGACTTTTGTTTTTGTAGTTTCATTTTCTTCTTCTTGAGTCATAGGAAACACCGTACTGTTAAAGGGGGTCGAGGTAAAACTAAGGAAAAGTTTCCAAGTGATGCTCAACTCAAAATCCTACACCTACCCAATCCTTTCGAGTGAAGCCATTGGAAATCTCATACAGTTTAGTCAAGTTCTTCAGTGACAGAGACGAAGTTCTTCTGTTCTTTGAGGAATTTGTTCTGACTGAGGAGTTAGGAATTCGCCAGTGCGGATTGCCTACAAGTGAGGAACATGATAGCCCTGAGGAATTTGATACTCAAATATCCGACCGTTGCTGTGCTGCGCGCCAGCTGTCCAAATATCCTACCCACCTAACGGTCATATCATTGAAGGGCATTTATGTCTTATCATGTCGGGTTGCTCCCTAGGCAATAAATAGCCGCCCCATACAACCACTAGCTGGTTGGCTGCTCCGAGAGATAGATTGACACTTGTCATTTAGAGCATCCCATCCTCCGAGGACTTTGAGCGAAAATCATCAAGTGAGGAAAAACCCAAAAGCCCAAACACCTACAAACCCAAAGTGATTGAGCATCACTGAAGAGATTGTTCCTGTGTGGGACCGACGCTTGTTACCTTTGAGGACTGTGCATCCTCCAGACGGTTAGGCGTCATGGTCTAGAGCATCCAAGAGAAAATTGTGGATTGCCGAGTGACCGAGTATGTGAAGGTTTGGAAGTCACCTGAAGACTTACCACGAGTGATTGGGCAAGGTCTGTGTGACCTTAGCTCAAGGAGAATACAGTGAGGACAGTGTGTCCGGGACTGTGTGTCCTCAGGTTTAAATACCTAGCCGCTCTAACCAGACGTACAACTGTCACAGCAGTTGGAACTGGTCTACCAAATCATTGTCTTCACCGGGCTACTGGTTCTATTTCCTCAACCCTTTCATTTCCTCGCATACTTGCTATGTATTTGATCATTACTGTTTGAAGACTTTGACTAAAGACTTTCTCAATTTCCTCAGTTCAATTTCTTCAGTCAGTTTGTCTTCTGCCTGCTTATCCTGTGTTTATGCTACTTGTACTCTGTGCTTGTTTTCATTTCATCATGATGTCTGTGCTACTGCTCTGTTATGTTTGCATCTGAGTACTTATTCCGCTGCTAAGTAGTTCGTCGCTTAGGAATTTCCTCACCTTGAAATTCCTTAGTGACGAATTTGTAAAAATCGCCTATTCACCCCCCCTCTAGTCGATATAACGCACTTTCACATGGCAAGACCGCCGCAACGCTACCGCCGTCAGCTGATCCGGACATGCATATGGCACAGGATCCGGATGATGACGATGGTACATTTACCAACGTCGATAAGTACTTCAACGAACATGGGTACGACGACGAATTCTTGGGGCCTCCTTCTCAAGAACCCAACCCTGCAAAAGACGATCGCGATCTAGCTGGTACCACGGAGAAACCCAATTGCAACAGGCGTCGTCTGGCATTCAGTTCTTAGGAGACGCCTCCAGCTGCCGCCTTCACCGAGCCGCAGATAGCCGAGGTGCAAAATATTATCAGCCCCAACACACTCAAGAAGGTGGTCTCTGAGCAGAACTCGATCCCATTACAGCAGAAGAAGCAGAAGGGATGGAAAAGAAAAAATAACAAGGGTGCGAGCCAGGCAACACCAAGTACGATCCGTGCTCAGGACGGGCCACCTTCACCTAAGGATATCTCGAGGAGGGTGCATGTGGCGGGTAGGCCGATGCTACCGACTAATCTGTTCAATGCTGCAACCGGTGCTATGCGGAGTCTGCATGACAGTGTTCTTTCTTTGGAGAAGCGGCGTCTCTCCGAGAATGATGTGGCATACCCGGTTTTCGTGGCCAAGGTGCCAGAGGGCAAGGGCTTTGTCGATAGCACCATCGGGGGTATGATCGTCCTGCGGTTTGATGACATCTTCGCTATGTTTAACCTTCATCCGTTGCACTACACCTTCATTCGGCTATTTTCGCTCAGTATGGAGATGCGGATCATTAGAGACAAGACCCCGGACATCGTGATAGTCGACCCCTTCTACATGCGTGCCAAGATCTTGGGCAGCGCTGGGGACCGGCAAGTCGCGAGTTCATACCTCGAAGGCGTCATTCTGGCGAACCCAGATAAGGATAACTTCCTCGTGCCTTACTTTCCCGAGTAAGTCATCCCCTCACCGCCCCGTAACATATGATTTCTTAGATTTCGATCATTCTTTTTTTTTCTAACATTCCGTGTTTTGTGCAGTGACACACATTGCACACTCATCCTCTTAAGCCCGAAATATTCCATGGCCACGTATTTCGACTCGGACCGTCAGTCGAAGAAAGACTACACAAATATCAAGAAAGTTCTTGATGATGCTCTCCCCGGCTACGCCAAATCTGGAGGCACCTTCAGGAGGCCAATTTCTAGGTACGGCAAGCACGCGTTCACCCACGTAACGACATTCCCCTGCGTCAAGCAGCCGCCTGGCGGTCAGAAGGATGCCTACTACACCCTCCATCACATGCGGGCGATCGTACGGGACCATAATCACCTTCTGCTACCAACTAATCTCAAAGATTGGGCCGCACGCTTGTCGGCAATCCAGGACGCAGACATCAGACAAGAATTCTTTCGCATCCAGTTGGAGTTTGCGGAAATCATCCATCAAGCTGTCCTTCATACCTCGGGGCAGTTCTACCTCAGATATCAACCGTCCAACAGTGAAATAGAAACAACGCTACAAATGCAGGCTGACAACGACCGCGATTTCATGGCCATCACGATAGACGGCGGCTTCATCCACGCTCCGGTCCCTGAGTCGAGTTGAAAGTAATGATGCTATGTAGTTCTGAAATATCGATTAGCTCATGTTGTAATTAAACTTTAATGAACTTGTATGTCTCTTTAGTTTGGACAGTCGTTCAACTTATATGTAATCGATGCTATTTATTAGTAGGACCATGAATCATGCTATTAATGTGTTGCTTTTCTCTTCCGATCCTTTTGTTGCGTACTTATATATTGCTTATGTATTGTCTGTGAATTGCTACTAACGTTTTGTTTGTCAAGTGCATAGAGATGCCGTCGTATGTCGTCTAGAAGGGTAAGGTTCCCGGAGTCTACGACGACTTGGAGAAGTGTCAGAGACAGGTTCACCATTTCAGCGGTAACAGTTACAAAGGGTACACCACTAGGGCGGAGGCGGAAGCTAGATACGCGCGCTATCTAGCGGGAGAGAGGAGGGAGCGGAGGAGGAACCAGATGAAGACCAGTTTCATCGCGATGATGCTCATCGTGACCGCAGCTCTCTTCTATGTGATGGTAGTTTAGATGATCGATATCGACTTGTAATTTGAAGACAAACTCGCTACTCGCGGTCTCAAGACTTGTAATGTTCTAACTTTGTTCGGTATTTTGAATTCGGAGACTAATATGATGAATTATATTCGGAGACTAATCTTCTATTGTATTCAATAAATATGCTGTTTATATGTTGTGCTGTTTATATTCTGTGCAGTAATGTATTTTGTAACCTGTGCAAATATCAGAAAAGAAAAAAAATAATTCCTAATATTCATAGTAGTGGCGCACCATATTGCACTTTAGTGGCGCACTGAAATAAACACACCAGTGGTGCATTATCTAAAAGTGCGCCATTAGTAACCCAGAGCACAAGGTAAATATGGCCCCCTGGGAGGCATAGTAATGGCGCACTGGTGGACATAGTAATGGCGCACTATGTGGTGCGCCACTATTATCTGGGATACTAGTGGCGCACCAGAGGTGCGCCATTACTATTTGTTACTAGTGGCGTGTTAATACTGGCGCACCTGTAGTGCGCCATTAATAGCAAAAACAGGTGCGCCACTAACAGCCCTTTTTCTAGTAGTGGAGGGGGGTCGTGACCTCCCTCCTCTCCCCCCTACGAGGCCAAGCCTGGAACTAGCCGGAGAAGGCGACGACGCGGCGTGCCGCGGCATCGCATGCGGAGGCCAGTCCGTCACACCCCGTCGCCCCACTATCTATCTTAGGGGTGTGGCTCTAGGGTTGCGTGCGTGCTTGGGTTGGAAAATAGAATAGCCGCACTGCGCTTGTCAACCAAGCGCACTGCGTGCATTAGCGCGAGGCCGAGTAGGGGGGTCAGGGCGGTCGTGACCCTCCTTCCCTTCCCCCAACAAGGCCGAGACTGGAATGAGCCGGAGTAGGCGACGACGCGGCGTGCCATGGCATCGCATGCGGAGGCGAGTCCGTCACACCCCGTCGCCCCACTATCTATCTTAGGGGTGTGGCTCTGGGGTTGCCTGTGTGCTTGGGTTGGAAAACAGAATAGCCACACTGCGCCTGCCAACAAAGCGCACTGCATGCGTTAGCGCGAGGCCGAGCAGGGGGGAGGGTGTCATGAGGCCCCTTCCCTCCCCCCTGCGAGGCCGAGCGTGGAACGAGCTGGAGCAGGCGACAACGCGGCATGCCGCGGCGTCGCAAGAGGAGGCGAGTCCGTCACACCCCGTCGCCCCACTATCTACCTTAGGGGTGTGGCTCTGGGGTTGCGTGCGTGCTTGGGTTGGAAAACAGAATAGCCGCACTGCGCCAGTCAATGAAGCACACTGCGTGCGTTAGCGCGAGGTCGAGCAGGGGGGTCGTGACCCCCCTCCCCTCCCCCCTGCGATGCCGAGCCTGGAACGAGCCAGAGCAGGCGATGACTCGGCGTGCCGCGGCATCGCATGCGGAGGCGAGTCCGTCACACCTCATCGCGCCACTATCTATCTTAGGGGTGTGGCTCTGGGGTTGCGTGTGTGCTTGGGTTGCAAAACAGAATAGCCGCACTGCGCCTGTCAACCAAGCGCACTTCATGAGTTAGCGAGAGGCCAAGCAGCGGGGAGGGGGGTCGTGACCCCCCTCCCCTCCCCCCTGCGAGGCCGAGCCTGGAACGAGCCGGAGCAGGCGATGACGCGGCATGCCGCGGCATCGCATGCGGAGGCGAGTCCGTCACAGCCCGTCGCCCCACTTTCTATCTTAGGGGTGTGGCTCTGGGGTTGCGTCCGTGCTTGGGTTGGAAAACACAATAGCCGCACTGCGCCTGTCAACCAAACCCACTGCGTGCGTTAGCGCGAGGCCGAGCAGAGGGGTCATGACCCCCCTCCCCTCCCCCCTGCGAGGCTGTGCCTGGAACGAGCCGGAGCAGGCGACGATACGGCGTGCCGCGGTGTCGCATTCAGAGGCGTGTCCGTCACACCCCGTCGCCCCACTATCTATCTTAGGGGTTTGGCTCTTGGGTTGCGTGCGTGCTTGGGTTGGAAAAAAGAATTGCCGCAATGCGCCTGTCAACCAAGCGCACTACGTGCGTTAGCGCGAGGATGAGCAGGGGGGTCGTGACCCCCCTCCCCAACCCCCTGCGAGGCCGATCCTGGAATGAGCCGTAGCAGGCGACGACGAGGCGTGCCGCGGCATCACATGCGGAGGCAAGTCCGTCACACCCCATCGCCCCACTATCTATGATAGGGGTGTGGCTCTGGGGTTGCGTGCGTCCTTGTGTTGGAAAACAGAATAGCCGCACTGCGCCTGTCACCCAAGTGCCCTGTCTGCATTAGCGCGGGGCCGAGCAGGGAGGAGGGGGGTCATGACCCCCCTCTCCTCCCCCTGCGAGTCCGAGCCTGGAATGAGCCGGAGCATGCGACAACGCGGCGTGCCGCGGTGTCGCATGCAGAGGCGAATCCGTCACACCTCGTCGCCCCACTATTTATCTTAGGGGTGTGGCTCTGGGGTTGCGTGCGTGCTTGGGTTGGAAAATAGAATAGCCGCACTGCGCCTGTCAACCAAGCGCACTACGTGCGTTAGCGCGAGGCCGAGGAGGGGGGAGGGGGGTCGTGACCCCCCACCCCTCCCCCCTGCGAGGTTGAGTCTGGAACGAGCCGGAGCAGGCGACGATCTGGCATGCCACGGATTTTCACGCGGAGGCGAATCCGTCACACACCGTCGCCCCACTATCTATCTTAGGGGTGTGGCTCTGGGTTGCGTGCGTGCTTGGGTTGGAAAACAGAATAGCCGCACTGCGCCTATCAACCAGGCGCACTGCGTGCATTAGTGCGAGACCGAGCAGGGGGAGGTGGGTCATGACCCCCCTCCCCTCGCCCTTGCGAGGCCGAGCTTGGAACGAGACGGAGCAGGTGACGACGCGGCATCGCATGCAGAGGCGAGTTTGTCACACCCCGTCGCCCCACTATCAATCTTAGGGGTGTGGCTCTAGTGTTGCGTGCATGCTTGGGTTCGAAAACAGAATAACCGCACTGCGCATGTCAATCAAGCGCACTGCGTGCATTAGCGCGAGGCTGAGCAGGGGGGAGGGGTTCCCCCCCCCCTGTGAGGGCGAGCCTAGAATGAGCCGGAGCAGGCGACGACGCGGCGTGCCGCGGTGTCCCATGCGAAGGCGAGTCCGTTATACCCCGTCGCCCCACTATCTATCTTAGGGGTGCGTCTCTAGTGTTGCATGCGTGCTTGGGTTGGAAAACAGAATAGCCGCACTGCGCCTGTCAACCAAGCGCACTATGTGCGTTAGCTCGAGGCCGAGCAGGGGGGAGGGGGGTCGTGGCCCCCCTCCCCTACCCCCTGCGAGGCCGATCCTCGAACGAGCCGGAGCAGGCAATGACGTAGCATGCCGCAGCATCGCATGCGGAGGCGAGTCCATCACACCCCGTCGCCCCACTATCTATATTAGGGGTGTGGCTCTGGGGTTGCGTGCATGCTTGGGTTGGAAAACAGAATAGCTGCACTGCGCCTGTCAACCAAGCGCACTACATGCCTTAGCGCGAGGCCGAGCAGGGGGGAGGGGGGTCGTGACCTCCCTCCTCTTCCCCCTACGAGGCTGAGCCTGGAACTAGCCGGAGCAGGCGAAGACGCGGCGTGCCGCGGCATTGCATGCGGAGGGGAGTCCGTCACACCCCGTCGCACCACTATCTATCTTAGGGGTGTGGCTTTGGGGTTGCGTGCGTGCTTGGGTTGGAAAACAGAATAGCCACACTGCGCCTGTCAACCAAGCGCACCGCGTGCATTAGCGTGAGGCCGAGTAGGGGGTGAGGGGGGTCGTGACCCTCCTTCCCTTCCCCCTGCGAGGCCGAGCGTGGAATGAGCCGGACTAGGCGACGACGCGGCGTGCCGCGGCGTCGCATGCGGAGGCGAGTCCGTCACACCCCGTCGCCCCACTATCTATCTTAGGGGTGTGGCTTTGGGGTTGCCTGCATGCTTGTGTTGGAAAACAGAATAGCCGCACTGCGCCTATCAACCAAGCGCACTGCATGCGTTAGCGCGAGGCCGAACAGGGGGGAGGGCGTCATGACCCCCCTTCCGTCCCCCCTGCGAGGATGAGCGTGGAACGAGCCGGAGCAGGTGACAACGCGGCGTGCCGCGGCATCTCATGTGGAGGCAAGTCCGTCACACCCCGTCGCCCCACTATCTACCTTAGGGGTGTGGCTCTAGGGTTGCGTGCGTGCTTCGGTTGGAAAACAGAATAGCCGCACTGCGCCTGTCAATGAAGCACACTGTGTGCGTTAGCGCGAGGTCGAGCTGGGGGGTTGTGACCCCCTACACTCCCCCCTGCGAGGCCGAGCCTGGAACGAGCCGGAGCAGGCGACGACTCGGGGTGCCATGGCATCGCATGCGGAGGTGAGTCCGTCACATCTCGTTGCCCCACTATCTATCTTAGGGGTGTGGTTCTGGGGATGCGTTTGTGCTTGGGTTGCTAAACAGCATAGCCGCACTGTGCCTATCAACCAAGCGCACTGCATGAGTTAGCGAGAGGCCGAGCAAGGGGGAGGGGGGTCGTGACCCCCCTCCCCTCCCCCCTACGAGGCCGAGCCTGGAACAAGACGGAGCAGGCGATGACGCGGCGTACGACAGCATCGCATGCGGAGGCGGGTCCGTCACACCCCATCGCCCCACTTTCTATCTTTGGAGTGTGGCTCTGGGGTTGCGTCCGTGCTTGGGTTGGAAAACACAATAGCCGCACTGCGCCTGTCAACCAAACCCACTGCGTGCGTTAGCGCAAGGCCAAACAGGGGGGTCATGACCCCCCTCCCCCCTGCGAGGCTGACCTGGAACGAGCCGGAGCAGGCGACGACGCGGCGTGCCGCGGTGTCACATTCAGAGGCGTGTCCGTCACACCCCGTCGCCCCACTATCTATCTTAGGCGTTTGGCTATGGGGTTGCGTGCGTGCTTGGGTTGGAAAACAGAATAGCCACAATGCGCCTGTCAACCAAGCGCACTACGTGCATTAGCGCGAGGACGAGCAGGGGGTCGTGACCCCCCTCCCCTCCCACCTGCGAGGCCGATGCAGGAACGAGCCGTAGCAGGCGACAACGTGGCGTGCCGCGGGGTCACATCCCGTCGCCCCACTATCTATCTTAGGGGTGTGTCAACCAAGCGCACTGCGTGCGTTAGCGCGAGGCCGAGCAGGGGGGAGGGGGGTCGTGACCCCCTCCCCTCCCCCGTGTGAGGCCGAGCCTGGAATCAGCCGAAGGAGGCGACGACGCGGCGTGCCACAGTGTCGCATGCGAAGGCGAGTCCGTTACACCCCATCGCCCCACTATCTATCTTAGGGGTGTGTCTCTAGGGTTGCATGCGTGCTTGGGTTGGAAAACAGAATAGCCGCACTGCGCCTGTCAACCAAGCGCACTGGGTGCGTTAGCGCGAGGCCTAGAAGGGGGGAGGGGGGGTCGTGACCTCCCTGCTCTCCCCCCTACGAGGCCGAGCCTAGAACTAGCCGGAGCCGGCGACAACGCGGCGTGCCGCGGCATCGCATGCGGAGGCGAGTCCGTCACACCCCGTCGCCCCACTATCTATCTTAGGGGTGTGGCTCTGGTGTTGCGTGCGTGCTTGGGTTGGAAAACAAAATAGCCGCACTGCGCCTGTCAACCAAGCGCACTGCGTGCGTTAGCGCGAGGCCGAGTAGGGGGGTCGTGACGCTCCTTCCCTTCCCCCTGCGAGGCCGAGCCTGGAGCGAGCCGGAGTAGGCGACGACGCGGTGTGCCGCGGCGTCGCATGCGAAGGCGAGTCCATCACACCCGTTCGCCCCACTATCTATATTAGGGGTGTGGCTCTGGGGTTGCGTGCATGCTTGGGTTGGAAAACAGAATAGCTGCACTGCGCCTGTCAACCAAGCACACTGTATGCGTTAGTGCGAGGCCGAGCCTGGAACTAGTCGGAGCAGGTGACGACGCGGCGTGCCGCGGCATCGCATGTGGAGGCGAGTCCGTCACACCCCGTCGCCCCACTATCTATCTTAGGGGTGTGGCTCTCGGGTTGCGTGCGTGCTTGGGTTGGAAAACAGAATAGCCGCACTGCGCCTGTCAACCTAGCGCACTGCGTGCGTTAGCGCGAGGCCGAGTAGGGCGGTCAGGGGGGTCGTGACCCTCCTTCCCTTCCCCCTGCGAGGCCAAGCCTGGAACGAGCCGGAGTAGGCGACGACGCAGCGTGCCGCGGCGTCGCATGCGGAGGCGAGTCCGTCACACCCCGTCGCCCCACTATCTATCTTAGGGGTGTGGCTTTGGGGTTTCCTGCATGCTTGGGTTGGAAAACAGAATAGCCACACTGCGCCTCTCAACCAAGCGCACTGCATGCATTAGTGCGAGGCCGAGCAGGGGGGAGGGTGTCATGACCCCCCTTCCCTCCCCCTGCGAGGCCGAGCGTGGAACGAGCTGGTGCAGGCGACAATGCGGCGTGCCGCGGCGTCGCATGCAGAGGCGAGTCCGTCACACCCCGTCGCCCCACTTTCTATCTTAGGAGTGTGGCTCTGGGGTTGCGTCCGTGCTTGGGTTGGAAAACACAATAGCCGCACTGCGCCTGTCAACCAAATCCACTGCGTGCGTTAGCGCGAGGCCAAGCAGGGGGGTCATGACCCCCCTCCCCTCCCCCTTGTGAGGCTGAGCCTGGAACGAGCCGGAGCAGGCGACGACGTGGCGTGCCGCGGTGTCGTATTCAGAAGCGTGTCTGTCACACCCCGATGCCCCACTATCTATCTTAGGGGTTTGGCTCTGGGGTTGCGTGGGTGCTTGGGTTGGAAAACAGAATAGCCGCAATGCGCCTGTCAACCAAGCGCACTACGTGCGTTTGCGCGAGGACGAGCAGGGGGTCGTGACCCCTCTCCCCTCCCCCCTGCGAGGCCGATCCTAGAACGAGCCGTAGCAGGCGACAACGCGTTGTGCCGCGGCGTCACATCTCATCGCCCCACTAACTATCTTAAGGGTGTGGCAACCAAGCGCACTGCGTGCATTAACGCGAGGCCGAGCAGGGGGGAGGGGGGTCGTGACCCCCCTCCCCTCCCCACTGCGACACTACTAGGAAAAGGCTAATTAGTGGCGCACTTGTTTTGGCCATTAATGGCGCACTACAGGTGCGCCACTATCATCACGCCACTAGTAACAAATACTAATGGCGCACCCCTGGTGCGCCATTAGTATACAAGACAATAGTGGCGCACCTGGCAGTGCGCCATTAATATGTCAAACGGTGCGCCATTACTATCTGACTTAGTAATGGCGCACCACATAGAAGTGCGCCATTACTAACAATTTTTTTTCAAAAAAATTTTGACTTAGTAATGGCGCACCACATAGAAGTGCGCCATTACTAACAATTTTTTTTCAAAAAAAATTTCAAGTTTTTTTTCTGACTTAGTAATGGCGCACCACATAGAAGTGCGCCAATACTAACAATTTTTTTTCAAAAATTTTTTTTCAAATTTTTCTTTCGTTTTTTTCTTAATCTCGGGTCACTATGGCTTAATCTCGGATCAATATGCTTAATCTCAAGTCAAATCGCACTAAGTTGCCAAACTTCCCGAAAGGTAACCCATCCTCACACTACTCCAGCCCGAGCATGCTTAACTCCGCAGTTCTATCCAACCCCAGCACCACCTCACTTAACAAGCACTTGTTGATATATCTATCATATCAATCCTATTAAACCTTGTTGATGTCTAGGACTTTGTTCATGTTCATGAGTGCGATGAAATTTTGAAAAAATATTTCAAACTTTCCGGTCATATTACGTATCATATTTTGAAAAAAAAAATCCAAAAAAAATTTCTTCACCTATTTGTTGTCAGTTAAGACACCCTCTTCCTACTCTGCAAACATCAGAAATCTCATGGATGTGAGCTCAGGTAAAATGAAGTTCGGACACATGAAGTCACATGATTGCCATGTAATGTTGGCACAAATCCTCCCGGTGGCCATCAGGAATCTGATGGACAAAGATATATGAAACACACTCATTGAGATCTGTGATTTCTTCAACCAACTATGGCAAGAGGATATTGCAAGAATATTGTCCAACCTAGAAATGTTTTTCCCACCGTCATTTTTTGATGTCATGGTCCATCTCACTGTGCACCTTGTCAACGAGATAAAGTATTGTGGTCCTGTGTTTCTTCGCAACATGTATACCTTCGAGCAGTTCATGGGAATACTGAAGCGCTATTGTCGGTACCGAAACCATCCAGAGGCAAGCATCCTACAAGGTTATACCGCGGAGGAGGTGGTTGAGTTTTGCACCGAATACATGAAACAAAGACCTATAGGTTTGCCCCTCTCTCGCCACGAGGGAAGGCTGAAAGGTAAGCCGATCCTTGCCGGCACGCAAATGGCTGCACCCGGAGAGTTGGCAGAGAAAGCCCATTTGACGGTACTGCTTAACAGCCCAGTTCTCAGCGCTTATGCCAAAGAACACTTGGCGGAGATACGCCAAAGCTTCTTACCAATGGTGCCTTCATCAGATGTGGAGATGAAGGAGCACACTAAGAACTACGCCGAATGGCTGAAGAATCATTTGGCACAAGGATGCATCGATGACATTGCTACGTGGTTGGCACAAAAGCAATCACCTACGGTGTTGACGTACCAAGCATATGACATAAATGGATACACGTTCTACACTGAGGAACGTGATGAGAAGACCTCATATCAGAATAGCTCTGTTTGAATAGAATGCATTTCTGTAGATGAAGCTGATAAAAGGGTACACTATGGAACCATCAAAGAGATTTGGGAGCTTAACTATGTGGAAGTTAAGGTGGCATTATTCAGGTGCGCATGGATCCCTCCTGGTCATGTAAAGGTTGTTGATTACAGGAAGACCTGTGTTAACAGGACAACGATGGCATATCACGCAGACCCGTTCATTCTTGCCAGCGATGCTACACAGATTTTCTATGCGGAAGACCCCTTGCATAAGAACTGCCATGTAGTGATGCATGGGAAGAGGAGGGTACTGGGTGTCGAGGATGTTGCCGATGAGGACGACTACGATGAATTTGCTGAGTTGCCAGCCAAGGGATCACACACCCATCTAACAGAGAAGCGTAAAATCATCAGAAAACCCAAGTTCATTTGGGGTCAATGTAATGATCCCAGTTCCCCCATGTACATGGGAATTAAGCCGTAAGACTAGTCTTTATGCCTACCCTGCAACTTAATTCGTTCAATTTAGAACTGTCGCATGTACTGAATTTTTTAGTTATGCCCGGTTTTCTGTTGATGCAAGAACCGTTAATATGTTGACCTTGATATGCTGTCAGCTCAGGCAATGAATATGAACTGTTTATTATTATTATTATTATTATTATTATTATTATTATTATATCATAGAGGTAGCACACTCAATTGATCTCACTCCAGTATGTGTGAACAAAAGATATGCAATCTGGTTTGCGAATAGCACACGTTTCGTTCATGAAAGCCGTGTGCCGACCAAACCCCGTGCGTGATCTGAGTCGTGCTTTCTAATTGGCTAGAACCCAAACCCCACGGATCGTACGTCTGCACCGTTGGATGCTTCCAGATCGAACGGCAATCCTCATCCCTTTCGACAGCAAATGCAGTTCCAGTTGTAATTTTATTTTTATGCACAAAATGCACGTTAAACTCAAAAAATGTCTTAAATATAGCTAACGATACCTGAAATGCGCTAGAAAAGCATACCCGTGGTATAATGGTGATTGCGTACCATGGAAATTTTTGTGAGGCCAAACGATGAAATCACCGGCCACTGGAGTTTGAATTGACACGTCTCCTTTTGGAAACCATGATCCTTCATGTGAGATGCTCCGATTTGGAAGGCACGATCATCAAAACTTGTGCCAATTTTTTTCCATGGGGTCGTGAGAGCAAGCCACGGGCACACATCGATTTTGATGATGTCCGGACTCCATCTGAATTTCCTGTAATTAAAATACCAATTAGGCCTACGCAAGTGGCCGCACCTCGCGGCCGAAATGTTTGAAACTTCTCCCCGCTTCTCGGACAAACAGATGAAAACTCGCAAAGCGACGCACAAATGATTTGTACACCTTCTTTGCTAAGGCTGGCCATAGTGGGGGTATCATAGCCGGTATCATGCACTCGGGAATAGCAAATATGATGATGTGGCAAGGAATTAAAGAAGGGAGAATGGGTTAGAGTAACATAGGTAGATACCGTAACACAATAAATGCTATACTACTTTGTGTCATTCATGGCCATAAATACGGTCATCTATGATACCACACACTATGAAGATACATAGTATCATACACTAGTACCATATGCATGATACTAGTATATGATACTCCCCACTATAAGGCAACCATAGTGGTGGTATCATAGCCGGTATCATGCAATTGGAAATAGCAAGTATGCTGATGTGGCAAAGAATTAAATAAGATAGAGAGGGTTAGAGTAACATATAGGTAGATGCCATATCATGTTAAATGCGATGCTAATTTGTGTCATGCATGGCAATAAATATGACCATCTATGATACTACTCTATTATACTATGCACTATAATTAAAGGTAGTATCATACACTAGTATCATATGCATGATACTAGTATATGATACTCTCCACTATGAGTAGCCTAAGTATAGCCTAACTAAAACACCCACATGTAGTTGTAGTAGGGTTTTGACTTTATATGCACTAAATGCAAGGTAAGTGCAAAAAATGACTTAAACATAGCATACGAGACCTGAAATGGGCCAGAAAATCAAACCAAGGGTATATCCGTGATTGTTTACCATGATTTTTTTCAAGGCAGAACGATGTAGTCACTGACTATTTGGAGTCCGAAGTGCCACGTCTCCTTTTGGAAACTATGATCCTTCTTGTGAGATGCTCCGGTATGGAAGGTGCGAGCACCAAAACTGGTGCCAAACTTTACCAAATTTTTTCCATGCGATCGTGAGAGCACGCCACAGTGACACAATGATTTTCGTTATTTCCGGACTCTATATGCATTTCCTGTAATTAAAAAACCAACAAGGCCGACGCCTGTGGCCGCACCCTGCGGTCGAACTGTTTGAAGTTCTTTCCCGTTTCTCAGACAATGAATGAAACACTACTAGGAAAAGGCTAATTAGTGGCACACCTGTTTTGGCCATTAATGGCGCACTACAGGTGCGCCACTATCATCACGCCACTAGTAACAAATACTAATGGCGCACCCCTGGTGCGCCATTAGTATACAAGACAATAGTGGCGCACCTGGCAGTGCGCCATTAATATGTCAAACGGTGCGCCATTACTATCTGACTTAGTAATGGCGCACCACATAGAAGTGCGCCATTACTAATAATTTTTTTTCAAAATTTTTTCAAAATTTTTTTCCAAATTTTTTTTTTCTGACTTAGTAATGGCGCACCACATAGAAGTGCGCCATTACTAACAATTTTTTTTCAAATTTTTTTCTGACTTAGTAATGGCGCACCACATAGAAGTGCGCCATTACTAAGAATTTTTTTTCAATTTTTTTTTAAATTTTTCTTTCGTTTTTTTCTTAATCTCGGATCACTATGGCTTAATCTCGGGTCAATATGCTTAATCTCAAGTCAAATCGCACTAAATGGTCAAACTTCCCGGAAGGTCACCCATCCTCACACTACCCCAACCCGAGCACGCTTAACTTCGCAGTTCTATCCAACCCCAGCACCACCTCACTTAACAAGCACTTGTTGATATATCTATCATATCAATCCTATTAAACCTTGTTGATGTCTAGGACTTTGTTCATGTTCATGAGTGTGATGAAATTTTGAAAAAATATTTCAAACTTCCCGGTCATATTACGTATCATATTTTGAAAAAAAATTCCAAAAAAAAAAATTCGAAACCATTTTTTTTCTGTTACTAGTGGCGCACCTAGCAAATGGTGCGCCACTAGTAAGTTTGAATTTTTTTCCATTTTCCCCCCTCTAGATCTTAAAAGCCTCGTATCTTTCGTTCTGTTAGATTTTTGGGGATTCTGAAAATGTTCAATGGGTGTCCCCCGTTGAATTCGGATGTAACTTTTCGAGTAGATGATTTTTCATATAAAAAACTTTTTCATCGGAGTTCGTATGCAAAAGTTATGCCCATTTTACAAATTCTCGAGAGATTTTGCAAAAAAGTCGAAAATTCATGTTTGTAAATTTTCCTAACAACTAGACCACATATCACATGGGAATCTTATTTTCTTTTATTTTTTGACATTTCTATCATTTTCTTTTATTTTTTTTGAAACTGAAAAGGCGGTCCACTGGGGGTGCATTTGGTGAATTTTTTGTAAGACTCAGAAAGTTAGTAATGGCGCACCACTTTTCCAATGCGCCATTAGTAACCCTAGTTACTAATGGCGCACCTGTTACGTGGTGCGCCATTACTAGTTTTGCAAAAAAAAAAAATTGTTAGTAGTGGCGCACCGTGGTTGTGGTGCGCCATTACTAGTTTGAACTAGTAATGGCGCACTGTACCCAGGTGCGCCATTACTTGTTTTGAAAAAAAAAGTTAAAAAAAATTTGTTAGTAGTGGCGCACATAGTTTGTGGTGCGCCATTACTAGTTAAAACTAGTAATGGCGCACTGTGCCCTAGTCCGCCATTAATAGTTTTGGTGCGCCATTAGTAATGAGGACACTAATGGCGCACCTGTATCTGGTGCGCCACTGCTATATAGCAGTGGCGCACCACATACATGGTGCGCCATTAATGTTCGTATTAGCTATAGCCCTTTTCCTAGTAGTGCGAGGCCGAGCCTGGAATGAGCCGAAGGAGGTGACGACGTGGCGTGCCGCGGTGTTGCATGCGAAGGCAAGTCCGTTACACCCCGTCGCCCCACTATCTATCTTAGGGGTGTGTCTCTAGGGTTGCATGCGTGCTTGGATTGGAAAACATAATAGCCGCACTGCGCCTGTCAACCAAGCGCACTGCGTGCGTCAGCGCGAGCCCGAGCTAGGGGGAGGGGGGTCGTGACCTCCCACCTCTCCCCCTTACGAGGCCGAGCCTGGAACTAGCCGGAGCAGGCGACGACGCGGCGTGCCGTGGCATCGCATGCGGAGGCGAGTCCGTCACACCCCGTCGCCCCAGTATCTATCTTAGGGGTGTGGCTCTGGGGTTGCGTGCATGCTTGGGTTGGAAAACAGAATAGCTGCACTACGCCTGTCAACCAAGCACACTGCATGCGTTAGCACGAAGCAGAACAGGGGGGAGGGCGGTCGTGACCTCCCTCCTCTCCCCCCTACGAGGCCGAGCCTGGAACTAGCCGGAGCAGGCGACGACGCGGCGTGCCGCGGCATCGCATGCGGAGGCGAGTCCGTCACACCCTGTCGCCCCACTATCTATCTTTGGGGTGTGGCTCTGGGGTTGCGTGCGTGCTTGGGTTGGAAAACAGAATAGCCGCACTGCGCCTGTCAATCGAGCGCACTGCGTGCGTTAGAGCGAGGCTGAGTAGGGGGGTCAGGGGGGTCGTGACCCTCCTTCCCTTCCCCCTGCGAGGCCGAGCCTGGAACGAGCCGGAGTAGGCGACGACGCCGCGTGCCGCGGCGTCGCATGCGGAGGCGAGTCCGTCACACCCCGTCGCCCCGCTATCTATCTTGGGGGTGTGGCTCTGGGGTTTCCTGCGTGCTTGGGTTGGAAAACAGAATAGCCAAACTGCGCCTGTCAACCAAGTGCACTATGTGCGTTAGCGCGAGGCCGAGCAGGGGCGAGGGTGTCATGACCCCCCTCCCCTCCCCCCTGCGAGGCCGGGCCTGGAACAAGCCGGAGCAGGCAATGACTCAGCGTGCCGCGGCATCGCATGCGGAGGTGAGTCCGTCACATCTCGTCGCCCCACTATCTATCTTAGGGGTGTGGCTCTGGGGTTGCGTGTGTCCTTGGGTTGTAAAACAGAATAGCCGCACTGCGCCTATCAACCAAGCGCTCTGCCTGAGTTAGCGAGAGGCCGAGCAGGGGGGAGGGGGGTCGTGACCCCCGTCCCCTCCCCCCCTGCGAGGCCGAGCGTGGAACGAGCCGGAGCAGGCGATGATGCGGCGTGCCGCGGCATCGCATTCGGAGGCGAGTCCGTCACACCCCGTCGCCCCACTTTCTATCTTAGGGGTGTGGCTCTGGGGTTGCGTCCGTGCTTGGGTTGGAAAACACAATAGCCGCACTGCGCCTGTCAACCAAACACACTGCGTGCGTTAGCGCGAGGCCGAGCAGGGGGGTCATGACCCCCCTACCCTTCCCCCTGCGAGGCTGAGCCTGGAACGAGCATGAGCAGGCGACGATGCGGCGTGCCGCGGTGTCGCATTCAGAGGCGTGTGCGTCACACCCCGTCGCCCCACTATCTATCTTAGGGGTTTGGCTCTGGGGTTGCGTCCGTGCTTGGGTTGGAAAACAGAATAGCCGCAATGCGCCTGTCAACCAAGTGCACTGCGTGCATTAGCGCGGGGCCGAGCAGGGAGGAGGGGGGGTCGTGACCCCCTTCCCCTCCCCCTGCGAGGCTGAGCCTGGAACGAGCCGGAGCAGGCGACGACGCGGCGTGCCACGGCATCGCATGCAGAGTCGAATCCGTCACACCCCGTCGCCCCACTATCTATATTAGGGGTGCGGCTCTGGGTTGCGTGCGTGCTTGGGTTGGAAAACAGAATAGCCGCACTGCGCCTGTCAACCAAGCGCACTGCGTGCGTTAGTGCGAGGCCGAGCAGGGGGGAGGTGGGTCATGACCCCGCTCCCCTCGCCCCTGCGAGGCCGAGCCTGGAACGAACCGGAGCAGGTGACGATGCGGCATCGCATGCGGAGGCGAGTCTGTCACACCCCGTAGCCCCACTATCTATCTTAGGTGTGTGGCTCTGGTGTTGCGTCCGTGCTTGGGTTCGAAAACAGAATAACCGCACTGCGCCTGTCAACCAAGCGCACTGCGTGCATTATCGCGAGGCCGAGCAGGCGGGAGGGGGGTCGTGAACCCCTCCCCTCCCCCCTGCGAGGCCGAGCCTGGAACGAGCCGGAGCAGGCGACGACGTGGCGTGCCATCGCGTCGCATGCGGAGGTGAGTCTGTCACACCCCGTCGCCCCACTATCTATCTTACGGGTGTTGATCTGGGGTTGCATGCGTGCTTGGGTTGGAAAACAGAATAGCCGCACTGCGCTTGTCAACCAAGCGCACTGCGTGTGTTAGCGCGAGGCCGAGCAGGGGGGAGGGGGTTCATGACCCCCCTCCCCTTCCCCCTGCGAGGCCGAGCCTGGAACGAGCCGGAGCAGGCGACGACGCGGCGTGCCGCGGCATCGCATGAGGAGGCGAGTCCGTCACCCCCCGTCACCCCATTATCTATCTTAGGGTTGTGGCTCTGGGGTTGCGTGCATGCTTGGGTTGGAAAACAGAATAGCCGCGCTGCGCCTGTCAACCAAGCGCACTGCGTGCATTAGCGCGAGGCCGAGCAGGGGGGAGGGGGGGTCGTGACCCCCCTCTCCTCCCCCCTGCGACGCCGAGCCGGGAACGAGCCGGAGCAGGTGACGAAGCGGTGTGCCGCGGCGTCGCATGCGGAGGCGAGTCCGTGACACCCCGTCACCCTACTATCTATCTTAGGGGTGTGGCTCTGGGGTTTCGTGCGTGCTTGGGTTGGAAAACAGAATAGCAGCACTACGCCTGTCAACCAAGCGCATTGCGTGCATTAGCGCGAGGCCGAGCAGGGGGGCCAGGGGGGTCCTGACCCCCCTCCCCTCCATCCTGCGAGGCCGAGCCTGGAACGAGCTGGAGCAGGCGACGACATGGCGTGATGTGGCATCACATGCGAAGGCGAGTCCGTCACACCCCATCAATCCACTATCTATCTTAGGGGTGTGGCTCTGGGGTTGCCTGCGTGCTTAGGTTGGAAAACAAAATGGCCACACTGCGCCAGTCAACCAAGCGCACTACGTGCGTAACCGCGAGGCTGAGCTGGGGGGAGGGGGGTCGTAACCCCCACCCCCACCCCCCTGCGAGGCCGAGCCTGGAGCGAGCCAGAATAGGCGACGATGTGGCATGCCGCGGCGTCGCATGCGGAGGCGAGTCCGTCACACCCCGTCGCCCCACTATCTATCTTAGGGGTGTGGCTCTTTGGTTGCGTGCGTGCTTGGGTTGGAAAACACAATAGCCGCACTGCGCCTGTCAACCAAGCGCGTTGCATGCATTAGCGCGAGGACGAGCAGGGGGAGGGGGTCGTGACCCCCCTCCCCCTACGAGGCCGAGTCTGGAACGAGCCAGAGCAGGTGACGATGTGGCGTGCCGTGGTGTCGCATGCGGAGGCGAATCCGTCACACCCCGTCGCCCCACTATCTATCTTAGGGGTGTGGCTCTGGAGTTGCGTGCATGCTTGGGTTGGAAAACAGAATAGCCGCACTGCACCTATCAACAAAGCGCAGTACGTGGGTTAGCGCGAGGCCGAGCAGGGGGGAGGGGGTCGTGACACCCTCCCCAACCCCCTACGAGGTCGAGCCTGGAACAAGCCGGAGCAGGCGACGACGCGTCGTGCCGCGGCGTCGCATGCAGAGGTGAGTCTGTCACACCCCATCGCCCCACTATCTATCTTAGGGGTGTGGCTCTGAGGTTACGTACGTGCTTGGGTTGGAAAATAGAATAGTCGCACTGCGCCTGTCAACCAAGCGGACTGCGTGCATTAGCGCGAGGCCGAGCAGGGGGGAGGGGGGGTCATGACCCCCTCGCCTCCCGCCTGCGAGGCCGAGCCTGTAACGAGCCGGATCAGGCAACGACGTGGCATGCCGCAGCGTCGCATACGGAGGCGAGTCCGTCACACCCCGTCGCCCCACTATCTATCTTAGGGGTGTGGCTTTGAGGTTGCGTGCGTGCTTGGGTTGGAAAACAGAATAGCCACACTGCGCTGAGCCTGGAACGAGCCGGAGCAGGCGACGACGCGGCGTGTCGCGGCGTCGCATGCGGAGGCGAATCCGTCACTCCCCGTCGCCCCACTATCTATCTTAGGGATGTGGCTCTGGGGTTGCGTGCGTGCTTGGGTTGGAAAACAGAATAGCTACATAGCGCCAGTCAACCAAGCGCACTGTGTGCGTTAGCATGAGGCCGAGCTGGGGGGAGGGGGTCGTGACCCCCCTCCCCTAGCCCCTGTGATGCTGAGCCTAGAACAAGCCGGAGCAGGCGACGACGTGGTGTGCCGCGGCGTCGCATGCGGAGGCGAGTCTGTCACACCCCGTCGCCCCACTATCTATCTTAGGGGTGTGGCTCTGAGGTTGCGTGTGTGCTTGGGTTGGAAAACTGAATAGCCACACTGCGCCTGTCAACCAAGCGCACTGCGTGCGGTAGTGCGAGGCCGAGCAGGGGGGTCGTGTGTGGCACCCTGGCTTAGAGAACCGGTTTACCATTGTTTCCAACCCAGAGATCATGTCTTCTGGAAACACTCAACAACTTGGAATAGAACAGAACTAATCTTTATTGATAAACTTCGGGTATAAGCTCATATTTAACATTGATAGCGAGGCCAAAAGCACACCCGGTGCTACGATAATATCTGCATTATTTATGCAACCTAGCAAGGCCTCGGTACTACTGGAAAACTCTATGGCGTAGCAGAACATGGCCGAAACTCCATCCACATGGACACTGCTGGGACACAGCCTAGTTAGCGTAGCATGAACCATCGGGACCTCCATCCACGGCTTCTCCTGCATCTGGCATGATACGCTAGGTGAGTACTTTGAATGTATTCGCAAGCTCACGACAACCAAATAATGCAGCAAACAGTAGCATGGCAAGTAACATGTTAAATTCTTAAGTGATTCACTTACTGTCAACAATTACCAACTTACTCTCTTCCGGGTTGTCCCACAACCCTCGGAATACTCATAAGTCACCGAGTACTTCCGATCATAAGATGAGTTCTTCCATTATTATCACTATTACGGTTGACCACCTAGTGAGGTCTGGACGGGCCGTCCAATACAGTGGATGCGGCTATTCGAATAGATTTTACACTCTACAGAGGTTGCACACTTTACCCATGCCATGGAGTACCCGGCCTCATACTTAATACATGCTCCCATTCGGGTGGACCGGAGTTACTCCAACGAAACCCGCCTGACCCGTGACCCTCCCATCGTACCACCGGCAATCATTCTCCCCTGCAGTCAAGCCCTGGGTGGCCCCTGTATCACCTCGTGACACCTGCCACCGTCGTGGCCAAACTAAACTATCCCAAATGGGGACGCCGGCACAATACTCAATTGGGCTCACAGGGTTATCGCCGTCTACCTGATCAGGGTAGCACACACACATAAGCCTCCCTATATGGAGGTACCGGTGAAAGAGCACGGAGCCAAACCAAGTCAAGGCCGTCCCATACTGGCAAATGTGGTTGCACGAATAAGCCCGGACAAGTGACTCAAGATCAACCGACTAGGTTCATTTAGCGAGTATAATGGTTCATTGTAATAACTTATGATAACAGCAACTAGGCATTTGAAATTAACTTCTATGAATTATTATATAGCAAGTAAATGGAAGTAAATCATTTAAATATGCAATGCTATTGAAATGCTTCATGAAATGGGTGTCCTGGTTTGCCTTGCTCTGTTGGGTTGCTCAAAAACTCCTGGTCTTCAAAACCACCAAAGTTCCCTTCTGAAAATATTTTAAAACATCAATTTAAAATGTCACATATCACTGTTTTGTCTACCAAAAATTCTGTGAGTATGAGAAAAATACCAAATTTTACCATAAATTAGAGGAGCTCAAGACAAACCAAATGCAAAAAGAATCAATTGATTTGGACTTAAGGATAAAAAGTTATTAACAGACAAAGTTTCGGGTCAACTCTGGAAATAAATAGAAAATAGAAAAACCTGACAGGGGCCACGTCGTAGGCGTAAAGTGGAGAGGCATCTCCACTTCCCGCTTCGCGCGCGCGGCTAAGCCGCTGACGGGTAGGCCCCACAACTGGGTTTAAATGGGAGAGAGAGAGAACAGAGAGGAGCGGAGCTCCGGCGATCGTCGCCGGCGATACGGGTGGCGGCGAGGTTGGGAGAGAGTGGGGATGGGCCGAGCTCACCAAGGCGATCACGCACGTACCTGTAGGTCAGCAAGATATGGCCGGACGGTATCGTCCCATTCTTCTCCGGCGGCGGCGGCGCTCGGGTGTCATCGGACACGGCGGTTCCGACGATGATTTGCTCTGGCAGAAGGTCGGGCGTGACCAGGAGAATGAGCTGAGCTCGTTGGAAGAGTTGATGGAGCCTGGGAAGGAGTGGAACGGCGAGGCGACGGGGATTGGGTGGCAGCGGATCTCCGGTGAGGTTCGAGGCCAGAGGGCCTCTCGGCCATGGCTCGCTGCTCGGGAGGACGATTGTGTGGTGGTGGAGTGGAGTGAGGAGCTCGGCGTGGCTGGCCATGGCCTTTTATAGGTGGGAGTCAAGCTTGGGCGAGCTCTCCGGAAACGGCGAGGTGCGGGACATGTCGCTGGTGCCAGGACGCCACGCTGGCAGGCCGGTAGCGGGCGACGAGACGGGAAAGGGCAGGAGGAGTAATGGCGGTCGGTGGTGGCTAGTGGAGTAAGACGACGAGCCGTAGAGTCACAGTGGCCGCATGGGCGCCACAGTGCCCGAGTGTGTGGCAGCCGTCGGGGGGGAATTCCGGTGAGGGAAAGCTGCGGGAGAGAGTTACGTGGACGTCATCGGCGATGTCTGCACCCCAGGACACGAAATGGCAGTGCGAGGCCTCTGGAACGATCTCGACCGATGTCGGCAAGATGCAGAGCACGCGTACTAGCATGCCAGTACTGTGATCACCACGGGGTCCGGCGCGTGGAGGCCGGCCAAGTCCAGTGCACCATGTCTAGGGTGTTCTCCTTTGGTCATCTAGCCCCCGTGTGCCTCTGGTTTGGCTTGGTTCACCCTGCTGTGAAGTGTAGCTTCGGCTACAGTTTCTGATAGCAAATTTGAGAGAGATCTAGATGAGTGATGAGCTGGAGCTGGAGCCAGTAGAGATGTCTGGGGTGATCCACTTTGGAAGGACTACAAGATGACCAAATTTGAAAGAATTTGGAAAGGTTTTGGATATAGTTCACGTGTAGACCACTTTACTGGTCCAGAAACTAGATCAGCTTGGTTCACTCACATGGTTGATCTGCTGAAGCTGAAATTTGGTATGTGGGAGTAATTTGAAGTGTAGAAGATGCCATAAAAATTTTATGGCCATTGGATACCTCTAGCTGGTACTTCCTTCACAGAGGTCCCAAAAATGCAGCAACTTGGCAGAGCCTTGTAGCTAAAAAGTTACATTGGCCAAGGTGATATTTTTGGATATTGTGGCTAGATAGGTTCCCTAGTATCTCAGGGAATTTATTTGGGAGTTTCTGAGTTAGGAAAATAGAGGTTGCTTCACAAATGGCCAATTCTGACCAGAAAGAAAATAATTATTTTGGCCAAAATTTTATATTGGACAATGGAATGTTTTTGAAGATTATGAGGTTATATGATGATAAGAAGGTGTGCATGGGTTTGGGATCTTTATGATCATCAGAGCTGTATGTTGCTTCACAACCCATAGTGATGGCATTAGCGTGAGGCCGAGCAGGGGGGGTCGTGACCCCCTCCCCTCCCTCCTGCGAAGCCGAGCCTGGAACGAGCCGGAGAAGACGACGACATGGCGTGATGCGGTGTCGCATGCGTAGGCGAGTCCGTCACACCCTGTCGCCCCATTATCAATCTTAGGGGTGTGGCTCTGGGGTTGCGTGCGTGCTTGGGTTGGAAAACAGAATAGTCGCACTGCACCTGTCAACCAAGCGCACTGTGTGCGTTAGTGCGAGGCCGAGCAGGGGGGTCGTGACCCCTCCCCTTCCCCCTTCGAGGCCGATCCTGGAACAAGCCGGAGCAGGCGACGACGCGGCGTGCCGCGGCGTCGCATGCGGAGGCGAGTCCGTAACACCCCGTCGCCACACTATCTATCTTAGGGGTGTGGCTCTGGGGTTGCGTGCATGCTTGGGTTTGGAAAATATAATAGCCGCACTGTGCCTGTCAACCAAGCGCACTACATGCGTTAGCGCGAGACCAAGCAGGGGGGAGGAGGCCCCCAGCGAGGTCGAGGCTGGAAGGAGCCAGAGCAGGCAACGACGCGGTGTGCCGCAGCGTCTCATGCGGAGGCGAGTCCGTCACACCCCGTCGCCCCACTATCTATCTTAGGGGGTGGCTCTGGGTTGCGTGCGTGCTTGGGTTGGAAAACAGAATAGCTGCACTGCGCCTGTCAACCCAGCGCACTGCGTGCGTTAGCGCGAGGCCGAGCAGGGAGGGAGGGGGGTCGTGACCCCCCTCCCCTCCCTCCTGCGAGGCCGAGCCTAGAACGAGCCGGAGCAAGCAACGACGCGGCGTGCCGCGGCATCGCACGCGGAGGCGAGTCCGTCACCCCCCGTCACCCCACTATCTATCTTAGGGGTGTGGCTCTGGGGTTGCGTGCGTGCTTGGGTTGGAAAACAGAATAGCCGCACTGCACCTACCAACCAAGCGCACTATGTGCATTAGCGCGAGGCCGAGCAGGGGGGAGGGGGGGTTGTGACCCCCTCCCCTCCCCCCTACGAGGCCGAGCCTAGAATGAGCCGGAGCAAGCGACGACGCGGCGTGCCGCGGCTTCGCATGCGGAGGCGACTTTGTCACACCCCGTCGCCCCACTATCTATCTTAGGGGTGTGGCTCTGGGGTTGCGTGCGTGCTTGGGTTGGAAAACAGAATAGCCGCACTGCGCCTGTCAACCAAGCGCACTGCGTGCATTAGAGCGAGGCCGAGCTGGGGGGGTCGTGACCCCCTCCCCTCCCCCCTGCGAGGACGAGCCTGGAACGAGCTGGAGCAGACGATGATGTGGCGTGCCGCGGCGTCGCATGCGGAGGTGAGTCCGTCATACCCCGTCGCCCCACTATCTATCTTAGGGGTGTGGCTCTGGGGTTGCGTGCGTGCTTGTGTTGGAAAACAGAATAGCCGCACTGCGCCTGTCAACCCAGCGCACTGCATGCGTTAGTGCGTGGCCGAGAAGGAGGGTCATGACCCCCTACCCTCCCCCCTGCGAGGCCGAGCCTGGAACGAGCCGAAGCAGGCGACGACGCGGCGTGCCGCTGCGTCGCATGCGAAGGCGAGTCCGTCACACCCCGTCGCCCCACTATCTATCTTAGGGGTGTGGCTCTGGGGTTGCGTGCGTGCTTGGGTTGGAAAACAGAATAGCGGGCTGCGCCTATCAACCAAGCGCACTGCATGCGTTAGCGTGAGGCCGAGCAGGGGGGTGGGGGGTCTTGAACCCCCTCCCCACCCCCTGCGAGGCCGAGCCAGGAACGAGCCGGAGCAGGCGACGAGGCAGCGTGCCGCAGCGTCGCATGCGGAGGCAAGTCCGTCAAACCCCGTCGCCCCACTATCTATCTTAGGCGGTGGCTCTGGGGTTGCGTGCGTGCTTGGGTTGGAAAACAGAATAGCCACACTGCGCCTGTCAACCAAGCACCCTGCGTGAGTTAGCGCAAGGCCGAGCAGGGGGAGGGGGGTCTTGACCCCCCTCCCCTCCCCCCTGCAAGGCCGAGCCTGGAACGAGCCAGAGCAGGCGACGACGCGGCGTGCCGAAGCGTCGCATGCGGAGGAGAGTCCGTCACAACCCGTCACCCCACTATCTATCTTAGGGGTGTGGCTCTGGGGTTGCATGTGTGCTTGGGATGGAAAACAAAATAGCCGCACTGCGCCTGTCAACCAAAGCGCACTGCGTGCGTTAGTGCGAGGCCGAGCTGGGGGGAGGGGGTTGTGACCCCCCTCCCCTCCCCCCTGCGAGGCCGAGCCTGGAACGAGCCGAAGCAGACGATGACACGGCGTGTCGCGGCGTCGCATGCGGAGGCGAGTCCGTCACACCCCGTCGCCCCAGTATCTATCTTAGGGGTGTGGGTCTGGGGTTGCGTGCGTGCTTGGGTAGGAAAGCAGAATAGCTGCACTGCGCCTGTCAACCAAGCGCACTACGTGCGTCAGTGCGAGGCCGTGCATGGGGGAGGGAGTCGTGACCCCCCTCCCCTCCTCCCTGCGAGGTCGAGCCTGGAACGAGCCGGAGCAGGCGACGACATGGCGTGCCGCGGCATCACATGTAGAGGCGAGTCCGTCACACCTCGTCGCCCCACTATCTATCTTAGGGGTGTCACTCTGGGGTTGTGTGCGTGCTTGGGTTGGAAAACAGAATACCTGCGCTGCGCCTGTCAACCAAGCGCACTACATGCGTTAGCGCGAGGCCATGCAGGGGGGAGGGTGTCGTGACCCCCCTCCCCTCCCCTTGCGAGGCTGAGCCTGGAACGAGCCGTAGCAGGCGACGAGGTGGCGTGCTGCGGCGTCTCATGCGGAGGCGAGTCCGTCACACCCCGTCGCCCCACTATCTATCTTAGGGGTGTAGCTCTGGGGTTGCATGCGTGCTTGGGTTGGAAAACAGAACAGCCGCACTGCGCCTAACAACCAAGTGCACTGCGTGTGTTAGCGCGAGGCCGAGCAGGGGGGAGGGGGGTCGTGACCCCCCTCCCCACCCCCGACGAGGCCGAGCCTGGAACGAGCCGGAGCAGGCGACGATGTGGTGTGCCGCGGCGTCGCAAGCGGAGGCGAGTCCGTCAGACCCCATTGCCCCACTATCTATCTTAGGGGTGTGGCTCTGGGGTTGCGTGCGTGCTTGGGTTGGAAAATAGAATAGCCACACTGCGCCTGTCAACCAAGCGCACTGCGTGTGTTAGCGCGAGGCCGAGCAAGGCGGAGGGGGGTCGTGACTCCCTCTCCCGTCCCCCCGTGAGGCCGAGCCTGGAATGAGCCGAAGCAGGCAACGACGCGGTTGGGTCATGGAGGAGGCGGTTGGACGCGGGCTCGCCGTGGTAGTGTGGGTAGTGGACGTGCGCTCGCCATTTTAGTGCGACGTGGCAACCGCCGAGTGGCAGTGCTCGCGGTTGCTTGGAGAAAACAGCCGTCTAAGCGAATTGTGATGCTTAATTGATAGGACATCTTGCTTCCTCATACCGAACTGCATTCTTTGGGTCAGCGGACTGCATATTTTTTACGTGCAAGCGAACTGCAGTTGTGTGCTAGTTGGGGGTCGTTGGGCTTGGTGATTTTGGGCCGTGGGAATGTGTTGTGCCCGTTTGGGTGTAAGACGCATTCGGCCCAAGTCGGCCTTGCCTTTGCTGTACGGGTGATTTGCTCTTGCGTTGTGTGTATGCGCTAATGTTCAGTCCCACCTCGCCTGCCGAGAGCGCCCCAGACCGGTTTATAAGCCGTGGCGAGGCCACGCTCTCGAACTCCTCTGGTTACTGATTGGGCGCTTATACATGGCGCTCGCTGCACTATATTCCCCCTGACCTGTGGGCCCTAGCGTGCCCGGCCCCACGCATTGTGGCTCAGAACGAACTTGCCTACTGTGGGCACAAACTTAATATGGGACTGGCTGGGGCTTGGTTGCACATGGGCGGTCAATTTTTTTTCTTTTTGTATTGCAAGCATTTTTTTCTTTTGCACTACATGTATTCGTGGTAGTACAAATGATATGATATCATTTGTACTGCTTGTACCAACGTTGCCCACTGCACTGCGTGTACTAAGTCTGTGTATTGTGCACTGCACGAAAATGGATCCAGTCCCTCTTGTGCTTCATTTAAGCATGTACTGCACTTCATGTACACGCGTTGTGAACTGCCTTATATTACTTTCGTGAACTGCATTCACCTTTGTTTAGAATGGTCTGCGGATTATATTTTTTAGAAATGTAAATATTAATGGTCTTCCTTTAACTACTCTTGTGGACTTAATGTACACACCTTGCGCACTGCTTATGTTTACTCTTGTAAACTGCATTCATGTTTCTTATTAGTTATGAGTTGCAGTCAGAGTACTTAATTTTTTTGTCTTCCCTATTCGTTGGAACAGTTTTGTTGAACGTTGTTTTTGAACCTGTTTTGTATGTGTGTAGTATGTTTTGGTATCACACATCAGATTTTTCAAACTTGTCTGGATACTTGTTCTAATACAAACTCAACAATCAAAACCTAGTACAACGACATTGTTTTACAAAGAAACATTCGATATGAAGCAACGGACATAAGCAAAACCTAGCAGACAGGAAACAAGGAACAAAACAACTAAAGTAAAATGAAACTAAACATAGCCCTGTTCATTTCTAGTTGCTGTATGGGATTACAGCCTTGTTCTTCTTCTTCGCTTCTTTTTCTCTTTTTGCCCTGTCTAGTCCCATTATGACATCGTAGGTTGCGAATGCATCTATTGCTGCATACTTGATAAGCTTGTCTAGCAGCGGGCAAAACCCCCACAAAGTATGGTCCTCCTTGCGGTTGATTTTGTTCTTCATGTCATGGTAGTGAATGTCGATCAGCCTGCCAGCAACATCAGCCAAAGAGTCAAAATTCTTTTTCTTGTATGGGTCTCTCCATTCCACCTGAATATCAATGTAGTTGTCGGAGTTGATCTCCAAGCCAGATAGCTTCAGCTTCTTTTTGTCTCCCTCAATGGCTAATCCGGCGAAGGTGTATTCATCATTCATGAGGAATTTGTCTAGTTCCATTGGCCTGCAAGATGTTTGTATAGACTGAATATAGTGAGACAGTACCAGTTATTTTTTAGAACCACCAATGTTTTTTTTATTTTCTAAAACTGAAATGCAATATGAATCCCTGAATCTGTTGCAGTGAGTAGCTGCTAATACTTTGTACAGCATAACTAGTAAATCTCATAATAGATTCCAGAAACAAATGTATGTCTGTGCATGTTTTGTTGTCTTGAATTGAATTTCATACATGTTTCAGAAACAAATGCATATGATCTTTTTTACCTCCAAATCCATACAGGATTGAATGTAGGCAGTAATAGTTCTTTTTTCTATTGTTCAGGCAGATAATTTGTATTTGGTAAAACAAAATAAAGTTGCGTGGATTGCTAGATCATCTAATTCAAGAAATTGAACACATGAGTTACATGGAGCCAGCCGAAAACTGTCAATGAATTCCTATGCCATTCTTTTTAAAAATGAGAACCCAAGTTTATATAATGGCATTTGCGATGAAGAAAATTTAAAATCAATATTGACAACCAATAGTACAGATTGATAATTATTGTCACCCGTCTTTAGCTGCAGAGATGTGGTAGACAAGGCACTCTTTTTCTACACATAGCTAGAGCACTGCTACCCGCTGTTGCTTCATGTAGTGTGTGTACTCGACATCAACACCGACTAGTTTGACGGGCATTCCGCCGAGCTTCCTCCTGAGCGTGGACAGCATCATGTCCACGTCTCCACCCTTGCTTGTGCAAACGACGTGGAGCTTGTGGTTGCCGTGGAGGTCGACATCGTGGAGCTCCCTGGTATACCTGCGGCACTGCTTGTACAGAGGTGCATCCGCCAGTGCTCTCCTCTTCTCTCTCGCGTTTGTTCTGGGGAGAGAGGTTAGTGAAAGGAAGTGGGGAGAAGAAGCTGCAATGGGGTTTTTGGGGGGACGAAGCAGTTGTGGTTTCTTCTCTGCTCTCCTCTGTTCTCTGTGACAGGACATGGGAGTGGTGGAGGGGGTGGTAGCGTGGTGGGGTTGTGTTTTCAGTTACATGGCAACTGTAGAGAGGTTCTGCGATGTGGAGGCTGTCTTAGTGCATTGGAAATCCAGAACGTCATCGCCTCTTTTTTGTGACAACTTCAGGTATGCACGCAACTATTAGAAAATGAGATGATTGTGTTTTCGGTGAATTTTCTAAATAAGTGCACTTCTTGGGTATCATGATAGAACTGCCTATGCTCATAATTTGTACTGCATGTAACTGATTTTATTCTTCATATACTGTATTAGATCGGATCAGGATTCATACAGATGTAAGCACATTACTTTTTTGATGGAGCTCTTTTTTATTTTCTCTTTTCTTATAGATGATGGTGATGCAGCTTTTGTGTGGATGGAGGGTAGTGTGGATAGGTGTATCGGACTTCTTTTCTTAACTAACAGGGCTGCATTCTTGATATTAACCGAACTGCAATGCAGTTGAAAGGGAACTGCATTCCATAAGTAACAATACTTCCTGCTTCCACATGACAAACTGCATTGTTGTAGGTCTCGGACTGCATTTGTACTTTGACTTGGGGCTTCCTTTATTTTATTTATGAGAGCGAACTGTAGTTTCTGGCAGTGCCCACACACATTTTTTTCATGTGGTTGTTATTCATTTAAAAAAAGTTTTAAATTTTTCTTGCTGTTTTATTTTTGTTTTTTTATTTTTGTAGTCACTGTTTTATTGTTAGTGGGTCGTGGTATTTTAACCACTCTAGCGTGTTGGGCCTGTGTTGGGGAGTGAAAATGCATTCGGCCCAAGTAGGCCTGCCAGCACGGCTGGTTCCCGGAGCGCTGTGTGTGCACGCTAATGTTTAGTCCCACCTCGCCCGCCGAGAGCGTGCATGACCTGTTTATAAGCCCTGGCGAGGCAACGCTCTCGAACTCCTCTGGTTACTTATTGGGCGCTTATACACGACGCTTGCAACTCTTTCCTTCCTGACCTGTGGGCCCTTGTGTGCCCGGCCCCATGCATCGTGGCTCAGAACAGACTCGCCTAGTTTGGGCGCAGACTTACTACGAGACTGGCTGGGGCCTGGTTGCACCTGGGTGGTCAATTTTTTTCTTTTCGTATTGCAAGCATTTTTTTTCTTGTTGAACTACATGTAGTTGCGTTTTTTGTATGCACCATTTGTACTGCTTGTACCAACATTGCGGACTGCATTGCTTGCATTTACGGACTGCATTACGTGCACTAAGTCTATGCGCTGTGCACTGCACGAAAGCGCTTCTCTTGTGCTTCATTTAAGCATGTACTGCACTTCATGCACACACATTGTGAACTTCCTGATATTACTTTCGTGAACTGCATTCACCTTTGTTTAGAATGGTCTACGGATTATAATTTTTTAGAAATATAAATATTTAATGAGCTGTGGTTAGTGGGTGGGAGGAGCTGCAGTCAAAGTACACCTTTTTTTGTCCTTTTTCTATGGTAACATAAGCCTTTATTGATTGTCCTTCATTCTTGGTAACATAAGTTTCATTAACTCTCATTTATTTTTCACTTTTATTTTCTGCGTGTCTAGACCTTTTGCATTCCTCTTCTATATATGTAGGCCAACTTCTAACCTTCCTTTGCAGTTCATTTCTCCTCTAGCCGCAACTTCTCTCCTTCCTCCAGCCTCTATTTATTTCTTTTCATTTTCTAGGTTTTTGTTGCGATGGCTCCAGGCCCCTCCGAGAATCGCTCCTGCTGCGGCCATGGTTTTCATGTGCAGACAGACTGTAATTGATCAGCTTGCTCGCAGGCCCGTCGTGCTCGCCGAGGAGGGGGGACAAGGTCTTGTGCCGAGCTGGGCGAGCGGAGCAGCTTGCATATGGCACAGTATTCATGGAGGGATTGGATATGGGCCACATCAACGTTGCTGCATTCTATTCCGCTCTACTTCGCCGTGGCCTTGGCCGCACAAGTCCTTTTGTCCATCAGCTTATGCCCACAGACGTGGAGACTCACTACAAGATGGTAATTTTCGCTTGATCTGATTTTTTCTTTATGTCTTTTTTTTTTGTATAATTCCATACTAGTCTGAACTTCTAGTATTTTAGGAACTCACTTTTTTTGTTTTATTGAAGTGTACTGCACTGTGTACTTATATCTTGCTTTTATTTTTTTGCTTGTGTGCTCGTGTTTTAGTTTGCATGGTTACAATATGTGAACTGCTCAGATATGAGATGAGCACTACTAGTTTTCACAATTTTCCCGCTTGTACGGTGTGTACTACATGCAACTATTCTCAAGAACTGCATGATAGTTAGAAGCGTACTACATATTAGCATGTTCCGTACTGCATATTAGTGTGCGTTTTATCTGTACAACTTGTTGGACTGTTGTGCACTTCATATAGCTCGCGTCTGTATTGTGCGTAGGTTTTTGCTGCTCTGTGCACAGTATGAGAATTGTACTGCTAGTATCGTCCTCAAGAAATTTTATTATTTTTTGCAGAAAATTCCCCAACGAGCTGTTAGGTATCTCCGGCTCAAGAAGAAGGGAATTCTCCAAGTTATTCTCGGCAATGGACACCTGAAACCAGCCAAGTACCATGTAGGCGTTGATGGGTGGCTGTATCTGCGGAAAGGCTGGAAGGAATTTGTCATTAATAGTGGCCTGAAGTCTTAGCAAGTTGTTTTCCTCAACTTTTTTGAACTCGAGGATCGTATGGTTAGAATCACGTTTGACGTGATTGGTTAAGGTTATGAGGTTGATTGTAATAAGTACTTTTGCGTATCAAACGCTTCATCTTTTGACGTGATTGTAATAAGTACTTTTGTGTTCTGAACCGCTTGGATTATAAGTCAGAACTTCATGCTGTCTATGAGCTAACTGCATTTTTTATGGGTTGTGGATCAAAATGTGTCAATGTTTACTCCAGACTGCTATATATATGGTTTACTCTATACATCATTTCTCTCATGTAGTTTAGTGGAAGAACTCATAGTCAGCGGATAATTTGTGTTTACATGAAATTTAAACTGATACATAAGTCATACAGATATGCAAACTGCTATATATATGGTTAATTTATTGAACTGCATCTATTTGGTCATTAATCTGCTGCTTCTTCGCGGTGACTGGAGTGTGTCTAATGTTGCACTTTCTTTAGTATTTCGTGGTGGTGTTGCTGCTTCTTGTCTTTGCACCGTTGTGTTTGTAGCCCCTTGCATGCTGGTTGATGGCGGTTTTTGTTTTTCAGTGCTGTGAACTGCAACCTTCTTTGCTCCTCGCGTGATGGTTGATGGCGGCTTTTGTTTTCCAGCGCTGTGAACTGTAACCTTCTTTGCTCCTCTTGTGTTGGTTGATGGCGGCTTTTGTTTTCCAGCACTGTGAACTGCAAGCTTTCGTGCTCCTACCTTGTTTTTTGTATGTGGTGTCATTCTCAGTTATTTCTGTACAGCAGCATTCCCTTCTGTTTTCTGTCTTTTGTTTGGTGGTCTTGTGGGCATTGTTTCATCATGTTCTTCGTCCTCTTCACTCTCTTCTTCCTCCTCCTCTTCTTCATCTGCTTCTTCATAAGCCACTCCTTCTTCAGTTTCATCATGTTCTTTGTCCTCTTCACTCTCTTCTTCTCCACTCTCTTCTTCTTCATCTGCTTCTTCATAAGGCATTTATTCTTCAGTTGTGTCACCATCTTCTTCTGTGATTTCATCTTCTTTGTCTTCCTCATTTTCTGATCTTGTTCTTTTTGGACAGGTTCTTGAATTGTGTCTCTTCCTCTTTTTGCAGATGCTGCAATGTCTTGGTTTCATCCATTTCTTAGTGTTGTCAGCGGAATCTCTGTTTGGTTGTGCATCGCCATGTTCATGGTTTTCTTGTTCATTTCTTTTTTTACATGTCCTGGAATTGAGGCCGCTGATTTCATTACATGTCTTGCACCTGTTTATTCCCAGTGGCTGACCATCACTGTCCAGCTCAGGTTGTGGCTTACTGTTTTTGTCATCATTTTTCTCCTTGCAGGCAACCTTTTTTGGGTTGCATCGCCCCCTTTCTTCCTTCCTCTTGTGTTTGAAACAGGAGGTGGAAGAATTGTTTCTTTCTTGATTGCACCAGTTGCACTTTGTTCGGTATTTTCTACTTGATCGGTATTATTGTCAAGCTGGGATTTCTCTACTTGCTTTATTTTTGCTGCTGCTTCTTCTTCTTCTTCTTCTTCTTCTTCTTCTTCTTCTTCTTCTTCTTCTTCTTCTTCTTCTTCTTCTTCTTCTTCTTCTTCTTCTTTGTTGAGCACATCAACTTCCTCGATCAGTGCCCTCATACCAGACAACGCTCTGTGGCACTCAGCGTCGGACCTTGTCGCTCTGTTTGCAAGGTCCATTGTTGTTTCTGTCAGCAATTTTCTACGGCAAAATAGCGAACTTCCATCTGGTGCTGTTTGTTCATATTCTCTTCTGTCAAACGTTGCATTTGATCTTGCGTTCCGGGTGTATCTTTTCATGATGTACACCTCAGGAATCTTGAGTACCCTTAGGTGAGAAAGCATGCATAACAAATGGACGCAAAAGAGCCTTGCAGACAACACATGTTTTCTATGTTTTGTAAGTGAACTGCATGAAATTAACAAACACATTTTTTTATTTGTTCATTTTAAGGAAGTGAACTTCACTTGGTTTTGTGAGTTACTCATGCATGTGGACTTTTAAAGTTCAGTAAGTGAGCTTTCATGCATGACTATCAGAAATTAGGATTTTTTTTGCTAGCGAGTCGCACCTGTGTGTGTCCAGAGTTTGCACTCACATTGATAGACACCTTTCTGTTCATCGGCAACCACTTGGAAATTATGCCTTGCCCAGTCAAATGCGTCCGATCTGTTGTAGTGGCGTACGAAGTACTTTGTCGGGTTCTCAAGGCACCGTTCTGCTCTGAATGCAGTGCTGTGGTAGAGTGTTTCTTTGAAATCTGCAAAAACTGCCCTTGTATACACTTTTGATAGCTGAACTTCGAACCCAAACTTGGTTGTTGTCTTTACCTCTGACTGCATGATCAGAAATGCAGCGTTACGAATCAGAGAAATGAAAAAAATGTTTGTTTTTGTAGTTATATTTAGCAGTTTTTTATGGACATTTTATTTACCTCATTTCCTATTGTCTCAGTGTGCTCGACGACCTTCCTAGTCTGAATGCACTTGTCCACCTGTTGAGCAAAGAGATGGTGATCATGCTTCTCTTTGACGAAGTTTTTCTTCAATATGCGGTTCATGCTCTCGCTTCTCTGCGTGGAAGTCATCCGAGCACAGAAAATTTCCTTGTAGTAAGCCGAGATCCACTCGTGCCTGTCATCCCACAGCGAATTCATCACTTCGTCATTTTGCAAGTTGTATTTCTGCATGAGGTCCTTCCATGCCCGTTCAAATTCTGACGGCATTAGTGGGTGGTTCAGCACCGCAGTGAGTTCATCCTTGAGTTTCTCATGCGCCTTATATAGCAAGGCGAGGTGGTCTTTGTACTTCTTCATGATATGCCACCGACACAACTTATGTAATGTATCTGGGTGGATAGTTTTTAATGCTGCCTTCATTGAAGAACATTGGTCTGAGAAGGCATAAATAGTGTTTTTCTATTAAGTTGTTTGTGTGTAAGAAAGACGGAACAAATAGAAGTGTACCAAACAAACGTAAGTATATAGGTATTGTTTTTTTGTACCTGTGAGCACGTAGATTGGCGGCTTGTTGTTCATACACCTCAAGAATGTTTTGAAAACCCACTCGAACGACGATATTGTTTCATCTCGCACAAGGGCGACAACAAATATGGTGCTCTATAGATGATGGTTCACTCCCACGAAGACTCCCAGCGGCATGTGGAATTTGTTAGTTTTATATGTCGTGTCAAATGTAACGCAGTCTCCAAAATCTTCATACGATCCTTTGCAACTTGCATTGGCCCAAAAGACGTTTCTTACACGATTATCTGCATCAACGTCATAATCATAGAAGAACTCTGGGTTTATCTTCTGCATCTACTCGAAGAAATCCAGAAGTTTCTTCAAGTCATCTTGGGACTCTTCTCTAGCAAACTTTTGTTTCCTGCATTTCAAACGCAATGCAAACTCATATTATCAAACAGGAAATAATTACCCACAGAATGCTCTCAATCGATATGTTCTGTGACATTCTTACTTGTTGACCCAGTCGCGGCTAGTATGTCCCATGAACTGCAGACCACCAGACATACACGACAGCGTTGACATCATATGTGCATGTGTGTGGTTGTCCAGCTGCATGTCCTTCACAAACTGGTCAATCAAAGGATCGTCTCTTTTGTGCGAGCGCATGTGCAAAAGCATCCCGGGGCTTTCTAGCATCTTGTGACTGTGGTTGAGTTCAACCATTTCTATCACAAATTTGCCATCCTTCCTCTTTTTTACTCTAATTTTTGCCTTGCAGCCAATCCTTTTTGATGTCTTCTCATGTTTCCGGTCATAATCTGACACAGTCTGCTTGTGTGTCCCTTCTCTTGAGCAGACAATGTAGGCATTTGTCTTGTGTTTTGCCCTCTTGCGTGTGCCAAACCCTGCATATCTTGCATAAGTGTTGTAAAATTCCCATGCTTTGTCGTACGTGGTGAACTTCATTCCAGCGGCAGGTATGAGGTTCAGCGGCATGTTTTTATCTTGCATCAAGTGCAATGCTCTATGAGACAAAGTGTTCTATTCTGTTTAAATACGAGGAGTGCATATGAGTTTAATAAAGCACTGCAATGTTCCTAAGTTTTCAGAAGAATCGACTGTATTAGATGTTAGGCCAAACTTCACAAGAAATATCAGTGTGCACTGCAATGTTATCTGAATGGACTGCAAATATTATTATTTTTTCAGGACATAAACTTACATGTGTGTAATGTCGTTCATCCGATGGCGTTTGCAGCTCGCCGGGTTGTATTGGACATGGTGGGGTTATAGTAGATCTGTGTAGTTGAGGATCTCGCGGCGGCAATAGTGAGGAGGATTTGTACTTGACGTTGACTTCTAACCGAGGCACCCTTGGTGGTCGCAGTGTTGAAGTTGATGCAGCAGGTCTACTCGGAGCTCTGTTTTTCGGTGCAGCAGGTGGACGCTGAGCTCTGTTTTGTGGTGCAGCAGGTGGACGCGGTGGTAATCCGGTGTTGTGGCAATGTCTCACTGGATTGGTTTGAAATTTTTGGAGCGGCGGCACATCATCATAATCATCATCTTCTGTAACATCATGTTCAACAGCATCATCGTTGTCTATTCGGACATACTGTCCAAATGTAGTGAACTCGTGCTTGTACTCTGTGTTGAGAACTTTTTTTGGCTCATCTTCATCATCCTGTCGGTGAGTGCCCTCTCACATGAAGGTGACATCGTCGTCATCTTCGACTACCTCTTCTTCCTAGAAAAAATCTTCTTCCGGAGAGTATTGCACCCTGCTTGTTGTCGTGAAGAATCCTCGAGGAATCTTAGGGGTAACCCAGCCAGTGTCTCTTTCGGAAGAAGCTTTACTCTTCTGAAAGTTGATGGTCCCTGGGTTGTCAATTATGCATGGCATTTTGTATCTGCTAAACATCATTTCCTGCACAAAACGGCCGAGCTGCATTGTCAGGTAAAATGAACTGAATCATACAAACTGCAATGTGTTTGAAAGGGTACTGCAAACTAATGCATGCTGATTGCATCATCCTACAGGGTGAACTGAAGTAACCGCATTGCATCGTTGTCCGTAGTGAACCTATACAACCGTATTGCATAACCGAGCAAGCGTATTGCATAACCGAGCAACTACACTGCATTTTTTTCACGGCGAACTGAAGTAACCACACTACATCATTTTTGGAGGCGTACTGGACTGCGTGTACTACTTTGTCTGGAATAAGTAAACTGAGATAGTTGAGAAAGTGTACTGCTTACCTTGTGTTGCAGTGCTTTATTGCGTTTGTAGGAGGAAGTTCCCTTCTCGTCCGTCTGCACCACTTTTGCATTCACCCGTGCAGTCCACTTGCCCTTCAGAAGTTCATGAGCATTCTGGACGTTGCTCAAGGTGAGTGGAGACGGAGGATTTGCTCTGAAGGTCGTTGCAACCTTAGTCCGAGAAGCTGTCGTGGATGAAGGAACCTTGCGCACAGTCCTCCTTCCTCGAATTGGTGTTATGTCGAGGCAGCACCAATCCACATCTGATGAGGGACATGTAATTGAAGACGCATCGCTTATTGCTGTGGTAATTGAAGGCCTGAAGGAGATCGGCCGCGGCGCTACCGAGCTGATGCCGCGGAAGAAGGCCAATATGCGAGCGGGGGAGGCGTTGCTCGGTTGCTGCCGCGGAAGAAGGCCGAGAGGCGATGGGCGGCAGTGCTGCTTGGCCGCTGCCGCGGAAGAAGGCCGCGAGGGGAGGGGCGGCGTCGTTGCCGACCTCCGCCGTGGAAGAAAGCCGGGAGGGGAGTGGCGGCGACGCTCCCAGGCCGCCGCCGCGGGAGAAAGCGAGGAGGGGAGGGGCGGCATCGCTACCAGGCCGCTGCCGCGGTAGAAGGCCGGGAGGGGAGGGGCGGCGGCGCTCCCAGGCCGCTGCCACGGTAGAAGGCCGGGAGGGCAGGGGCGGCGGCGCTCCCAGGCCGCTGCCGCGGTAGAAGGCCGGGAGGGCAGGGGCGGCGGCGATCTGGTGGTGGATGTGCAGAATAAGGTGGGTGCTATCAAAATTAGACTCTTAAGGGGTGTTATCATAATAGACCCATCCTATATATATGTGTGTGTGTGCGTGTCTGTGTGCGTGCCACATCAAAGTTCTGCATTGCGTATTCAAACATCACACAAACACCTCTTTGGGCCACATGCAGACAGTGGTATGTAGTCCTATATAGGATGCTCACTCGCGTGCGATGTACGCTTCGCTTCTGTGGTCCCACGAGTTCGTCCTCCATCACTTTAACCCAACGAGAGAGAGGTACGTTTGACGAACAAGGAGGATTAATTCTTTTAGGGCTGTGTTACTAGGTGTATAGTACATGTCGCAGGGGGGTGGGACCAGCATATACTAGGTCTCACATTAACCTCACTCTGTGTGGGGACTTTGCGGTTTTTGAGGCAAATGCCACATCAAAGTTGTGCATTAGGTATTCAAAACATCACAACCACACACCCCTCCATATATATGTTTTGGCACACATGCAAGCAATGGTTGTTGTCCTCTGGCACTCACTCACGTGGTTATCACCGATGCTTCCATTTGTCGGCCCGCTTGGTCCATCACTTTCACCGACAGAGAGGTTAATTAATTTGACTTAGGAGGGCATTAATTTTTTGTTTCTCTCATGATATAGGTCATGATGTGAGATTACATATATATAATAGCGCATGTGTACACATGAATCCATCCCGCTGGATCGAGGGGGGGGGGGCGAGCACACGATAGGTCATGAACCTCTTGCTTTGTGTGGCGACCTCTACGATTTTCAACATATGCACCACATCAATAATGTGCATTGGGTATTCAACACATATACATGCATCACACACCTCCATAAATATGTTCAGGACACACGCATGCAATGGTTGTCTTTGGACACACTCTCACTCGCTTGGTTTTGGGCGGCAAGCCTATATGTATTCATGGGCCCGCGTGGACGTCCATCATTTTGACCAATGACGAGAAAGGTTACCAGGGTGGATTCTTCTTATTTGGTTCGAGTTACCATATAGTAGGTCGATCATTCCAAGCCTAATTAAGTTTGAGCGCATGCTACGCGTCGTGAACCTTCGCTCAGTGTGGGGATTTTACGGTTCCAAAGCATGGTGTCACATCAAATTTGCGATTGGGTATTCAAACACCACACACACCACTTCCATATACATACTTGGGACAGATGCACAGAGTGGGTTTGTCTTCAAACAGTACTCCCTCGCGAGGTTATCGGCGACAAGCTAGCCCATTTTGCGGGGCCGTGTGGACGTCCATCACTTTGACCAACAACGAGCGAGAGAGGTTGTACGACCAAGTTGGATTCTGCTTGGTCCGTGTTATAGTACGTCTTGGTGAGATGCCCTCCCCCCCGACGTGTGTGTGTGGGGGGGTGGGGGGCTACTTCGCACTACCTGCAACCTCCGTGGGGTCGGGGAAGTCCGGTTAATTTGCGAGGCACACGTGCCTCATCAAAGCTGTGAATGGTAGCTAGATATCACACCACACCCTTTTCGTACATATAGTAGGGCCACCCGCAGGTGGTTCGTATGTGGTCTCACCCATCTCGCTCCACAAGCACACATTTTTGGGTCGACACACGGCCCACCTTCGTCGGGAAGCGAAAGGGGAAGTTTGACCATATATATGATGGACTCCTATTGGTTTTGTGTTACGGGAGGGTGAGATTTTAGACCTAGCTATTTGGGGGAATGCATTCATAGCTAGGGTTCCCTTACCGCCGACACGAAGTGGGGTTCGTTGGGGGTGGCTGACTAGCAATACTGTGCGCTTTGTGCGACAAGTGCCACATCAAAGTTGTGCATTGGGTATTCGAACATCAAACCACCCTTTTCATACATATATTTGGTCCACATGCAAGTGTGTTCATGTTCTGACTCTTTCCCACGTTATTCGTTTTGCCAAATTTATAAACAGCACACGAGTTGGATACAGAAACCATCTGCGATTGGGGACGCAACAGACACGGTTCAATTAGACTACCCGTGTGTCACGCCCGTGCCCCTGCAGTCACTCACATCAGTACAGTAGATTGGGCTCCACGAGGCTTGCCTCCCGCCTTCAAAAATATCTACTGCCTCGTAATCTCGAAAATATCTACCACCTGGAAGGTTTTTATGTTTGGTAGCACACGATTAGTATGTGCGGACCGTGTGCCATGTCTTTTACTCCCGCTCTGCTTCAATCCCTTGATTCAAATTTTCAGTAGCCCCCGATTCAAATTTTCAATAGCCCCACCTTGTTACTCCTACCTCTGCATCCCTCGCAATCTCAAAAATATCTGCTCGCCCTTGATCAAATTTTCAGTAGCCCGGCATTTTACTCCCGTCTAGTAAAATTTTCGATTGCCGCGGTATTTCCTCAAACACCACCTTGCCCCCCTCCACACGCACCACACACAACCGAAAACCTCCGCTCACGTAGACACACACCACCCCTCCCTCGCTCGAAATCATTGGTAGGTCACCGCCATCACCGCAGTCGCCGCCTCCATCCTCAACCTCTGCCTGTGTGCCCGGGAGCTCGAGGAGCCAATGGCCCAAAAGAGGTTTATCGAGGCCTCTTCGCCCGACGCCAGCGAGGTGGCCGCCGAGGTGTCCCCGTCGTCCTCCGCCGGCTCTTTATCGATCCGCAATCGCCGGTCGCCCGTTCCGCCCGCCGCCGCACCCCTAAACTAGTTCGAGGACTTCCCCGTCCTCCCTCGGGCCCGACCGCCGACGAGATCCGACCTCGGGGTCCGACAGTGGCGGTGGGGGACGTGGGTCATCGAGATTACGGATCGGGAGACCCACACTCGCCGGTGGCTCAGTCGCTTCCACATGGCTGAGCTCGGGACCATGGATCACGACCGCTGGCAGGTCCGCTACCACGGCGCCGTGGCTAGGCTCAATTTCCCCTTCAGCACATGTTCGGTCGACCTCGTCCCGCCGGAGCCAGGGGTGGTGAGCTCGGCTATGGCGCGGGAGGACCACGAGGCCGAGGCCGCCGACGAGGCCTACATGGAAGAGCTCCGCTGGCAGCACCCAGAGCTCATGGAGGCGGAGCGACTGATCTTTGCCGGCTCAGAGGGCGGCAAGGTTATCATGCTCTCCTCTGATGACAAGGTCAAAGGTGGCGAGGAAGGCAGCATGGAGGGCGTCAAGGTGGGCGGCGAGGACGAGGAGATCGGCATCGACGAGTGGAGGAATTTCTTCCCCAACGACCCCGACGACGGCACCGGCCCAGAACCAGCTCACGGCACACCGTACCTGACAAGGAAGGATTGGCTCGACCTCCACTTCGACCGAAAGTAGTTTAGTTTAGCTCAACTTTTATGTTTTATGTTCGGTTATGCAACACTATCTATGTTTATGTTTGAATGCATGCTACTTTCGGTTGAACCTGCTTCGAACTTGATCAAATTGAAGTTTACAACGTTAAGTTTAGGGGGTCGACTAGAAACGGCCAAAAATTGATGTAGTATATATATACTCCACTAAGGGTTTTAGTCCGTTAACTTTTAGTGGATCGGCTATAGATGGCCTTATGCCTTGTTTATTTCATTTCTTCACAATGTGATGCTCTATATGTGCAACTATTTGCCGTGCAGTTCAATTTCATCAATAATAGTTAACACACGTTTTCATTTTTTTACCAATAACTAGTGTACTTTAGACCTGCACAATACCAGTTTGAATGACTATATTTGCTTGTTTTTAAATGTTATGCCTGTTGCAGTTAACACACCTTTCCACTTATTGTTTTGCTTAACTAGCGTGCTTAAACCTGCACACTGAAGCTATCATTTGTAGATCATGTTGTCTACAATGGATATATTTGGTTGATGTTTAGCCTGTTGTGCTTAACATGCCTTTATATGTACTCATACAGGACAATATTGAGAACAGCTATTGTTTTCCATCAAGGTTAGTTTCATCGCATTGCTTATATATACTCACTGTTTAGGATGTCGGTAGCTGGTGGTACCATATAGCCTGGGGGCTGATAAGGGATTAATCGTGGAATCGAACATTTCACTGAATATATCTGTAACCCATTTATCGGTAGGTTAACTAGGGCCATATTTAATATATCTAAGGCTACATAGCAACATGCATTGTACTGAATGACTAAATATGCAATCCCAGGCTACATAGCAACAAGGAAGAGTGTTACCTTAATGTTCTGTTGATGTCTAGATATACATGTAAAAAGGTCTTATATAATGGGATGAAGGGAGTGTTGTACTACATCATTTTGCAATTGTTGTTTTGCGTCTAATATTAACTTGGTGCTTTTAGGTACATATGTCATTGCCAAAGATCCACACTTCGACCCTTTCTGCTTATGGGGCAATGAGATATTCATGAACCAGCATCAAGTGAGGAAACTAATAAAGATTGTTATTAAAATGGGTCAAAAGATGTCAATCAAACTATTTGTTTACACTTTATGCAAGACAACAGTGAACTGTAGATAGTAAGTAAGAACTTTGTAGCCTTCTTTTTACTGCCCGTAATGAGTTGTGTTAGATGACAATGTCTGAATCTTTTTCCTTTGCAGTGGATCCTGAAGCAGTTTACTTAAGACTACCTCTCAAACTACATGATTGGCGGCCGACCACCACAAGGGGTTGGACTAGAGTCGTGCATGCCTTCTGCATCGAGGAGAGCACAATAGGGCCATTCCGCTTCACCTTGTTCAGCAACCAGAATGTCTCTCGCCTCTTTCTTTACCATCTTTAATTGTACAAGTATACAACCCTGGTTCATCATTCTTTATTTGGTGCTTATGTAATTCTTTTTTTGTTGTAATTCATGAACATATGTACCTGTGAATCGAATAATGCATTGGTTGTTTGAACCTAATGGATATGAATAAAGCTAGAGCCTACTTTCAAATTCAAATTCGGTACAATTTTAAATAGCACAATTAAATTAGGGTGAAATTACGCTATGCAGGTCATTACGGTGCACACGGTCTATAAAGCACAGCTTGTGTGATATACATCATAATCCGACACGGTTCACAGAGAGGAAACATGTGTTACCATGCACACAGTTGTCGTTTTCAAAGTGGGTGTGATATCAGACAATATCACAAACGGTGCGGGAAAACTAAATGTGTGTGATTGTCGACCTATCATACACGGTTTACAATCATGAACTGTTTGTGATGTGCCAGGCATCGTAAACGTAGAGCTAGTTTGGTACGTTCCTGGAATGTGCCTGGACTGCGCCTGGTTTTAGGTAAAACCACAGAAGTCCAAATGCGATGGCAATGCGAGCACAAATGAGTTGCAAGGATGAAGTGTTTGGGATATTCGAGATATCAGAAACAGTTTTACAGGGACAACTGTATGCATCAAGGCTCCCTATCCACGACGGTTTCGGGGTCGCGTGGGAAGGACCCCCCTATCACACGCACTCACTTGGTGACAGTTCAAAATGCCGTCACGGAAAGGGGTTAAAAACAATTTGTATAGCACCTTGCTGTACCAGTGGCATAGCCGACGGGGAGTGGAGGTATGGCTAGTTGCAACACATGCAAAGCCCTAATGACAAACGCCGACGCGATCAACTAAAATTGTATGTCGCACCTCCACTATATATAGGCATCCATCGTGGGCTCCTAACATGGGCTCTGCATGGACCCTAACGCCCAAAGTCTGTTCGGCATGGGATCTGAGTACGAGTAGGATCACATCCGACTCACAAAGTCAGATCCAGTCTCATAGGTTACTTTCCCTGAAGCGCACGACCCCTTAAGTTGTCATTCGCTTGGTCGCAACTCAGATCACATCCAGCTAGGCCAGTTGGTAGCGGCCTCTAGTGAAGTGTGCTGACTCCAAGTGTCCGATGAAGCTAGTTAGGCGAACCTGTAGAAGATGTCACACTTTTGTTCCCTTCGCCTCATGATATATGTTGCCGGGCACAAGGCGAATCGGTCATCCTTGTTGCTGCATGACCTCTTTCACGTTCTAGTGATGCCGATCACAAACCGGATTATGTCATAATCCCTATCACATGGCCATGCTTATCTTTGTCGGATCACATGAGGGGGCCCAATGTATATCTCTCCTAATCGGAGGGGCAAGTCCCATCTTGCTCGATCATGTATCCCAACATGGGCCTGGACAAGCCCGAAACCTACCTTTATAACTACGCTATTATAGAGTAGTGTTTGGTCGGCCCAAAGCAGCTCGGTCACCATCTCGAGAACATGAGCCAACTCGGGTCTTAGGACACATAACGTATGATGTTTTAAAGACTCACACATGACCTCATCTTGCTACGTCTCATAGTCGGGTCTCTCTGACACGGACCTTATCTGCACTGGGATGCGACTACATCGAATCCGACCAGATCTTTCTGGGTCCATATTATCCGGCTAGCATCCAATGCTGCATGGCCAGTGAGACCGAGCCATCCACTGTGTCATATGCTAGTCTAGTTGCTTGAGAGTCCACACAACCATTTCGACTAGGGACCATTTAGGACAATCATGATACAATGCATAGTCTCACAAACAAGTCAGGTACTTGTTGATACACATCATTGATAATGTCCAAGGACTATCCTTATTCATAAACACATAGGAAATATCATCATACATGATTGCCTTTAAGGCTTATCTCCAACACAAGAGGGCCCTAGGAATATCTCTCCATCCTCGGAGGAGCAAATGCCAGTCTTGATCTATCAAGTCCTTTGTCATACATTTCTGATATGCCTAAAAGTTGCCGTTGTGATTACCATGTTATGGCTAATGATTGACAAACCCGGAAGCACACCATCCTATATGAGGGTACCCGATACTCTCATGGTTTATGGGATTATGCATACATTAACATATGTGTGATTATACTGATAACTCTTGATGATATGATCCCATAGTATATCAGTCGATTGTGTTCAACGTAGTTCTTCTTTCAGCAATGTCATACCACTGCAAAAAAAAGACACATCCGTGGCATTTTGGGCCGAACAAAAAAACTTTCTGTCATGCTTATGACACTTCTATGATGATAATTGTGACAAAACCATGTATCATCATAGATGTGGTTTGCTCCTACTTCTCTGACAAAAAATCATGACAGAAAATGGGCTTTTTGTCCTGGGCGGGCCGGGGACGCACCTGCATGACATTCTTTGGGCCGTCCATGACGGAAAAAATCATCGTAGAAGAGAGGGCGAGGAAAATATCAGGGAGTTCCCGGTTATGGTGGGTGGTCAGGGCCGTGCGATGAACGGAGGTTTGCGCGTTTCTCTCGTACACATACGCGCGTGTTTGCGAGGTGTTGGGCTCTAACTGAACCCGAGTGAGGCGTTTGCTTACTGAACCCGAGCGATTGCACTAGCTACGTTACTGAACCCGAGCGATCGATCCTTTGGCTATTAACTGAACCCAAGCGATTCCTTCGCTACTGCTGCTAACTGAAGCCGATCGAACCTGCTGCTGCCTCTTGATGAACAATGACCCTTTGTTGGGGTTGGATGAATAGTTCCCGGTGGGTATTGGATGAACAGGACCCCGTGGTAGTAGAGGATGTTGCCGCTGGATGAACAGGACCCCGATCGAGGAGGCCGCCACACACCCGAGCCAGTTGGGGTGGATGAACAGGACCCCGTGGAGGGCTGGTTGAACAGTAGCCGGTGGAGGCTGGATGAACAGTAGCCCGTGGATGAACAGTGCCTGGTGGAGGCTGGAGGAAGTAGACGGTGGATGAACAGTAGCAGGTGGAGGCTAGAGGAAGTGGACGGTGGATGAACAGTATCCCGTGGAGGCCGGAGCGAGGCAGTAGACGGTGGATGAATAGTATCCCGTGGAGTCCCGTTTCGTGGTACGCCACACCCCTCCTGATGAACAGGACCGTGTTTTGACCGTAGGCGCTTCAACACAAGTCCGTTTCCTCCGTTTTGCGGTACGCCACACCCCTCCCGGTCAACAGCACCCCGTTTCGACCGTAGACACTCAAACAGTAGGCCGTTTCCTCTATTTTGCGGTACGCCAGACCCTTCCCGATGAATAGGACCCCGTTTCGACCGTACGCGGTCGCACAGAAGGCCATTTCCTCCGTTCTGCGGTACGCCATACCTCATTTCGGCAGTTCCGTCCAAGCCGGTTGGCTCCCGATGAACACAACGCCGTTGCTGCTGTCCGCTGCCTCTCCATTTACACGAGCCCTGACTGTATGTGTGCGCGAGTAGGCGTTTGACACCCCGCTCGTATGTACGTACGTGGCCATATTTGTTGGCATCTGGCTGTACGTACGTGTACACAGTTTAGAAGGGACTGCCTGAACTGCTACGTCGGGGGCTCTACTACTACACGTGCAACTGTTTGCTCGGTCACGGTTCATCGTTGCAGAGAGACCGATCGACAAGTATGTACGTACACGTTCGCGACCAGACAAACAACCCTACGTACGGTTCGACCGGGTGGGTCCCAGCCGTCAGGGAGGATAAGGAGACACTCCCTTGCGTGCAAAGATATATGTGGTGGGTCCCAGCTGTCAGGGGAAGGAATCATTTTTTTGCTTGTAATAAGGAGGCACTTCCTTGCGTGTGAAGATGTAGGTGGAGGGTCCAGCTGTCAGCCTCACCACGTACAGTCATCTTCCGATGGATGTCGTTCATTGACAACGTTGACCACGCCGCGCCGAGAGCACCAAGGTGGTGGACGACGGCGAGGCCTAGGAAGGGAACGATGCGGAGCCGGGGAAGACGCGGCAGTGGATGCCCACGCGGAGGGGAGTACGAGGGTTGACTGTTTCGGTTGCGGTGTGAGGCTGCCATCGCCGGAGAATAACAGGAGGTGTGGGTGAGTAGATGGATGTCATGGCCAGCGGTGGCAGCACAGCCAGCCATGGGAGGCAGTAACAAGTGGTCTAGCCGGCGTATTTTTCGGCGGCTAGAGCAAGAAGATCAGAGATTGAAGAAGCAGCGCGGCCGTTGGATGTTAATCCAACGGTCACTGCTGCTAGAATCATTTGTTGACTAGGTTAACAAAGCCCTGCATACGTGTCAACCTAGTAGGCCCACAAGTCAGCCTCCGAATCAGGTGGGTCCGAGCTAGCAGGGGTGGAATCATTTTTCTTGTGCGTAATAAGGAGGCACTTCCTTCCGTGCAAAGATGTAGCTCGTGGGTCCCAGCTATCATGGGGGGAACTTTTTTTCTCGTAATAAGAATGAACATCTGGCCACGAGTGGCAAATGCAGGCGCTCCAGCCGGCGATGGTTTTTGCGGCTGGAGCAACATCAACTAGATTAGAGATTGAAGAAGCAGGATTGCCGTTGAATGTCAATCCAACGACTACAGATGTCAGAATAATTTTTTGACTTTTTGTTTTAGACCATTAAATCATTTTGTTCACTAAATGGACAACACCTTGCGCAGGCTTCGTCTAGTGGGCCAACAAAGTCAGCTTCGAAAGCTGTGGTAGAATGCAGCCCATTTATTTAGGTTTTACAGCCCATTTCATTTTGTTTGCCAATATGTCTATTTCTTGGGCTTTGACTCAAAAACTAATCTATTTCCTGGGCTGGGTATGAATAATAATCACCGATTTACTATTTATGATAATTTACAGCGCATTTGATTATTTATTCGAATACACCTACTTACTGGTCTGGGTGAAAAATATTATTGCGTACATGCTGCCCATTTATCATTTCTGATAATTTACAAGCATGTTGATTTTAGTAGAAATGGACCCATTTTCTGGGATGGGTGAAAAAACAATGATGGTCTGGACTGAGCATTTCATATAAAAAATAACTAGCGGGTGCACCCGCGCAAATTGCGTGGCTAGAATACTTTTTGTTATATATGCTTCATGTAGAACTGATGATCTTTATTATTATTATTATTTAGGTTTATGGATTTGAGCATGTATAATAGATAAGTTGAAATTATTTTGTTCACCTCTATATCCACCTTTGTAGGGTCATGTAGTAATACGTATTTTCAATTGTTCCTACCTACTCTTATTTTAACATGCCCCATCATTTTGTTCTTACTTCACTAAATGTCTTTGCTTTTGATTTTTTTGTTCTTGAAAATAGTGAAAGTAGTAATAACCTTGTAATCTGAATTCCGGCAAGTGTGTTTCATGTGCTAGATTATCAGGCGATGCAAAACATTTATTGATTCTATCTAATCTTCTGTTGACATAGTTATCAACAGTTGAAAAAACTAAAGGTTTAGATCATATGATCCTTTGGTGAATGATGTGTGCGCTCAAGTTATTTAAGAGTGTTGTTTTTCTTCTCTCACAAAAAAAGAGAGCATTATTTTATTGGGTTTTTACGTGTGCTAATATATGCATATTTCTCCTTTTTCGAAAAAAGACACCCAAAGGGGATCTTATGTCTGGTATGTACCAAAAGATAAAATGGTAGACGATATGGTTTTTAATCTAATTTTATTTCTTATTCCATGTCGTTTGGTGTCATGTTGATTTTGAGCCTATGTGTATTCCATATAGTGTATTCCATACAGAGAAGTAATTAAATTTGTATAGGTTACAGTATAAAAAAATGAACCCAATTTTGCATAGTCAATTTGTCAAGTAAATCAGTCCATTATTGTCTAAGTAAATCAGCCCGTAGGGTTCTAAAAAAGGTAAATCAGCCCGTGGAGGCATAGAGGTCGTGTACACAGAACTATCCCCTCATCTCGCTCGATTCCCACAGAGATCCTCATCCACATGCGCCATTTCTTCTTATCTACTGCCGCCGTAGAAAGATATCTCTGTTGACCACCAAGCATTTAATCCCCAGCTATCCCGGATCTATGTGTGTGGCTGGTTGAGTTCGTGGATTCGTTTTACGTGGTCTCTAGGGGTGCGGATCCTCGCAGATCTCGTTGAGTCTGGCTATGCGGCCACGGGGAGGGCCAGGGAGAACGTGGCACATTGCTAAACCTAGTCGGCCTGCGGCTATCGGCCATGGCAGAGGTGCTGGAGGTTGGCGCCGAGGAAGCGGTAAGGGAGCTCATGGGGGAGGGAGCACCGATTCAAGGATTTCCTGGATGAAATTATGCGACTCGGCCTAAGCTTGCTGGTGGCAAGGCAACAATGGATATGGCAGAAAAGAATAGTTGTTCATATTGAGGATGATGCAGAAAGGTAGAATCTGAGGATGTGCGACAGTTATGAATCCATTTGTACACACTCATTCTCTTATTTAAAATTCATATTTTTTTAAACCATTTGCTTTTACATTCTATTAATGAATATGCACTTGCAGTTTCAAGTTAGGAGATAACATGTACGTACAACTTTTGTTCATGTATGGGTATCTAGTTATTTGACCTGCCATTGATCTTCTTGCATTTTTCAGGGCTCTGAACTTACACTGCTTTTCTGTTTATACCGCAGTGAGCTTTAATTATTCTCTCTTCAACACTTCCTTCACAATTATAATGAGCTTTATAAAATCAATGTTATATATCCATTGTACATCCGTGTGTCACCAATATAACATATTTATAGTTGATCATCTATATACATGAAAGGAAATATGAATCTGCATTGGCATGTGATTATACACTATTGTAACACATCATTCAACAAAAAGATATCTTCTTAGTTTCTACTGCAAAAAAATTATAATCAAACTATACTATCTTTTTGTATACAATTTACCGGCTATACTGTTCACATGGACATCAGGCTTTTCATACGGATCTACATGATGTTTCTTTTCTCTGCATTTTGCTTCCTTGGGGTGGTGGCGCATGTGTCTAGGTGTGTGCGTGGATCTCGGTGGCCTCGTCGAGTTTGGCAACGCAGCCACAGAGATGGCCAGGGATAACGTGGGTTGTGCTGCTCAAACTTGTCATGTCCGGAGGCTAGTGGCTGTGGCAGAGGCTCTGGACTTTGGTGGTGCAGAGGCAGTGAGGGGGCTCATGGAGGAGATAATATCGGCAAGATGTGAGCAGCATCTATGGCTACTTAGTTGTTGCCCTCCTCATTGCTGGTGCTATTGGGACTCCTCCCAAAAGTAAGTATGACTGCAACCATATAAGTTTTGGTGAAGGGGAATGATCTAGAAATCAGAATATGTTTTTATCATTTCATTGCCAAACAACACTCATTTCACAACTTCCTGTGTGGAAAAGGGCACTTATACTTGTCCTTGGAATTCTGCAGTGGAGAACAGAGTAAAGCAAACATATGGATCTACCTAAATTAAGTTGATCTTAACTTAGGAAGTGATTCGTGCATCTAATTATTGTTTTACAGTATAAAAGGAGGTTCACATGCACTTTTACTTAGCTAGGTAGCAAAAGCATCAGCCTGATGTGAGACATGCATGCACGTAGTTGCAGGTTAAGTTTTTAAGTTCATTGATTTACCTATGGCTAGTTTTCTTATTGGCTTTGTGCATCTTAATTACCATGCAGAGGCAATGCTATATGGTGAACATACAAATGCAAGGCATCTGAAGTATCTACACACATGGTTTTTTATCTTACTTCTGGAATCTTGCTATCTAATAGTAGAGTTTGAGGCCTGAATTAAGTTTCATGACACTTTTACAAATGTAGTAGGAAAGTACACCTATGATTTTCGCACGCACTTTTTTTTCTCGATTACAACTACCGTTTGCACCCACAGGAACCGATCCTTCTTTTTAGTAGTAGATTATGTCTTATAGTTCATCCATAGCAGCATGGAGGAGGCTCAGTTAAAATTTGAGGCATCGTTTACATTATGCACTTGCTCTGGTATTAAAAATTTCAGTCTTGCGAATATATGAAGGTTGTAGGTTCAGTGACATCTATAAATTTGGAGATTAGTCATGTAACTATTAGAAATATGATTTAGCGTAAAGTCCTAACTACAACAATAAACATACCCGAGCATTGTATATCTTTCTCTAACCGTTCTTCTAGTGTGTCCTTGGTAGCAAAGTCAAACTAATAATCTGGGAAAACCTCCGGAGATCCTTTGAATTCCTATACCATTGTGTTGTGTGGAAAAAATATTTTGATTTCATTGTTCACTGGGTGATATATGGTGGGTTCCAAAATCTTATAATTTCTAAATGCATAAATAAATGTATCATTGATGTTTGCTCCGAAAGTGTCTGAGATTCTTGCAGATTGTAGCATGAATTGTTTGGCCCTGTGTAAATAGTCAATTATAGTTAGTCACTATCATCTAAAAAATAGACTAATTTGCAATTACATATGTAAAGAATAGACTTGCTCATCCATTAAGATCATATCTAGGCTGACAAGCTCATCAGTTGTAGGATTGACTGAATCCCACACTATCATTAGTTTCAGTTGAATGTTCCACTTCTGTCCACCTATCGTTAAGCCGCTCAACTTGTATGTTATAATGTTTTGACTTCAAAATAAATAGAAAAATAGCTTTCAATTGATAAAGTTACTATGAAGGTTTTTTCTAGAAAAATTGAGTTTATACTAAAGAATAGTTACCAAACTTGGTCTGTCGGTCAATCAGCTAAGAAGCAGTTGGGCAGGATTTCTTCGCCATCGAGTTGCTTGTTGAGTGAAGAAGTTGGGCATGGCTTTAGCAGGCATCGAGTTGCACGTCGGTGGATCAGGTGAGAAGCTACTGGACAAGAGTTCATCCGATGTCGTGTTGCTTGTCGTGTGAAGAAGTGGTCGTGGCTTCTGCAGGCATCAAGGTGTACATCACGTGGTTGTATTGGCTTACTTCGATTTCTTGGTGGGTCATTTCGAGTCGTAGTCTTGGATGACTTGCACTTCTCTAGGCGTGTGTTGCTGGCTGGAGTTGTTTGTATGGGTCGTTGTGGCTGAGTTGTGGCCGATAACGTCCAGAGTTCTGACCGCATCTTTGTCATGTCTACATGCGTATGTACGGTTTAGAATAATGAGCACGTCGGGCGTGCTTGTCTTATTGTGCCTCTGATCCATTGGTGGAAAGAAAGTTATGCTTTACTTGCGCATGTTGGAGTTCTAATCGTGATTGTTTCAGATTCAGCGGCGTTAAAAAAAGTTGTGCTTTCCTTGTGTGTGGGATTGAAATGGACATATTTGAAAGGAAGATATATTGTGTACAATGGAAGGCATTGTTGAACTATTTGTACGTGTATATGACGTGTCTCAATGTGTACGTGACAAACATATATTTGTATGTAACGCTTCATCTTAATATCTCTACCGTTAAAAATCTAAACTTAACGATTGAGATAATCTTGAATATGTGGATGATTGTGGTGGCTTATTTGGCTCTTGTTTTAATTATATTATAGATATTGAGATAGGAATATTATTAAAAAATTAATTTGGAGTTGGTAATCTTATTATATAAAAAATGAACTGAGTTGTGTATTTTATTAAAAGAAACATAGGCTAGGCTGCGCTTATTTTAGGATATTGTGTACAACTGTCAGCCCAGTTGCATTGCTGATGTTCAACGAAAAAGGCCTGTGTAGTACTCAGCCCACATTCAATGACGCCTGAAAAGGCCCAAACAAGGCTTCTGTACAACTTTTTGAAGTCTCTGAGCTCAATTAATAACTTAAGAAAAAAGTTAGAGTATAGTGGAACCTAATTAAAAGCTGTCACGAGCGACGAAATAATTCAACGGTGCCACTTGTGTGTGTGTGTGTGTGAGAGAGAGAGACCCATCAGTCGATGCTCGTAAATACATCTTTCAGCCATATGCATTGCTGATGCTCAGTAAAAACTTGTATAGTTGACACAATCATATAGAACATCATAGCACACTGAACTTGCATACAAAAATTTCACGCAGGCAGCACAATCAGGGTGGAAGCAGTGGATCGCTACGGGTAGGGCTATATTGAAACCAACAAACTCGTACATAACCGTTCATCGTCTTTATCAATGACGGGGAAATATCTTAAATGATGTGCAAAGAAAACAGACAGACAACACAATAAGTTCTGCTAGCACATTAAGTTTTCTAAAAAAGTTCAGGTACAAAAATAGAATAGGTCATAATCAAATGTACTTGCACATCAGTGCTTCACACCGATAGCTCGGATTTAACTAGTATCTGAGAAGATTCAGTTGTTACCTCAAATTAGAGCACATCCAGGCAGCCAGCCCTGCCTCTTCTCCCAAAGAAGCAGTGGCCTCCGCCATCCATCGTTCCGAGCAACACGGGGAAAGTCTGACATTGACTCCTGTAATGGACGTCATTGACGAACCCTGGCACCAGCGGCGGCGGCAGGACTTTGATTGATGGATTGACCACTTCTTTGACATGCACAAACACTCGATACAGGTACATCCCTAGCGTGGTCTGCGGCGGCCTTGGTGGCGACGAATAGTACAACCCTGGTTCCTGCACCGGTATCTCAACACCAATCACCTTCGGTATGGTGGACGGCTTCTTCATCCATCCCATAACAGTCAGAGCCTAGCTGTCTGGAGGAACAAACATACTTATGATCTCACCTGCTAGGTCGTTGATAAGCTCATTCATGGTATCCCTGTTCCAAGCACGTCGAGGCATGCCGTGGAAGGTAAGCTTTGTTTAAAACTCAAGCTCAGAGGGCACTGAGCCCCATCCTGGGTGCCATCGATCAAAGCTCATCAGCGCGCCATCGCAAAACAAAGGGAAGATTCGAACACACAACTGCAGTCGAAAGTTGTCCGAAACCTGACGAAGAAATCAGCCGGTGGCAGACAGACTTCGATGAGCAACTCACTTATTTGGATGCCGTGCGAATGCCAAGAGCTTTGACAAAGTCGACCGGTGAGATGGGAGGCCGGTCGCCGTTGATGGCTACCATCAGCACTTTGCCGGCAAACTGGTCGTCAAGCACCGACATGCCACTGTTGAGCGACAGCATGCAGCGCCCGAAGGCAGGACGGACCTCAGGATCTCTGGCTCGGAGATCCGAGTTGACCGGCGACATGATAGTGCGCTTGAGTACAGGGAGTACAGGAGGGGGATTTGGGGGAACTGGAGTAGGAATCGAGATTCTAGAAGTGGGGTAGGGGCGGGAGATTGGGGATGAAAAGGTAGCATGAATTTCAAACACGCGCCAATATGCTCCCGGCGCGCAAGCGCACGAAAACATCGGTGGCACCCACATGTCGGCCTAAGAGTCCTTTTTCTTTCTTTTTTGAGCGCTCGACCTGAGAGTCATAATTGACCTGTTTGGCATTGCGTTACTACTCGGCCCATATTCAACGACACCTCACTGTCCCAAACAAGTGTACATTATCGAAAAGACACTGAGCTCAAAGTATAACATGTAAAAAGGAGATATACTCTGAACACTGGAGAATGGTGATGCCCTCATTTAGCCCACCAGCAGTTCGAGACAATAAACAGTTCGAAACAATGATATATACAACATTCAAACACGGACTAGTGACTAAAACTGACATAAACAGCAAGACATGATAGTTCATAAGAAGTCTTGCTACACCACCAAAATGCACCCATCTGCAGCGCTTAGACTCTCGTGATCCAGACGAGAATGACATTCTAAATACAGGCAACTATTACATAGTAAGAGTGGCATAGACGAGGATGACCAAATAAACAGGAGTATGCATAACAAAAGAGAGAACTACCCATCCAGAACAAGCAGCAAAGACAACAAGTCATTCAAAGAGGGATGATCCAACACCATCATAATTTGCAGCCCAGCTTCAGCCACCAATGATTCGGAGACACCAGAACTTCACCCATTCGACGCAACAGCCCAATTACCTATCAACATGAAGGCTTGAACCACGTCACTGCCTGCCGGACTTTAGACATCCAAGGATCAAATTTAATCCAGATGCCATTGGCATTCTCACCTTCTTTTGACTGCAGGCTATATCGTTGACAATCAGGGGAGTCTGCTCCCGAAGTCCTAGGGCTCACCGTGTAGACAAAGTTTTCCCTAGAAAACAGAGCCTCTCTGCCATCAAGGTCCTTGCCAATGGTGATCTCCTGGTTAATCGGATAATTGAGTCCGAGAAACAGAGAGTGTGAACCAAGGCTGTTCACCCGCCTCCAACTCAAATCCTGAAGGCCCCAACAAGCTGGTATCCTGCTCATAGACGTAACAGCCACTGTCCGGATACTCACGTATTTCACGATGCTTGTACACAGTGGCGTTTTTGCAATATAACTTCTCCGGCTCATGTGTGTGAATGATCATCAGTCTTTTGTCGTCGTCTGATCGAGCGAGGAACCAGTTGTGCTTCCCTGTTTTTGGCAAAGGTGGTGTGATTACAAAGGGCAGTAACTGTAGGGACACTGCATCATATCAAAAAGGACAGGCATTGTTAATGTAAGATCAACATTGTTCAGAGTATGAGTAGGATAATGCAAGAAACAACATTGAACTGTCCCTGTTGGAACCGAGAGGAAAATACAGGGAAATGTATACTGGGTTCGAAAATATAGAAGTGCCATGCATGGTTATACTCATGTTATCTCACAATCGATTCTTCACAGGAAACTACCATGTCAAGCATGTTATGTAATCATGTTCTGTCCTCACAAACAAATTCTTCAAGGAAACTAACAGACCATGCATTGTTATATACTCATGTTCTATGGGAATTTTTTTTGTGAGGATATTATTCTAGCCATTGATTGCTGAATGGCGAATATAGGTATGTACACATGGTAAGCATTATAGGATTTCACTACTTCCAAATATAGAGTTCTCCATATGCACATTTACTTCCCTAATGTATGGTCAGATGAAACCAACAGCGTGATGCATGTTTCTACATCATGAAAATGAGGAAACTAACATGGATATTGATACACACTCATATTTAGTAGTATATAGATTACTATAAAGTAAGGAACCATATCTTCCTAACCGTTTGATTATTCAAGGGTACAAATTGGCTGTAATGACATGGTCACAATCGCATGAATTAACTCATTCCAAATATAGCTGATTTACGGCGTCTCTAATACATTGCCATAGTTCTACTCAATTCTGTTCAAACAGGGATATGCCAATCATCACAAAAAGTTCAAACAGTGTCATGGCGTTATCATTAAAATCAGACGAAAACAACTTACACGCGCCGTCCCAGCAATACGTGGTGCCATCTGCTTTGTCGATCGCGTAGATGATGTCATTGTGTTCAATAACATCACAGAAGTGTGTATCAGCTTTGACGATCCACTGCGAGGTGAGTCGTCTCCAGCTAAAGAAGGCACCGGTGGAAAGATAGGCGGGTCCATGGTCGAACAAGGCAATTAGCTTGAAGTCTGCGTAATCCGCATATCGTGTGGGCACTTGGCAGATTACAATCTTCTACAAAGCAAGGTCCGTCCAACTAGCCCTTTTGTCGAAAAGAGCCTCTCTGCCCTCAAGGTCCTTGCCAACGGTGATCTCCTGGTTAATTGGATAATTGAGTCCGAGAAACAGAGAGTGTGAATCAAGGCTGTTTACCCGCCTCCAACTCAAAAATCTTGAAGGCCCCAACAAGCTGGTATCCTACTCATAGACGTAACAGCCACTGTCCGGATACTCACCTATTTCACGATGCTTGTACAAAGTGGCATTTTTGCAATATAACTTTTTCGGCTCATGTGTGCGAATGATCATCAGTCTTTTGCCATCATCTGATCGAGCGAGGAACCAGTTGTGCTTCCCTATTTTTGGCAAAGGTGGTGTGATTACAAAGGGCAGTAATTGTAGGGACACTGCATCATATAAAAAAGGACAGGCATTGTTAATGTAAGATCAACATTGTTCAGAGTATGAGTAGGATAATGCAAGAAACAACATTGATCTGTCCCTGTTGGAACTGAGAGGAAAATACAGGGAAATGTATACTGGGTTCAAAAATATAGAAGTGCCATGCATGGTTATACTCATGTTATCTCGCAATCGATTCTTCACAGGAAACTAACATTTCATGCATGTTATGTAATCATGTTCTGTCCTCACAAACAAATTCTTCAAGGAAACTAACAGACCATGCATTGTTATATACTCATGTTCTATGGGAATTTTTTTTGTGTGGATATTATTATAGCCATTGACTGCTGAATGGCGAATATAGGTATGTACATATGGTAAGCATTACAGGATTTCACTACTTCCAAATATAGAGTTCTCCATATGCACATTTACTTCCCTAATGTATGGTCAGATGAAACCAACAGCGTGATGCATGTTTCTACATCATGAAAATGAGGAAACTAACATGGCTATTGATACACACTCATATTTAGTAGTATATAGATTACTATAAAGTAAGGAACCATATCTTCCTAACCGTTTGATTATTCAAGGGTACAAATTGGCTGTAATGACATGGTCACAATCGGATGAATTAACTCATTCCAAATATAGCCGATTTACGGCGTCTCTAATACATTGCCATAGTTCTACTCAAATTCTGCTCAAACAGGGATATGCCAATCATCACAAAAAGTTCAAACAGTGTCATGGCGTTATCATTAAAATCAGACAAAAACAACTTACACGCACCGTCCCAGCAATACATGGTGCCATCTGCTTTATCGATCACGTAGATGATGCCATTGTGTTCAATAGCATCACAGAAGTGTGTATCAGCTTTGACGATCCACTGCGAGGTGAGTCGTCTCCAGCTAAAGAAGGCACCGGTGGAAAGATAGGCGAGTCCACGGTCGAACAAGGCAATTAGCTAGAAGTCTGCGTAATCCGCATATCGTGTGGGCACTTGGCAGATTACAATCTTCTGCAAAACAAGGTCGAACAAGTCCTTTTGTCCATCAGCTTACGCCCATAGACGTGGAGACTCACTACAAGATGGTAATTTTTGCTTGATCTAATTTTTTCTTTGTGTCTTTTATTTTTTTTTTGTATAATTCCATACTAGTCTGAACTTCTAGTATTTTAGGAACGCACTTCTTTTGTTTTATTGAAGTGTACAGCACTATGTACTTACATCTTGTTTTTATTTTTTTTCTTGTGTGCATGGAGCTCGTGTTTTAGTTTGCATGGTGACAATATGTGAACTGCTTAGATATTAGATGAGCACTACTAGTTTTCACAATTTTCCCGCTTGTACGGTGTGTACTACATGCAACTATTCTCAAGAGCTGCATGGTAGTTAGAAGCGTACTGCATATTAGTGTGTTCCGTACTGCATATTAGTGTGCGCTTTATCTGTACTGTTTGTTAGACTGTTGTGCACTTCATCTAGCTCGTCTCTGTACTGTGTGTAGGTTTTTGCTGCTCTGTGCACAGTATGAGAATTGTACTGCTAGTATTATCCTCAAACAGTTTTATTATTTTTTGCCGAAAATCCCCCAACGAGCTATTAGGTATCTCCGACTCAAGAAGAAGGGAATTCTCCAAGTTGTTCTCGGCAATGGACACCTGAAACCAGCCAAGTACCGTGTAGGCGTTGATGGGCGGTTGTATCTGCAGAAAGGCTGGAAGGAATTTGTCATTGATAGTGGCCTGAAGTCTTAGCAAGTTGTTGTCCTCAACTTTTTTTAACTCGAGGATCATATGGTTAGAATCATGTTTGACGTGATTGGTTAAGGTTATGAGGTTGATTGTAATAAGTACTTTTGCGTATCGAGCGCTTCATCTTTTGACATGATTGTAATAAGTACTTTTGTGTTCTGAACCGCTTGGATTATAAGTCAGAACTTCGTGCCGTCTATGAGCTAACTGCATTTTTTTATGGGTTGTGGATTAAAATGTGTCTATGTTTACTCCAGACAGCTATATATATGGTTAACTCTATACATCATTTCTCTTGTATGGTTTAGTGGAAGAACTCATAGTCAGCGAGAAATTTGTGTTTACACAAAAGTTAAACTGATACATAAGTCATACAGATATGCATACTGCTATATATATGATTAATTTATTGAACTGCATCTATTTGGTCGTTAACCTGCTGCTTCTTCGCGGTGACTGGAGTGTGTCTAATGTTGCACTTTCTTTTGTTTTCCGTGGCGGTGTTGCTGCTTCTTGTCTTTGCACCGTTGTGTTTGTATCCCCTTGCATGCTAGTTGATGGCGGTTTTTGTTTTCCAGTGCTGTGAACTGCAACCTTCTTTGCTCCTCGCGTGATGGTTGATGGCGGCTTTTGTTTTCCAGCGCTGTGAACTGCAACCTTATTTCCTCCTCTCGTGTTGGTTGATGGCGGCTTTTGTTTTCCAGCGCTGTGAATTGCATCCTTTCATGCTCCTACCTTGTTTTTTGTATGTGGTGTCGTTCTCAGTTGTTTCTGTACAGCAGCATTCCCTTCTGTTTTCTGTCTTTTGTTTGGTGGTCTTGTGGGCATTGTTTCATCATGTTCTTTGTCCTCTTCACTCTCTTCTTCCTCCTCCTCCTCTTCTTCATCTGCTTCTTCATCAGCCACTTCTTCTTCAGTTTCATCATGTTCTTTGTCCTCTTCACTCTCTTCTTCTCCACTCTCTTCTTCTTCAGTTGTGTCACCATCTTCTTCTGTGACTTCATCTACTTTGTCTTCCTCGTTTTCCGATCTTGTTCTTTTGGGACAGGTTCTTGAATTGTGTCTCTTCCTCTTTTTGCAGATGCTGCAATGTCTTGGTTTTATCCATTTCTTAGTGTTGTCAGCGGAATCTCTGTTTGGTTGTGCATCGCCATGTCCATGGTTTTCTTGTTCATGTCTTTTTTTACATGTCCTGGAATTGTGGCCGCTGGTTTCATTACATGTCTTGCACCTATTTATTCCCAATGGCTGACCATCACTATCTAGCTCAGGCTGTGGCTTACTATTTTTGTCATCATTTTTCTCCTTGCATGCAACCTTTTTTTGGATTGTATCGCTCCTTTCTTCCTTCCTCTTGTGTTTGAAACAGGAGGTGGAAGAATTGTTTCTTTTCTGATTGCACAAGTTGCGCTGTGTTCGGTATTTTCTACTTCCTTGGTATTATTGTCAAGCTGGGATTTCCCTGCTTGCTTTATTTCTGCTGCTTCTTCTTCTTCTTCATTGAGCTCATCAACTTCCTCGATCAGTGCCCTCATACCAGACAACACTCTGTGGCACCCAGTGTCGGACCTTGTCGCTCTGTTTGCCAGGTCCATTGCTGTTTCTGTCAGCAATTTTCTACGGCAAAATAGCGAACTTCCATCTGGTGCTGTTTGTTCATAGTCTCTTCTGTCAAACGTTGCATTTGATCTTGCGTTCCGGGTGTATCTTTTCATGATGTACACCTCAGGAATCTTGAGTACTCTCAGGTGAGAAAGCATGCATAACACATGGACGCAAAAGAGCCCTGCAGACAACACATGTTTTCTTTGTTTTGTAAGTGAAATGCATGAAATTAATAAACACATATTTTTTTTTGTTATTTATTCATTTTAAGGAAGTGAACTTCACTTGGTTTTGTGAGTTACTCATGCAAGTAGACTTTTAAAGTAGAGTAAGTGAGCTTTCATGCATGACTATAAAAAATTAGGATTTTTTTCGCTAGCGAGTCGCACCTGTGTGTGTCTAGAGTTTGCACTCACATTCGTAGACACCTTTCTGTTCATTGGCGACCACTTGGAAATTATGCCTTGCCCAGTCAAATGCATCCGATCTGTTGTAGTGGTGTATGAGGTACTTTGTCGGGTTCTCAGGGCACCGTTCTGCTCTGAATGCAGTGTTGCGGTAGAGTGTTTCTTTGAAATCTGCAAAAACTACCCTTGTATACACTTTTGATAGCTGAACTTCGAACCCAAACTTGGTTGTTGTCTTTACCTCTGACTGCATGATCAGAAATGTAGCGTTACGAATCAGCGAAATGAAAAAAATGTTTGTTTTTGTAGTTATATTTAGCAGTTTTTTATGGACATTTTATTTACCACATTTCCTAATGTCTCTGCGTCCTCGACGACCTTCCTGGTATGAATGCACTTGTCCAGCTATTGAGCAAACAGATGGAGATCATGCTTCTCTTTGATGAAGTTTTTCTTCAATATGCGGTTCATGCTCTCGCTTCTCTGCGTGGAAGTCATCCGAGCACAGAAAATTTCCTTGTAGTAAGCCGAGATCCACTCGTGCGTGTCATCCCACAGCGAATTCATCACTTCGTCATTTTGCAAGGTGTATTTCTGCATGAGGTCCTTCCATGCCCGTTCAAATTCTGACGGCATTAGTGGGTGGTTCAGCACCGCAGTGAGTTCATCCTTGAGTTTCTCGTGTGCCTTATACAGCAAGGCGAGGTGGTCTTTGTACTTCTTCATGATATGCCACCGACACAACTTACGTAATGTATCTGGGAGGATAGTTTTTAATGCTGCCTTCATCGAAGAACATTGGTCTGAGAACGCACAAATAGTGTTTTCTTATTAAGTTGTTTGTGTGTAAGAAAGACGGAAGAAATAGAAGTGTACCAAACTAACGTAAGTATACATGTGTTTTTTTTTGTACCTGTGAGCATGTAGATTGGCGACTTGTTGTTCATATACCTCAAGAATGTTTTGAAAACCCACTCGAACGACGGTATTGTTTCATCTCGCACGAGGGCGACAACAAATATGGTGCTCTGTAGATGATGGTTCACTCCCACGAAGACTCCCAGCGGCATGTGGAATTTGTTAGTTTTATATGTCGTGTCAAATGTAACGTAGTCTCCAAAATCTTCATACGATCCTTTGCAACTTGCATTGGCCCAAAAGATGTTTCTTACACGATTATCTGCATCAACTTCATAATCATAGAAGAACTCTGGGTTTATCTTCTGCATCTACTCGAAGAAATCCAGAAGTTTCTTCAAGTCATCTTGGGACTCTTCTCTAGCAAACTTCTGTTTCCTGCATTTCAAACGCAATGCAAACTCATATTATCAAACAGGAAATAATTACCCACAGAATGCTCTCAAGCGATATGTTCTGTGACGTGCTTACTTGTTGACCCAGTCGCGGCTAGTATGTCCCATGAACTACAGACCACCAGACATACGCCACAGCGTTGACATCATCTGTGCATGTGTGTGGTTGTCCAGCTGCATGTCCTTCACCAACTGGTCAATCAAAGGATCATCTCTTTTGTGCGAGCGCATGTGCAAAAGCATCCCGGGGCTTTCTAGCATCTTGTGATTGTGGTTGAGTTCAACCATTTCTATCACAAATTTGCCATCCTTCCTCTTTTTGACTCTAATTTTTGCCTTGCAGCCAATCCTTTTTTATGTCTTCTCACGTTTCCGGTCATAATCTGACACAGTCTGCTTGTGCGTCCCTTCTCTTGAGCAGACAATGTAAGCATTTGTCTTGTGTTTTGCCCTCTTGCGTATGCCAAACCCTGCATATCTTGCATAAGTGTTGTAAAATTCCCATGCTTTGTCGTACGTGGTGAACTTCATTCCAGCGGCAGGTATGAGGTTCAGCGGCATGTTTTTATCCTGCATCAAGTGCAATGCTCTATGAGACAAAGTTTTTTGTTCTGTTTAAATATGAGGAGTGCATACGAGTTTAATAAAGCACTGCAATGTTCCTAAGTTTTCAGAAGAATCGACTGTATTAGATGTTAGGCCAAACTTCACAAGAAATATCAGTGTAGTTGAGGATCTCACGGCGGCAATAGTGGGGAGGATTTGTACCTGCCGTTGACTTCTGACTGAGGCACCCTTGGTGGTCGCAGTGTTGAAGTTGATGCAGCAGGTCTACTCGGAGCTTTGTTTTCTGGTGCAGCAGGTGGACACTGAGCTCTATTTTTTGGTGCAGCAGGTGGACGCGGTGGTAATCCAGTGTTGTGGCGATGTCTCACTGGATTGGTTTGAAATTTTTGGAGCGGCAGCACATCATCATAATCATCATCTTTTGCAACATCATGTTCAACAGCATCATCGTTGTCTGTTCGGACATGCTGTCCAAATGTAGTGAACTCGTGCTTGTACTCTGGGTTGAGAACTTTTATTGTCTCATCTTCGTCGTCATCATCTTCATCATCCTGTCGGTGAGTGCCCTCCCACATGAAGGTGACATCATTGTCATCTTCGACTACCTCTTCTTCCTGGAAAAAATCTTCTTTCGGAGAGTATTGCACCCAGCTTGTTGTCGTGAAGAATCCTCGCGGAATCTCAGGGGTAACCCAGCCAGTGTCTCTTTCGGAAGAAGCTTTACTCTTCTGAAAGTTGATGGTCCCTGGGTTGTCAATTATGCGCGGCATTTTGTATCTGCTGAACGTCATTTCCTGCACAAAACGGCCAAGCTGCATTGTCGGGTAAAATGAACTGAGTCATATGAACAACAATGTGTTTCAAAGGGTACTGCAAACTAATGCACACTGACTGCATCATCCTGCAGGGTGAACTGAAGTAACCGCACTGCATCGTTGTCCGTAGTGAACCTATACAACCGTACTGCATAACCGAGCAAGCGTATTGCATAACCGAGCAACTGCGCTGCATTTTTTTCACGACGAACTGAAGTAACCGCACTGCATCATTTTTGGAGGCGTACTGGACTGCGTGTACTGCTTTGTCTGGAATAAGTAAACTGAGATAGTTGAGGAAGTGTGCTGCTTACCTCATGTTGCAGTGCTTTCTTGCATTTGCAGGAGGAAGTTCCCTTCTCGTCCGTCTGCACCACTTTTGCGTTCACCCGTGCAGTCCACTTGCCCTTCAAAAGTTCATGAGCATTCTGGACGTTGCTCAAGGTGAGTGGAAATGGAGGATTTGCTCCGAAGGTCGTTGCCGCCTTAATCCAAGAAGCTGCCATGGATGAAGGAACCTTGCGCACAGTCCTCCTTCCTCGAATTGGTGTTATGTCGAGGCAGCACCAATCCACATCTGACGAGGGACATGTAATTTAAGACGCATCGCTCAATGCTGTGGTAATTGAAGGCCCGGAGGAGATCGGCGGCGGCGCTACCGAGCTGTTGCCGCGGAAGAAGGCCGATATGCGAGCGAGGGAGGCGTTGCTCGGTTGCTGCCACAGAAGAAGGCCGACAGGCAATGGGCGGCGGCGATGCTTGGCCGCTGCCGTGGAAGAAGGCCGCGAGGGGAGGGGTGGCGTCGCTGCCGGCCGCCGTCCCGGAAGAAGGCCGGGAGGGGAGTGGCGGTGGCGCAACCAGGCCGCCGCCGCTGGAGAAAGCGGGGAGGGGAGGGGCGGCATCGCTCCCAGGCCGCTGCCGCGGAAGAAGGCCGGGAGGGGAGGGGCGGCGGTGCTCCCAGGCCGCTGCCGCGGTAGAAGGCCGGGAGGGGAGAGGCGGCGGCGCTCCCAGGCCGCTGCCGCGGTAGAAGGCCGGGAGGGGAGGGGCGGTGGCGATCTGGTGGTGGATGTGCAGAATAAGGTGGGTGTTATCAGAATAAGACTCTTAAGGGGTGTTATCATAATAGACCAACCCTATATATATGTGTGGGTGTGTGTGTGTGTGCCACATCAAAGTTGTGCACTGCGTAGTCAAACATCACACAAACACCTCTTTGGGCCACATGTAGACAGTGGTATGTAGTCCTATATAGGATTCTCACTCGCGTGCGACGTATGCTTCGCTTCTGTGGGCCCACAAGTTCGTCGTCCATCACTTTGACCCAACGAGAGAGAGGTACGTTTGACGAACAAGGAGTATTAATTCTTTTAGGGCTATGTTACTAGGTGTATAGTATGTGTCGAAGGGGGTGGGACCAGCATATACTAGGTCTCACATGAACCTCACTCTGTGTGGGGACTTTGCGGTTTTTTAGGCAAATGCCACATCAAAGTTGTGCATTAGGTATTCAAAACATCACAACCACACACCCCTCCATATATATGTTTTGGCACACATGCAAGCGATGGTTGTTGTCCTCTGGCACTCACTCACGCGGTTATCGCCGATGCTTCCATCTGTCGGCCCGCTTGGTCCATCACTTTCACCGATAGCGAGAGAGGTTAATTAATTTGACTTAGAGGGGATTAATTTTTTGTTTGTCTCATGATATAGGTCATGATGTGAGATTACATATATATAATAGCGCATGTGTACACATGAATCCATCCCGCTGGATCGAAGGGTAGGGGCGAGCACACGACAGGTCATGAACCTCTTGCTCTATGTGGGGACCTCTGCGATTTTCAACGCATGCACCACATCAATGTTGTGCATTGGGTATTCAACACATATACATGCATCACACACCAACATAAATATGTTCAGGACACACGCATGCAATGGTTGTCTTTGGACACACTCTCACTCGCTTGGTTATGGGTGGCAAGCCTATATATATTCGTGGGCCCGCGTGGACGTCCATCATTTTGACCAACGGCGAGAAAGGTTACCAGGGTGGATTCTTCTTCTTTGGTTCGAGTTGCCGTATAGTAGGTCGATCATTCCAGGCCTAATTAAGTTTGAGCGCATGCTACGCGTCGTGAACCCTCACTCAGTGTGGGGATTTTACGGTTCCAAAGCATGGTGCCACATCAAATTTGCGCATTGGGTATTCAAACACCACACACACCACTTCCATATACATACTTGGGCCAGATGCACAGAGTGGGTTTGTCTTCAGACAGTACTCCCTCGCGAGGTTATCGGCAATAAGCTAGCCCATTTTGCGGGGCCGTGTGGACGTCCATCACTTTGACCAACAATGAGCGATAGAGGTTGTACGACCAAGTTGGATTCTGCTTGGTCCGTGTTATAGTACGTCTTGGTGAGATGCCCTCCCCCTCCCCCAACGTGTGTGTGTGGGGGGGTGGGGGGCTACTTCGCACTACCTGCAACCTCCGTGGGGTCGGGGAAATCCGGTTAATTTGCGAGGCACACGTGCCTCATCAAAGCTGTGAATGGTAGCTACATATCACACCACACCCTTTTCGTACATATAGTAGGGCCACCCGGAGGTGGTTCGTATGTGGTCTCACCCATCTCGCTCCACAAGCACACATTTGTGGGTCGGCACACGGTCCACCTTTGTCGGGAAGCGAAAGGGGAAGTTTGACCATATATATGATGGACTCCTATAGGTTTTGTGTTACGGTAGGGTGAGATTTCAGACCTAGCTATTTGGGGGCATGCATTCATAGCTAGGATTCCCTTACCGCCGACACGAAGTGGGGTTCGTAGGGGGTGGCTGACTAGCAATATTGTGCGCTTTGTGCGACAGGTGCCACATCAAAGTTGTGCATTGGGTATTCGAACATCAAACTACCCTTTTCGTACATATATTTGGTCCACATGCAAGTGTGTTCATGTTCTGACCCTTTCCGGTGTTATTCTTTTTGCCAAATTTATAAACAGCACACGAGTTGGATGGAGAAACAGTCTGCGATTGGGGACGCAACAGACACGGTTCGGTCAGACTACCCGTGTGCCACACCCGTGCCCCTGCAGTCACTCACATCAGCACAGTAGATTGGGCTCCACAAGGCTTGCCTTCCGCTCTCGAAATTATCTACTGCCTCATAATCTCGAAAATATCTACCGCTTCGAAGGTTTTTATGTTTGGTAGCACACGATTAGTATGTGCGGACCGTGTGCGATGTCTGTTACTCCCGCTCTGCTTCAATCCCTTGATTCAAATTTTCTGTAGCCCCGACATTTTACTTCCGCCTCTGCATCCCTCGCAATCTCAAAAGTATCTGCTCGCCCCTGATTCAAATTTTCAGTAGCCCCGCCTTGTTACTCCTGCCTTTGCATCCCTCGCAATCTCAAGAATATATGTGCGCCCTTGATCCAAATTTTCAGTAGCCCGGCATTTTACTCCCATCTAGTAAAATTTTCAGTTGCCGCGGTATTTCCTCAAACACCACCTTGCCCCCCCTCCACACACACCACACACACCCAAAAACCTCCGCTCACACAGACACACACCACCCCTCCCTCGCTCGAAACCATTGGTAGGTCGCCGCCGCCGCCTCCATCCTCAACCTCTACTGTGTGCCAGGGAGCTCGAGAAGCCAATGGCTCAAAAGAGGTTTATCGCGGCCTCTTCGCCCGACGCCGGCGAGGTGGCCGCCGAGGTGTCCCCGTCGTCCTCCGCGGGCACTTTATCGATCCGCCATCACCGGTCGCCCGTTCCGCCCGCCGCCACGCCCCTATGCCAGTTCGAGGACTTTCCCGTCCTCCCTCAGGCCCGACCGCCGACAAGATCCTACCTCGGGGGTCCGGCAGTGGCTGTGGGGGACGTGGTCGTCGAGATTACGGATCGGGAGACCCACACTCGCCGGTGGCTCGGTAGCTTCCACACGGCTGAGCTCGTGGCCATGGAGCACGACCGCTAGTAGGTCTGCTACCACGGAGTGGCGGCTAGGCTCAATTTCCCCTTCGGCACACGTTCGGTCAACCTCGTCCCGCCGGAGCCAGGGGTGGTGAGCTCGGCTATTGCACGGGAGGACCGCGAGGCGTGGGAGCACCCCGAGGCCAAGGCCGCCGACGAGGCCTACATGCAAGAGCTCCGCCGGCAGCACCCGGAGCTCGTGGAGGTGGAGCGGATGATCTTTGCTGATGAGGAGGGCGGTGAGGTTATCGTGCTCTCCTCCGATGACAAGGTCAAAGGCGGCGAGGACGGCAGCGCGAAGGGCGTCGAGGTGGGCGGCGAGGACGAGGAGATCGACGTCGACGAGTGGAGGAGTGTCTTACCCAATGACGCCGACGACGGCACCGGCCCGGACCCAGCTCGTGGCACACTGTACCTGACGAGGAAGGATTGGCTTGACCCCCACTTCGACCGAAAGTAGTTTAGTTTAGTTCAAATTTTATGTTTTATGTTCAGTTATGCAAAACAATCTATGTTTATGATTGAATGCATGCTACTTTCGGTTGAACCTGCTTTGAACTTGATCAAATTGAAGTTTACAACGTTAAGTTTAGGGGGTCGACTAGAAACGGCCAAAAATTGATGTAGTATATACATACTCCACTAAGGGTTTTAGTCCGTTAACTTTTAGGGGATCGGCTAGAGATGGCCTTATGCCTTGTTTATTTCATTTCTTCACAATGTGATGCTCCACATGTGCAACTATTTGCCGTGCAGTTCAATTTCATCAATAACAGTTAACACGCCTTTTTATTTTTTTAACAATAACTAGTGTACTTTAGACCTACACAATACCAGTTTGAATGACTATATTTGCTTGTTTTTAAATGTTATGCCTGTTGCAGTTAACACACCTTTCCACTTATTGTTTTGCTTAACTAGCATGCTTAAACCTGCACACTGAAGCTATCATTTGTAGATCATGTTGTCTACAATGGATATATTTGGTTGATGTTTAGCCTGTTGTGCTTAACATGCCTTTATATGTACTCATACAGGACAATATTGAGAACAGCTATTGTTTTCCATCAAGGTTAGTTTCATCGCATTGCTTATATATACTCACTGTCTAGGATATCGGTAGCTGGTGGTACCATATAGCCTGGGGGCTGATAAGGGATTAATCATGGAATCGAACATTTCACTCAATATATCTGTAACCCATTTATCGGTAGGTTAACTAGGGCCATATTTAATATATCTAAGGCTACATAGCAACATGCATTGTACTGAATGACTAAATATGCAATCCCAGGCTACATAGCAACAAGGAAGAGTGTTACCTTAATGTTCTGTTGATGTCTAGATATACATGTAAAAAGATCTTATATAATGGGATGAAGGGAGTGTTGTACTACATCATTTTGCAATTGTTGTTTTGCGTCTAATATTAACTTGGTGCTTTTAGGTACATATGTCATTGCCAAAGATCCACACTTCGACCCTTTCTGCTTATGGGGCAATGAGATATTCATGAACCAGCATCAAGTGAGGAAACTAATAAAGATTGTTATTAAAATGGGTCAAAAGATGTCAATCAAACTATTTGTTTACACTTTATGCAAGACAACAGTGAACTGTAGATAGTAAGTAAGAACTTTGTAGCCTTCTTTTTACTGCCCGTAATGAGTTGTGTTAGATGACAATGTCTGAATCTTTTTCCTTTGCAGTGGATCCTGAAGCAGTTTACTTAAGACTACCTCTCAAACTACATGATTGGCGGCCGACCACCACAAGGGGTTGGACTAGAGTCGTGCATGCCTTCTGCATCGAGGAGAGCACAATAGGGCCATTCCGCTTCACCTTGTTCAGCAACCAGAATGTCTCTCGCCTCTTTCTTTACCATCTTTAATAGTACAAGTATACAACCCTGGTTCATCATTCTTTATTTGGTGCTTATGTAATTCTTTTTTTGTTGTAATTCATGACCATATGTACCTGTGAATTGAATAATGCATTGGTTGTTTGAACCTAATGGATATGAATAAAGCTAGAGCCTACTTTCAAATTCAAATTCGGTACAATTTTAAATAGCACAATTAAATTAGGGTGAAATTACGCTCTGCAGGTCATTACGGTGCACACGGTCTATAAAGCACAGCTTGTGTGATATACATCATAATCCGACACGGTTCACGGAGAGGAAACATGTGTTACCATGCACACAGTTGTCGTTTTCAAAGTGGGTGTGATATCAGACAATATCACAAACGGTGCGGGAAAACTAAATGTGTGTGATTGTCGACCTATCATACACGGTTTACAATCATGAACTGTTTGTGATGTGCCAGGCATCGTAAACGTAGAGCTAGTTTGGTACGTTCCTGGAATGTGCCTGGACTACGCCTGGTTTTAGGTAAAACCACAGAAGTCCGAATGCGATGGCAATGCGAGCACAAATGAGTTGCAAGGATGAAGTGTTTGGGATATTCGAGATATCAGAAACAGTTTTATAGGGACAACTGTATGCATCAAGGCTCCCTATCCACGACGGTTTCGGGGTCGCGTGGGAAGGACCCCCCTATCACACGGACTCACTTGGTGACAGTTCAAAATGCCGTCATGGAAAGGGGTTAAAAACAATTTGTATAGCACCTCGCTGTACCAGTGGCATAGCCGACGGGGAGTGGAGGTATGGCTAGTTGCAACACATGCAAAGCCCTAATGACAAACGCCGACGCGATCAACTAAAATTGTATGTCGCACCTCCACTATATATAGGCATCCATCGTGGGCTCCTAACATGGGCTCTGCATGGACCCTAACGCCCAAAGTCTGTTCGGCATGGGATCTGAGTACGAGTAGGATCACATCCGACTCACAAAGTCAGATCCAGTCTCATAGGTTACTTTCCCTTAAGCGCACGACCCCTTAAGTTGTCATTCGCTTGGTCGCAACTCAGATCACATCCAGCTAGGCCAGTTGGTAGCGGCCTCTAGTGAAGTGTGCTGACTCCAAGTGTCCGATGAAGCTAGTTAGGCGAACCTGTAGAAGATGTCACACTTTTGTCCCCTTCGCCTCATGATATATGTTGCCGGGAACAAGGCGAATCGGTCATCCTTGTTGCTGCATGACCTCTTTCACGTTCTAGTGATGCCGATCACAAACCGGATTATCTCATAATCCCTATCACATGGCCATGCTTATCTTTGTCGGATCACATGAGTGGGCCCAATGTATATCTCTCCTAATCGGAGGGGCAAGTCCCATCTTGCTCGATCATGTATCCCAACATGGGCCTGGACAAGCCCGAAACCTACCTTTATAACTACGCTATTATAGAGTAGTGTTTGGTCGGCCCAAAGCAGCTCGGTCACCATCTCGAGAACATGAGCCAACTCGGGTCTTAGGACACATAACGTATGATGTTTTAAAGACTCACACATGACCTCATCTTGCTACGTCTCATAGTTGGGTCTCTCTGACACGGACCTTATCTGCACTGGGATGCGACTACATCGAATCCGACCAGATCTTTCTGGGTCCATATTATCCGGCTAGCATCCAATGCTGCATGGCCAGTGAGACCGAGCCATCCACTGTGTCATATGCTAGTCTAGTTGCTTGAGAGTCCACACAACCATTTCGACTAGGGGCCATTTAGGACAATCATGATACAATGCATAGTCTCACAAACAAGTCAGGTACTTGTTGATACACATCATTGATAATGTCCAAGGACTATCCTTATTCATAAACACATAGGAAATATCATCATACATGATTGCCTCTAAGGCTTATCTCCAACACAAGAGGGCCCTAGGAATATCTCTCCATCCTCGAAGGAGCCAATGCTAGTCTTGATCTATCAAGTCCTTTGTCATACATTTCTGATATGCCTAAAAGTTGCCGTTGTGATTACCATGTTATGGCTAATGATTGACAAACCCGGAAGCACACCATCCTATATGAGGGTACCCGATACTCTCATGGTTTATGGGATTATGCATACATTAACATATGTGTGATTATACTGATAACTCTTGATGATATGATCCCATAGTATATCAGTCGATTGTGTTCAACGGAGTTGTTCTTTCAGCAATGTCATACCACTGCAAAAAAAAAGACACATCCGTGGCATTTTGGGCCAAACAAAAAAACTTTCTGTCATGCTTATGACACTTCTATGATGATAATTGTGACAAAACCATGTATCATCATAGATGTGGTGGGCTCCTACTTCTATGACAAAAAATCATGACAGAAAATGGGCTTTTTCTCCTGGGCGGGCCGGGGACGCACCTGCATGACATTCTTTGGGCCGTCCATGACGGAAAAAATCATGGTAGAAGAGAGGGCGAGGAAAATATCAGGGAGTTCCCGATTATGGTGGGTGGTCGGGGCCGAGCGATGAACGGAGGTTTGCGTGTTTCTCTCGTACACATACGCGCATGTGTGCGAGGTGTTGGGCTCTAACTGAACCCGAGCGAGGCGTTTGCTTACTGAACCCGAGCGATTGCACTAGCTACGTTACTGAACCCGAGCGATCGATCCTTTGGCTGTTAACTGAACCCAAGCGATTCCTTCGCTACTGCTGCTAACTGAAGCCGATCGAACCTGCTGCTGCCTCTTGATGAACAATGACCCTTTGTTGGGGTTGGATGAATAGTTCTCGGTGGGTGTTGGATGAACAGGACCCCGTGGTAGTAGAGGATGTTGCCGCTGGATGAACAGGACCCCGATCGAGGAGGCCGCCACACACCCGAGCCAGTTGGGGTGGATGAACAGGACCCCGTGGAGGGCTGGTTGAACAGTAGCCGGTGGAGGCTGGATGAACAGTAGCCCGTGGATGAACAGTGCCTGGTGGAGGCTGGAGGAAGTAGACGGTGAATGAACAGTAGCAGGTGGAGGCTAGAGGAAGTGGACGGTGGATGAACAGTATCCCGTGGAGGCCGGAGCGAGGCAGTAGACGGTGGATGAACAGTATCCCGTGGAGTCCCGTTTTGTGGTACGCCACACCCCTCCTGATGAACAGGACCGTGTTTTGACCGTAGGCGCTTCAACACAAGTCCGTTTCCTCCGTTTTGCGGTACGCCACACCCCTCCCAGTCAACAGCACCCCGTTTCGACCGTAGACACTCAAACAGTAGGCCGTTTCCTCTATTTTGCGGTACGCCAGACCCTTCCCGATGAATAGGACCCCGTTTCGACCGTACGCGGTCGCACAGAAGGCCATTTCCTCCGTTCTGCGGTACGCCATACCTCATTTCGGCAGTTCCGTCCAAGCCGGTTGGCTCCCGATGAACACAACGCCGTTGCTGCTGTCCGCTGCCTCTCCATTTACACGAGCCCTGACTGTATGTGTGCGCGAGTAGGCGTTTGAGACCCCGCTCGTATGTACGTACATGGCCATATTTGTTGGCATCTGGCTGTACGTACGTGTACACAGTTTAGAAGGGACTGCCTGAACTGCTACGTCGGGGGCTCTACTACTACACGTGCAACTGTTTGCTCGGTCACGGTTCATCGTTGCAGAGAGACCGATCGACAAGTATGTACGTACACGTTCGCGACCAGACAAACAACCCTATGTACGGTTCGACCGGGTGGGTCCCAGCCGTCAAGGAGGATAAGGAGACACTCCTTTGCGTGCAAAGATATATGTGGTGGGTCCCAGCTGTCAGGGGAAGGAATCATTTTTTTGCTTGTAATAAGGAGGCACTTCCTTGCGTGTGAAGATGTAGGTCTAGGTTCCAGCTGTCAGCCTCACCACGTACAGTCATCTTCCGATGGATGTCGTTCGTTGACAACGTTGACCACGCCGCGCCGAGAGCACCAAGGTGGTGGACAACGGCGAGGCCTAGGAAGGGAACGATGCGGAGCCGGGGAAGACGTGGCAGTGGATGCCCACGCGGACGGGAGTACGAGGGTTGACTGTTTCGGTTGCGGTGTGAGGCTGCCATCGCCGGAGAATAACAGGAGGTGTGGGTGAGTAGATGGATGTCATGGCCAGCGGTGGCAGCACAGCCAGCCATGGGAGGCAGTAACAAGCGGTCTAGCCGGCGTATTTTTCGGCGGCTGGAGCAAGAAGATCAGAGATTGAAGAAGCAGCGCGGCCGTTGGATGTTAATCCAACGGTCACTGCTGCTAGAATCATTTGTTGACTAGGTTAACAAAGCCCTGCATACGTGTCAACCTAGTAGGCCCACAAGTCAGCCTCCGAATCAGGTGGGTCCGAGCTAGCAGGGGTGGAATCATTTTTCTTGTGCGTAATAAGGAGGCACTTCCTTCCGTGCGAAGATGTAGCTCATGGGTCCCAGCTATCATGGGGGGAACTTTTTTTCTCGTAATAAGAATGAACATCTGGCCACGAGTGGCAAATGCAGGCGCTCCAGCCGGCGATGGTTTTTGCGGCTGGAGCAACATCAACTAGATTAGAGATTGAAGAAGCAGGATTGCCGTTGAATGTCAATCCAACGACTACAGATGTCAGAATAATTTTTTGACTTTTTGTTTTAGACCATTAAATCATTTTGTTCACTAAATGGACAACACCTTGCGCAGGCTTCGTCTAGTGGGCCAACAAAGTCAGCTTCGAAAGTTGTGGCAGAATGCAGCCCATTTATTTAGGTTTTACTGCCCATTTCATTTTGTTTGCCAATATGTCTATTTCTTGGGCTTTGACTCAAAAAATAATCTATTTCCTGGGCTGGGTATGAATAATAATCACCGATTTACTATTTATGATAATTTACAGCGCATTTGATTATTTATTCGAATAGACCTACTTACTGGTCTGGGTGAAAAATATTATTGCGTACATGCTGCCCATTTATCATTTCTGATAATTTACAAGCCTGTTGATTTTAGTAGAAATGGACCCATTTTCTGGGATGGGTGAAAAAACAATGATGGTCTGGACTGAGCATTTCATATAAAAAATAACTAGCGGGTGCACCCGCGCAAATTGCGTGGCTAGAATACTTTTTGTTATATATGCTTTATGTAGAACTGATGAACTTTATTATTATTATTATTTAGGTTTATGGATTTGAGCATGTATAATAGATAAGTTGAAATTATTTTGTTCACCTCTATATCCACCTTTGTAGGGTCATGTAGTAATACGTATTTTCAATTGTTCCTACCTACTCTTATTTTAACATGCCCCATCATTTTGTTCTTACTTCACTAAATGTCTTTGCTTTTGATTTTTTTTGTTCTTGAAAATAGTGAAAGTAGTAATAACCTTGTAATCTGAGTTCCGGCAAGTGTGTTTCATGTGCTAGATTATCAGGCGATGCAAAACATTTATTGATTCTATCTAATCTTCTGTTGACATAGTTATCAATAGTTGTAAAATCTAAAGGTTTAGATCATATGATCCTTTGGTGAATGATGTGTGCGCTCAAGTTATTCCATGCTTATCTTTGTCGGATCACATGAGGGGGCCCACACTATATCTCTCCTAATCGGAGGGGCAAGTCCCATCTTGCTCGATCATGTATCCCAACATGGGCCTGGACAAGCCCGAAACCTACCTTTATAACTACACTATTACGGAGTAGTGTTTGGTCGGCCCAAAGCAGCTCGGTCACCATCTCGAGAACATGAGCCAACTCGGGTCTTAGGACACATAATGTATGATGTTCTAAAGACTCACACTTGACCTCATCTTGCTGCGTCTCATAGTCGGGTCTCTCCGACACGGACCTTATCTCGACTGGGATACGACTACATCGAATCCGACCAGATCTTTCTGGGTCCATATTATCCGACTAGCATCCAATGCTGCATGGCCAGTGAGACCGAGCCATCCACTGTGTCATATGCTAGTCTAGTTGCTTGAGAGTCCACATAACCATTTCGACTAGGGACCATTTAGGACAATCATGATACAATGCATAGTCTCACAAACAAGTCAGGTACTTGTTGATACACATCATTGATAATGTCCAAGGACTATCCTTATTCATAAACACATAGGAAATATCATCATACATGATTGCCTCTAAGGCTTATCTCCAACACAAGAGGGCCCTAGGAATATCTCTTCATCCTCGGAGGAGCAAATGCCAGTCTTGATCTATCAAGTCCTTTGTCATACATTTCCGATATGCCTAAAAGTTGCCGTTGTGATTACCGTGTTATGGCTAATGTTTGACAAACCCGGAAGCACACCATCCTATATGATGGTACCCGATACTCTCATGGTTTATGGGATTATGCATACATTAACATATGTGTGATTATACTGATAACTCTTGATGATATGATCCCTTAGTATATCAGTCGATTGTGTTCAAACGGAGTCATTCTTTCAGCAATGTCATACCACTACAAAAAAAGACACATCCATGACATTTTGGGGCAAACAAAAAAACTTTCTATCATGCTTACGACACTTCTATGACGATAATTGTGACAAAACCACGTATCATCATAGATGGGGTGGGCTCCTACTTCTATGACAAAAAATCATGACAGAAAATGGGCTTTTCATCCTGGGCGGGCCGGGGACGCACCTGCATGACATTCTTTGGGCCGTCCATGACGGAAAAAATCATGGTAGAAGAGAGGGCGAGGAAAATATCGGGGAGTTCCCGGTTACGGTGGGTGGTCGGGGCCGAGCGATGCATGAAGGTTTGCGCGTTTCTCTCGTACACATACGCGCGTGTGTGCGAGGCGTTGGGCTCTAACTGAACCCGAGCGAGGCGTTCGCTTAAAAAACCCGAGCGATTGCACTAGCTACGTTACTGAACCCGAGCGATCGATCCTTTAGCTGTTACCTGAACCCGAGCGATTCCTTCGCTACTGCTGCTAACTGAAGCCGATCGAACCTGCTGCTGCCTCTTGATGAACAGTTACCGTTGTTGGGGTTGGATGAACAGTTCCCGGTGGGTGTTGGATGAACAGGACCCCGTGGTAGTAGAGGTCGATGCCACTGGATGAACAGGAACCTGATCGAGGAGGACGCCGCACACCCGAGCCGGTTGGGGTGGATGAACAGGACCCCGTGGAGGGCTGGCTGAACAGTAGCCGGTGGAGGCTGGATGAACAGTAGCCCACGGAAGAACAGTGACTGGTGGAGGCTGGAGGAAGTCGACGGTGGATGAACAGTAGCAGGTGGAGGCTTGAGGAAGTCGACGGTGGATGAACAGTAGCCCGTGGAGGCTGGAGTGAGGCAGTAGACAGTGGATGAACAGAATCCCATGGAGTCCCATTTTGTTGTACGCCACACCCCTCCTGATGAATAGGACCCCGTTTCGACCGTAGGCGCTCCAACACAACTCCGTTTCCTCCGTTTTGCGGACGCCACACCCCTCCCAATCAAAAACACCCTGTTTCGACCATAGACACTCAAACAGAAGGCCGTTTCCTCCGTTTTGCGGTATGCCAAACACTTTCCGATGAACAGGACCCCGTTTTGACCGTACGTGGTCGCACAGAAGGCCGTTCCCTCCATTCTGCGGTACGCGAGACCTCGTTCGGTTGTTCCGTCCAATCCGGTTGGCTCCCGATGAACACGACGCCGTTGCTACCGTCCGCTGCCTCTCCATGTACAGGAGCCCTGACTGTACGTATGCACGAGTAGGCATTCGAGACCCCGCTCGTATGTACGTACGAGGCCGTATTTTTTGGCATCTGGCTGTATGTACGTGTACACAGTTTAGAAGGGACTGCCTGAACTGCTAAGTCGGGGGCTCTACTACTACATGTGCTGCTGCTTGCTTGGCCACGGTTCATCATTGTGGAGAGACCGATCGACCAGTATGTACGTACATGTTCGCGACCAGACTGACAACTCTACGTACGGTTCGACCAGGTGGGTCCCAGCCGTCAGGGAGAATAAGGAGGCACTCCCTTGCGTGCGAAGATATATGTGGTGGGTCCTAGCTATCAGGGGGAGGAATCATTTTTTTACGCATAATAAGGAGGCACTTCCTTGCGTGCAAAGATGCAGGTGGTGGGTCCAGCTGTCGGCCTCACCGCGTACAGTCATCTTCCGATGGCTGTCGTTCGTTGACAATGTTGACCATGCCGCGCCGAGAGCACCAAGGCGGTGGACGATGGTGAGGCCTAGGAAGGGAATGACGCGGAGCCGGGGAAGACGCGGCAGTGGATGCCCACACGGAGGGAAGTACGAGGGTTGACTGCTTCGGCTGCGGTGTGAGGCTGCCATCGCCGGAGAATAACAGGAGGTGTGGGTGAGTAGAGGGATGTCATGGCCAGCGGTGGCAGCACAGCCGGCCACGGGAGGCAGTAACAGGAGGTCCAGCCGGTGTTGTTTTCGGCGGCTGGAGCAAGAAGATCAGAGATTGAAGAAGCAGCGCAGCCGTTGGATGTTAATCCAACTGTCACTGCTACTAGAATCGTTTGTTGACTAGGTTAACAAAGCCATGCGTACGTGTCAACTTAGTAGGCCCACAACTCAGCCTCCAAATGAGGTGGGTCCGAGCTAGCAGGGGGAGGAATCATTTTCCTTGCGCGTAATAAGGAGGCACTTCCTTCCGTACGAACAAGTAGCTCGTGGGTCCCAGCTGTCATGGGGGGGGGGACTTTTTTTTCGCGTAATAAGAATGAACATCCAGCCACGGGAGGCAGGTGCAGGCGCCCCAGCCGGCGATGGTTTTGGCGGCTGGAGCAACATCAACTAGATCAGAGATTGAAGAAGCAGGATCGCCGTTGGATGTCAATCCAACGACTACAGATGTCAGAATAATTTTTTGACTTTTTGTTTTAGACCATTAAATCATTTTGTTCACTAAATGGACAACACCTTGTGCATGCTTCGTCTAGTGGGCCAACAAAGTCAGCTTCGAAAGCTATGGCGGAATACAGCCTATTTATTTAGGTTTTACAGCCCATGTCATTTTGTTTGCCAATACATCTATTTCCTGGGCTTTGACTCAAAAAATAATCTATTTCCTGGGCTGGGTATAAATAATAATCGCCGATTTACTATTTATGATAATTTACAGCGCATTTGATTATTTATTCGAATACACCTATTTACTAGTCTGGGTGAAAAATAATATTGTGTACATGCAGCCCATTTATCATTTCTAATAATTTACAAGCCTTTTGATTTTAGTAGAAATGGACCCATTTTCTGGGATGGGTGAAAAAACAATGATGGTCTGGACTAAGCATTTCGTATAAAAAATAACTAGCGGGTGCACCCGTGCAAATTGCGCAGCTAGAATACTTTTTGTTATATATAGTTTATGTAGAACTGATGATCTTTATTATTATTATTATTATTATTTAGGTTTAGGGATTTGAGCATGTATAATAGAGAAGTTGAAATTATTTTGTTCACCTCTATATCCACCTTTGTAGGCTCATATAGTAATATGTATTTTCAATTGTTCCTACCTACTCTTATTTTAACATGCCCCATCATTTTGTTCTTACTTCACTAAATGTCTTTGCTTTTGATTTTTTTTTGTTCTTGAAAATAGTGAAAGTAGTAATAACCTTGTAAACTGAATTCCGGCAAGTGTGTTTCATGTGCTAGATTATCAGGCAATGCAAAATGTTTGTTGATTCTATCTAATCTTGTGTTGACATAGTTATCAACAGTTGAAAAATTTAAAGGTTTAGATCATATGATCCTTTGGTGAACGATGTGTGCGCTCAAGTTATTTAAGAGTGTTGTTTTTCTTCTCTCACAAAAAAGAGAGCATTATTTTATTGGGTTTTTACGTGTGTTAACATCTGCATATTTCTCCTTTTTCTAAAAAAGACACCCAAAGGGATCTTATGTCTGGTATGTATCAAAAGATAAGATGGTAGACGGTATGGTTTTTAATCTAATTTTATTTCTTATTCCATGTCATTTTGTGTCCTGTTGATTTTGAGCCTATGTGTATTCCATACAGTCTATTCCGTACAGAGAAGTAATTAAATTTGTATAGGTTACAGTACAAAAAAATGAACCCAAATTTGCATAGTCAATTTGTCAAGTAAATCAGTCCATTATTGTCTAAGTAAATCAACCCGTAGGGTTCTAAAAAAAGGTAAATCAGCCCGTGGAGGCACAGAGGTCGTGTACACAGAACTATCCTCTCGTCTCGCTCGATTCCCACAGAGATCCTCGTCCACATGCGCCATTTCTTCTTATCTACTACCGCCGAAGAAAGATATCTTTGTTGACCACCAAGCATTTAATCCCCAGCTGTCCCGGATCTATGTGTGTGGCCGGTTGAGTTCGTGGAATCGTTTTACGTGGTCTCCAGGGGTGTGGATCCTCGCCGATCTCGTTGAGTCTGGCTGTGCGGCCACGGGGAGGGCCAAGGAGAACGTGGCGCACTGCTAAACCTAGTCGACCGGTGGCTATCGGCCGTGGCGGAGGTGCTGGAGGTTGGCGCCGAGGAAGCGGTAAGGGAGCTCATGGGGGAGGGAGCACCGATTCAAGGATTTCCTGGATGAAATTATGCGACTCGGCCTAAGCTTGTTGGTGGCAAGGCAACAATGGATATGGCAGAAAAGAATAGTTGTTCATATTGAGGATGATGAAGAAAGGTAGAATCCGAGGATGCGCGACAGTTATGAATCCATTTGTACACACTCATTCTCTTATTTAAAATTCAGATTTTTTTTAAACATTTGCTTTTACATTCTATTAATGAGTATGCACTTGCAGTTTCAAGTTAGGAGATAACATGTACGTACAACTTTTGTTCATGTATGGGTATCTAGTTATTTGACCTGCCATTGATCTTCTTGCATTTTTAGGGCTCTGAACTTACATTTCTTTTCTGCTTATACTGCAGTGAGCTTTAATTATTCTCTCTTCAACACTTCCTTCACAAGTACAATGAGCTTTATACAATCAATGTTATATATCCATTGTACATCCGTGTGTCACCAATTTAAGATATTTATAGTTGATCATCTATATACATGAAAGGAAATATGAATCTGCATTGGCATGTGATTATACACTATTGTAACACATCATTCAACAAAAAGATATCTTCTTAGTTTCTACTACAAAAAAATTATAATCAAACTATACTATCTTTTTTTATACAATTTCCCAGTTGTACTGTTCACTTGGACATCAGGCTTTTCATACGGATCTACATGATGTTTCTTTTCTCTGCATTTTGCTTCCTTGGGGTGGTGGCGCATGTGTCTAGGTGTGTGCGTGGATCTCGGTGGCCTCGTCGAGTTTGGCAACGCAGCCACAGAGATGGCCAGGGATAACATGGGTTGTGCTGCTCAAATTATCATGTCCGGAGGCTAGCGGCTGTGGCAGAGGCTCTGGACGTTGGTGGTGCAAAGGCAGTGAGGGGCCTCATGGAGGAGATAATATCGGCAAGATGTGAGCAGCATCTACGGCTGCTTAGTTGTTGCCCTCCTCGTTGCTGGTGCTGTTGGCACTCCTCCCAAATGTAAGTATGACTGCAACCATACAAGTTTTGGTGAAGGGGAATGATATAGAAATCAAAATATGTTTTATCATTTCATTGCCAAACAACACTCATTTCACAACTTCCTGTGTGGAAAAGGGCACTTATACTTGTCCTTTGAATTCTGCAGTGGAGAACAGAGTAAAGCAAACATATGGATCTGCCTAAATTAAGTTGATCTTAACTTAGGAAGTGATTCTTGCATCTAATTATTGTTTTACAGTATAAAAGGAGGTTCACATGCACTTTTACTTAGCTAGGTAGCAAAAGCATCAGCCTGATGTGAGACATGCATGCACGTAGTTGCAGGTTAAGTTTGTAAGTTCAGTGATTTACCTGTGGCTAGTTTTCTTGTTGGCTTCGTGCATCTTAATTACCACTCAGAGGCAATGCTATATGGTGAACACACGAATGCAAGGCATCTGAAGTATCTACACACATGGTTTTTTATCTTACTTCTGGAATCTTGCTATCTAATAGTAGAGTTTGAGGCCTGAATTAAGTTTCATGACACTTTTACAAATGTTGTAGGAAAGTACACCTATGATTTTTGCACGCACTTTTTTTTCTAGATTACAACTACCCTTTGCACCCACAGGAACCGATCCTTCTTTCTAGTAATAGATTATGTCTTATAGTTCATCCATAGCAGCATGGAGGAGGCTCAGTTAAAATTTGAGGCATGGTTTACATTATACACTTGTTCTGGTATTAAAAATTTCAGTCTTGCGGATATATGAAGGTTGTAGGTTCAGTGACATCTATAAATTTGGAGATTAGTCATGTAACTATTAGAAATATGATTTAGCGTAAAGTCCTAACTACAACAATAAACATACCCGAGCATTGTATATCTTTCTCTAACCGTTCTTCTAGTGTGTCCTTGGTAACAAAGTCAAACTAATAATCTGGGAAAACCTCCGGAGATCCTTTGAATTCCTATACCGTTGTGTTGTGTGGAAAAAATATTTTGATTTCATTGTTCACTGGGTGATATTTAGTGGGTTCCAAAACCTTATAAATTCTAAATGCATAAATACATGTATCATTGATCTTTGCTCCGAAAGTGTCTGAGATTCTTGCAGATTATAGCATGAATTGTTTGGCCCTATGTAAACAGTCAATTATAGTTAGTCACTATCATCTAAAAAATAGACTAATTTGCAATTACATATGTAAAGAATAGACTTGCTCACCCATTAAGATTATATCTAGGCTGATAAGCTCATCAGTTGTAGGATTGACTGAAGCCCACACTATCATTAGTTTCAGTTGAATGTTCCACTTTTGTCCACCTATCGTTAAGCCGCTCAACTTGTATGTTATAATGTTTTGACTTCAAAATAAATAGAAAAATAGCTTTCAATTGATAAAGTTACTATGAAGATTTTATCTACAAAAATCGAGTTTATACTAAAGAATAGTTACCAAACTTGGTCTGTCGGTCAATCAGCTAAGTAGTTGGGCAGGATTTCTTCGCCGTCGAGTTGCTTGTTGAGTGAAGAAGTTGGGCATGGCTTCAGCAGGCGTCGAGTTGCACGTCGGTGGATCAGGTGAGAAGCTACTAGACAGGAGTTCATCCGATGTCGTGTTGCTTGTCGTGTGAAGCAGTGGTCGTGGCTTCTGCAGGCGTCAAGGTGTACATCATGTGGTTGTATTGGCTGACTTCGATTTCTTTGGTGGTGCATTTCGAGTCGGAGTCTTGGATGACTTGCACTTCTCTAGGCGTGTGTTGCCGGCTGGAGTTGTTTGTATGGGTCATTGTGGCTGAGTTGTGCCGATAACATCCAGAGTTCTGACCGCATCTTTGTCATGTCTACATGCGTATGTACGGTTTACAATAATGAGCACGTCAGGCGTGCTTGTCTTATTGTGCCTCTGATCCATTGGTGGAAAGAAAGTTATGCTTTCCTTGTGCATGTTGGAGTCCTAATCATGATTGTTTCAGATTCAGCGGCGTTAAAAAAAAGTTGTGCTTTCCTTGTGTGTCGGATTGAAACGGACATATTTGAAAGGAAGATATGTTGTGTACAATGGAAGGCATTGTTGAACTATTTGTACGTGTATATGACGTGTCTCAATGTGTACGTGACAAACATATATTTGTATGTAACACTTCATCTTAATATCTCAGCCGTTAAAAATCTAAACTTAACGATTGAGATAATCTTGAATATGTGGATGATTGTGGTGGCTTATTTGGCTCTTGTTTTAATTATATAAAATAGATATTGAGATAGGAATATTATTAAAAAATTAATTTGGGGTTGGTAATCTTATTATATAAAAAATGAACTGAGCTGTGCATTTTATTAAAAGAAACATAGGCTAGGTTGCGCTTATTTTAGGATATTGTGTACAACTATCGGCCTAGTTGCATTGCTGATGTTCAACAAAAAAGGCTTGTGTAGTACTCAGCCCAAATTCAATGACGCCTGAAAAGGCCCAAACAAGGCTTCTGTACAACTTTTTGAAGTCACTGAGCTCAATTAATAACTTAAGAAAAATGTTAGAGTATAGTGGAACCTAATTAAAAGCTGTCACGAGCAACGAAATAATTCAATGGTGCCACTTGTGTGTGTGTGTGTGTGTGTGTGAGAGAGAGAGAGACCCATCGGTCGATGCTCGTAAATACATCTTTCAGCCATATGCATTGCTGATGCTCAGTAAAAACTTGTATAGTTGACACAATCATATAGAACATCATAGCACACTGAACTTGCATACAAAAATTTCACGCAGGCGGCACAATCAGGGTGGAAGCAGTGGATCGCTATAGGTAGGGCTATATTGAAACCAACGAACTCGTACATAACCGTTCATTGTCTTTATCAATGATGGGGAAATATCTTAAATGTTGTGCAAACAAAACAGACAGACAACACAATAAGTTCTGCTAGCACATTAAGTTGACGTACACCCCTTTCTAAAAAAGTTCAGGTACAAAAATAGAATAGGTCACAATCAAATATAATTGCACATCAGTGCTTCACACCGATAGCTCGGATTTAACCAGTATCTGAGAAGATTCAGTTGTTACCTCAAATTAGAGCACATCCAGGCAGCCAGTCCTGCCTCTTCTCCCAAAGAAGTAGTGGCCTCCGCCGCGCGATGGAGTAGGCCCTGTGACATCCATCGTTCCGAGCAACACGGGGAAATTCTGACGTTGACTCCTGTAATGGACGTCGTCGACGGACCCTGGCACCAGCGGCGGCGGCAGGACTTTGATTGATGGATTGACCACTTCTTCGACATGCACAAACACTCGATACAGGTACATCCCTAACATGGTCCACGGCGGCCTTGGTGGCGACGAATAGTACAACCCCGGTTCCTGCACCGGTATCTCAACACCAATCACCTTCGGTATGGTGGACGGCTTCTTCATCCATGCCATAACCGTCAGAGCCCAGCTGTCTGGAGGAACAAACATACTTACGAGCTCACCTCCTAGGTCATTGATAAGCTCATTCGTGGAATCGCTATTCCAAGCACTTCGAGGCATGCCGTGGAAGGTAAGCTTTGTTAAAAACTCAAGCTCAGAGGGAACCGAGCCCCATCCTGGGTGCCATCGATCAAAGCTCACCAGCGTGCCATCGCAAAACAAACGCTGGGAAGATTCGAACACACAACTGCAGTCGAAAGTTGTCCGAAACCTGACGAAGAAATCAGCCGGTGGCGGACAGACTTCGACGAGCAAGTCACTTATTTGCATGCCATGCTAATGCTAAGAGCTTTGACAAGGTCGTTCGGCGAGACGGGAGGCCGGTCGCCGTTGATGGTTACCATTAGCACTTTGCCGGAAAACTGGTCGTCAAGTGCCGCCATGCCACTGTTGAGCGATAGCACACAGCGCCCGAAGGCAGGACGGACCTCAGAATCTCCGGCTCGAAGATCCGCGTTGACCGGCGACATGATAGTGCGCTTGAGTACAGGGAGTACAGGAGGGGGATTTGGGGGAACGGGAGTAGGAATCGAGATTCTAGAGGTGGGGTAGGGGCTGGAGATTGGGGATGAAAAGGTAGCATGAATTTCGAACACGCGCCAATATGCTCCCGGCGCGCAAGCGTACGAAAACACCGGTGGTGCCCACATGTCGGCCTAAGAGTCCTATTTCATTCTTTTTTGAGCGCCCGACCTGAGAGTCATAATTGACCTGTTTGGCATTGCGTTACTACTCGGCCCATATTCAACAACACCTCACTGGCCCAAACAAGTGTACATCATCGAAAAGACACCGAGCTCAAATTATAACATGGAAAAAGGAGATATACTCTAAACACTGGAGAATGGTGATGCCCTCATTTAGCCCACCAGCAGTTCAAGACAATAAACAGTTCGAAACAACGATATATACAACATTCAAACATGGACTAGTGACTAAAACTGACATAAATAGCAAGACATGATAGTTCATAAGAAGTCTTGCTACACCACCAAAACGCACCCATCTGTAGCGCTTAGACTCTCGTGATCCAGACAAGAATGACATTCTAAATAGATGCAACTATTACACAGTAAGAGTGACATAGACGAGGATGACCAAATGACAAGGAGTATGCATAACAAAAGAGAGAACTACCCATCCAGAACAAGCAGCAAAGACAACAAGTCATTCGAAGAGGCATGATCCAACACCATCATAATTTGCAGCCTCGCTTCAGCCACCAGTGTTTCGGAGACACCAGAACTTCACCCTTGCGACGCAATAGCCCAATTACCTATCAACTTGAAGGCTTGAACCACATCACTGCCTATCGGACTTGAGACATCCAAGGATCAAATTTAATCCAGATGCATTTGCCATTCTCACCTTCTTTTGGCTGCAGGCTATATCATTGACAATCAGGGGAGTCTGCTCCCGAAGTCCTAGGGCTCGTCATGTAGACAAAGTTTTCCCTAGCAAACAGAGCCTCTCTGCCATCAAGGTCCTTGCCAACGGTGATCTCCTAGTTAATCGGATAATTGAGTCCGAGAAATAGACAGTTTGAACCAAGGCTGTTTACCCGCCTCCAACTCAAAAATCCTGAAGGCCCCAACAAGCTGGTATCCTGCTCATAGACGTAACAGCCACTGTCCGGATACTCACATATTTCACGGTGCTTGTACACAGTGGCATTTTTGCAATATAACTTTTCTGGCTCATGTGTGCGAATGATCATCAGTCTTTTGCCATCGTCTGATCAAGCGAGGAACCAGTTGTGCTTCCCTGTTTTTGGCAAAGGTGGTGTGATTACAAAGGGCAGTAACTGTAGGGACACTGCATCATATCAAAAAGGACAGGCATTGTTAATGTAAGATCAACATTGTTCAGAGTATGTGTAGGATAATGCAGGAAACAACATTGATCTGTCCCTGTTGGAACTGAGAGGAAAATACAGGGAAATGTGTATTGGGTTCAAAAATATAGAAGTGCCATGCATGGTTATACTCATGTTATCTCGCAATTGATTCTTCACAGGAAACTACCATGTCATGCATGTTATGTAATCATGTTCTGTCCTCACAAACAAATTCTTCAAGGAAACTAACAGACCATGCATTGTTATATACTCATGTTCTATTGGAATTTTTTTTTGTGAGGATATTATTCTAGCCATTGATTGCTAAAGGGCGAATATAGGTATGTACACATGGTAAGCATTACAGGATTTCACTACTTCCAAATATAGAGTTCTCCATATGCACATTTACTTCCCTAATGTATGGTCAGATGAAACCAACAGCGTGATGCATGTTTCTACATCATGAAAATGAGGAAACTAACATGGCTATTGATACACACTCATATTTAGTAGTATATAGATTACTATAAAGTAAGGAACCATATCTTCCTAACCGTTTGATTATTCAAGGGTACAAATTGGCTATAATGACATGGTCACAATCGCATGAATTAACTCATTCCAAATATAGCTAATTTATGACGTCTCTAATACATTGCCATAGTTCTACTCAAATTCTGCTCAAACAGGGATATGCCAATCATCAAAAAAAGTTCAAACAGTGTCATGGCGTTATCATTAAAATCAGACGAAAACAACTTACATGCGCCGTCCCAGCAATACGTGGTGCCATCTGCATTGTCGATCATGTAGATGATTCCATTGTGTTCAATAGAATCACAGAAGTGTGTATCAGCTTTGACAATCCACTGCAAGGTGAGTCGTCTCCAGCTAATTACTACTAGGGAAAACCTTATACACAGAGGTATAGCAGCAGCGCTGGTCAAAACTAAGCGCTACTGCTACTTAGTAGTAGCGCTCGTCACAAAAGCATGCTACAACTATTGTTATAGCAGTAGCGCATCTACGCAAAAATGTGCTACTACTATAATTCCCACACTGTTGCCGGTAGGCTAGGAACAGTAGTAGCGAGCCTGTGTGAAACACGCTATTGCTAAGTGCGTTGTAGCAGCGCGTTTCTATGGTAGAGCGCTACTGCTAAGAAAAAGAAAATAAGTAGAAAAATTAATAGAAAAATAAATGAAAATGAAAGAAATAGAAAAAGGAGAAATGAAAAAAAGAAAAAGAAAAGAAAAAGAAAAATAGAGGAGAAAGGCATAGTAGTAGCGCTTGTTCTCACAAAGCGCTATAGCTACTTTAGCAGTAGCGCTTTTCTGGTCCCGCGCTATAGCTAAGTTCCTTAGATAAAAGGAAAAGAAAAAGGGAAATAAATAGCTGCTTCTAGTAGCAGTAGCGCGTTTTAGTGGAAAGCACTATAGCTACCTTAGCTATAGCGCGTTTTCCTTGCCAGCACTACTGCTTGTTTGACTTAACCACACGCGCGGGCTCAAAATTTTGCTAAGTCCTTTTCCCCCTCTCCCATTCTCCCCCCACCCTCGCCCGCCATCGATCTGTCACCGCCGTCGATCGCCCCTGCGCCTAAGCCGCGCGCCCCCGGAGACACACCCTCGTCCGCTCCTCGCCACCCCTGCTCCCTCGTCACCCCTGCCTCCGTCGCCGTCACCGGAGCCGCGCGCCATCGCCGCCATCGGAGCCGCGCGCCCCCGGAGCCAGCTTGTCCGCTCCTCGCCACCCCTGCCTCCCTCGATGCCCCTGTCTCCCCGCAACCGTTCCCCCGAGCCACCCTCAACACCCTCCTCTCTGTAAGCCCCACCCCTCCTCTCTAGGTTAATTAACTTAGGTGAATTTAGTTATGAACCCTAGGAATTAGCAGTAGTGGTACTAGTAGATGTTAATTAGATTAACTTAGGTTAATTAGGTTAGGGCAGTAGAGCAGCAGCATCTAACAGGACCCTAGGAATTAACTTAGGTTAATTAGGTTAGGGCAGTAGTGGTACTAGTAGATGTTAATTAGATGTTTTTTAGTTAGGGAAGTAGTGTTTCACTAGGTTAATTAGGTGAAGTTAAATGAATGACCTAAATGAATGAAATTAGTAGTTAACTGAATTTTTTGGACAAATTTGTATATGCTTAAGTACTTAACTAAATATTATTTTTAGGACAAACTTGTATATGCTTAAGTAGTTAACTAAATATATTATAGGGTTGTATATATAGTTGCTTAAGTACTTATATAGTTGTTCTGCACCCAATGTATGCTTAAGTAGTTGTATAATTCCTAGGGTTCATCAATGGGTGCTTAAGTAGCTAGCTAGGTTTCATCTAATTAGTTAGTACTTGTAGATGCTTAAGTACTAGGGCAGTAGGGTTTAACTAGATGTTAATTAGGGCAGTAGGGTTTATTTTAGAGAAAAAATTCAGTATAAAAATATAAATTTCTATCAGTGCTGCAAGTGTACTAGATTCCTAATTTTTACTGATTTTTTATTATGACAGAAATTTAGGACATAATTTGAATTGATTTCTAGGGTTCATAATTTGAAATTTGTGTAGATTTTCTTGAAGTGTCAAACATTGAAGTGGTCATGATATATGCAAATTCCTCAATTGTGTTTGCTCATGTTTATCTACTGTTGTAGTTGCTCATGTACATGTTCTTAAGTGGTCCTGTTATATGCAACATTGAAGTGGTTCGATTGTGCCCAAGTGGCCTTTTGTTGTTTGTAGGGAATGATTCCGAGTGGCCTATGTTTTGCCGGAATGTTGATTCATTTCCGTTACGGCAAATTTTAGGTGCTCGATTTGTCCACTTTTTAGCAAAGGTCATGCCGAAATTTTCTGTGAATTTCGGCATGACTTGTGCTACAAACTAGGACATATCAAGTGCTCGAGATTTGCCGCACCGGGAAGGAATCAACGTTCCTGCAAAACATAGGCCTTTTTATGTCATTATTCATTTTATTAGGTCTAGAATTAATTGACTAGATTTAATCATAGGAAACATGGCTAGCAACGATGAAGGACAGGGTTCTGGTGATTGCGATGTCTACCTGGCGGCAGACGATTATTTGAACCTTCTCGATGAGCAACAGTTATTGTTGCAGGGCCCACCTGTCACATCCGAGACCGGCGCTGAGATTGACGTTGAGACCCAGACCGGCACCAAGACTGGCGAAGCCGGTATACAACCGAAACCGAAGAGGAGACGTCGACCCCCAAACCAGCTCATCACTACTAGACTGGTGGTCACGAAGGTGGACGACGGCAATTTTGAGCCAAAAGAGCATGAGGAAGCATGAGCGTGCTACGGCAATCAAATAGGCTGCATCGTACGGACAACCGCCACCATCAACGATGAGAAACTAAAGAAGATAGAAAATATGAAGCACTCCCTCCTAATGAAGCTGCACCAGGTATTCTTGTTCCCGGGTCGGGATGAAAAGAAATATACTGATCCAGATAAAGACCCGGCAAGGAAGAAGATAAACAAACGCGCCATGAGCAAGTTTAGCGATGCGTTGGCCGCCTGGAAAGTAAGGGTGAAAGCAAGGATCATCGACAAAAAGGAACCCTAATCCGAGATTGTAAAGGATAATCCAACAATTACGGAAGAGCAGTTTGAAATATTCAAGGCGGCTTGCGATGCCGAAGCTGCCAAAGAAAAGTGAAAGTACATGAAGGGGCTTCAAGAGAGGAACATGGAGTGCCACCACCTCGGAAGCCGTGGTTAAGCGCGGAAGAGGTTCATATGGGCCAAGGAGGACGCAGAACGCGAAAGTCTGGGCATCCCAGACCCCTTGGCGGAGTTCACCGTCCCGCAAGAGCATGACGTCCTCAGGGCCCGGTACCATTGGGACCCAGTGAAGAAGGTTTTCGAGACGGATGCGGTCACGACGGAGTTCATGAGACTATTGGTAATTTTTAATTACCCCCTAATTTTAGCTTCTGATCAATTCGCCTGCATGTTTAGTCATATTTGTAAACATCCTTGTTCCTTTTGCAGAGAGAGCAGCACAGGATCGCGGCCGAAAGCGACTCGCCGTCTGAGGCGTTGGCGAGGCCCAAGTGGGACACCCCATTCAACCGGGCCTGGAACATATTGAAAGGACTCCCAGTGGACACTCGGTCGTCGTATGGACGCGTGCACGGCATCGGAGACGGCGCCACGTGGAAGAAGTACTACCGTAAGACCACGGAGGAGAGAAAGGAAAGATGGAGGTTAACTGAAGAAAACATCGACAAGAAGGTTACGATTGCAGTTGATAAGAAATCAACTGAGACAGTCAAAGCAGCGGTAGCTGCCGCAAAAGAGGAAATGGCAGTTTCGTATGGTGTGTTGCTTCCGGCTATCGTCGCTTGGAGCAGGGAAAATCCAAATAAAGATGCAGCGGACTTTCCCCTTGCCAACTTCTTCGGGAGCAGCTCGACTAGCGTTGCACCAACACCTGCTCCCGCCCCAGCTCCTGCACCGGCTCCCACACCTGCTCATAGCAGCCCATCCTCTATCTCGGACGTGCTCGGCGGTGCTTCGTCTTTGGCTGAGCTTGACGCCCTCACGGTACCTGTCACACCGGCCCTCTTCAATAAATGTATAATCTCTCGTTTCCGTTGCCTTTCGGATGTCTCACGTCGCAGACATGTATTTGCAAGCCGACGAAACCCCGTGCACCATACTGTACACTATCAGCGGCCAGAAGGTGGACATGGGGAAGGCGACGATAGTGAAGCCGAAGGAACCATTGTTCCACAGCCGACTGATCCCCCCTGACGTCTACAAGGTTTCCGTGGCCAGTGTCAAACCGGGCCACGAGAATTTGGCTCCTCCGATACCAGGGGGAGATGACGACGAGACCCCGCGGCAGCTTGGCGATTGCAAGAGGTGGGTCCTATTGTAGCCAAAGAGTCTGCTTCGTCTGGAGGCGGCCGGGAGCACACCCACGACCACGCAGCCTCAGCAAGGTATGAACATCAACACCCCACCTACCCAATTAGCGTCGCCTGTTGTGCCGGGCGATAGCGGACGGGGTGAGGAAGAGGCTCCATTAGTCGCTGATGAGGTCGCCGCCATCAAAGAAGCAATGCATGATATCGATGCCATGGATGAGGACGAGGATGACGATGACACTCTACAGTTTATCAATACGGGCGCCTATGACAATGGAGGATTGATGGCTCAGTAGTATGAGTACTCAAGGTTTGAGCATCATGAGTCGGTGCCTGAATTGCCGCCTCCGGAGGCTGAACGTATTATAAACGACCCTCCAGTACCAAAGAAGCATAGGAAGAGAGCGAGGAAAGGCAACAAAGTTGATTCTATGATCCAGCCGCCTCCGCAGCCTCGGGTTCAAGACCGTATACCTAACCCCGGTGCAGCAAAACACCATATCCCCGGTCATCCGATCCTACCTAAGGCAGCGTTAGAGGCCATATACGGCGATCTAAGGAGACTTCATGACGATGTGCTGCAGAGAGAGAAAAGCCTAATCGCCTCGGAAAATCCAGGATACCCACTCTACATGGTTAACGTGCCGCGGCAAAGGTTTTACATCGACACATTCCCCATGGAGAAGTTCTTCCTTCGATTCGATTACATCTTCGACATGTTTCACTTGAAAAAGCTGGATTTTACGTTTGTCCGCCTTTTTGCCTTGCACATGAACTACATCATCAGGATTGAGCACATACATTATATCTATGTCGCTGACCCATACTTCATGCACGAGGCCTTCTTGGCAGTCTGCCCAGAGCACCGTGAATATGTGAGGGACTACATCGCCAATTTCATGGTCGCCAATAAGGACAAGGAGACGATTCTCGTGCCTTATCATCCCATGTAAGTCATCCGCGCGGATATCCTTCCTTCGATTTCAATCATTCATTTGTGCGGTGGAGGCTAATTTGAGGTGTACTTATTTTGCGCAGCGATGGGCGCGCCGTCCTCATCATCCTTTACCCCCGATTCTCCCACGCTCTTTACTTGGATTCATCGAAGAACATGAAGAAAAAGGATTACACCCACATCAAGTCTGTTCTCGACAGTGCTATCTTTATCTACTGCGCACGGGGTGGAGAGATCAAGACCAAGAAGACAACGGACCGCAGGCCCTGCTTCGGCCATAAGACCGACTTCTGATGCATCCAGCAACCGAGTGGTACTCTTAGTGATGGATTCTATGTCCTCCACCACATGCTGGAGTACAGACAGGATCAGCAGATCCTTCGCATGTCACCTACATCCAGCGATGCCCATATTCTGCAATGGGCAAAGAACCTAGGAGATATCCCAGATCATCGACTTCGAGCTGAGTTCTATCACATCCAGCGTGAACTTGCCCAAATCATCATGAAGGAGGTCCTTGAAAAAACAGGGATGTTCTACGAGGAAGGGCAAATGTCACGGGAAGACGTCTGAACACGCGTAGCCGCTCAGCGTCTCGACCTGAAGCCTTTCACTAAGCTCGGGGACTATCTCCCTGACTTGGATGGATGGCACGACATGTTGGAGTGATTGACGATATATGACAATGTGTCCGTTTAGTCCATACTTTCTGTATGACAAAACTTTGAGTTATGCACGACGAAACTTTATTTGTGATGTAATTAAGCCGTCCTCCTCAACTAGCGAAGATCACTCTAGTTAGGTCATTTTGGGTATGATGAACTTTGTTATTTATGCTTATGATATGTTGCTTCTATTTTTGCCAAGTCTGTCTCTTTCTGTTGCTCAACTATATATGTTGCATATCATCGACTCATGTGACGATGTAGGTGCATAGATCATTGATGGCGAAGAAGTGCTACGCCAGGAGTATACGACAAGTGGCCGGAGTGTCAGGCCCAGGTGTACCAGTTTCCGGTTTCCGAGCGACAGCCAGTAGTTAGTTTAGGTTCACGCTAATGCAAGAGAGGGATACGAACTCATGTACTGCATAGTTCCGCTCTCACTCATAGTGATAGCTCTTCTCGCGTATATCATTGTTTAGATGGATGACGATGTAGTTGCAAGTAATCGAGACTTGTATTGCTATTTTCGAGATGATGACGAGAGACCACTTTGTGTTGGATGATGATTATGATGATGACATGATTTGATGAGACTATTTGTATGTATATGCTATGATTACATTTGTATGTGTATGATATGCCAAAGATTATTGTATAAAGCCTGTTCAAATACAAAACAAATATGCAGAAAAAAAATAGAAACTAATAAAACTAGCAGTAGCGAGGGGAATAAAGTTAGCAGCAGCGTGCTCTTACCAGTAGCGCGTCCTAGTTAAAAGCGCTGCAGCTATTAGCAGTAGCGCGTTTCACTTAAGCTCGCTGCTGCTACCCATGTATAGCAGTAGCGTGGGACGACACACGATACCGCTACATGTTAGCTGTAGCACCTTATCCGTAGCGCGGCACCCCGCGCTACTGATAGGCAAAAAAACCAGCGCTACTGCTAGGCTTTTCCCTAGTAGTTAAAGAAGGCACCGGTGGAAAGATAGGCGAGTCCACGGTCGAACAAGGCAATTAGCTTGAAGTCTGCGTAATCCGCATATCGTGTGGGCACTTGGCAGATTACAATCTTCTGCAAAACAAGGTCTGTTCAACTGACATGGAAATCTAGATGACTTGGACCGTGACGGTAAAACCCTACATACTCCAACGGAGGTAGGATAATCTCATGGGAGGTGTGGAAGTTCATGAGCACCATCTTTTTCCCATCTTCTCTGACGGCAGCCATCCAGTGGGAGTTCATGCCGACCCAGTATATACCTGCCAAGAAGTTTTGGGCGATGGTGATCGGATCGAAGTTGAGGGAAATGATGTACGGCGACCCACTACATACCTGCAAAGAAGTTTTGGCTAATGGAGGTCGGATTGAAGTCGAGGGGCATCATGTATGCCTCCGTATCATGGTGAGCAAATATCGCTAGACCAGATAGCAGCAAGTAGTGTGTCTTGAAAAGCTGAGGCCTCGGTTCGACGATGGCCGCGTGCATGTCGCTCGAGCATGCTGCCAGCCGCACGGCGCTAAACATATCCATACACGAACAACAGAGGTCGAGGATGTCACTGGGGAGATTGCTCCAATCGCGGCTCATATGGATGTTGCGCGGTTCGCGTTCGGCCATGGTGGAGTTTGGAAGGTGGGGTTTTTTGGGGCTCGATTTACGGGGGAGAAGGCTCTCGGTGCTGGAGTGGCTAGCAAGGGAATAGTGGTACTGGGGGAGGTGAGCGAGGCGAGGGTGCGTGGGGGCATAGTGAGACGATGAAGAGTGACCTCAAGATCTCCGGTGAGACGGAGATGGAGATGGAGTGGTGCTAGGGGGAGAGGGAGACGAGGCGAGGCATGCTATACAGCGGCGGCGACAGTGACTGCACAGTGCACAAGGTGAGGCTAACTTTGGTAACCCGAATACGCCGCCTGGACTAGTGTCACCTCGGGCATAGGGTCTTGTCACTTCACTGTGAGGACCGGCTGAATATTATTTTGACCATCAATTGTACCACAGTTGTACTACTACTAGTAGTAACATACGGAGTAGTACTGTATAGTGGAAATAGGTCTCCCATGCTAGCATGCCTCTGGGTTCACTTCATCCTCCAGGTAACATCCATATTGCGAGCAGAACCAAATTCTCGTGCATGCGGAAGTGCGAAGAAGGGCTTTTTCTTTTTTTAGGATAACCGCATATTCCTTAACCAGAAAAGGTTGTGTCTCGCAGGCACGCACCAATATCAATCCGAACCAGCTACGACACATTTTTTTATGCAAAGAGATGTATATGTTTGTATATCTGTTCATCCACCCAAGTGGGTTTTGCGTAGGTCCCACCTGTTAGGAGGGGTGCAGAAATAAAAAGGAATCATAAAATGTTTCGCCATGGTGATTCGAAAGAGTGACCTCAACTAACCAGTGGCACATGTAGCGATCAAAGGATGGGCACGTACACGGACACGGACCACTCCTCAGTACGCTACCCGCATAGCCTTTTCATTTTGCAGGTTGGTCTACCTAGCCGTCTAATCAACTGCCTACATGCCACTTCTCCCATTTACTTCTCCATCGGGAACCGATTTTCCTCGGCTTCTTCACCTCTCCTTCATTTGCATTCAAACCCCACTAGATTCACATCCTCCTTGAGTAATTCTGAAGCCCCTTTAAATAATCATCTTCTTCAGTTGGACTAGCCATCTTAATCCTAATTCTCCAAACCATAGCCCTCCGGTCCAGCGGTTCCAAATGGCGAAAGAGATCCCTATGCAGGTTTTTAGCGTCAAACATGTCCTCGTCGAAGGCTCATTGAGCATAGTTGCCACCGTCACCGACCACCCAAGGGTTGTTCGGGAGTGGATCAACAATGTATCCAACTCCCTCCAAAAGGTGGAGATGAAGGTCGTCGGTCTCGATGCAAAGTACACGGAGTGTTCCACTGGGAAGATCCAACGCGTCGCCGTCCTTCAGCTGTACCTCGAAGATGAAGTTTTGGTGTATCACATGATACACGTGCCCTTCATACCAGGTGAGCTCCATGATTTCATGTCTCGGGAGGACATATACTTCTGTGGGGCAGCCATCGAAGGGGACAAAGAGAAGCTAGTGCCGTACAACCTTGACTTGAAAAACATCACTGACCTACAAACCATAATTCTTGTAGACGATTGTGATAAAGAAACACCATCCCTGCTCGATGTAGCAAATTCTATGATCGGAACAAATCTTGAGAAGGGTGACGAGACGCTGGGATTAAGGTCGTCTGGATGGGAGAATTATCCCTTGACCTACAAGCGGATAAAATATGCTGCCCTCGATGCCCGTGTGAGTTTCGATATAGCTGCAAGGTCGAAAGAGCTTGTTGCGAAGCCGTCTCCCACAAAAAATGAGAAGAAGATGAAGAAGAAGAAGAAGAAGAAGAAGAAGAAGAAGAAGAAGAAGAAGAAGAAGAAGAAGAAGAAGAAGAAGAAGAAGAAGAAGAAGAAGAAGAAGAAGAAGAAGAAGAAGAAGAAGAAGAAGAAGAAGCTGCACCAGCAGCAGCGCATTATAGATGGATGACCTATCTCCTCTCTTGTAAAAATTATATTTCCTCTCTGTGTACATTGATATAGATGAACTATTTCACTAGTGTGCATGTCTTTGGAAAAAGTGTACTCTGTGTACATTGATAGAGGTCCGCTTGACTATAATGAACTATTTATCCGCCTAGTTTTCTCTACTACTACTCCTTGCAGTGAGCGGTATGCAATGCAAGTGTCAGTAGACATGACAGCTTGTCCATGGAAGTTGAACTACGGTGACCATCACGTTTCTACCACTGCCACACGCGATTCCCACGACGCCGCTCCAACCGACGGCACCACGTCCCCCGATGTGCGCCTCACCCCTCTCGGCCCCACTACTCCTCTGCCTTTGTGTGCATGACATGCGGGCCAGTTGAACTGCGGCGACCATCAAGTTTCTACCACAGCCACACGCGATTCCCACGATGCCGCTCGAACCCATGACACCACACGTCCCCCGACCTGCGCCTCACCCCTCTTGGTCCCACCGCCCCTCTGCTTTTATGAGAATGACATGTGGGCCAACCGCATTTAGGGTCCACATGTCATTGACTCAAAGCACTACAAAAAAAAGACACATCCGTGACATTTTGGGCCAAGAACGAATTTTTTTTGTCATGCTTATGAAACTTCTATGACGATAATTATGACAAAACCTGGTATCATCATAGATGTGGTGGGCTCCTACTTCTATGACAAAAAATCATGACAGAAAATGGGCTTTTCGTCCTGGGCGGGCCGGAGACGCACCTGCATGACATTCTTTGGGCCATCCATGACAGAAAAAATCGTGGTAGAAGCGAGGGCGAGGAAAATTTCGGGGAGTTCCAGGTTACGGTGGGTGGTCGGGGCCGAGCGATGCACGGAGGGATTGCATGTTTCTCTCGTACGCGTGTGTGCGAGGCGTTGGGCTCTAACTGAACCTGAGCGAGGCGTTTGCTTACTGAACCCGAGCGATTGCACTAGCTACGTTACTGAACCCGAGCGATCGATCCCTGGCTGTTAACTGAACCTGAGTAATTCCTTCACTACTGCTGCTAACTGAAGCCGATTGAAGCTGCCTCTTGATGAACAGTCCCCGGTGGAGTTGGATGAACAGTTCCCAATGGGGGTTGGATGAACAGGATCCCGTGGTAGTAGAGGCCGTTGCCGCTGGATGAACAGGACCCCGATCGAGGAGATGGGGGTGGATGAACAGTAGCCGGTGGAGGGTTGGTTGAACAGGACCCCGTGGAGGGCTGGTTGAACAGGACCCCGTGGAGGCCTGGATGAATAGGACCCCATGGAGGGCTGATTGAACAGTAGCCGGTGGAGGCTGGATGAACAGGACCCCGTGAATGAACAGTAGCTGGTGGAGGCAGGAGGAAGTCGACGGTGGATGAAAGTAGCAGGTGGAGGCTGGAGGAAGTCGATGGTGGATGAACAGTAGCCCATGGAGGCTGGAGCGAGGAAGTAGACGGTGGATGAATAGTAGCCCATGGAGTCCCGTTTTGCGGTACGCCACACCCCTCCCGATGAACAGGACCCCATTTTGACCGTAGGCGCTCCAACACAAGTCCGTTTCCTCTGTTTTGCGGTACGCCACACCCCTCCCGATCAACAGCACCCTGTTTCGACCGTAGGAGCTCGAACGCAAGTCTGTTTCCTCCGTTTTGGGGTACGCCAGACCCCGTTTTGGCTGTTCCGTCCAAGCCGGTTGGCTCCCGATGAACACGACGCACTCTGACCCAGTTTGTTGTCTCCCGATGAACACGACGTTGTTTCTCCGTTCCGACCCAGTCAGTTGGCTGCCGATGAACAGGACGCCGTCGCTGTACGCGTTCGAGACTCCGCCCGTATGTACGTACGTAGCCGTATTTACTTTCTTGCAGCGTGGCTGTACGTACGTGTACACGATATAGACGGGATTGCCTGAACATCTACTGCTCCTTAATGGGCCATGGTTCATCATGGCAGAAAGACCGATGGACCAGTATGTACGTACACGTTTGCGACCAGAATGACAATGCTACGTACGCTTCGACCGGGTGGGTCCCGGCTGTCAGGGAGGATAAGGAGGCACTTCCTTGCGTGCGAAGATATTGATGGTGGGTCCGAGCTGATAGGGGGAGGATTCTTTTTTTTTTGCGCGTAATAAGGTGGAACTTCCTTGCGTGCGAAGATGTAGCTAGGGGGTCCATCTGTCAGCCTCACCACGTACAGTCCTCTTCCGATGGCTATCATTCGTTGACCATGTTGACCACGCCGCGCGGACAGCACCATGCGGTGGATGACGGTGAGGCAGGGAATGATGCGGAGCCTTGGAACACGCGGAGGGTGGTACGAGGGTTGACTGGTTCGGCTGCGGTGTGAGGCTGCCGTCGCCGCAAAATAACAGGGGGCATGGGTGAGTAGAGGGATGGCCTGGCCAGCGGTGGGAGTAGTAGGGGGCGGTGAGGCCTGCGCGGCAGCACAGCCGGCCACGGGAGGCAGGAGCATGTGGTGGTTTGGACGGTTGGAGCAAGAAAATCAGAGGTTGAAGAAGCAGGACGACCGTTGGATGTTAACAATCCAACGGTCACTGGTGATAGAATCGTTTGTTGACTAAGTTGACAAAGCCCTGCATACGCGTCAACTTAGTAGGGCCACAAGTTAGCATCCATATCTGGTGGGCCCCAGCTGTCATGGGGAGCACTCATTATTTTTCGCTTAATAAGGAGGCACTTCCTTCCGTGCCAAGATATAGCTGGTGGGTCCAAGCTGTCATTGGGAGGATTCATTCATTTTGGCATAATAAGGAGGTACTTGCTTACGTGCGGCCATGGACCAGGTGGGTCCCAACTGTCAGCCTCTCCATGTACATCCCTCTTCCGATGTTGTCGTTTGTTGACAACGTTGACCACGCCGTGCCGAGAACACCAAAGCGATGGACGACGGCGAGACCCAGGAAGGGAATGACCCGGTGGCGGTGAAGACACAGCAGTGGAGGGATGTGGCTGAGTAGAGGGATGGCCTGGCCAGCGGTGGGAGTAGTAGGGGGCAATGAGGCCTGCGCGGCAGCACAGCCGGCCACGGGAGGCAAGAGCAGGCGGTCCAGCCGGCGCTGGATTTGGCGGCTGGAGCAAGAAGATCAGAGATTGAAGAAGCACGACGGCCGTTGGATTGACATCCAACGGTCACGGCTGCTAGAATTGTTTGTTGACGTATGTAATAAGTAAAAAAATCTTGCATACGCGTCAACTTAATAGGCCCACAAGTCAGACCATTCCCTATTTTTTTAATAATTTACAGCTCATTGCAACCTCTTATGCAATTTATTGCAGTCGGTTTTATTTTGTTGGCCAGGGCCAGGGTTAAAACTTTAAATGAAATTTTGCATATTTCGGTGGGGTTCAAACTATTTTTAATACCAAAATGTCGAGCCAGATTTAAAGTACTTTGAAGATACTCCCTCCGTCCTTGAAAGAATGTAGTTCCAACTTTGTTGGAGGGTCAAACTATCTCAAAGTTTGACCGAGTTTGTGCAAAAACATGTCAATGTTTGTGAAACCAAATAGGTATATGACGAAAATATATTTTATCATGAACCTAATGCTACTAATTTGATGGCATAAATGTTGGTCTATTATTGTATAAATACGGTCAAATATAAAAAAGTTTGACTTTCCAACAAAGTTGGAAGTACACTCTTTCAAGGACGGAGGGAGTATATTTAAATTATGTTAAACCCAGTGAAATTGGAATCTGAAAATGTGAAAAAAAATCCGAAATTTGAAAGTAATTGCCAATTTGTCGTCTATTTTTTATATTTATAGACCATTTCATATTACTTTCAAGATTTGCAGCCGTCTTGAAAGAGTTGCAGCCCAGCAGGGCATAGAAAAATAAGTAGGCCTGGATTGGGTATTCTTCAGAAAAATAAACTGGGCTCATTTTCACAAAGAAAAAAGCTGGGCTGGTCATGTGGTGAACGTAAAATAGAAGCCTGGGCTAGATGGGCCACAACCCAGTTGAAACCCTGCTCCATCTCAACAATGACAAAAAAATACTGCTCGAGCAGCTACGTCCCAGGTGTCAGCCGATCTTGTGCTGTTCTCTTGTCTATTGACTATACGCTGACAATGTCGTGGGTCCCAGATGTCAGCAAACCACTAGGAGGAACCATTTTCTTTTTCTATACACTGACAATGGAGTATATAACAAAAAATGAGGAACTTACTTACGTACGGCCATAGACATGGTGGGCCCCTACTGTCATCCTCTCCACGTACAGTCCTCTCCCGATTCCCCTTGTTTGTTGACCATGTTGACAACGCGAGAGGGCGGCGCCGCGGCGAGCGCACCAAAGTGCGCAGAGGATGACAATGAGTCCTCGGATGTCAGCGTTAACGATTTAGGAGACGGTGGGGCAGCGATGCGTGCGCTAAGGTGCAGCCAGCCGTGGGAGGCAGAAGCAGGCGGCCCCATCGGCGTTGGTTAGGTTTTGGCGGCTGGAGGAAGACATGACTGAAGAAACACGACAGACTGTAAAAGCAGCAGGAGTAATTAACAACCTTAACCGAAACCAGCAGGGGCACTTAACAACCATAGCTGAAAGCAGTATGAGTACTTATACAGGTTCAACCGTACAAAGCACGCCTCGAACAGTGCTACTTTGCCTACAGTTAACCAAGGGTGAGGGCACCAAGCCCCAGGACAAGGCCCAGGCGCCACCCCACGCATCCACAACCTTCTGAAAGCGGCTTCATCTCGCAATGTGGTAAATGAACATGATATTCGCTTTAGAGCCATGGAAAAGCATGAGCATAACCTTCTGTCCTATTCTCCAAGATGGACGGCCCTTCATTATTTGAGACCACCCATGAATAAGTATCTTTTCACCTCCAAGGGAAATGGAGTAGGTTGACATAAACATCATGTTGTGACCAAGAGTAAGTCTGACCCGACCATGGTCAGGCATCTTATAGGAACAATAGAACTGGGCAGTTTCTGTTTCAAGAAGATCACAGCTGTCAAACTGTGTATAAGCAAGAGTTTATGAACAACATATATAACAGAAAACATCTCCTACCATAAGTTTCTCGACACAGTTGGACCTGTTCAACGTGTGTAGCAGTGGCACACATATCCCACGTGGCCTTCCACCATTGAAATGCCCCACAAGGACCTCAAGACGATCAATAAAGTGTAGGTACTGGTGGATGTCGTCCCAGTCAACTTCAGTGCCATCAGTAACAGTCAAGTTCTTATAGAATAACAAACGAGTAGCGTGCTTAACTTTGAAATAACCTACACATGCCACCAATTATAAGAAATATTAGTTAGAAGTAGCATCTTCGTGAGATAAGGGAATCACAAATCGTTGCTGCTTCTAAAGTTAAATTGTGATTAGTTAGACAGAATCGGTGGATTAAGAAGTAATCGAGGCAACATGCAAGAACCAGATACAAAACTAACATGGATGAACTACTGGAACGACGTCGGGGTGGAAGATCACAGTGAAGATGAGACCAGGTTCTGCTATTTCCATCAACATTCATGCGCCAACTTTCAGTCTGTAACACTTGAGAAAGTTTATCCAAGTTCGGCCATAAAAAAAGCAGTGATCTTCTTGGTTCATGAACCCAACTCGGAACTTATATCCATGGCTTGTCTTCAATGTGACCATTAAACTGGTGTATTCAGTTATGGCAAGGCCGACCATCTTGAGTACATGTGTTCTGGCAGAGCAAGGAATGCACTGAAGGAAAAATAATATGAGAACACAATGTATTCGCTATCCAAATCTAGAAATAATTTCCTCCTTCACGTCAGTGTTGACCATGGTACTAGTACCTTTTATCCAAATTTCCTAATTAGTCGACAGCATATTCAAAAAACCCCACCCTCCCGGATAGAAAAGAGGATTCTAGGAACATACTGTGCGCGTTTTAAAATCGTGTGTTAGGATGAGAAGGAACAAGTGTGGCGTCTCGCCGACGGCGCAGAAACCTATAGGGTCCTCACACTTTGGGCACTGCAAATGAAACACACTAGATTCAGTAGGAAGAAAAATGCATCAACGGCGGCGGCTGCCATCCTAGGATTACCCGCGACTAAGGGACTAGGATTTATTGGGGATGGATGAAGAATTCGTACCTGGTTCTCCATGAGAAAACCCTACGCAATCGCCGAGAGGGGGTTTTCTCTGAACAAGCAGACGAGGGAGAAGGGGATTCAGGCCCAGTGAAATATTGCTGCTTCGTCCGTCCAGCTTACTGCTAAAGCTGGAAAGGTGGGGGTTTTCGTGATTTGACGGCTCATTGGGCATTACTGCGGCGCTACGACCGGGGTGAGCCTACCGTGCAGTTGTGCACTCTAATTTGGTGCATGGCACGTGGACCCCGTTGCCAGATGCCCCACATATCAGCGAAAGGAAGTAGAAAGGCAGGAGTAACTAGTTACACATAAATATATTTTTGACAGAGAGATACTCCCTCTGTATAGAAATATAAAAATCTTTTATATCACAACTTTATACATAAGAAAAATCAAGGGGAATATATATAACATAATATGGGGGTTCAGCCGAGAATATAATACTCAGATAGGCTCACAGTTCTGGACTTTGGGCCACAGGCCGGTGGGCCTGCATGTTTGGGGGCCCATGTGTTCTAACTCAACGCATTTCATATTGCAAGCGATCGGTACGGCGCTGGTTTTAGATGCTGTCACAAGGCGAATACAAAAAATTAAATAAAGCATGGCAGCTGTTAGAATGAAATTGAACGACAGTTCCTAACCAGCAATCAGAGTTGCAATTCTTTCATGATATCCTACGTGATAAATAATACTGTCGTACAACTTATACACACAGGACACTTGTTTCACCATGCCATATTATTACATCAAAAGCTCTCGGAGGATAGATCAGTTCGGCAGTTGCGTGCTGCTACTGAAGAATTTCAAAGTTGATTTGGACCAGCTCTCCTTGCCGAGAAAGTTTGATTTTGACATCATCCCCTACTACAAGATTTGATAGAGTTTTGAACCTTGACCATCCTTTAGCATCAATCATCATGCGACCATCCTTTATACTTACGGTATATTGAGCAGGTTCATTCACACCAAGGCTGCGCATGGTAACAGAAACTTGGCCACGGTCACCCGAATTATTGAACGACTCCCTCGTTGCTCTAGGAATTCTCTGTTTGCAAACAAGAAGACATACACAAATAGTTAGATCAACACAGTGAATCATGTGAAACAACGTGGAAAGAAAAAAGAACGAAGCACTTGGGCGGCCAATGCTTACCAAGAAGGTGGAGATGTCGGTTTTAGTAAGAAATTTGGTATATGCAGTGCGAACTGCAGCCCAGTCTGTTGCCGGTGCAAATGCTGGTTCCATTGCCGCTGCACGGGCTAGAGCAGATGCAAGTGCAACTTCAAGTGTTGGTGCAGGTGCCGGAGCCGTTGCTGGTGCCCGTGCCGGTGCGATTAGAAGTGCCGCTGCTGCTGCCGGAGATGGTGCTCCTTGTGGAGCTGGTGCCGGTGTCGGAGCTGGTGCCCGTGTTGGTGCCCGATCCTCCAGTAGATCAGCCTGATACACTGACGTGGTCGGTGCCCAATCCTCTGGTGGATCAGACTGAGCCGCTGCCGTTGTCAGTGCTAGAGACAGTGCCGTCTGAGAAGGTGCCGGTGCTCGATCCGATGCTGAAGGTGGTACCGATGTGCGAGACAACAGCGATCGTCTCTGGTCTGCTATGATTTCATACTTCAGCTTTCTAACTTGACTAGGCTCCGTGACCTTGATCCAGTCTTTTTCTTCATTTCTTTTAAACGCGAGAAGGACTAATTTTGGCGTGTTTGTTAAACCAAATTGCAGTTCATCATAGGGCTTCAGATTGTACACAGACAACAGACTCATCCAATTGTGTCCGGTAATATAAGTGATGGACAATGCCTTCGCTACTGACATGACATAAGAAGTGAAACCTGCAAAAATAACCATCATAGAGCAAACCAAACGGTTTATTCTGCAACGAATGTCACATGGCAAAACCTGCATCATAAAATTGCAGCAAAAGTAAGAAAACATGACAATAAATCAATAAGATTTAGACAGTAAATCAATAAGATTTACTTGATGTGACATGAGTGAATCCTTACCAGGAAATCACTATGTTCAAGTTCTAAACAGAAGGTTGATCGTCCAATTACGGGTGGCATGCAGGGCCCCCACTTACTCCCACAAGTACGACAGTCCAAAGGTCGTGACAAATCGTATGGACCAAACATCCATGGGACTGGAAATCCTGGTGGGTGCGATAAACCCTGCAATGCATACAGATATTGGAGTGTAACCACAATTGATAAACCGTCCTCACAAAAAAGATGATCTGGATACTTCAAAATATACAGACTGAATTGAGTGGACAAACATTAACATAGACTTTCTCAGGACTCACCACACAACAAAAGCGGCAGTACTAAACAATACAGGGTTCACACACACAAATCAAGTACTGAATAATAGTACTTACTACAGACAAGCAAAGTTGCACTAATTAAAATCTGCAGACTATTTCTTGCCACCGACCTACGGGATGTACCCCCACATAACTAACTAGGCCATGGACTTCATGAGAGATGTCTACCAGCACCATCGCCATCTCGTCAACCTTGGAGAACCTAACAGAGTGGTCTTTCCACTCATAAACATGACGATGAAGACAGTCCGCATCAGATTTGTGAGGAAGCTTTACAAGAACCACACCCTTCGTAATCGAAGGCACAGCTAGGAAATTGTTGTGGTGAAGTACACCCTCGAGAACACGCCTGACAACAATGCTACAGGAAAACACTAGTTCACGACACGTGGCGACAAGGACACAGCAGCTGGATAGTTTAGTAGTACAACTCATCCTCAGGTCTTCCAGTTCACACGGCATGACTTTGAGAACTTCATCTCCACCGCGGACCTGGTTCTAATTCAAACAGAAACCAAATATTTTATTACTACCTTTGTTCAGAAATATAAGATGATTTTCGATATTTTACTCCATATAAGACTACATATACGCACAGAAATAAGTGAACAAAGACACTAGAACATGTCTTCAAAGGCATGAGAGCAGAGGGATTACTTGCAATATCCATAACACAAGTTACGGAGGCTAATATACTCTCTTCAAAGGCATGAGAGCTAAAATCTTGCATTTCCTACAGCTAGCATTGATGTTCATAAAGTAGTTGAAAGTAATCTATAAGAAATCAGTGTCAACCTCTCGCATGTTTTGGTCAAAAGAGCAATTTAGAACCGTCATTTGGCACACAAAAATCACATGCAAGATCACCTGGAAAGTTGTACTACTAGTACTAGTACTGCGTGTTAGATGAAAAAAACATGATCAAGATCGCCAAAAAGATCGTCAAGAAGAGATATTACCTGGACTTGCTTAATGAGGGATCCCGGAGAGGGGGGCTTGGACAGGGCGATGGCCTTGAGCTTGTCTGCGGTAGTCTCAGCGGGGTGCTTGCGCTTCTTTGTACCCTGAGCCTCGACGGTTTTGGCCAGAGCCATAGACATCACTTCGGCCGATGCTCCTGGGTCCATCAAGAAACTGTCAAGTAGAAATAAAAGAAAAGAAACAATAATCACAAACCCAAAAGAAGAACAAAGAGGGAGCTATAGGATCAGTTTCGGGGTTGCAAGACTGGGCCTTGGCCAGAATCAACACCATTGATGCGCTCACCTTTCCTTCTTTGGGAGAGAAGAACAATGGCAGAAGCGCGTCAGGGTTTTCTTGAAGAAATGAGGAACAAGATGTGGGAGAAGTGAGTTGGGGTTTTCTTCAAGAGAGGAAGCTGAGGGAGAAGAGTGAAATGATGGTTGCTTCGTCTATCCAACTTACTGCTGGAAAGGTTGGGGTTTTGTGATTTGACGGCTCATTGGGCATTAATGCGGCGCTTCGACCGGGGTAGTCTACCGTGCAGTTGTGCACTCAAGTACGGAGTAATTTCGTGCATGGCAAGTGGACCCCGATGTTGGCTGTCCCACACATCAGCGAAAGTGAGTAGCAAGGTTTCCGATGACCGTCGAGGAGGATCCACACGGTAGAGCGTGTCCACTGTTTCTGAAGAAAAAAATGATTACAGCAAGCATTTCCACTCTTACGACGGAGGAGTGCGAAACACGGCAGCCACTTGAACTTACACAGTACTCCTACTACTAGGCATGTGTAGTGGTTCATACGTCAGTACTACAAAATCTTGTTGCTAGTGTAGTAAGATATGACGATAACAAATGATGTTGTGCGCATGTCAACTATATGAACAGTAATGTAACATACCCCTTTTTTGACTGTCCGGTCGAGAATGAACGGTGAGATCAGTGTTAACAGAACTAGGTCTACAGTGCACGGAGAGTATGGTGCTATATTACTCCACAGAACATGAACCATATGAAGCACAAATCAGTGTTAGGCAGGGTGTATGAAGGGTGCATGGGATGGGAGCAAAAGTTCCCTTCTCGACCCACTTTTGGGTGTTTGGCAGAGTGCATGAAGGGCGCATGAGTCCACACTAGTAGGTTAACACAAATACACTAGGAGCATGCATGAAGAGGGGTGCTGAGATGAGCATGCACGAAGAGGGAACAACTATATTGAGATGAGAATGCAACCAAACACACCCACACGCTTTGTGCTACAGTGACTAATCTGCACCGTCTGAGTTTGATCAAACGGTCATGTTGCACCGAGACATGGACATGCCCATGCAGATGATGTCTAAACACCACCGAAGTCCCTCTGCTTCTTGAGGCGCACGACGTTGGTGATGCAGGGTGCCACCGCCCGCAGAGCCCGCTACCGATCGACGGGAGCCAGCTCGTCAAAGACGGCATCCAATGGCACGAATGGATTCCGGTGAAGAAGCCCTAAGAGGATTCGCACGGCAACGGCGACGACAGACCGCAACCCCTCCTTGTCCAGCTCTGCCCCCACCATCGCGTGGAGACAGCTCAACTCCTCGGAGATATAGGTGAAGAAGGAGACCAGGTCAGGAAGCCGCAGCTCGTTGAAGTCGACGGGGTGGTCAAACGGGTTTAGCCCGACGACCGACATGGTCGCGCTGGCACGATGGTAGGCATCATGCAGCCGCAACACGTGCGTGGCAACATGGTCCACCAAGTGGTTGAGGCGATCCTGGACCTCGTCACGATCGGCCCGCTCACGCTCCAGCCAGCTCGCCTGACCGCCTATCGTATCCCCCGCTTTCTACAGCAACGCCGCCGATGCCTCGAGCATCTTTGTGGTTGACGCCTACCGCTTTTGAAGCTCCATGAACTCCCGCACATAAAGGAGGAGCATGGCACTCCTCTCCTCCTTGAGCTCACGGAGCTCCACGTCCTTGGCCCTGAGCTCCGCATCCTTGGCCTGGAGCTCCTATGCCAGGCGCCTCACCTCAGACTCCGTGATCCGGTGCGCCGCCATGGAACTAGGTAGAAGTAATGGGGAGTGGAAGCAAAGGCGGTGAAACGGCTGAAAGGCAATGCAATCTAGGGGAAGGCGGAGGGAGCCAGCCGAGAAGCGGGGTGAATCTTTTGGTTTTCACCATGGGAAAACACCAGTCGACGACTTTTCACATCCGGGAGCAGTGGGTTTTACAGGCGGAGTCATCATGACTAATTGCTGCCGTGCCTGCTCCCGTCAATCAAAAAAATAAAAATCCTGCCACGCCTGCTGCACCCAAAGACGAGAGCAACACTGCGGTGGATATTTAAATTTACCTGCCGGCAAGGAAAGAAAAAAAGGGGTGAAAAAACAAAAGTGGTGGCGGCCTAGCTAATCGGTCGCAATAGCCCAACTAGCTAGCCACCGTGCTTCACTGATGTACTCGGCGGGAAAGGTGGGCTTTTGTGATTTGACGACTCATTTACTTGCTTCGGCGCTATGACCGAGGAGGACCCAGAAAACATGTGGTAGGGCATCCCACGTCTCAGCAAGGAAGAAAATATGCATCCACCACCCGGGAGGACCCAGAAACCGCGCGGTAGGGTGTGCCACGTCTCGGCACGGAGGAAAAATGTGCGTGTAAAATTACACTGTATCAGACATACTACCTATGGTTCGACCTCGGGACCCAGCCAGTCGGTCGAAAACACCCCACTAGCCACACAGCTTCATCATGCTAACGTGGCACGGAGGATAGGTGTGGTTTGCTCCATCTCGACCAGCCACAACGACTCTTGTTCTAGGCGATTCTTCTATTTCCAAGCATTTTTTTTAGTTATTGGAAATGTGCCCGTGCATTGCAACGGATCCGAAGTAGAATAGTACTTGTTCACAAACTTGAAAGAAAACACTCTTGTTTTGATATACATATATACCACTAAAAATATATTACTTTTCACTCAAAATATAAATATATTTCTCAGGCTGTTTTGATGAGGTGAGGGAGGGATGTGGTTGCTTATAAGATAATAAGGGGTTTTCTGCAAATTGGAGCAGAGAAGTGGGCTATTGTTGCAAAAATGCCACAACTTACATCACAGCCGTTAGATGCAGATCTAATGGTCAGAAATGATGGATGGCAGACACACCATCATCACCAACTGAGTCTTTTATAGGAGTAGAGATAGACATAATAGCACCACGACAAGCTCGCTCCGCTCTTCATGTGTGCCCGTGCGTCTAAAGGTTAGACAATGGAGAGGAGAGAGAGATAGCAGACATGGGACCCACCAGTAAGTAAGTCAACGGTCATGCACTTGTTGACGAGCCACTCTCTCTACTCAATGTAATACTGTATAAAATCAAGTTATGCGACAAAGCCAACAACCATTGCTGTTTCAGGCTATCGACTTACGCTTTGTAGTCCAGGTTGCCAATTCGAATCTCGTCTTTCAGATTTGTTAGTTTTAGGTCCAAATTTGATCAATGACAAGTGGGACCCCCGTGTGTTGTTCCGATATTTTAGTGTAGGATGGTTTTTTTTGCACAAACACTTTGCGCGGTTAGACAAGTAATGGCACCAGTTACACGTATTTTGCAAGTTTAGGAACAAAAATGACAACGGCATAGAATATCACATCCATCCCGCAGCTTAGATGCTATGGTGATATGAGTTTTTACGTCGTTGGATCTGAGATCCAATGGCTTGGGAGTAGTCTTTGTAATTATGCGCAATTTCCAAACTCTCTAATGGTTTTTTTGCAATTAAAACATTCAGACCTCGTGTGTGCCGCTACATCTTGGATCCAACGGCTCCTAGTAGCTCATATTAGGTGCTCCCAATTGCTTAATTAGCCGCTACGGTGATAAGAGCATCTAGGTCATATGATCTGTGATCAGATGCCACATGAGTAGTACTTGTACTTTCTACACAATTCCCAAACTCTTTGAGGCCTATATTGCAAAAACATTCAAACCTCCTACTGTGAGCCGTTAGATCTCCCGGGAACTCATATCACCATAGAATCTACGGTGCGGGAGCACCTCATATTCTCCCATGCGTGAAAACAACAGGTGCTCTCGCAGCTTGGATGCTACGGTGTTACGAGCTTCGAGGTCGTTCGATGTGAGATCCAATGGCATCTAAGCAGTCTTTGTGCTTGTAAGAAGTGGCCAAACTCTTTGGGGGATTTTCTGCAAAAAAACATTCGAACCACCAAGGAGTTGTTGGATCACAAATCCAACAGCTCCGAAGAGCTTGTATCACCAAAGCATCTAAGGTGTGGTAGCACATGATATTCTTACATACATGAGAATATGAGGTCCTCCTTCATCTTAGATGCTACGGTGATATGAGCTTCGAGGTCATTGGATATGGGATCCAAGGGCATCTGAGTAGTTTTTTGTACAAATTGTGTGCAATTCTCAAACTCATTAAGGTTTCCTGTAAAAATATTAAGACATCATGTGAGCTGCTATATCTCAGATCTACAAGCTCCAAGGAACTCGTATCAGCATATAGCATCTAAGGTGTGGGGGCACCTGATATTCTCCCGAGGAGGGGGGTGCACAACCAATCGGTGTTTGGGAGGGTGGGGACAAATATAATGTTCAAAAAATATAATCTAAACAATCCTAAACAGAGCTTCACAATTTTATCTAAGGTTGAGGGGTAACCCCTGACAATCTACATAGCTCCGCCTATGCAAGAGGTGTAGTGCGAGCGTCTATGTGTGAGAGAGATGACGCGAAAAAGCGAGGTCAATCGAGTCATTTATAGAGGGAGAGATCGAGGGAGTGTGGCCTAGCATACACTCGAATGTTAAAGACGATACACCGAGATATTGTGCGGCGAAGCTGTGGTGAGGGCTGGAGGGAGATAGTTACTAAGAGAGTGGCCTAGATAGACTTTGTGTGTGTGCGCACGGTGAAGGTGTTTTACAAAGGCAACACATGTGTCTTGAGAGAGAGAGAGAGGGAGCGTTTGTCATGGAGGGCACGACGAGGTTGTGTGTGAGAAATACATTTATTGAGAGTGTGAGGGCGGGAATGACATAAAAGCAGATCAAAACATGAAGAGCAATAATGAGCGCGCGTGTGTCAGATACCAATAGCTCTATTAACAAAGAAATGAACATCAATCGATACATGAAGTATGTGTGTGTGTGTGTGTGTGTGCGCGCATGGGGGTGGGGGTCGATGGAGAGACCTAAACACAACATTCACATGTATGTAGTACTAGACTTAATATTCATGTTTCAGTTTCCTGTTCATTTTAAATATTGAATTGAGGACCATGCATAGCTTATATTTCACTCCCTTCATTCCTAAATATTTGTCTTTTTAGAGATTTCCAATGGACTGCCACATACGAATGTATATAGACATATTTTAGAGTGTAGATTCACTCATTTTGCTCCGTATGTAGTCACTTGTTGAAATCTCTAAAAGACAAATATTTAGGAACAGAGGGAGTATTTTTGAATTCGTGTCATACATGCATGGTTTGAAAAAATAGATGCACTATACTTAATGGATTGTTGTTGTATTCGTGTGTGTGTGTGTGTGTGGTCATATGCTTGATACATACAAAGTTTTCTCACCACCATACCGTTCGTCTTTTAAATTTGAATTTGCAATGAAAAACTTACTAGGGATACCATGAAATGTGAAATCCACGTTGAGATCACTATATCACAAACTCACTCTAATTCAGAACTCGTCATAAATCAATTACCGTGCCTTTTGGAATGACCAGTAATTTGCAAGCAAAATACGGGCATTGTAATACATATAGATTCGTTCGGCAATTTAAAAGATTCCTTTCGTATTCTCGAATGGTAGCACCCAATGGCGTACTAGCCAGACCCGGGCTCGTGTTGATCCTCAAAAAAAAACTGGGCTCGTGTCCTTCTGGTGGCATGTGTGGTACGCACATTAGCCAACCACAACCACTCGAGCCTCCGCGTTTCGAGTCGAAATATCTGGCGGCCAGAATTCCAGCCCTAGGAAATTCCCCTCATGTCCCGGTCCATAATGACTACCGATGAACAATGGAGGGATGCTTTAGTAACTAGACAACGTTACCTACCGTGCCGAGCATGGTTCAATTCCCTCGGTCGCCGCAACCCTAGGTCACCCGTCAACTCCATTGCCTAGTACTAATAGGAGTACTACATCAGTATGAGCACAGAATTGAGCCTCGTTTGTTCGTGCCTAGTACTTGAGTTAATATATCAGGCAATGCACTGGTACGAAGGGATTATCCTTTTACTCTGCATATATAACTTGTCTGAAGTCTAACTAAGCAAAATGTTTGACCAAATCTTGTCTTAAGAAATATTAACATCTACAACAGTAAAGATGTATCGCTTGAAAATTTATTGCATGATGCAGGTTATGATATTGTTTCGAATCCTAAATTTTAAATTTCAGAAAATCCAAAAGTGACCTGAAATTTATGAAACTGAGCATGGTCTCGTGATATGGCACAAATATGCTGTCGTAATTTTTTTGTTCAATTTGAGACAAGTTGCTTATGAAAAGTTGCACAAATGAAGAGCCAATGTATTTTGGAACAAAGACCTGTCACGTTAACGCGAATGCTTTCACTATTCAAACCGTGGGCATTTATGTGCCGCCACGAGTCCCGCTTCTCATCGGAAGGTGCCATCCGAGCAAGCATGTGAGTCGACGGGAGGCGTGCGAGCAGACCACTGCGCCGGCTGACCGGGAGGTGTGCGAGCAGGCCACTGTGCAGGCTCATCGGGAGGCGAGCCCTTTGACCAGGCTCCGCCGCCACCTTCGTCCCAACTGCCCCCACTTTTAATGGCGTTGGCGCTACAGTTTAAAATCACCCCCACACTACCCGGTATCGCTACAATCTTCTCTCTTCCTCTCCGATTCTCCTATTGTCTACCTCCAACCAGCCTGACCTAACCGTACGCCATGCCGCATCACGATGGTCTACCCTTAGTCTTCCAGTTTCCTGAGGAAGACACCCAGTCGGAGTCTCAAGAACATAAGGCGCTTTGGGATGAGCTTGAACTGGCCTTGCGGGAAGACGTTGCGCCTGTCCCCACTCCTGTTCCGGCTCCCGTCGCCCCGACTGCGCCAGCGCCCATCCCCGTGGCATTGATGGGCTGGGAGCCGCACATTGTCACCGAGCTTGATGACACGGGGTTCCACGAGGTCCCCGCCGACTTTCACATGCCCGTGCACCTACCAGCGCATGCGCCTGCGCATGCACTGATGCGCGCGCATGTGCCGGTGCCCGTGCAGCACATGCGCCTGCACGTGCACTGACACATGCGCTTGTGCCGGTGCCCGTGCACACGAATGTCTCCGCCGTGCCATTGCCAGCGCCTGTCCCCGCGCGAGTGCCATTGCCCCCCTCAGCGGCATGGATCACCTCTGTCGACCGCTTCCTTGCACCAACGCCAGTCGCCTCCTCCTGCCAGTTGACTCGCTCCTGGAGACCGAAGTCCAGAACATTCTAGCCTTCCTTGAAGCTAGGGCCAACGTCCAGGAGTAAGCCAACAACGGTGCAAGACAACGCCGTCACCGTCGGTCAGTGGCCCGATGGCATACAGAGCACGGCAGAGGAGCCGCTTCCCATCGCAAGACGGCCCCTATAACCAGTGCGCAAACTGGATATCAATATATCTATCCTGCACAAGTATGCCAATAGTTTCAAACAACAGATTAGAAAAGTATTTATGATATGTTGTCATGATACGGGGACTTTCTGGTAGATGGCCTCGACGTTTCCTCAAGCCATGAAAATGTACTATATTTTGCTTGTCATCAATTCCTGCAAATCTCTATCTCTCTCTCTCTCTCAACATAGTAGATCATCATTAGACACTAAATCCTTCAATGGGAGCTTGCAAAATGCTTGCATTAGATCCCTCATTAGACACTATATGTTCATCACCAGGAGCATGTAAAATGTTTGCATCAAATCCTTCATTAGCAGTCTGTTCATTAGACACTTTAGGCTCAAGAACAACATGAGCTTGTATGTTTGCACCGGAAACTTTATTAGACACATCAGGTTCAGTCAGTTCAGTATTGATTGGGGGAGTTATAAAATAAGCAGAAATTGGTTTCATTCTATTATAGATTCCCTACATACAATCAGTTTTACAACACCGTCAGGTTTAAATATTGGACAAAAATTGAATAGTTTAATCAGATATAATCAGGGGTGTGATGTACCTGCTCGTTGCGCATGCTGCTCTCGCAAGCTGCGACTGTTCGTTTGCGCAAGCTCGATGCGATGCCCGTGCTGCCGCCGCTGCCTCCCACGTAGGCTACACCCAGGGTTGGATCTTCATCTTCTTGTCCTTCCATTCGCTTGAATCCTGGCGACCGGTGTCCAACGAGGACGCGAGGAAGTGCTGTGTCGGTCTGTCCAGCGGCGGCTAGGTTAGGAGCGAACCAGATTGGAGGCTGGAGTGAACGAATTGGGATTTTTCCTGTTGTCGATCGATATGGGAGGTGCTCGTTTGGGCCGCGAGCCTGCTATAGGGCCTGCCTTGCACTTACATTATTGGCCCATCCAAATTGAAACATTTGTCTTCATTTTTTACATTGCCTGCTCGTGCGCTGGGACGAACAAAACTAGCCTGGGCCAACCTGGACGACTCAAACTATGTGCACACTTTCCAGCCACCCGAGGCTGCCGCCCATACCAGCCCCTACGGTGGCGTTGCCCCTTTTTGTGTGTATGATTGGGGTAGTGAAAAATATTCTAGTGGCTCTTTTGATTTACCCACAGAATGGTTGAATTGCTTTTTTCTATGAACTGAGTTCGCCAATAATGTGAAGGATGCCAATCTTTTCATCCTATTGTAGATTGCTTAGATCTCAATATGCCAAATGTAATCACATGAAATATATAGTAAAAGCCAGTGTAATGTGTGTTGCTACAACTAGTCTGACAACCCATCCTCATATAACATATCAAGGATGCACCATCTTATCAGATTAAGCATTTGACTTACCAATGTAGTGTGGGAAGAAAGAAGTATTGGGACTGCGTATCCAAGCAATTGATACCATGGACTCCTTCCTAGAACCTTGTAAGTGAAAAAGAAGTTGCAGTGTGCATGTACAAAGAGCTAGCATAAGTTCAGTTACCTTGCAAAATTGTTCGGAATTTTAGTTAGCCACTTATTGCAAAATTGTTCAATTATGTTGCTTGGCTTAATTTAGTTTGCTACTGATTACATAATGCCATAGCCTGTTAATCCTATTATAGACTGCGCCTATCTATGTGTTTGATACTTACTGTTAAGAATTACCTATTTGCCTGAACTTAAATAGCTAATTAAGCACGTAGATAGCTGGTCATATGTACTTCTAGGGTGCGGCAAAATTCACGTGTAATTTACGTTCTGATACCCTGTTTGTTTAAATGGTTTGCTGTTATCACTTGTAGCACTAGTAATGTTTGCATGTTCATAGATAGACAATTGTCAGGTTTATATGAGGGACACCATCTTTTTAACTTATATATATATATATATATATATATATATATATATATATATATATATATATATGTGTGTGTGTGTGTGTGTGTGTGTGTGTGTGTGTGTGTGTGTGTGTTGGACTCATTTTGCTTACATCAAAGAAATTTACATATGTTTGTGTTGCTGGTAAATGGTACCGACTTGTTACTTTAATATGTTGCTAAGAACTTGTTAGTTTTACTAGTTCATGTGTAATTAAATACGTTGCCAAAACTGGTTAGTTTTACTAGTTTGATGTTAGTTTCTTATGGCTCTTGCAACACTTTATTTATGATTGCTAACATTCAAGTTTGCAGGATCCAACTGAAACTCCGTTGGCACAACAGGTATGTTTTCAGAAACTTCCTTGTTTACTTGGTTTGCTGCTGTAACTTGTTGCTGTAATCATCTTACCAACTTCAAGTTTTCAGGATCCAATTGGAAGTCCAATTGCACAGCAGGTACATTTTCAAAAATATATTTGTGTAACAGGTTTGCTGCTGTAACTTGTTGCTCTAATCAAGTTACTGACTACTCAACTTTTTAGGATCTAAGAGAAACTCCAATGCCAGAACAGGTTCCGTTTGCAAAACTTGTTTGTTTATCTGCTTTGCTGCTGCAACCGGTTGCTCTAATCACGTTACTGGCTACTCAAATTTTCAGGATCCAAGAGAAACTCCAATGCCACAACAGGTTCCTTTTGCATAACTTGTTTGTTTATCTGCTTTGCTGCTGCAACCGGTTGCTCTAATCAGTTACTGGCTACTCAACTTTTCAGGATCCAAGAGAAACTCCAATGCCACAACAGGTACCTTTTGGAAAACTTGTTTGTTTAACTACTTTGCTACTGCAACCGGTTACAATGATGTTAATAACTACTTTTCAACATCCAATCGAAACTCTTTAATTCCTTGTTTGTTTAACTGGTTTTCTGTTCTAACTCCAAGTTGAGATGTTTTGCTAATTTCAACATTTCAGAATCCAATCGGAACTTTAATGGCAAAACAGGTTAGCCCAAGATCAAAGAGCGAGGTCCCCATGGACGTTGTATCATCCCACAGCAGTGGCACCGGCCCAATCGTGCATCATGAATTGCCAACTGCTGATGCTCTAGAGGCTAAACTATTGATAGAAAGAGATTCTGCTTCTGCACTTAGAGATGAACTTGACATGTTGAGGAAGCAAACGACACAATCACAAGCAGTACTCAAGACAACCAATAAATATTTGGTGGATTTCAAAATGAAGCAAGCTGAGACTGACTGCATTGTTAAGGTCCTGAAGGAAAAAAAGGAAATTAAATTCCCACTTGGTAAATCATAGGTGAAATGTTTTTTCCATCGTTGAATAACCTTTGTGTTGTTTGTTCATGTAATCGATCAAACCATTTGTTATAGAGATCATGTAATAAATTTTTTTGTTTTTTGGTTTGTAATTTTTTTTTAGCATGAGTCTATATTAATTGATAAGACTCTGAGACATTTCATTTTGATTGTTGTGCCAGACCTACAAATATGCCAATCGGGCTGAATGTGCATTCAGCAATAATAGTCGTATAGATGGTCCTTAAGTGGCATGCATCTGAAAGGGCCAAGATGTTGTACTAGCTTCGCTAAAAAAATGATGCTCTTCTAGCAAAAAAAGTACAGCGGCCTAGCTTATGTATGTTAGTTGATATTATTGATCCATATACTCTATAAGTGTTTATATGTTTGTTAGTTTTGTACATTATTGGTTGATTGACTCGGTATTTTGAATCTTGAGACATCGCTTGTGTACATATCTAAATGGGAGTACACATTATGCTGCGTGTGACACTTGAGTTGGACATAAAGTGGTTTCAAATATTCGAATTCACCTGAAACTGGATTCTAGCTTCTGAATTCGAGTATCGGTGTTTGTAAATCATATTCATATATGACAGTGGAATACATCTTTGTTGTGCTTTTGAAGATATATAAAAACAGATAGAAAGATTTATAAAGATTCGTATAAGAATACAAAATGGATTCGAATTTAGTTGCCAGAGTAAACGTGGATGCTTATTGTCCCAAAATTCGAAAGAAGCGGCAAAATATCCACTCCCATGTCGGCTGCCCGAAGCAAGTGCTTGCGAGATGGAAATTACTGTCTACCCCTTGCACGGACAATCCATCGGCTCGATTTCCACTGCTCTCAATAGGGGGTAGGTTAGTAACTTCAATTAGACGTGACACGACTGCCTCTGAGCCCATTCAGACACGGTGGGCGCTAAATGTGGGCGGCAAAACACATTTGAATCAAGCTCGTCCGAAAGACCTCTGTCTCTCCCTCCATTTCCCCATTCATACACGGTGGGCGGCAAAACAAACTAGACTCGGCCGAAATCGATGTAGGCAAATATTTTCAATAGGGGCAGGTTTGTAACTTTACTCAGATGTGACACAACCGCCCTACCTGTCAGCCCCGTTCATACACCGTGGGCGCCAACCCTGGGCGCCAAAACACCCTCTCGTCACCCGAAATCGCTCTGGGCAAATATTGGGGAGATGCGAGATTACCGTCCTATCCCCAACCGACGAGACATCCAAATTTTAAATGGGGGCTAAGTTCGTAACTTTCCCATGTTTCAGATAGGCTCATCCCAAAAACATTTCCCATGTTTCAGATAGGCGCATCCCAAAAACATGGTTCCCTGTACCTCTCCCTCCATTTTCCCATTCATACACCGTCCGCGCTACAACACCATCCCCACACCAGCCTCCTCCGTCTGCCACCCCATCCATCGCCGCCGTCCTCCACCCCATCCATCGCCACCATCCTCCACCATGCTGAGCGCCTACCAAGACCGCGTCGTCCACTGCTAGAGATGGATGTTTCTCATCCACGGCGATGGACCAGGAGCCTTGCATCGCGTCCTCTTGCTTCATCGGCGCCGTCATCCTCCTTGCAGGGGCCGCTCCCACGACCTTCTTGTCCACCGCAATGAGACTTATCCCCCGATGCACCCATCTACCATCGCAGATCTGCTTCAATGCCACCGACAGCCATCGCACCCCCGATGCCTACACAGCGCCACAAGAGAGGTGATACTACTTCATATCTGCTCAACTTTTTGATCTCAACCAGAAAATAGATCATAACTTTGTTACTGTACTTTCTTTTCAGCTCTAAGAATTTAGTTCTTAGTTCGAAGCAAACAATGGTTGCTAAATAGCATTTCTGTGGTTTGCAGCTTCAAATCTGCCATGGCACAGTCATAATAGGGTTTAATTAATCATGCTTAGGGTTTCCCCCCTTTTATGATCACTATACGATCAGCATACGTGCTTCGTGTCATAATAGCACTGCTCCACCCATCAAGCTAAACAAGCTTAGTTGTTCAAATATGAATCTGATATTATTAAAACAGAGTCATTTAATTGGTCAGCTAAATGTTCCTAATTTAGTTTTGAAAATGCATGTACACCGCTCGGGTGTGGATCTACAGGGTGCCCACGGTGGGCCGCAGCCCGCCCTGGGATTTTGGGTCGGCCCAGGCCCCGATTCCCCTCTGTTCTGCTGCGCTTCCGATCTCTACTCACCCCCAGCTGCCTGCCTCGCCGGCGACTTACCGTCCCCGGACGGCATGACTCTAGGAGGAGACGCCGGACTAACAGGAGGTCAGGAGCCGCTCGCCCAACAGCGTCACCGCTGCCAGGGCGCGCCGCCGTGCCTACCTTCCCAGTCCGTTCAGGGCTCAGGCGTGCAGCAGCCACTAAGCCAACCCGATTTATCCTGAGATACGTCCTCAACACTCAGCAGCCACTCCTCATAACCCATTTTCTAATTGATTCATTACTCATTAGGCAGGACTGTCATTAGGGTTTGTTGTGTACTGAGTGCTACCTACACTTAATGGTTCAGATGTATTTGAGTAATCTTTAGTACCTATAAAGTTCACAGGGTTTCAAAATTTCAGCCCTAGGAACAGACACTAGTCATTTTGGATTGTTGGTCATAGTGACATTGACCCAGATTACTACTGCAGGCCAGGTTTGTTGACAATTTTACTTGTCTTTCTTACTCATTTGATATGATATCCAATTATTCACGTCGATTAGTTGCAAACAATAAGTGCTAGACCAACTTCTTGATTCAGATTTTGGACGGTCTCTTACTGAAGTTACAATTCTGCATACTTGTCCTAGTAAGCTCACAAGTAATGATTGATTCACTACCTCTATGCTTGCCTTGTCATATTTGTTGTCAATATTCTTTTAGGGTGGACCACCCTGTTTCAAAATAATAGAACCGCAGACATGAGAGAATAGTATTTCTCTGTGTGATCTCTTCCATCATGTGTGGGCAACGAACACTGCATTGTATAGAAAGAAAGTGTCATTTCCACCTTTTACATAGACTACGATCTTTTACATGGAATACAATCTGCCTACTTGCTTTGTGTCGCACTACCAGCACTCCACCCTTGAAGCTAAACATTATGCCACTCCTAATTCCTTAGTTTATTTGTTCAAATACGAATTTGATATGATTCTAATGTTCCTACTTCAGTTTTGAAATGTGTGTCTGCCTGTTATAGAGACATAAGAGGTTTGTATTTCTGTGTGTGGTCTGGTCAGCATACTTGGGGGGTGAACTTTGCATACGCAGGGGTTTATAGGGAGACACTCTTCGAGTTGAATCCGCAATGCATTCCATAGATAATCTGACTACTTTTTATGTTTTCATGAATCTCAGATATTGAACAGCATCATAATGATTATGAGCTTGCACGCATGAAAAGAATAAAGCAGAACAATGCCATGGCTGTCAAACTTGGCATTAAGGGACTGAAATCAAGTCTGGATGCAATGCAATGCAAACGCTCTCCACCTATAGATTCATGCTCAGAATATGATCCTAACAGTGATTCTGAGCTAGAGGGAGACCTAAGTCAATGTATCTCCCTAGTGGAGGAGTCAGAGGCAGATGCCCTATCTTATTCACCCATCAAGGTGCTTGCTCTAACTTTCCAAGGTTATATTGGTCGCACATATCTTGCAACTGATGCTTTGCATTGCTTCTACTTTGTTGCACTGCCATTAGCTTAGTTTACACATCGTGTATGTGAATACGCCCTGCCTATCCATTTTCAGTACATATTCCATCTGTCATCATACCATATTTATGCATTCAAATGCTGTTCTTGTGTATCAGACGTTCAAAAGGAAGAGGGTGATTGCTGATCGCGGAGGAGCACGAACAAAGTATTTGGAAAAGGTAGTGACACCTGATAAATCAAATAGCCCATTAGGTTTAGTTGCAATATCACCAGACCCAGAAAACATGGCCACAACTCTAGCAGACTCTAGCCCTACTACACTAGCCATCTCTGATGCCCCAACTAAGCAGACCCCAACTGCCGCAAACAGTATAATGATGCCAGTTGACATAGCACCAGCTCTACGATGCAAAAACCCCATTCTAGCAAAGACTAGACCAAATCCAGTTGCCAAATCCCTTTTCGAATGAGAGAGAGCCCCAATTGCAGCAAATAGGACTCCTGTTCAACTTCTTCCCAGTTTACAAGACGAAGCTTACATTGTTGTCAGGAACTTTGTGCGCATATTTCCTTCATGGAAAGATTATACCACAGACAAAGAACAATTTCCAATCTTCCTCCGCAACTTACGCGTAAGTAATGTACTAATGTTATTCATGGTAATTACTTCATATGTTTCTGCTGACAAAAGACACAAGATTTCATTCTTTTAAATAGGCGAGGACCAAACTGGATAGTCAAGACGAGCAAGGGTTGGTTGCGCTTTTCAAGCACTCGTTGATGAAGTATCGTTTACCTGAGGCAAGCGCACTTCGATGGCAAGCCTCTAAACAAAATTTCTATAAAGTCTTCGGTGCTACATTTGTCAGACGGTGACTGGAATAATCTTGTTACACATTGGTCTCGTCTGCAGCATAAGGTACTTAGATATCACATCACAATTTGAACTACATTTCTGCATGTGCCTTAACGTCTCACTTGTACGAAAACTGTTTGCAGAAGAACATTCATTCTCAAGGGACCACAGAATCTCGCAACTATACTGCACACTGCATTGCTCTTGTGAGTACCTCTTGCCCTGTATGACCATACTTACTTTCATAGCTGGTTGATTATGTAGCATCACTGCACATGTTAGCCTCGTTATCCTCCATTTGGTGGACATTATAAGATCCGTATCGACTCTTACATAAATTTAGAATCAACCCAATGCTTTTGAAGAGGTTTAGCTCTGCAGTCCTCTTGTAAGGACTGAACGTCGTCTATCACTGTACTTACATTAACAGCTACTCCCTCCGTCCCATAATATAAGAGTGTTTTGTACAGTACACCAGTGTTCAAAACACTCTTATAGTATGGGAAGAGGGATTGGTTCATTGTGTAGCATTCTGCACCTTATCTCCCTCGGCCACTATTTACTAAAAAAATATCAGATCTATATTTATTCTTACCAAAAAGTTGAATACAGAGACAATGCCAGTGCAGAAGTGTAGTCCATTGCTCTTGTCAGTACATTTTGTCCTGTAACGCTTGTACTTCCAGGGATTGGTAGTTGATTATGTAGCATCAATCTGCATCTTATCTTCATTATCCTCTATCCCTTCCAGTATTATCATATCTATAATTACTCTCTACAAAATGAATAGTACAGGCAATGCTTATGAAGAAGATTCTATGCTGAAATTCTTGAGTTATCCTTCCCTTGACATGTAGAAGGGCATTATAAAGCCGGTGTTAACTGTTAATGTAAGTCAATCCTTCTAAAGCCTTTATCCTCAACTGCTGTTTAATTTGCTCATACTCCCTATCGTTAACTGCTGTTTAGTTTGTTGTTTCTATCAAAATGCATGTTCGCAACAACTGTAAGTTCCAAGTTTTACTTGTAAAACCAAATTTCTTATTCATACCATGCACATTACTCAATACTCCCTATATGTATGCTTGTTTTTGTGGATCTATAATCCAGTGTGTGGTGAAGCAGCCCACGTTTGCACCTTGTCATCTCCTGTTTTATCTTACTGATGTGGTTGATGATATGAACAACATGCCATGCACATAAACCAAAATAGATACAATGATTGTCTTTGCCCTTCATCTATGCTTGTTTTGTTGACATGGTAATCCAGTAGTGTGGTGAAGCTCCCCGCATTATGAACAATGCCAAATTATGCTATTGATATTTTAAACTTACTCTTTATTTTCTAATTTGAAATTGGATGGAATTGATAGCACAGTTATCATCTTTGTTTATACACGTGCAAAACATGTCATCTCTCTGCTTGTTTCAGGGTGATATGCCTGATGGCGTGCACAAGTCTGCTGATGGCTGTGAGACAAACCCAACATATATTGCAGCAAAGAAGGCAAAACATCTTGAAGATAGCGAGACAACCCCAAAGTCTTGTCTTGATGCAGTGTTCAAGTTACTTGAGACTAGCAGTCAGACAAGCTCACAGAATTTGCTGTCTGAATCAGTTCGACTTCTTCAGTCCCAAGTTCTAGCAGAAAGGCATTCTGCAACTCAACTTCGACTTGAAGTCCTATCTCTAAGAAAGATTGCGGAGAACACCAATGAGAACCTCATTGCTAAACAGCTACACCTGGAAGCTATGACCTACATGCTAGGCCGGTCTCACAGCCTTGCTCAGCAGCTTGCGCAGCAGTTCCCGCGCAAGGCTAACCTTTCTTGAACTGTCTTGGAAGTGGTCTTGCTTCAGTATTATTTTGTTACGCTGCAATGGCGCCCAGTTTTGTAATCTGCTTCTTCATTGTGCTTTATGATCACCGGTGGCGAACTTCGATGCCCAGTGGATGTAATATACCATAAATCCTTTATTGTATAGTGTAGGTTTATTCTAAGTTACTATGCCATAATTTCTTTATTGTATAGAGTAGGTTTGTTCTTAATTCCTACTAGTTACCGTATATGCCATCATTCGCTATCTGAAAAAAAGGGCAAAAATCTGATGTAGTCGACCGGGCCGAAACAGTCGCCTCTAACGGGCCTGCATTTTAGCGGGCACACAATTGGGCCGGCCTGCAACTTTCTTGGGCCTGAAAGGCCATTGGGGCCTTCACACTTTCCGCCAAGCCCACAACTTACATGGGCCTATATTCGGCCCAAAGTTTAGGGTGGCCTTTCGTGGACCCAGCGCTTAGTTGGGCCCATGTAGCTTCGGCCATTAACAGGCTGAAGTAAAGAAATGCATGTCGAAATGGGCCTTTAGCAAGTCGAAATGCATGTTGGGCCTCAATTTTCACTTGTCATCGACGGGCCTTCAGCAGGCTGAAATGTAGACCAGGCCATTATTGGCCCAGTTATATGACGGGCCATTACCAGGCCGAAACATATCTCAGGCCTTAGTTGGCCCACTGATATCATTGACCTTTAAGAGGCCGAAAGCTTAGTAGAGGCATCAACGGGCCGAATTATACGACAGGCCTTTAACAGGCCCAAAGTCACGTCGGACCATATATGCCCATGGGCAGCACGGGCCATTCCCAGGCTGAAAGACACACCGGGCTGAAATGGGCCCATGCCTACATCGGGCCTCTAACAGGCCGAAATGTCACTGGGCCGTAATTGGGCCCAAATATTCAGCGAACAATTAACGGGCCAGATCTGGCTTTGGGCCGTAAATGGGCCATGTTTAAACAGGCCGTTAGTGGGCTGGCCCACTAGTACCTGAGTAAATACTACGGGCCTTTGACTAGGCCGGCCTTTTTAACCTATATGGGCCTCTGTTGGGCCCTGCCACATGTCGACGTATCATAGGCACGTCTCCTCCATTGGACGGGCGACATCTGGCCCACCGAGGAGCCGACATGTGTTTCCTCCAGCCAATGATGATTTTACACGTGGAAAATCCCCATTGGTCCGGGCTGTTAACGGGTTATCGGATCCAAACCGGAACCCAATAGCTTAATGGCGACCCGTTACGGTGGATGCCATGTGTCGGTTACCCTTGACGAAAGCACTTCCATGACACGCCATTTATCATCATGGAAGTGGACACTTCCGTGATGATAATTTTGGTATTGTCATGGAAAACTTCTACGATAGCACAGGTATGACTATCTTGATTCTGTCATAAAATCGTCATGGATGTACATGCATGACAAAAAACGTGACCTACTGTGACAAACACGTATCATCACGGAAGTGGTTTTTTTTGTAGTGAAGGCAAGTGCACTAAGCCGCTGAAGCTCGGTCCCGTGGGCCCCGAGAGGGAAATGTAACTCCTGCGCCAGGCCTTGTGGTGTTCCCACAGTACGAACTCATGCCAAACTCGGAATTTGTTTCTTACTACTACCAATGTGTCAGCCCGTGCGTTGTAATGGATCCAAAGTAGTAGAATAATACTTGTTCATAAACTTGAAATATAAACACTCTAGTTTTGATATACATATATCAGTAAAAATAAATTATGCTTCACTGAAGACATATTCCTCAGGCTGTTTTGATGAGGTGAGGGGCGGGTATGGCTGGTTTCAAGATAATAATAGATTTTTAAAACATTGGAGCAGATTGTTTTCTAACATTTTGTAGTGTGGCACGGCATCCGGTGCACCTAAGCGTCTGAAGAAAAAAAAGTGGAGTGCACTCAAAAGATATTTACATGCTCCCATTTAGTGGAGTGCACTATAAACACGTTATCTATTTATTTTTCTCTAGCCTTTCCTAGCCATGCAAATAAGCCACATAAGCTAGTCATGCATGCAATTCATAAATTGCAATATACTCCAGCATGTAATGCCGCCACATCATCTATTTATGCCTGTTAGTCATAGGTTGTTTTTTGCATTAGTCTTGATCCTTCATAGTTTGGTAGAGGTATGATTAATCCAAATATTAATGTTCCATAAAACTAAACTCCAAACATCCGCCGAAGCTGAGGCAGAGGACGTACGATGGGGGCGGTGGAGGCGTCTTCGTAAGAGGATGAGAGCTCGAAGGATAATCTTGCACGTCCACCGCCACCAGCATATCGGCGCGGGACTCCTCGAGCACCCACTAGAGCTCGCGCTCCTCTAGGGAGCGGCGGAGTCACGGGATTTTCCTAAACCCCAATGGGCACCATGCAGTACTCCTCGTAGCCGGGGGCGCGGTGCTCGCGTCCCAACTCCTGGGGTACTGTCTGGAGCACGCGCTCAACCACCTCATGAACCGCGAGGATGCCATGCTCGCGGCCGTGCTGTTGGAGCACACACTCATGCGCCTGAGCGGCAAGGGTGCGATGTTCGCGGGCGTGCTACCGGAGCACGCGCTCGTCCACGTCGAGAGCGGCGACGATGCGATGTTCACGGGCGGCGATGATGCGATGCTCGCGGACATGCTGCTGGAGAACGCACTCGTCCATATTGTGAGCGGCGAGGATGCGATGTTCGCGGGCATGCTGCCGGAGCATCCGCTCATCCATGTCGAGAGCGGCGATGATGCGATGTTCGCGGGCATGCTCTCCACGATGCGATGCTCGTGGGCGTGCTGCTGGAGAACACGCTCGTCCACATTGTGAGCGGCAAGGACGCGATGCACCTCCTCGTGACCGACCAGGGTGTGCTGCTCGAGCACAGCTAGCCCTCTTAGCCGACGAGGGCGAGCCGCTAGATCACACTGTCCTCCGCGTGGACAGTCAGCGTGTGCTACTCGCGGTCGTAGAGGGCATGCTCCACCTCAGCGATGTCCGAGACTCCGTCCTCTTCCCAGGCCGCGGCGCCGTCCACTTTGGCGATGGCTATGTGCTCCGGTGGGTGTTGTGTCCGTATGGGAGCTTCGAGATACAGTACCAGTGGGGGCGGGGGGTGACCTTTTCGTGGTTTCACATGGTCTGCGGAGAAAAATAGAATCGGAAGTAGCACAATATGTTGGAACTTGTTGGAGGAAAGCTGGCAGGAGAAGTACAACAAACATCACATGCGCACCATATTTTGAGAAGGGTTTAATGTAATTTGTGTGAAATGGGTCTGTGTGGATGTACGAGTAGTACATCCATATCATTGACATTCATGCACGCACCAAACATTTGTGTGCATGATTTCACCCTATTTTCATATTCTGTTTGGGAGTGGATTTGATTTTTGTAATCGGAGCTCATTTTTGTAGTTGGTTTCAATTTAGACTATGCATGTATTATTGCAAGAGATAGATATAGAGAGAATATTTGTGTGACAAAGAGGGGGGCGGGGGCAGCGATACCTAACGAGAGAGGGGCATATGCGTGTTCGAAAGACTGCGTGTGTCGTAGAGAGAGGAGTGTCTGAAAGGGAGAGAGAGGGTGTGTGTGTGTCCGTTTGTGTGTTAGAGAGAGAGGGAGGGAGAGGTGCGTGTAACGTCGGGATCGACAAGGTTACGAGGTTGCGGATATGGGAGAGCGATAGTGTGTGTGCGATGAAGGGACACACAGACAACGTTTGTTTCCGTGTGAGAGAGCTGGATAGACCTCGACAGCACAGCTGTCTAGGGGTGGAAGCTTATGTGTGGTAGAAAGAGATAGTAGAGAGACAGATGAATGCTTGTTTGTTGCAACGAGACCTAACTACATAGATGGGGGTAGCAAGAAGAATAGAATTTCGTTGTGCCTTTTCTCGTGGGATGGAAGAGAGACCAAGAGACACGCATCGTGTGGAGAGGTGTGTGTGTTTTGAGAGAGAGAGGGAGGCGTGGACCTGAATAATGAGATGCGTGCTCATGTGTATGCTATAGGGAAGGAATTGTCTAGGTGGTAGTCTTATGATGGTGACCCAATCTTTCAATGAGAGTGGGGATAAGTATCGATTTGGTGGATTTTGACGTTGACGATCCAGCTATATCGTACCCGGTGATATAGATCGACAATCGTTCCTAAACAAATCTTCGATGGACGATGATCTTATCGTATGCACAAAATCAACCTGAATAACGAGATGGAGTTCCTCCAAGCAACCGAAGAACCGGCTAGAACTAAGATAATGCAATCGTAATTGCCAATTTCAATTAATTAAGGATAATGGTGGGGTTGATGGTACTGAACAAAAGGCGGTAGTCCTACACACACCCCGCAAATGCAAATTATAGCGAAGCAAAACAATGTGTACACAACAATGCGAGTTCTAACCTAGAAAAAGGATAGTAGCCTTATTTATATCTATAGACTATATTAGTATATTTTTTATTTGTATAGTTATATCTATATCTATTCCACTCCCTCCATTTGTAATTTACTCCGCACATATATATCTTTGACTGCAGCCAAATTTTATAAAGCTTGACTGAATTTGGTGAAAGCAATATGAACATTTATACTAACAAATTTACACGATGTGGAAATAAAAGCAATGATGAATCAAATGATATATATTTGGTGGTGTATATGTTAATACTTTTTCCTACAAATTGTTGAAAGTATACAAAGTTTGACTTTAGAGAAATCCAATATGCGGTATTATGTATAGTGGTAGTAGTACGTACCTAGTTCTTCCCATTTTTTGTTCCTACGATGTTGTGCCGTGCACGTACCTAGTTGTATAGTGGTAGTAGTACAAACTTCGTAGTAGGAGTAGTACGGAGTGCTCCTACTCTATCAACGAGTCCCATCTGACACCAAAATTTCTTGGCTTCCATGCTACAGCTAGATCTTCCCCTCCTCGTTTCTGTTTTCCAACGCGGCGGGCAGGGTGCGGTTTGCCGATAGTCGGTTTGCTCAACTGCGGTCCCACATGGAAGTGAAAATGCTAGGCAACACGCCTTCCCTAGCTATGTGGTGTGCTGGACGGGCCGTGGAGTACTCCCGATTCCGAGCGTGTGGGGGTGCGATGCGAACGCGGGAGGCCTTTTCCTTTTACTAGCAATGTTCCCATGCGTTACAACGGATCCAAAGTAGAATAGTACTTGTTCACAAACTTGAAAGAAAACACTCTTGTTTTGATATACATATACCACTAAAAATATATTACATTTCACTCAAAATATATTTCTCAGGCTGTTTTGATGAGGCGAGGGAGGGATGTGGTTGCTTTCAAGATAATAAGGGGTTTTCTGCAAATTGGAGCAGAGAAGTGGGCTATTGTTGCAAAAATGCCATAACTTACCTCGCAGCCATTAGATGCAGATCTAATGGTCAGAAATGACGGATGGCAGACACATCATCATCACCAACTGAGTCTTTTATAGGAGTAGATAGGAGTAGAGAAACATGTATAAATTGTAACATTTGGTTCTGCTCCTTGGCACGATCGATAGATAGAAATAACGATTGGAAAGGCTAGGGCGGGGCTTTTCCCGCCAGATATTAAGCAGGGTAGTAGCTAGGTTGGCGCATCGTCGGTTTGGTCACATGCGGTCCCACATGTTGTACTCATATAAAGCCTAGCCAATGCGCGTTGACCGGGGGGGCGGAACGACAGTGTGGTATGCGACGGGGAAGGGACATTCTTCATGTACGTCTTCCAGATTCTCGTTTTGAGCTTGCGAACATGACAGGCGTGTTGCACGAGTAGTTTTGAATTTATAAGTTCGGTCTCAGTTTTTGAATTTAGGAGTAGTTCGTAGGTCGGGTCAAGCATTGAACGTAAATTACGAAGTTGATGGAAAAGGTAAGCACAACTTATAAATTGACGGATGGAGTACTATTTAGAGTGATGCATATAATTGCCTCCAAATGTGAGCAAAGGGATCGGACATATCTTTATTGACTAGAACGAGAATGCAATAGCATAATAAGAATTAAGGCCACGATGATGCGATTGTAGTGGTGGTTACAGGAGGCAAGAAGAAACCTGCATCCATCAACGTACGACCTCCTCCTCCTCGACTCAGTGCGCCGGGCCACCGACCGGTGGCTTAGGAGCGGCGGCTTTTGTGGCGAGGTCAAGGTGCTTCTCAACAAAGGCGTCCAAGGCTTCCAGCCAGTTGACGAAGGCCAACGTCGTAGCGTCTTCATCGGCCTTGTAGATACCTATGTACATGACTTCCTCGTACACGTGAATGTGTAGGTCGACGAATTCTTGTAGGGCAAGGCGCCTCGCGGCGAGCGCGACATCCAGGTGGGCATTCTTCGTTGCGTCGGCGGGCAGTCGCAGGGCCACCAATGCTTGAAAGAGGTTCTCGCCATCGAGGCTGATTAGGGTGGCAGGCAATGAGGAGCCCGGGCGTGCGGGCTGGAGTAGTACGGCGATGTAGTCTGTGAGCTTCTTGATGATGGTGAACTTAATGATGGTGGCAACGATCATCTTGTCCAACTGAGAGTCGTAGCTGGCATCGGCGATGGCCATGAACCAACTAGTCGCCAACACCCTCTGGAGACGATCCTCGGTGCCATGCCGCAGGCCGGCATCGTGGACCATCTGGCATAGCCGTTGGCCACTCGCACGCATCATCGCCATGGGTCTGGAGTGAGCACTTTTGTGCTTAGCGTATGTGCTTAGGTGTGTACGATGTGGTAGATGCATTGGAATGGAGGGGCGCCTTTATATGAGTGCAAACTGCGTTGCATTCACATTGTGCTGCCTCTTTTCCCCGTCCTCCTCCCATTATTACTTCCCTTAGCATGCTAATTAAAGGAGGATGCATCATTGGCCGTTCAACATTTCGGGAACCGCTACCCTCTCCCTCGTCTGCATTAAAGCCGTGTCGGGAACTATCCTAGTTTACTCAATATATTTTTACCGTCCTGGTTTACTAGTACTCCCTCCTTTCCGGTTTAGGCTCAATTTCAAAATCTCTGCAACGAAGGTAGACGGTGAGTGGTGGAATTAATTTTGCAGTTTGCACAAGTACTTAATTAGTACGCTCGTTTTTTCTCAAAAAGGTATGTTTACCGATGCATTAATTACAACGAATGCATGCATGACCACTAAATTTCCATGAACTTCTACATGCATTGGTGAGTTTTCTCTTGATATTGCTTGCATCGGGTGATTTAATGCACCTCGAAATCCAAACATGTGATGGTAAGTAGTACTACTAGTAGAATTGAGACTTATAAAACAAAAAAATGAATTTTTTTAGATGAGCCCTACAAACCAGAAAGGAGGGAGTAGCTGTCAAATCAAATAGTACTACGCCGCCCGCTGCACGCCCAGCTGAACACGCCTCCTCGCCTCCATTAAACGCCTCCGTTAAACCCGCATGCAAACCAAGAAACCTACTCCGGCCACACGTCCGTCCATGAGAGGGCCTGTATTAAACGCAACACCGGCTGAGCTCCTCCCGTCCGCCCTCAGCTTAAATGAGGCCAGACGCCGGCCAAGTTCCTATCGTCTGCCCTCTATTTAAACGAGGCCATACAGCGGGCAAGAATCGCACCCCTCCGCTGCTCCCCCATCTCCTCCTTCACCATTTTCTCCACTCTTCCGATGGCTTCCGAGGAGCCATTCTCCATCATACTACCCGGCTGGGTGGCCCGCCGAGCCCTCCGAATACGAGCGAGGCCGCTCGGTGCTTCACCTACCTCGCCTGGCCCGACGGAGCCAGTTGCCACCCCAAGCCGGCACGTGGTTCAGCAACTCACCGCTCCAGTTTAGCTCGATGAGGAGTGGCGAGTTGCTCCACGCCGGCACGGCGGCACGGGCTTCGTTGCTGCCACGTCGTTCCACGCCACCAGTGTCTGCGGCTGCGCCTCCCGTGTCTGCGGTAGCCGCGCCTCTCGTGCCTGCGGCAGTGCCATGCAGGCAGAGACAGAAGCCGGGTGCGCAGAGAGCGACAAGTCGGTGGCCAGCTTCTCCGTGTCCGCCGCCATCATCGAGGAGAAGTAGAACACGGGTGGCCGCTGCCGCTTGGGTCCCATGAAGGCCACCACCAAGGCGACAATTGTGTATACATGTGGTTTCTTTGCTGCTTCGTCTCTTTCGAGGACCTTCGTCGACCCCGCAAGTGTCTGCCGGACATGAGGAAGACAAAGGGATCCGCAGGCGGCCATTTAGATTAGGTATTAATTATACCACGAGAGCCGGATTAGCACCGCTTAGTTCATGTAAATGTAATGAAATCTGTCATGTTTATATGAAGATCCGGCTTTTTTATACGAAATCCTTCATGCTTATATGAAATCAGTCCGTGTTTGCACGAATTTCCTCTGGTTGGTTAGAGTTGTGAAAATGTATGCCGCTGGCGTTGGATGTCGTCCTCCGTGGAAGGAAGTGGGAGGAAATTTGTCGGCTGCCATTGGAGATGCTCTTATGCTGGAAATAATAGAGTCACATCCAATCCATTTGAGTTAATTGCGTGTATGATTCTCCCTCTATAAAATGTTAATTGGATGTACAGTGTACATGACTTGCAGGGTGGCTATAGATTCGTACAGAAAGTTAAAAAGAAACAAATCCATCCTTAATCTTGTATTCTAAATGCTCTGTGGGTTCCACTGTTAGTACAGTAGCGAAAGAAGTATATATTAAAAATCTAAAAATCTAAAGTTCAAGATAGAATTCAAACTCAGGTCATCTCGTTGTGAGCATCCGGCGCTAACCAGTACACCAGATGTTCGTTGTGGATGATGCAAGAGATATATCTCTGCTCTCTATACTCTTAACTCTTATAAAAAAATAGAGTTGGTGATGATGGTGTGCCTGCCATCCTGCAATATAGGCCATCTGATTTATATCTGACGGATAGGAAGGAAACTATGGCAATTTTACAAAAACATACCCACACCCCTCTCCACATTTGCAAATAAGGCCTTCCCTCGTTCATCCTTTTCTCCCACAAGATAAACTACTCATACAAATGCATCTTGATGTTCCGTGCAACGCATGGGCATCTTGCTAGTTTCTTTATAAATAGTTACTGTGATAATTGGGTTGAAGTGATATATTTTATGTCTGCCCCGTATGATCTCAAATTCACTAGTAGTAACAAAGAAAAGGTTGCCTTGTTAATTAACAGAAAACAGGGTGAAAACTATCACATGAGGCCGGTAAAAACAAGGCACACTCGGTTCAGCGTCATCGTCACTACAGTTGTGCGCGCGCGAGAAATCTACATATCGACGGGGGCTACGGAGAGAAATACGTATCGAGTGTGTGTGAGCGAGGCACGGAGACACAACTAGCGTGTGTGTGTGTGAGAGAGAGAGAAGCCAATTGATAGATTAAGATCAAGATCGAGGTGTCACCCTTCTGCTTTCATAGTTGGGGGTGGGGAGGGGGAGGGAGAGAAAGACATATCGAGAGTGTGCGCGCGGTAGGCACAGAGGCACAACTAGCGAGTGTGTGTGTGTGTGTGTTTGAGAGAGAAGCCAGTAGACAGATTAGTACCAAGATCGAGGTGTCACCCAACTCCTTTAGTGTCGGGAAGTGTGTGTGTGTGTGTGTGTGTGTGTGTTTGAGAGAGAAGCCAGTAGATAGATTAGTATCAAGATCGAGGTGTCACCCTACTCCTTCGCTGTCGGGAAGTGTGTGTGTGGGGGGGCAGTGACACTTAGATATAGGGAGAATGAGTTTGTGTAATAAATATCTATATTAAGGGATAGGTAGATAGCATGTGTGCGAGGCATACTTAAAGCATCACGGAGATAAACAAGCGGTGTGCATGCAAGTGCCAGAAAAAATGAAGAGAGAAACAATGTCTCCGTGTGTGTGTGTGTGTGTGTGTGTGTGTGTGAGCGAAATCTCAAAACAAAAGGTGCTCTGCTGGAATCCCATTGTATGTATTCATATGGTTCCGGGACTCGAGTCAACCTTACGCATATGTGTGTGAGACATAGTTATACTTTGAGACATTAGTGGCGGTGGGTGGGCGGAATTAAAGGGGTGGGCGTGTTCGACAGAGAGAGCATGTGTGTTTTTGTGTGCGAGACTTGTAGGACGGGGTAGAAAGACGAATTCTAACCTTGACAGAGGGAGAGAAATACACAAAGTGCGCGTGTGTGATTCCGATGCCCACGGAGAAACGAGATATGTATGCGTGTGAGAGAGATTGCACAATTCATTCACGTATCACTATCTAGCGATCATGGACATGCATCGCTTGAACATAATCAATATCTACTTCGTATCGTGGCCAAGGATACAACATCGATTCAACGCTATAAAGATTGGACACTCACATATCACTTTTTTTTAATAGTCTTTTTCAATTGTGCATGCCAAAGTTATAGTGATGTTTCTTCAAACAACCACTCTAGCTATCATGTACATGCACCATTGTTAGTTTTGCAGTCAAATTCATTAGTCTTGGATGATTTAATGTTCTATTATGAAGTAATATATGTAATATTCATATATGAATTCAACGGGTACGCAATTTATGAAATGGAGGCCATGTAATCATATGAGGTAAAACTTTTAATTAGCAGACTACAATATCCATTTATTTTTGTGCATCTATATTAAAATTAGCACGTCAATGCATTATGTTTAAAATAAATAACCAATGGCACTAAATTATATATTTACATGAGAAATACATAGGCTGAGCGTTTGATCCTTTTTTTGTGAACGCGCCTCCACACCCGTACGATTGGCCGCGCCCATGTGAACGTCCAAGTTATCGGTGCATCATCCCGAGTTATTGTCTTTTTTCTGGGGTGGACTTCATACGAGTTATTAACTGCTGACGTGTGCCCCGTGTACACAGTCTCGCATGACCTTCCCACTACCACTGTCCAAAATTAGTTGAAACTGGATACGAACAATCCCGCGGGCGGCAAAATCTCCCGCTTCCTTCTAAAATTTCCGCCACCTAGTCTTTAGCATGCGAAATTCCCCTTTTGTCCTTGGTGCACGGAGAACAATAGTTACAATACGGCCGTCATTTACATAATAGGTCAGGGTTGCTTTGGTAACTTCCGGTTCCCCCCACCACACGGCACCCCCATTTCCTCTCCCCCGCCCGCAAAAATGACTACTCCACAGCACCAGAGCATCTTACATCACGCCGTCCGTACTTCATCGGCCTTTCTACCCCTTCCCTCTTGAAACCCTAGACTGCTCATCCACCGGCGTACCAGAGCCCATTCACTGCCAGCGTCGTCCACCTCGCCAGATCTGCTTCTGCGGCCGCATCTACCCCTCCCACCTCCCTTAGAAACAAGTAGACTGCTCATCCACCACTCTACCACAGCACATTCAGTGCCGACCTTGTCCACGGCGCCGGATCTGCTTCGCCGGTACTCTTGTCAACCGCAGCGCATTTGCAACGGCTCCTTCGTACTCCCCACCGGAGACGCTTCGTCCACACCCCCGAAGCCGCCTCACCGACGCCCCCTCGACGGCCTCTGATCCTCTTCGCCGACACCTTCCTCAACCCTACCGGAGCCGCTTCGCCGACACCATCCTCAACCCTACCGGAGTAGCTTCGCCTATACCATTCTCAACCCTATCGGGGCCGCTTTGCCAATGCCCAGGTCGACGGCCTCAGATCCGCTTCATCGCACCCTTGTCCAACCTATCGGAGCAGGTTCTCACGCCCCGTCCACGGCCGCAGATCCGCATTGTCGACACCATCCTGAACCCAACCACCGGAGCAGCTTCACCGACGCCCTCGTCCACGGCCTCAGATCCGCTTCGCCCACATCGTAGTCCACCCTACCGGAGCCGCTCCACAAACACCCTACTCCACGGTTCTAGATCTCCTTACCGGACCCCGACAGCCAGCGCAGCGTCATCACCCTTGACGTTTCTAAGCTGATTCCCACCGTCTGGCAAGATGCCAAGCACCCGCCGCGGCCTAGGTACTTGTCACCTTTAAACCCATCCAGCATCACCTGCCCGATGTACTTCAAATATACTAACAGGTCGCTGTTACATGTTATGCAACTGGCAAAAACTACAAGGACGATGTTTCTTCTGGATCTAACAACTTGGCCAACCAAGATCCTGGACTGAGCCATTGCTATGGTCTTGTAAGTGTAGGAGATATGCCGTAGAGGCAATAATAAATGTTATTATTTATCTCCATGCTCATTATTATGTTTATGTTCCATGCTATAACTGCTGTGGTTCCCGAGCCCGTATATCCATAAAGGCTCTGGGGAAAATCCATGTGCACGTGTGGAATAATAAATGGTAAAATGTATTCCTAGTCATGCCTCTAAGACTAGCTCAAGTGTTGCATGATGATTATGTTTTCCCAATCATGGGCATGTCTATGCCAGCAGCTTTGAGGGCAAAATGTTAGAAGAACATTTGTGTTGAATCGACCCAATTGATGTTATGCTATGAGTTACATTCGTCACAAGTTAATGGTTAATAACACAGAGATGGTTAATGTTTGCATGATTCCTTAGACCATGAGAGTATCGAGTTTCTTCATGCTTGCTTCATGAACTTTGGGGTTTGTTAAACGTCATCCGTAAATGGGTGGCTATTACGGCGGCTTACGGGTTCATGGAAAAGTATGTCAAGTAATTTATAGCTCGAGATTGGGATTTTCTCCTCCGACGATGGAGAGATATCTCTGGGCCCTCTCGGTGTTACGATATCCATCATCGTCTGGCCAGACACTTTGTGATTTGATCACGGGGATGTCGGAACACGGTAACGAGAAAAGAGAACAATACCGGTAACGAGGTAACTAGCATAGTGGACAAGTTGTTGATCCACGGGAATGCCAACATGTCTCACCTCGGGTATTTGTAACATATCGCGAAGCAACAGGAATAGCACACGGCAACTGGAGGTTCACTCGAATATTCATTCGTGTGGGTATAGGGGTCAATATGGGTGTCCACGGCTCCGATGTTGATCATTGATCGGAAGGGGTTCCAGGTCATGTCTATACTTCACCAAACCTATAGGGTCACATGCTTAAGGGTCATCTATCTGCTGAATACTAGACAGGGAGTCTGAGAGAAAATCACCGAAAAAGTTTCGGACACCGAAAAAAGTTTCGGACAGCGGAAAAGTTCCGCAGAGAGAGGTCACCGGATGAGTTCCGGTGATACTGAAAAGTTGTTTCAGAGGATACCATAAAGTCAAATTAGTTTCGGCACATGCCTAATAATTCTTGGAGGGTGCCAGAATCATTCTGGAAACTTCTGGGAATTTTTCGGGATGAAAACCGGAAATGTTCCGGAGCTGCCGGAACCGCTTCAGATGCTTTTCGCAGATGAAATCACTAATCTAGAATTGTTCCAGAACGCGTTGAAAATTATTTTAGTGGGTACTAGAAATGTTCTAAGCCCACATAAATATTTTCAGTTCGAACAGACGCTGAAAAATGTCATCGTGAATAGTGAAAGTGCTTTTTGGGAATTTTTATGGAAAGCACCTTTTGGGAAATTTCCCAAAAGGCTTCTAGAAGCCTTGGGCACTAAGGAAGCCCCCTTGGGGGGGCCCTCCCAAGGGGTGGCCGGTCATGGAGGGTGGAGCTCCATGGAGCTCCACATGGCACTCCTTTTTGCTTTATTCTTTATGTATATGACATAAAGTGGGGGTACTTTTGGTATTTGTGAATGCCAACTTTACCCCTTGGCTTTCCTATAAATAGAGGAGAGTGGGCTGCCCACAAACCTCATCCCTTCTCACATACAAGTGCCATGCAATGATCTGGCTTCTCTCTCCCTCCCCGTGAAATAGTTTTGTAGAGCCGAAAGGCTGTCTGGGTTCCGGTGGGAACTAGTTCTGGACGGCGAAGCCCTGCCGGATAGATGACACCGTATGTGTGCAACTCTGTAGAGAGGTCGTAGTTTTGATCTTAGTGCTCGAGGGGCTGTTCGAGAGTGCCTCCCGAAGGGCTATCCGTGTTCTGTGAGTCCTCCCGAAGGGCTGTCCGAGTGACCGTCTGAGTTTCGAAGGTCCTCCCGAAGGGCTGTCCGCGACACCGTCTGGGGGACTATTCGACCGCCTCCCGGAGGGCTGTCCGGGGCGCGGATAAGGGTTTATATCCTCGCGGTTGGGAGGTTGTAAATCCTAGCTGCGGGGATCTGCACCGCCGATCGTCATCGACTCTACTTCCGCTGCGCTACGAGTCGGTAACGAAAATGATCAAACCTTGTATGCAGTCTCCATAGTGGTCCTGGGCTGGTGCGTAGGTCGGAAAATTTTCATTTTCTGCTATGTTACCCTACAGTGGCATCATGAGCCGTGCTATGCGTAGATGCAGGTTGCGATCTAGAATACATAGAGATGTATGGGTGTTGCACAATATAATAAGGTAGTAGATGAGTTCTATTACTGAATATTATTTGTGCGGGTAGCAGATGAAATCTGTTACCGATATTCTTGTTGCTTCCCTGGAATTTGCATATTTCTGATCTTGATAACAGCATGGTGGAGTTTCAATGTTCTGGCAATCCGCGATCCTGATTGATCAACGAAGTGCTAACAGTTCATTGAATTCCACCGTAGTTAAAAAGAAAGATGAAATTTCGCAGACGAAAGGGCAATGCAGATATGATCTGCACGGGGGTCATGCGTATGACGAAGTTTAGTATGGGGCTCGAGATTTTATTATCTCGGTTTTCATACACCCTGGAAAGTTAATCTAGCGACTTGAATTATCATACTTAATGATGGACGTTGGTAGCTTCGGTTTGTTTCGAAACCTTAGAAGCCACGTAAAACAAGTTTTTGCTTGAACCAATTAGAGGCGTCTAACTTGGTTTTGCAGGAGGGTTTGCATGTGCATATGATGTGGTATAGCAGTGCTCATAATAATTTGATTATGTATGAGATGACTATATGATGTAAATTGATTAACATGACCTGCGTGTCATGATTCGGCATGATGGCTGGAGCCATATGATTGCACTTTATTGACCTGCATGTCAACCTTAAGTAATGCATTATTTTATTAGCTATAGAGATAGCAATATTATCTGGTGCATCGACAAGGTGGTGGCAATCTTCGCGAAGGTGAACACCGACGCGAATGCCGAAGACGAAGAAATACAAGACTTCTCCGTCAGAAAGGGCTATACCATATCATGCTATTATGAATTGCCTGAGATGTTTATCCCTTATGATGCACCCTTCTTGATTGCGCGATAGTCGCTTCTATTAGGGTGATCTCTCACAAAAATATCAAGTAGTTAGTGTTCTCCCAAGTGTAGCACCGTCACGGCACCTAACTTTTCGGGGTGCGCCATGTCCACATGGGTACGAACGATTAGAGAAGTGTGAGGCGGGTGAGGTCAGACCTCGCAGCAAGATCACTTGGTTGTCTTGACGTTCTGGCTTGATCGTCCTGAGCTCGGAACACGCCCATCGAAAGATGAACAGGAGTCACATAGAGATGTGATTGGCATGTTTGCCCACCAAATTGAAATTCTCGTCATCAGTGATGTCCACATCAATGGCGTTGAATTGAAATGTGGATCTTGTATCACTAACAATCAATTATGAGAGATATTGATTTGAGTGGGAGCGCACTGCAGAATTAACTTGTTTAATTCTCAGTGCAATTAATTTTGAACACTGTCTAAGTGTAATTTGCAAAATAGTTGTAGAATAATGGCTCGCGTTTCCACCTTCCCTGTTAAAATTGAATAGCTGTTAAATATCTGGTTAAAACTTTACGGTTGGTAACGTAATGTGAGGATTGTCCTCAAGAGTGCCAAGAAGGACTTTGTCCTATCGCATACTTTCGGTATTCTCTCGCTTATGCTATGGATCATGTGACTCTCGTACTTCGATCCAAAACATAGAATTCCGTTTCAGTCAAGTGCAATATGTTTGCTTCCATGAGACCCGAACTTCGAAAGTTTGGATAGTTATGTGATATTCATGGAATCTGAAAATCATTTTCAGAGACAGACAAAGGCTAAAAGATATGAGATATCCAAAGCAATGTTTGTTTGCAAACTATTAGTAAACGAGTTTACTATGCATTAGACTGATAAGAGAGGGATCTAGAAGAACGCCTGTCATATGATGAAAGGTGAATGAAACAACAACTTAAAGAGAAAGGAAGTATCCGAAGGGTGTTAGTGAAACTTTCACGCCTAGGAAGTCCAGGGCTAACGCCACTCTTAAGTTGGGTGCTTCTTCTGAGAGTAGGAGAAATGCTAAAAGTTAAACTGTTAGAAGTATAATGGCAATAAGAAAGTAGACTGGAATATCCAGCTCATGTATGAATGTCATACAAGTTTTTGATGTATAGAAAGCTGGTCAAAGATATAGTTCTTGGGAATTATGATTAAATTGTTAATCACTGATTCTTGGGTATTGTGAGTTAATCACAAAGATACCCGCTCGATTGCATTCTGTTGCAACTTGATGTAAGAACTACTATGGCCTGAAAGACTAGCCAGGGATGAGGTTTAGGTATACACAGGGAACATAGTAAATGTTACAATACCTTCCATCGGTGTATTATTTTCTGTATTTATTTTCATAATTCATTTAGAGTTTTACAAACACTAGCCCATTGCATAAGGTATCTTGCAAGAAGGTTGTTCATAAGAGAACTTTTTATGTTCGAAGTTATGAATAACATAAGGGCCATACTTTCATTGAGAATGAGATGTATGTTATGAATAATGATATTAATATATTACCTCTGGATTTACTTTCATAATTCATTTTAGAGTTTCATACACTCTAGCCCATTGCAAAATGTTTGTTGCAAAAGGGTTGTTCATAAAAGAACAATTGTTGTTCAGTATTATGAATAACATGAAGGGTCGTGCTTCCATTCTCGATGGGATGTATGTTATGAATATTGATGGTAATATGATACATCCATAACACTGACGCTAAATGTCGTAAGACTAAGAGAATACCACATAAGTGTGGCACTACATTTAGTCACATTGGAGAAACCCGCATGGGTAAATTCCATTATGATGGATTTTGAGGTCGTTTGATTTTGAATCATCTGACACTTGCAAATTTCCTCCGAAAAGTTTAGTGACTAAAATACCATTCACAGGCCATAAGGAACGAGCAAGGAACTTATTGGTGATCATACATTTTGATGTATGTAGTTCAATAAATGTTATTGCAAGTAGAGGATTTATCTATCTTCAAAAATGACTCAAGTAGATATGTGGATATTTACTTGATGAGACGTAAGTCTGGATCTTTTGAAATCATTTGAAAGGTTTTCAAATATGAAGTAGAAGTTATTGTAACAAGAAAATTATATTTCTACAATTCGATTGCAGAAGGGAATATTTGAGTTACAAGTGTAGCGAATGTCTGATGAGTTATGAAAGGGGTTTCATAACTTGCACCTCCCGGAACACCACTGCAAATAGAAAGTCCGTGAAGATGTAATCGAACCATTTATGACATGGTAAGATCAAAGATGACATAAATAAATTTGCCATTACCCCTTTTAAAAGGTGATGCTTTAGAGACTGCGGCTTTTACACTGAAAAGAGCTCCATCAGGTCTGTTGAAATGACGCCATGGTATGGTACGCCCAACCATGTTATATCTTTTCTTAAACATTTGGAATATGGGGCTTGTGTAAAAGGTTACAAACCTATTCCAAATCAGACAAGTGCTACTTTGTAGGTTATCCCAAGTAATTGGGTATTCCTCCCTCACTATACCGAGGCAAATAGGTTTGCCACAAAGAATGGTATGCTTTTTTAAGAAAATGGTTCTTTCAAAAAGGTGAGTGGGAGAACAATGCAACTCGACAAGATAACAGTATCTTCGTCATCAGATCAAAGCAAAGAGACCTTGGAAGTAATTCCAGAGTTTCCTACTGCGACTGATACGGAAGTCTCTACAATAAAATGTATGGACTTCGGTCGAACTTGCAGCTGAACCACGTAGGCAAAAGCTTGTGCAAACCTCTCAGGTGCGCAAACGAGATATTGTTGTTAGACAACAATATACCTACAATACACAAGGAAGCGTTGATGGGCCCTGACTCCGGAATTGGCTAAATGCCAATAGAACCCGAGTTAGTTTCCATATAAGTGATTCAAGATTAAAACCTTGATACACCTTTCGGAAGACTTAGAGTCTAACGAATATTTATGGAACTTAAAATTGATACGGATAAAAATGTTTTATCCATAAAGCTCGACTTGTTGCAATAACAAGTTCAAGGAGTTGACTACGATGAGGTTGTTTTCATCGTAGCGATGCTTAAAGTCGGTTCGGGTTGAACTAGCAATTAATACATATTTCAATCATGAGATATGAAACAAAGGATGACAAAAGGATTTTCATCTGATGGAAATGAAACCAAGGACTTGCATGTGTTACAGTCCAAGGTATTTTGTCAATCCAGAGGATGCTAGTAAGTATGCAAACTTCAGAGTTCCAGCAATGGACAGAAGAGAGCAAAATGGAGTTGGAATCTTCGTGTTTTGATGAAATAGTCAAAGGGGTTTGACTTCATCAATGGGTAACGAAGATGCTTATGATTCAAGAAAGTAAGTGGGAGCATAATTAAATTTCTAAAAACATTGTGTGCTTGACACATTGTTAATTGGAAATAAATTTCTTGACACGAATTAGGACTTCATTTGAAAATAGTTTTTCGATGAAGTGCTTGGGCTAAATAGCCTTTATATTAGGCATGATGATCTATGGAGATAGATTTACCTAATGGGGCTGAGCAAAGATACATATTGACAAGATGCTAAAACCTTTTAGCATTAAAACGTCAAGGAGTGATTCTTATCGAAGTCACATGGAAAGAGTTTTTGCAAGACTCGGTGTCCCAAAACACTGATGAGCAAAATACATGATGGAGATTCCACACACTCTTGTGTTTGGATTAATAATGTATTCCATGGTATGTAAAAACAAACCAGATATGTCCAATACTCCCAAAGTTGTTGCGAGTATAGATACCAAAGTGATCAAAAGTACTGATCATGGGACAACAGTGAAAAAGGGTCATTGAGTACTATAGTAGCACTGATGACATGTTTTCTCGCAAGCGGAGATCATGAAGAGTTCGTTGTAAAAGGTTACATCGATACAGTCTTCATCCATGCTCCAAGCGATTTTCGATTTAAGTTAAGGGTTTTTGTGCAATACACAATATGGTGGCACGGTAGTTGGAAATTGTTCCAAACAAGTTACTGTGGCGAATTCTATAACAGAGGCAAAGTATGTTGCCGCTTTTAAAAGCGACAAAGAAGATGTTGAATCATATAGTTCATTCATGAACTTAGTATGGTTCCAAGATGGCTTTTGTCAATGGGACACTACTACAGGTAGTTGCTCCATAACTCAGTCTGAGGAATCCAGGTTCGACCTGTGATTCACATACATACAAAACCAAGTCCACACAAAATATGGATTTTGTGAAAGCGTGAAAACGCGAGGATATGAAAAGATACACACGGAGCTGAAGTCGTCAGATCCGTTGGACATCAGGCTATACCACAAGCGAAGCATATTTACACCGGTGTGCCACAGGTGTAAAGTGCATTAGCATTAACTAGATTATTGACTCTAGTGCAAGTGGGAGTCTGTAGGAGATATGCCCTAGAGGCAATAATAAATGTTATTATTTATCTCCATGCTCATTATTATGTTTATGTTCCATGCTGTAACTGTTGTGGTTCCCGAGCCCGTATATCCATAAAGGCTCTGGGGAAAATGCATCTGCACGTGTGGAATAATAAACGGTAAAATGTATTCCTAGTCATGCCTCTAAGACTAGCTCAAGTGTTGCATGATGATTATGTTTTCCCAATCATGGGCATGTCTATGCCAGCAGCTTTGAGGGCAAAATGTTAGAAGAACATTTGTGTTGAATCGACCCGATTGATGTTATGCTATGAGTTACATTCGTCACAAGTTAATGGTTAATAACACAGAGATGGTTAACGTTTGCATGATTCCTTAGACCATGAGAGTATCGAGTTTCTTCATGCTTGCTTCATGAACTTTGGGGTTTGTTAAATGTCATCCGTAAATGGGTGGCTATTACGGCGGCTTACGGGTTCATGGAAAAGTATGTCAAGTAATTTATAGCTCGAGATTGGGATTTTCTCCTCCGACGATGGAGAGATATCTCTGGGCCCTCTCGGTGTTACGATATCCATCATCGTCTGGCCAGACACTTTGTGATTTGATCACGGGGATGCCGGAACATGGTAACGAGAAAAGAGAACAATACTGGTAACGAGGTAACTAGCATAGTGGACAAGTTGTTGATCCACGGGAATGCCAACATGTCTCACCTCGGGTATTTGTAACATATCGCGAAGCAACAGGAATAGCACACGGCAACTGGAGGTTCACTCGAATATTCATTCGTGTGGGTATAGGGGTCAATATGGGTGTCCACGGCTCCGATGTTGATCATTGATCGGAAGGGGTTCCAGGTCATGTCTATACTTCACCGAACCTATAGGGTCACATGCTTAAGGGTCATCTATCTACTGAATACTAGACAGGGAGTCTGAGAGAAAATCACCGAAAAAGTTTCGGACACCGAAAAAAGTTTCGGACAGCGGAAAAGTTCCGCAGAGAGAGGTCACCGGATGAGTTCCGGTGATACTGAAAAGTTGTTTCAGAGGATACCATAAAGTCAAATTAGTTTCGGCACATACCTGATAATTCTTGGAGGGTGCCAGAATCATTCTGGAAACTTCTGGGAATTTTCCGGGATGAAAACCGGAAATGTTCCGGAGCTGCCGGAACCGCTTCAGATGCTTTTCGCAGATGAAATCACTAATCTGGAATTGTTCCAGAACGCGTTGAAAATTATTTTAGTGGGTACTAGAAATGTTCTAAGCCCACATAAATATTTTCAGTTCGAACGGACGCTGAAAAATGTCATCGTGAATAGTGAAAGTGCTTTTTGGGAATTTTTATGGAAAGCACCTTTTGGGAAATTTCCCAAAAGGCTTCTAGAAGCCTTGGGCACTAAGGAAGCCCCCTTGGGGGGCCCCCCCAAGGGGTGGCCGGCCATGGAGGGTGGAGCTCCATGGAGCTCCACATGGCACTCCTTTTTGCTTTATTCTTTATGTAAATGACATAAAGTGGGGTTACTTTTGGTATTTGTGAATGCCAACTTTACCCCTTGGCTTTCCTATAAATAGAGGAGAGTGGGCTGCCCACAAACCTCATCCCTTCTCACATACAAGTGCCATGCAATGATCTGGCTTCTCTCTCCCTCCCCGTGAAATAGTTTCGTAGAGCCGAAAGGCTATCTGGGTTCCGGTGGGAACTAGTTCTGGACGGCGAAGCCCTGCCGGATAGATGACACCGTATGTGTGCAACTCTATAGAGAGGTCGTAGTTTTGATCTTAGTGCCCGAGGGGCTGTTCGAGAGTGCCTCCCGAAGGGCTGTCCAAGTGACGGTCCGAGTTCTGTGAGTCCTCCCGAAGGGCTGTCCGAGTGACCGTCTGAGTTTCAAAGGTCCTCCCGAAGGGCTGTCCGCGACACCGTCCGGGGGACTATTCGACCGCCTCCCGGAGGGCTGTCCGGGGTGCGGATAAGGGTTTACATCCTCGCGGTTGGGAGGTTATAAATCCTAGTTGTGGGGATCTGCACCGCCGATCGTCATCGACTCTACTTCCGCTGCGCTACGAGTCGGTAACGAAAATGATCAAACCTTGTATGCAGTCTCCATAGTGGTCCTGGGCTGGTGCGTAGATCGGAAAATTTTCGTTTTCTGCTGCGTTACCCTACAGTAAGAGCGTCTCTCTCTTGTATTGTTGTGTGCCTGCCAGCGTGCTTTGCTAGGATTTTCGACCAGTAATCCCTTTGTGCAGACAATGATTTCCACTACTGGCTGCTAAATTAAAGATGTAGATGTCATACATGATACTCCCTCCGTTCCTAAATATAAGTATTTCTAGAGATTCCACTATAGACTACATACAGAGCAAAATGAGTGAATCTACACTCGAAAATGCATCTATATACATCTGTATTTGGTCCATACTGGAATCTCTACAAAGACATACATTTAGGAACAGAGGTAGTATATTACACAAAATCGTAGGTGGCATGTAGGAATTCCAGTGCACTACATTAGGCTCCCTTAGAGTGCCTGCTAGTCCAGTACACAGAGTCATGGCTAGTTTATGCTACGCACACAATCGTTAATTGGTGGTTTAAATATGCGCAAGGGATATGCAATGTATTATCATGTAGAGATATCTGAAATTAGCCATGTCAACTTGCAGATAGGGTTACGCAATGAAAAAGTACAAGATTTCTTAGTACAAGATGTATGTGGCAATTTCATGGAACATCACAAAAAAGGAGAGGCAGTGGTGAGCCTATACAGTGTGCTATTGTAGGTCACTCCGGCCCAGTTCTTTTGCAGGATTCTCCCAGAATCTGCCCCTCTCTAGCTTCTCCTAGAATCTTTGACCCCCATTTGTTTTACAATCCTAACTAATTAGACTCTAACTAGATAGGATTGTAAAACAAATGGGGCTCAAAGATTCTAGGAGAATCTGGATAGGGGTCAGATTCTGGGAGAATCTGGCAAAAGAACTGGGCCTCCATTGCAATCATCGTGACATGTTATTTATATGTCAGTGCTATTGGCCAAGTTTCTTAGGGACAGTTATTTCGATTTATCCTAAGAAAATAAGCACCTTTGAATATAAGCTCCAGATAATAAGCCAACCAGTTCTTTTCATTGCCTGCCTTTTCAGCTTATCTATGGTATGATCAGTGAAAAGTCTAGATTGCATTATATTTTTTCATTTTGCTGCCCATATGAAAATTAATTTGACTTGCAAACATCACAAATTGAACCCAGTGCAGTAATTAATATGATAGGAAAACAGACCATCAATATTTGTTCAAAATGCAAATACAAAGATACCATCTACTTGGCACAATCTACTTTGGTCAATGTCTTTCATAGAGATCCCATTGCCTAATTTAAATGAAGAACGTATGACCTAAATTTAAATGAAGAACCATTATTTATCAAAATTCGATGGTCCAAGTGGCTGGTTATTATCATATAGCAGCACCACCTGAAAGCATCATATAACAGCAGCAGCAGCTCATAGCAACTCATCATACAGTAGCAGCAGCTAGCAATTCATCATATACAACCAGCAGCTCATAGCAATTCATCATCTAGCAGCAGCAGGAGCAGCTCATAGCAATTCATCATATAGCAGCAGCAGGAGCAGCTTATAGCAACTCATCATATAGCAGTAGCAGCTCATAGCAATTCATCATATAGCAACAGCAGCTCATAGCAATTCATCATATAGCAACAGTAGGAGCAGCTCATAGCAATGCATCATATAGCAGCAGCAGCTCATAGCAATTCATCGTATAGCGGATCAGAATAAAAATTTGGCAAAAAATCAGAGGAGATCCTCACCTTGTTGGATGAGCTCATCCTTCAACAGCACCTCAAGGCCACGGCCTGGGAGGAGGGGAGAGGGAATGAGGTGCCTTCTGCTGGAGTGGGGCATCGGCTGTAGTTGTGCGGCGACCGCCGGAGTAGTGCGTTGGACGGACCATAGCGGAGCAGCTGCTGGAGACCATGAGAATGAGGGGCGGTGCCAGAGGGAGGAGCAACCGGGGAGATTTGGCCCTACCCGCCGGCCATGTAGCCTAGCTGGACAGAGCATCGTCGAGGAGAAGGCCAGACTGGACCAGTGGCGACGGCTTGCTGGAGGAACCCTAGCGCTGCAGGCAGGGGATCGAGGTAGAGGGAAAGGGGAGACGAGATGCAAGCGGGCAGGGCAATGAACGCTTGCGTGTTTGTTTTTACTTGAGGGCCAGGTGTGACGCGGGCGTGAGCAGTAGCATTTTGAGTGTAATATAGGCAGACAACAGAGTCATTTCACTATTCCCCTTCCCTTCAATTTTTAGTGAGCTTCTACCCGAAGCACCCCCCTCCCCAAAAGCAAAATAAGTTAAGCCCAAACCCAAAACTCAAAAATGACTTCTTTACATATTTTATGGCTTATTTTGACAATAAGCTCTGAAAAGGCGGAATAGAACTGGCCCTTAACCTGCAATTCAATTGTGCGTGCAATGATGAATCACTCCTGCCTGCTATAGTGTACATTTAGGCATCATACATGGCATAACCTAATACATGTGCATTTCATTATAGAATCTGAAATATGCAATGTTTATGTTAGTTCATACGTTGCACATGATGTTTAAATGCCCCTTAAATCTGGTCAGTCAAGTGGTGGTCATTAGGCCTCCTTCTATGCTTCTTTTCTTGATATGTAATTCAGTGTTGTGCAAGATTTGCTCACACATCTATTCAATTGCTTGTTTGTATCAGCCAGCCATACTAGGACTGTATGCTTTGTTTACTTGGTGTTCTTGACCTAACAGAGCTTGTCAACGATTTAAACACTAAGGGCTGCTGTAGTGGGGGCTTGTATAACTCATAGGTGACATAAAGGTTTGGCTGTACACTAAAGTAGGCTCTCCAAAAGTACCTGGAGATCCAGTTCAAAGGTATGCCTAGTTTTTACACAGTGCACACATAGTAAATGCTCATTTCATTGTGTGCAAGAGATGTGGCATGTTTCATTATGTGGTGTTATTTTGTTATAAACTCATCCTTTTGTGTTGTTCACAGACTGGAAAGTATGCATATTTATCTTCCAAGGAGACCAGTAACTAGTTTGTGTCACCTTACAGACGGGGTGCAATGAAGATAAGATTGAGGATTTCCAAGTACAAGATGTTAGGGAAGGAGCCTTGCAAGAGAAGGAGGAGCAGCGCTGAGCCTGTTCAACCAGTTATTGTAAGTCACTGTATTACAATTACCAGGACATCATATTTGTCTGACATTGTGCTTGCGTAGGGTTCTTCACCTGTAACCTAGTCATTGTGCCATTGATTAAAACCCCCTCTGCTCACTACAATATGATGTTCTAACTTTTTTTGTAAATCAGATGTATGTAAACACATTTTAATGTGTCTGTTCACTCATTACGAATGTAGTCTACTTTTAAATATCTAAAACATCTTATAGTAGTGAACAGTGTGAAACTGCTTCCTGCTATGGTAGAGTTGTCGATGTCATAAATGTCATAACCAAACACATGTTCACATCATTAGCCTCCCTATCATTACTAGGATCTTGATTACATACTAGTCGAGATACTTCATAGGGGGCAAACAATATTACATTAGTTGTTCCTTTATATAGTAAATGTAGTTAGGCCATGGATGTTATTGAGGCGTGCATCTATGCATGCTGCCAACTCAACAGTTCAATTGCTTGTTTGTTTCGGGCATAGTTAAATTGCTCTTTTCAATTGCTTTATTTGTTCTCAGTTAATGAGATGCCCAAACAATGATGCCTGATGTTGGGTACTTGTATAACTATTAGTTGACATAATTAAAGGCATTACCATTTAATTACTCTGGCGAAGTGTGTCTGAAGCTTTGAAGTCTATTAACCAACTATTACTGCATGAGGCTCACAATCTAGTTTATACTAGGCTAATGATTGCATAGTTTTGCTTGTTGTAATAGGTTTGTATGAATACCTCTGCTGTTCATTATGCTCCCTAAGACTTTAATTGAGCTACAGAATGGCCAACTACTTGCTTACTTATACGCAAGATATATATATAGAGAGAGAGAGAGCATGAATTTGCTATCCACACTAACTAGGGGGGTGGTTATCAGAACCGTTGATGCTTGTTGAGATCCGCACCTTTGTGTGGATAAGGTTCCTATTATCTGAATTGTTGAATTTCGCCATCACGCAAGAGGTATGCTCAGCATGCACCGTTTTGTATGTGTAGTCCCGGAATGGCAAGCTAGTGTCTGACATTGCAGGAGTTTTCAGGACAAAGGCTGCCTCGCCTTTCTCATCGGGCAGTTTGTGACAGTAACTATTCCGGGCAAACGTATACAGTGGCTGATGGAGGTCATTTGCAAAAAGTTCCTAGCTGCACTACACTCTTCCAGGCACTAAAACTTGCCATTTTCGTCTAGCTCTCTGTACATGGTTCGGAACTATTTGCACGTGAATCAAGTGCTCCTTGATGGGCTCTTTTTCTGCAGCAGAAAAGCCCCGTTTAATGCAGCCCAAAAGGGTATACGCGATTAAATGACGTTCTATTTGGGCGGTGGCCGTCCAGCTACGCAGTAATCACAAAAGGCCACCGGCCATCTGCATGCAATGACTAACACCACGGTTCGCTAATCTTGCATATACTCATGGAAGAAATGACTACATAAAACACTCTCAGCCATGGTGACTACGTAATAGTTAATGGAACTATAAAGAGGCAGGGCTCCAACATGCACATTAGGGTGTACTCCTTATTCCTTAAGGTAGGCGTCAGACAAACCTACGCATGCATTTCGTCAGTTTCTAGTGTTTGCTGAATGTTTATAACTCTGAAAATAAGAGAATGTGTGCCACTTCTTTTGTTCTTTCAGCTTGGTTACAAACTACAACTACATCACTCATCATTTCCTGCATTGTATATATGTTCACTTGGATCTTCAGAGAAAAAAAAGCATGGTTTATCGATTTTGTTGCGTTTCCTAGGTACTCCCTCTGTCCGGAAATACTTGTCCTAGAAATGGTTCGACAAGTATTTCCGGACGAAGGGAGTAGTAAGCATGTTATTTATGTTAGTTGTTGACCGAGCAAACCATGTTCGTACGGTACAAGGAGAGGCAAATGGATATCCGGCGGAGAGACTTGGTCTTCGCTAACGTGCTGCGAGTTTTCTAGCATCCAGGAATTCTGTGAGTGCGTGTGTTTCTAGCTTGCACAATTTGGTCTGTTTACTAAATATTTTTCGTAGTTTCATCGACCACCTGTCGAGTTCTGAAACAGTGAGTTGAAGAACGGAGCTTCATTCTCTCTTATCCAATCTCAAACTAGTGCGCATGGGGAACAACTCAGGTAAAACAAACAGGGCACCCCAGTAATCAGTGTAGAAGTAGTCGTTCTTCAATTTTGGGGCAAGGAGGTATGTGCATGCGCAGATCACCAGCGCCACTTTGAATTTGTTCTTTTCTGATCTGTCATACATCCGTATGTCATCTTCACAGCTTCAACCATTGGCAATATGATATGTTGTGCTCTCCTTGTTCGATGCCAAACATGCCTCTGATCTGTGATAGCACCTCGTCTGAAACATGCTGGCCTGGAGCCCGAACAGGTGCAGCCCCACACGGTACTCTGATCACAAGCTTTACATCTTCTACTGCTATCGGGCTTTTTGGTAGAACACCAAATGGTCAGCCTGGTATCCGAAGGAGTAGCCGCGCGGCCCTTTAGACTCCGCGTGACTCCGATCACAGGCCGCCCTCCTCTGTCTGTGCGATGACATACAAGGGAGAACCGACAAAAAAGGGCTAGTAGACCTCTGAACACGGGATTCCATGAGACACGAGAGTCATTTTTTTTGGGGGGCGAGCATTTCACATTTGCCACAGCAAAAACATTGTAAATTTCCTGTAAATAGTCCTCGGGCCTGAATAAGGCTTTACGGCATCTCCAACGGCGATCCGTAAATTTCCTCCACGAACACGAATGTGGGAGACTGCGATCCAACGGTGTTCGCATACATTGCAAACACTATCCGAACAATCGTACGAAATTCGTGCAAACACGGCCGGATTTTCATACAAAACGGACGAAATTCGTGCAAACACGGCCAAATTTTCATAACAAACCAAACGAAGTTTATGCAAACATGGCGGATTTTCCCATGCACACACTGTCCAATGGTGTGCGATGGAGGGAAAATGTTTGCCTTCATAAAAAGAGGGATCCTTCCAACGAGTACGAAAGGTTCTGACCATGCCATCTGAGGGTTCTCGTTCATCAATAAGAGACACCCCCCCTCCCCCCCCCCCCCCCCCCCCCCCGGCGCGCGGTTGCAATAGGACCCCGTCAGTTGTTTGACGTTGCCATACGAGGGTTCTCGTACAAAATGTTCTGACCTTGCCATACGAGGGTTCTTGTTCATCAGTACGAGAAATCCCCCACCCCCCGGTGCCGAGGCGCGCCTCAAGGCACACTACTCCAATGCACTCGCCGCCCCGCCCGACCACCTCAGGCTCCGACGCGCTCGCTGCCCCGCCCGACCACCTCAGGCTCCGACACGCTCGCCGCCCCGCTCGACCACCTTAGGTTCCGACGCGCTCGTCGCCCTCGCCAGCCCGCTCGACCACCTCAGGTGTGCCTAAGCGAGCTGGAGCACAGGCAGCTGTCCCGCCACGCACCGGACCACCTCGCTATGCCCACGTGCGTCACGTTCGTCGGGTCCGGCTCTCTGCCGCTCAGCGCGTTCCTGCTCGATGCGGCCGTCGACCAGTGTGCCGCAGCCAGCAAACGCGCTCGGAGGCTGCTGCTTCGCGGGAACGACGCCAGCATGGCCGCGCACCACATGCCCGCCGCTGTCGTCGACTGCTTCGAGCGGTGCGCCGCCGCCAACGAACGCGCTCGGAGGCTGCTGCTCCGCGCGGATGATGCTGGCGTGGCCGCGCGCATGTTGTTACGCACGGCTGACATCGAGGGCCTTACGCACGAGCTCGCCGCCTACGACGCGGTCTTCCTAGCGGCGCGGAGCTCGCCACCCACCAGGTGTTCAACGGAATGCCGGGGCACATGTCACAAAATGCATCCATCTCCATTGGGCACATCGACTGACCCAAGCGAAATAAGCGGACACAGCCGAGCTGATGGGCGATTCAAACGGACAAAAAACAGACAAAATCGATGTCCAAATGTTTGGGTCAGAGTTGCTCTAACCTTGTCCATATGCATTCGTGTGGACATTGCCCATCCTCTTTACTGTTGGTCCTTTTGATCACGTTAATCGTGGTTGCATGGTCCTTTTGACTCTGTCGGATCGCAGATCGTGTGTCATACAACTAGCTCGGCGTGCCTACAAAAGAACCCAAGAGCAGGCGTTGATATCCTTCAATATTCATCGGTCCGAACGCCGCCCCCTCCTCTACACCGCGCGTGTGTTGCCCAGTTTCGCAGCTGCCAGCCATATCCAGCAGTAGCTCCGCAGCATCTCGGTTGGCGAGCGGCATAAGACCGCCTCTTCCCTATGCCGGGAACCCGCTGGACTACGAGGCAACTGTATTTTTGCAACTGCGGCGCCAAGGCAGCCCGGCTGACCTCGTGGACAGACGCCAACTCCGGCCCGAGATATCTCTCTTGCCAACGGGTGGCGGTAAGACACAGTTCAACTTTTTCTCTTGCAGGTCTTTGTTAATGGGCGACGATGTGTGGATGCAGGTTTGCCGCTGTGCGCTCTGGACGCGACAGGATCCGTGTGCTGGAGGAGGAGAACGACGCACTCTGCAGTCCCGATTTTCGAAACCATGGTTCTGACCAGCAGCATGGCCTGAGTTGGCATTTGCATCTACGCACCGCTATTTTTTCTAAACGAGGCAAAAGACTTACCATTTTCATTCATTAAGAAGAAGAGAATTGTCCGGTTAATTGATGGAAAACCGAGCTAAAACCGATACAAGCCAACCCATATAACATGAGCACCACCGGCCAACCTTGTCATCGACATGAAACCCGAAACTGCAAAGAAGAAAGACATCCGTCGAGGAATCGCAAGCGTCATCGTTATCACCGGTTGCCTCGAACGGACGACTCCGACTTCACCATAGAGCTCCATCATCGAAGCCAACCCGCAAACAGCCGCAGAAGCCAGGACGGCACATGCCAACGGATGACCACACGCGCAAGCAACTGACAGCTTCGACTTTGACAACGAGCATCACAAGAGAAATATGTAGGACTTGCGCCGACCGTGCCCTCCGCAAACGACCACCGAGTGCCTGTCATCGTCACCACCTGGACACGCTCCACCGCAGCTCTGACTTCAAAACAACCAAGCAACCAACGGAAGGGCACCTCGGATACGCCGGGAAGAACCGCCTACCGAAATCCACGCCGTGACCCGAGCTCCTCTCGACGCCATCATCATTGCAAAAACAGAAGCCAGCGCCCCGCCTCGGCAAACCACGCGGCGAAGATGCCGCCATCCACCGGTCTCCCAGTCATAGCCGGCTCCGAGATGATGCCCCCAAGGAGGAGAAAGACGCGAAGACGCCTCCATCGCCCGATCCAGCTGATTTGAGGTTTTCCTCGGAGCCAAAGCCGTGGAGAGGAGCACACCTCCAAGACGATGCTTCCAAAAAAGGTTACGGCACCCGCGGGCGCCGCCGTCGCCGGCTCCGATGAAGATCGAAACAAGGATTTCACCCGAAGTTGCGTCGACCACCTGCCGCCACCAACCGCCGCCCACCAACCACCATCCCAGCTGAGGTCGACCTCACTCGGGCCGCGGGATCCCACGATCCATCGCGCCCAGACACGCACCGCCCCTTGGCCGTAGCCGCCAACCACCACCGCTGCATCGCAGGAACAACAAACAAAACGGAGCACCGCGCGCCAGATCCAGATCGAGCCCCTCAAGAGAAGCAGCTGAGTAGGAGCAGGCCCTCCACCCGCAGTACACCTCACACTCCGGGGACGTCAGGCCCGCCAAGCTCAGCTAGTCGCCGCCCTGTTGGTTCCTGGTTCCTATCGTTATTTGCTTGTTTGTTCGAAGATTGTATATTTAAACAAGAGGGATGATGTTCTTAGTTGACGGACCGTGCTGCGTCGTTGTTGTCGATCTACCACTAGCTTAATTTGAAGATTGTATGCTAAACCTATATGGATGATGTCTCTCTGCTGCCCCGTGCTCAAGAGTTGTCGCATATCTTTTTTTTTTTTGGTGTTGTCACGTCTTGTCTTCTCAAGTAACAGCCCAGCCCAGAGCACATAGCATCTCTTATTTTCTGTCCAATAAACTCCATCTCATGTTTTCCTTTTTTTAGTTGGCATGTTTTATCTTATGAAAATAACGGCACAGTCATGGGCCAATAGCACCTGTATCCAATGAGCTATGGGCTACTAGCAACAGCAGACGGCACCCCCGCAAAAAGACAACAAGGCCTAAAATGTGTCCAACGGAAAAGAACAAGGCATAAGGAAAAAAGAACCCCTGCAAGGAAGGGAAAAGGTTCCAACCTTGTCTCAACAGTTCAACTCGAACCGTACGGGCAGAACACAGGTGGTCCCTGCCTGCTGGACTGCAATGGTGGCAGCCTAGTGCCTGCGCGGTGCTGGGAGCATGGTCCACCTTTTCTTATAAGAGGAAATAAACATCAAATGAAATATAATATGGAAATCCAAAAGAGGTAAGACGAGGGACCAGATCCCCACACGAATGAGCGCTTGTGATTGCTGCCGCGCCAGCGAAACTTTATATCTTTACTTTTCCCTATATATATAATGTTCAGTAGCTGCGTGTGGTCTAAATTTGTAACTTGTCTGTGTTTTGGATTTGGCCCCAACATCATGCTCCTCCGGTGGGCTAAGAGAGATTTCTGTATGCGGACTGCACAGACTACCATTTTTATAATTTTTATAATATCACCTGCTTATGCTTCATGACGTGTAACATTATTGTTAGTCATGTTTTGCCATGTACAAAATAGTCTGTCTTATTCGCTTCATTGTTGTAACTATATTTTTGCCCTAGTCATGTGTACTTACAGAAACATTTCAGGATGAAGTGACATTAACACAAGATCTGAGAGCAGTGCGGCATGGTCGTTACCAAATGATTATGGATTGGAATTGGATTATGCTGATGTTCTCGAGCATCAACTAGTGGTGGCAAGACAACGTGTACATGATTCTCAACATGCAATCAACATGTTGAGACTAGAGTTGCAGGTATTAGATGCAGGAGTCAAAAAAAATGAAACAAGACACTGAGGTAACCACAAAGGATTGGAGATTTTGCAGACTGAAATTTGTGCTATCTGAATCCGGCCAATCCTATTTTCTGAAGAGAGTATAGTTCAAATGGTAAGTTCTGTTGATGCGTGTCCATGATGTATGAGCTTTATTTGCCCAGTGTCTGTAATTTGCTGTTTGTGTACGCTTTATTATCACTGGTGCCGAACTATAATGCCCAGTGGGTATAATCTGCTGTCATTTCTTTATTGTATAGTGTAGGATTATTCTTCGTTTCTATGCCTTAGTCTCTTTATTATATAGTGTAGGTTTTTTAGAGGCAATAGTATAGAGTAGGATAATTCTTTGTATATGTTATATCGTTGAAACGGGGGCCAACACGCCCAAATATTACCTGGGCGTCATCCGAACGAACAAACATGTGTAGTCAAAGCGGGCCTTAATTGGGCTAGTCAACTTAATATTTAGTGGATCCCAAACGATGTGGCCCACCGTAACAACGGCTCTTAGCAGGTCGTTAACAGGCCGAAAGCTCGATAGGGTCGTATAAATGGAAATGGCCCGCGGGCCTCTAGCAGTCCGAAAAAATGTCAATTTTGTCTCGGCCGTTTACTTGACGGGCCAGTAAGAGGCCGAAAGTGTTTTGGGCCAGAAGAGGCCCAATTTACAAACTAGGTTTTTAACAGGGCGAAAGTCACGTCGGGCTGAAATTGCCCCCTGCGGAACGTGGGCCGCTAATGGACCCAAAATCAGGTGCACCGTCAAAGGCCCAACTGTTGTGCGGGCCGTTAACAGGCCGAAAGACAAAATGCGCTAGGAATTTGCCCATTTACCGAATGGGCCGAGGAAAGGCCGAAAGTCACAACGTGCTAGAAGTTGGCCCAACTGCAAAATGGGCCGAGAAAAGGCCGAAAGACTTACCGGGCCGTTAACGGGCTAGAACTGACGATGGGCTGCTAACAGGCCGAAAGAAGGTCGGGTCGTAATTGGGCCCAAAGACGTAGCGGGCCGTTAACGGGCTGGAACCGACGATGGGCTGGAAATTGTCAAATCTAGAATGGGCCTTTGATGGGACGATTCTGTGTAACTTGTATGGGCCGTGCTTGTGAATGGGCCTGACTCAAGTAGGCCGCTAATGGGCCGGCCCGCTTATTTTGACAGGCCCAACCTTTTAACCTAAACGGGCTGCTGTTGGGCCGAGCCACGTGTCGACGTACCATAGGCTCATCTCGTCCACTCGCTTGATGACACCTGTCCCAACGCGGAGCTGCACGTGGATACTAAGGCGAATCAGAATTTTACACGTGGAAAATCCCCATTGGTCTGGGCGGTTAACGGGTTATCGGATCCAAACCGAAACCCGATAGCTTAACGGTGACCCGTTATGATGGATGCCACGTGTCGGTTACCCTTGACGAAAGCACTTCCATGACGCGCTATTTATCGTCATGGAAGTGGACACTTCCGTGATGATAATTTTGGTATTGTCATGGAACACTTCTACGACAGCACATGTATGACTATCTTGATTTTGTCATAAAATCGTCATGGATGTATATGCATCACAGAAAATGTGACCTACTGTGACAAAGACGTATCATCACGGAAGTGATTTTTTTTATAGTGTACCATTGTTGTCGGCATCCTCGTTGCTTTAATTATGCCCATGATCAGGAAAATATGATCATCATGGAACACATGAGCTAGTCTTAGAGGCGAGACTAGAAATCAACTTGTCGCTTATTATTCCACACATGCACACAAGTTTTCCTCCGGATCTCGTTTACACTGCAGACTCGAGAACCATTACAATTTTATCATAGATAATAAAAAATAATTACAAACCTAGAAATGAATAATAACATTTACTATTGCCTCTAGAGAATATTTCCAACAGTCCCCCGCTTGCACTAGAGTCAATAATTTAGTTTACGTTAGTTCTCTAACACCAATGGCATCCCTGTGTTGTTCATGCTTTCCTCATGGTAGAGGCTTCGTCATCGGGTCAGACACGTCCAAATCCGTGTGAATCTTGTATAGTTTCATGAATCCTTTATCGACATATGTGTTTGGCCTTATGGTAGGATTTGGCTCCTTTGCCTGAGCCACGGTACCACTATTATCGCAATAAAGCTCCATTGGGTTCTCCAAGAAACTTCTTGATCCAAACCGCCTCCTTCAAAACTTCTGAAAGTTGCGACATGTTAAGTCTCCATTGTAGAATTCGCCACAGTGTTCTACTACGAACTATTCTGACTCACTGCACCACCACTGAGTATGAAAATCTAGCCTGATTGTGATTTTAAATCATCTTGATTAGTCATGAAGCTTGCATGAGTGTAACCATTTACAATGAGCTCTTCAGCGCCTCCATAGACAAGGAACATCTCCTTAATCCTTTTGAGGTACTTAATAATGTTTTTAATTGCAGCCCAATGACCCAATCCCAGGTCACTTTAGTCCTGCTGCTAACACTCAGCGCACAGGAAACATCTGATCTTGTACATAGCATGGCATGATGGATCCAATTGCTGAGGCATATGGAACATCACTCATACGCACTCGCTCAGCAGTTGTCCTGTCACACTAGTTCTTGCTAAGTACCGTGCCATGTGACATTGGGAGTAAACCCTTCTTGGCTTTCTCAAGTTAAAATCTCTTTAAAAGCTTGTCTAACATCCGAAATTTTGGAATGTTACTAATTATTATTGAGTTGATTTTTCATAGGAATTAAAACTTTTGGAGGGCTTGTTGAAACTTTCCTCAACCTAATTGAAACTTTGTAAGGACTAGATAAACATATCTACCCAAAATATCAATCCTAGATGATAGGGTTTCAACCAAGTTCAAACTTTGGTTTCTAAGCCACTAAATTATTTCCCAAACGAGGGGGAATAAAATGACTTTCCCCAAAAGCAAAGCACCCGGCCGAAGCCTAATAGCGCGGCAGGAGTAGCGAACCGGTACGAGACGATTTGGTCCGTTTGTTTCTTAAGAGGTCCTATCTGCCGGAAAATCCTATGTGACGCACGGTGTGTCAAACTGTCGAGGGTTCGCAAAGGATTCAGGAGCGAGCGAAGCAATCTGGGCCGGCCCGTTCGCGGTTAGCGTAGCTATGGTTTTCTCCGGAAGGTTCCTCGAATCGGTTTTCCTTTTTTCCTGTAGTATTTTGTGGCTGGTTTTCATTTAGGTTTTTTTCCTTTTTTTTCTTTTCTGTTTCTTTTTTATTTTCGTTTTCGTTTTTATCTTTTCTGTTTCTTTCTTCTTTTTTCTTTTCTTTCCCTTTTCTGTTTCTCTTTTAAAAAATGCGCAAATTTTAAAAATGTTTAGAATTCAAATTTGAAAATATGTACGGGGTTCTAAAAAAATTGCCTTTTCAAATAAATGTTCGTGTTTTCAAAACATGTTCTCAATTTTTTTTTGTGTTTTCAAAATGTTCATAAAGTTGAAATTTTCAGTGTTTAAAAAATGTTCGCATTTTAAAAAAATGTTCGTAAATTTAAAAAAAAATCACGTTTTCAAAGACAATGTTCGCAACTTGAGAAAAAAAATTGTTCGCAATTTCAAACATTGTTTCCGTTTATCACATTTGCTCACAATTTTGAAAAAAATTTATTTATTCTTTCCTATTTCTAATATTGTTCTCTCCTTTTTGCTTTTCGAAAAAATATTGTTTCTTTTTGCTTTTCAAATATTGTTCTTTCCTATTTCTAAAATTTCTCTCATTTTTGCTTTTCGAAAAAATATTGTTTCTTTTTATTTATTCTTTCATGTTTTCAAATATTGTTTCCGTTTATGACATTTGCGCACAACTTTATTCAAGGGAGTTTCAAAAAGAATTTGTGCGTTTCCAAAATTTGTTCATGTTTTTAAAAAAAATTAATAGTTTCAAAAATGTTCCAGTTTCAAAAAATATGCATATATCCAAAACCATGTTCGTATTTTTTCAAATGTTTGTGTTTATTCAAAATTTGTTCACAAAAAATCGAAAAGTGTACGCATTTCGTTAAACATTCATTAAAAAAACTGATTTTTAATAAACATGAACAAAAAATGTTTGTGGATCAAGTGTGGAAAAAGGATAGTAACATTGCCCCTTCTCTCTTTTCTCGCATTTATTATTATTATTATTATTATTATTATTAATATTATTATTTATTTTGGTGGGCTTCTTTGGCCTCTTTTTTTTTATATGGGCTTCTTTGGCCTCTTTTATTTTTTATAAAGTCCGGAGACTCATCCCAACTTGTGAGGGAATCATAGCTTCCATCATCCTTTCCTCACATGGGACAATGCTCTAATAATGAAGATCATCACACTTTTATTTACTTACAACTCAAAAATTACAACTCGATACTTAGAAAAAAATATATGACTCTATATGAATGCCTCCGGCGGTGTACCGGGATGTGCAATGACTCAAGAGTGACATGTATAAAAATTATGAACGGTGGCTTTGCCACAAATACTATGTCAACTACATGATCATGCAAAGCAATATTATAATGATGGGACGTGTCATAATAAAACAGAACGGTGGAAAGTTGCATGGCAATATATCTCGGAATGGCTATGGAAATGCCATAATAGGTAGGTATGGTGGCTGTTTTGAGGAAGGTAAAAGGTAGGTGTATGGCACCGGTGAAAGTTGCGCGGTACTAGAGAGGCTAGCAAAGGTGGAAAAGTCAGAGTGCGTATAATCCATGGACTCAACATTAGTCATAAAGAACTCACATACTTATTGCAAAAATCTATTAGTCATCAAAATGAAGTACTATGCGCATGCTCCTAGGGGGATAGATTGGTAGGAAAAGACCATCGCTCGTCCCCGACCGCCACTCATAAGGAAGACAATCAAAAAATATCTCATGCTCCGACTTCATCACATAACGGTTCACCATACGAGCATGCTAAGGGAATCACAAACTTTAACACAAGTATTTCTACAATCCACAATTATTCACTAGCATGATTCTAATATCACCATCTTTATATCTCAAAACAATCATAAGGAATCAAACTTCACATAGTATTCAATGCACTTTATATGAAAGTTTTTATTATATCCCTCTTGGATGCCTATCATATTAGGACTAAATTTATAACCAAATCAAATTACCATGCTGTTTAGAAAGACTCTAAAAATAATATAAGTGAAGCATGAGAGTTCAACAATTTCTATAAAATAAAACCACTGCCGTGCTCTAAAAAGATATAAGTGAAGCACTAGAGCAAAATTGCCTAGCTCAAAGATATAAGTGAAGCACATAGAGTATTCTAATAAATCACGATTCATGCGTGTCCCTCTCAAAAGGTGTGTACAGCAAGGATGATTGTGGCAAACTAAAAAAGCAAAGACTCATATCATACAAGACGCTCCAAGCAAAACACATCATGTGGTGAATAAAAATATAGCCTCAAGTAAATTTACCGATAGACGAAGACGAAAGAGGGGATGCCTTCCGGGGCATCCCCAACCTTAGGCTCTTGGTTGTCCTTGAATATTACCTTGGGGTGCCTTGGGCATCCCCAAGCTTAGGCTCTTGCCACTCCTTATTCCATAGTCCATCAAATCTTTACCCAAAACTTGAAAACTTCACAACACAAAACTCAACAGAAAACTCGTGAGATCCGTTAGTATAAGAAAATAAAATCACCACTTTTGGCACTGTTGTGAACTCATTATTTATTTAAATTGGTGTAATATATACTTTATTCCAACTTATCCATGGTTCATACCCCCCGATACTACCCATAGATTCATCAAAATAAGTAAACAACACAAAGAAAACAGAATCTGTCAAAAACAGAACACTCTTTGAAGATATGAATTGTTATAATACTTATGTAACTCCAAAAATTCTGAAAAATTAGGAAAACATAGTAAATTTGTATATAAATCTTGTGTAAAAAATTCAGGGTTTTTACACGCTACAGTGAATTGAATAAATTCTGTGACTGGACACAAAAGTTTCTGTTTTTCAGCAGGATCAAATCAACTATCACCATAAGCCATCCCAAAGGTCTTACTTGGCACAAACACTAATTAAAACACCAAAACAAAATTACTACAGAGGTAATAATGTGTATTTTCACAAAAAAATAAAATAAAAATATTGGGTTGTCTCCCAACAAGCTCTTTCTTTTTAGACATTAAGATAGGCTTGAGAATTCAATGATGCTCACATAAAAGATAGCAATTGAAACACGAAGAGAGCATCATAAAACATGTGACAAACATATTTAAGTCTAACATACTTCCTATGCATGGGAATTTTATAAGCAAACAAATTATCAAGGCAAGCAAAAACTAGCATATGCAAGGAAGAAGGAAGAAATAAAAGCCATCTCAACATGACGAGAGGTAATTGAGTAACATGAAACCTTTTACAACCATATTTTCCTCTCTCATAATAATTAAATGTGGGATCATATTAAAATTCAACAATATAGCTATCACATAACATATTCTCTAGATGATCCACATGCATGCAAAGTAGACACTCTTCCAAAATAGCGGGATTAACATTAACTAAAGTCATGACCTCTCCAAACCCACTTTTATCAACAATTTCATAAGATTGATCAAACTCCAAAGTAGTGGGATTATTATTTCCTAAAGTTGACACTCTTCCAAACCCACTTTCAATATTATTGCAAACATTATTATCATTAGGCTTAAATAAATTTTCAAGATCATAAGAAGCATTATCACCCCAATCATGATCATTGCAACAAGTAGTGGACATAGCAAAATTAGCATCCCCAAGCTTGGGGTTTTGCATATTATTAGCACAATTGACATTAATAGAATTTATAGCAGAACCATTGCAATCATGCTTTTCATCCAAGGAGCTATCGTGAATCAGTTCATAAATTTCTTCTTTTAACACTTCATCACAATTTTCAGATTCACGAATTTCAAGCAAAACTTCATAAAGATAATCTAGTGCACTCAACTCACTAGCAATAGGTTCATCATAATTGGATCTCTAAAAAAGATTAGCAAGCGGATGAGGATCCATAAACTCTTTGCTCACTGTTTTTCAATAAAATACACAATTATGTCAAGCAAACGAGCAAACAAACCAAGTAAGACATAAGGGCAAATGGAAAGAAGGCGAATAAAAAGGCAAATCTTTTCGAAAATCGTTTTAGAAGTGGGGGAGAGGAAAACGAGAGGCAAATGGCGAATAATGTAATGCAAGAGCTGAGAGTTTATGATGGGTACTTGGTATGTCTTGACTTCACGTAGATCTCCCCGGCAACGGCGCCAGAAATTCTTCCTGCTACTTCTTGAGCTTGCGTTGGTTTTTTCCTTGAAGAGGAAAGGGTGATGCAGCACAGTAGAGGTAAGTATTTCCCTCAGTTAAAAACCAAGGTATCAATCCAGTAGGAGAAGAACGCACAAATCACCAACACCTGCACAAACAATCAAACACTTGCACCCAACGCGATAAAGGGGTTGTCAATCCCTTCACGGTCACTTGCAAAGGTGAGATATGATAGATAAAAGATAAAATATTTTTTGGGTTTTTTGGTATATAGATCTGAAAATAAAAGATTGCAAAATAGTAGATCGGAAAGTAATATGATGGAAAATAGAACCGGGGGCCATAGGTTTCACTAGAGCCTTCTCTCATGATGGCAAATAATACGGTGGGTGAACAAATTACTGTCGAGCAATTGATAGAAAAGCGCAAAGTTATGACGATATCCAACGCAATGATTATGCATATAGGCATCACATCCATGTCAAGTAGACCAACTCCTGCCTGCATCTACTACTATTACTCCACACATCGACCGCTATCCAGCATGCATCTAGAGTATTAAGTTCATAAAGAATGGAGTAACGCCTTAAGTAAGATGACATGATGTAGAGGAATTAACTCAAGCAATATGATGAAAACCCCATCTTTTTATCCTCGATGGAAACAATGCAATACGTGTCTCGCTACCCCTACTTTGTCACTGGGTGAAATCATGCAAGATTGAACCCAAAGCTAAGCACCTCTCCCATTGCAAGAAAAACCAATCTAGTTGGCCAAACCAAACCGATAATTCGAACAGAAATACAAAGATAGTAAATCATGCATAAAAGAATTCACAGAAGATTCAAATAATATTCATAGATAAGCAGATCATAAATCCACAATTCATCGGATCTCGACAAACACACCACAAAAGAAGATTAGATCGGATAGATCTCCAAGAACATCGAGGAGAACGTTGTATTGAGAATCAAAGAGAGAGAAGATGCCATCTAGCTATGGACCCATAGGTCTGAGGTAAACTACTCACGCTTCATCGGAAGGGCAATGGTGTTGATGTAGAAGCCCTCCGTGATTGATTCCCCCTCTGGCAGGATGCCGAAAAAGGCCCCAAGATGGGATTTCACGGGAACAGAAGGTTGCGGCGGTGGAAAAGTGTTTTCGTGGATGCCTCTGGTGGTTCTGGAATATATGTGAATTTATAGGAAGAAGATCTAGGTCAGAGGAGTCCCAAGGGGCCCACAAGGTAGGGGGCGCCCCCCCTAGGGCGCGCCCTCCACCCTTGTCGCCGCCTCATGGCTCTTCTGACTTGGACTCCAAGTCCCCTGGGTGTCTTCTGGTCCAAGAAAAATCATCGTGAAGTTTTATTCCGTTTGGTATTCCTTTTCTGCGAGGCTCAAAAACAAGGAAAAAACAGAAACTGGCACTGGGCTCTAGGTTAATAGGTTAGTCCCAAAAATAATATAAAATAGCATATTAACGCATATAAAACATCCAAAACAGATAATATAATAGCATGGAACAACCAAAAATTATAGATACGTTGGAGACGTATCAGGGAGGTTTGAGAATTTTTATGGCTGATTGAAATCCTTGTGTGCTATCTAAATCGGGGGCGCGTCATGGTTAACTCCTACCAACTCCTCCCTAGGGGCATGCGAGTAGTACTTTGCTTCGACGGCTAATAAAACTTTCACAATAAGTATATGAGTTCTTTATGAGTAATGTGAGTTCATGGACTATATACCATGAGAGTTGGATCAAACTTCACCGGTGCATCCAAACCCCGTGATATGATACGCTCTATCACACACAAGCCTCCTTATATCTTCCTCAAAACAGCCACTATACCTACCTATCATTGCATTTCCATAGCCATTCTGAGTTATATTTCCATGCAACTTCCACCATTCCGTCTTATGACATGTGTGTTCATCATCATATTGCTTTGCATGATCATATAGAGCTGACATGATATTTGTGGCAAACCCACTGTTCATCATTGTAATACATGTTACGCTAGATCATTGCACATCCTGGTACACTGTCAGAGGCATTCATATAGAGTCATGTTGTTTCAGTTTATCGAATTCTAAGTAAATAAAAGTGTGATGATCATCATTATTAGAGCATTTGGCCAGTGAGGTAAAGGATGATGGAGACTAATGAGTCCTCCAAAGGATGAGGATGGAGTTTCAGACTTTAAATTAGAAAAAGAGGCCAAAAAGAGCCCAACAAAAAATGAGAGAAAAAGAGAGAAGGGGCAATGCTCCTATCCTTTGATACGTCTCCGTCGTATCTATAATTTTTTATTGTTCCATGCCAATATTATACAATTTTCACATACTTTTGGTAACAATTTATATGATTTATTGGACTAACATATTGATCCAGTGCCCAGTGTTAGTTCCTATTTGTTGCATGTTTTTTGTTTCACATACTATCCATATCAAACGAAGTCCAAACGCGATAAACCTTTAAGGAGATTTTTTTGGAATATATGTGGATTTTTGGAAGAAGAATCAACGCAAGACGGTGCTCAAGGGGCCCACTAGGCACCAGGGTGCGCCAGGGGGGCTCGGGCACCCTGATGGGTAGTGGGCACCTCGTAAGGCGGTTGCTGCCCTTCTTTCACCACAAGAAAGATAATTTATGGATAAAAATCCTCTCAAAATTTCAGTCCAATCGGAGTTATGGATCTCCGGGAATATAAGAAACGGTGAAGGGCCAGAAAATGGGAACGCGGAACACAAGAGAACAGAGAGAGAGATGCAATCTCGGAGGGGCTCCTGCGCCTCCATCACCATGGTGGCCATGGACCTGAGGGGAAAGTCTTATCCCATCTATGGAGGAGGCCAAGGAGGAATAAGAAGGAGTGTGGCTCTCTCCCCCTCTCTCCCGGTGGCGCCGGAGCGCCGCCGGGGCAATCATCATGACAGCGATCTACACCAACAACTTCGCCGCCGTCACTACCAACTCTCTCCCCCTCTATGCAGCGGTGTAACACCTCTTCTCCCTGTTGTAATCTCTAATTAAACATGGTGCTCGATGCTATATATTATTTCCCAATGATGTATGGCTATCCTATGATGTTTGAGTAGATTCGTTTTGTCCTATGGGTTGATTGATGATCATGATTGGTTTGAGTTGTATATTTTATTTTGGTGCTGTCCTATGGTTCCCTCCATGTCGTGCAAGCGTGAGGGATTCCCGCTGTAGGGTGTTGCAATACGTTCATGATTTGCTTATGGTGGGTGGCGTCAGTGACTGAAACACATACCCGAGTAGGTGGGTTGTTGCGCATGGGAGTAAAGAGGACTTGATACTTAATGCTATGGTTGGGTTTTACCTTAATGATCTTTGGTAGTTGCGGATGCTTGCTAGAGTTCCAATCATAAGTGCATATGATCCAAGTATGGAAAATATGTTAGCTCATGCCTCTCCCTCATATAAAATTGCAATAATGATTACCGGTCTAGTTATCGATTGCCTAGGCACAAATAACTTTCTTGTGTGACAAAACCTTTCTACTAAACAACTAAATTTTATTATCTTGCAAATTATTCATAGTTTTATTCTCACTAAGTACTTCTAGTTTTATTCTTGCAAACCTGTCCTATCACCTACAAAATAGTTTCATACTTGTTCTAGGTAAAGCGAACGTTAAGTGTGCGTAGAGTTGTATCGGTGGTCGATAGAACTTAAAGGGAATATAAGTCCTACATTTAGCTCCTCATTGGGTTCGACACTCTTATTTATCGAAAAAGCTACAATTGATCCCCTATACTTGTGGGTTATCAAGACCTTTTTCTGGTGCCGTTGCCAGGTAGCAATAGCGTGGGGTGAATATTCTCGTGTGTGCTTGTTTGCTTTATCGCTAAGTAGTTTTTATTTTCTGTTCTAAGTTGTTCTCTATCTCTAGCTATGGATAAGGAAAACCCTCGATGGAGATGGGGAACCTCCTAAAACCCTCGATGCTCGTTATGTGAAAAATATTAAACACTACTTTGATAATCCTGAGAAAACTCCATTCAACTTGATAATGGGAGACACGTTGGATCAACGTGAATACTTTAGGGATTATCTCTTGACTCAAAAGGGAAACTCTTATGGGATCAAATTGAAATGTTGCATTGGTATGCTTGGAATTTATGCTTGAGATATGATAATACTTGTTGCTCTAGGATGAAGGCTCCACACCTTCCCTTTTCACGTGAATTTAATGATAATGAAACCTTGGCTTCTTATGCTAATCACTACTGCAGGATGCTGCTAACGCGACACTACGATCAGAGACCCTTTGACAAAACTGTGTGTGATGCATTAATCGCAAACGGTGATGTAAAAAAACATAAAAAAAGATGCAAAACGTTTGCGATGGCGGATACATCAAACACGGTTCAGATTTTAGTTGCGTGTGCGATGCTGGGCATAAGGTTCAGTTCAATGAACTATTTGCGATGAGGCAGAAGAACAGAAACGGGCAGCCAGATGAAGGTGTGTACGATATACGACATACAGTTCACTCGGATGAACTGTTTGTGATTAGGCAACACAAAAGAAATGGTCAGCCAGGTGAAGGTGTGTGTGATATACGGCATACAGTTGACTCGGATGAACTGTTTGCGTTGAGCCAAGAGAACAAACACGGTTCAACTTAACAAGATGTGTGTGATACGCGGCAAATAGGTCTGTAATCGGAAATGTGTGGGAAGACCGATAACAACACAGACAATTCCTGTTAACAAGCCGTGTGTGTTGTGAGCAAACGATTGTCGGTATACAATTGTGAGTGATTGATGAAATCATCACCGACGGGTTCCATTGTTTAGTCCGTGTGCGATGTGATTTGCTCTGTCTACAGAACATCAACATATATACTTATAAGAACAGCATTGCGTAACCGAATTAAGCATACAATTACATAAGTGACTACACACATAACATTTCCACACACCAAAGTAAGCAATTACATGCATACTAAACTAGGATAAACGAGCATCTAATCATCTACATCTTGTTGCGATGACGCTTGCCATTGCTCTACTTCCGGCTGGATCCCTGGCCGTGAATGGTTAATAAAATCTAAGTCTATTGCATATTAAGGTCAAAATAGTACTACCAATATACGAGTCTCATACGATGCCATTTTAATGATTGTACCACAAAAGCCCAAAATATTACAAGGTTCAAATTCCAGAGTTACATGGCTCAAATTCAAAGATTACAAGGTTCAAACTGATATTAGAAATGAAATTCAGCTCATTCAGCTGCAAACGCTCGTGCTGATTAGCTGAACATGGATATAAGAGATGTTCAAACTAAAAATACAAATAGTAAGGCCGGTTTCGAAACCTCGTCATTTCTGCAAAGGGATCAGCCGATGACAAGTCATGTATGGGGTTGACACAATGACTTCCAATTACTCTGTCATATGCAGTTTCAATACGAAGTTTAGCTTTTTTGGAGCCTCTTCCATTCTGCAGTAGCTGCTGGCTTTGATTAACAAAACATTCATATTTTCTATATAAATGCATGTTCAACCTCATTACCTTCAGCACCCTTGCTCTGACAACAAAGAACCTGGCGAATATAATCCCCGGTAAGGTACCTCGGTAGGAGTTGAAAGTAATTTTTGAGAGATACAGATCTAGGCATTCGATGTGATTGTCGTTATATTGTATCACATTATCCACCATCGGGCCTATTATTATCTGCAAAAGAAGAGAACGTGTTAGTCCCTACATGCAGTTTTGAACACTACTACATGCCTATTTGGTTTGCAGGATTTGTAAAATGCACCAACGTGCCATCTTCGATCTGACATGATTAACATGGGCATTTGATTACAATCTAGAAAAATGTAGCCTTCTTCACAAGAGGTTGGGGTTGATGAAAAATTCCCTAAGAAAACTAGTACAAATGAATCCAAAGGAGAAATGCTTATGGATTGTAACCATATGAATCAAGCAACCAATATGGGGTGGGGGGTGTATGTCCTGAAATCCTCCAAAATTCCTTCACAAATCGTAGTACATTGTCATTGTAAACTTGGGAAAAGGTGCCAAAAATTGAACTCCCTTATGGTTAACATTTAATAGGAAAGGGAACATCACCTCGATATACAGCTTCTTCAGGCATGGAAAGCATCTCCGGAAACTGACAACTTCGTGTAGGTTGGGGCCGATAGATTCTAGTGCCAAGACCTTCACTGTGCGCAGAATCTGGGTCAAGCTTTTCTGGATGACAGACGAACATACATCTTCAAAATTATAAATAATTTTGATATCAAGAAGGAGAGGTAGAAGGCGACTGTTGTACCTGAACGGGTGTGGATCCAATAACAAGTTCGGAGTATTTGATAGACGAGTAGCCCACCACTGTCAATTTCGGCGCAGAAATGACATTGATTCTTGTTGGACCTTGTTGATCAACTACAAGTAATCTCTCAAGTGAAGGTGTGTCCTCAATGACCATATTGTGGTCCACCTTTTGTGATCTCTTGTTGCAGCACCAGCAACACACATAAATAGTCCGGATAGTCATGGAGGTGATGTGGAAGCCAGTCGACCAGTTCATCGCCTGAAGACGAAGGAACTCGAGTGCAGTACAGCCACGGAGCAGGCGCTCCATGTGATCCTTTGGGATGCAGACAACGACGAGCTCGAGGTGCTTCAGTCATGGTAGAAAAAGAGTGGGCGCTTCATTAAGGGGGGATGGCAGTTCATGAGTTGGCGAGGCGCAGCGTGGGCGCGAAGCAGAGCGCAGCCGTTGGCAATGAGAGCATATGCCCATCATTAAAACTGAGCTCCTCGAGCTGATCTAGGGCGGGGGATCAGAACCATTCGTCAAGCTTAGCTCGGTCCTTGCCGTTGGAACGGAACTTGCCTGTGATAAGGCCTCTGATTGGGCCATGGTGACTGCCGAGGTTCTGGGAGAATGCATCCAAGCTTTTGTGATAGCCATGGCAGAGATCATGGGCGTCGAGGAGGTCGAGAGGGGTGGAAGCATAGGGGGCTCCACCGCCGGGAAAAGACGGTTGTCCTCGCCCCATATTTGATTGGGAGGAGGGATATGATGACTGTCAACATATCATTGGGGAGGTTGCTGATGAAGTCTAGGCCTGCTGGAGTCACTTGCGGTTCTTTCTCGACCCACCTCCGCTTGTTGGCAGCCTCGTTCTCCACCTCGTCGGTGGCGGCGGCAACCTCTGTCTCCATATTCACGCTATGCTTTGGTGCTTCAGCAGCCCCGGTGTCGCCACTCCCTCCGATGGGGCGCTTCGGCGACATCCTCATACACTGATGGCTTTGAGGACTGAGAGCGGCGTCGAGGATGCGGGCGGAGAGAGAGGATTGTGTGTGTGGCGAGGATGGGGTGTGCGGCCGCTCGGGCGCGCCATTAATACAGACCAGTGGGAGCGAGGCGGGCAACGATCAAAGGCTGTCTCGCCTCCCAGTGAGCCTGACGGCGGACTTCTAGCATTCCAATACCATCATTTCACATAGCTACTCGCACGCCTGCCGGTGACACTGCGCAGCGAAAATGCCTCCCGTCAATTCACACACCTGCACGCACGCCTCCCGGTCTGCCTACGCGGCGGACTGCTCACATGCATCCCGTCAACTCATGCCTGCTTGCACGCCACACGGGGCGCGTGGCGGCACGTTTTTATTTTTTATTTTTGATGATTCATTCTGCCGCTTTACTGCTTAACCGAAGCATGGCACGGTCTAACGCACACGGTCCGAATAAATATTCCGTATGAGATATTGGTTGCCAGTTATTAACAATCTCCTGTTTGTAAGTAGATTATATCAAAACTTGTCTCAAATTTGACGAAAAAATACAATATCACAGTCTACTGGTGTCCATATAAGACACCACAATAAGTTTCATGAATTTGAACTAAGTTTTGGATTTACTGAATTTTAAAAATCAACATTCTCAATGTTTTGAAATTTCTTTCACGGGGAAAGCATGCACCCATGGACACACATATGATTTTGCAATCCATTTTGGTGCACATGTAGCTCAAATTTGATTTTTGCACATTAAATCCCTAGGAAATCAATCAATGTATAAAACCGGTCGAATGATCTCTGTTTTTTTAAACTTTAACACGACACTCCTTTGGTCACATGTTCACTGCAAAAAAAGTTTGACATGCCTCAGAGTGGAGGTGGTGGTGCGGGATGTGTGTCTGTGTGTGTGTGTGTGTGTGTGGGGGGGGGGGGTCCATCAGTACACTACTAGTCGCGAGCCTCCATGACGTGGGATTATTGATCATTTTGTGAGTCATGTATATATGCCACATCAAAGTCGTGAATTGGTTATTTAAAGCATTACACAACCCTTTCATACATACATGTTCGGGCCACATGCATGCATTGGTGGTCCTCTCGGACACTCCCTCGTGCAGTTAGCAGCGACGTGCCCATTCGTTAGCCCACAAAGGTTTTCAGTTTCCACCGACAACGAGAGGCATCGGACCGAAGGTGGATTCATCTTTGGCATGTGTGTTACGGTGTGGATCATGGTGAGATTCCATATCAAAGTTTGGGCATGTGCGTACACATGAGTCCCTCCCACCGGCTCAAAGTGAGGGGGCTACGCATCGTGAACCTCTATGTAGTGCGTTTTCGATTTGCGAAGCATGTGCCATGTCAAAGTTGTGCATTGGGTATTCAAACATCACACAACACACGACAACATGCACGCGGTGGTTGTCCTATGACACTCGCTCGCGTGTGACTCTCTGTGGGCCCGCGAGGTCTTCGTCGATCAATTGAACGTACAACGAGAGAGAGGTTAATTTGACCAACAAGGATGGTTCTTTTTTTGTTTGTGCTACGTATATGCATGGTAGGAGTATGTAGTACATGTCAAAGAGGGGGCAACATGTATACTCTCTCTATATATATTTGTATCATAACCTTGCTCCATTTGGGGACTTTCCGGTTCCCGAGGCAGGTGCCACATCAAAATTGTGCATTGGTATTCAAACATCACGCAATACCATGCAGGCGGTGGTTGCCCTATAGGAACTCACTCGCGTGCGGCGCTTCCATCTGTGGGCCCGCGAGGTCGTCCTCCATCACTTTGACCCAATGAGAGAGAGGCACATTTGATGAACCAGGAGGATTAATTCTTTTAGGGTTGTGTTAGGGTAGGAGTATATATATAGTATGTGTCGAAGGGGGGATGGGACCAACATATACTAGGTGTCACACATGAACCTCACTCTGTGTGGGGACTTTGTGGTTTTTGAGGCAAATGCCACATCAAAGGTTGTGCATTATGTATATTCAAAACATCACAACCACACACCTCTGCATATATATGTTTTGGCACACATGCAAGCGATGGTGGTTGTCCTGTGGCACTCACTCGCGTGGTTATCGGTGATGCTTCCATCTATCGGCCCGTTTGGTCCATCACTTTCACCAACAACGAGAGAGGTTAATTATTTTGACTTAGGAGGGGATTAATTTTTTGTTTATCTCGCTATATAGGTCATGATGTGAGATTACATATATAATAGCGCATGTGTACACATGAATCCATCCCGCCGGATCTAAGGGGGAGGGGGCGAGCACACGACACGTCATGAACCTCTTGCTCTGTGTGGGGACCTGTGCGATTTTGAATGCATGCACCACATCAATGTTGTGCGTTAGGTATTCAACACATATGCATGCATCACACACCTCCATAAATATGTTTGGGGCACATGCATGCAATGATTGTCTTTGGACACTCTCGCTCGCTTGTGTCGGATTCAGGCTCCGCAGACCCAAGAAGGTTTGAACTCTGGGGCGTGTGCGAAGATCTCAACCTCTAAAGCCTAGAGCCCATCGCCCCACCACCTAGCCTAGACAAATTCGCGTGAGCAAGGAAGAAGATGAACACAGCAGTTTACCCAGGTTCGGGCCAACTTGCGGTGTAATACTCTACTCCTGCTTTGTGGTGGATTGGCCTCACTAGGGGCTGAGGATGAACTAGTACAGTGAATGAACAACCTCGCGAGGGATCGGGGGTGAGAATGAGTCGACCCCTTCTATGGTGGTGGCTAACCTATATTTATAGTGGCCTTAGTCCTCTTCCCTCGAAACTTAGGAGGGAAGGGATCCCACAATGGCCAATTTGAAAGGGGACAAGTAGTACATCCTATCCTGACAAAAGGTGGTCTTCTCCTGCAAAGCTTATGGTTGAGACGCAGCGGTGGGCTCGGTGATGACCTCCGCCTTGCCGAGCCCGTGGTCTTGGTCTTGTAGCACCAGAGTGGAAACCTTTGAAAGATTCCTCGGGAACCCACGCCTGTCCTTGCCTCCTTAGCACCAAAGAGGAAACTGCCTCCTTTGCGCCCGCTGGCGCCCGCCTGGCCTTGGTCGTCATGGATCATGTCATCACAGCCTCATGAGGTGGGGTACCTGCATAGAAATCTCCGCTCCTCGGGAGGCCGCCTGGGGAGGCCGCTCCCTCGGGAGGTCTTGGTGTCGTCCTCCTCGCGAGGCCTGGCCCCTCACGAGGGTCTTGTCTTGGTGGTCTTGGAGGTGAGTCGTACCAGGCTGTTGAGGGAGCCACGCCATGGGCCGCAGGCAGGCAACTCTGGGTACCCTGGTTTCCAGAATGCCGACAGTAGCCCTCGGGCCCAAGGCGCGCTCGGGCTGGCTTCGAGGCGAAGCCAAGGGGCAAGGGTGAAGCGCCGCGGGCCCCAATCGCCTGCGGGCCAGGTTGACGCGTGGCGCTTGACAGGACGCGAGCACCTTCCGCCTCCCCACGTCGCCTTGGCAACTGTCCGGACTGACAAAAGGCTGGCTCACACTGCCAGGCCATCATTACTCCTCCTCGCCTTGCCTCAGATCCCCTTTCCTCCTCCAAGGACCTCTCTAGATTTGCTCGATCTCGGCTTCCCCTTTTCCTTCTCCAACTCTGACACCGGTGACCTCGCAGATGGCCCCTAAGAAGTCGAAGCCCGTGACGCAAGCCGCAAGCTCTTCTCCCTCTCCTTCGCCAGCACTCAACGTGTCCTCCATCACCGAGGAGGGGCACCTCGCCCTCATGCTCCCGTACACAGCGAGCAACGAGAACGAGTGGAAGGAGACCATGATCCTGGCCGGATCCGCCGAGCAGCGGACTCTGGCTCAGACAGTTTACCCCTTCTTCCTCCGTAGCATCTTCGCGGGGCTCGTCCCCCCTATCTTTGAGTTCTTCACCGCCGTCCTCAACCACTACCAGATCCAGGCCCTGCATTTTCAACCCAACTCCATCCTCCTCCTGTCCATCTTTGCCTTCTACTGCGAGCCATTCGTGGGTGTGAGGCCCTCCGTGCCACTCCTCCGGCACTTCTTCTCCCTGTGACTACACGATCCGACCCAGCGCTCCGGCTGCGTGTTCTTTGTCGCGGTCCACAAGAACAACATGCTCATGAGGGCCGGGAAGAAGTTGGAAAGCTTCCGGCGCCGCTGGGTCTTCATGGACACCAAGGGCCTCAACGAGCGGCTGGAGCTGCCGACTGCGCTGCCCGAACGGCTCGAGAGGTGGAGCCACAAGAAGTTCTCCGACCCCTGGGCGGCACCTGTCCTGAGGAAGATGACCTCAGACGGGGGGCATGCTCGTGAAGGAGTTCCTGACGCAGCGTCTTGCTCCGCTACAATCGCACATGCGCCCCATGTGGGAATTCCAGGGCGCGGCAGACAACATCAGGCTGCGCTCAGGGAGCTTGATGGGCGAGGAGCTGGACAAGGCCATGAACACCCTACTCGAGGGTGAGTCGAGTGACCTTCCGAAGGCCTATGCTCCGTTGTACCGCCATGGCGACAGGGAGGCGTTGGTCGCCGCCATGCCCGTCTTCAATGAGCTGGGGCTCGCGTCACCTGAGCATCTCAACTCCCAGGTGTTGGTGTCCTCCGGCGACAATGCCAGCGAAGAGGGCGAGGAGGACTCGGAGGCGACCGAGGATGATGTGGCGGAGATCTCCCCCCATCACAGAGCGAGCTCCTCCGCGGCTTCGCACACGACGACGACGACGACGCCGATGAGCCCCCGGCCGCGGAATCCCCACGCTCCACCGGGGTCCTCACAAGGTCTGGGGCCACTCCCCGGGCCCTGCGAAGGTCAGGTCAGGCGACCCCGAAGAAGAGCGGGGTGGCACCTTCTCTGAGGGGCGCCCCTCCGACCGCCGGAGCGAATGCGGTCCTACAGGTCGTGTCCCCTCAGGGCGACGCCTCCGCCTTGCCAGGCGGCAGCGCCGCGCCGGGGCTGGCCGAAGAGCACCCCGCCAACTCCCCAAGCCCGACCAAGGCCACGCCAAGGAAAAGCGGGGGTGTCCCAGCCCTGGCCAAGAAGGAGAAAAAGATGATGTGGATTGCTCCCGATGAGTAAGTACCTTACCTTGCTTCTCTTTATCATAGATTGGCACCATGCCCATAGTGCTCCCCTCCGGATGACCAGGATGGGCGTCATGATGAAGAAGAGGAAGGAGCGAGCCGGGGCTCAGGAGGCGCCACCTCTCGCCTAAGCCGTAACGACTCCGGCACGGGTGGAAGAGGCTGTCTCACGTCTCCTTGCGAAGGAGCAGCCCCCCCAGGACGTGGTGATGCGGCCTCAGGAGGAGCCGGCTCCCGCGCGCCAGCAAGCCGCGGAGCCGTCCGCCCTTGCTATGCCCGAGGGGGGCTCAGAGCCTCCGTTGCCCCAAGTTGTCCTCGCCACCGCTTCCCTGGTGATGGTGCTAGCCGACGCGCCGGTGCCGCCTCCTCCCCAAGCCCTTGCGTTGGCAGATTATGGCCCTCTCATCAGGCCAGGCACCCTGGACGAAGCCTACGCCACGCTGGGTCAGCTCCGAGCCGACCTCCAGGATGCAGATAGGTGCCTCATGAGGGAGCGCCTGGGGCTTGTCTTAGGGCGGCTCCATGCCGACACGTCTGCCAAGATGGCCTGGGGCCGGGCTGAGGCCGCCACCGCAGAATGCAGGAAGGAGGCCGCCGAAGCCAAGGAGGCTCGCGAGGCAGCGTTGGCCAATGCTGCATCCACTGACGAGCGCTGCACCGAGGCAGAGGCCAAGCTGAAGGCCCTCCAGGAAGAGCCAGCCACGCATGCCCAACGGCTTCAGCAACGGAAGAGGACCTGAAGGCCCGTGAAGCAGAGTCCACCGATCGCGATGCCAAGCTGAAACAGGTGGCCGCAGACCATGGCGCGGAGCGCGGTCGCCTAGCCACGCTGAAGAAGGAGGCATGGCTGATGCTCAGGCATCCCACACCCAACACGTTTCTGAGTCGGCAGCCCAACTGGAGGCCAGGGAGAAGTCCCTTGCTGCTGCTGAGAAGAAGGCAGCTGCGGAACGAGGCGCCTTCCTCTCCCTTGAGCTCAAGGCTCACGACGCGCTGCGCTCCATCTGCAGGGGGGGAGGGGTATGAGGAGCCGCTGGCGACCTCCGAGGATGGCCTCGTGGGGCTCTTCCCCAAGCTCGCGGAGGTGCTCAAGGGTGCTGCCGCCAAAGTAGACTCCATCGTGGAGGAGGAGTGCCGCTCGCTCTTCTCCACAGCCGCGACGCGCGTCATCGGCCCACTCTTCCTTCAGGACCCTGGCTTCGACTTTAGCACGGTGATCTGTTCGATTGCTCGTGAGTCCCGTGCTGCTGCCGAGGAGGCCGTGAAGGGTCATGCGGACGCGCTACTGGAGAAGTTCCTCTGCGTGCCCGATCCCGAGGCTCTGGCAGCGGAGGTTGGCGGCGGCGGCGATGATGGTGGCAGCGACGTCGACGACGAGCTTCCGGCGACCAGGGCGAGCGGCGGCGATGGCCAAGGCGGTGGTGGCGCTTCTTCCTAGTTTTATTCCTGCAACATTTACCGTGCCTCATGGAGGCGTAAAACTTATATTTGAATTTGAGGAACACTTGTGCTTTTAATAACTGTTAGGGCTCTGCGATTTCCTTTTTGTGCTTGGCTTCCTTCTTGTTTTCTTTTGTGCTCTGCGTCGGCAGGGCCCAGCCCCGCTCATACCTCAACTGGTGTTGGGGCGTCCAGATCACTAGGATGACAACAAGGGGTGAGGGGCTACGTGACTAGTGAGGCCCCTGAGTCGCGATGATCAGGAGGTCCCCCTTGACGTGCGAGCAGCCCTCATGAAGGAAGCATAGGCAACGACGAGGCTAATCTGGAGCCCCCATACCTTTCCTTGCTAGCTTTCACCTGGGAGGGGTGTGAGAAGACCAGGTACCCGGACCTGGTAGGGTGGCGTGTGCCAGGCCTGGCCTGGGCACAACCCCCGTGTCCACCCCCTCGCGCGTACCTCCCGAGGGGAAAGCTGTGGGGTGTTACCGGGCGAAGAGCTGAGAGGCTGTCCTGAGGTTGGTGCAGCCACAAGGGCGCCCTCAGTTGTTTATCCACCAGCGTGGAGCATGGTGCTTCCACTTTAGCGTGGGCATAGCCGCTCCTCGGCCGTGTCGTCCGCCAGCGCAGAGCATGGGGCTTCAACTGGTGCGTGGGCATAGTCGCTCCTCGATCGTGTCGTCTGCCAGCACGGAGCATGGAGCTTCCACTGGTGCATGGGTGGGAGTTCCCTCGGGGGGAGACTCCGGGGCGTGTAAATCCCCATTCGTACGCGTGGCTAGCATGGCAGAACTGGAGGAGGTGTTTCTGGGCACTCATGAGCCAGCGCGGGACTCACGAGGCCCTACCTCAAGGCGGGTTGCGCCTGATTTTTGTGGCGCGGGGCGCGCTTATGACACCTGTGGGGCGATGGGGGGGGGTCCTGTTGGGGAACGAGCAATTTCAAAAAATTTCCTATGTTCACGCAAGATCTATCTAGGAGTTGCATAGCAACGAGAGGGGGAGAGTATGTCCACGTACCCTCGTAGACCGAAAGCGGAAGCGTTAGCTTAACGCGGTTGATGTAGTCGAACGTCTTCGTGATCCAACCGATCAAGCACCGAACATACGGCACCTCCGAGTTCAGCACACGTTCAGCTCGATGACGTCCCTCAAGCTCTTGATCTAGTTGAGGACAAGGGAGAGTTCTGTCAGCACGACGGCGTGGCGACGGTGATGATGAAGTTACCGGCGCAAGGCTTCGCCTTAGCATTACGACGATATGACCGAGGTGTGTAACTGTGGAGGGGGGCACCGCACACGGCTAAGAGATTGTCTATTGTGTCTTTGGGTGCCCCCTCCCCACGTATATAAAAGAGGGGGAGGAGGAGGCCGGCCCTAGAGGGGGGCGCGCCAAGGGAGGAGTCCTACTCGGCCCCCCTCCTTCCTTCCACCGGAGAGGGAAAAGGGGAAGGGAGAGAGAGGGAGAAGGAAAGAGGGGGGCCGGCCCCCTCCCCTAGTCCAATTCGGTTTGGGCAAGGGGGGGCACCCCTCTCACGTGGCCTCTCTCCTCTCCACCAATAAGGCCCAATAGGCCCATTACTTCTCCCGGGGGGTTCCGGTAACCTCCCGGTACTCCGGAAAAATGCCCGAATCACTCAGAACCATTCTGATGTCCAAATGCAACCTTCCAATATATGAATCTTTACCTCTCGACCATTTCGATACTCGTCGTCATGTCCATGATATCATCCGGAACTCCGAACAAACTTCGGTCATCAAATCACATAACTCATAATACAAATCGTCATCGAAGGTTAAGCATGCGGACCCTACGGGTTCGAGAACTATGTAGACATGACCGAGACACATCTCCGGTCAATAACCAATGGCGGAACCTGGATGCTCATATTGGCTCCTACATATTATACAAAGATCTTTATCGGTCAAACCGCATAACAACATACGTTATTCGCTTTGTCATCGGTATGTTACTTGCCCGAGATTCGATCGTCGGTATCTTCATACCTAGTTCAATCTCGTTACCGGCAAGTCTCTTTACTCGTTCCATGATGCATCATCCCGCAACTAACTCATTAGTCACATTGCTTGCAAGGCTTCATATGATGTGCATTACCGAGAGGGCCCAGAGATACCTCTCAGATACTCGGAGTGACAAATCCTAATCTCGATCTATGCCAACCCAACAAACACCTTCGAAGACACCTGTAGAGCATCTTTATAATCACCGAGTTACGTTGTGACGTTTGATAGCACACAAGGTCTTCCTCCGGTATTCGGGAGTTGCATAATCTCATAGTCAGAGGAATATGTATAAGTCATGAAGAAAGCTATAGCAGTAAACTTAACGATCATTATGCTAAGATAACGGATGGGTCTCGTCCATCACATCATTCTCCTAATGATGTGATCCTGTTTATCAAATGACAACACATGTCTATGGTCAGGAAACATAACCATCTTTGATAAACAAGCTAGTCAAGTAGAGGCATACTAGGGACACTCTGTTTGTTTATGTATTCACACATGTATCAAGTTTCCGGTTAATACAATTCTAGCATGAATAATAAACATTTATCATGATATAAGGAAATATAAATAACAACTTTATTATTGCCTCTAGTGCATATTTCCTTCAGTCTCCCACTTGCACTAGAGTCAATAATCTAGATTACATTGTAATGATTCTAACACCCATAGAGTCTTGGTGCTGATCATGTTTTGCTCGTGGAAGAGTCTTAGTCAACGGGTCTGCAACATTCAGATCCGTATGTATTTTGCAAATCTCTATGTCTCCCTCCTTGACTTGTTCGCGGATGGAGTTGAAGTGTCTCTTGATGTGTTTGGTTCTTTTGTGAAATCTGGATTCCTTCGCTAAGGCAATTGCTCCAGTATTGTCACAAAAGATTTTCATTGGACCCGATGCACTAGGTATTACACCTAGATCGGATATGAACTCCTTCATCCAGACTCCTTCATTTGCTGCTTCCGAAGCAGCTATGTACTCCGCTTCACACGTAGATCCTGCCACGACGCTTTGCTTGGAACTGCTCCAACTGACAGCTCCACCGTTCAATATAAATACGTATCCGGTTTGTGACTTAGAGTCATCCGGATCAGTGTCAAAGCTTGCATCAACATAACCATTTACGACAAGCTCTTTGTCACCTCCATAAACGAGAAACATATCCTTAGTCCTTTTCAGGTATTTCAGGATGTTCTTGACCGCTGTCCAGTGATCCACTCCTGGATTACTTTGGTACCTCCCTGCTAAACTTATAGCAAGGCACACATCAGGTCTGGTACACAGCATTGCATACATGATAGAACCTATGGCTGAAGCATAGGGAATGACTTTCATTTCCTCTCTATCTTCTGCAGTGGTCGGGCATTGAGTCTTACTCAACTTCACATGTTGCAACATAGGCAAGAACCCTTTCTTTGACTGATCCATTTTGAACTTCTTCAAAACCTTATCAAGGTATGTGCTTTGTGAAAGTCCTATTAAGTGTCATGATCTATCTCTATAGATCTTGATGCCCAATATATAAGCAGCTTCACCGAGGTCTTTCATTGAAAAACTCTTATTCAAGTATCCTTTTATGCTATCCAGAAATTCTATATCATTTCCAATCAACAAGATGTCATCCACATATAATATCAGAAATGCTACAGAGCTCCCACTCACTTTCTTGTAAATACAGGCTTCTCCTAAAGTCTGTATAAAACCATATGCTTTGATCACTTCATCAAAGCGTATATTCCAACTCCGAGATGCTTGCACCAGTCCATAAAATGGATCGCTGGAGCTTGCACACTTTGTTAGCACCTTTAGGATCGACAAAACCTTCTGGTTGCATCATATAAAACTCTTCTTTAAGATATCCATTAAGGAATGCAGTTTTGACATCCATTTGCCAAATTTCATAATCATAAAATGCGGCAATTGCTAACATGATTCGGACAGACTTAAGCATCGCTACGGGTGAGAAGGTCTCATCGTAGTCAACTCCTTGAACTTGTCGAAAACCTTTCGCAACAAGTCGAGCTTTGTAGACAGTAACATTACTGTCAGCGTCAGTCTTCTTCTTGAAGATCCATTTATTCTCTATTGCTTGCTGATCATCGGGCAAGTCAGCCAAAGTCCACACTTTGTTTTCATACATGGATCCCATCTCAGATTTCATGGCCTCAAGCCATTTCGCGGAATCTGGGCTCATCATCGCTTCCTCATAGTTCGTAGGTTCATCATGGTCTAGTAACATGACTTCCAGAACAGGATTACCATACCACTCTAGTGCGGAACGTACTCTGGTTGACCTACGAGGTTCTGTAGTAACTTGATCTGAAGTTTCATGATCATCATCATTAGGTTCCTCACTAATTGGCGTAGGCATCACTGGAACTAATTTCTGTGATGAACTACTTTCCAATTCAAGAGAAGGTACCACTACCTCATCAAGTTCTACTTTCCTCCCACTCACTTCTTTCGAGAGAAACTCCTTTTCTAGAAAGGATCCATTCTTAGCAACAAATATCTTGCCTTCAGATCTGTGATAGAAGGTGTACCCAACAGTTTCTTTTGGGTATCCTATGAAGACGCAATTCTCCGATTTGGGTTCTAGCTTATCAGGCTGAAGCTTTTTCACATAAGCATCACAACCCCAAACTTTAAGAAATGACAACTTAGGTTTCTTGCCAAACCACAGTTCATACGGTGTCGTCTCAACGGATTTAGATGGTGCCCTATTTAACGTGAATGCAGTAGTCTCTAATGCATAACCCCAAAATGATAGTGGTAAATCGGTAAGAGACATCATAGATCGCACCATATCTAATAAAGTACGGTTACGACGTTTGGACACACCATTACGCTGTGGTGTTCCAGGTGGCGCGAGTTGCAAAACTATTCCGCATTGTTTTAAATGAAGACCAAACTCGTAACTCAAATATTCGCCTCCGCGATCAGATCGTAGAAACTTTATTTTCTTGTTACGATGATTTTCCACTTCACTCTGAAATTCTTTGAACTTTTCAAATGTTTCAGACTTATGTTTCATTAAGTAGATATACCCATATCTGCTCAAATCATCTGTGAAGGTCAGAAAATAACGATACCCGCCATGAGCCTCAACACTCATTGGACCGCATACATCGGTATGCATTATTTCCAATAAGTCCGTAGCTCGCTCCATTTTTCCGGAGAACGGAGTTTTAGTCATCTTGCCCATGAGGCATGGTTAGCAAGCATCAAATGATTCATAATCAAGTGATTCCAAAAGTCCATCAGCATGGAGTTTCTTCATGCGCTTTACACCAATATGACCTAAACGGCAGTGCCACAAATATGTTGCACTATCATTATCAACTTTGCATCTTTTGGCATCAATATTATGAATATGTGTATCACCACGATCGAGATTCAACAAAAATAGACCACTCTTCAAGGGTGCATGACCATAAAAGATATTACTCATATAAATAGAACAACCATTATTCTCTGATTTAAATGAATAACCGTCTCGCATTAAATAAGATCCAGATATAATGTTCATGCTCAACGCTGGCACCAAATAACAATTATTCAGGTCTAAAACTAATCCCGAAGGTAGATGTAGAGGTAGCGTGCCAACGGCGATCACATCGACCTTGGAACCATTCCCGACGCGCATCGTCACCTCGTCCTTAGCCAATCTTCGCTTGATCCGTAGCCCATGTTTCGAGTTACAAATATGAGCAACCGAACCGGTATCAAATACCCAGGTACTACTACGAGCATTAGTAAGGTACACATCAATAACATGTATATCAAATATACCTTTGTTCACTTTGCCATCCTTCTTATCCGCCAAATACTTGGGGCAGTTCCGCTTCCAGTGACCAGTCCCTTTGCAGTAGAAGCACTCAGTTTCAGGCTTGGGTCCAGACTTGGGATTCTTCCCGGGAGCAGCAACTTGCTTGCCATTCTTCTTGAAGTTCCCCTTCTTTCCCTTGCCCTTTTTCTTGAAACTAGTGGTCTTGTTGACCATCAACACTTGATGCTCTTTCTTGATTTCTACCTCCGCAGCTTTGAGCATAGCGAAGAGCTCGGGAATAGTCTTATTCATCCCTTGCATATTATAGTTCATCACGAAGCCTTTGTAGCTTGGTGGCAGTGATTGAAGAACTCTGTCAATAACACTATCATCCGGAAGATTAACTCCCAGCTGAGTCAAGTGGTTATGGTACCCAGACATTCTGAGTATGTGTTCACTGACAGAACTATTCTCCTCCATCTTGCAGCTATAGAACTTGTTGGAGACTTCATATCTCTCAACTCGGGCATTTGCTTGAAATATTAACTTCAACTCCTGGAACATCTCATATGCTCCATGACGTTCAAAACGTCTTTGAAGTCCCGATTCTAAGCCGTAGAGCATGGCACACTGAACTATAGAGTAGTCATCAGACCGTGTTTGCCAGACGTTCAAAGCATCTACATTTACGGGAGCGGGCTTGTCACCTAGCGGTGCATCAAGGACATAATTCTTCTGTGCAGCAATGAGGATAATCCTCAAGTTACGGACCCAGTCCGTGTAGTTGCTACCATCATCTTTCAACTTAGCTTTCCCTAGGAACGCATTAAAATTCAAGGGAACGGTAGCACGGGCCATTGATCTACAACATAGATATGCAAAAAACTATCAGGACTAAGTTCATGATAAATTAAGTTCAATTAATCATATTACTTAAGAACTCCCACTTAGATAGACATCCCTCTAGTCATCTAAATGATCACGTGATCCATATCAACTAAACCATGTCCGATCATCATGTGAGATGGAGTAGTTTTCAATGGTGAACATCTCTATGTTGATCATATCTACTATATGATTCACGTTCGACCTTTCGGTCTCAGTGTTCCGAGGCCATGTCTGCATATGCTAGGCTCGTCAAGTTTAACCTGAGTATTCCGCACATGCAAAACTGTCTTGCACCCATTGTATGTGAACGTAGAGCTTATCACACCCGATCATCACGTGGTGTCTCGGCACGACGAACTGTCGCAACGGTGCATACTCAGGGAGAACACTTATACCTTGAAATTTAGTGAGGGATCATCTTATAATGCTACCGCCGTACTAAGCAAAATAAGATGCATAATAGATAAACATCACATGCAATCAAAATATGTGACATGATATGGCCATCATCATCTTGTGCCTTTGATCTCCATCTCCAAAGCACCATCATGATTTCCATCGTCACCGTCTTGACACCTTGATCTTCATCATAGCGTCATTGTCGCCTCGCCAACTATTGCTTCTACGACTATCGCTACCGCATAGTGATAAAGTAAAGCAATTACATGGCGATTGCATTTCATACAATAAAGCGACAACCATAAGGCTCCTGCCAGTTGCCGATAACTTTTACAAAACATGATCATCTCATACAATAACGTGTATCACATCATGTCTTGACCATATCACATCACAACATGCCCTGCAAAAACAAGTTAGACGTCCTCTACTTTGTTGTTGCAAGTTTTACGTGGCTACTACGGGCTTCTAGTAAGAACCGTTCTTACCTACGCATCAAAACCACAACGATTTTTTGTCAAGTGAGCTGTTTTAACCTTCAACAAGGACCGGCCGTAGTCAAACTCGATTCAACTAAAGTTGGAGAAGCAGACACCCGCCAGCCACCTGTGTGCAAAGCACGTCAGTAGAACCAGTCTCATGAACGCGGTCATGTAATGTCGGTCCGGGCCGCTTCATCCAACAATACCGACGAATCAAAGTAAGACGTTGGTGGTAAGCAGTATGACTATTATCGCCCACAACTCTTTGTGTTCTACTCGTGCATATCATCTACGCATAGACCTGGCTCGGATACCACTGTTGGGGAACGTGCAATTTCAAAAAAATTCTTACGTTCACGCAAGATCTATCTAGGAGATGCAAAGCAATGCGAGGGGGAGAGTATGTCCACGTACCCTCGTAGCCCGAAAGCGGAAGCATTAGCTTAACGCGGTTGATGTAGTAGAACGTCTTCGCGATCCAACCGATCAAGCACCGAACATACGGCACCTCCGAGTTCAGCACACGTTCAGCTCGATGATGTCCCTTGAGCTCTTGATCCAGTTGAGGATGAGGGAGAGTTCCGTCAGCACGACGGCATGGCGATGGTGATGATGAAGTTACCGGCGCAGGGCTTCGCCTAATCACTACGACGATATGACCGAGGTGTGTAACTGTGGAGGGGGGCACCGCACACGGCTAAGAGATTGTCTGTTGTGTCTTTGGGTGCCCCCTCCCCACGTATATAAAGGAGGGGGAGGAGGAGGCCGGCCCTAGAGGAGGGCGCGCCAAGGGGGGAGTCCTACTTGGACTCCTAGTCCAAGTAGGATTCGGCCCCCCCTCCTTCCTTCCACCGGAGAGGGAAAAGGGGAAGGGAGAGAGAGGGAGAAGGAAAGAGGGGGGCTGGCCCCCTCCCCTAGTCCAATTCGGTTTGGGCAAGGGGGGCGCGCCCCTCTCACGTGGCCTCTCTCCTCTCCTCCAATAAGGCCCAATAGGCCCATTACTTCTCCCGGGGGGTTCCGGTAACCTCCCGGTACTCCGGAAAAATGCCCGAATCACTCGGAACCATTCCGATGTCGAAATGCAACCTTCCAATATATGAATCTTTACCTCTCGACCATTTCGAGACTCCTCGTCATGTCCGTGATCTCATCCGGGACTCCGAACAAACTTTTGTCATCAAATCACATAACTCATAATACAAATCATCATCGAACGTTAAGCGTGCGGACCCTACAGGTTCGAGAACTATGTAGACATGACCGAGACACATCTCCGGTCAATAACTAATAGCGGAACCTAGATGCTCATATTGGCTCCTACATATTCTACGAAGATCTTTATCGGTCAAACCGCATAACAACATACGTTATTCCCTTTGTCATCAGTATGTTACTTGCCCGAGATTCGATCATCGGTATCTTCATACCTAGTTCAATCTCGTTACCAGCAAGTCTCTTTACTCGTTCCATGATGCATCATCCTGCAACTAACTCATTAGTCACATTGCTTTCAAGGCTTCATATGATGTGCATTACCGAGAGGGCCCAGAGATACCTCTCCGATACTCGGAGTGACAAATCCTAATCTCGATCTATGCCAACCCAACAAACACCTTCGGAGACACCTGTAGAGCATCTTTATAATCACCCAGTTACGTTGTGATGTTTGATAGCACACAAGGTGTTCCTCCGGTATTCGGGAGTTGCATAATCTCATAGTCAGAGGAATATGTATAAGTCATGAAGAAAGCTATAGCAGTAAACTTAACGATCATTATGCTAAGCTAACGGATGGGTCTCGTCCATCACATCATTCTCCTAATGATGTGATCCTGTTTATCAAATGGCAACACATGTCTATGGTCAGGAAACATAACCATCTTTGATAAACAAGCTAGTCAAGTAGAGGCATACTAGGGACACTCTGTTTGTTTATGTATTCACACATGTATCAAGTTTCTGGTTAATACAATTCTAGCATGAATAATAAACATTTATCATGATATAAGGAAATATAAATAACAACTTTATTATTGCCTCTAGGGCATATTTCCTTCAGGTCCTGCGCCGAATGCCCCTCCGGAGGTTATCGCTTGAGAAGGCCAGACACCAATGACCCCAGGAGGTGACGTGAACGGGGCCGGCCCGCCAGACAGAGCTCAGCCATTGGTTTTATCGATGCTGCAAGGACGGACCCGAGCACAGACACCGTGCCAAGTCTTCTCATGCAACGATCCCAGAGAAAAACACCCGGCGCATGGCTCCCGCTATGGCGAAGCGCCAAACTATGGTCGTATGAACCGGGCCGTGTGCCCTTACTCGCCTACATGCGATTAGCTCATGTGAGAACAAGGCACAAAGGACCCCGGGAGGTGATGCGCACTAGAGCTGGCCCGCGGGACAGAGCTCGGTCGCTTGGATTTAATAACACTCCAGGGACGGACCCGAGCACAGACGCCGTGCCAGTCCTTAATCATGAGGCGGTCGCGGGCGGGTTTGCAATGGCGCAGCGACATCATGGTGATGAAGCACCGGACATGCAGTTGAAATACTTGGGAAATTCATAAATGCAAGGCCAGTTCTGATACATGCGCAAAAACGATACAACTGCGGGGCTGGGCCCTAGTAGCCTGAGGTTGATGTAGCCCGGGGGGCGCCCTCAATCTGAACAAACCAAAAAGTCACTTGGCACCATTGTCGCGGGAGCATCGGGGTAGCTAAAGAAACATGCCACAGAACCTGCTCCTCACGAGCTGGTCGGCTCCTGAGGCCCGCCGGGCTTGTGAGGGTCCGACACTTCCTCCGACAGGACCACCTAGCGCCTGGCCTCGTGAGCCGCCATGGCACCCTGCGTGAAGCGCTGGTATGAGGTGGCCACGTTCAGCAGGCCAAACGGCATGCAAACGTAGCTGCAGGGGTAGCCCCCACTTCGGTTGATGCGAGACGGCCAGAAGAGGTCCTGCGAAGCAGCCTTGTTCAGGCCTGGTATGTTGACGCAGATGCACAGCTCGCTGCCCATGCCAGGGGCTGCAGCTGCACTGGGAGGCCACGCGAGGCCATGCTCGCCACGCATGGCCCTTGCCTCCTGAAGCTCCTCGATTGCCTTGACGATGAACTCTCGCGCACCTGGCACCTCATGCCGTGCGCCTTGCTCGCGAGGGCGCGCATCGAAGCACGCCTCCAAGTGGTGCCCGAGCACCTCCCCCGTCGCCCTGGTTAGGTTAGAGGCTCTCCAGATAGGAGCCCCCAAGCCCGTCCTGAGGGAGGCACCAGGCACGCCTTCCTATGCGGGAGGAAGGGGCGCCCCAGTAGCGGGTGCGGGGCCTGAAGTACCGTCGGCAGGTGCGCCAGCCCCCTGACGACTCTTGAGGAGGAGCTGCTTCTTCTTCTTGGGTGTGATTTCAGAAAACAGGACGGCACCCTCGTCGTCTGGGTTGTCAGCCGCCGCGGCTTGGTAGGCGCGCTCGAGGGAGCACATCGCATCCTTCTCATCGCAGGTGACCGTGATGATGCCGCCACTTCCTGGCATCTTAAGGACATTGCAGCCGTGGTTGGTTGCCGCCATGAACTTGGTGAGGGCCGGATACCCGAGGATGGCATTGTACGGGAGGCCGATATGGGTGACGTCAAAGTCGATGAGCTCGGTGTGGTAGTTGTGGTGGTTGCCGAAGGTGACAGGGAGGCGTATCTGCCCCAGGGGGTGGTGGAGCCGTCAGTCACTCCTGAGAAAGGCTTGGTCAGAAGAAGCTAATCATAGGGCACTTGGAGCTTCTCGAACGTCTCGACGGAGAGGACATTGAGCCCTGCGCCACCGTCAATGAGGGTCTTGGTGATGAGGACGTTGCTGATGGTGGGCGTGCAGAGCATGGGAAGCGCACCTCCGTCGGTCGAGCACTTGAGGTGATCCTTGGAGTCAAAAGTGATGGTGCACTGTGTCCACTTGAGGGGACGCGCGGCCTCGAGCCTAGGGAGGGCCGCGTTCACCTCACGAGCGAACTGCTTGAAGATGCGTTGTGAGGCTGGGGCCTGCGCACCACCTAGGATGCAGGCGATAGCACGAGGTTCCTGGAAGCCCCCAGCCCCGTCGTCCTACCGGTTGCCGTCATTCCTGCTTGGCGGCGATGGAAGCGGAGGGAGGCTAGCATTGCCCTGAGGACGGGCCTCACGAGGCTGATCATGCCAGAACCCGTCGCGAGGCTCGTCGCGCCAGCGGTCCTCACGAGGCTGGGCACGCCAGTCCTAACGTGGGTCGCGGTTGTCCCAGCGGCCTCCGCCGCGGCCGTAGCCCCGGTCACCATGCTCGGAGGGCCCTGAGCTCTTGGCAGTCGTTGGTGTTGTGGCTGTGTACATTGTGGAAGATGCAGAACTGGTGGTTGCCCCTGGAGGGTTCGCCATGGTCATGACTGTGCTTCATCTCAGGTTCAACCGCAAGTACGGCGGGACCCTTTCACTTCGCCTCCTTAGCCTTGGCCTTCTTGTCCTCGGGGTCTGCCTCAGGAAGCTTCAGGAGGGAGAGGCGGCCCTCCTTGGCCCTTGCGCATCTGTTCGCCAGGTTGAACATCTCCAGGGCCGAGCACAAGTCTTCGTTGATGGCGAGATCCTCCTTCATCTTGACGTCCAGGACGCCTTCAGAGAACACCAAGATAATGGCTTCGTCAGACGCCTTCGGGATCCTGAGACAGACATTCATGAAGCGCTGTATGTACTTGTGCAAGGTCTCGCCCGGCTGCTGCTTCACGCGCCATAGGTTGCCCACTGCAGGAGCGCGGTCGCGAGTACCCTGAAAGTTGGTGATGAAACGCTCACGAAGCTCATCCCAGGAGGAGATTGACCCCACCAGGAGCTTTAGGAGCCAAGAGCACGCGCCATCCTTGAGGGCCATGGGGAACCAGTTCGCCATGACCTTGTCGTCGCCGTTTGCCGCTTCGATGCTCAGCGTGTAGAGCTGGAGGAATTCCACGGGGTCAGGAGTGCCGTCATAACATGGAGGCAGATCCGGCTTGAACTTGCCGGGCCAGACAACGCGGCGCAGCTCCGGGGTGAAAGCACGACAGCCTGCCGCACTCACAGGTGTGGGCCACATGGGTGGAGCTTGGTCTTGACGCCCGCGCGCCGCGACCTCCTGCGACGTGCGGTCCTGGTGCTGGGACTGCGGCGCCAGGAGCGCGTGCGCATTAGGTTGTGGGCGCTGGATCACCTAGCAGCTTGCTTCATCGCACGCCGGCGCCCCGCGCGATGGGTCGCACTGGGGCGCATCACACCTGGGCCCGGGGTTGACGCCACACAGAGAAGGACGAGGAGGCGCGCCGTGAGCCACGTCACCCGCCTGGGATGGCGTAGGAAGGAGCGAGCGGGACGGCGCAGGGGCCTCACCGGCAGCGTTGACGAGCTCGGCGATGCGGCCAAGCTAGTCGTCGTAGAGGTCGTTGGCCGGGCGGTAACGTAGGAGCTCACCCGCCATGAGCAGTGCAGCCTGCATGTTTGCCGGCCCGCGACGAGCATGGGAAGATGATGTCGTGGCCGGAGTGGGCGATGGGGTTGCGTGGCGGCCATCACGCCGCACGAAAGGTGGCAGTGACGAATCCTACTGCTCACGAGCAGCAGGGTGAGTCGCAGCATTAGCCACCGGGGAGGCAGAGCGGCGAGGAGCACCGTTGCCCATGGGTGCCGTCGATCTGGGCGACACGAGCGGCCCGGCACTCGGCACGGACATGGCGAGCATCGACCATGAGAGCGACGGAACGGAGGCGAAGCGAACGTGGAAGAAGGACTTCGACACGCCCCTACCTGACACGCCAAATGTCGGATTCAGGGCTCCGCAGACCCAAGAAGGTTCGAACTCTGGGGCATGTGCGAAGATCTCAACCTCTCAAGCCTAGAGCCCATCGCCCCACCGCCTAGCCTAGCCGAATTCGCGTGAGCAAGGAAGAAGATGAACACGCAGTTTACCCAGGTTCGGGCCACCTTGTGGTGTAATACCCTACTCCTGCTTTGTGGTGGATTGGCCTCACGAGGGGTTGAGGATAAACTAGTACAGAGGATGAACAACCTCGCGAGGGCTCGGGGGTGAGAATGAGTCGACCCCTTCCATGGTGGTGGCTAACCTATATTTATAGTGGCCTTGGTCCTGTTCCCTCGAAACTTAGGCGGGAAGGGATCCCACAATGGCCAATTTGAAAGGGGACAAGTAGTACATCCTATCCTGACAAAAGGTGGTCTTCTCCTACAAAGCTTCTGGTTGTGACGAAGCGGTGGGCTCGGTGATGACCTCCGCCTTGCCGAGCTAGTGGTCTTGGTCTTGTAGCACCAGAGTGGAAACCTTTGGGAGATTCCTTGAGAACCCACGCCTGTCCTTGCCTCCTTAGCACCAAAGAGGAAACTGCCTCCTCTGCATCCGCTGCCGCTCGTCTGGCCTTGGTCATCATGGCTCATGTCATCACAGCCTCATGAGGTGGGGTACCTGCATAGAAATCTCCGCTCCTCGGGAGGCCACCTGGGGAGGCCGCTCCCTCGGGAGGTCTTGGTGTCGTCCTCCTCGCGAGGCCTGGCCCCTCGCGAGGGTCTTGTCTTGGTGGTCTTGGAGGTGGGTCGTACCAGACCGTTGAGGGAGCCACGCCGTGGGCCGCAGGTAGGCAAGTCTGGGTACCCTGGTTCCCAGAACACCGACAACTTGGTTATGGGCGGCAAGCCTATATATATTCATGGGCCCGCGTGGACGTCCATCATTTCGACCGACGACAAGAAAGGTTACCAGGGTGGATTCTTCTTATTTGGTTCGTGCTACCGTATAGTAGGTTGATCATTCTAGGCCTAAGTAAGTTTGAGCGCATGCATGCTACGCATTGTGAACCCTCGCTCGATCAGTGTGGGGATTTTACGGTTCCATAAAGCATGGTGCCACATCAAATTTGTGCATTGCGTATTCAAATGCCACACACACCACTTCCATATACATAATTGGGCCACATGCATAGAGTGGGTTTTGTCTTCAGACAGTACTCCCTCGCGAGTTTATCGGCGACAAGCTAGCCCATTTTGCGGGGCCGTGTGGACGTCCATCACTTTGACCAACAACGAGCGAGAGAGGTTATATGATCAAGTTGGATTCTGTTTGGTCCGTGTTACAATACGTCTTGGTGAGATGCCCTCCCCCCCGACAGGAGTGTGTGTGTTGGGGGGGGGGGGCTACTTCGCACTACCCGCAACCTCCGTGGGGTCGGGGAAGTCCGGTTATTTTGCAAGGCACACGTGCCACATCGAAGTTGTGAATGGTAGTTAAATATCACACCACACCCTTTTCATACATATAGTATAGGGCCACCCGCAGGTGGTTCGTATGTGGTCTCACCCACCTCCCGCCACAAACACACATTTGTGGGTCGGCACACAGTCCACCTTTGTCCGGAAGCGAAAGGGGAAGTTTGACCATATATATGATGGACTCCTATAGGTTTTGTGTTACGGTAGGGTGAGATTTCAAACCTAACTATCTGGGGGCATGCATTCGTAGCTAGGATTCCCTTACCGCCGACACGAAGTGGGGTTCGTAGGGGGTGGCTGACTAGCAATACTGTGCGCTTTGTACGACAGGTGCTACATCAAAGTTGTGCATTGGGTATTCGAACATCAAACCACCCTTTTCATACATATATTTGGTCCACATGCAAGTGTGTTCGTGTTCTGACCCTTTCCTGCATTATTCTTTTTGCCAAATTTATAAACTGTACACGAGTTGGATGCAGAAACCATCTGCGATTGGGTACGCAACAGACACGGTTCGGTCAGACTACACGTGTGGCACGCCCGTGCCCCTACAGTCACTCACATCAGGACAGTAGATTGGGCTCCATGAGGCTTGCCTCCCGCTCTCGAAAATATCTACTGCCTCGTAATCTCAAAAATATCTACCGTCTGAAAGGTTTTTATGTTTGATAGCACACGATTAGTATGTCCGGACCGTGTGCGATGTCTGTTACTCCCGCTCTGCTTCAATCCCTTGATTCAAATTTTCAGTAGCCCCAGCATTTTACTCCCGCCTCTGCATCCCTCGCAATCTCAAAAATATCTGCTCGCCCTTGATTCAAATTTTCAGTAGCCCCGCCTTGTTACTCCCGCCTCTGCATCCCTCGCAATCTCAAAAATATCTGCTCGCCCTTGATTCAAATTTTCAGTAGCCTCACCTTGTTACTCCCGCCTCTGCATCCCTCGCAATCTCAAAAATATCTGCTCTCCCTTGATCCAATTTTTCAGTAGCCCAACATTTTACTCCCGCCTAGTAAAATTTTTAGTTGCCGCGGTATTTCCTCAAACACCACCTTGCCCCCCCCCTCCACACACACCACACACTCCCCAAAACCTCCGCTCACACAGACACACACACCCCTCCCTCGCTCGAAACCATTGGTAGGTCGCCGCCACCGCCACCGTCGCCTCCATCCTCAACCTCTGCCTGTGTGCCAGGGAGCTCGAAGAGCCAATGGCCCAAAAGAGGTTTATCACGGCCTCTTTGCCCGACACCGGCGAGGTGGCCACCAAGGCGTCACCGTCGTCCTCCGCGGGCTCTTTATCAATCCGCCGTCACCGGTCGCCCGATCCACCCGCCGCCGTGCCCCTACACCGGTTTGAGGACTTCCCCGTCCTCCCTCGGGCTCGGCCGCCAATGAGGTCCTACCTCAGGGTTCGGCAGCGGCGGTGGGGGACGTGGGTCGCCGAGATTACGGATCAGGAGACCCACATCCGCCGGTGGCTCGGTAGCTTCCACACGATCGAGCTCGCGGCCATGGAGTACGACCGCTGGCAGGTCCGCTACCACGGCGTGGCAGCTAGGCTCAATTTCCCATTCGGCACACGTCCGGTCGACCTCGTTCCGCCGGAGCCAGGGGTGGTGAGCTCGGCTTTGGTGCGGGAGGACCGCGAGGCGTGGGAGCGCCTCGAGGCCGAGGCCGCCGACGAGGCCTACATGCAAGAGCTCCACCAGCAGCACCCGGAGCTCGTGAAGGCGGAGGGGGTGATCTTTGCCGGCGTGGAGGGCGGCGAGATTATCATGCTCTCCTCCAATGACAAGGTCGAAGGCAGCGAGGACGGCGGCACGGAGGGCGTTGAGGTGGGCGGCGAGGACGAGGATATCGACGTCGACGAGTGGAGGAGTGTCTTCCCCAACGACCCCGATGATGGCACCGGCCCGGACCCGGCTCGCGTCACACCGTACCTGACAAGGAAGGATTTGCTCGACCTCCACTTCGACTGAAAGTAGTTTAGTTTAGTTTAAATTTATGTTTTATGTTTGGTTATGCAAAACTATCTATGTTTATGTTTGAATGCATGCTACTTTCGGTTGAACCTGCTTTGAACTTGATCAAATTGAAGTTCACAACGTTAAGTTTAGGGGATCGACTAGAAACGGCCAAAAATTGCTGGAGTATATATATATATCCACTAAGGGTTTTAGTCCGTTAACTTTTAAAGGATTGGCTAGAGATGGCCTTATGCCTTGTTTATTTCAGTTCTTCACAATGTGATGGTCTATATGTGCAAATATTTGCCGTGCAGTTCAATTTCATCAATAGCAGTTTCAATAATACCACTATGAATTACGATATTTGGTTGCTGTTAAGGATGTTGCAGTTAACATGCCTTTTCATTTTTTTAACAATAACTAGTGTACTTTAGACCTGCACAATACCAGTTTGAATGACTATATTTGCTTGTTTTTAAATGTTATGCCTATTGCAGTTAACACACATTTCCACTTCTTGTTTTGCTTAACTAGCGTGCTTAAACCTGCAAACTGAAGCTATCATTTGTAGATTATGTTGTCTACCATGGATATATTTGGTTAATGTTTAGCCTGTTGTGCTTAACATGCCTTTATATGTACTCATACAGGAAAATATTGAGAACAGCTGCTGTTTTCCATCGAGGTTAGTTTCATCGCATTGCTTATATATACTCACTGTTCAGGATATCGGTAGCTGGTACCATATAGCCTGGGGGCTGATAAGGGATTAATCGTGAATCAGACATTTCACTGAATATATCTGTATCCCATTTATCAGTAGGTTAACTAGGGCCATATTTAATATATCTGAGGCTACATAGCAACATGCATTGTACTGAATGACTAAATATGCAATCCCAGGCTACATAGCAACAAGGAAGAGTGTTACCTTAATGTTCTGATGATGTCTAGATATACATGTAATAAGATCTTATATAATGGGATGGAGGGAGTGTTGTACTACATCATTTTGCAATTGTTGTTTAGCTTCTAATATTAAATTAGTGCTTTTAGGTACATATGTCATTGCCAAAGATCCACACTTAGACCCTTTCTGCATATGGGGCAATGAGATATTCATGAACCAGCATCAAGTGAGGAAACTGATAAAGATTGTTATTAAAATGGGTCAAAAGATGTCAATCGAACTATTTGTTTACACTTTATGCAAGACAACAGTGAACTGCAGGATGGTAAGTAAGAACTCTGTAGCCTTCTTTTTACTGCCCGTAATGAGTTGTGTTAGATGACAATGTTTGAATCTTTTTCCTTTGCAGTGAATCCTGAAGCAGTTTACTCAAGATTACCTCTCAAACTACATGATTGGCGGCCGGCCATCACAAGGGGTTGGACTAGAGTCGTGCGTGCCTTCTGCATCGAGGAGAGCACAATAGGGCCATTCCGATTCACCTTGTTCAGCAACCAGAATGTCTCTCGCCTCTTTCTTTACCATCTATAATAGTACAAGTATACAACCCTGGTTCATCATTCTTTATTTGGTGCTTATGTAATTCTTGAACATATGTACCTGTGAATCGAATAATGCATTGGTTGTTTGAACCTGATGGATATGAATAAAGCTATAGCCTACTTTCAAATTCAAATTAGGTACAATTTTAAATAGCAGCAATTAAATTAGGGTGAAATTACGGTCTGCAGGTCATTACGGCGCACACGGTCTATAAAGCACAACGTGTGTGATATACATCATAATCTGACATGATTCACGGAGAGGAAACGTGTGTAACCATGCACACAGTTGCCGTTTGCAAAGCGTGTGTGATGTCAGACAATATCACAAACGGTGCGGGAAAACTAAATGTGTGTGATTGTCGACCTATCATACATGGTTTACAATCATGAACTGTTTGTGATGTGCCAGGCATCGTAAACGTGGAGCCAGTTTGGTACGTGCCTGGAAAACTCCCGTGCCTGGAATGTGCCTGGACTGCGCCTGGTTTTAGGTAAAACTACAGAACTCCGTCTGCGATGGCAATGCGAGCACAAATGAGTAGCAAGGATGAAGCATTTGGGATATTCGAGATATCAGAAATACTTTTATAGGGACAACTATATGCATCAAGGCTCCCTATCCCCGACGGTTTCTGAGTCGTGTGGGATGGACCCCCTATCGCAGTCACTCACTTGGCGACGGTTCAAAAACCATCGCGAAAAGGGGTTAAAAACTATTTGTATAGCACCTCGTTGTACCAGTGAATGGTAGATATGATTACTATGATGTGGAATGAATAGAAGAATTTGTTGCTTTTAAGGGTGCTTATGAAATTGAATCTTTGTTTGAAAAGTATGAAGATTATGATGATGTTGTTTATAGACCTGAAAATTTTGCTATACTTAAATATTGCTATGAGAATTATAAATACAATTCCGATATTGGTGTATTTATCAAGAAAGTCCCCGCTGTCCAAGAAGAGATTAATATTTTGCAGGAAATTGTGAGCTCATTAGCTGAAAAAGATGAGGAGGAGAGCGAAGAACGAAAGGAGGAAGAGCGGATTAGCTACCCATGCCCACCTTCTAATGAGAGTAACTCTTCAACTTATACATTGTTTAATTTCCCTTCGTGCTTACCGAAGGATGAATGCCATGATAATTGCTATGATCCCATTGATTCGTTTGAAATATCCCTTTTTGATGAAATTGATGCTTGCTATGCTTGTGGCCAAGATGACAATATGAATTATGCTTATGGATATGAACTTGCTATAGTTCCTTATGTTAAGAATGAAATTTTTGCTATTGCACCCCAAACATGATAGTCCTATTCTCTTTTTGAATTCTCCAAAATACACTATATCGGAGAAGTTTGCTCTTATTAAGGATTATATTGATGGGTTACGTTCTACCATTACACATGATGATTTTGATGAATATAATATGCATGTGCTTACTGCTCCTACTTGCAAATATTATGAGAGAGGAACTACATCTCCACCTCTCTATGTTTCCAAGACAATAAAATTGCAAGAAACTGCTTACACTATGTATTGGCCCTTACTTGATGTGCATGAATTGTTCTTTATGACATGCCAATGCATAGGAAGAGAGTTAGACTTCGTTGTTGCATGATATATATTTCTTTGTGCTCACTACTACATTACAAATCATTGTTAATTAAAATTGGCTTTGATATACCTTGGGATCCAGGTGGATCGATTACTTGAGCACTTTATGCCTAGCTTAATGGCTTTAAAGAAAGCACTGCTAGGGAGACAACCCTTAGTTTTAGAGAGTCATTTAATTCTATTGTGTGCTTTTATAAAGTTCAAAAACAAAAAATATAGAGGGGAACTTAAATTTTTTTTCAAAAAGAGAAGCGATTGGAAGGTTATGCATTGGAGAAGTGAGGGTCGACCTTGAACACTTGTGTTCATGCTCATGGAAATAATGTAGAATTTTTCATGGAAGTTTCTCATAAAAATAATTATCCCCTTGTACAAATCCATTGTATTATAAAAATAATGTGCCAAGGTTTGCCTTTAGGATGTTTGAATTGCTTGTTTGGTATGTGCGTTGCAAAAACAGAAACTTTGGTTGTAGTGCGTGAATTTACATTTTTTTACTAGAACGTCAAAAGTTTCTGAAATTTTTACAAAGTACTTATAGACAAATTGTTTTTTTTTTCCTAAATTTTCAGAATTTTTGGAGTTACAGAACTATGGTCAAAGTTCAGATTGCTACAGACTGTCCTATTTTTGACATATTCTATTTTTGATGCGTTGTTTTGCTTGTTTTGATGGAACTATGGATTGTATCGGCTGGTATAAGCCATGGAGAAGTTAGAACATAGTATTTATAATGCAAAATAAAATATGAATGTGTTTGCAATAGTACTTAAAGTAGTGATTTGCTTTATTATACTAACGAATCTCACGAGGCTTTTATTAAGTTTTGTGTGCATGAAGTGTTCGAAGATCGAGGAGGTCTTGATATGAGGAGAAGGAGGAGAGGCAAGAGTTCAAGCTTGGGATGCCCAAGGCACCCCAAGTAAATATTCAAGGATACTCAAGCGTCTAAGCTTGGGGATGCCCCGGAAGGCATCCCATCTTTCTTCAACAAGTATCGGTATGTTTTGGTTTTTTTGTTTTGTTCACGTGATACGCGTAAATCTTGGAGCGTCATGTGCTTTTTACTTTTTTTATTTTAAAAATGCACCATGCTGGTATGGGATATTCCTTGGTTGATTTATAGAATGCTCTTTGCACTTCACTTATATCTTTTGAGTATGGCTTTATAGAATGCTTCATGTGCTTCACTTATATCATTTGAAGTTTGGATTGCCTGTTTTTCTTCATATAGAAAACCCTTATTTGTAGAATGCTCTTTTGCCTCACTTATATTTATTAGAGCATGGTCTTTTGTAGACAGAATTAAACTCTCTTGCTTCACTTATATCTATTTAGTGAGTCAAAAGTAATTGGTCATTCACATGGTTAGTCAGAAAATCCTACATGAAACTTATAGATCACTGAATATGACATGCTTGATTCCTTGCAATAGTTTTGCGATATAGAGATGGTAACATGTGGGAGGTACTAGTGAATGATTGTGGTTTATTAAGAATATTGGTGTTAAGGTTTGTGATTCCCTATGCATGCACGTAAAGTCCATAGTTATGCAACGAAGTTATATCCTACTTATGGTGCATTATTCAGTGTTAGTTATGTTCAATGCACGTTTATGACCGTTTTTGCTTTTTGGTTTTGGTCGCTTCTCAATCTATTTGCTAGCCTCCATTTGTACTAAGCAGGAATGCTGCTTGTGCATCCAATTCCTTAAACCTAAAGTTTTGCCATATGAGTCCACAATACCTACCTATATGCGGTATTTACATGCCGTCCCAAGTAAACTTGCATGTGCCAACTCTAATTATTCAAAATAAATTTCTGTTTTGTGTGCCCGTACCACTCATGTGGCGGCAGGGGGTGGCCGATATCTTCTATGTTAGGCGGGTTATTCTCATGATGAGTGTTTATTCACTTGTCATTGCACAAGAAAGTGGCAGGTAATAGGGATGCCCAGTGCCACAATGAATCAAAAGTAATAATAAAAAAATTCATTGGAAAGTGTTGGTATGGAAGGCACCCATGGATACGATTAGCCATGGATTATGAAAGAATGGTGAAAAGGAAATGAACTTTATTTTCTGTTTGGGAACCGTCCATAATGTGTCTAGCATGGAAGATGCCGGTCGTAGCATTGACAGGAAAAGCATGCCCCTCAAAATAATTTTATCTCTAATTTAAGCTTTGAGCCCTAGCACCTCTGCAAATCTCTGCTTCCCTCTGCGAAGGGCCTATCTATTTACTTTTATGCAATTTTTATTTTTATTTTGAGTCTTCACCTTCTCTTATAAGCACCAACTACTTGGGCATTAGGTGTAGCTAATATTGAGTGTGTTTCATGAATGGATCAACGATTGAGCATGACGGGCTAGGGATAATGTTCTTTAGCATTGATATTTTGAAAGACATGATTTTTTATTGGGATGCCTGAGTATTAATGTCTTTATGTCAAACTATAGACTATTGCTTTGAATCACTCGTGTCTTAATATTCATGCCATGATTAGATTATATGATCAAGATTATGCTAGGTAGCATTCCACCTAAAAAATTATCTTTTAATCATTTACCTACTCGAGGACGAGCAGGAATTAAGCTTGGGGATGCTCATACGTCTCTGTCGTATATATAATTTTTTATTATTCCATGCCAATATTGTACAACTTTCACATACTGTTGGCAATAATTTATATGATTTTTTGGACTAACATATTGATCCAGTGCCCAGTGCCAGTTCCTGTTTGTTGCATGTTTTTTGTTTCACAGAATATCCATATCAAACGAAGTCCAAACACGATAAAACTTTACGGTGATTTTTTTGGAATATATGTGAATTTTTGGAAGAAGAATCAACGCAAGACGATGCTCGAGGGGCCCACTAGGCACCAGGGCGCGCCAGGGGGCCCAGACGGGCCCTCATGGGTAGTGGGCACCTCTTAAGGCGGTTGCTGCCCTCCTTTCGCCACAAGAAAGATAATTTATGGATAAAAATCACCTCAAAATTTCAGCCCAATCGGAGTTACCGATCTCCGGGATTATAAGAAATGGCGAAGGGCCAGAAAACGGGAACCCGAAACACAAGAGAACAGAGAGAGAGAGAGATCCAATCTCGAAGGGGCTCCTACCCCTCCGCCGCCATGGTGGCCATGAACCTGAGGGGAAACTCTCCTCCCATCTAGGGTGGAGGCCAAGGAGGAAGAACAAGGAGGGGGGCTCTCTCCCCCTCTCTCCCGGTGCCACCGGAGCGCCGCCGGGGCAATCATGGTGACGGCGATCTACACCAACAACTTCGCCGCCGTCACCACCAACTCTCTTCCCCTCTATGCAGCGGTGTAACACCTCTTCTCCCTGCTGTAATCTCTGCTTAAACATGGTGCTCAATGCTATATATTATTTCCCAATGATGTATGGCTATCCTATGATGTTTGAGTAGATTCGTTTTGTCCTATGGGTTGATTGATGATCATGATTGGTTTGAGTTCTATATTTTATTTTGGTGTTGTCCTATGGTGCCCTCCGTGTCGTGCAAGCATGAGGGATTCCCGCTATAGGGTGTTGCAATATGTTCACTATTCGCTTATGGTGGGTGGCGTGAGTGAATGAAACACATACCCGAGTAGGTGGGTTGTTGCGTATGGGACTAAAGAAGACTTGATACCTAATGCTATGGTTGGGTTTTACCTTAATGATCTTTGGTAGTTGTGGATGCTTGCTACAGTTCCAATCATAAGTGCATATGATCCAAGTATGGAAAGTATGTTAGCTCATGCCTCTCCCTCATATAAAATTGCAATAGTGATTACCAATCTAGTTATCGATTGCCTAGGGACAAATAACTTTCTTGTGTGACAAAAACCTTTCTACTAAACAACTAACTTTTATTATCTTGCAAATTATTTGTAGTTTTATTCTCGCCAAGTACTTCTAGTTTTATTCTTGCAAACCTATCCTATCACCTACAAAATAGTTTCATACTTGTTCTAGGTAAAGCGGATGTTAAGTGTGAGTAGAGTTGTATCGGTGGTCGATAGAACTTGAAGGGAATATAAATCCTACCTTTAGCTCCTCGTTGGGTTCGACACTCTTATTTATCAAAAAAGCTATAGTTGATCCCCTATACTTGTGGGTTATCATCCTTTTACCACACTTGTGCTTCAAAGTAGCACCATGTTCTTCATATAGAGAGTCTCCTGAGTTGTCACTTTCATATACTAGTGGGAAATTTTTATTATAGAACCTGGCTTGTATATTTCGATGATGGGCTTGCTCTAATTCCTGAGGTCTTCATGAGCAAGCAAGTTGGATGCACAACCACTTAGTTTTATATTGAGCTTTCATACACTTATAGCTCTAGTGCGTCTGTAGGATCGAAAGTATGTCTAGAGGGGGGTGATTAGACTACTTGACCAAATAAAAGCTTATCCTTTTTTCAATTTTAGTTGTAGGCAAGTTTTACAAATTCTACCAAGTCAAGATACACCCTACACATGCAAGTCTAAGAATTGTGCAGCGGAAAGTAAAGACCTAGCATATGAACATAAAGAAGGGATCAAAGAAATCAAACGCAATGAAGACACGGAGATTTTTGGCGTGGTTTCCATAGGTGGTGCTATCGTACATCCACATTGATGGAGACTTCAACCCACGGAGGGTAACGGCAGCGCGAGTCCACGGAGGGCTCCTCCCACGAAGGATCCACGAAGAAGCAACCTTGTCTATTCCACCACGACTTACGTGATCTCCTTTCCCTTACAAACTCCTTGGTTCAACTGCATAAGATCTTGGAGGCTCCCAAGTAACACCTAACCAATCTAGGAGACACTACTCTCCAAAAGGTAATAGATGGAGTTGTTGATGATGTACTCCTTACTCTTGTGTTTCAAAAGATAGTCTCCTCAACACTCAATCACTCTCTCGTAGATTTGGCTTGGGTAGGAGAAGAATTGGAGTGGAAAGCAACTTGGGGACGCTAGAAATCAAGGTTCAAATGGTTGGATTGGAATCTCTTGATCTCAACACATGAGTAGGTGGTTCTCTCTCGAAAAATGAATGGTGGAAGTGTAGTTTCATTTTGATGGCTCTCTCTAAGAGTAAGTGGGGGTGGAGGGGGTATAAATAGCCTTCACAAGAATCCAATCATTTGAACCTTTTAACTCAACTCACTGACACCGAAACAAAATCTTGGTGAGACCGACCTGTGTAAAAGATTTGAGCGTTAGGCGTCTCGGTGGGACCGAATGGAACAACTCGGTGACACCGATGTGCGATGACCTAAGCAATACCTCGTTTCGATAATTCTGATCAAACAAACTCGGTAATTCCAAAATGGAGTGGAAGGGTTACAGAAACTTGGTGAGTGCAACTCGGTGAGACCGATCATCATCTTGGTGAAACTGACTTGTTAGGGTTTTGGTTGTGGCTCTGTCTAGGGTTAACTCGGTGGGTCCGGATGTGGAGATTTCAGAGATAGGATTTGGATAAGGTGGTTGAGGGTTTTTGGAGCAATATCTTCTAGCAATTTGAGCAATTGAGTCATGATCAAAACCTCATCCCCTTTTAATAGTATTGTCTTTCCTATGGACTCATTGTGATATTGGATCACTTAACCAAAAATATAGAGTCTTGGAGGTTGTGCCAATCCATGTCCTTAGCATTTTGAGGGGTCCACATTCTCATGTCCTTGCAATGCCAACATTGAACTTTCCTAAAATCTATCATGAATAGGCATGAATTCAATGCCATATATGTTGTTATAAATTACCAAAACCACCCGGGGATTAGTTGCACTTTCAGCATCCGTTGCATGGCAATCCCTACTCCTTGCATTGATACCAATTGAAAGACTTCTCCATTTCCTATCGATCTGCCGAGTTGATGCAAGACTTTCTTCCTTTTTGACTTCCCTTACATATCTCTACCACTGCATTCTATTCCACCCGTAGTGCTATGTCCATGACTCACACTCATGTATTGAGTGGAGTTGAAAATGCTGAAGCGCGTTAAAAAGTATGATCCAATTACTTGGTTTGACACCGGGGTGCTCATGATTTATATTTATGTGGTGAAGGCAGAGTCATGCCATGCTTACATAATTCAATGAGTAGGGATAACATTCGTTAAGCATTGTATATTTTGAAAAAGTAATGATTATTTTCTTGTATTCATGGATATTATTATGTTGATATCAATTACTTCATCATTTCTCAATATTTATACCGTAAAGAGATTACATGATAGACATGTTAGGTAGCATTCAACATAAAAAAATTGTTTTTATCGTTTACCTACTCGAGGACGAGCAGGAATTAAGCTTGGGGATGCTCATACATCTCCAACGTATCTATATTTTTTTATTGTTTCATGCTATTATATTATCAATCTTAGCTGCTTTCCATGCAATTTTATATCATTTTAGGGACTAACCTATTAACTCAGTGCCTAGTGTCAGTTGCCATTTTATGCTTGTTTTTGGTTTTACAGAAAATCTGTACCAAACAGAGTCCAAATGCTACGAAACTTTTTGACAGTTTTTTTCTAGACATAAGAGAGACCCTAGAAGCTTCGGGGATGGACCAGAAGACCTACGAGGAGATGGCAAGGCAATAGGGGGCGCCCTGGGCGTAGGCGCGCCCTGATGTCTTGTGGGCCCTTTGTGGCTATGTCTGACCTAATTCTAGTGCTATAAATTCCGAAATATTCCAGAAACCCGAGAGATCCACCGAAAACAATTTTCCGCCGCCACAAGTCTATGTTCTTCCATGATCCCATCTGGAGGCTTTTTCTGGTACTCTGCCAGAGGGGAAATCGATCACAGAGGGCCTCTACATCAACCGTGCTGCTCCTCCGATGATGTGTGAGTAGTTCACCACAGACTTACGGGTCCATAGTGATTAGCTAGATGGCTTCTTCTCTCTCTTTGATCTTCAACACAATGTTCTCCTCAGAGTTCTATTCGATGTAATCTTCTTTTGCGGTGTGTTTGTTGTGATCCAATGAATTGTGGGTTTATGATCAGATTATTCATTGAAAGTAATTCAGTCTTTTCTGAACTTTATTATGCATTATTATTATAGCTTTGTATTTCTCTGCGATCTATCCATTTGGTTTGGCCAACTAGACTGATTAATTTTCAGTGGGAGAGGTGCTTTGTGGTGGGTTCAATCTTGCAGTGTCCTCACCTCATGACAAAAGGGGTAGCGAGGAACGTATTTGTATTGTTGCCACTAAGGGTTTAATTATATTGCTTGGTTTTATTCTGTATACATTATGTCATCATACTTCATGCATTACTCTGTTTGTTATGAACTTAATACGTATAGAGGCAAGCATAGAAGCGCTCTCTATGTGGAGTAAGATGTAGGCAGGAGTCGGTCTACTTGCTACGGATGTAATGCCTATATATATGATCATTGCCATGAATAACGTCATAACTATGCGCTTTTCTATCAATTGCCCAACAGTAATTTGTCTACCCACCTTATGCTATTTTTTATGAGAGAGCAGCCTCTAGTGAAAACTATGGCCCCAGGGTCTACTTTAATCATATTACCAAAACCAAAAATACCTTGCTACAATTTTCTTTCTTTTATTTTACTTTGTAATTTATCTATCTACTACTATTAGATTTAATCCTTGCAATTAACGAGTACAAGGGGATTGACGACCCTCTTGTCCGTGTTGGGTGCAAGTATTTTCTCTTGTGTGTGTAGGTAGTGTTCTCTAGGTGTTTGCGTGGTTCTCCTATTGGTTCGATAACCCTGGTTCTCACTGAGGGAAATACTATCCGCTACTATATTGCTTCACCCTTTCTCTTCGGAGAAAATTCCAACGCAGCTCACAAGTAGCAGGTCTCGCTTCCGAACAATCTTGCACACCTCGGCTCCCTTGACTTCAAAAATAGTAGTGTCCCGTGTGCGAGGAATTAAGAAAAATTTGCACCATAACCCAGAGTGAGCCTCACAGCCGAGGAAGGCTTCGCATAGAGCTACGAAGCTTGATTTGTGGAGAATGGAATTGGGCGTAAAATGGTGGAGCTAGATCCCGTAGAACTCTAGAAGACCCCTAAGGAAGGGGTGGATCGGAAAGCCTTGTCCTCAGATGACGAAAGGGGTGAAACAGATGCGGTCTATGAACTACGGAGTAGGGAAGTTGTCATTGAGAACTCCATTGTCTATGGCTACTAGGCCATGATGGAACTACGTGAACTCTGGATTGGGTAAGTACCCTTGAGTTGCGAGTCGATTCAGTTGCCCTTGGGTAACTAGCTACTTTTCCAGTCTCCTTCGAGGGGGGCGTTCGGGAAATTCGATGAGCTAGGGATAGTCATTATTTTAATAGAGCTCAAGGAGCGACGATGGTGAGAGAAGTTGCGCAGGAGCAAAGAGGAAGCAAAAGGGGTGAACGACAGGTTAACTCCACCCCAGCCTTATATCCATGATAATTGACGTGTCTCGATGGGATGCTTGAATCCTAAGAGATTAATCCGCGTGTTTCCCAGGCCTTGTTCCTTGTGTGGGTATGCGGATCGAGGGATGGAAATTAAAATACCACTAAAAGTGGAACTCATGGCCCACCACAACTCCCTTGATTGGGCATGTCAAAGTGTGGTGCCACGAAACTGCCAGAAAGTCGTCAGAGGGTCCTCGAAAAAGTATACTTCGCCTATAAGAAATCTACTTCGGCATAAAAGACTTCGTACCTAGACAGGGCTCTGCTCGAGAAAGACGGGATATCAAGAACTCGCCTACAAAATCGAAGACTGAAGAAAGAACCGCCACGCCGAGGAGGAGATCGACATCTTCGGCTTGAATACTAGTTCAGGGGCTACTGACGGTGTCCTGGATTAGGGAGTACTCACCATGTCGGCCTACCATTAATGGGATGTGCCGAGGACCCACTAGTAACCAAAGAATGGGCCATGTTTATCATGCCCCATGGCGTACTCAGGATGGAATCTTCCGAAGGCTTGGCGCACACTTCAAGGCATATTCAAATATTCACCATGTTTATCTCTAGATGCAACCGACCATGTGTAACCCTAGATACCCCCCCCGTCCCTATATAATCCAAGGGGTTTAGTCTGTAGAGGAAAGATCTTCAAACTCATTCATACGATCTCGAGGTAGATAATATGTACTTTGTACACCATCATGTGAATACAATCAAAGCAGGACATAGGGTTTTACCTCTTCGAGAGGGCCCGAACTTGGTTAGACACTGTGTCTCTCTACTTCCTGTTATCATCTAACCAAGACCACCAGTTTGGGACCTCCTACCCGAGATCTGCCGGATTTAACTCCACACCGGGTCCAGGAACTGAAGCCAGAATGCCTTCTGCTCCTTGTCGGCTGGGTCGGCATGCGCACTGAACAGCTGGCATGCCTCCTCTATGCTATGTGGAAGGTCCGAAATGGCCTGACATGCGGAAATTTTGCATCAGCTCTGGGAAAGCTTGACGGCCGAAGACACCCTGCAAGTAGTAGGACTTACCGAAGGCTATCTCCCTCACGTGCCGCAGTTCCTCCTCTGCTAAATCAGGGGAGGCGGCTGATGACCCACAAGTATAGGGGATCAATCGTAGTCCTTTTGATAAGTAAGAGTGTCGAACCCAACGAGGAGCAGAAGGAAATGACAAGTAGTTTTCAGCAAGGTATTCTCTGCAAGCACTGAAATTATAAGTAACGAGTAGTTTGATAGCAAGATAATTTGTAACGAGCAAGTAACGGCAATGGTAACAAAAGTGCAGCAAGGTAGCCCAATCCTTTTGAGGCAAAGGACAGGCCAAAATGGTCTCTTATGATAAGCAAAGCGTTCTTGAGGGTACACAGGAATTTCATCTAGTCACTTTCATCATGTTGGTTTGATTTGTGTTCGCTACTTTGATAATTTGATATGTGGGTGGACCAGTGCTTAGGTGTTGTTCTTACTTGAACAAGCCTCCTACTTATGATTAACCCCCTCGCAAGCATCCGCAACTACGAGAAAAGTATTAAGAATAAATCTAACCATAGTATTAAACTTTTGGATCCAAATCGGTCCCTTACGGAATAGCGCATAAACTAGGGTTTAAGCTTCTGTCACTCTCGCAACCCATCATCTAATAACTACTCCACAATGCATTCCCTTAGGCCCAAATATGGTGAAGTGCCATGTCGTCGACGTTCACATGACACCACTAAGGGAATCACAACATACATACCATCAAAATATCGAACACATATCAAGTTCACATGATTACTTGCAACAAGATTTCTCCCGTGACCTCAAGAACAAAAGTAACTACTCACAAATGATAATCATGCTCAAGATCAGAGGGGTATTAAATAGCATAATGGATCTGAACATATAATCTTCCACCGAATAAACCATATAGTAATCAACTGCAAGATGTAATCAACACTACTAGTCACCCACAAGCACCAATCTATAGTTCCGGTACAAAGATTGAACACAAGAGATGAACTAGGGTTTGAGAGGAGATGGTGCTGTTGAAGATGTTGATGGAGATTGCCCTCCCCAAGATGGGAGAGTTGTTGGTGATGATGATGACGATGATTTCCCCCTCCGGGAGGGAAGTTCCCCCGGCGGAATCGCTCCGCTAGAGGGCAAAAGTGCTCCTGCCCAAGTTCCGCCTCGAGACGGTGGCGCTTCGTCCCGAAAGTCCTCCCCTCATTTTTTCTAGGTCAAAATGACTTATATACCAGAAGAGGGGCACCGGAGGTGGGCCGAGGAGGGCACAACCCACCAGGGCGCGCCTGGGTTCCCTGGCGCGCCCAGGTGGGTTGTGCCCACCTGGTGGGGCCCCTCTGGTACTTATTTTCTCCAATAATTCTTATATATTCCATAAAAATTCTCCGTGAAGTTTCAGCTCATTTGGAGTTGTGCAGAATAGGTGGCCTGATGTAGCTTTTCCAGGTCCAGAATTCCAGCTGCCGGTATTCTCCCTCTTTGTGTGAACCTTGCATATTATGAGAGAAAAGGCATTAGAATTACTCCAAAAAGTATTATTATACATAAAAAGAATATAAATAACAGTAGGAAAACATGATGCAAAATGGACGTATCAGCGGCGTCTTGGTGTATGATGTGGCTCCGTCGTATCTACTTTTCCTAACGCTTTTGCTCTTGTTTTGGACTCTAATTTGCATGATTTGAATGGAACTAACCCGGACTGACGCTGTTTTTAGCAGAACTACCATGGTGTTGTTTTTGTGCAAAAATAAAAATTCTCGGAATGAAACAAAACTTTTTGGAGAATTATTTTACAATAAAAGAAAATACTGGAGCCAACAACCACCGGAGGGGGGGCCCTGGGTGAGCACAACCCACTAGGGCGCCCCCCCTCCAGGCGCGCCCAGGTGGGTTGTGCCCACCTGGTGGCCCGCATACCTGATTCCGACGCTATAAAATCCTATTTTTGGAGAAAAAAATCAGGGAAAAAGTTTCATCGCGTTTCACGATACGGAGCCGCCGCCACCTCCTGTTCTTCATTGGGAGGCCAGATCTGGAGCCCGTTCGGGGCTCCAGAGAGGGGGATCTTCGGTCTTTGTCATCACCAACCCTTCTCCATCGCCAATTCCATGATGCTCCCCACCGAGAGTGAGTAATTCCTTCGTAGGCTCGCTGGTCGGTGAGGAGTTGGATGAGATTCATCATGTAATGGAGTTAGTTTTGTTAGGGCTTGATCCCTAGTATCCACTATGTTCTGAGATTGATGTTGTTATGACTTTGCCATGCTTAATGCTTGTCACTTTGGGTCCGAGTGCCATGATTTCAGATCTGAACCGTTTATATTTTCACCATTATATCTATGTTCTAGATCCGATCTTGCAAGTCATATTCACCTATTACGTGTTATGATCCGTAAACCCCGGAGTGACAATAGTCGGGATACTTTCCGGTGATGATCGTAGTTTGAGGAGTTCATGTATTCACTATGTGTTAATGCTTTGTTCTGGTTCTCTATTAAAAGAAGGCCTTAATATCCCTTAGTTTCCTTATGGACCCCCCTGCCACGGGAGGGTAGGACAAAAGATGTCATGCAAAAGTTCTTTCCATAAGCAAGTATGACTATTTACGGAATACATGCCTACATTATATTTATGAACTGGATCTAGTTTTGTATCGCCCTAGGTTAGGACTGTTATATGATGAATATCATCCAACGAATTCACTGATCCAATGCCTAAGAATTTTCCACATATTGTTCTTGCTAAGTTACTACTGTTGTTGCTACTGTTACACTTGCTACAAAATCATTGATATCACTGTTACCGTTACTGCTACTATTATCACTGCTATCAAAACTATCATATTACTATGCTACTGATCACTTTCCTGCAGATATTTAATCTCCAAGTGTGGTTGAATTGACAACTCAGCTGCTAATACGTACAAATATTCTTTGGCTCCCCTTGTGTCGAATCGATAAATTTGGGTTGAATACTCTACCCTCGAAAACTGTTGCGATCCCCTATACTTGTGGGTTATCAAGACCTTTTTCTGGCGTCGTTGCCGGGGAGCATAGCTATATTTGTTGAGTCACTTGGGATTATTATCTATTTATCACTATGAAGAATCTAAAGGATACAAAAACCAAGATCGTTCCCTCTAGGACGAGGGGAGGTAAGGAAATGCCATCACACTCTGCACTTGATTCTCCTTCTATTTTGAGTAGACTTGCAACACCACCACATGCTATTAATCCTGATATGTCACAAGTTATTGATGATGCTACTTCTGCTATGAATGCTACTCATGATGATGCTAGTACCTTGCTTCATGATAATATGCCACTAGGTGAATTTCTTGATGAACAAATTGCTAGAGCTAAAGATATTGAGAATGCTGAAACTGTTGAAATTATTGAAACTGATGAAGTACTTGAAACTAAAAACCTTGAAACACCTATTAGGCCTAGCTCTCCTAGATACGAATTGCCTAAGATACCTGAAGGTTATGTTATGGATGAGGAGACAGCTAGAGATTTTCTTGCTTGCAATGATAGAGATGATCTTAAGAAATTACTATGCAAAATGAAAGAAAAATCTTTGAATGCTAGAATGAAAAGTGATCCTAAGTTTGCTACTTCACCTATCTTTGTTGATGATAAGGATTATGAATTCTCTGTCGACCCAGAGTTAATTACTTTGGTTGAATCTGATGTTGGAAATATGCCCTAGAGGCAATAATAAATTGGTTATTATCATATTTCCCTGTTCATGATACTCGGGAAAGATGGAGGAGCTTTTCATGGCTGCCTCCACCCCTCGTCGGCGCTCCACCAGCTCGGCCTCTCCGTTGCCGAGGGACGGAAGCAAAGTGCTCGGCGCCCCGGCGTCGATTTCAGGAGGAGGAGGTGTCCTCTGTTGATCACGTGGTTCTGAAACCACGTGAGCCAAGGACACCGGGCAAATGATAGTAGGGTCTTCATGAACAAAGGGAATTTCTCCCCTCGGGTCCATGGCTTGACTATCCATTGAACCTCGGCTACGGAAGTTTTGACTCCCTCTCTGGCATCAGATGCCGGAGGAGGAGTATGTGACAAGGCCTCTGCTACCCCGGCTCGTGCGGGGGGAGGGAATAACCTCCGAAGTGTCCGTCGAACTCGCTGCCAGTGAGCTCCCCAGAAGACTGGGGGAGTCCTCGTCCACCAACCTTACTGCTCCCTGTAAAAGAAGGAGAAGTTGAGAACCTATGACTCTCATCACCTTGTTAAATCAAAAGAGTTTACTAAAAGACTCACCGATGGAGAGGGCATGGAATGGATTGGATTTACCAAGCATCCCTTTATAGGCCAGTAAGAAATACCAAAGGGCACGATGCTGCGCGGTAATTTCGCCGTTTCCCAAACATGACGTGCATTATGTCTGCACATATCTCGACGGATTTTTTTAATGATGCCACCGAAAATCTGGAGCACGATCCTTTATTGATGGGATGTGCCAATGTAGCAGCCTTGGGTTGCGCTAAAAATCGGCATAAAGGCTACTGATGAGACCTTTTGGTTCTACAGTACACATGGACGGTTCAGTTTTCGATCAAACTTGTCAAAACTCGGCCCGACCGACTTACCCATGTGAGCACTAGGAGACTTTGCCATTAAGCTACCTAGGCTGGGATAGGGTCTTCTGATCCGATGATTATGAGAGCACTTCTCAGAGAGATTTGCTGGAGCTCCTCGGATATTCGAGGTACATCACTTCTCCGACTAAAGCATGGTTGCAATAGACGAAGATGCCGAAAGGGATAAGTGAACCAGTTCGCAAGGTCTTTGGATCCAAGGTCTATCTCGAGGCAGATCATCATGTACTCTGTACTCCATAAAAAATCAATACAATAGAAGCGGTACATAGGGTTTTACCTCTTCGAGAGGGAGCCGGATCCCCTGACGTACTGCACCCTGGCGTTGGGCCACTGATGTGTGGGCCCGGGTACACATGGCAGTGGGCCAATGGCACGTCAGAGGGGCCGCGTCCCTTCGAGAGGGCCCGAACCTGGGTAAAACACTGTGTCCCTCTTTGTCCTATTACCATCAAGCTAAGATCATCGGCTTGGGACACCCTACCCGAGATCTGCCGGATTTGACTCCGACACCCACACCAACAGGCATATCCGCATGCTATACGAATACATTACACATAAAAGAGAAAAGTGAACTCGGTCTATATATCAGTGGAACGCGAATCTTGGAGCAGATGAGCAACAGAGGATCCGTGTGCTGCCGGACCACGTGTCTTAAATCCTCTCTCAGCAATAATGTGATAATGCAAGGGCCTAGAACCAAACATCATCCGTAGTCACATACTCACATCCACTTTTAAAATAGAAGTGTCGGTTTTCTATTCTGGATGGACTGCTGACTGCAAGATTTGGATCTACTTGTGGTTTCCACTTAATAATAAACAATGTGCAACTGCTAACATCAATGTCACCCGTTTTAGACTCTGTACAATATTTGAAAATGCATGCCGCATTAATTTTGTAGTAGCAGTCACGATCTTCATTGATCTTTCTTGTACTATATCCGGATTCCCTTGGTGCTTTTACTTACCTTGGACTGGAAGCATGCATGCATGCATCCCGACGTCATTTGACTTTAGGAGTTTACATAATCCCAGCTGAAACAACGCGTCTCCATAATTATATTTGTATATATATCCAAGCAACATAATCTCATGCACTACAAACTTTACAAAGTGTCCCTGTGTATATATCTGGTTAAATCTACTGAGCCATTAATTTACGGGAGTGTTAAAATCTCTCTAACACCGGCGGCGAACGCTGAACCAAGGTAAGAGGAAGCGCTTGTCACCTGCACTGTACATCTGGGAAGTCGAGGACCTGCGTGGTGCCAATCCTGAACGCAAACTGCAATCGAGCCATGAGTACACGTCTGGTTCCGGGGGTTTCTTGAGGTGGTTGCGGGGGTTGACTTGGTTGAGTAGAGGTGCCTCCACCGGCCAAGACCACACACACGACAACCCAGCCCGTTGAGAAAGCTAGTAGTAGAATATATGTATATATTTTTTTATTTGGGAAAGCTATGTAAAGCCTTAACTAAGGAATTGTCAGCAGACCGTGCGTGTAGTCAAGCAAGCAAGCAAGCAAGTCTTTCCTCCGCGAAAATTAACAACCATGGTTTTTCCCGGGAGAAACAAACCCTCAACCGGTGCCTACCGCTCCCTGAGATGCAGTGAATCTGCTGTGTCCCTAAGCATTATTACCTGCCCATGTAGTTAGCTGACACGATCGCGTGTGCTCCTCAAACAAGTTTTCACACAGCTAGAGAAGCAAGCTGAGCAGAAAAAAGAAATGTCAAACCAGGTGCCTCACCTGCCGCGTAGATGACGCGTCGACACGGTAATCCTCCTCGCCACCACCAACGGGCTCGTGTCGCCCCTCTCCCTCAACGCGGCGGCAACTATGGCGACGTAGGCTACGTTACGGTCGAGTGCGTCGAGCGCTTTGGTGTTGTTATAGTTGTTATTACTACCCCTACCGAATACTGATGGCAGCAATTAACGCGAGCGCTGGCCAGGCTAAATGGCAAATTGTGGTGTGTGTGAATGCTCCGGGGCACGAGGTAATTTGTCAGGTTAGCACCATCCAGGAAGGAATCTCCGGGCAGTACAAGACCAACACAATAACCCCGATACAGCTGTCCCAAGCGTTAGCGTGCGACAACGCCTTTTCTCCGATCTCCACCCGCCCGCCGCACGTCGTGCCTTGCCTTCGCCCGCTACCCCGGTCGTCCGGTTGCATGCATTGCCCTCCGTTGCAGGGGCGACGCTAGGGGTATTTTGGGTCTTCATATGAATACCCATAATTTTTATAAAATAGTGTTGATTTTGGCAAAACAGTGATAATTTTCGAAAAACAATAATGATTTTGACAAAATGAATATCCGGTTGCAAATTCCTGAAGCCGCCACTGCTCCACTGCTCCGGGTCCCACCTGTCCATCGCCCACCGTGCGCCTGGTCGCCGACGACCCTCGAGGCCCGCCGTGTGCCCGTGTCATCCCATTCAGTAATGCCTTTCCTTCGCCCACTCACACCGTCTTGGCCGCCGGCCGCGTGCAGGGCCTGGTTATTCCCGTAAACCACGATCACCGTCGACGTTGACCATTCGTGGGTGGGTTGGGTTGTCGTCCATGTGGAGCCGTAAAAAAATCTCGTACTGCGTCACAATTCACAGGTGGGGCCACCTTGTCATCGGCGAGGGCTTTGTACCACATGGGTGACAGATGTTAGCAGTTGGATAAGAAAAGGGGACCGTTTCTCGATGCTTTGTACCACATGACAGCATCTGAGGGCATGTACAATGGTTCTATCTTAGCAATGCCACATAGGACAAATGATGAGGTGGAGGAGAGAGAAATCATAAGAAAAGGCTTGTCTTATCTTATTTAAGAGAAGACAAGAGATGATCTCTTAGCACAATATGTCTCACCACATTTTTAGGAATAACTAGTTATTGAAGAGAAGACTAAGAGATAACCTATTGTAGACATGTTTTTTTGCTATTTCTAAATTACATGCAAAACTTAAGATAAGACTATCCTATCGACCATTGTACATGCCCTAAGGCGTACACATCAACATGCCCTGAGGCGTACACATCAGGGGGGCGCCTCGCCAGTACTGCCTTAACTATCGCCTTCGGACAGGCAGAGCACCGGCAAGAAATCTCTCCCGCACGCGGTTCCGTCTCGCCCCGCTGCAGCGGTGCAACCTCGAGCTCCCCCGCCGATCTCTCCGTAAGGCCGTCTAAACCCTCTACTTTTCCTGCGATCCAACCATACTCCTCAAATTGGCCTCCCCACTTTAAGGCAAATCGACGAACAGGTTGTGTGGTACACCGCGAGAGTACGTAGCGTGGCGGCTGCCGGCCCTCCAGCGCGGAACCAGCGGCGGCGGCGGCGGTGGAGAGCCCCGCACGCGCGGGCGCGAGGGCCTCGGCCAGCACGCTGCGGCGGCGGTGGTGACGAGCCCCACACGCGCGGGCACGAGGGCCTCGGCCAGCACGCGGCGGCGGCGGTGGCGGCGAGCCCCACACGCGCGGGCGCGAAGGCCTCGGCTAGCACGCACGGCTGCACGCACGGAGGTTCTCGGCGGCAGCACGCAGAGGCGCTAGGCCTGCACGCACGCGGCGGCAGCACGCAGAAGCGCTAGGCCAGCACGCACGGCCGCACGCACGCGGAGGTTCTCGGACAGCTACGGAGGCACTCGGCCAGCACGCGGCGGCAGCACGCACGGCCCACGCGAGCTCCAGCCATGGGAGCGACCTTCAGCCGGTTCGGAGAGAGGAGGCGGCGGACGGGCGACGGCATGCGCGTAGAAAAAGAGAGAGAGAGGTTGGAACGGGGCCGTGGCTCACATGCGGGCTAGGAGTTGCCGTGGCGGACGTGCTCAGACGCGTCCGGCCGTCCCATATCAGCCCATACAAGGGCTGGGTTTCAGGGGTGACTGACAATTCGGACGTTCATGCAGGAAGTGGAGCGCTTTTCTCTGACCGGATACTGTCCGGTTGTCCGTGTAGACGTTTAGGAATAGAGGTTCGGGTGTAGATGCTCTAAGTCGATCTTCACTGTGAAACGGTTCTCTCCTAGTTTAGTCCTTTCTTGTTTTTTGTAGATTGTTTATTACTTATCGCCTTTTGTGTTCCATTCGATCCCACCTTCATCTCTGATGTTCTGTAGACGAGATCCTCCTTGCCGTGCCATGGCACCGCCAACGCCCCTCGACTGTGATTCCGACGACTCCGGCTATGCTTCCGGTGACGAAACTCGGCCTACTAAGCGTCTTGTGTATGATTCTGATGGAGGATTCTGCATTGATGATGATGATGATGACGACGACGACGACGATGAATAGAAAGCCACGTAACAGCCGGTAATGTTTTGATCCCTGATCATTCCTTTATTTTCTGTAAGTTCGAGTTGGTACTCAGATCGCTATGATTATGAACATAATTTGCAGTTTCCTTTGTTCTTCTAAAAAGGTTAACATCGATCGTTGTGAATATGAAGATAATTTGCAGTTTCCTTGGCTATGAAGATTAATCGATCTTAGCTTTGAACTGAAAAGATTACATTATTCTAGTGCCGAGGAAAGCTGTGAGAGATTTTGGCTAATTCCCTGTCTGTTTCCTCTGAAAGTAAGGGGACTGGTGTGAACTGTGAATATTTTGATGCAGTTTGTCCTTTTCCCTTCTTTGTTCATCCTGAGGAAGCATCAGAGTTCTATATACCCAACTTCGTGAATTTTTTTTTCGAATTATGGAGCTTTCGCCCCTATTTCATTTAATTGAAAAGGAATTACCTAGTAGTGAGCTGAGGGCGATGTTTCACTTTATTAAGGAGGACAAGATCAACCACTGTCCATGGCACCTTTCTATATAAGGAAGGTGAATATCATGGATGGACTGATTAGCGAGGGGCATGCACAAGTCAGACATCAAACAAAAGACCTGGTGTTTGGTATGACCAAATATGTCAAGTCGCTCGCTCATCATTCTTGCTCTGGGGCGGGCAACCACTTCTTTAATGGGGCAACCCATTGGCGGCTTCGTGGACCTCCTGCGATCTTGCGTCCCGTCACTTCGCCTGTGCTTTCTTTTCTTTTGTATAAATAAAGCTGGTCTGTTAGGTTAGTATGAATGTCAGTTTTGTTTGGCCTGGGGGCTGTTTTGTCTTGCTTGCTTCTGCACATATTTTCGTTTGGATTTTACTCGCAGCCACGCTTGTGCAGTTACAATTAATTTCTTGGCGGTTTCTAGTACTCCCTCCTTCCCCAAAATATAAGGCATTTTCGCGGAGGAAAGACTTGCTTAATTTCATGCTACTTTCATACTCATATTTTGGGAAGGACGGAGTACGAAAGTAGCATGAAACGACACCCATTTTGGTGCTTGTATGGAAGAAAAAAAGGAATACTTTCGAAACTGTATTCTTGAAAATTCCTATGATTCAGCTAGGTGGAAATTCCTCGAGCTTGTCTTCAATTCGCAAGGTTTTAATTTGCTGCTAGTGTATACTGTAAGCGCTGACCATGGTTCTTGTGTTGTGGCAGGGAGGCTGGCATGGCATGAAGAGGCCAGCAGAAGCAGTTACGGAGTGCAAGTCTAGCTAGTGGCAGAAATGTTGTTTTTGTAAATATGTTTGCTTGTGTGATGAGACCAAATGTAACTGTATTGATGTGATTGAACTAACTGTTAGCGTTTTACTACATAAGAAGGCACTGTTAGCATTTGATACCCCTCCTTTTTGCTCCAGCTCTTTGCTTAAATCGCTGAACTGTTTGCGTAAGCTATCCTGCAGCGCTTCGTCATTGATATTTCAGAGTTCACTCCTGAGTTGCATAATGTGGAGAGCACAGATACATTGCAGACAAACAATAGAATGAAAATAGTAGTGACCTTGTTCATGTTCATTCATGCTTCCAAATGGCTCCGGCGGCGACGATTCCGACGTGGATGCACTCGCTCTCCGCATCGCACTGTGCTGGTCGCAGCTAGATCGGGGCGACAACAGCGGCAGTAGCTCATGCTCGGACGCGCCGTCCCCCTTCGCCCGGCGTTGCAGTGCGGGCGACGTTGTCGGGCCCTTCCATCCGGTGCGCAGCACTTATGGCGGCTTTGCTCGCTCCGCTCCACTGCAGGTACGCCGCCCCGTCCCTTCCTAGCCGCCTCCGGAAGGGGTCCACGGGAAAATTTGGGTGCTCGTGCCCTCTACGGCGTTGGGCCGGTTTCGGACGCCCGAATCGGCGGCGCGGGCCGCACAGCGCGAGCGGCAACAATCGAGGGAGAGGGCGGCGGCGAGCGAGGCGTTGGTGAGGCGACGTGCAAGCGCGCGCCAGTTGATCCCAAGGAAGCACTCCTTGTGGCCGTACTCCGCCGGTCCCTAACGATGGTGGAGTCGGATGCGCAGTGGCTCCAACACAAGAATGCCAAAGAGGGCCAAAGCAACACCACCGACCGGAAGGGGAAGGGGCCGGCGATGAAATGATGATTTCCTCAACCTTTTTCATTTTATTTAGTTTTTCCATATGTTTAAGTACGGTCAAGCCGATGGAAAATGTTATTTTGGTTGTCCAATGACCCGTTTATCTATGAATTATGCTCGATTTAAGTAGGTTTGTTGCTTTTTCATTGATCCATGTAAGTTAATTTCGTACTTTGCATTTGTTACATGGATATGAGGGACCAAATATGAGGTACATGGCTACAAACGCAACAAAATGAGGGGTATCTAGTCAGTGCCCGCAGATGCGGCGCGTCCGCGGACGTTTGAGGGGCCGGATTTGGTGTCCGCGGCTATAGATGCTCTTAGAGCATCTACAGTCATGCTCCCCAAGCGCCCCTATGGCAGACGGCCTAGTCACTAACTGCTCAAAATCGTGGCTGATGGCTCGAGAATTTGTGATGTTTTTCCTAGTGATCCTTGCTTGGTTTCATCAGCTTTTTATTACTCTTTGGATATTTCTAACGCTAATCCTTCGAAAGAGAAGAAAATCCATTTTTCCCAATGTTTTGCAGGAAATATCAGTTATGGAAGGAAACCAAGAGGGATTGCAAACGCTAATCCTTCCATGAAGAGACCCAAGTCAACAGGCGCAGCAGAGCAAAAAAAGGAGTTCCATACGACCGCAAGCGCCTGTATGAGCGGTCGTATAGACTGCCATTAGCTCCACCGCGTCTATACAAGCTACTTTCGTGAAGGGCCCGATAGAGGACGAGAATCGTTGCCGCCGCCACACCATCCAGAACAGGAGAAGAGAGGATATGAAGAACCATCGAAGATCTTCTTAAATTTGTTCCTTTCATCTTCATCATCATCATCATCACCTCTTTCACAATTGTAAGAGGAATTCCAATTTGGGCGAAACAACTGTAACTCTACTCAATCTCATCTGGAGATTAAGACTATTTGAATTACCCATTTCATCTTATTGTGGATCTTCCCAGTATTATCAATATGGTTTTCATGGGTTTTATCTTTGTTGTGATTGATTCCTCTCTTATGATGTGTGAGTAATTCCCCTAGATGTGGGAGATGTAGGTAAGTGGTAAGATTAATCTGTGCATATTATATATGTCGTCATTTGCATTCGTAGTAGTGTGATCTATCTAGTATGTTGTTATACTATGGAGAACTCTATGCATGTTGTTCAATTTAAGGGCCCAGGCAACATGATCTCAAGACCTACACATGTAACACGTATTGTTTAGGAAATATGTGACCTCTGATGTGACAGGTGGAGATATCTATGAGAACCGAAGACAATATGAGATAACGGTGATCCATTGAACTTAATGCTTGGTTCCGGTCTCAGGACCTTAATTGTGGAAACGACCACTCTGTGGCAACGGTGAAGCACGAGCATAGAATGAAATATAATCCCGCGTGGAGAAGTTTCATGACTTTAGGGGGAACCGCCTACAGAACATATATATCAAATGTTACGAGTACAATACAAGGTAACTGGTATTACCGTCGCACCGGCACACTTTATGCATTCTTACCATGAACTGCAATCTCTCCACACCTAATCTCTTCGTTGCCGGAAACACAACCTATTGGGAAACGTTGCATGGAAAACAAAAAAAATTCTACGCATGCGCAAGATCTATCCATGGAGATGCATATCTATGAGAGGGGAGAGTGTGTCTACGTACCCTCGTAGACCATTAAGCAGAAGCGTTTATCAACGCGGTTGATGTAGTCGTACACCTTCACGATTCGTCTCGATCAAGTACCGAACGTACGGCACCTCCGCGTTCAGCACACGTTCAACTCGATGACGTCCTCGCCTTCTTGATCCAGCAAGACGGGCGAAGTAGTAGATGAGTTCCGGCAGCACGACGGTGTGGTGACGGTGGTGGTGAACTTGTTCCCGCAGGGCTTCACCGTGCACTGCGGAAAAACTTGACGGAGGATGAAACCGGGGAGAGGGGCACCGCACACGGCTTGGGGATTGTCGTGGTATGTGGCGCCCCCTCCCTCTCATGTATATATAGGTGGGGGGAGGGAAGGCAGCCAGGGTGCGCCCCAAGGGTGGCCGCCCGCCCCCTTGGGCGCCTGCACTATGGTGCCCCCCCTTCCTTTTCTGGCACTTGGGAGAAGGCAGGAGGGGGTGGCGGCCCCTTCCCTTTTTCTCATGTGGGAGAAAAGGAAAGAGGGGCCATCCCTCACCCTTTCCTTCCCTAGGGCCAGCGCCATGAGGTGGAGGCGCACCAGCCCCATGTGGGCTAGTGTGCGCTCCCTCATTAGCCCGTTTGGCCCAAAAAACTCCCGGGGCCTCCCGGAACCCCTTCCGGTGATCCGATGATTACCCGGTATATTCCGAAACCTTTCCGGTGACCAAATAGCATCGTCCTATATATCAATCTTTACCTCCGGAACCATTCAAGATCTCCTTGTCATGTCCGTGATCTTATCCGGGACTCCGAACAACATTCGGTCACCAACTCACATAACTCATATAGTACTATATCGTCAACAAACGTTAAGCTGCGGACCCTACGGGTTCGAGAATGATGAAGACATGACCGAGACACCTCTCCGGTCAATACCAATAGCGGGACCTAGGGAAGGAAACCTTAACTAGGGAAGGAAACCTCTCCGGTAAATGATGAAGACACCTCTCCGGTCATATTGGTTCCTACATATTCTACGATGATCTTTATCGGTCCAACCTTTATGATAACATACGTAGTTCCCTTTGTCTGTCGGTATGTTACTTGCCCGAGATTCGATCGTCGGTATCTTCATATCTAGTTCAATCTCGTTACAGGCAAGTCTCTTTACTCATTCCGTAATACATCATCTCATAACTAACTCCTTAGTCACTTTGCTTGCAAGCTTCTTGTGACGCTGTATTACCGAGAGGGCCCAGAGATACCTCTCCATCACACGGAGTGACAAATCCCAATCTCGATCCATGCCAACTCAACAGACACCTTCGGAGATACCTGTAGAGCATCTTTATGATCACCCAGTTACGTTGTGATGTTTGATAGCACACAAGGTATTCCTCCGGTATCCGGGAGTTGCATGATCTCATGGTCGAAGGAATATGTATTTGACATTAAGAAAGCAGTAGCAATAAATTGAACGATCATATGCTAAGCTAAAGGATGGGTCTTGTCCATCACATCATTCTCCTAACGATGTGATCCCGTCATCAAGTGACAACTCATGTCTATGGTTAGGAAACCTTAACTATCTTTTGATCAACGAGCCAGTCTAGTAGAGGCTCACTAGGGACATGGTATTTGTTTATGTATCCACACATGTATTTAAGTTTCCGGTCAATACAATTCTAGCATGATTAATAAACCTTTATCATGAATAAGGAAATATAATAATAACAACTTTATTATTTCCTCTAGGGCATATTTCCATCAGTCTCCCACTTGCACTAGAGTCAATAATCTAGCTTGCATAGTAATGAATCTAACACCCATGGAGTCTTGGTGCTGATCATGTTTTGCCCGCGGAAGAGGTTTAGTCAACGGGTCTGCCACATTCAGATCCATATGTATTTTGAAAATTTCTATGTCTCCATCCTTGACCTTTTCACGAATAGAGTTGAAGCGTCTCTTGATGCGTTTGGTTCTCTTGTGAAACCTGGATTCCTTCGCTAAGGCAATTGCTCCAGTGTTGTCACAAAAGATTGTCATTGGACCCGATGCACTGGGTATTACATCCAGATCGGATATGAACTCCTTCATCTAGATTCCTTCATGCGCTGCTTCCGAAGCAGCTATGTACTCTGCTTCACACATAGATCACGCCACGACGCTATGCTTGGAACTGCACCAACTGACAGCTCCACCATTCAATATAAATACGTACCTGGTTTGTGACTTAGAGTCATCCGGATTTGTGTCAAAGCTAGCATCGACGTAACCCTTTATGACGAGCTCTTCGTCACCTCCATAAATGAGAAACATATCCTTGGTCCTTTTTAGGTACTTCAGAATATTCTTGACCGCTGTCCAGTGATCCACTCCTGGATTACTTTGGTACCTCCTTGCCAAACTTATGGCAAGGCACACATCAGTTCTGGTATACAACATGGCATACATTATAGAATCTATGGCTAAGGCATAGAGAATGACTTTCATTCTCTCTCTATCTTCTGCCGTTGTCGGACTTTGAGTCTGACTCAATTTTACACCTTGAAACACGGGCAAGAACCCTTTCTTTGACTGGTCCATTTTGAACTTCTTCAAAACTTTGTCAAGGTATGTGCTTTGTGAAAGGGCGAAGTATCAAGTGAAAACGCTGATTCAGTGAAAATCTGGAAACTCACCTCGTGGGTCATTAGATCAATAAAGAGCGGCATAGATCTTAGGTTGTATCCCACCAGCCATCTAAACACTAATTAGCAAATAACCCCTTCATTTACGCACAGGGTCCGACGTTTCGACTACAATCAATTTGATTCAATCTCGTCGACGAGATGGAGACTTGCCCTACGTCGGCCACGACGGGCCCTCCGTCGACCGTGAACTATCTCCCTCCGCCGTCCAGGAAGAGCCCCACGCCAGCCACGATGCATCCTCCGCCGGCTACGAGGGGCCCTCCACTGGCCGTGAACCCTCTGCCGGCCATGTTCCCTATCGACGCATCGGTGCCGCCTCTCCAGGATCTCGCTCCTCCTCCGTACTGTGCCATGCCTCAACCTCGTCTTAGCCCTGCACAGGTAAGCAACATAGCACAACATCTCATCTGCTACTTCGGTTACTGATTGTACTAATATGGCGTCAGTCTTATTACCGCAACATCCTCATATCCCTCCACCTGATGGTAGAACAACATACATGGACAGATTACATAGACGGACTATATCAGTTGACACTCAATCATATTACATCACAAAATTCTGTACATCATTCAGACAAATTCTGTATATCAGTTCACATTCAATCAAGTTAGCCGCCATGTTGTCCGCGGCTAAGCTGCACGCTGCTGTGACTCCTTCTCGCCCAACATACACCCTTGGACTGAATTATGTGTAAACTTTCATCCGACATACACTTGCTTGTATTCAGAAAAATTTGTCTTGTACAAATTCTCAGATTACATCATTGGAGCACCGTTCAGTCTAAATAAAGAGAATCAACAATGCTTTCACGTTGAGTGATAACACCTCACAGGATCAAAATTGCATTCAGAAATTTCATCTCTACATGACAAGCACGCACAACAAATCTGCTGTAAGGAGGCACTATAGAATCAAGCTTCAAACGAGCAACAACACATTCCGCCACCTGCCCCGTCGGCAGCATGCCTTGCGGGATCCTTCCTCGCACAGGAGAGCTTCGGCGAGGTAGACGCCTAGATCAATGCCGTTGGTAGCCCCTCCGGCTATCGCCGGATACCTCCGTAATATCCGCCCGATGGCGCCGCCATGGGAGACGGCTGCGCAATAGGTCGTCGCAGCAAGGGATGGATCCGTCGTCTGTCGTTGCGGTGGGGAACGGCTTGGCTCCGCTGTAGGTCATCGCGGTAGGGGAGGCCCCATCGTCGGCCGTCGCGGTGGTGGACGGCAGCAGCGCCATGGTCCTCGCGGTGGGGTGTGGGGAGGCGACAATGGATAAGGTGAGATCTAAGACATCATGTGTAGGATAAGGGGTTATATGAAAGATAGCCATAAGTGGCTGGTTAGCAAACCCACCTCTCATCTGTGCCATCAATTAAAGATCCAACGGCTCGGGTCGCAAGTTTCCAGATTTTCATTGAATCGGCATTTTCACTTGATACTTCGCCTTGTGAATGTCCTATTAAGCGTCTCGATCTATCCGTATAGATCTTGATGCCCAATATATAAGCAGCTTCACTGAGGTCTTTCATTGAAAAATTCTTATTCAGTTATCCTTTTATGCTATCCAGAAATTCTATATCATTTCCAATCAACAATATGTCATCCACATATAATATCAGAAATGCTATAGAGCTCCCACTCACTTTCTTGTAAATACAGGCTTCACCGTAAGTCTGTATAAAACCATATGCTTTGATCATCTCATCAAAGCATATATTCCACTCCGAGATGCTTGCACCAGTCCATAGATGGATCGCTGGAGCTTGCACACTTTGTTAGCACCCTTAGGATCGAGAAAACCTTCTGGTTGCATCATATACAACTCTTCTTTAAGAAATCCATTAAGGAATGCAGTTTTGACGTCCATTTTCCAGATTTCATAATCCTAAAATGCGGCAATTGCTAACATGATTCGGACAGACTTAAGCATCGCTATGGGTGAGAAAGTCTCATCGTAGTCAACTCCTTGAACTTGTCGAAAACCTTTTGCGACAAGTGGAGCTTTGTAGACAGTGATATTACCATCAGCGTCTGTCTTCCTCTTGAAGATCCATTTATTCTCAATGGCTTTCCGATCATCGGGCAAGTCCACCAAAGTCCACACTTTGTTCTCATACATGGATCCTATCTCAGATTTCATGGCCTCAAGCCATTTATCGGAATCTGGGCTCATCATAGCTTCTTCATAGTTTGTAGGTTCTTCGTTGTCTAACAACATAACTTCCAAGACAGGATTACCTTACCACTCTGGTGCGGTACGTGTTCTGGACGACCTACGAAATTCAGTAGTAACTTGATATGAAGTTTCATGATCATTATCATTAGCTTCCTCTCTAGTTGGTGTAGGCATCACGAAAACGGTTTTCCCTTGTGTACTACTTTCCAATTCAAGAGAAGGTACAACTACCTCATTAAGTTCTAGCTTCCTCCCACTCACTTCTTTTGAGAGAAACCCCTTCTCTAGAAAGGACCCATTCTTGGCAACAAAGATCTTGCCTCTGGATCTGTGGTACAATGTATACCCAATAGTTTCTTTAGGTTATCCTATGAAGACACACTTCTCCACTTTGGGTTCGAGCTTATCAGGCTGAAGCTGTTTGGCATAAGCATCGCATCCCCATAGCTTAGGTTTCTTGCCAAATCATAGTTCACACGGTATCATCTCAACGGATTTAGACGGTGCCCTATTTAACGTGAATTCGTCTGTCTCTAATGCATAACCCCAAATGATAAAGGCAAATCGGTAAGAGACATCCTAGAACACACCATATCTAATAAAGTTGAAAGCACAAGTGCTCCCTGGGTGATTTTGGTAATTAATGTCAACATATCTCTTGTTGGACTAATACTTTCATCTAGTATATTTCAGATGAGTTCAACAGTGGAGTGGCAGGACAAGAGGATGTGGAACCCCTTCAAGATGCTAAGGACACATACTGGCAAAAGCTCAAGACTCTACATTTTCATTTCTAGTGATCCAAGATCATATTGAGTCCATAGGAAAGCCAATACTATTAAAAAGGGATGAGGTGTTGCTTAATGGCTTGCTTGCTCAAAATGCTTAGTGATATGCTCCAAAAGCCCTCAACCACTTTCTCATTTCCACATATGTCCTAAACCAAAAGTCAAACTCGGCCCCACCGATTTGATCTATCCGGCGCCACCGAGTTCACTTGACATAGCCACTGCTAGAAACCCTAATCAGTTCGGTCTTACCGATGGGATCTCGGTCTCACCGAGATGGGCTTGCAAACTCTTTGTTGCCTACTGCAATTATTTCGGTCTCACCGAAATAGGTAGTCGGCCCCACCGAGTTTGCTTGGCCAACTCTCTGTTTGCTTATTACTAAAATCGGTCTCACCGAGTTTGTGTAATCGGTCAAACTGAGATGAGGTTTTACCCTAACCCTAGCACATCGATCCCACCGAGTTGACCTTGTCGGTCCCACCGAAAATCCTAACGTTCACATTTTGAACTGAATCGGTTTGACCGAGTTTCACTATTCGGTCCCACCGAGTTTGGTAAATTGTGTGTAACGTTTAGATTTTGTGTGGAGGCTATAAATACCCCACCACCCCCTTCTCCATTTGTGAGAGAGCCATTAGAACGTGCCTACACTTCCACTATTCATTTCCTGAGAGAGAACCATCTACTCATGTGTTGAGACCAAGACATTCCAATCCAACCACTAGAATCTTGATCTCTAGCCTTCCCCAAGTTGCTTTCCACTCAAATCATCTTTCCACCATATCCAAATCTGTGAGAGAGAGTTGAGTGTTGGGGAGACTATCATTTGAAGCACAAGAGCAAGGAGTTCATCATCAACACACCATCTATTACCTTTTGGAGAGTGGTGTCTCCTAGATTGGTTAGGTGTTACTTGGGAGCCTCCGTCAAGATTATGGAGTTGAACCAAGGAGTTTGTAAGGGCAAGGAGATCGCCTACTTCGTGAAGATCTACCCAAGTGAGGCAAGTCCTTCGTGGGCGATGGCCATAGTGGGATAGACAAGGTTGCTTCTTCGTGGACCCTTCGTGGGTGGAGCCCTCCGTGGACTCGCGCAACCGTTACCCTTCGTGGGTTGAAGTCTCCACCAACGTGGATGTACGATAGCACCACCTATCGGAACCACGCCAAAAATCTCCGTGTCTCCAATTGCGTTTGCACACTCCAATCCCATCCCTTTACATTCTTGCAAGTTGCATGCTTTACTTTCCGCTGCTCATATACTCTTGCCATGCTTGCTTGAAATGTATTGTGAATGTTTAAACTTGTGCTAAAACTCCACCTTAACTTGAAGAACTTAAAAACTGCAACTTTTCTTTGTTGAGGGTCTAATCACCCCCCCTCTAGACACCTCTTCTCAATCCTTTCAAAGGTACGGTTACGACGTTGGGACACACCATTACGCTGTGGTGTTCCAGGTGGCGTGAGTTGTGTAACAATTCCACATTGTCTTAAATGAAGGCCAAACTCATAACTCAAATATTTGCCTCCGCGATCAGATCATAGAAACTTTATTTTCTTGTTACGATGATTCTCCACTTCACTCTGAAATTCTTTGAACTTTACAAATGTTTCAAACTTGTGTTTCATTAAGTAGATATACCCATACCTACTCAAATCATCTATGAAGGTTAGAAAATAACTATACCCGCCGCATGCCTCAACAGTCATTGGACCGCATACATCGGTATGTATTATTTCCAATAAGTCATTAGCTCGCTCCTTTGTTCCAGAGAACGGAGTTTTAGTCATCTTACCAGTGAGGCATGGTTCACAAGTATCAAATGATTCATAATCAAGTGATTCCAAAAGTCCATCTGCATGGAGTTTCTTCATGCTCTTTACGCCAATATGACCTAAACGGCAGTCCCACAAATATGTTGCACTATCATTATCAACTTTGCATCTTTTGGCATCAATATTATGAATATGTGTATTACTACGATCAAGATTCAACAAGAACAGACCATTCATTAAAGGTGCATGACCATAAAAGATATTACTCATATAAATAGAACAACCATTATTCTCTGACTTAAATGAATAACCGTCTCGCAATAAACAAGATCCGGATATAATGTTCATGCTCAACACTGGCACCAAATAACAATTATTGAGGTCTAAAACTAATCCCGAAGGTAGATGTAGAGGTAGCGTGCCGACGGTGATCACATCAACCTTGGAACCATTCCCGACGCGCATCGTCACCTCATCCTTAGCCAATCTTCGTTTATTCCGCAGCTCCTATTTCGAGTTACAAATATGAGCAACCGAACCAGTATGAAATACCCAGGCGCTACTACGAGCATTAGTAAGGAACACATCAATAATGTGTATATCAAATATACCTTTGTTCACTTTGCCATCCTTCTTATCCACCAAATACTTGGGGCAGTTCCACTTCCAGTGACCATATCCTTTGCAGTAGAAGCACTTAGTTTCATGCTTAGGTCCAGCTTTGGACTTCTTCACAGGAGCGGCAGCTTGCCTGCCATTCTTCTTGAAGCTCCCTTTCTTTCCCTTGCCCTTTTCCTTAAAACTGGTGGTCTTGTTAACCATCAACACTTGATGCTCCTTCTTGATTTCTACCTCCGCCGATTTCAGCATCGCGATGAGCTCGGGAATCGTTTTCGTCATCCCTTGCATATTATAGTTCATCACGAAGCTCTAGTAGCTTGGTGGTAGTGACTGGAGAACTTTGTCAATCACTATCTTATCTGGAAGATTAACTCCCACTTGATTCAAGGGATTGTAGTATGCAGACATTCTGAGCACATTCTCACTGGCTGAGCTATTCTCGTCCATCTTGTAGGCAAAGTACTTGTCAGAGGTCTCATACCTCTCAACACGGGCATGAGCCTGAAATACCAATTTCAGCTCTTGGAACATCTCATATGTTCCATGGCGTTCAAAACGTCTTTGGAGCCCCGATTCTAAGCCGTAAAGCATGGTGCACTAAACTATGAAGTAGTCATCAGATCGAGCTTGCCAAACGTTCATAACGTCTGCATCAGCTCCTGCAGCAGGTCTGTCACCTAGTGATGCATCAAGGACATAATTCTTCTGTGCAGCAATGAGGATAATCCTCAGATCACGAACCCAGTCCGCATTATTGCTACCATCATCTTTCAACTTAGTTTTCTCTAGGAATGTATCAAAAAATAGGGGCGAGCTATTGTTCTACAACATAATTTGCAAAGACATTTTGAGGATGTTCATGATAAATTTTAGTTCAAAATATTACTAATGAACTCCGACTTAAATCAACATCCCTCAAGTTGTCTAAGTGATACGTGATCCAAATCAACTAACCCATGTCCGATCATCACGTGAGATGGGGTAGTCTTCAATGGTGAACATCTCTATGTTGATCATATCTACTATATGACTCACGTTCGACCTTTCGGTCTCTAGTGTTCCGAGACCATGTTTGTACATGCTAGGCTCGTCGAGTTTAACCCAAGTACTCTGCATGTGCAAAACTGGCTTACACCCGTTATATGTGAACGTAGAGTCTATCACACCCGATCATCACGAGGTGCTTCGAAACGACGAACTTTAGCAACGGTGCATACTCAGGGAGAACACTTTTATCTTGAAATTAAGTGAAGGGATCACCTTATAATGCTACCATCATTTTAAGCAAAATAAAATGCATAAAGGATAAACATCACATGCAATCAAAATATGTGATATGATATGGTCATCATCATTTTGTGCTTTTGATCTCCATCTCCAAAGCAACAACATGATCTCCATCATCACCAGCGCGACACCTTGATCTCCATCGTTGCGTCGGGGTCATCTCGCCAACTATTGCTTCTACGACTATTGCTAACGTTTAGCTATAAAGTAAAGCAATTACATGGCGCTTCAATGCAGGTCATACAATAAATTAAAGACAAACTTAAGGCTCCTGCCTTTTGTCGAACTCATCGACATGCAAGTCATGAACTTATTACAAAACATGATCATCTCATACATCAGCATATATCACATCACATCTTGACCATATCACATCACAATATGCCCTGCGAAAACAAGTTAGACGTCCTCTACTTTGTTGTTGCAAGTTTTACGTGGCTGCTACGAGCAACTAGCAAGAACCGTTCTTACCTACACAAAACCACAACAGTGATTATCAAGTTTGCGGTTTTAACCTTCTACAAGGACCGGCCGTAGTCAAATTCGATTCAACTAAAGTGAAAGAAACGGACACCCGCCAGCCACCTTATGCAAAACAAGTTGCATGTTAGTCAGTGGAGCCGGTTTCATGTACGTGGACATGTAAGGTTGGTCCGGGCCGCTTCATCCCACAATACCGCTTAATCAAAATAAGATGTTGGTGGTAAGCAGTATGAACATCACCGCCCACAACTCCGTTGTGTTCTACTCGTGCATATCATCTACGCATAAACCTGGCTCATGATGCCACTGTTGGGGAACATTGCATTGAAAACAAAAAAATTCTATGCACACGCAAGATCTATCCATGGAGATGCATAGCTACGAGAGAGGAGATTGTGTCTACGTACCCTCGTAGACCGTTAAGCGAAAGCATTTATCAATGCGGTTGATGTAGTCGTACACCTTCACGATCCGTCCTGATCAAGTACCGAACATACGACACCTACGCGTTCAACACACGTTCAGCTCGATGACGTCCCCTCCTTCTTGATCCAGCAAGACGGGCGAAGTAGTATATGAGTTCCGGCAGCACGACGGTGTGGTGACGGTGGGGGTGAACTTGTTCCCGTAGGGCTTCGCCGTGCACTGTAGAAAAACTTGATGGAGGATGAAACCAGGGAGAGGGGCGCCGTACACGGCTTGGGGATTGTCGTGGTGTGTGGCGCCCCCTCCATCTCATGTATATATAGGTGGGGGGAGGGAAGGCAGCCAGGGTGCGCCCCAAGGGTGGCCGCCGGCCCCCTTAGGCGCCTGCCCTATGTGTCGTGGGAAAACACGGCCACCTATGGGGCCATCGGCCCCTTGTGGTTCGGCAGGGGGGAAGAGCACATTGCACAAAGAGCGGAGGGTGTAGAGCAGCACGACAGCGATAGCACGGGTAGTTTTTACCCAGGTTCAGGCCGCCGCGAGGTGTAAAACCCTACTCCTATTTTGGTGGATTGATGTATGGACGGTGTGGAGACGCAACACTCTTGCCTGGCAAGGTTGCCTCGGGATGAGAGCAGCTACGTGCGTATGAGTGTACAGAGGTCCGAAATCCGAACCCTTTCTATGGTAGCCATGGTCCTCCTTTTATAGGTCAAGGGGTTACCACAATGGCAAATCAGTCATTATGCACTGATTAGATAGCAAACAATGCTATCATACCTAACTCTGCAGACATGACACAACATTAAATGCACTGCTTAGTGTCACATCATGGTGTAGCCCGGCAAGCCTTGCCGTGACATGCAGCCACCTCCTCGCCTGTCTGCGTGACACGTCCCTGGACGGGTGTCATATGGAGGTGATTTCCTTCGTAAATGGCTGCCACGTGATAAGTAACAGCCACTTAATCATTTGGGGGCTTGACACCACACCGATAGGTGACTTGCGTTGCTGTGAGGTGGAGCAGTGGAGCCCTGGCGGGGTGATCCGCCCTCGGCGTCCCCGGCAAGCCTGTCGGGGGAGTCTTGAGACTTGTCTCTGGAGTAACCTCGACCCTACCAGGCTCGCCTGCCCGGCAAGGGAGGTTTTTCCTTAGTGATATCTTGCTCCTTTGGTTGGCCTTGGTATTCTTGATCCGCCCTTTGATTTCTCAAAGAGCTCATCTCTTCTGCTTGGTCTGGTCCTGGATGCTGCAACCTTGTTCTTAAGCCTGTGTACAGTCTGGGCAACACACTTGGGGTTTGTTGCACCGACAGGAGCCCCCGGGACTGGCCTGAACGCGCTGCCGAGCGTCGTCGTGGTATGCCCTGTCCAGTACACAGGTGAGAGGGTTGCGGTAGCTTGTCCTTTGAGATCTTCTTTGCTTCTTCATTAACTTGTGCTTGAGTCAGTTTCCGGTTTCCCCGTGCGTCGCGCAAGACGTGACAAGGGGAATCCAAGCCACGATCTGTGGGCTGCCCACGTTCCACATTCACGGGGCGGTAACTGCCATCCCACTAGCTACCCCGCCCCTGGTGCTTCCGCCACATGTGTTGCATGAATTGCGCAGGGTAGGTGGCAGATGCGGAGGGTGCAGGAATGAGCGCCATTGCAGAAAACCAGGCGTCATGGATTGGCGCAGAGGGTCGGCTTTGATTCCCCGAGCCGTTGATGGCGCGGGGGAGCCGGATTGGAGGAGTAGGGCGGCTACCTCCAGGGTGAGGATCCAGCCCCCGGCCCCGTTCGCCTATAAAAGGGGGCATGAGCAGGGTGTTTGTTCATAGGCTTCACTCCTTCCCTTCATCGAACATTCCTTGTCCACCATGGTGAGAAGGCGAGGACGTGGTGGCTCTCCGGTGGTGGCAACGAGGGCTTCTACTCGACAGCGCCTACCTCCTCCTATTAAAAACGCGGGGGCGGAGCTCGCTGCGAGACGAGGTGGGAGGGGGCGAGGCCATGGCCGTCGTGGTGCCCGGGGTCGAGGAGGACGGGGTGGTGCTCTAATCGCACCTCCACTGGCCACTCATCCCCCAATGGAAGGCCACGTCGGAGATCAACCGCTGGAGTTCATCATCAGATTGCACAGGTCTCCGCACGGCCGCCTCCGCCTCCCTAGTCCAATCGCGAGGGTGATGGAGCTTGAACAGCCGCGCGCACTGAAGCTTTACATGAGGGGTTGCTGTAATGGCAGCATGCGAGTGGATGTGGATTTCCCCGCCCCTCATGTCATGCTCTTCCGACGCGACTGGAAGACTTTTGCTCGTGGCGACAGCTTGTCGGAGGGGCACGTCCTCCATTTTAAATTAATGGATGCCAAGCTACTCTCCGTCAAGGTCTTCGGGTGCTCGCTTAGGGTGCTGCGCGGAGAGCTCGATCGACGATGAAAGCTCCTCCTCAAGTGATACCAACAAGGAGGACAGTGACGGCGATGACGACGACGCTGATGGGGAGGACGGCAGCTCCGACTCCGGCTGAATGCTAGTCGCACTATCACCGTCAGGCGGCAGCACCGTCATCTGCACCTGCATCTCATTCCCGGCAAGACGATTTGCCGGGGAGTTGGATGCAGAGGTGGGGATGGTGTCTTCGGCTCCTCCAGCAGCCTTCTAGCTGGACCCCGGGAGGCTTCCTCATGGGCTGCAGCTTCGTTCGCCCTGCCGTGTCCTGCTGGCCCTGGTGGCGCTGGTCAGGGGGATCCTTTCGCCGCTCTCTTCACCATCACCTTCGCCCGTGCCCTCCTGATCTTGTTGGGCTCCCTGCCATGGGGCCCGACGGGGTCAGGCTGGGCTTCTGCCCAGGCACCCCTTTTGCCCTCTTCACCTCCTACCGTAGTGCCTAGGAGGAGAGGGACAAGATAGGGATTACGGGGCACTTATCTTTTTTCAGTCTAAAATGTGTAGGCATTGGCCAAACTTTAGTCTAAATAATGTAAACTTCTTTATCCATGTTTGTGTTCTGTAAGATCTGTACTTGCTTATCAGCATATTAATGAAAAAGACAAGCCTTGCCGGGTACTTGTGCATGTATCATGTCCATGCAGAGGTGAGGTGCCTCTATAAGTTCAAGTAAACAAGTTTCCCCCGGCAAACTATCCTGCCGGTACCCTTAGTTTGCTGCCGCGGGGCAAGGCCTGCCGGGCATAAAACTATAAAAGGGACCAGCCCCTCGTCGAACCCTCTCCATCAAAGGCCACTGTGACCACCTTGCCCGAAGCAATGTTCGGGACAAAGGATGGGAGCACCTAGGTTTCGAAGGTGACAAGGTTTTCATATGCACAAGTTTTCACTTAACAGAACAGGTATGGATAAGAAGGAACTTATCTGTTTGGCTTGCCGGGGATCGTCACGTAGGCTCGTCTTCATTTCTTCTCTTCGGGACCAAGTCCGCGGCAAGAACCCTGCAGCTTAGTGCAGATGAAAACAGTGCTACATGCGACCTCATCTACATGATCATGTTGTGCTCATGATATGCATATGCATGCATGCAAGTTTCGGGGACCCCCTAGTGCTTCGTTTATTTATCTGGTGCTCAGGGCCTGTGCCTTGCTTTGTACAAAGGGTTACATGCAACATCGGCAAGGGTTGTACAAAAGGGTGGCTATTGGGCAGGGCCCGACAGCCGTGCCTTACGGGTAGAACTTACGGAGATGCTCAATGTTCCATGAGTTTTGCAATTGAATGCCATCTCCGGTATCCAAATGGACTGCGCCAGGTCTGGTGACTCGTACTACCCGGTAAGGGCCTTCCCACTTCGGCGTCAACTTGTTTGCACCCTTGGTGGAATGAACACACCTAAGGACAAGGTCGCCTTCCTCAAAACTCCGGGCATGAACCCTGCGGCTGTGATAGCGACGCAGGGCTTGCTGGTAGTGTGCAGCACGCATAGCAGCCCGGAGACGGCTCTCCTCAAGTAGCACAGCGTTGTCACACTGGTGTTGTTCCTACGCTACTTCATCGTAGGCAAGCACTCGAGGTGATCCGAATATGAGTTCCATGGGGATCACTGCTTCTGCCCCATAGACTAGGGAGAAGGGAGTCTGCCCGGTAGCTCAATTTGGTGTCGTACGGAGGGACCAAAGAACTACCGGTAGCTCGTCGATCCATTGCCTGCCGCACTTCTGCAGCCTATCAAATTATCCTGTCTTGAGTCCTCGCAGCACTTTAGCATTTGCCCTCTCACCTTGTCCGTTGCTTCTAGGATGGGCAACAGAGGCAAATGAGACTTTTCTTCCGAGGGCATGAACGTATTGCATGAAGACGCGACTTGTGAATTGGGTGCCATTGTCAGTGATGATCCTGGCGGGTACTCCGAAATGGCACACCAATTCTTTCAGGAACTTGATAGCTGACTGTGCAGTCACCTTCCTCACGGGCTCCACCTCTGGCCACTTTGTGAACTTGTCGATGGCGATGAACAAGAACTCAAAGCCCCCGGTAGCACGGGGGAAGGGGCCCAAGATGTCGAGCCCCCAGACCGAGAAGGGCCATGACAAAGGGATCATCTGGAGAGCTTGAGCAGGCTGATGGATATTATTGGAGTGGAACTGGCAGGCTTCACATTTGGTGACTAGGTCAATTGCATCTTGGAGGGCCGTGGGCCAGTAAAAACCTTGCCGGAAGGCTTTTCCAACCAGGGCCCTCGATCCAATGTGGGAGCCGCACATACCCTTTTGTATCTCTGCCAACAATTCCTTTCCTTCTTCCCGGCAAATGCACTTCAATTTCACACCGTTGGGCCTTCTTCTGTATAGCGTGTTTTCAACGAACTAATACATATTGGCCCTCCGGGCTACTCTTTCAGCTTCTTCTTGCTCTTCGGGAAGTTCTCCTGTTTGGAGGAAATGGACTATGTGCCGCGCCCAAGTTGGAGCCTGAGGCTCGGCAACGAGGACCAGCTGCACCTCCTCGTTGACGGGAGCGCATGCCTCAACTGCAAAGACTGGTAGTTCCGTGGGAGGGTGTAGCTCACCGATCAAAGGGGAGTCGTTCCCGCCAAGCTCTCCGTCGGGGGCTTCGGGAAGCTCTACCAGGAGAGGCTTGCCGGAGTTCAATTTCCTCCTCTTGCTGGCCATTGTTGTTGGGGATACGGAGGGTTGAGTCAGATGGAGAATAAAAGTCCCTGGTTCCACGGGGAGTTTTTGCGCAGCGCACTTTGACAGATGATTAGCAGTGCTGTTTTCCGCATGAGGTATGTGCTCTATTTGTAATCCATCAAAGCGCTCCTCCAACTTTTCACTTCCTCGACGTATGCCTCCATCAATGGGCTTCGATAATCCTTGTTTACTTGTCTCACCACCAGCTGTGAATCTCCACGAATGATCAACTTCTCGATTCCCAGTTCTGTCGCGATCCTGAGCCCGGCAAGGAGCCCTTCATACTCTGCAGTATTGTTGGTAGCCTTCTCCCGGGGGAAATGCATTTGAACGGCGTACTTGAGGTGCTCCCCAGTGGGAGCAACGAGAAGCACGCCAGCTCCTGCACCTTGCAGGGAGAAGACACCATCAAAGTACATGATCCATTCTTGGGGTGCTTCCTTGCCGGGAACAACTGTCTCCAGCACTTCTTCATCAGGGGTAGGTATCCACTCTGCCATGAACTCTCCTAGTGCTCTGCTCTGAATGGTTGACGTGCTCTCAAACTTCAAACCAAAGATGGACAACTCTAAAGCCCACTCCACTATCCTGCCAGTGGCCTCGGGGTTCCTCAGTATGCGTTGCAAGGGGAAGCGATTGACTATCGTGATCTCGTGGGCTTGGAAGTAGTGGTGCAGTTTCCTTGAGGCCATGATGAGGCCAAAAATCAACTTTTGCACGCCAGAGTACCTCGACCTAGCCCCCTGCAGCAGGGAGCTGACGAAGTACACTGGCCGCTGCACCACCTTCTTCCTTGGCGCGACCTTGGAACTATCTCCGTTGCTCCGCTCCTCCTTGTTCTGATCTGTATCTAACCTTGCCGGGATGAGTTTGCTTCCCTCTCCAGAGGGGACAGTGGTTGCGGCTGCTGCTTCATCCACCTCCCACTGTGCCACCAGCGCTGCACTAACCACTTGATTGGTCGCCGCTAAGTATAGCAGCAATGGCTCTTGTGGTTTAGGAGCGACTAAGGTGGGAACAGAGGAAAGGTAGGTCTTCAAATCTTGTAGCGCAGCGTCTGCCTCCGGGGTCCACTCCATGGGCCCTACCTTCTTCAAGATTTTGAAGAATGGTAGAGCGCGCTCGGCGGACTTGGAAATGAACCTGCTCAGCGCGGCAACACATCCAGTCAAATGCCTCACGTCTTTAACTGTCTTGGGTGCTTGAATCTGCTCATTCACCTTGATCTTGTCGGGGTTGGCCTCTATCCCCCGGTGGGACACGAAGAAGCCAAGTAACTTGCCGAAAAGAACACCAAACACACACTTCTCTAGGTTCAGCTTCAAGTTGATCTTGCGTAAATTTGCAAAGGTCTCTTCCAAGTCCTGAATGAGAGTTGACTTGTTCTTGGTTTTGACCGCTATGTCGTCCATGTAGGCTTCAATATTTCTGTGCAGTTGAGACTCAAAACCAATCAGTACTGCCCTTGCAAAAGTGGATCCAGCACTTTTTAACCCAAAGGGCATCCGTACAAAGCAGTAACTGCCGCAGGGGGTTATGAACGCAGTCTTCTCTTCATCCTCCTTGGACATGAATATCTGGTGGTATCCGGAGTAGGCATCCATGAAGGAAAGCAGGTCACACCCGGAGGTGGAATCCACAATTTGGTCGATGCGCGGCAAGGGGAACGGGTCCTTCGGGCATGCTTTATTCAGATCTGTGAAATCTATGCAAAGCCTCCATTTCCCATTTGCCTTGCGCACCACCACCGGATTTGCTAACCACGTTGGATGCAATACTCCTCTTAACAAACCATCTGCCTCAAGTTTCTTGATCTCTTCGGCAATAAACTGCTGCCGCTCCAAAGCTTGCTTTTAGACCTTCTGCTTGACGGGTCGGGCATGTGGGCAGATAGCAAGATGGTGCTCGATTACCTCCCTGGGAACACCTGGGATGTCAGATGGTTGCCAAGCAAACACATCGACATTCGCCCGCAGGAAGGCAATGAGCGTGCTTTCCTATTTGTCATCGAGGGTGGCACTGATAGTAAACATACCATTAGCGCCAGCCAGCCCTGCCGGGACCTTCTTCACAGCGGGTGCAGTAGCCTTGGATCTCTTGCTATTGGAACTCTCAGGCAAGTCATCAACAGGCGCAGCGCACTCCGAAGAGGTGCGCTTCCTGGATTCCTTGCTGGCATCCTTGCTAGCTTTCTTCCCTTTCTTGCTTTCCTTGAGAGGAGCAATAGCTTCCACGGCCTCTGCAGTGATTGCTTCTCGGCACATCTTATCCACGCATATGATTGCGTCTTTCTTGTTTGATGGAATGGAAATGATGCCCATTGGCCCTGGCATCTTCAGTGTGTTGTAGGCATAGTGGGATGTCGCCATGAATTTGGCCAGGGCTGGGTGACCAAGGATTCCATTGTACGGCAGGGGGAGGTCAACCACATCAAACATGATCTTCTCAGTCTAGTAGTTTAACTCCCCCCTGAACGTTACCGGCAGCATGATCTTCTCCTTAGGACGACTCCTACTAGGGTTAATCCCTTGGAAAGTACCAGTAACCTTGATCTCTTCATCTGCTATCTGGAGTTTGCTGATAACCTTGGAAGAAATGAGATTCAACCCAGCCTCGCCGTCAACCAACATCTTTGTGATCTTGAGGTTGCGAATCGTTGGTGAGACCAACAACGGCAGACACCCTGCCGCGGTGGTACGGTCAGGGTGATCCTCTTCATCAAAGATGATGGGCGTGCAGGACCACTTGAGCGGCTTCCGAGAATCTGCCGCTGGCTCCACGACATTGACCTCACGCGCCCACTGTTTAAGTTGGCGGTGAGAGGAATGCAAGGATGCACCTCCGTCAATGCATAGGGCGTCAGTGGCTTTCTGGAACTCCTGCTCGCTGGTTTCCTCTTCATCTCCTTCATCACTCTCGTGATTGCATCCCTTCTTCTCATGGCCTTTGGCGGGTTTTACTTGATGCCGAGGGCCCTTGCCGGGACGACCTCCCTTGCCACCTCGGCCTCTCCCGCCAACACCATCCTGATCTCTTTCTTTGTCACGCTTCTCGTACTCAGCTTTCTGCTTCTTGACGAGTTGCTCAACTTGATAACACACTTGAAGATCATGGACCTTAGTCTGATGGATCTTGCAGTACGGCCCGTCAGCCTTCCCAGCCTTCTCGGCAGCCGCGGCTTTCCGGCAATCAGTGCACGCGGCAACTTCCTTGCTGGGAGCCTCGGTCTTAGCCTTCTTGCCGGTACTAGGTGTGCTCGATCCTTCAACGGCCATCACTGCTTTATCCTTGTGCTTCTTGTTGCGCTTCTTGTTCTTCTTCTTCTTCTGATTGGCGGCATCGTCATCATCCTCTGAGTTAATGTCGCCGCCATCTTCTTCTCTGGGGAGTCGCCTCCCCTCCTCTACCTGGGCACACTTATCCACCAGAGTGTATAGCTCATTCACAGTCTTGGGCAATCGTACGTTCATCTTGGAACGTATCCTCGGTTGCGCACGTTGGATAGGAATGTAGCTATCACAGCTGTCGGGTGGATGTCTGGAATGTTCCTATGCACCCAGCTGAACCTCTTCTAAAGGATCAGGTAATGTCTAGGATATATCTTCTTTTCATCAAGATAAGCATATTTCAAAGTATCAAGTAATTGTTTAAGCTCAAACACGGGATCACCCTTGGGTGGAGGAGGATCTCCAAGGATTTCAACTGGCAAATTGTGTTTCAAAATAGGCATTTGGTTAAAGAATATTTCATCTAACTCCTTTCTTTCTTTCATTCATAAACATATCATTTTCATGATCTAGCAAATATTATTCTAAAGGATCAGTAGGAGGTACGGCAATAGAAGCAAGACCAATGATTTCATCCTTACTAGGCAATTCTTTATCACGGGGTTGTCTACGAAATTTAGAGAAATTAAAATCATGAGACACATCCCCAAAGCTTACAATAACAATTTCTTTCTCACAGTCTATCTTAGCATTAACAGTATTCAAGAAAGGTCTACCAAATATAATGGGACAAAAATCATCTTGTGGGGAACCAAGAACAAGCAAATTAGTAGGGTATTTTATTTTCCCACACAAGACTTCAACATCTCTAACAATCCCAATTGGTGATATAGTATCTCTATTGGCAAGCTTAATAGTAACATCAATATCTCCTATCTCAGCAGGTGCAATATCATTCATAATTTCTTGATATAAGGTGTAAGGAATTGCACTCACACTAGCACCCACATCACATAAACCATGATAACAATGATCTCCTATTTTAACAGAAACAATGGGCATGCCTACAACGGGTCTATGTTTATCTTTAATATCAGGTTTAGCAATTCTAGCAGCTTCACCACAGAAATAAATAACATGCTCATCAATATTATCGACCAAGAGATCTTTAACCATAGCAATACTAGGTTCAACTTTAATTTGTTCAGGGGGTGTAGGCGTTCTAATATTACTCTTACGAACCACAATTGAAGATTTAGCATGATCCTTTATTCTAACAGGGAAAGGTGGTTTCTCAATATAAGAAGTAGGAACAATAGGATCAACATTATAAGTAGTTGTTTCTTCTTCAACTTTAATAGGTTCTACTACTTTTACGTCAATGGGAGGATGATATTTAAACCACTTCTCCTTAGGGAGATCAACATGAGTAGTAAATGATTCACCAAAGGAAGCTACTATCTCAGAGTTAAGTCCATATTTAGTGCTAAATTCATGAAAAACATCGGTATGCATGAAAGATTTAACACAGTCAAACTTAAGGTTTATATCTGACTCATTACCTTCGTCGAGTTCCCAATCTTCAGAGTTGCGTTTAATTCTTTCCAATAAATCCTATTTGAAATCAATAGTCTTCTTCATAAAAGAACCAGTGCAAGAAGTATCGAGCATGGATTGATCATTACGAGAAAGCCGAGCATAAAAGTTTTGAATAATAATTTCCCTTGAGAGCTCATGATTGGCGCATGAATATAACATTGACTTAAGCCTCCCCCAAGCTTGAGCGATACTTTCTCCTTCACGAGGCCAAAAATTATAAATATAATTCCGATCATGATGAACCAGATGCATAGGATAAAACTTCTGATGAAATTCCAATTTCAATCGGATGTAGTTCCATGATCCAATGTCATCACATAGCCTATACCATGTCAATGCCTTTCCCTTCAAAGATAAAGGGAAGACCTTCTTCTTGACATCATCCTCGGACAAACCTGCAAGCTTAAATAATCCACAAACTTCATCCACATAGATTAGGTGCATATCAGGATGTAATGTTCCATCTCCTGCATAAGGATTAGCTAGCAGTTTCTCTATCATACCCAAAGGAATTTCATAATAAATATTTTCAGTAGGTGCAGTAGGTTCAGGAGCAACTCTGTGCTCTTCCGGTCGAGGTGAAGATACCCCGAACAAGCCCCTCAAAGGATTATTTTCCATAGTGACAATTGACAGTAAATTTCAACACACTATATAAATGTTTCCTTACCAAATCCCACTTACCAAAGGCGCTTCACTCCCCGGCAACGGTGCCAGAAAAGAGTCTTGATGACCCACAAGTATAGGGGATCTATCATAGTCCTTTCGATATGTAAGAGTGTCGAACCCAACGAGGAGCAGAAGGAAATGACAAGCGGTTTTCAGCAAGGTATTCTCTGCAAGCACTGAAATTATCGGTAACAGATAGTTGTGTGATAAGATAAATTGTAACGGGTAACAAGTAACAAAAGTAAATAAGGTGCAGAAAGGTGGCCCAATACTTTTTGTAGCAAAGGACAAGCCTGGACAAACTCTTATATAAAGCAAAGCGCTCCCGAGGACACATGGGAATTACTGTCAAGCTAGTTTTCATCATGCTCATATGATTCGCGTTCGTTACTTTGATAATTTGATACGTGGGTGGACCGGTGCTTGGGTGCTGTCCTTACTTGGACAAGACTCCCACTTATCATCCCCTCTCCCAAGCATCCGCAACTACGAAAGAAGAATTAAGATAAATCTAACCATAGCATGAAACATATGGATCCAAATCAGCCCCTTACAAAGCAACGCATAAACTAGGGTTTAAGCTTCTGTCACTCTAGCAACCCATCATCTACTTATTACTTCCCAATGCCTTCCCCTAGGCCCAAATCATGGTGAAGTGTCATGTAGTCGATGTTCACATAACACCACTAGAGGAAAGACAACATACATCTCATCAAAATATCGAACGAATACCAAATTCACATGATTACTTATAACAAGACTTCTCCCATGTCCTCAAGAACAAACATAACTACTCACAAAGCATATTCATGTTCATAATCAGAGGGTATTGAATAGCATTAAGGATCTGAACATATGATCTTCCATCGAATAAACCAACTAGCATCAACTACAAGGAGTAATCAACACTACTAGCAACCCACAGGTACCAATCTGAGGTTTTGAGACAAAGATCGGATACAAGAGATGAACTAGGGTTTGAGAGGAGATGGTGCTGGTGAAGATGTTGATGGAGATTGACCCCCTCTCGATGAGAGGATCATTGGTGATGACGATGGCTTCGATTTCCCCCTCCCGGAGGGAAGTTTCTCCGGCAGAACAGCTCCGCCGGAGCCCTGATTAGTTCTGCCCAGGTTCCGCCTCGAGACGGCGGCGCTTCATCCCGAAAGCTTCCTTCTGATTTTTCCCAGGTCAAAACACACCATATAGCAGAAGATGGGCATCGGAGGCCTGCCAGGGGGCCCACAAGGCAGGGGGCGCGCCCCCACCCTTGTTGTTTCCTGGTGGGGGCCCTCTGGAACTTTCTTCGCCCAATATTTTTTATATATTCCAAAATAATTCTCCGTGAAGTTTCAGCACTTTTGGAGTTGTGCAGAATAGGTCTATCAGATTTGCTCCTTTTCCAGCCCAGAATTCCAACTGCCGAAATTCTCCCTCTTCATGTAAACCTTGTAAAATAAGAGAGAAAAGGCATAAGTATTGTGCAATAATGTGTAATAACAGCCCATAATGCAATAAATATCAATATAAAAGCATGATGCAAAATGGACGTATCAGTCGCCCGGCTTCGGACGGTGCCAGAAGTGGCAGTGCCGTGCTCTCGTCGCCGTGAGCCAGTTGCCAGGGTGGCGTGGTGACGAGGTGGATGCGCTAGGGGAGTGGCAACCCCATCCAGCGCATCGTCTTGCCTAGCTTGTTCCGGCGTTGGCGCGTGCCCTGTAGCCGCACCCACAGCGGGGGTGGCCAGAGCATCGCGGTTCACCCCAGAGCGAGCTCCATCGCTGCGGCTGCACCCTTCAGCATGGCGGAGAGGCGGAGATGGAATAATCTCCCCACCCGTACTTTGTGGGGCACGGCCGCTGTGATGCTGTTGATGTTGTCCTCCTTCGGTGCCTCCTGCTCCCGTTTCGTCCACAGGGGGAGTGGTGACGACGCCGTCTACGCCGGCCACGTCCCTCGCAGCGTCCATGTTCTCGTGTGCCCCCGTAGCCCCTACAGCATCGGCAGCTGCATGCGAAGGGGCCTTCGAGGTGGACGGGTGAGCCGTGGCGCCAGGCTTTTTCTTGGGCGCCATGGATGACGAAGCCGTTGATGAGGAAATTGATGATGAAGATGACGCGCTGCTTGCACTCTCGGGTTCCCGCAAGCGCTTACCCCCACCTGGCGCGCCAAAGATGTCGTGGGAAAACACGGCCACCTATGTGGCCATCGGCCCCTTGTGGTTCGGCAGGGGGGAAGAGCACATTGCACAAAGAGTGGAGGGCGTAGAGCAGCACGACAGCGATCACACGGGCAGTTTTTACCCAGGTTCGGGCCGCCGTGAGGCGTAAAACCCTACTCCTGCTTTGGTGGATTGATGCATGGATGGTGTGGAGATGCAGCGCTCTTTCCCGGCAAGGTTGCCTCAGGACGAGAGCAGCTACGCGCGTATGAGTGTACAGAGGTCCGAAATCCGAACCCTTTCTATGGTAGCCATGGTCCTCCTTTTATAGGTCAAGGGGTTAGCACAATGGCAAATTAGTCATTATGCACTGATTAGATAGCAAACAGTGCTGTCATACCTAACTCTGTAGACAGGACAGAGCGCATTAAATGCACCACTTAGTGTCGCATCGTGGCGTAGCCCGGCAAGCCTTGCCGTGACATGCAGCCACCTCCTCGCCTGTCTGCGTGACACATCCCTGAACGGGTGTCATCTAGAGGTGATTTACTTCGGAAATGGCTGCCACGTGATAAGTAACAGCCACTTAATCATTTGGGGGCTTGACACCGCACTGATAGGTGACTTGCGTTGCTGTGAGGTGGAGCGGTGGAGCCCTGGCAGGGTTATCCGCCCTCGGCGTCCCCGGCAAGCCTACTAGGGGAGTCTTGAGACTTGTCTCTGGAGTAACCTCGACCCCACCAGGCTCGCCTACCTGGCAAGGGAGGTTTTTCCTTAGTGATATCTTGCTCCATTGGTTGGCCTTAGTCTTCTTGATCCGCCCTTTGATTTCTCAAAGAGCTCATCTCTTCTGCTTGGTTTGGTCTTGGATGCTGCAACCTTGTTCTTAAGCCTGTGTACAGTCTAGGCAACACACCTGGGGGTTGTTGCACCGACACTATGGCGCGCCCCCTTACTTTTCTGGCGCTTGGGAGAAGGCAGGAGGGGGTGGCACCCCCCTTCTCTTTTTCTCATGTGGGATAAAAGGCAAGAGGGGCCAGCCCTCTCCCTTTCCTTCCCTAGGGCCGGCGCCATGAGGTGGAGGCACACCAGCCCCATGTGGGCTGGTGTGCACTTCCTCGTTGGCCTGTTTGGCCCAATAAACTCCCGGGGCCTCCCGGAACCCCTTCCAGTGATCCGATGATTACCCGGTATATTCAGAAACCTTTCCGGTGACCAAATAGCATCCTCCTATCTATCAATCTTTACCTCCGAACAATTCCAGAGCTCCTCGTCATGTCCATGATCTTATCCGGGACTCCGAACAACATTCGGTCACCAACTCACATAACTCATATAGTACTATATCGTCAAGGAACGTTAAGCGTGCGGACCCTACGGGTTTGAGAATGATGTAGGCATGACCGAGACACCTCTCTGGTCAATAACCAATTCCGGGACCTGGATGCCCATATTGGTTCCTACAAATTCTACAAAGATCTTTATCGGTCGAACCTTTATGACAACATACGTACTTCCCTTTGCCTGTCGGTATGTTACTTGATGGAAATAAGCCCTAGAGGCAATAATAAAGTTGTTATTATTATATTTCCTTATTCATGAGAAAGGTTTATTATTCATGCTAGAATTGTATTGACCAGAAAATTAAATACATGTGTGGATACATAAACAAATACCGTGTCCCTAGTGACCCTCTACTAGACTAGCTCATTGATCAAAAGATGCTCAAGGTTTCCTAACCATAGACATGAGTTGTCATTTGATAATGGGATCACATCATTAGGAGAATGATGTGATGGACAAGACCCAACTGTTAGCATAGCATATGATCGTTCAGTTTATTGCTACTGATTTCTTAATGTCAAATACATGTTTCTTCGACCATGAGATCATGCAACTTTCGGACTCTGGAGGAATGCCTTGTGTGCCATCAAACCTCACAACATAACTGGGTGATCATAAAGGTGCTCTACAGGTATCTCCAAAGATGTCTGTTGAGTTGGCATGGATCAAGACTGGGATTTGTCACTCTGTATGACGGAGAGGTATCTCTGGGCCCTCTCAGTAATACAACATCACAAGAAGCTTGCAAGCAAAGTGACTAAGGAGTTAGTTACAGTAGTGATTGGGTGGAAAGTAGAACTTGATGAGGTAGTTGTACCTTCTCTCGAGTTGGAAAGTAGTACATCAGAGAAAACCGTTCCCATGATGCCTACACCAACCAGAGAGGAAGCAAATGATCATGATCATGAAACTTCAGATCAAGTTACTACAAGACCTCGTAGGTTGACCAGAACACGCTCCGCACCAGAGTGGTACGGTAATCCTATCCTGGAAGTCATGTTGTTGGACAACGGCGAACCTATGAACTATGAAGAAGCTATGACAAGCCCAGATTCCGACAAATGGCTTGAGGCCATGAAATCTGAGATAGGATCCATGTATGAGAACAAAGTGTGGACTTTGGTGGATTTGCCCAATGATCGGCAAGCCATTGAGAATAAATGGATCTTCAAGAGGAAGACGGACGCTGATGGTAATATCACTGTCTACAAAGCTCGACTTGTCGCAAAAGGTTTTTGACAAGTTCAAGGGGTTGACTACGATGAGACTTTCTCACTCGTAGCGATGCTTCAGTCTGTACGGATCATGTTAGCAATTGCCGCATTTTATGATTATGAAATCTGGCAAATGGACGTCAAAACTGCATTCCTTAACGGGTTTCTTAAGGAATAGTTGTATATGATGCAACCGGAAGGATTTGTCGATCCTAAAGGTGCTAACAAAGTGTGCAAGCTCCAGCGATCCATCTATGGACTGGTGCAAGCATCTCGGAGTTGGAATAAATGCTTTGATGAGGTGATCAAACATTTGGTTTTATACAGACTTATGGTGAAGCCTGTATTTACAAGATAGTGAGTGGGAGCTCTGTAGCATTTCTAATATTATATGTGGATGACATATTGCCGATTGGAAATGATATAGAATTTCTGAATAGCATAAAATGATATTTGAATAAGAATTTTTCAATGAAAGACCTCAGTGAAGCTGCTTCCATATTGGGCATCAAGATCTATAGGGATAGAACGAGATGCTTAATAGGACATTCACAAAGCACATACCTTGACAAAGTTCTGAAGAAGTTCAAGATGGACCAGTCAAAGAAAGGGTTCTTGCCTGTGTTGCATGGTGTGAATTTGAGTAAGACTCAAAGCCCGATCACGGCAGAAGATAGAGAGAGAATGAAAGTCATTCTCTATGCCTCAGCCATAGGTTCTATAATGTATGCCACGCTGTATACCAGACTTGATGTGTGCCTTGCCATAAGTTTGGCAAGGAGGTACCAAAGTAATCTAGGAGTGGATCACTGGACAACGGTCAAGAATATTCTGAAGTACCTGAAAAGGACCAAGGATATGTTTCTTGTTTATGGAGGTGATGAAGAGCTCGTTGTAAAGGGTTACGTTGATGCTAGCTTCAACACAGATCCGAATGACTCTAAGTCGCAAACCGGATATGTGTTTATATTAAATGGTGGAGCTGTCAGTTGGTGCAGTTCTAAGCAGAGCGTCGTGGTGGGATCTACGTGTGAAGTGGAGTACATAGCTGCTTCGGAAGCAGCGCATGAAGGAGTCTAGATGAAGGAGTTCATATCCGATCTAGGGGTAATACCCAGTGCATCGGGTCCAATGACAATCTTTTGTGACAACACTGGAGCAATTGCCTTAGCGAAGGAATCCAGATTTCACAAGAGAACCAAACACATCAAGCGACGCTTCAACTCCATTCGCGAATATGTCGAGGATGGAGACATAGAAATTTGTAAAGTGCATACGGATCTGAATGTAGCAGACCAGTTGACTAAGCCTCTTCCACGAGCAAAACATGATCAGCACCAAGACTCCATGGGTGTTAGATTCATTACAATGTAATCTAGATTATTGACTCTAGTGCAAGTGGGAGACTGACGGAAATATTCCCTAGAGGCAATAATAAAGTTGTTATTATTATATTTCCTTATTCATGATAAAGGTTTATTATTCATGCTAGAATTATGTTGACTGGAAATTAAATACATGTGTGGATACATAAACAAATACCATGTCCCTAGAGACTCTCTACTAGACTAGCTCGTTGATCAAAAGATGGTTAAGGTTTCCTAACCATAGACATGAGTTGTCATTTGATAACGGGATCACATCATTAGGAGAATGCTGTGATGGACAGGACCCAACCGTTTGCATAGCATATGATCGTTCAGTTTATTGCTACTGCTTTCTTAATGTTAAATACATGTTTTTTCGACCATGAGATCATGCAACTCCCGGACTTTGGAGGAATGCCTTGTGTGCCATCAAATGTCAAAACGTAACTGGGTGATCATAAAGGTGCTCTACAGGTATCTCCAAAGGTGTCTGTTGAGTTGGCATGGATCGAGACTGGGATTTGTCACTCCGTATGATGGAGAGGTATCTCTGGGCCCTCTCGATAATGCAACATCACAAGAAGCTTGCAAGCAAACTAACTAAGGAGTTAGTTACAGAATGATGTATTACGGAACGAGTAAAGAGACTTGCCGGTAACGAGATTGAACTAGGTATGGAGATACCAATGATCGAATCTCGGGCAAGTAACATACCGACAGACAAAGGGAACTACATTTGTTGTCATAAAGGTTTGACCGGTGGAATATGTAGGAACCAATATGGGCATCCAGGTCCCGCTATTGGTTATTGACCGGAGAAGCATCTCGGTGATGTCTACATCATTCTCGAACCTGTAGGGTCCGCAAGCTTAACGTTCGTTGATGATATAATATTATATGAGTTATGTATGTTGGTGACCATATGTTATTCAGAGTCCCGGATGAGATCACAGACATGACGAGGAGCTCCGGAATGGTCCGGAGGTAAAGATTCATATATAGGATGATATGGTTGGGCCAAGGGGTAAGGCCCACGGGGCTTTAGGTCGGTGCAAAAGGAAGTTTTGCGGAGGTCAGGGACCAGATGCCAGGGACCCTGGCGTCTGGGCCTGGGCCAGACGTCGAGGCCCATGGCGTCTGGGCCAGACACCAAGAACCGTGGCGTCTCATCCTGGAGTCCGAAAAGGACTCTTGCCTTGCGGGCAAAACCGACTTTGAGGACGCTCTTTCTTCAAGAAACGACCCCAGGGCTCAACATATAAATAGATGGGCAGGGCTAGCACCCAGAACACATCAAGATTCACCAAGCCGTGTGCCGGCAACCCCACCCCTCTAGTTTATCCTCCGTCATAGTTTCCGTTGTGCTTGGCGAAGCCCTACGGAGATTGTTCTTCACCACCACCGTTACCACGCCGTCGTGATGCCAGAACTCATCTACTAATTCCACTACTACAGGATGCTACTAATGCGACACTATGATCAGAGACCTTTTGATGAAGTTGTGTGTGATGCATTAATCGCAAATGGTGATGTAAAAAAACCGTCAAAAAAGATGCAAAACATTTGCGATGAATGATACATCAAACACGGTTCATATTTTAGTTGCGTGTGTGATGCTGGGCATACGGTTGATCCATATGAACTGTTTGCGATGAGACAGAACAACAGAAACGGGTAGCCAGATCAAGGTGTGTGCGATATACGGCATACAGTTCGCTCCGATGAACCATTTGCGATGATCAAGGTGAACACAAAGGATTCGGCATAACAAGATGTGTGTGATACCCGTCAAATAGGTTGGTAATCAGAATTGTGTGTGATCATTATAGAGAGCCCATACGGTCTTTTTTTGTGAATTGTGTGCTCGTCAGGGCACACAGTTCAACAAACCAACCTATGGGCGATAATGTAGAAGATCTCTGTCGAATACGTATTACTAACCGTCTGTGATGAGATTGACAGGATAAACAGAGATAACAAATTAATATGAGCAAACGGAAACAGAGATGTATACAGTCTGCTTAATTTAGTCCTTCTTCTTCTTCTTCTTGTTGTTGTTGTTGGATGGCCCCGCGACATCGTCTTGGCGGGGACGCTTCTTGCCGCTGACCGTTGGCTTTTCATCGCCGTCGTCATCGTCGTTGCTGTCATCATCATCCTCCTCCTCGTTCGACCATTCCTCCTCATTATCATCGTCGTCCTCTTCTTCGTCCTCCGACGGCTCCTCGTCCGTCTGGTTGTCATCTGACGACTCCGGAGGCGGCGTCCCTTCCATGATCCAGATATAATCGAGGTCTGGGCTCGACGCCGGACTCAAGGAAGACGAGGGTGATGATTCTGATGTTGACCTATCATTGGGCGCCAGACTGCTGGCCGAACTTTCGTCCTCGCTATCGCTCGACATGGCTGCTTTCGTATAAAAACCGTGAGAAAGCGAGATTGCAAAGTGTGTGCCAGTGTGTAGCGCGGCCTGCCGGGGACGATGAAGATGGTGGACACTTACGCGAGGTATGTAGAGAAGAGGAAATGCCAATTGAAGCGGCGGTTGACGTATTATCTAACCGCTGATATAATCAACCGCAATTATTTGTACCCAGTCGCTCAAAATTTCCCGGGGTTGCGTAGGACTCCTATTGACTGGTTTCTTTTTTCAGGACAAAAACAAGGAACGAGTTTTGGGATTATGCACCAGTACCGGTATGAACGGAGTAGGATAGTTGGCAAGCAATACGTTGAGCTCTTCTTATTGATAAAGCCAGTAATAATCAAACTACAAAGGAAAAGAAAAAAAGACAAAGGAAAATATCTGCACGAATCTTCGCGTAACATCAATGGCATAGGACCTAGATGTGCATTACTTAGAGCACATCTAGATGTGCTTTAGCAATACTGTCAAACAAAACCCCTAATCATCATTGGAAACAGCGCACAGAACATGGCTAATGCGACAACCACAACTACACATGCTAGTTCCTTCTTGTCTCTTGCTTTCATCTGTTGCCTGTGATTGATTCTTTCTTGCTTCATCGTACTGATTGTACATTCCAGATCAGCCAGTTTCTTCTTCAGCTTTACATTATCTTCTGCGAGCTTGGTGATAACACTCCGAGCCCTACCATGCCATTCTTCATCCAGCCAGTTAACAAAGGCACGAGCCTCATATCCCTGCCATTGTTAAATAGTATCCAGGATGAGCGGTGGCATTAACTCAAGTAAAATGATGAACTTAGCACTAACCTCGAACGGGCAACTGAGAAACCGCCTGCCAATGTCGAATCCCTCTGTGCATACACATCAAGCGGGAGTGTGCCCATGCACACAAATCAGCTTTTGGTACTTCTCGGTGGCGCAAAACTCGGAGTTGAACTCGTGTTGCGGGAGTCTGGAGTCATGCTCCGGATCCGACGGCAGATCGCTTTCCTGGGAGGGGTCATTCAGGATGGATTCAGTAAGGAGCTACTTTGGACATGCTAAAAAAGATCGGGATAGATTGGAACCTGACAGGACGATTCGGATCCGTAGTACACCTGCCTTCTGATGACCTTAGGCAAGTGCTCGGCGGCGATACGAGCAGGAGTAGCCACACGGAAACCATCAGCACCACTCATCCGCATTCCCCCAATGTCAGCGCCATGCGAGGGAATTTGGAGGCTATCTAGGGATTTGGGGGAAATGGGGAAACTGTGGGGATAAACTAACGGTCGGGAACTACTTATGGCAGTATATGTTGTATACGGCACACTGTTTATACATGTCGTTTGTGTTAGGTATTACAACGTCACACACGATTTCCGCACCAAACCGTGTGAGAAGACAACGTAGGTGAGACACGGTTGCCGTTACATAACCGTATGTGATGTACTACCCTGTACATATAATTGAGTTACAGTGATACCGTGTAAACAGCCGCTCTGCGGATATCCGTCAAAAAATAAAACAGCCACTCTGCATATAGAGATGGCGGCGATGGCCTAGGCAGCGGCTACCGGAGAAGAGGTCAATCCTCGGTTGGTGGGCGGTGGCGGCGTCATACGAGGTCAATCCTTGGTCTGCAGCGGGAGATAGGAGGAGCTCAACCATCGAGGTCGGCGGCGGCGTGATTCGAGCACATCCATCGCGGTCGATGGCGGGATAGTGGAGGTCGAACTTTAGGCGGCAGCCGCACTAAGCTTTGCTCCTCGACCCTGCTGTCTCGGCGTGCCGCTGCATCACGCTTCTCTGTCTGCTGGGTGGAGGTCGCCGCGTGGCTAATTAATTAAGGTATTCTTTTCATGAGTGGCTTAATTAAGGTATTCAATTCCTATGGGTAGTGTTGTACTACTACTCTGCGTGTAAATTGACTGGCCATTAATTTTTGTCATTGCATGTCTGGATAACAATATGGTGCGCCCTTAGTAATTATGAAAATAAAACCTTGTGATTTATGCACGCATCTTTGGGCAGCAGTTAATCCATGTATTAATGTTGTTGTTTTGTTTTTAATTACCATTCGTGTGGTGCAGATGGAACGATCTCGATGGATGAAGAATCGGAGAACCGCAGATTTTATCAGTGGCATGATAGAATTCATGAATTTGGCTGAAAGTACAAAGAGGAGAATTGGTGATGCGGATTACATCCTGTGTCCATGTACTGATTATGCCAATACAGAGTCACGTGAAGTTGCAGATGTCCAGTGGCACTTAGTCTCTCGGGGATTCATGGATGGATATACACATTGGACCAGACACGGTGAAGAGGAGGTCATGGATGAGATACCCAGGGCTGCGAGATGCCAAACCCCGATCAGTGTCACATGGATGTTGAATCTAACATCGGGGCAGAGGCGTCAAGCTACCAATGGAACACCGGAAAGCCGAAACGCCCACTGGAAAAACAAGACGTCGACGCAGATGACGACGATCTTGATATGCTAGATTTTGCTACTATGATTGCAGATTTCGAGGGCCCAAAAAAGGATATGATTGGGTACAAGGATCTACCAACCATTGATGCGGACTCCAAGAAAGAATTGTATCCAGGTTGCAAAAACAAATATACCAAGTTGAGTGCCACCCTGGCGCTTCTCAGATTTAAAGCAGCAAACGGTCTATCAAACAAGGGCTTCACAGAGATGTTATGTCTTTTCAAAGAAATTCTTCTGGAAGATAATGTGCTCCCCAGAAGCATGAATGAAGCGAAGAAAATTGTTTGCCCATTGGAACTTGAAGTACAGAAGATACACGCTTGTGTGAATGATTTTATATTGTACCGTGGTGAGTACAAAGATTTGCGTGCATGTCCCACATGCAAGCATGCACGATACAAGCGCAGAAGAGCAAAGGACAAGTACAAATTGGATGACAAGATCAAGACAGGAATCCCATTCAAGGTTGTTTGGTACTTGCCTTTAATTCCAAGGTTGAGGCGTTTGTTTACAAACCCTAGAGAGGCAAAGAGGTTGCGGTGGCATCATGATGAGCGAATTGCGGATATGTATATGAGGCACGCAAAAGATGGGGCTCAGTGGGAATTAATCAACAACAAGTTTCAAGACTTTGCCAAGGATCCTAGAAGTATAATGCTCGGGGAGTGTACTGACGGGATGAATCCTTTTGGCGATATGAGCACCAATCACAGCACATGGCTGGTGCTTCTGTGCATTTATAACCTAGCTCCTTGGTTGTGTATGAAGAAAAAATACATTATGATGTCAATAATTATCCAAGGCCCGAGCAACCTGGAAATGACATTGACATTTACTTTCAGCTACTGGTAGAAGAACTGCTGATAGTGTGGATAGATGCGCCTGCTGTAAAATGTTATGATCCTTACAGAAAGGAGATTTTTGATCTACATGCAATGCTGGTGCACACCATTCAAGATATGCCGGCATTAGGCAACACATCGGGGCAGAAAACAAAGGGAGATGTAGGGTGTGTCACATGCATGGATAGGACAGCTAGCAGATTTCTTCCCAACTCTCGCAAAACCGTGTATTTGCGTCATCGTAGGTTCTTACGGAGAAATCACCCATATCGAAAGATGAAAGCTGAATTTGATGGTACGGCAGAGGTAGGTGTGGGCCCAAGACCCTATGATGGGGAGGTGGTCCACAACATGGCTAAACAAATTAATGTTGTGCTTGGCAAGAAACACGCTTTGACGGTGAAACAAACACCCAAGGGTCAAGTGTTTAAGAAGAAATCGGTGTTCTGGAAATTATCTTACTGGGAGATTCTACGTGTACGTCACTGCATCGATGTCATGCACGTAGAGAAGACCGTATATGAAAGCACCCTTGGTACTCTGCTCAAGATTAAAGGTAAAAGAAAGGATGGTGACGGTTCATGGCTTGATATGCTTGCTGATCAATCAAAACGCAAGAGTGAAGCAGAAGATGATGACAAATTCATCAAAGCTCGCCAGAGTTACAATTTTAGTACAAAAGAAGCAACACAGTTCTTCACCTATTTGTTGTCAGTTAAGACTCCCTCTTTCTACTCCGCAAACATCAGAAGTCTCGTGGATGTGAGCTCAGGTAAAATGAAGTTGGGACACATGAAGTCACATGATTGCCACGTAATGTTGACACAAATCCTCCCGGTGGCCATCAGGAATCTGATGGACAAAGATATAAGAAACACACTCATTGAGCTCTGTGATTTCTTCAACCAACTATGGAAGAAAGTTGTAGATCCTGAAGAGTTGGATCATATGCAAGATGATATTGCAAGAATATTGTCCAACCTAGAGATATTTTTCCCACCGTCATTCTTTGATGTCATGGTCCATCTCACTGTGCACCTTGTCGACGAGATAAAGTATTGTGGTCCTGTGTTTCTTCGCAACATGTATCCCTTCGAGCGATTCATGGGAATACTGAAGCGCTTTTGTCGGAACCGAAACCATCCAGAGGCAAGCATCCTACAAGGTTATACCGTGGAGGAGGTGGTTGAGTTTTGCACCAAATACATGAAACAAAGACCTATAGGTTTGCCCCTCTCTCACCACGAGGGAAGGTTGAAAGGTAAGCCGGTCCTTGCTGGCACGCAAATGGCTGCACCCGGAGAATTGGCAGAGAAAGCCCATTTGACGGTACTGCTTAACAGCCCAGTTCTCAGTGCATATGCCGAAGAACACTTGGCAGAGATACGCCAAAGCTTCTTACCAATGGTGCTTTCATCAGATGTGGAGATGAAGGAGCACACTAAGAACTACGCCGAATGGCCAAAGAATCGTTTGGCACAAGGATCCATCGATGACATTGCTACGTGGTTGGCACAAAAGCCATCACCTATGGTGTTGACGTACCAAGCATATGACATAAATGGATACATGTTCTACACTGAGGAACGTGATGAGAATACCTCATATCAGAACAACTCTGTTCGAATAGAATGCATGACTGTAGATGAAGCTGATAAAAGGGTATACTATGGAACCATCAAAGAGATTTGGGAGCTTGACTATGTGAAAGTTAAGGTGGCATTATTCAGGTGCGCATGGATCCCTCTTGGTCATGTAAAGGTTGATGATTACAGGAAGACCAGTGTTAACAGGACAACGATGGCATATCACGCGAACCCATTCATTCTTGCCAGCGATGCTACCCAGATTTTCTTTGCGGAAGACCCCTTGCATAAGAACTGCCATGTAGTGATGCATGGGAAGAGGAGGGTACTGGGTGTCGAGGATGTTGCCAATGAGGACGAGTACGATGAATTTGCTGAGTTGCCAGCCAAGGGATCACGCACCCGTGTAACAGAGAAGCGTAAAATCATCAGAAAACCCAAGTTCATTTGGGGTCAACGTAATGATCCCAGTTCCCCCATGTACATGGGAATTAAGTCGTAAGACTAGTCTTTATGCCTATCCTGCAACTTAATTCGTTCAATTTTGAACTGTCTCGTGTACTGAATTTGTGAGTTATGCCCGGTTTTCTGTTGATGTAAGAACCGTTAATATGTTGACCTTGATATGTTGTCAGCTCAGGCAATGAATATGAACTGTTTATTATTATTATTATTATTATTATTATTATATCATAGAGGTACCACACTCAATTGATCTCACTACAGTATGTGTGAACAAAAATATGCAATCTGGTTTGCGAATAGCACACGGTTCGTTCATGAAAGCCGTGTGCCGACCAAACCCCGTGTGCTATCTGAGTCGTGCTTTCTGATTGGCCAGAACCCAAACCCCACGGATCATACGTCTGCACTGTTGGATGCTCCCAGATTGAACGGCGATCCTCATCCCTTTCGACAGCACATGCAGTTCCGGTTGTAATTTTATTTTTATGCACAAAATGCATGTTAAACTCAAAAAATGTCTTAAATATAGCTAACGATACCTGAAATGCGCCAGAAAATCAAACCCGTGGTATAATGGTGATTGCGTACCATGGAAATTTTTATGAGGCCAAACGATGAAGTCAACGGCCACTAGAGTTTGAATTGACACGTCTCCTTTTGGAAACCATGATCCTTCATGTGAGATGCTCCGGTTTGGAAGGAGAGATCATCAAAACTTGTGCCAAACTTTACCCATTTTTTTCCACGGGGTTGTGAGAGCACGCCACGGGCACACATCAATTTTGATGATGTCCGGACTCCATCTGAATTTCCTGTAATTAAAGTACCAACTAGGCCTATGCCAGTGGCCGCACCTCGCGGCCGAAATGTTTGAAACTTCTCCCCGCTTCTCGGACAAACGGATGAAAACTCACAAAGCGACGCACAAATGATTTGTACACCTTCTTTGCTAAGGGTGGCCATAGTGGGGGTATCATAGCCGGTATCATGCACTCAGGAATAGCAAATATGATGATGTGGCAAGGAATTAAAGAAGGGAGAGTGGGTTAGAGTAACATAGGTAGATACCATAACATAATAAATGCTATACTACTTTGTGTCATGCATGGCCATAAATACGGTCATCTATGATACTACTCTATGATACTATGCACTATGAAGGTACGTACGTAGTATCATACACTAGTATCATATGCATGATACTAGTATATGATACTCCCCACTATAAGGCTGGCCATAGTGGTGGTATCATAGCCGGTATCATGCACTCGGAAAGAGCAAGTATGCTGATGTGGCAAAGAATTAAAGAAGATAGAGAGGGTTAGAGTAACATATAGGTAGATACCGTATCATGTTAAATGTGATGCTAATTTGTGTCATGCATGGCAACAAATATGATCATCTATGATACTACTCTATTATACTATGCACTACAATTAAAGGTAGTATCACACACTAGTATCATATATATGCATGATACTAGTATATGATACTCTCCACTATGAGTAGCCTAAGTATAGCCTAACTAAAACACCCACATGTATTTGTAGTAGGGTTTTTGACTTTATATGCATTAAAATGCAAGGTAAGTGCAAAGAATGACTTAAACATAGCAGACAGACCTGAAATGGGCCGGAAAATCAAACCAAGGGTATATCCGCAATTGTTTACCATGATTTTTTTCGAGGCGGAATGATGTAGTAACTGATGATTTGGAGTCCGAAGTGCCGCGTCTCCTTTTGGAAACTATGATCCTTCTTGTGAGATGCTCTGGTATGGAAGGTGCGAGCACCAAAACTTGTGCCCAACTTTACCAATTTTTTTCCATGCGATCGTGAGAGCACGCCACAGTGACACAATGATTTTTGTTATTTTACGAACTCTATATGCATTTCCTGAAATTAAAATACCAACAAGGCCTACGCCTCTGGCCCACCCTACGGCCGAACTGTTTGAAGTTTTTTCCCGTTTCTCAGACAATGAATGAAAACTCGCAAAGCGACACACAAATGATCTTGCTAACACCCACGTGTAGTTACGACTATATATATATATATTTGTGTGTGTGTGTGTGTGTGCAAAAAATGACTCAAATATAGCAAACGAGATCTCTTTATTTTTGCATATTCAAAGTTTGAGATTGCTAGCCAGACCTGCCGCCTGGTAAAATATACCAGAAAATCGAACCATAGGGTACAATCGTGATTTCTTACCGTGGAAAAAAAATTGGAGGCGAAACGGTGAACTCATGTTTTCATTCAAACAAAAATATGCTGTTAGTTAATGTAAATGTTTTCAAATAGCACACGATTCACTCACGAAAGCTGTGTGTCCACTAAACCGTGGCCAATGCCCCCCCTGCCACGCGCGCGATCTGAGTCGTGCGTTCTGATTGGCCAGAACCCTGCACCGTTGGATTCTCCTTGATCGAACGACGATCCTCATCCCTTTCGACAGCGCATACAATTTCGGTTGTGATTTTATTTATATCCATAAATTGCACGTCAAATTCAAAAAATGTCTTAAATATAGCAAACGATACATGAAATGCGTTAGAAAATCAAACCCGTGGTATAATGGTGATTGCATACCGTGGAATTTTTTATGAGGCCAAATGATGAAGTCACTGACCACTGGAGTTTGAATTGACACGTCTCCTTTTGGAAACCATGGTCCTTCATGTGAGATGCTCCAGTTTGGAAGGAGCGATCATCAAAACTTGTGCCAAACTTGACCAAAAATTTTCCCCGGGGTCGTGAGAGCACGCCACAGGCACACACCGATTTTGATGATGTCTGGACTCCATCTGAATTCCCAGTAATTAAAATACCAACTAGGCCTACGCCGGTGGCCACACCTCACGGCCGAAATGTTTGAAACTTCTTCCCATTTCTCGGACAATGGATGAAATCTCGTAAAGCGACACACAAATGATTTGTACACCTTCTTTGCTAATTAACACCCAGATGTAGTTGTAGAACGGTTTTGAATTTAATTATATGCACTAAATGCAAGGTAAGTGCAAAAAAATGATTTAAATATAGCAACGAGACCTGAAATGGGCCAAAAAATCAAACCTTGGGTATATACGTGATTGTTTACCGTGAAAAAAACTCGATGCGGAACGATGTAGTCACTAACGATTGGAGTCCGAAGTGCTCGTCTCCTTTTGGAAACTATGATCCTTCTTGTGAGATGCTCCGATTTGGATGGTGTGAGCCTCAAAACTTGTGCCATCTTTAGCAAAAAAATTCCATGTGATCCTGAGAGCATGCCACGGTGACACACCGATTTTCATTATTTTCGGACTCTATATCCATTTCCTGTAATTAGAATACCAACAAGGCTTACGCCTCTGGCCGCACCCTGCGGCCGAACTGTTTGATTTTTTTCCCGTTTCTCGAATAATGAATGAAAACTCCCAAAGCGGCACACAAATGATCTTGCTAGCTAGAACCCACGTGTAGTTGCGACTATAGCAAACGACTCAAATATAGCTAACGATACCTCAAATGCACGAGAAAATCAAACCATAGGGTACAATGGTGATTTCTTACCATAGAAAACAATTTGGAGGCAAAATGATGAACTCTTGTTTTCATTCAAATGAAAATATGCTGTTAGTTCATGTAAATGTTTTCAAATAGCACATGGTTCACTCACAAAAGCCGAGTGCCTACCAAACCATGGCCGATGCCCCCCCCTTGCTGTGCGCGCGATCTGAGTCGTGCATTCTGATTGGCCAGAACCCAAACCCCACGGATCATACGTCTGCACCGTTGGATGCTTCCAGATCGAACGACAATCCTCATCCCTTTCAACAGCAAATGCAGTCCGGCTAGGATTTGATTTATATGCCAAAATGCATGGTAAATGCCAAAAAATGTCTTAAGTATAGCACACAAGACCTAAAATGCGCCAGCAAATCAAACCCGTGGTATAATGGTGATTGCTTAACGTGGGAAAAATTTAGAGGCGAAACGATGAACTCACGTCTTCATTTCAAAATTAGTACGTCTTCATTTCAAATGAAATTATCCTCTTTGTGCACACGAGCGCTTAGAGGCAACCGTTTGCATAGGCCTTTCCGCGCGGCGACCGGGGATATTTTTCACCCTTTTCACCTAGGCCGCAAACACCCCCCCACCACCCGCCCGCGTTTCACTCAACTAGTCCACCCAATCTCCATCGCCAGCTCCCCGTCCCCCAGATCCATAGCATAACCCTCTCCGGCGCTGGTGTGCTCACCCCGGCCGTGTGCCCGCTCTTCTGTGTCAAGCCTACCTCCACTGCCGTTCCCAACACGCGGCTGCCCGCGCCTCGCCGTCTTCGTTTGCTTGCCAGCCACCCTCGAGCATATCGATCCTGTAACCCTCGCCTCTCCTGTGGTCCGGCCGGGTTTGCATTAAGAAACCTGTTAGTTACTGCTCTCCATCGCGGTGAGGCATATTTCCTCGCAATCCCTCTTCCTATTTCGTTCCGTATGTTCCCAAATTGGCTATAAAATAACGGAGAGCGTATATATGTTCATTATCTACCTTCCTAACTAGTACATATAAGATGTATTTGTTCCAATAAGTTACTGCCGATTTACAGATCGCGGGCGCCTGAGTCACACAAACTAAACAAATAAGCCATACATTTTCTAAATTATTGCATGACATGTTTAGACAGCTTGATACCAAGTTGTTAGTTTTATGCTTATCCTCCTTTCCTGAGTTTCGCATGTGTTCTCTGTAGATGCCGAGTAGCAGCGACAACGCTCATGCTTCAGGCGATGTATCTTCATCTGATTCCGACAACCCTAGGTATTCAGCAAATGGTGAGGGATCAAGTAATGTTGAACGGGATAGAGCTGCAGCAATTACCCTTCCGGTCAGGACACGGAGGAACGCTCCAAGGAAGCCCACACACCAGCCTAAAGGTGTATATGAAGTAACCGAGATCGATTTAAGTTTTGGGCTCCAACTAAACCAGATAAAGCACGCACGAGGTTCAGGAGTGTGTGTGGATTTGTTGGCAGGGCAAGGCTCAACATTAATCTGCCGGGGTTTCGGAAGGCTGACACAGAAACACGACAAAGGATAGTCTGGGAGATCATGGATCACTTCAACGTTCCAGAGCAGTGGAGAATGCAGGTGGAGCACGCTGCACTGAAGAAGGCTAGGGATGCTTGGAGAAACTGGAAGCACGTGTTGTACAAGAAGTACTTGAGTGAAGGCAAGGACCCAATCCCCGCATACCCCCAAATTACAAAGGCAGACTGGGCAGAATTCAAAAGGGTCAGGGCAACTAAAGAGTTTGCTAAGAAGAGTGCCAAGCAATCGGAACTTCAAAAGAAGAACACACACCCCCACCGTATGGGTGTGGCAGGATACTACGGCATGAAACCGATATGGGACCAGGAGGACAAAGAAGCAGTAGCGGCGGGTGGGAAACTGGCCTTTAGTGAAATCAGGGGCGAACGCGCCAGAGACTACTTGCGGGCACGTGCAAGGAGGCGTGATGACAGAACTTATTACTTTGAAAACTCACGTGACGAAGAACTGTATCAAGTGATGTTAAAGGCTTCCAAGATCCCTGGAAGGTTCTACAGGAACTCAGGGCCATGTGACATTTTGTCCGATGCTCTGCAAACAAGAGAGCCCCTGGCTGTGCAAGGGGTATAGGTGTTAATGTCCCACACAAGAGGGCTTTCACACTCAGCAAAGAAGAGAGGCTCAGCATGAAAAAAGCAAGGAGTGAAATGTAGCAGAATGAATTGTATGAAAGGTTGAGGAAGGACATGTATCCGGCTGTTCGAAAGGATATTGAGGAGTCAATGATGATGTAGAAGACTCTAACACTGACAGATAGCCAACAGATGGGAGGGGAGGCGGGCATGGAGGATGCTGCTTATTGCGCGACAACACCGCACAAGAGTAGCTGTGCATCAGCTGACCCCAGCGACACTGAGACTGCAGCTGCTCATGATGATGCTATATCTGATCTATCTAGAATGAAAGACAGACTGAAGGGCGTGCTTACACATTATGAAGGTACATTAAAATGTGCAACAGCCTGGGTTTGCCCACCCTTCTTGGACAATGTGCCAATGAAGCCGGGCTGTGTGAAGTGCTACGTGACTGAAGTAAAGCCTGGATTCAATGAATTTACCCTGAAGAATGTCCTAGGAGACTTTGACGAGCAAAGGACCTTGGGAGAAACACTGTTACATCACATCCAGTGGCCACGAAAGGAAATAGAGTTCATCGATGTGATCCCTGAAGCCCCGCCAAGAGCAACCAATGTTGCCCCTCAACCGGTGATGCTCTCCTTGCCACAGCAGCTCTCGCGTACTTCCCCCAAAGAACCTAATACTCGTAATCCGACGGCTGATGCATTAACCTGTGATCAGCTGGCCCGGCTTTGTGCCGGACAGGCCATGTCATCCTCCACCCCAGAGCAGCCAGTGGCAAGGCCTACAACTGCTGAAGACGCACCACCGGTTCAGATGCCGACCGCTGAAGCAGCGGGGGGAGACCCAGCTGCAGCACATGCTCAGCAGACCAACCTGGTGGAACGGACTGCTAAGCAGTCTGATGATTTGAAACCGCCTGCTAAGCAGTCTGTAGGTCCAGAACCAACTGCTCATCAGTCCGTCGGTCCGCAGCCGCGTGATTAGCATACCAATCCGTTAGCACTTCCTGCTCAGCAAACCAACGCATTGGCACGGCCTCCTCAGCACACCGACAAGTTGGCACCACCTGCGCAGAGACCCGACATAGCTTCAATGCATGGTCAGCAGTATGATTCCTCTGCTCCTACAGCCTAGCAGTCCATCACAGCAGCAACGCCAACTCAGCGGTCTGGCATAGATAAACCGTCTGCTAAGCAGTCCGTCGAAGCTTCACCATCTGCTCGGAAGTCTACCTTGCAGCCAACCAGATGTTCTGCCAGAAATGCTTCAAGTACCAAGAAGGAAGCGGCCAAAAAGGTTGCACCCGCGAGGAAGCACGGCGGGAGAGCGAAGAGGAAAGAGAACGATTGCCTCTTACTTAAATCACTCATCGCCCACAACCAAATTAACAGGAGGTTGTTCAAATCAGGGAGTAATATTATTTCTGACGGCATGGATGATGAAGAAATAGATTTGTAGCTTGCTAAAAATAAAGCAGACATACTTGAAGCACGCAATTACGTCCATGGCCAGCCATTTCTTGTTGGCGAATACTTTGATGAGTGTAGCTCCAGTTGCCGCGAGTTACATGAATATTGCATGGATCAAATGTCAGCACGTCATCATGGTCTGCTAGTCCACTACAACAGAGATCATTTCCTACATGATGCTGGTTCCATCAATGTGAATTTCGAGGACTTACATCTCTTCTTCAACTTCAACGAGCTCGATGCCACTCTTGGTAGATGCCTGATTTTGTAAGTACTTAACAAACTCTGATCAACTTCTCCATACATGGATGTAAATGATAAACAGCTAACTGCATTTTATTCCTCTGAGGGGATTGAACGCGCAGAGAAGAAAAAGGGAGAGTGTGTATTTCATAGATCCTGCATTAGCAAATGGCACAACATTAGATGGTAAGGACCTACGGGACTGGGCCATTAACACGGTCGTCCGTTTCATCGAAAACACGTCCAATGCAGAATCATTTCTCTGGCCATTTCATGAATGGTAAGTCAAGTAAATAACCACACATACACTGATTGTCTTTCAGATTTCGACATATTTCGTAAGTTCATGGCTTTCTTAATATGTAGCGATCACTGGATATTGGTATTCATTGTTCCAAACAAGAACACAGTTTACTACATGGATTCTCTCAGAGAGTCAACAAACACTTAGGATCTGACACATCTTCTGCAATTCATGGATAGGTATTGAATTCTATGATGTTGAAATTAATTTGCATTTATATCTTATTCAATAATTGATGTTGTCAAAATTCATCTTCATTTGCAGTGTGCTCGCATTGTGGAAAACGAAATCAGGGAACCTGATCAAGAGGGAACTACCTCTGCAGCATGAGATCGTTTCTCCGGTAACACACCGAAATCCGTTATTTTCAGAAAATTTATCTAATAGTCTAGAAATACCTTTTCTTACGCTAGTCAAATGTTGAAGCTTCTAAATAAACCTCTTTCTTTTTATGTCCAAAGAAAAAAAATACATCTAACACCGGTTAGGTTGTTCCTAACAGGACAAATACATGACTAATTATGTACAAAAAAATTCAGTGTCCTCAGCAACAAGCAGGGACCAACCTTTATGGATACTATTTTTGCAGACACATGATCTCCATCTGCAAATCTGCTGATAGTTGTGAAGATCCTCGCGAATTAGTACCAGTAAGCCTATCTTAATTAATATCTTCTACTCCACTCATATGGCACATTCTGATCTTAAAAATACTGCAGCTCATCTTAGAACCGAGGACCCCTGAACCGCTCCCCGCTGGTGAATTGCTGATGATTCGGAGATTTATCAGCGACTTCTTCCTGAATCACTACATCAATCCCACTGGTTATAATGAAGATTTGAGCATGCGTTCTCCTGAAACATTGAGTAAGAGTTAGCCACTAAACATATACGCATGGATCCATTGTTTTCCATCTGATGAGGTCTTCGTATTTCGTACACTATGATTAATTATGTAATGCATATATGTGTCGACAAATCATTGGAATTTAGCTACCATATGTTCAATTGCAATTGTTGCGAAATCTGATGAATGTTCTTCCTGTGGACACTATTTGTTCAATTGAATATTGTGGCGAATTTGCTTTTTTGCATGCCGATTCAAAATGGGATATTTTTGTTTTAACCTGGAAATTGCTCCGCACACGGTTCAACTAAATGAGTGTGTGCGATCCACATCGGAAAGCATACGTCAATCGTAGCGGAACTGTCGGTGATACACAGCAGATCGCAAATGATTTGCAGCGCTACTACGTGTGCATAGGGTCTCCGGAACCGTTTGTGATATCACGTTATTGCACACGAGAGCTCGGAGTAAACCGTGCCTAATGTAAAATACAATCCCAGTCGTAAATTTTTCAGGAAACGTGTGGGATCCCAAACGAAAAGCACACGTCACTCTTGCCGCACCCGTCGGTGATACACAACAAATCACAAACGGTCTGCATCACTTGTATGTGTGCAAAGGGTCTCCTGAACCGTTTGTGATAGAACATTATCGCACACGGTAATTATTGGGAAACGTGTATGATGGGGTCTTGCATGGCAGATGGGTTCCGCAAAAAACTCGTGTGCGATGGGGCACATATCGCACACAGTTCATATGATGGCCCGTGTGCCTTACATACTGTTTCCCAAACGGTTCATTACGACACACCATTTGGTTTCACTACATCATTAGAAACGTTTAATCACCGATCCCACATGTGCGAAAGAATTTAGTGTGTGCTGCATCGCACACGATTACATTTTGCAAGGCCTCTGGATCATGGCTCCATATCCCCGACAGTTTCTGGGTCGTGTGGGAAGGACCCCCCTATCGCCCATACTCACTTGGCGACGGTTCCAAATGCCGTCGCGGAAAGGGGTTAAAAACCGTGTGTATAGCACCTCGCTGTACCAGTGTTCGCCCCTCTTGCTAGATCAAGAAGGCGAGGACGTCATCGAACTGAACGTGTGTTGAACGCGAAGGTGCCGTACGTTCGGTACATGATCGGGACGAATGGTGAAGGTGTATGACTACATCAACCACGTTGATAAACCCTTCCGCTTAGCGATCTTCAAGGGTATGAAGATATTCTCCCCCTCTCGTAGCTATGCATCTCCATGGATAGATCTTGCGTGTGCATAGAAAATTTTTGTTTTCCATGAACCGTTCCCCAACAGTGGTATCAGAGCCAGGTTTATGCGTAGATGATATGCACGAGTAGAACACAAAGGAGTTGTGGGCGTTGATGTTCATACTGCTTACCACCAACGTCTTATTTTGATTCGGCGGTATTGTGGGATGAAGCGGCCCGGACCAACCTTACATGTCCACGTACATGAGACCGTTTCCACCGACTGATGCAACTTGTTTTGCATAAGGTGGCTGGCGAGTGTCTCTTTCTCTCACTTTAGTTAAATCTAATTTGACTACGGCCTGTCCTTGCAGAAGGTTAAAACAGCAAACTTGATAATCACCGTTGTGGTTTTGCGTAGGTAAGAACGGTTCTTGCTAATTACCCATAGCAGCCACGTAAAACTTGCAACAACAAAGTAGAAGACGTCTGACTTGTTTTTGGAGGGTCTGTTGTGATGTGATATGGTCAAGACGTGATGTGATATATGTTGTTGTATGAGATGATCATGTTTTGTAATATCGACAACTGACAGGAGCCTTAGGGTTGTCTTTTAATTATTGTATGGCCTGCGTGTCAATCATTAGGCCCCATGTAATTGCTTTACTTTATCGCTATGCGTTAGCAATAGTTGTAGAAGCAATAGTTGGCGAGACGACCCCGACGCAACAATGGAGATGGAGATCAAAAGCACAAGATGATGATGCCCATATCATGTCACATATTTTGATTGCACAAACATCCTTTATGCATCTTATTTTGCTTATAATGACGGTAGCATTATAAGATGATCCCTTCACTTAATTTCAAGATAAAAGTATTTTCCCCGAGTATACACCATTGCTAAAGTTCACCGTTTCGAAGCACCTCATGATGATCAGGTGTTATAGACTCTATGTTCACATACAACGGGTGTAAGCCAGTTTTGCACAAGCAGAATACTTGGGTTAAACTTAACGAGCCTAGCATGTACAGACATGGTCTCAGAACACTGGAGACCGAAAGGTCGAATGTGAGTCATATAGTAGATATGATCAACATAGAGATGTTCACCATTGAAGACTACCCCATCTCACGTGATAATCGGACGTGGGTTAGTTGATTTGGATCATGTATCACTTAGACAACTTGAGGGATGTTGATTTAAGTGGGAGTTCATTAGTAATTTGATTAATTAAACTTAATTTATCATGAACTTAGTCCTGATAGTCTTTGGAAATCCATGTTGTAGATAAATAGCCCGTGCTACTGTTCCGTTGAATTTTAATGCGTTCCTAGAGAAAGCTAAGTTGAAAGATGATGGTAGAAATTACACGGACTGGGTCCGTAACTTGAGGATTATCCTAGTTGCTGCACAGAAGAAGTATATCCTTGATGCACCTCTAGGTGACAGACTTGCTGTAGGAGCTGTTGCAGATGTTGTGAACGTCTGGCAAGCTCGATCTAATGACTACTCGATAGTTCAGTGTACCATGCTTTACGGCTTGGAACCGGGACTTCAAATGCGTTTTGAACGCCACAGAGCATATGAGATGTTCCAAGAGCCGAAATTGATATTTCAAGCTAATTCCCGGGTTGAGAGATATGAAGTCTCCAACAAGTACTTTAGCTGTAAGATGGAGAAGAACAGTTCTGTCAGTGAACACATACTCAGAATGTCTGGGTACCACAACCACTTGACTCAGCTGGGAATTGAGCTCCCAGATGAGTGTGTTATTGATAGAGTTCTTCAATCACTGCAACCAAGCTACAAAGGCTTCGTGATGAACTATAATATGCAAGGAATGATGAAAACAATTTCCGAGCTCTTCGTGATGCTGAAATCGGCGGAGGTAGAAATCAAGAAAGAGCATCAAGTGTTGATGGTTAACAAGACCACCAGTTTCAAGAAAAAGGGCAAGGGAAAGAAAGGGAACTTCAAGAAGAGCGGCAAGCAAGTTGCCGCTCCCGTGAAGAAACCCAAAGCTGGATCCAAGCCTGAGACCGAGTGCTTCTCTGCAAGGGTAATGGTCACTGGAAGCGGAACTGTCCCAAATATTTGGTGATAAGAAGGATGCCAAAGTGAACAAAGGTATATTTGATATAGATGTTATTGATGTGTTCCTTGCTAGTGCTCGTAGCAGCGCCTGGGTATTTGATACTGGTTCGGTTGCTCATATTTGTAACTCAAAACAGGAGCTGCGGAATAAACGAAGACTGGCTAAGGACAAGGTGACGATGCGCGTCGGGAATGGTTCCAAGGTTGATGCGATCACCGTCAGCACGCTACCTCTACATCTACCTTCGGGATTAGTTTTAGACCTCAATAATTGTTATTTGGTGCCAGCGTTGAGCATGAACATTATATCTGGATCTTGTTTATTGTGAGATGGTTATTCATTTAAGTCAGAGAATAATGGTTGTTCTATTTATATGAGTAACATCTTTTATGGCCATGCACCCTTAGTTAATGGTCTATTATTGTTGAATCTCGATCGTAGTGATACACATATTCATAATATTGATGCCAAAAGATGCAAAATTGATAATGATAGTGCAACATACTTATGGCACTGCCGTTTAGGTCATATTGGTGTAAAACACATGAAGAAACTCCATGCGGATGGACTTTTGGAATCACTTGATTATGAATCATTTGATACTTGCGAACCATGCCTCATGGGTAAGATGAGTAAAACTCCATTCTCCGGAACAATGGAGCGAGCTAATGACTTATTGGAAATAATACATACCGATGTATGCGGTCCAATGAGTGTTGAGGCACGGGGCGGGTATCGTTATTTTCTAACCTTCACAGATGATTTGAGTAGGTATGGGTATATCTACTTGATGAAACACAAGTTTAAAACATTTGAAAAGTTCAAAGAATTTCAGAATGAAGTGGAGAATCATCGTAACAAGAAAATAAAGTTTCTACGATCTGATCGCGGAGGCGAATATTTGAGTTATGAGTTTGGCCTTCATTTAAAACAATGTGAAATAGTTTCCCAACTCACGCCACCTAGAACAACACAGCGTAATGGTGTGTTCGAATGTCATAACCGTACTTTATTAGATATGGTGCGTTCTATGATGTCTCTTACCGATTTGCCACTATCGTTTTGGGGTTATGCATTAGAGACAGTCGCATTCACGTGAAATAGGGCACCATCTAAATCCTTTGGGACGACACCGTATGAACTATGGTTTGGCAAGAAAACTGAGCTGTCGTTTCTTAAAGTTTGGGGATGCGACGCTTATGTCAAAAGGCTCCAGCCTGATAAGCTCAAACCCAAATCGGAAAAGTGTGTCTTCATAGGATACCCTAAAGAAACAATTGGGTATACCTTCTACCACAGATCCGAAGGCAAGATCTTGGTGCTAAGAACAGGTCATTTCTAGAGAAGCAGTTTCTCTCGAAAGAAGTGAGTGGGAGGAAAGTAGAACTTGATGAGGTAGTTGTACCTTCTCTCGAGTTGGAAAGTAGTACATCAGAGAAAACAGTTCCAATGATGCCTACACCAACCAGAGAGGAAGCAAATGATCATGATCATGAAACTTCAGATCAAGTTACTACTGGACCTCGTAGGTCGACCAGAACACGCTCCGCACTAGAGTGGTATGGTAATCTTGTCCTGAAAGTCATGTTGTTGGACAACGGCGAACCTACGAACTATGAAGAAGCTATGACAAGCCCAGATTTCGACAAATGGCTTGAGGCCATGAAATATGAGATAGGATCCATGTATGAGAACAAAGTGTGGACTTTGGTGGATTTGCCCAATGATCAGCAAGCCATTGAGAATAAATGGATCTTCAAGAGGAAGACGGACGCTGATGGTAATATCACTGTCTACAAAGCTCGACTTGTCGCAAAAGGTTTTCGACAAGTTAAAGGGGTTGACTATGATGAGACTTTCTCACTCGTAGCGATGCTTAAGTCTTTCCGAATCATGTTAGCAATTGCCGCATTTTATGATTATGAAATCTGGCAAATGGATGTCAAAACTTCATTCCTTAACGGGTTTCTTAAGGATGAGTTGTATATGATGCAACCGGAAGGTTTTCTCGATCCTAAAGGTGCTAAAGTAATCCAGGAGTGGATCACTGGACAGCGGTCAAGAATATTCTGAAGTACCTGAAAAGGACCAAGGATATATTTCTCGTTTATGGAGGTGATGAAGAGCTCGTCGTAAAGGGTTACGTCGATGCTAGCTTTGACACAAATCTGGATGACTCTAAGTCGCAAACCGGATACGTGTTTATATTAAATGGTGGAGCTGTCAATTGGTGCAGTTCTAAGCAGAGCGTCGTGGCGGGATCTACGTGTGAATTGGAGTACATAGCTGCTTTGGAAGCAGCGCATGAAGGAGTCTGGATGAAGGAGTTCATATCCGATCTAGGGGTAATACCCAGTGCATCGGGTCCAATGACAATATTTTGTGACAACACTGGAGCAATTGCCTTAGCGAAGGAATCCAAATTTTACAAAAGAACCAAACACATCAAGTGACGCTTCAACTCCATTCGCGAATATGTCGAGGATGGAGACAATGAAATTTATAAAGTGCATACAGATCTGAATGTAGCAGACCCGTTGACTAAGCCTCTTCCACGAGGAAAACATGATCAGCACCAAGACTCCATGGGTGTTAGATTCATTACAATGTAATCTAGATTATTGACTCTAGTGCAAGTGGGAGACTGATGGAAATATGCCCTAGAGGCAATAATAAAGTTGTTATTATTATATTTCCTTATTCATGATAAAGGTTTATTATTCATGCTAGAATTGTATTGACCGGAAAATTTAGTACATGTGTGGATACATAAACAAATACCGTGTCCCTAGTGACCCTCTACTAGACTAGCTCGTTGATCAAAAGATGGTTAAGGTTTCCTAACCATAGACATGAGTTGTCATTTGATAACGGGATCACATCATTAGGAGAATGCTGTGATGGACAAGACCCAACCGTTAGCATAGCATATGATCGTTCAGTTTATTGCTACTGCTTTCTTAATGTCAAATACATGTTTCTTCGACCATGAGATCATGCAACTCCTGGACTCCGGAGGAATGCCTTGTGTGCCATCTAACGTCACAACGTAGCTGGGCGATCATAAAGGTGCTCTACATGTATCTCCAAAGGTGTCTGTTGAGTTGGCATGGATCGAGACTGGGATTTGTCACTCCGTATGACAGAGAGGTATCTCTGGGCCCTCTCGGTAATACAGCATCACAAGAAGCTTGCAAGCAAAGTGACTAAGGAGTTAGTTACAGAATGATGTATTACAGAACGAGTAAAGATACAGGCCGGTAATGAGATTGAACTAGGTATGGAGATACCGACGATCTAATCTCGGGCAAGTAACATACCGACAGACAAAGGGAACTATGTATGTTGTCATAAAGGTTCGACCGATAAAGATCTTCGTGGAATATGTAGGAACCAATATGGGCATCCAGGTCCCACTATTGGTTATTGACCAGAGAAGCATCTCGGTCATGTCTACATCATTCTCGAACCCGCAGGGTCCGCACGCTTAATGTTCGTTAACGATATAGTATTATATGAGTTATGTATGTTGGTGACCGAATGTTATTTGGAGTCACGGATGAGATCACAGACATGACGAGGAGCTGCGAAATGGTCCGGAGGTAAAGATTGATATATAGGATGATATGGCTGGGCCAAGGGGTATGGCCCACGGGGCTTTAGGTCGGTGCAAAAGGAAGTTTTGCGGAGGTCAGGGACCAGACGCCAGGGACCATGGCGTCTGGGCCAGACACCGAGAACCGCGGTGTCTAGTCCTGGAGTCCGAAAAGGACTCTTGACTTGCGGGCAAAACCAACTTTGAGGACGCTCTTTCTCCAAGAAATGAGCCCAGGGCTCAACATATAAATAGAGGGGCAGGGCTAGCACCCGGAACACATCAAGATTCACCAAGCCGTGTGCCGGCAACCCCGCCCCCTCTAGTTTATCCTCCGTCATAGTTTCCGTTGTGCTTGGCGAAACCCTGCGGAGATTGTTCTTCACTACTACCGTCACCACGCCGTCGTGCAGCCGGAACTCATCTACTACTTCGCCCCTCTTACTGGATCAAGAAGGCGAGGACGTCATCGAACTGAACGTGTGCTGAACGCGGAGGTGCCGTACGTTCGGTACTTGATCGGGACAGATGGTGAAGGTGTATGAATACATCAACCGCGTTGATAAACGCTTCCACTTAGCGATCTTCAAGGGTATGAAGATGCTCTCCCCCTCTCGTAGCTATGCATCTCCATGGATAGATCTTGCGTGTGCGTAGAAATCTTTTGCTTTCCATGCAACGTTCCCCAACATTACTTGCCCGAGATTCGATCGTCGGTATCTTCATATTTCATATCTAGTTCAATCTTGTTACCGGCAAGTCTCTTTACTCGTTCTGTAATACATCATCTCATAACTAACCCCTTAATCACTTTGCTTGCAAGCTTCTTGTGACGTTGTATTACCGAGAGGGCCCAGAGATACCTCTCCATCACACGGAGTGACAAATCCTAATCTCGATCCATGCCAACTCAATAGACACCTCCGGAGATACCTGTAGAGCATCTTTATGTTCACCCAGTTATGTTTTGACGTTTGATAGCACACAAGGTATTCCTCCGGTATCCGGGAGTTGCATGATCTCATGGTCGAAGTAGGCGTCGTATCACGTGAATCTGGCATTCATCGTGCATCCATGTATCCGCTCCTTTTCAATCATCTGATTTAAATCGTGTGTGTCTCCTCGTCTCAATGTATTTTTACAATAAACCGCCCGCCTCCAGATTTCTTATTTGCAAAAGTGCCCCCTGGACAATGAAAAACATCACGACCTCAATCTGTTCCAAATCCCTTCTGCCCACGCTGCTCTCCCGACGGCCCCGCCAATCTGGCTCGTCCTGTCCAGGCGCTGGCGAAAACCTCTACACTCGTACAGCTCGTCGGACGTCTCCGCCGCCAAGTCAACCGCCCTCCCCAACCTCCGGAGTCGTCCACCTCGTCGTTGGCCCAGCCGCCGACGCCATCGACGGTCGTAACCTCTGGACTCCGCACTCGTCCAGCATGTCGGTGGTCCCCGCCGCCGAGGTGACTGCCTGCCCCAACCTCTGATGTTGTCCACCTCGTCGCCGGCCCAGCCGCCGAGGCCACCGACGGCCGTAACATCTGCACCTGTACTTACACGCTGCAGACTAGCGTGGGCAGAGTACAGAGTGTACTGCGACTTGTTGCAGACTCCCTTGGAGAGCAATGACAACCAAGTCTCTGCATGCCTGTACTACTTGCACACTAAGCTTCTGAATGCTTGTACTACTTGTTCTTGTTCGATGTATGCATGTAGTACTTGCAAATGAGCTTCTGAATGTGGATTGTGATCTTGTAGACTGCAACTGTTGTTGGGTGTACAACTTCAGAGTTGTGATCTTGTATAGCTTCAGAGTTGTGAATGGAAATTAAAGAAACACACATCTATTTCTTATTACCTGTTACTATTGGCATTTGAGGTGTCCCTTACATACTGCATGATGCAATATAACTCAAATGATGGTAGTCTGATGTATCTTCAAAATTTCTAGACATGATGCAGGCTAACAGTAGCTAGCAGCCCAAATGAATCCATGGATAAAATAGCCTGTTGCTGCTCCTTGGAAACCTAGTGCCTCTGTCTGCACTCAAATTTTCTTGACCAATACATAAACAAGAACAAGCTTCCAAAGCACCAGACACAACTGGAACTCAAAGCATGTTCTGACCACTACATAGATTGAATTAAACACGCATCCAATGTGATAGAAATAAGACAAAAGCTGGAGAATAAAAATAACTTCTCATCCATTACACAGATTGAAAAATTCAGTAAAACTAACAAAATGGAATTAATAAGCCATGTGTCTTTTACGGAGTTGCGGCTATCATGATTGACCATTTGGAAGCACATCTTGCACATTCATGGTTTCTTTTCCTTGACCTTTTTTGCTTGGACAATTGTGACTATCATGAAAACCTATTTGGTTGCATGTCTTGCACAAGCGTGCAACCTTGGCCTTGGCTTCTTTGTTCCTCTCCTTTTGTTTTTCCCCATTCATTTCCTTTCCTCTTTTTATTCTTTTACATCTCCCAACCAAATGAGCATCATTTGGCGGGTGTATGTCAATTTGAGTAGGAATGTTGCAACCAATAAATGCTTCGTATTCCTCTTGCCTAGTGTGCTTGACTGCATTAGGAACCATTTGGTTCAGAGGCTCCTCAATGCTCAGAACACTTGACACCAAAAAGTCCATGCCTTCATCTGATTGCTTGGCTCTTTGAATTGGATCTTCCAACTTGTTTCGCACTGTTGAAATCTTCTTCCTCGCAGCTGCATCCAAGGAGTCGGCGGGCTTTTCTTCTAGAAGGTTCCCTTGTTCATCGTAAACACTCTCACTACAAAAAAATGATGTCAACCATATGATTTGGAAAAAAATAATAGTAGTAATTATTATAACGTTCATACCGTTTACACCGTTTCTGCCATCTTTCCATGATATAGAAGGTTGGAAGCTCCTGTTGATTTTTAGTTTGCATCACTTGGATAATATGGCGGCATGGGATTCCATGTGACTCAAATAACTTACATGAACAGTTAGCTATCAAGGTTTTCGTGTCACATCGGACCTCCCTTACCCTACTAGCACCTGTTTTGAAGGTCACTATCTTAATTCCCTCATTTTGTGCAATTCCTTGAGCAATAACTTACATGAACAGTTAGCTATCATGATTTTCGTGTCACACCGTGGGCAACAGTGGTCTCTTGCAGCAATAACTTGTTCCTGAAATTTCACAAACACCTCATATGTGAATACTTCACTACCTTGTCTCTCCATTGCCCACGGTGTCACTAAGTGGGGGGGTCCTATGGATGCTTGACTTGTCTGCAATCAACTCCTCTCGACGTTGACATTCTAAAGCTATCTCAAATCTAAGCCAGAACTCAACAAAAGTGAGCCCGCGATGAGTGAATCGGTTAAAAAATGAATTTGCACTTTCAGACCTTGAAGTAGTTCGCAGAATGCCTGCCAGTGATATGTCCATGAAATAGGCTGGTATCCACGACTCTCTAAGGCTAAACCTTTTAGTCAACCACTCATTATCCTCCAACCCAAAGTCTGAAATTATGGAATTCCACTCTAACTCAAACTCGGTCACGGTTTCTGAACCCCATACACATGCGTTCATCCTCTTCCAAAATTCAGATTCTTCTCTAATCACGGGTGCAATCTTCTCGGGAAGTTTTTCCATTATATGCCACATGCACAATCTATGTACTGAGGATGGAAAAACTTTATCAATTCCATTCTTGATGCTAGTAGCTTCATCGGTTATGATGAGTCTCGGCGCTACACCTCCCATTGCTCTCAGGAAGGTATCAAACAACCAAATATATGACTCTTTCTTCTCATTTAGTAAGAATGCAACACCAAAGAACACACTTTGTAAGTGATGATTAACTCCTGTAAATGGTGCGAAGATCATGTCATACTGATTAGTAGTATATGTAGAATCAAAGGATACCACACTACCGAAATGTTTGTAGTTCTTCCTACTTGTGGCATCTGCCCAGAACACATACACCAACTTTCCTTCATCACTCACAACGCAATCATAGAAAAATGTTGAATTAACTTCCTGCTTTCTACCAAGCTGGGCCACAAACATTTGTGCGTCTGCATCCCTGATTTTTAATCTAAGGCCACGGTAGTAGTTTTGCAAGTCTCTCTTTGTGCATCCAGCCTCCGCAAACCCACCCTCGCTGACGTGGAGGAGCCTGTATGTCTGGAAGGTACCTATGCTAGCTTTGCTGCATGTGTACAATGTGTTCTTTGCTCTCTCGCTAACTCGACAATTTGATCTGATCAAATGACGCTTATCAGGTGACACAAGACCATGGCTATGGTGCTCGACCCATGATTCTATCTTGTAGGTATCATTAGCACACAACTTCACAAAGATATGTGCATCACAACCACACCTTGTGTCCGTGTTCTTACGCCTTTTCTTTGATGGATAGCCAATCATGTTACCCTTCTCTGACTTGAATCCTTCTTTGTTACACATGTATCGTTTAGTACGAACTACTTCATTTTCCAACTTCTTTTGCTGTCCGATACGAACTCCAAAACCAGAGTGATGTGCATAAGATTTGTAGAACTCCTCCACAGCCTTCAGTCCTTCAAATGTCATCCCCACTTTAGGCTTCAAATTATCTTCACACTAAGGTATAAAAGACGAGCACTGGAACATAAATAATGAATAAATAAGCACCTTCATTAACAAAAAACTGAACTGAATACAACCATAGTCAGTGAAAGCAATTGACTTACAAAGAGAGGCGCACTTGCTTTCTTTATGGGTGTACTAAATCCTTTCTTGCTCATCTGCATTTGCCAGCTATTTGTTGATCCCATTGCTGCACCCACATGTACATGATAAGCCTTGTACATTAACCAGAGAAATGACACAATATTGGCATAGGTAGTACATCCCAATCTGTATTCAGCCAACAATGCTAACGGAAAGGACTGAAGCAAAGTGATCCGATACATAATTTAGTATATAATGGTGCTCCTGGAACTTGGTATACTCCATGCAACACGGCAACAAGTCATAAAAAATAACAGAGAGACATTTTCACAAAAGACTTATTTTTCATCCATTACAACGTACACAAATCAATTAGAGTTCTTTCCGATTTGTTACCTGATGCTCCATGTGTTGTACTTAAATTCAGTTCATTGTCTGCAGTTGTAGCGGTTTTTGTGGCCATAGCAGTGCAAGTGAGATGGGCTTCCTGATGGGTACATGCTGAGGAAAATTCAGGGTCCCCACATGAATTAGGGAGGAACGAGGGCAAGCAGGTTCGAGCCATCGAAGTCGATGCAGATTCATTGTCCCTGACAACAGAAATCGCCATGGTAGTTGGTTGTGCTATATCCAGCAAGGAGGACTTGTCCACCATGCTGATCGGGAGTTGGGAGATGGATTCCTTCGTGGTCGTCGTGGTGATTACCCATGCCCGTGATTGATCAGGCAAATGCATGCCGCCGTGGCCGTCGTTGGGATACAGGTCGTGCACTTCCTCTGAGATTGGGAAACGATTGGGGAGTGGTGAACTGGGAGAGCTGCCTCGCTGGGGTTTATTTTGCAAAATTGACAGGGCAAACGCGGTTGGAGGCGGGCGTGTTTGTGCAAAAAGAGGCCGAACTAACAGCAGGCACAAGATCTTGATCAAACGATTGGCGATGAGCGGATGCATGGATGCACGATGGATGCCGGATTCACGTGATACGACGCCGTCGAAGGAATATGTATTTGACATTAAGAAAGCAGTAGCAATAAACTGAACGATCATATGCTAAGCTAACGAATGGGTCTTGTCCATCACATCATTCGCCTAACTATGTGATCCCGTCATCAAGTGACAACTCATGTCTATGGTTAGGAAACTTTAACCATCTTTTGATCAACGAGCTAGTCTAGTAGAGGCTCACTAGGGACACGGTATTTGTTTATGTATCCACACATGTATTTAAGTTTCCGGTCAATACAATTTTAGCATGAATAATAAATCTTTATCATGAATAAGAAAATATAATAATAATAACTTTATTATTGCCTCTAGGGCGTATTTCCATCACAACCAATAGCCCTACTCATGTTATTTGCTTTTAATAGTTATTATAGCAATTACTTTCAAACTCTCTTTATATTTGCACAACTAGTTTATCCGTGATCCAAGACAGTAACAATATTTGCATAAGTTCAAGCAGTTACTTCACACAACAGATGTGACACCTTGTGTGTGATAGAAGCGTCACTATAAATACAATCCTCCGCTCTTTGTTGGGACGATTACTCATTGGGATACTTCTACGAAAGTGCTACACTACCCTGTTTGGCTTGCAGGCATCAGTGACCCAGACGGGCTCCTCAAACCTGCCCTATATGGCTGGGCTGACCAGCACCCCTCATATCCCCGGGGCTGTACTGACCCACGCGCCGCCACTGCGTCACCCCTTCGGACCGTACCTCCACAACACGCGGTCCATGCCGCCGCCCAGAGGTCTTCCCCGATGTCGCCCTGACTGGCGTGCTGCAACTGCGTCGCCCCTTCGGGCCTTAGCGTCGTGACGCGCGGTCCACTCCACCGTCCCCGCACGTTGACTTCTACGTGTTATGCGCTGCGCCGGCTCCCTAGGCACGGGAGCGCCACCGTCCGCGTCGATTTTTGTCACGCTGTTGGGTTCTTCCTCGCCTACTTCGAGCACCGCCGCCGCGTTCCTAACCTAGCCGCCGACGCCTCCTCAGGTCGTCGATGTCGCTCTTCTTCTGCCGCCGCTGATGCTACCGTACCTGCTGTTCACCCCTTCGTCTTCAACCGGCACCAACTGATCGCCAGCGTCGCCGTCATCTTCCCTGACCACTTCATCTACTCCGATCACCCCGGGCGACATCGGTCACACGCCGATTTGCGCCACAACCGTCATCGAGTCCTTCTCTGCTAGCCCCCTCAATATGGCGTACAGCTTGTGCAGGTACTCGTCTACGTATGCCCGGTGCTGGCAACACCGATGCGTGCCTTTGTCCATGACGTGTCCCCGGGCCTGGCAAGCCCTAGTGCGGCGCCTCGTCAACATCGACTTCATCCGTCTACGCATGCCCGGTGCTAGCAACACCGACGCGTGCTTTCGTCCACGACGTGTCCCCAGAATTGGCAAACTCGGCGCAACGCCTCGTCAACACCATCTTCTTCCCGGCGCACCAATATCTCGACACCACTGCGCCCATGATTAACTCGGCGCCTCATTGCGCTTGCGGCTCCACGGCGACTACCTCGACACCGGCGACCCCCGACTCGACGTCGACCACGGCTACACCACCCTACGCTCCCGGCAACATTGACATCGGCACAAAGGGCTATCACCTCGCTTTAGCAACTCATCGGCTTCCTCTACAGTCAACGTGTCCGCAACGCGACAACGTCCACGACGCTCCCGCTACGACTGCAGAGGATTTCAGCCCGTCGGCTGCTATTCTCTCCAGTCTGACCGTCCGCGACGCTCTGCGGGGGATGTTAGAGATATATTTGGTATTTAGAGATTGTTCAGGATTAGATAGGAATTGTTTTCATTTTATCTCTAAGAGGCGTTTTACCCTTCAAGTATTGTACTTAATATATACTCGCTCTCGAGACAATAATAATACATCCAACGCATTACACCAATTGTTCGTCTATTCCTTCTACAATTATTACCTGCCCATATAGTTAGCTCACAAGATTGCGCGAGCTACTCAAACAAGTTTTCACAGCGCTAAAAAAAGCGAGCTGAGAGGAACAAAGAAATGCCTAACCACTGCCTCGCCTGCCGCGTAGATGACGCGTCGACATGGTAATCCTCCCGGCCACCACCAACAGGCTCGTGTCGCCCCTCTCCCTCGACGCGGGGGCAAACCATGGCGACGTACGCTACGTGACGGGTGAGCGCATTTGGATTTTTGCCGCTTTGTTCGTGTGGCTTCGCAGATTTATCACTGGAGAATTGAGTCGCTTAATTGCCACTTAATTCATGGAGTCCTTGATTAGTACTCTCTTCGCTCGAAAAAACTTATCCCATGTTTGTGTCTCAAATGGATGTATTTAACATTAACTTGGTGCTAGATACATCCATTCGAGGGACAAACTTTTTTGGACGGAGGGAGTATGCCATTAGCTCCTCTTTTATTCTTTTTATTTAATTGTTTTTTCTCATTGTCAGGCTGGTGAAAAGTCTAACTTACCGCTGTGGCTATCTACACGTACGCATCTGCGAATCAGCACTTGAACCATCAAGCGCGCGCTGCCTTTGCCGATAATACCGTATGTGCCATACCGTCGATTGGCTGGCTGGACGTCGTTCTCCGGCGATTCCGAAGCCGCCGATAGCCTGGAGCCCTGGACGCTCCGTGCCGCCGGCTGGACGTGCCGTCGATTGCCTGCACGCTGTGCTCCGCGGCGGATCGTTCTGTAATATGATTTTTTTTTTTGCTTTGTTCATTTGATCTTCAGTGGTTTCTGAGATAAGATGTGATCGGATGATATAAGAAAAGTGGCAAGATCATAGACCCGAGCAGCAGGATAATCTAACACAACAATGTGCCACAACTCTTTTTCTCTACTAAAGGAGCACTTGTACACAATCTTTCAATCTACAAAACTGAATCTCTTGGAAAGTTCCTCTGCATAAACACCACAACATCTGCCCTAGGCAGTCGTCCACAGGAACTCTTGGCGGCAGACGGCAGCTCCTACGTCGGCCACGTGACCAACTCCCTCCGCCTCCTCTCGTCCTCCCGGGACGCGCCCTACCTCCTCCTAAGTGCAGGCGAGCGAACGTCGACAGGCCGGGCGGCGCGAGCGGCGTGCAGGCGGGGCCATCTCTGATGGCTATCCTAGTAATTTCGTTCTTCCTTGGTTTTTCTGGATTGTGTATATCACCTTTTATGCTCGATTCGATCTCACGTTCATATGTTGTGTAGATGAGCTCCTCCTTGTCGTGCCATGGCACCGCCAACGCCCCTCGGCTGTGATTCCGACGACAATGGCTCCGGATATGCTTCCGATGACGAAAATCGGCCAAGCAAGTGCTCTGGGGCACGAGGTAATTTGTCAGGTTAGCACCATCCAGGAAGGTTCCATGGAATCTCTGGGGCAGTAGAACACCAACATAATAATCCCTGCGAACCAATCCGTGGTTAGATGGTTAGAGGGACTGTGTATCCTCAGCCCATCAGGGTTCAAATCCTGGTGCTCGTATTTATTTCTGGATTTATTTCAGGATTTCCGGCGATGCGCATTCAGTGGGAGGAGACGTTCTCGTCGACGACGAAGCGCCTACGATGACTTCGTAAAATCTCAAGATGATATGCCGGCTCAGTCTTTCAGAGATGCTCATAGGGATAGAATGTGCGTGTGTGCATTCATAGGGGTAAGTGTATGCGCGTGTATATGAGCGCTTGTGTCTGTACTGACGACTTGTCTCCGTCTCCACCCGGCCGCCGCACGCCATGCCTTGCTTTCGCCCGCTACCCCGGTCGTCCCGTTGCATGCATTCCCCTCCGCTGCTCCGGATCCCACCTCTCCATCGCCCACCGTGCGCCTGGTCGCCGACGACCTTCGACGCCCGCCGTGTCGTCTCGTTGCATGCCTTGGCTTAGCCCACTCACACCGTCTTCGCCACCGACCACGCGCACGGCCTGCTTATTCCGGTAAACCATCATCACCGTCGTCGTCGACCCTTAGTGTTTATGCATGCATAGGTTTGTCGTGTTTATGCATGCATTGCGAAAGCGAAATCGAGGCGGGGCCACCATATCAGAGGATAAGAAAAGGCGACCATTTCTCGAAGCTTTTTTTAGTAGTGTAGTATCGATCACGGAGCCGTCTCGCTCGTACTATTTAACTGCCGATCAGAGCACCGGCCAAGAGAATCTCTCCTGCACGCGGTCCCGTCCACCACGCTGCAGCGGTGCAACCTCGAGCTCCCCCACCGATCCCATCGTAAGGCCACAAGACCCTCCTCTACTTCTCCTCGAATTGGCTTCCCCACTTGTTTCGACGAACAGGTTGTGTGCTACACCGCCAGAGCACGTAACGTGGCGGCTGCCGGCCCTCCAGCGCCGAACAAGCGGCGGCGGTGGCGATGGCGAGCTCCGCACACGCGGGCGCGAAGGCCTCGGCTAGCACGTACGCGGCGGCTGCGCGCACGGTTTCACGCATCTGCAGGACGCGGCGGTTGCGCGCACGCGGAGGCGCTCGGCCAGCACACTGCAGCTGCGGGCACGCGGGGGCGCTCGGACAGCACGCTGCGGCAGCGCGCACGGCCCACGCGAGCTTCGTCCTCGCGCAGCGCATGATCTCCAGCCATGGGAACGACCTCCGGCCGGTTCGGAGAGAGGAGGCGCCGGGCGGGCGTCGCCGGAGAGAGGAGGCGACACAGCATGCGAGTAGGAAAAAGACAGAGACGGCGGGCCTGTTTGGTTTGCTTTCCTGAAAGGGCGTGGCTATCAGTCGATTTTTTGAGCCGTCCCATGTGAAATTAAAGGCTGGAAACCCTTCTTCAACCTCTGGCCACCCTCTTTTTCTTTCTTTGAACCGTCACGCCACCGCCGGCCTAGCCGTCTACTTCCGCCGTCCGCGGCCGGCAGCGCTCGTGCGACTGCCTCACCGCACCGTCCTTCGCTAAACTGGCCCCCACCGCCGGTCTTGCCCTCTAAGCCCGGCGACCACCCAAAAAAACTTCGGGGAAGCAACACTCCACCCGCCACCCTAAAATAGATAGTGGGGGTGCTTCTCCGGCGAACCCCCATCCGCCACCATAAGATAGATAGTGGGGGTGTTCTTCCCTGGCACCGGCAGCCTCGCCGTCTCCTTCTTCATCTCCGATGCTGTCTTCTTCTTTCTCAAATTCGACTAACCCAAATTCGAATGTCACTCAACTGACATTTAGCTATTTGGTTCCTCAAAAAGCTGCCTCAGTCAGGCAAGAATCCCACGTTGAGATTGCTGCTTGGCTAAAGAGCTGCCTGTGTGGCCTTCATCCAAACAGGCCCATGGGAATAGGGCACATGTGGGCTAGGAGTGGTCCGGGCTGACATGGTGGAGGTGCGCGTCCTCATATCCACCTCGAATATTTCAGACATTCATGGTGAAACTGAAGGGTTTGGTTGGGTCATTTTTTTCCTTACCGGGTTGTCCGACCACACGTTTAGGAAGGGAATGGAGGGTCTGGCTGTAGTGGCTCTGAGTTCATCTCCACTTTGAAACGGTTCTCTCCTAGTAATTTCGTTCTTCCTTGGTTTTTCTGGATTGTGTATTAATCATCACCTTTTATGCTCGATTCGATCTCACGTTCATATGTTCTGTAGATGAGCTCCTCCTTGTCGTGCCATGGCACCGCCAACGCCCCTCGGCTGTGATTCCAACGACAATGGCTCCGGATATGCTTCCAATGACGAAAATCGACCAAACAAGCGTGTTGTGATTGATTCTGATGGAGGATTGTACATTGGTGATGATGACGATGACGACGACGACGATGATGAATAGGAAGCCACGTAACAGCTGGTAATGTATTGATCTCTAATCATTCCTTTATTTTTTTGTAAGTTCATATGGGTACTCAGATCGCTATGATTATGAACATAATTTGCAGTTTCCTTAGTTCTTCTAGAAAAGTTCACATTGGTACTCTGAACGCTATGAATCTGAAGATAATTTGCAGTTTCCTTGGTTTTTCTAGAAAAGTTCACATTAGTGCTCTGATTGTTATGAATATGAAGATAATTTGCAGTTTCCTTTTGATTATGAAGATTAATCGATCGTAGTTTTGAACCGAAAAGCTTATATTATTCTAGCGTCGAGGAAAGTTGTGGGAGATGAACAGTTTAAAGTGGTCCCTCTTACCCCTTAGAGGGTACTCCCTTAATAAGTGCACGTTTAGCATTTGAAATTTGTCCATAAAAGAGTGTACTTCTACCTGACGTCTTACAAGAAAGCTCAGTAACTTAAACTAGTGTCATGCATATGACACAAGTCTATGGTAGTTCCTTCATAGTGCAAAGTATCACAAAAATACTATTATAGATGATTGCATTTATTAGGTTGTAGACTCATTTTGCCCTGGGTTGCGTTATGTTGCAGTACCACATAAACAAGAGTACCACATAAACACCTCTCCTCATAAACAAAATTTCCTTGGTGTATGTTATGTTACTAGAGTAGCTAAGAGCAAGTATAATAAGGTACAGTGAGCAGGCTACAAGGATTAAACTATTATATTTGTGCTTAGTTGGATGAGAGAGAAGAATAAAGAGAAGGGAAGCGGGCTGTTAATTAGCCAGCTGAACACGGACTCCAAGAAACGTTGTGATAGTGTACGTAGGGCCATTAGTTAATAAAGTAATACTCCCTCCGTCCCAAAATTCTTGTCTTAAATTTTTCTAGATACGGACGTATCTAATACTAGAACGTGACTTAATACATCCGTATCTAGACAAATTTAAGACAAGAATTTCGGGACGGAGGGAGTTCTTAGCAACTAGTTACTATTTACATGTTGGCTATTAGATTGACTATATGTGACATGACAACTTCATATAGCCCATTGTTGGCTATACTATTAACCATGCTCTAACTTCAAACTTCTCTATCCTTCCCTTGAAAAATGAGAAAACATCTTGGAAAACACTTTACATCAGTAGTCTAATACTTCTTATTCGCTCAGACGTCTTCTGCACCGTCCATCTCGTACCACATCCAATGGCTCGTTTGGTTGGCTTCTAATCTCCTGAAATTGCTCATAACCGTCATCCTCTAATTAAGATGTGTTCATTAATGATTAGAACCAGTGTCTATCTTCCCACGGCCAACAAATAGGCCGACCCTGCTCTCCACCATCCTCCTCCACGACAATCACGCCTTCCTCCACCTGCTGCTCCGCCTATCCTTGTGGTGCTCTTCCCCACCCATGGCAACGACCTCCCCTACATGAGCGGGCCACGCCCCATACGTGAACCCAAACACAAGCGTCGATCTTCTCCACGGTGCAGCCTTATTCTCCACTATGACTCCAGATGTGATCTACAAATTAACGCCGGAAGAGGATGGTGAGCGTGACATGCTGGTGGAAGGTGGCCATGGCGTGCAGCATGGAGCATCCCAGTGGTTGTTGTTCTAGTTACCGGCATGGGAGCAAACGGGTAACACAACGCTCAACTACTGCAGGTCAATAAAGTCGGCCACTCGACGGTGCCGACTGCGCTGTTCCTTGCTGCTCGCTGGTGTCGAGACACTCACAACTTTTGGAAAGAAGAAGAGGTCGTCAAAGCTAGGGAGAAGATGGCGGCTGGAGCGGAGCGTCGAGGGACGGGTTCGTCGACAAAGCATGCATGCTTCCTTACATGGGATTCCCTACTTCTTCATTTGTCACCATTGCTCCTACCTCCGGACTCGCTCGTGCATGAGGATAACTTAGGCATGTCAAGTCTTCCCCGTGGCCCTATCTGACTACCACACTCTGGCAACGTTGGTCCGATCTCATTGTTGCTGCTCCGATCTTGTCGACGCTAGTCCTCGAAGACATCCCTCTTTGGATGGTGCTCATGTTCCAGTAGGGGCCTTCATCCTGTTGTGCTTCGATGTTCATGTCTCGTTGTGTGGAAGCAATGTCCAATGTAAGATAATTTTGTTTTATTTGGAAGAAAATTATGATCTCATTTAGAAGCAATGTTGATGGAAAAAATACATCAATCAGAAAGTTCGTTGTTGAAAATATGTACATGCAACATTGAAAACAACGTTCAACTTATTTGGACGCACATGCTCAAATTTTTTTTGAAGCACATGCAATTCTCACGTGGCAGATGTATGCTGCACCATCTTCTTAATTTTGTATCCAACATATCTCTATTTCGCTTCCTTCTCACGAAATGGAAGCTTCGGTTACACAATGGTCAAGCATTATAGGTTTCATGAAACATTTATGCTTCCTACATAGTGAACAAAGTTTCAATTAGACACTAATCATGCTTCTAACAATAGCACACTATGCTTCCTATGCATCCAAAGAAATCAAGCTTCTCTTACACAGTAATCAGGTATGCTTCCACCATTACTGCATGATGCTTCCAACGTCCAGATTACATGTTGTCTACAACCCAAAATTTCAGTTTAGACATCCTAGTTTCATCCGAGAATATATACTTTGGAACAAATTTTTGGAGTATCTTTATTTTGTACACAGTTTTTTTAATAACTAGAACAATGCCCGTGCGTTGCAACAGGATATAAACCTTCTAGTACGTCGGCTTGTGATTTACCTGTCTATAATAATGCGATTGTGTAAATAAATGATCATCAAATTCTGCCCATAAATGATCTGAAGTTTTGTAAGTAAATTAAAGTGGTATTGGTTCAGAAGGTAAGTAAATTAAGTTGATTTATTATCATATAAGGAAGGTTGGACGAAGGGATGGTGGGAAGAAAGGTAAAATGGGAACCTTACGTTCTTTTTAAGTAGTAGAGATATATGTTTCCATGGCATGAGTTTCCGTAATAAAATTAAATTTTCCATGCCATGTCTGCGCTGCAAAAAAAGAACATCTCCAGAAACAATACATTTTCTTTATCTGTTTATTGGAAGCAAATCCGCAATTAGTGGGAAGCATTATTTTTTGTATTTGTTTGTTGGAAGCAATCACATCTCACCAAAAGAATTAACATAATTTCTGGAAGCAGTTAGTTACTAGAAACACAGATAAGGAATGGTGGAGAGGTCAGCGTGTGGAGGTGCTATATATACGTGAGAGGGGTTATTATAAAAGCACTTAATTACTATAGGAAGGAAATAATAGTATCAGATCGGACGAATAGCAATGATGTTTATCTGACGGCCATCCAGTGGTCTGATGGGAAGCAAGGGATCAGTGGTCCCTAGCTTCACAAACATCTTTCTCTCTTTAAATCTGATCAGTTAAAATACAAGCATGGCTGCGAGTAACATGTCTACATTTCACTTAGTCATGGTAGGCATACTTTATCCAATAAAATTTGTTATTGTCGTGTAACCACATTCTCAGCAAACACATTTTTCTTCTTTTCTGCTTTGCCTGTGTAGTTATATTGCTTGTAATCACGTTCCAAACATGGTGAATGTTTGCAAACTTATTTTCTATTCTACTAGGTAATACCATACGTGGTGTACATGATTTTAATTTTCACTTTCAAATCACACTCAAATTTGATGGACACATATACTTTCCATACTGCTACTTCCTAAATATGCTTGTTACCTATTTTGATGTCAATATCTTGATATGGAAATAAATAATAAATATGTGAGAGTCAAGGGGTGACGTATTACCCTATTACCTCCCCTAGGAGGTAACAGGTCATCACGTTTAATCAGGACCTTTGAATCAAAAGAAATGGATGGCTCTAATTGGATGGTCAATTCCCCATTCCCCTCGCTCATCATTCTCGCTCCAGGAGGCAGCCACTTCTTTAATGGGGCAACCCTTTGATGGACCTCATGAGATCCCGCGTCCCGTCACTTCGCCTATGCTTTCTTTTCTTTTCTTTTAAAGCTGGTACTCATCGCTATGACTATGAACACAATTTGCAGTTTCCTTCATTCTTCTAAAAAAGATCACATCGGTACTCTGATGTCTAATCGTTATGAATATGAAGATAATTTGCAGTTTCCTTTGCTATGAAGATTAATCCATCCTAGCTTTGAACTGAAAAGATTACATTATTCTAGTGTCGAGGAAAGCTGTGAGAGATTTTGGCTAATTCCCTGTCTGCTTCCTCTGAAAGTAAGGGGACTGGTGTGAACTGTGAATATTTTGATGCAGTTTGTCCTTTTCCCTTCTTTGTTCACCCTGAGGAAGCATCAGAGTTCTATATACTCAACTTCGTGATTTTTTTTTCGAATTATGGAGCTTTCGCCCCTATTTCATTTAATTGAAAAGGAATTACCTAGTAGTGAGCTGAGGGCGATGTTTCACTTTATTAAGGAGGACAAGATCAACCACTGTCCATGGCACCTTTCTATATAAGGAAGGTGAATATCATGGATGGACTGATTAGCGAGGGGCATGCACAAGTCAGACATCAAACAAAAGACCTGGTGTTTGGTATGGCCAAATATGTCAAGTCGCTCGCTCATCATTCTTGCTCTGGGGCAGGCAGCCACTTCTTTAATGGGGCAAAGTTTAGATTAGGGTTGCGTGAGGCACAGCCTCCGCATATCTCGTATATATATAGGACCAACAATACAGAGTTATGATACAATACGACAGGTACAGGTGACTGTTTCCAACACACCCCCTCAATCTGAACTACTACTACATACAAGATTCAGATTGGACCGGAAACGCTATAACATCTATCGTGTGGCTGGTTTAGTAAATACATCAGCTAGTTGGTCATTAGTCGAGATAAACCTGACATCTAAAGCTCCGGAAGCAACGCGCTCACGCACAAAGTGGAAGTCTATCTCTATGTGCTTGGTTCTTGCGTGAAAGACCGGGTTCACCGTCAGGTATGTAGCCCCAAGATTATCACATCATAGAATGGCGGTACGCTGCTGTAATACTCCTAGCTCCTTGAGTAGGGACTCTACCCAGATTGCTTCAGCAGCTCCATTAGCTAAAGCTTTATACTCTGCCTCTGTACTCGATCTAGATACAGTCGGCTGTTTCTTGGCACTCCATGAGATGAGGTTTGAGCCAACTAACACATCAAAACCACTAGTGGAACGGCGGTCATCAATGCATCCTGCCCAATCAGCATCCGTGAAAATACTGACACCAGTGGAAGGGGATTTACGAATCCTCAATCCCGTACTCAAAGTCCCTTTGACATAACGCAATATGCGCTTGACAGCTTCCCAATGCTCATCAGTCGGCTGTGATAGATACTGACAAACCTTGTTAACGGCAAAGGACAGGTCGGGACGAGTGAGCGTTAAGTACTGAAGTCCTCCAACAATACTGCGATATCGGGTGGAATCCTCAACACCCAAAGGAGTGCCGGCCTCATGAGCCAGATGCTTGGTGACAGATAATGGTGTAGAAGTAGGCCTACAATTCTCCATACTCACACGACGAAGAAGATCTAGCGCATACTTTCTTTGAGTCAGTGTCATGCCCCCTGAATTGTAGGATGCTTCAAACCCCAAGAAATACTGAAGAGGACCAAGATCCTTGATGGGAAAACTGTCGGAGAGGGACCGCACCAGACGATCAACTGCAGCAGGAGTGGAGCCAGCAATCACAATATCATCAACATACACAAGAATGTATATCTGAACACCATGCGCAGCAAAGATGAATAGGGATGTATCCGCCTTGGAAGAAACAAAACCAAGCTGAAGAAGTCGAGCACTGAGCCGAGCATACCAAGCACGTGGCGACTGTTTGAGACCATAGAGAGCTCGTTGCAACTTGCACACATGCGAAGGAAACCGAGCATCTTCAAAACCAGGCGGTTGCTGCATATAAACGTTCTCAGAAAGAAAGCCATGAAGGAATGCATTGCTGACATCAATTTTCCGCAAACTCCATCCTCGCGAAACAGCAAGCGAGAGAACCAAACGAATAGTAGCCGGCTTCACCACGGGATTGAACGTATCGCCATAGTCAAGACCTTGCTGTTGAGTAAAACCTCGAGCAACGAGGCGAGCCTTGTGCTTGTCAACAGACCCATCAGCATGTTGCTTCGTCTTGAAGACCCATTTACTGCCATCAATGTTAACTCCAGGAGGCCGGGGAACCAATACCCATGTGCCGTTTTGACGAAGCACTGCAAACTCAGCAGCCATAGCATCACGCCACGCCGGCTCACAAAGAGCATCACGATGTGACACCGGCGTCGCAAAGAAGGCAGGACGAAGGGGATTATACCGCACCGTCCCATCAGTATACTCCTTGTCGCGACGAGTAGCATCCCGTGTACGAGTCACCATAGGATGAGGATGCTCGGCGGTCGGAGCAGCAGGAGGCGCAGGCGAGGGCGGCGATGGCGCGGGACTGGGCGAAGGCAGCGACGAAGCTGGACTTGGCGATGGTGTGACAGGAGCCGGCGAGGCCGGTTCATGGGCTAGAGAAGGCGACCCATGGGCTGGCGAGGCGAAGGCGTCGGGCGAGCCAGCCGCAGCACCAGGCGTCGGGCTCGGATACCAAGTTTAGATTAGGGTTGCGTGAGGCACAGCCTCCGCATATCTCGTATATATATAGGACCAACAATACAGAGTTATGATACAATACGATAGGTACAGGTGACCGTTTCCAACAGGCAACCCATTGGCGGCTTCGTGGACCTCCTGCGATCTTGCGTCCCGTCACATCGCCTATGCTTTCTTTTCTTTTGTATAAATAAAGCTGGTCTGTTAGGTTAGTATGAATGTCAGTTTTGTTTGGCCTGGGGGCTATTTTGTCTTGCTTGCTTCTGCACATATTTTTGTTTGGATTTTACTCACAGCCACGCTTGTGCAGATACAATTAATTTCTTGGCGGTTTCTAGTACTCCCTCCTTCCCAAAATATAAGGCATTTTTGCGGAGGAAAGAGTTGCTTAATTTCATGCTACTTTCATACTCATATTTTGGGAAGGACGGAGTACGAAAGTAGCATGAAATGACACCCATTTTGGTGCTTGTATGGAAGAAAAAAAGGAATACTTTCGAAACTGTATTCTTGAAAATTCCTATGATTCAGCTAGGTGGAAATTCCTCGAGCTTGTCTTCAATTCGCAAGGTTTTAATTTGCTGCTAGTGTATACTGTAAGCGCTGACCATGGTTCTTGTGTTGTGGAAGGGAGGCTGGCATGGCATGAAGAGGCCAGCAGAAGCAGTTATGGAGTGCAACTCTAGCTAGTGGCAGAAATGTTGTTTTTGTAAATATGTTTGCTTGTGTGATGAGACCAAATGTAACTGTATTGATGTGATTGAACTAACTGTTAGCGTTTTACTACATAAGAAGGCACTATTAGCATTTGATACCCCTCCTTTTTGCTCCAGCTCTTTGCTTAAATCGCTGAACTGTTTGCGTAAGCTATCCTGCAGCGCTTCGTCATTGATATTTCAGAGTTCACTCCTGAGTTGCATAATGTGGAGAGCAGAGATACATTGCAGACAAACAATAGAATGAAAATAGTAGTGACCTTGTTCATGTTCATTCATGCTTCCAAATGGCTCTGGCGGCAACGATTCCGACGTGGATGCGCTCGCTCTCCGCATCGCACTATGCTGGTCGCAGCTAGATCGGGGCGACAACAACTCATGCTCGGACGCGCCGTCCCCCTTCGCCCGGCGTTGTAGTGCGGGCGACGTTGCCGGGCCCTCCCATCCGGTGCGCAGCACTGACGGCGGCTTTGCTCGCTCCGCCCCACTGCAGGTACGCCGCCCCGTCCCTTCCTAGCCGCCTCCGGAAGGGGTCCACGGGAAAATTTGGGTGCTCGTGTCCTCTACGGCGTTGGGCCGTTTCGGACGCCCGAATCGGCGGTGTGGGCCGCACAGCGCGAGCGGCAACAGTCGAGGGAGAGGGCGGCAGCGAGCGAGGCGTTGGTGAGGCGACGTGCAAGCGCGCGCCAGCTGGTCCCATGGAAGCACTCCTTGTGGCCGTACTCCGCCGGTCCCTGACGATGGTGGAGTCGGATGCGCAGCGGCTCCGACACAAGAATGCCAAAGAGGGCCAAAGCAACACCACCGACCGGAAGGGGAAGGGGCCAGCGATGAAATGATGATTTCCTCAACCTTTTTCATTTTATTTAGTTTTTCCATATGTTTAAGTACGGTCAAGCCGATGGAAAATGTTATTTTGGTTGTCCAATGACCCGCTTATCTATGAATTATGCTCGATTTATGTAGGTTTGTTGCTTTTTCATTGATCCATGTAAGTTAATTTCGTACTTTGCATTTGTTACATGGATATGAGGGACCAAATATGAGGTACATGGCTACAAACGCAGCAAAATGAGGGGTATCTGGTCAGTGCCCGCAGATGCGGCGCGTCCGCGGATGTTTGAGGGGCCAGATTTGGTGTCCGCGGCTATAGATGCTCTTAGAGCATCTACAGTCATGCTCCCCAAGTGCTCCCTATGGCAGACGGCCTAGTCACTAACCGCTCAAAATCGTGACTGATGGCTCGAGAATTTGTGATGTTTTTCCTAGTGATCCTTGCTTGGTTTCATCAGCTTTTTATTACTCTTCGGATATTTCTAACGCTAATCCTTCGAAAGGGAAGAAAATCCATTTTCCCCAATGTTTGGCAGGAAATATCAGTTATGGAAGGAAACCAAGAGGTATTGCAAACGCTAATCCTTTCGTGAAGAGACCCAAGTCAACAGGCGCAGCAGAGCAAAAAAAGGAGTTCCATACGACCGCAAGCGCCTGTATGAGCGGTTGTATAGACTGCCATTAGCTCCACTGCGTCTATACAAGCTACTTTCGTGAAGGGACCGATAGAGGACGAGAATCGTTGCCGCCGCCACAGCATCTAGAACAGGAGAAGAGAGGATCTGAAGAACCATCGAAGATCTTCTTAAATTTGGTCCTTTCATCTTCATCATCATCATCATCATCATCACCTCTTTCACAATTGTAAGAGGAATTCCAATTTGGGCGAAACAACTGTAACTCTACTCAATCTCATCTGGAGATTAAGACTATTTGAATTACCCATTTCATCTTATTGTGGATCTTCCCAGTATTATCAATATGGTTTTCATTGGTTTTATCTTTGTTGTGATTGATTCCTCTCTTATGATGTGTGAGTAATTCCCCTAGATGTGGGAGATGTAGGTAAGTGGTAAGATTAATCTGTGCATATTATACAAGTCATCATTTGCATTCGTAGTAGTGTGATCTATCTAGTATGTTGTTATACTATGGCGAACTCTATGCATGTTGTTCAATTTAAGGGCCCAGGCAACATGATCTCAAGACCTACACAAGTAACACGTATTGTTTAGGAAATCTGTGACCTCTGATGTGACAGTTGGAGATATCTATGAGGACCGAAGACAATATGAGATAACGGTGATCCATTGAACTTAATGCTTGGTTCCGGTCTCAGGACCTTAATTGTGGAAACGACCACTCTGTGGCAACGGTGAAGCACGAGCATAGAATGAAATATAATCCCGCGTGGAGAAGTTTCATGACTTTAGGGGGAACCGCCTACAGAACACATATATCAAATGTTACGAGTACAATACAAGGTAATTGGTATTACTGTCGCACCGGCACACTTTATGCATTCTTACCATGAACTGCAATCTCTCCACACCTAATCTCTTCGTTGCAGGAAACACAACTTGTTGGGAAACGTTGCATGGAAAACAAAAAAAATTCTACGCATGCGCAATATCTATCCATGGAGATGCATAGCTATGAGAGGGGAGAGTGTGTCTACGTACCCTCGTAGACCGTTAAGCAGAAGCGTTTATCAACGCGGTTGATGTAGTCGTACACCTTCACGATTCGTCTCGATCAAGTACCGAACGTACGGCACCTCCGCGTTCAGCACACGTTCAGCTCGATGACGTCCTCGACTTCTTGATCCAGCAAGATGGGCGATGTAGTAGATGAGTTCCGGCAGCACGACGGTGTGGTGACGGTGGTGGTGAACTTGTTCCCGCAGGGCTTCGCCGTGCACTGCAGAAAAACTTGACGGAGGATGAAACCGGGGAGAGGGGCGCCGCACACGGCTTGGGGATTGTCGTGGTGTGTGGCGCCCCCTCCCTCTCATGTATATATAGGTGGGGGGAGGGAAGGCATCTAGGGTGCGCCCCAAGGGTGGCCGCCCGCCCCCTTGGGCGCCTGCACTATGGCGCCCCCTTCCTTTTCTGGCACTTGGGAGAAGGCAGGAGGGGGTGGCGCCCCCTTCCCTTTTTCTCATCTGGGAGAAAAGGAAAGAGGGGCCATCCCTCACCCTTTCCTTCCCTAGGGCCGGAGCCATGAGGTGGAGGCGCACCAGCCCCATGTGGGCTAGTGTGCACTCCCTCATTGGCCCGTTTGGCCAAATAAACTCCCGGGGCCTCCCGGAACCCCTTCCGGTGATCCGATGATTACCCGGTATATTCCGAAACCTTTTCGGTGACCAAATAGCATCATCCTATATATCAATCTTTACCTCCAGAACCATTCCAGAGCTCCTTGTCATGTCCGTGATCTTATCCGGGACTCCGAACAACATTTTGGTCACCAACTCACATAACTCATATAGTACTATATCGTCAACAAACGTTAAGCTGCGGACCCTACGGGTTCGAGAATGATGTAGACATGACCGAGACACCTCTCCGGTCAATAACCAATAGCGGGACCTAGATGCCCATATTGGTTCCTACATATTCTACGACGATCTTTATCAGTCAAACCTTTATGATAACATACGTAGTTCCCTTTGTCTGTCGGTATGTTACTTGCCCGAGATTCGATCATCGGTATCTTCATATCTCGTTCAATCTCGTTACAGGCAAGTCTCTTTACTCATTCCGTAATACATCATCTTGTAACTAACTCCTTAGTCACTTTGCTTGCAAGCTTCTTGTGACGCTGTATTACCGAGAGGGCCTAGAGATACCTCTCCGTCACACGGAGTGACAAATCCCAATCTCGATCCATGCCAACTCAACAGACACCTTCAGAGATACCTGTAGAGCATCTTTATGATCACCCAGTTACGTTGTGATGTTTGATAGCACACAAGGTATTTCTCCGGTATCTGGGAGTTGCATGATCTCATGGTCAAAGGAATATGTATTTGACATTAAGAAAGCAGTAGCAATAAATTGAACGATCATATGCTAAGCTAAAGGATGGGTCTTGTCCATCACATCATTCTCCTAACGATGTGATCCTTTCATCAAGTGACAACTCATGTCTATGGTTAGGAAACCTTAAATATCTTTTGATCAACGAGCTAGTCTAGTAGAGGCTCACTAGGGACATGGTATTTGTTTATGTATCCACACATGTATTTTAGTTTCCGGTCAATACAATTCTAGCATGAATAATAAACCTTTATCATGAATAAGGAAATATAATAATAACAACTTTATTATTTCCTCTAGGGCATATTTCCATCAGTCTCCCACTTGCACTAGAGTCAATAATCTAGCTTACATAGTAATGAATCTAACACCCATGGAGTCTTGGTGCTGATCATGTTTTGCCCGCGGAAGAGGTTTAGTCAACGGGTCTGCCACATTCAGATCCATATGTATTTTGCAAATTTTTATGTCTCCATCCTTGATCTTTTCAAGAATAGAGTTGAAGCATCTCTTGATGCGTTTGGTTCTCTTGTGAAACCTAGATTCCTTCGCTAAGGCAATTGCTCCAGTGTTGTCACAAAAGATTGTCATTGGACCCGATGCACTGGATACTACACCCAGATCGGATATGAACCCCTTCATCCAGATTCCTTCATGCGCTACTTCCGAAGCAGCTATGTACTCTGCTTCACACGTAGATCCCGCCACGACGCTATGCTTGGAACTACACCAACTGACAGCTCCACCATTCAATATAAATACGTACCCGGTTTGTGACTTAGAGTCATCCGGATCTGTGTCGAAGCTAGCATCGACGTAACCCTTTATGACGAGCTCTTCGTCACCTCCATAAACGAGAAACATATCCTTGGTCCTTTTCAGGTACTTCATAATATTCTTGACCGCTGTCCAGTGATCCACTCCTGGATTACTTTGGTACCTCCTTGCCAAACTTATGGCAAGGCACACATTAGGTCGGGTATACAGCATGTCATACATTATAGAACCTATGGCTGAGGCATAGAGAATGACTTTCATTCTCTCTCTATCTTCTGCCGTTGTCGGACTTTGAGTCTGACTCAATTTTACACCTTGAAACATGGGCAAGAACCCTTTCTTTGACTGGTCCATTTTGAACTTCTTCAAAACTTTGTCAAGGTATGTGCTTTGTGAAAGGGCGAAGTATCAAGTGAAAACACTGATTCAGTGAAAATCTGGAAACTCACCTCGTGGGTCATCAGATCAATAAAGAGCGGCATAGATCTTAGGTTGTATCCCACCAGCCACTTAAACACTAATTAGCAAATAACCCCTTCATTTACGCACAGGGTCTGACGTTTCGACTACAATTGATTCGTTTCAATCTCGTCGGCGAGATGGAGACTTGCCCTACACCGGCCACGGCGGGCCCTCCGTCGACCATGAACTATCTCCCTCCACCGGCCACGAAGAGCCCCATGCCAGCCACGATGCGTCCTTCGCCGGCTACAAGGGGCCCTTCGCGGGCCGTGAACCCTCCGCCGGCCATGTTCCCTGTCGACGCATCGGTGCCGCCTCTCCAGGACCTCGCTCCTCCTCCGTACTGTGCCATGCCTCAACCTCGTCTTAGCCCTGCACAGGTAAGCAACATAGCAGAACATCTCATCTGCTGCTTCGGTTACTGATTGTACTAATATGGTGTCAGTCTTATTGCCACAACATCCTCATATCCCTCCACCTGATGGTAGAACAACATACATGGACAGATTACATAGACGGACTATATCAGTTGACACTCAATCAGATTACATCACAAAATTTTGTACATCATTCAGACAAATTCTGTATATCAGTTCACATTCAATCAGGTTAGCCGCCATGTTGTCCGCGGCTAAGCTGCATGCTGCTGTGACTCCTGCTCGCCCAACATACACCCTTGGACTGAATTATGTGTAAACTTTCATCCGACATACACTTGCTTGTATTCAGAAAAATTTGTCTTGTACAAATTCTCAGATAACATCATTGGAGCACCGTTTAGTCTAAATAAAGAGAGTCAACAATGCTTTCACGTTGAGTAATAACACCTCACAAGATCAAAATTGCATTCAGAAATTTCATCTCTACATGACAAGCACGCACAACAAATCTGCTGTAAGGAGGCACTGTAGAATCAAGCTTCAAATGAGCAACAACACATTCCGTCGCCTGCCCCGTTGGCAACATGCCTTGCGGGAGCCTTCCTCGTACAGGAGAGCTTCGGCGAGGTAGACACCTAGATCAATGTCGTTGGTAGCCCCTCCGGCTATCACCGGATACCTCCGTAGCATCCGCCCAGCGGCGTCGCCATGGGGGACGACTACGCAATAGGTCGTCGCAGCGAGGGATGGATCCGTCATCTGTCGTTGCGGTGGGGAACGGCTTGGCTCTGTTGTAGGTCATCGCGGTAGGGGAGGCCCTGTCGTCGGCCGTCGTGGTGGTGGACGGCAGTAGCATCATGGTCCTCGTGGTGGGGTGTGGGGAGGCGACAATGGATAAGGTGAGATCTAAGACATCGTGTGTAGGACAGGGGGTTATATGAAAGATAGCCATAAGTGGCTGGTTAGCAAACCCACCTCTCATCTGTGCCATCAGTTAAAGATCCAACGGCTCGGGTTGCAAGTTTCCAGATTTTCATTGAATCAGCGTTCTCACTTGATACTTCGCCTTGTGAAAGTCCTATTAAGCGTCTTGATCTATCCGTATAGATCTCGATGCCCAATATATAAGCAGCTTCACTGAGGTCTTTCATTGAAAAATTCTTATTCAATTATCCTTTTATGCTATCCAGAAATTCTATATCATTTCCAATCAACAATATGTCATCCACATAGAGCTCCCACTCACTTTCTTGTAAATATAGGCTTCACCGTAAGTCTGTATAAAACCATATGCTTTGATCATCTCATCAAAGCGTATATTCCAACTCCGAGATGCTTGCACCAGTCCATAGATGGATCGCTGGAGCTTGCACACTTTGTTAGCACCCTTAGGATCGACAAAATCTTCTGGTTGCATCATATACAACTCTTCTTTAAGAAATCCATTAAGGAATGCAGTTTTGATGTCCATTTTCCAGATTTCATAATCCTAAAATGCGGCAATTGCTACCATTATTCGGACAGCCTTAAGCATCACTACGGGTGAGAAAGTCTCATCGTAGTCAACTCCTTGAACTTGTTGAAAACCTTTTGCGACAAGTCGAGCTTTGTAGACAGTGATATTACCAGCAGCGTCTGTCTTCCTCTTGAAGATCCATTTATTCTCAATGTCTTTCCGATCATCGGGCAAGTCCACCAAAGTCCACACTTTGTTCTCATACATGGATCCTATCTCAGTTTCATGGCCTCAAGCCATTTATCGGAATCTGGGCTCATCATATCTTCTTCATAGTTTGTAGGTTCGTCGTTGTCTAACAACATAACTTCCAAGACAGGATTATCGTACCACTCTGGTGCGGTACGTGTTCTGGACGACCTACGAAATTCAGTAGTAACTTGATCTGAAGTTTCATGATCATTATCATTAGCTTCCTTTCTAGTTGGTGTAGGCATCACGAAAACGGTTTTCCCTTGTGTACTACTTTCCAATTCGAGAGAAGGTACAACTACCTCATTAATTTCTAGCTTCCTCCCACTCACTTCTTTCGAGAGAAACCCCTTCTCTAGAAAGGACCCATTCTTCGCAACAAAGATCTTGCCTTTGGATCTGTGGTAGAAGGTATACCCAATAGTTTCTTTAGGGTATCCTATGAAGACACACTTCTTCGCTTTGGGTTCGAGTTTATCAGGCTGAAGCTGTTTGGCATAAGCATCGCAACGATAGCTTAGGTTTCTTGTCAAATCGTAGTTCATACGGTATCGTCTCAAAGGATTTAGACGGTGCCCTATTTAACATGAATGCGTCTGTCTCTAATGCATAACCCCAAAATGATAAAGGCAAATTGGTAAGAGACATCCTAGAACGCACCATATCTAATAAAGTACGGTTACGATGTTCGGACACACCATTACGCTGTGGTGTTCCAGGTGGCATGAGTTGTGAAACAATTCCACATTGTCTTAAATGAAGGCCAAACTCATAACTCAAATATTCGCCTCCGCGATCAGATCATAGAAACTTTATTTTCTTGTTACGATGATTCTCCACTTCACTCTGAAATTCTTTGAACTTTACAAATGTTTCAAACTTGTGTTTCATTAAGTAGATATACCCATACCTACTCAAATCATCTATGAAGGTTAGAAAATAACTATACCCGCCGCGTGCCTCAACACTCATTGGACCGCATACATCGGTATGTATTATTTCCAATAAGTCATTAGCTCGCTCCTTTGTTCCGGAGAACGGAGTTTTAGTCATCTTACCCATGTGGCATGGTTCACACGTATCAAATGATTCATAATCAAGTGATTCCAAAAGTCCATCTGCATGGAGTTTCTTCTTGCTCTTTACGCCAATATGACCTAAACGGCAGTCCAACAGATATGTTGCACTATCATTATCAACTTTGCATCTTTTGGCATCAATATTATGAATATATGTATTACTACGATCAAGATTCAACAAGAACCGACCATTCATTAAAGGTGCATGACCATAAAAGATATTACTCATATAAATAGAACAACCATTGTTCTCTGACTTAAATGAATAACCATCTCACAATAAACAAGATCCAGATATAATGTTCATGCTCAACACTGGCACCAAATAACAATTATTGAGGTCTAAAACTAATCCCGAAGGTAGATGTAGAGGTAGCGTGCCGACGGCGATCACATCAACCTTGGAACCATTGCCGACGCGCATCGTCACCTCGTCCTTAGCCAATCTTCGTTTATTCCGCAGCTCCTATTTCGAGTTACAAATATGAGCAAATGAACCAGTATGAAATACCCAGGCGCTACTATGAGCATTAGTAAGGAACACATCAATAATGTGTATATCAAATATACCTTTGTTCACTTTGCCATCCTTCTTATCCACCAAATACTTGGGGTAGTTCCACTTCCAGTGATCACATCCTTTGCAGTAGAAGCACTCAGTATCATGCTTAGGTCCAGCTCTGGACTTCTTCACGGGAGCGGCAGCTTGCTTGCCGTTCTTCTTGAAGTTCCCTTTATTTCCCTTGCCCTTTTCCTTAAAACTGGTGGTCTTGTTAACCATCAACACTTGATGCTCCTTCTTGATTTCTACCTTCGCCGATTTCAGCATCGCGAAGAGCTTGGGAATCGTTTTCGTCATCCCTTGCATATTATAGTTCATCACGAAGCTCTAGTAGCTTGGTGGTAGTGACTGGAGAACTTTGTCAATCACTATCTTATCTGGAAGATTAACTCCCATTTGATTCAAGCGATTGTAGTATCCAGACATTCTAAGCACATGCTCACTGGCTGAGCTATTCTCCTCCATCTTGTAGGCAGAGTACTTGTCAGAGGTCTGATACCTCTCAACACGGGCATGAGCCTGAAATACCAATTTCAGCTCTTGGAACATCTCATATGTTCCATGGCATTCAAAACGTCTTTGGAGCCCCGATTCTAAGCCGTAAAGCATGGTGCACTAAACTATGAAGTAGTCATCAGATCGAGCTTGCCAAACGTTCATAACGTCTACATCAGCTCTTGCAGCAGGTCTGTCACCTAGCGATGCATTAAGGACATAATTCTTCTGTGCAACAATGAGGATAATCCTCAGATCACGGACCCAGTCCGCGTTATTGCTACCATCATCTTTCAACTTAGTTTTCTCTAGGAACGTATCAAAAAATAGGGGAGCTACATTGCGAGCTATTGTTCTACAACATAATTTGCAAAGACATTTTGACTATGTTCATGATAAATTTTAGTTCAAAATATTACTAATGAACTCCCACTTAAATCAACATCCCTCAAGTTGTCTAAGTGATACATGACCCAAATCAACTAACCCATGTCCGATCATCACGTGAGATGGGGTAGTCTTCAATGGTGAACATCTCTATGTTGATCATATCTACTATATGACTCACATTCGACCTTTCGGTCTCTATTGTTCTTAGACCATGTTTGTACATGCTAGGCTCGTCGAGTTTAACCCAAGTACTCTGCATGTGCAAAATTGGCTTACACCCGTTATATGTGAACGTAGAGTCTATCACACCCGATCATCACGAGGTGCTTCGAAACAACGAACTTTAGCAACGGTGCATACTCAGGGAGAACACTTTTATCTTGAAATTAAGTGAAGGGATCACCTTATAATGCTACCGTTGTTTTAAGCAAAATAAGATGCATAAAGGATAAACATCACATGCAATCAAAATATGTGATATGATATGGCCATCATCATTTTGTGCTTTTGATCTCCATCTCCAAAGCAACGGCATGATCTCCATCGTCACCAGCGCGCCTCCTTGATCTCCATCGTTGTGTCGGGGTCGTCTCGCCAACTATTGCTTCTACGACTATTGCTAACATTTAGCTATAAAGTAAAGCAATTACATGGCGCTTCAGTGCAGGTCATACAATAAATTAAAGACAAACCTAAGGCTCCTGCCTTTTGTCGAACTCATCGACATGCAAGTCATGAACTTATTACAAACCATGATCATCTCATACATCAACATATATCACATCACATCTTGACCATATCACATCACAACATGCCCTACAAAAACAAGTTAGACGCCCTCTACTTTGTTGTTGCAAGTTTTATGTGGCTGCTATGAGCAACTAGCAAGAACAGTTCTTACCTACACAAAACCACAACAGTGATTATCAAGTTTGCTGTTTTAACCTTCTACAAGGACCGGCCGTAGTCAAATTCGATTCAACTAAAGTGAGAGAAATAGACACCCGCCAGCCACCTTATGCAAAACAAGTTGCATGTTAGTCGGTGGAACCGGTCTCATGTACATGGACATGTAAGGTTGGTCGGGGCCGCTTCATCCCACAATACCGCTTAATCAAAATAAGATGTTGGTGGTAAGTAGTATGAACATCACCGCCCACAACTCCTTTGTGTTCTACTCGTGCATATCATCTACGCATAGACCTGGCTCATGATGCCACTGTTGGGGAACGTTGCATTGAAAACAAAAAAACTTCTACGCACGCGCAAGATCTATCCATGGAGATGCATAGCTACGAGAGGGGAGATTGTGTCTACGTACCCTTGTAGACCGTTAAGCGGAAGCGTTTATCAACGCGGTTGATGTAGTCGTACACCTTCATGATCCGTCCCGATCAAGTACCGAACGTACGGGACCTCCGCGTTCAGCACACGTTCAGCTCGATGACGTCCTCGCCTTCTTGATCCAGCAAGATGAGCGAAGTAGTAGATGAGTTTCGGCAGCACGACGATGTGGTGACGGTGGTGGTGAAATAGTTCCCGTAGGGCTTCGCCGTGCACTGCGGAAAAACTTGACGGAGGATGCAACCGGGGAGAGGGGCGCCGCACACGGCTTGGGGATTGTCATGGTGTGTGGCTCCCCCTCCCTCTCATGTATATATAGGTGGGGGAGGGAAGGCAGCCAGGGTGCACCCCAAGGGTGGCCGTCGGCCCCCTTAGGCGCCTGCCCTATGTGTCGTGGGAAAACATGTCCACCTATGGGCCCATCGGCCCCTTGTGGTTCGGCAGGGGGAAGAGCACATTACACAAAGAGCGGAGGGTGTAGAGCAGCACGACAGCGATCACACGGGCAGTTTTTACCCAGGTTCGGGCCGCCGCGAGGCATAAAACCCTACTCCTGTTTTGGTGGATTGATGTACGGACGGTGTGGAGATGCAATGCTCTTGCCCGGCAAGGTTGCCTCTGGACGAGAGCAGCTACGCGCGTATGAGTGTACAGAGGTCCGAAATCCGAACCCTTTCTATGGTAGCCATGGTCCTCCTTTTATAGGTCAAGGGGTTACCACAATGGCAAATCAGTCATTATGCACTGATTAGATAGCAAACAGTGCTATCATACCTAACTCTGCAGACAGGACATAGTGCATTAAATGCACCGCTTAGTGTCACAGCATGGTGTAGCCCGGCAAGCCTTGCCATGACATGCAGCCACCTCCTCACCTGTCTGCGTGACACGTCCCTGGACAGGTGTCATATGGAGGTGATTTCCTTCGGAAATGGCTGCCACGTGATAAGTAACAGCCACTTAATCATTTGGGGGCTTGACACCACATCGATAGGTGACTTGCGTTGCTGTGAGGTCGAGCGGTGGAGCCCTGGCGGGGTGATCCGCCCTCGGCGTCCCCGGCAAGCCTGTCGGGGGAGTCTTGAGACTTGTCTCTGGAGTAACCTCAACCCTACTAGGCTCGCCTGCCCGGCAAGGGAGGTTTTTCCTTAGTGATATGTTGCTCCTTTGGTTGGCCTTGGTCTTCTTGATCCGCCCTTTCATTTCTCAAAGAGGTCATCTCTTCTGCTTGGTCTGGTCTTGGATGCTGCAACCTTGTTCTTAAGCCTGTGTACAGTCTGGGCAACATACCTGGGGTTTGTTGCACTGACAGGAGCCCCCGGGCTTGGCCTGAATGCGCTGCTGAGCGTCGTCGGGGTAGGCCCTGTCTAGTACACAGGTGAGAGGGTTGCAGTAGCTTACCCTTTGAGATCTTCTTTGCTTCTTCATTAACTTGTGCTTGAGTCAGTTTCCGGTTTCCCCGTGCGTCGTGCAAGACGTGACAAGGGGAATCCAAGCCACGATCTGTGGGCTGCCCACGTCCCATGTTCACGGGGCGGTAACTGCCATCCCACTAGCTTCCCCGCCCCTGGTGCTTCCGCCACTGTGTCGCATGCATTGCGCAGGGTTGGTGGCGGATGCAGAGGGCGCGGGAATGAGCGCCATGGCAGAAAACCAGGCGTCATGGATTGGCGCAGAGGGTCGGCTTTAATTCCCCGAGCCGTTGATGGTGCGGGGGAGCCGTATTGGAGGAGTAGGGCGGCTGCCTCCAGGGTGAGGAGCCAGCCCCCGGCCCCGTTCGCCTATAAAAGGGGGCGTGAGCGGGGTTTTTGTTCATAGGCTTCACTCCTTCCCTTAGTCGAACATTCCTTGTCCACCATGGTGAGAAGGCGAGGACGTGGTGGCTCTCCGGCAGTGGCGACGAGGGCTTCTACTCGACAACACCTCCCTCCTCCTATTAAAAACACGGGGGCAGAGCTCGCTGTGAGAGGAGGTGGGAGGGTGCGAGGCCGTGGCCGTCGTGGTGCCCGGGGTCGAGGAGGACGGGGTGGTGCTCTAATCGCACCTCCGCCGGCCACTCATCCCCCAATGGAAGGCCACGTCGAATATCAACCGCTGGAGTTCATCATGAGATTACACAGGTCTCCGCACGGTCGCCTCCGCCTCCCTACTCCATTCGCGAGGGTGATGGAGCTTGAACAGCCACGCGCACTGAAGCTGCACATGAGGGGTTGCTGTAATGGCAGCATGCGGGTGGATGTGGATTTCCCCGCCCCTCATGACATGCTCTTCCGACGCGGCTGGAAGACTTTTGCTCGCGCCCATAGCTTGTCGGAGGGGCACGTCCTCCATTTTAAATTAATGGATGCCGAGCTGCTCTCCGTCAAGGTCTTCGGGTGCTCGGGTGCTCGCTTAGGGTGTTGTGCGGAGAGCTCGACCGACGATGAAAGCTCCTCCTCGAGCGATAGCGACGAGGAGGACAGTGACGGCGATGACGACGGCGCTGATGGGGAGGACAACAGCTCCGACTTCGGCTGAATGACAGCCGCTCCATCACCGTCAGGCGGCGACACCATCATCTGCACCTGCATCTCATTCCCGGCAAGACGATTTGTTGGGGAGTTGGATGCAGAGGTGGGGATGGTGTCTTCGGCTCCTCCAGCAGCCTTCCAGCTCGACCCTGGCAGGCTTCCTCACGGGCTGCAGCTTCGTTCGCCCTGTCGCGTCATGTTGGCCCTGGTGGCACTGGTCAGGAGGATCCTTCCGCCGCTCTCTTCACCATCACCTTCGCCCGTGCCCTCCTGATCTTGTTGGGCTCCCTGTCATGGGGCCCGACGGGGTAAGGCTGGGCTTCTGCCCAGGCAACCCTTTTGCCCTCTTCACCTCCCACCATAGTGCCTAGGAGGAGAGGGACAAGAAAGGGATTACGGGGCACTTATCTTTTTTCAGTCTAAAATGTGTAGGCATTGGTCAAACTTTAGTCTAAATAATGTAAACTTCTTTATCCATGTTTGTGTTCTGTAAGATCTGTACTTGCTTATCAACATATTAATGAAAAAGACAAGCCTTGCCGGGTACTTGTGCATGTATCATGTCCATGCAGAGGTGAGGTGCCTCTATACATTCAAGTAAACAAGTTTCCCCCGGCAAACTATCCTGCCAGTACCCTTAGTTTGCTGCCGCGGGGCAAGGCCTGCCGAGCATAAAACTATAAAAAGGGACCAGCCCCTCGTCGAACCCTCTCCATCAAAGGCCACTGCGACCACCTTGCCCGAAGCAACATTCGGGACAAAGGATGGGAGCACCTAGGTTTCGAAGGTGACAAGGTTTTCATATGCACAAGTTTTCACTTTACAGAACAGGTATGGGTAAGAAGGAACTTATCTGTTTGGCTTGCCGGGGATCGTCACATAGGCTCATCTTCATTTCTTCTCTTCGGGACCAAGTCCATGGCAAGAACCCTGCAGCTTAGTGCAGATGAAAACAGTGCTACATGCGACCTCATCTACATGATCATGCTATGCTCATGATATGTTTATGCATGCATGCAAGTTTCGGGGGCCCCCTAGCGCTTCGTTTATTTATCTGGTGCTCAGGGCCTGCGCCTGGCTTTGTACAAAGGGTTACATGCAACATCGGCAAGGCTTGTACAAAAGGGTGGCTGTCGGGCAGGGCCCGACAGCCGCGCCTTGCGGGTAGAACTTACGGAGATGCTCAATGTTCCATGAGTTTTGCAATTGAATGCCATCTCCGGTCTCCAGACGGACTGCGCCAGGTCTGGTGACTCGTACTACCTGGTAAGGGCTTTCCCACTTCGGCGTCAACTTGTTTGCACCCTTAGCGGACTGAACATGCCTAAGGACAAGGTCGCCTTCCTCAAAACTCCGGGCATGAACCCTGCGGCTATGATAGCGACGGAGGGCTTGCTGGTAGCGTGCAGCATGCATAGCAGCCCGGAGACGGTTCTCCTCAAGTAGCACAGTGTCGTCACGCCGGTGTTGTTCCTGCGCTACTTCATTGTAGGCAAGCACTCGAGGTGATCCGAATATGAGTTCCGTGGGGATCACTGCTTCTGCCCCATAGACTAGGGAGAAGGGAGTCTGCCCAGTAGCTGGATTTGGTGTCTTACGGAGGGACCAAAGAACTACCGGCAGCTCGTCGATCCACCGCCTACCGCACTTCTGCAGCCTATCAAATGTTCTTGTCTTGAGTCCTCGCAGCACTTCAACGTTTGCCCTCTCAGCTTGTCCGTTGCTTCTGGGATGGGCAACAGAGGCAAATGAGACTTTGCTTCCGAGGGCATGAACGTATTGCATGAAGGCGCGGCTTGTGAATTGGGTGCCATTGTCAGTGATGATCCTGGCGGGTACACCAAAACGGCACACCAATCCTTTCAAGAACTTGATAGCTGACTATGCAGTCACCTTCCTCACGGGCTCCACCTCTGGCCACTTTGTGAACTTGTCGATGGCGACGAACAAGAACTCAAAGCCCCTGGTAGCACGGGGGAAGGGGCCCAAGATGTCGAGCCCCCAGACCGAGAAGGGCCATGACAAAGGGATCGTCTGGAGAGCTTGAGTAGGCTGATGGATATTCTTGGAGTGGAACTGGCAGGCTTCACATTTGGTAACTAGCTCAATTGCATCCTGGAGGGACGTGGGCCAGTAAAAACCTTGCCGGAAGGCTTTTCCAACCAGGGCCCTCGATCCAATGTTGGAGCCGCACATACCCTTCTGTATCTCTACCAACAGTTCCTTTCCTTCTTCCCGGCAAATGCACTTCAATTTCACACCGTTGGGCCTTCTTCTGTATAGCGTGTTGTCAACGAACTGATACATACTGGCCCTCCGGGCTACTCTTTCAGCTTCTTCTTGCTCTTCGGGAAGTTCTCCTGTTTGGAGGAAATGGACTATGTGCCACGCCCAAGTTGGAGCCTGAGCCTCGGCAACGAGGACCAGCGGCACCTCCTCGTTGACGGGAGCGCATGCCTCGACCGCAAAGACTGGTAGTTCGGCGGGAGGGTGCAGCTCACCGATCAAAGGGGAGTCATTCCCGCCAAGCTCTTTGTCGGGGGCTTCGGGAAGCTCTGCCGGGAGAGGCTTGCCGGAGTTCAATTTCCTCCTCTTGCTGGCCATTGTTGTTGGGGATACACAGGGTTGAGTCAGATGGAGAACAAAAGTCCCTGGTTCCACAGGGAGTTTTTGCGCAGCGCACTTTGACAGATGATCAGCAATGCTGTTTTCCGCATGAGGTATGTGCTCTATTTGTAATCCATCAAAGCGCTCCTCCAACTTTCTCACTTCCTCGACGTATGCCTCCTTCAATGGGCTTTGATAATCCTGGTTTACTTGTCTCACCACCAACTGTGAATCTCCATGAATGATCAACTTCTCGATTCCTAATTCTGTCGCGATCCTGAGCCCGGCAAGGAGCCCTTCATACTTTGTAGTATTGTTGGTAGCCTTCTCCCGGGGGAAATGCATTTGAACGACATACTTGAGGTGCTCCCCAGTGGGAGCAACGAGAAGCACACCAGCTCCTGCACCTTGCAGGGAGAAGGCACCATCAAAGTACATGATCCATTCTTGGGGTGCTTCCTTGCCGGGAACAACTGTCTCCAGTTCTTCGTCAGGGGTAGGTGTCCACTCTGCAATGCACTCTGCTTGTGCTCTGCTCTGAATGGTTGACGTGCTCTCAAACTTCAAACCAAAGCTGGACAACTCCAAAGCCCACTCCACTATCCTGCCAGTGGCCTCGGGGTTCCTCAGTATGCGTTGCAAGGAGAAGCGGGTGACTACCGTGATCTCATGGGCTTGGAAGTAGTGGCGCAGTTTCCTTGAGGCCATGATGAGGCCAAAAATCAACTTTTGCACGCCAGAGTACCTCGAACTAGCCCCCTGCAGCAGGGAGCTGACGAAGTACACTGGCCGCTGCACCACCTTTTTCCTTGCCGCGACCTTGGAACTATCTCCGTTGCTCCACTCCTCCTTGTTCTGATCTGTATCTGACCTTGTCGGGATGAGTTTGCTTCCCTCTCCAGAGGGGACAGTGGTTGCGGCTGCTGCTTGATCCACCTCCCGCTGTGCTACCAGCGCTGCACTAACCACTTGATTGGTCGCCGCTAAGTATAGCAGCAACGGCTCTTGTGGTTTAGGAGCGACTAAGGTGGGAACAGAGGAAAGGTAGGTCTTCAAATCTTGTAGCGCAGCGTCTGCCTCCGGGGCCCGCTCCATGTGCCCTGCCTTCTTCAAGATTTTGAAGAACGGTAGGGCACGCTCGGCGGACTTGGAAATGAACCTGCTAAGCGCGGCAACACATCCAGTCAAATGCCTCACGTCTTTAACTGTCTTGGGTGCTTGAATCTGCTCATTTTCCTTGATCTTGTCAGGGTTGGCCTCTATCCCCCGGTGGGACACAAAGAAGCCAAGTAACTTGCCGGAAGGAATGCCAAACACACACTTCTCCGGGTTCAGCTTCAAGTTGATCTTGCGTAAATTTGCAAAGGTCTCTTCCAAGTCCTGAATGAGAGTTGACTTGTTCTTGGTTTTGACCGCTATGTCGTCCATGTAGGCTTCAATATTTATGTGCAGCTGAGACTCAAGGCCAATCTGTACTGCCCTTGCAAAAGTGGATCCAGCACTTTTTAACCCAAAGGGCATTCATACAAAGCAATACGTGCCGCAGGGGGTTATGAACGCAGTCTTCTCTTCATCCTCCTTGGACATGAATATCTGGTGGTATCCGAAGTAGGCATCCAGGAAGGAAAGCAGGTCACACCCGGAGGTGGAATCCACAATCTGGTCGATGCGCGGCAAGGGGAACGGGTCCTTCGGGCATGCTTTATTCAGATCTATGAAATCTATGCAAAGCCTCCATTTCCCATTTGCCTTGCGCACCACCACCGGATTTGCTAACCACGTTGGATGCAATACTCCTCTTACCAAACCAGCTGCCTCAAGTTTCTTGATCTCTTCGGTAATAAACTGCTGCCACTCCAAAGCTTGCTTTCGGACCTTCTGCTTGACGGGCCGGGCATGTGGGCAGATAGCAAGGTGGTGCTTGATTACGTCCCTGGGAACACCGGGGATGTCAGATGGTTGCCAAGAAAACACATCGACATTCGCCCACAGGAAGGCAACGAGCGCGCTTTCCTATTTGTCGTCGAGGGTGGCACTGATAGTAAACGTACCATCAGCGCTAGCCAGCCCTGCCGGGACCTTCTTCACAACGGGTGCAGCAGCCTTGGATCTCTTGCTATTGGAACTCTCTGGCAAGTCATCAACAGGCGCAGCGCACTCCGAAGAGGTGTGCTTCCCAGATTCCTTGCTGGCATCCTTGCTAGCTTTCTGCGCTTTCTTGCTTTCCTTGACAGGAGCAATAGCTTCTGCGGCCTCTGCAGCGATTGCTTCTCGGTACATCTTATCCACGCATATGATTGCGTCTTTCTTGTCTGATGGAATGGAAATGATGCCTATTGGCCCTGGCATCTTCAGTGTGTTGTAGGTATAGTGGGATGTCGCCATGAATTTGGCCAGGGCTAGGCGCGGCCAAGGATTCCATTGTACGGCAGGGGGAGGTCAACCACATCAAACATGATCTTCTCAGTCCGGTAGTTTAACTCTCCCCCCCCCCCCGAACGTTACCAGCAGCGTGATCTTCCCCTTAGGATGACTCCTGCCGGGGTTAATCCCTTGGAAAATACCAGTAACCTTGAGCTCTTCATCTGCTATCTGGTGTTTGCTGATAACCTTGGCAGAAATCAGATTCAATCCAGCCCCGCCGTCAACCAACATCTTTGTGACCTTGAGGTTGCGAATCGTTGGTGAGACCAACAACGGCAGACACCCTACCGTGGTGGTGCGATCAGGGTGATCCTCTTCATCAAAGATGATGGCGTGCAGGACCACTTGAGTGGCTTCCGAGAATCTGCCGCTGGCTCCACGACATTGACCTCACGCGCCCACTGTTTAAGTTGGCGGTGAGAGGAATGCAGGGATGCACCTCCGTCAATGCATAGGGCGTCAGTGGCTTTCTGGAACTCCTGCTCGCTGGTTTCCTCTTCATCTCCTTCATCACTCTCGTCATCGCATCCCTTCTTCTCATGGCCTTTGGCGGGTTTTCCTTGATGCCGAGGGCCCTTGCCGGGACGACCTCCCTTGCCACCTCGGCCTCTCCCGCCAACACCATCCTGATCTCTTTCTTTGCCATGCTTCTCGTACTCAGCTTTCTGCTTCTTGACGAGTTGCTCAACTTAATGACACTCTTAAAGATCATGACCCTTAGTCCGATGGATCTTGCAGTAAGGCTCGTCAGCCTTCCCAGCCTTCTCGGCAGCCATGGCTTCCCGGCAATCAGTGCACGTGACAACTTCCTTGCTGGGAGCCTCGGTCTTAGCCTTCTTGCTGGTACTAGCTGTGCTCGATCCTTCAACGGCCATCACTGCTTTATCCTTGCGCTTCTTGTTCTTCTTCTTCTGATTGGCGGCGTCATTGTCGTCCTCTGAGTCAACGTCACCGCCATCTTCTTCTCCGGGGATTCGCCTCCCCTCCTCTACCCGGGCACACTTATCCACCAGAGTGTACAACTCATTCACAGTCTTGGGCAATCGAACGTTCATCTTGGAGCGTATCCTCGATTGTGCACGTTGGACTGGAATGCAGCTATCACAGCTGTCGGGTGGATGTCTGGAATGTTCCTGTGCACCCGGCTGAACCTCTTCTAAAGGATCAGGTAATGTCTAGGATATATCATCTTTTCTTCAAGATAAGCATATTTCAAAGTATCAGGTAATTGTTTAAGCTCAAACAAGGGATCACCCTTGGGTGGAGGAGGATCTCCAAGGATTTCAACAGGCAAATTGTGTTTCAAAACAGGCATTTGGTTTAAGAATATTTCATCTAACTCCTTTCTTTCATTCATAAACATATCATTTTCATGATCTAGCAAATATTGTTCTAAAGGATCAGTAGGAGGTACGACAATAGAAGCAAGACCAATGATTTCATCCTTACTAGGCAATTCTTTATCATGGGGTTGTCTACGAAATTTAGAGAAATTAAAATCATGAGACACATCCCCAAAGCTTACAGTAACAATTTTTTTCTCACAGTCTATCTTAGCATTAACAGTATTCAAGAAAGGTCTACCAAATACAATGGGACAAAAATCATCTTGTGGGGAACCAAGAACAAGAAAATCAGTAGGGTATTTTATTTTCCCACACAAGACTTCAATATCTCTAACAATCCCAATTGGTGATATAGTATCTCTATTGGCAAGCTTAATAGTAACATCAATATCTTCTATCTCAGTAGGTGCAATATCATTCATAATATCTTGATATAAGGTATAAGGAATTGCACTCACACTAGCAATTCTAGCAGCTTCACCACAGAAATAAATAACATGCTCATCAATATTATCGACCAAGAGATCTTTAATCATAGCAATACTAGGTTCAACTTTAATTTGTTCAGGGGGTGTAGATGTTCTAATATTACTCTTACGAACCACAGTTGAAGCTTTAGCATGATCCTTTATTCTAACAGGGAAAGGTGGTTTCTCAATATAAGAAGTAGGAACAATAGGATCAACATTATTAGTAATGGTTTCTTCTTCAACTTTAATAGGTTCTACTACTTTTACTTCAATGGGAGGATGATATTTAAACCACTTATCCTTTGGGAGATCAACTTGAGTAGAAAATGATTCACAAAAGGAAGCTACTATCTCAGAGTCAAGTCCATATTTAGTGCTAAATTCACGAAAAACATTGGTATCCATGAAAGATTTAACACAAACAAACTTAAGGTTTATACCTGACTCAGTACCTTCGTCGAGTTCCCAATCTTCAGAGTTGCGTTTAATTCTTTCCAATAAATCCCATTTGAATTCAATAGTTTTCTTCATAAAAGAACTAGTGCAAGAAGTATCGAGCATGGATTGATCATTACGAGAAAGCCAAGCATAAAAGTTTTGAATAATAATTTCCCTTGAGAGCTCATGATTGGGGCACGAATATAACATTGACTTAAGCCTCCCCCAAGCTTGAGTGATACTTTCTCCTTCACGAGGCCAAAAATTATAAATATAATTCCGATCATGATGAACCAGATGCATAGGATAAAACTTCTGATGAAATTCCAATTTCAATCGGATGTAGTTCCATGATCCAATGTCATCACATAGCCTATACCATGTCAATGCCTTTCCCTTCAAAGATAAAGGGAAGACCTTCTTCTTGACATCATCCTCGGATAAACCTGCAAGCTTAAATATTCCACAAACTTCATCCACATAGATTAGGTGCATATCAGGATGTAATGTTCCATCTCCTGCATAGGGATTAGCTAGCAGTTTCTCTATCATACCTGAAGGAATTTCATAGTAAATATTTTTAGTAGGTGCAGTAGGTTGAGGAGCTACTCTTCGCTCTTCCGGTCGAGGTGAAGATACCCCGAACAAGGCCCTCAAAGGATTATTTTCCATGGTGACAAGTGTCAGTAAATTTCAGCTCACTCTATAAATGTTTCCTTACCAAAGGCGCTTCACTCCCCGGCAATGGTGCCAGAAAAGAGTCTTGATGACCCACAAGTATAGGGGATCTATCGTAGTCCTTTCGATAAGTAAGAGTGTCAAACCCAACGAGGAGCAGAAGGAAATGACAAGCGGTTTTCAGCATGGTATTCTCTGCAAGCACTGAAATTATCGGTAACAGATAGTTGTGTGATAAGATAAATCATAACGGGTAACAAGTAACAAAAGTAACTAAGGTGCAGCAAGGTGGCCCAATCCTTTTTGTAGCAAAGGACAAGCCTGAACAAACTCTTATATAAAGGAGTAATCAAATAGCATCAACTACAAGGAGTAATCAACACTACTAGCAACCAACAGGTACCAATCTGAGGTTTTGAGACAAAGATCGGATACAAGAGATGAACTAGGGTTTGAGAGGAGATGGTGCTGGTGAATATGTTGATGGAGATTGACCCCCTCTCGATGAGAGGATCATTGGTGATGACGATGGCTTCGATTTCCCCCTCCCGGAGGGAAGTTTCTCCGGCAGAGAGTAGGCCATTAAAAACCAGATTGCAATACCTTGTGTGCAGTTCTATCTCCAGCATGGTGTCCTCCGTATGCTTCGGAGTGGCACTTGCGTAGGGTCTATTCCTATTCATGCTCAGGTAAGCAACGTCTAATAACACCATATACTCCTTCATTATAAAGGTGTGGGTCATCCCAAAAGTAATGTCTTAAATCATAGAAAAACTTTTTCTTTTGCTGGTATGTGAAACTAGGTGGTATAAATTTAGCAACAATGTAATTAGCAAAATCAGCATACCATGGAGTGTTATGAGAAGCATTTATGGCAGCTAATTGCTCATCAGGAAAGCTATCATCAATAGGCAGTGGGTCATCAAGAACATTTTCTAACCTAGACAAGTTGTCTGCAACGGGGTTCTCAGCTCCCTTTCTATCAATAATATGCAAATCAAATTCTTGTAGCAAGAGAACCCATCTAATAAGTCTAGGTTTATCATCTTTCTTTTCCATAAGATAGTTAATAGCAGCATGATCCATGTGAACAGTAACAATATAAGATCTGAACTTATCACAAGCAAATGCAACTGCTAAAAATTATTTTTCAGTAGTAGCATAATTTCTCTGGGCACTGTCTAGAGTTTTACTAGCATAATGAATAACATTCAATTTCTTATCACCTCTTTGTCCTAGAACAGCACCAACAGCATAATCACTAGCATCACTCATAATTTCAAAGGGTAAACTCCAATCAGGTGGTTGAACAATAGGTGTAGAAATTAAGACTTTCTTAAGTATTTCAAATGCTTCTACACAATCATCATCAAAAACAAAAGGAACATCTTATTGCAAGAGATTAGTGAGAGGCCTAGAAATTCTAGAGAAGTCTTTAATAAACCTCCTATAGAAACCTGCATGACCAAGGAAACTTCTTATACCTTTGATATCTTTAGGACACGGCATCTTTTCAATAGCATCTACTTTAGCTTTATCAACTTCAATACCTCTTTCTGAAATTTTATGACCCAAGACAATACCTTCATTAACCATAAAGTGGCACTTCTCCCAATTCAAGACAAGATTAGTTTCTTCACATTTCTGCAAAACTCGATCAAGGTTGCTTAAGCAATCATCAAAAGAAGTTCCGTAAACGGAGAAATCATCCATGAAAACCTCAACAATCTTTTCACAAAAGTCAGAGAATATAGCAGTCATACATCTTTGAAAGGTAGCAGGTGCATTCCATAAACCAAAAGGCATTCATCTATAAGCAAAGGTACCGAATGGGCAAGTAAAAGTGGTCTTTTCTTGGTCCTCTTTTGACATAGGTATTTGAGAGAAACCAGAATAACCATCTAGAAAGCAAAAATGTGTATGTTTGGATAATCTTTCTAGCATTTGACCAATAAAGGGTAGAGGGTAATGATCTTTTCTAGTAGCTTTGTTTAATTTGCGAAAATCAATCACCATTCTATAGCCTATAACAATTCTTTGTGGAATCAATTCATTCTTACCATTAGGAACAACGGTAATACCTCCCTTCTTAGGGACACAATGAACAGGACTTACCCATCTACTATCAGCAATAGGATAAATTATACCTGCCTCCAGAAGCTTTAGTATTTCATTTCTTACCACTTCCTTCATCTTGGGATTTAACCATCGTTGGTGATCAAAGACTGGTTTAGCATCAGGTTCCATATTAATTTCGTGCTGACATAGAGTGGGACTAATGCCCTTAAGATCATCAAGAGTATATCCAATAGCGGCACGGTGCTTCCTCATAGTTTTCAATAATTTCTTTTCTTCATGCCCTGAAAGGTTAGCACTAATAATAACAGTATATATCTTCTTTTCATCAAGATAAGCATATTTCAAAGTATCAGGTAATTGTTTAAGCTCAAACATGGGATCACCCTTGGGTGGAGGAGGATCTCCAAGGATTTCAACAAGAAAATTGTGTTTCAAAATAGGCATTTGGTTAAAGAATATTTCATCTAACTCCTTTCTTTCATTCATAAACATATCATTTTCATTATCTAGCAAATATTGTTCTAAAGGATCAGTAGGAGGTACGGCAATAGAAGCAAGACCAATGATTTCATCCTTACTAGGCAATTCTTTTTCATGGGGTTGTCCACAAAATTTTGAGAAATTAAAATCATGAGACACATCCCCAAAGCTTACAGTAACAATTTCTTTCTCACAGTCTATCTTAGCATTAACAATATTCAAGAAAGGTCTACCAAATACAATGGGACAAAAATCATCTTGTGGGGAACCAAGAACAAGAAAATCAGTAGGGTATTTTATTTTCCCACACAAGACTTCAACATCTCTAACAATCCCAATTGGTGATATAGTATCTCTATTGGCAAGCTTAATAGTAACATCAATATCTTTTATCTCAGTAGGTGCAATATCATTCATAATTTCTTGATATAAGGTATAAGGAATTGCACTCACACTAGCACCCACATCACATAAACCATGATAACAATGATCTCCTATTTTAACAGAAACAACGGGCATGCCAACAATGTGTCTATATTTATCTTTAATATCAGGTTTAGCAATTCTAGCAGCTTCACCACAAAAATAAATAACATGCTCATCAATATTATCGACCAAGAGATCTTTAACCATAGCAATACTAGGTTCAACTTTAATTTGTTCAGGGGGTGTAGGTGTTCTAATATTACTCTTACGAACCACAGTTGAAGCTTTAGCATGATCCTTTATTCTAACAGGGAAAGGTGGTTTCTCAATATAAGCAGTAGGAACAATAGGATCAACATTATAAGTAATGGTTTCTTCTTCAACTTTAATAGGTTCTACTACTTTTACTTCAATGGGAGGATGATATTTAAACCACTTCTCCTTAGGGAAATCAACATGAGTAGCAAAAGATTCACAAAAGGAAGCTACTATCTCAGAGTCAAGTCCATATTTAGTGCTAAATTCACGAAAAACATCGGTATCCATGGAAGACTTAACACAGTCAAACTTAAGGTTTATACCTAACTCATTACCTTCGTCGAGTTCCCAATCTTCAGAGTTGCATTTAATTCTTTCCAATAAATCCCATTTGAATTCAATATTCTTCTTTATAAAAGAACCAGTGCAAGAAGTATCAAGCATGGATTGATCATTACGAGAAAGCCGAGCATAAAAGTTTTGAATAATAATTTCCCTTGAGAGCTCATGATTGGGGCATGAATATAACATTGACTTAAGCCTCCCCCAAGCTTGAGCGATACTTTCTCCTTCACGAGGGCAAAAATTATAAATATAATTCCGATCACGATGAACCAGATGCATAGGATAAAACTTCTGATTAAGTTCCAATTTCAATCGTGTGTAGTTCCATGATTCAATATCATCACATAGCATGTACCATGTCAATGCATTTCCCTCAAAGATAAAGGGAAGACCTTCTTATTGACATCATCCTCGGGCAAACCTGCAAGCTTAAATAATCCACCAACTTCATCCACATAGATTAGCTGCATATCAGGATGTAATGTTCCATCTCCTGCATATGGATTAGCTAGCTGTTTCTCTATCATACCCGAAGGAATTTCATAATAAATATTTTTAGTAGGTGCAGTAGGTTGAGGAGCAACTCTTTGCTCTTCCGGTCGAGGTGAAGATACCCCGAACAAGCCCCTCAAAGGATTATTTTCCATAGTGACAAGTGACAGTAAATTTCAGCACACTATATAAATGTTTCCTTACCAAATTCCACTTACCAAAGGCGCTTCACTCCCCGGCAATGGCGCCAGAAAAGAGTCTTGATAACCCAAAAGTATAGGGGATCTATTGTAGTCCTTTTGATAAGTAAGAGTGTCGAACCCAATGAGGAGCAGAAGGAAATGACAAGCGGTTTTCAGCAAGGTATTCTCTACAAGCACTGAAATTATCGGTAACAGATAGTTGTGTGATAAGATAAATCATAATGGGTAACAAGTAACAAAAGTAACTAAGGTGCATAAAGGTGGCCCAATCCTTTTTGTAGCAAAGGACAAGCCTGGACAAACTCTTATATAAAGCAAAGAGCTCCCGAGGACACATGGGAATTACTATCAAGCTAGTTTTCATCATGCTCATAAGATTCGTGTTCGTTACTTTGATAATTTGATATGTGGGTGGACCGGTGCTTGGGTGTTGCCCTTACTTGGACAAGACTCCCACTTATGATTAACCCCTCTTGCAAGCATCCGTAACTATGAAAGAAGAATTAAGATAAATCTAACCATAGCATGAAACATATAGATCCAAATCAGCCCCTTACGAAGCAACGCATAAACTAGTGTTTAAGCTTTTGTCACTCTAGTAACCCATCCTCTTCTTATTACTTCCCAATGCCTTCCCCTAGGCCCAAATCATGGTGAAGTGTCATGTAGTCGACGTTCACATAACACCACTAGAGGAAAGACAACATACATCTCATCAAAATATTGAACGAATACCAAATTCACATGATTACTTATAACAAGACTTCTCCCATGTCCTCAGGAACAAACGTAACTACTCACAAAGCATATTCATGTTCATAAATAGAGGGGTATTGAATAGCATTAAGGATCAAAACATTTGGTCTTCCACCGAATAAACCAACTAGCATCAACTACAAGAAGTAATCAACACTACTAGCAACCCACAGGTACCAATCTGAGGTTTTGAGACAAAGATCGGATACAAGAGATGAACTAGGGTTTGAGAGGAGATGGTGCTGGTGAAGATGTTGATGGAGATTGACCCCCTCTCGATGAGAGGATCGTTGGTGATGATGGTGGTTCGATTTCCCCCTCCCGAAGGGAAGTTTCTCCAGCAGAACAGCTCCGCCGGAGCCCTAGATTGGTTCTGCCGAGGTTCCACCTCGAGACGGCGGCGCTTCGTCCCGAAAGCTTCCTTCTGATTTTTTCCAGGTCAAAACACACCATATAGCAGAAGATGGGCACCGGAGGCCTGCCAGGGGGCCCACAAGGCAGGGGGCGCGCCCAGGGGTGTACGCCGCGCCCCCCACCCTTGTGGCCTCCTGGTGGGGCCCCTCTGGTACTTTCTTCACCCAATATTTTTTATATATTTCAAAATAATTCTCTATGAAGTTTCAGGACTTTTGGAGTTGTGCAGAATAGGTCTCTCAGATTTGCTCCTTTTCCAGCCCAGAATTCCAACTGCCAGAATTCTCCCTCTTCATGTAAACCTTGTAAAATAAGAGACAAAAGGCATAAGTATTGTGCAATAATGTGTAATAACAACCCATAATGCAATAAATATCAATAAAAAGCATGATGCAAAATGGACGTATCAGTCGCCCGGCTTCGGACGGTGCCAGAAGTGGCAGCGCCGTGCTCTCATCGCCGTGAGCCAGTCGCCAGGGTGGCGTGGTGACGAGGTGGATGCGCTTGGGGATTGGCAACCCCATCCGGCGCATCGTCTTGCCTAGCTTGTTCCGATGGTGGCGCGTGCCCTGTAGCTGCACCCGCAGCGGGGGTCGCCAGAGCATCGCGGTTCACCCCAGAGCGAGCGCCATCGCTGCGGTTGCACCCTTCAGTGTGGCGGAGAGGCGGAGATGGCATAATCTCCCCACCTATACTTTGTGGGGTGCGGCCGCTGGGATGCTGTTGATGCTGTCCTCCTCCGGTGCCTCCTGCTCCTGTTTCGGCCGCAGGGGGAGTGGTGACGACGCCGTCTGCGCCGGCCACGTCCCCCGCGGCATCCACGTTCTCGTGTGCCCCCGTAGCCCCTATGGCTTCGGTAGCCGCATGCGAAGGGGCCTTCGAGGTGGACGGGTGAGCCGTGGTGCCGGGCTTTTTCTTGGGCGCCATGGATGACGAAGCCGTTGATGAAGAAAATGATGATGAAGATGACGTGCTGCTTGCACTCTTGGGTTCCCGCAAGCGCTTACCCCCACCTGGCGCGCCAAAGATGTCATGGGAAAACACGACCACCTATGGGGCCATCGGCCCCTTGTGGTTCGGCAGGGGGGAAGAGCACATTGCACAAACAGCGGAGGGCGTAGAGCAGCACGGCAGCGATCACACGTGCAGTTTTTACCCAGGTTCGGGCCGCCGCGAGGCGTAAAACCCTACTCCTGCTTTGGTGGATTGTTGTATGGACGGTGTGGAGCGCATTAAATGCACCGTTTAGTGTCACATCATGGTGTAGCCCGGCAAGCCTTGCCGTGACACGCAACCACCTCCTCGCCTGTCTGCGTGACATGTCCCTGGACGGGTGTCATCTGGAGGTGATTTACTTTGGAAATGGCTGCCACGTGATAAGTAACAGCCACTTAATCATTTAGGGGCTTGACACCGCACCGATAGGTGACTTGCATTGCTGTGAGGTGGAGCGGTGGAGCCCTGGCGGGGTGATCCGCCCTCGGCGTCCCCGGCAAGCCTGTCAGGGGAGTCTTGAGACTTGTCTCTGGAGTAACCTCGACCCCACCAGGCTCGCTTGCCCGACAAGGGAAGTTTTTCCTTAGTGATATCTTGCTCCTTTGGTTGGCCTTGGTCTTCTTGACCCACCCTTTGATTTCTCAAAGAGCTCATCTCTTCTGCTTGGTCTGGTCTTGGATGCTGCAACCTTATTCTTAAGCTTGTGTACAGTCTAGGCAACACACCTGGGGTTTGTTGCACCGACACTATGGCGCGCCCCCCTTCCTTTTCTGGCGCATGGGATAAGGCAGGAGGGGGTGGCGCCCCCCTTCCCTTTTTCTCATGTGGGATAAAAGGCAAGAGGGGCCAACCCTCTCCCTTTCCTTCCCTAGGGCCGGTGCCATGAGGTGGAGGCGCACCAGCCCCATGTGGGCTGGTGTGCACTCCCTTGTTGGCCTGTTTGGCCCAATAAACTCCCGGGGCCTCCCGAAACCCCTTCCGGTGATCCGATGAATACCCGGTATATTCAGAAACCTTTCCGGTGACCCAATAGCATCGTCCTATATATCAATCTTTACCTCCGAACAATTCCAGAGCTCCTCGTCATGTCCGTGATCTTATCCGGGACTCCGAACAATATTCGGTCACCAAATCACATAACTCATACAGTACTATATCGTCAACGAACGTTAAGTGTGCGGACCATACAGGTTTGAGAATGATGTAGACATGACCGAGACACCTCGATGCCCATATTGGTTCCTACATATTCTACAAAGATCTTAATCAGTCGAACCTTTATGACAACATACGTAGTTCCCTTTATCTGTCGCTATGTTACTTGATGGAAATATACCCTAGAGGCAATAATAAAGTTGTTATTATTATATTTCCTTATTCATGAGAAAGGTTTATTATTCATGCTAGAATTGTATTGACCAGAAAATTAAATATATGTGTGGATACATAAACAAATACCGTGTCCCTAGTGACCCTCTACTAGACTAGCTCGTTGATCAAAAGATGGTTAAGGTTTCCTAACCATAGACATGAGTTGTCATTTGATAACGGGATCACATCATTAGGAGAATGATGTGATGGAAAAGATCCAACTGTTAGCATAGCATATGATCGTTCAGTTTATTGCTACTGCTTTCTTAATGTCAAATACATGTTTCTTCGACCATGAGATCATGCAATTTCCGGTCAACTAGAACACGCTCCGCACCAGAGTGGTACGGTAATCCTATCCTGGAAGTCATGCTATTGGACAATGGCAAACCTATGAACTATGAAGAAGCTATGACAAGCCCAGATTCCGACAAATGGCTTGAGGCCATGAAATCTGAGATAGGATCCATGTATGAGAACAAAGTGTGGACTTTGGTGGATTTGCCCAATGATCAGCAAGCCATTGAGAATAAATGGATCTTCAAGAGGAAGATGGACGCTGATGGTAATATCACTGTCTACAAAGCTCGACTTGTCACAAAAGGTTTTTGACAAGTTCAAGGGGTTGACTACGATGAGACTTTCTCACTCATAGCGATGCTTAAGTCTCTACGGATCATGTTAGCAATTGCCGCATTTTATGATTATGAAATCTGGCAAATGGACGTCAAAACTGCATTCCTTAATGGGTTTCTTAAGGAAGAGTTGTATATGATGCAACCGGAAGGTTTTGTCGATCTATGGGCTGGTGCAAGCATCTCGGAGTTGGAATAAATGCTTTGATGAGGTGATCAAAGCATTTGGTTTTATACAGACTTATGGTGAAGCCTGTATTTACAAGAAAGTAAGTGGGAGCTCTGTAGCATTTCTAATATTATATGTGGATGACATATTGCTGATTGGAAATGATATAGAATTTCTGGATAGCATAAAAGGATATTTGAATAAGAAATTTTCAATGAAAGACCTCAGTGAAGCTGCTTACATATTGGGCATCAAGATCTATAGGGATAGAACGAGATGCTTAATAGGACTTTCAGAAAGCACCTACCTTCACAAAGTTCTGAAGAAGTTCAAGATGGACCAGCCAAAGAAAGGGTTCTTGCCTATGTTGCAAGGTGTGAAATTGAGTAAGACTCAAAGCCCAACCACGGCAGAAGATAGAGAGAGAATGAAAGTCATTCTCTATGCCTCGGCCATAGGTTCTAGAATGTATGCCATGCTGTATACCAGACCTGATGTCTGCCTTGCCATAAGTTTGGCAAGGAGGTACCAAAGTAATCTAGGAGTGGATCACTGGACAGCGGTCAAGAATATTCTGAAGTAACTGAAAAGGACCAAGGATATGTTTCTCGTTTATGGAGGTGATGAAGAGCTCGTCTTAAAGGGTTACGTTGATGCTAGCTTCAACACAGATCCGGATGACTCTATGTCGCAAACCGGATACGTGTTTATATTAAATGGTGGAGCTATCAGTTGGTGCAGTTCTAAGCAGAGCGCCATGGTGGGATCTACGTGTGAAGTGGAGTACATACCTGCTTCGAAAGCAGCGCATGAAGGAGTCTAGGTGAAGGAGTTCATATCCGATCTAGGGGTAATACCCAGTGCATCGGGTCCAATGACAATCTTTTGTGACAAAACTGGAGCAATTGCCTTAGCGAAGGAATCCAGATTTCACAAGAGAACCAAACATATCAAGCGACACTTCAACTCCATTCACGAATATGTCGAGGATGGAGACATAGAAATTTGTAAAGTGCATACGGATCTGAATGTAGCAGACCAGTTGACTAAGCCTCTTCCACGAGCAAAACATGATCAGCACGAAGACTCCATGGGTGTTAGATTCATTACAATGTAATCTAGATTATTGACTCTAGTGCAAGTGGGAGACTGATGGAAATATTCCCTAGAGGCAATAATAAAGTTGTTATTATTATATCTCCTTATTCATGATAAAGGTTTATTATTCATGCTAGAATTATATTGACCGGAAAATTAAATACATGTGTGGATACATAAACAAATACCATGTCCCTAGTGACTCTCTACTAGACTAGCTCGTTGATCAAAAGATGGTTAAGGTTTCCTAATCATAGACATGAGTTGTCATTTGATAATGGGATCACACCATTAGGAGAATGCTGTGATGGACAAGACCCAACCGTTAGCATAGCATATGATCGTTCAGTTTATTGCTACTGCTTTCTTAATGTCAAATACATGTTTCTTCGACCATGAGATCATGCAACTCCCGGACTCCGGAGGAATGCCTTGTGTGCCATCAAACGTCAAAACGTAATCGGGTGATCATAAAGGTGCTCTACAGGTATCTCCAAAGGTGTCTGTTGAGTTGGCATGGATCGAGACTGGGATTTGTCACTCCGTATGACAGAGAGGTATCTCTTGGCCCTCTCGGTAATGCAACATCACAAGAAGCTTGCAAGCAAAGTGACTAAGGAGTTAGTTACAGAATGATGTATTACGGAACGAGTAAAGATACTTGCCGGTAACGAGATTGAAATAGGTATGGAGATACCGACGATCGAATCTCGGGCAAGTAACATACCGACAGACAAAGGGAAATACGTATGTTGTCATAAAGGTTTGACCGATAAAGATCTTCGTGGAATATGTAGGAACTAGTATGGGCATCCAGGTCCCACTATTGGTTATTGATCGGAGAAGCGTCTCGGTGATGTCTACATCATTCTCGAACCCGTAGGGCCCGCAAGCTTAACGTTTGTTGATGATATAATATTATATGAGTTATGTATGTTGGTGACTAAATGTTATTCGGAGTCTCAGATGAGATCACAGACATGACGAGGAGCTCTGGAATGGTCCGGAGGTAAATATTGATATATAGGATGATATGGTTGGGCCAAGGGGTAAGGCCCACGGGGCTTTAGGTAGGTGCAAAAGGAAGTTTTGCGGAGGTCAGGGACCAGACGCCAGGGACCCTGGCGTCTGGCCCTGGGCCAGACCCCGAGGCCCATGGCGTCTGGGACAGACACCAAGAACCATGGCGTCTTGTCCTGGAGTCCGAAAAGGACTCTTGCCTTGCGGGAAAAACCGACTTTGAGGACGCTCTTTCTTCAAGAAATGACCCCAGGGATCAACATATAAATAGATGGGCAGGGCTAGCACCCGGAACACATCAAGATTCACCAAGCCGTGTGCCAGCAACCCCGCCCCTCTAGTTTATCCTCCGTCATAGTTTTCGTTGTGCTTGGCGAAGCCCTGCGGAGATTGTTCTTCACCACCACCGTCACCACGCCGTCGTGATGCCGGAACTCATCTACTACTTCCACTACTGCAAGATGCTGCTAACGCGACACTACGATCAGAGACCCTTTGATGAAACTATGTGTGATGCATTAATCGCAAACGGTGATGTAAAAACACCGTCAAAAAAGATGCAAAACATTTGCGATGAATGATACATCAAACACGGTTCAGATTTTAGTTGTGTGTGCGATGCTGGGCATACGGTTGATCCGTACGAACTGTTTGCGATAAGACAGAACAACAGAAACGGGCAGCCAGATCAAGGTGTGTGCGATATACGGCATACAGTTCGCTCCGGTGAACCGTTTGCTATGATCGAGGTGAACACAAATGATTCAGCGTAACAAGATGTGTGTGATACATGGCAAACAGGTCGGTAATCAGAATTGTGTGCGATCATTATAGACAGCCCATACGATATTTTTTTGTGAATTTTGTGCTCGTCAGGGCACACAGTTCAACAAACCAACCTGTGGGCGATAATGTAGAAGAACTCTGTTGAATACGTATTACTAACTGCCTGTGATGAGATTGACAGGATAAATAGAGATAACAAATTAATATGAGCGAACGGAAACAGAGATATATACAGTCTGCTTAATTTAGTCCTTCTTCTTGTTGTTGTTGTTGTTGGATGGCCCCGCGACATCGTCTTGGCGAGGACGCTTCTTGCCGCTGACTGTTGGCTTTTCATCGCCGCCGCCTTCGTCATCATCGTTGCTATCGTCGTCGTCCTCCTCCTCGTTCGACCATTCCTCCTCATCATCATCGTCGTCCTCTTCTTCGTCCTCCGACGGCTCCTCGTCCGTCTGGTTGTCGTCTGACGACTCCGGAGGTGGCGTCCCTTCCATGATCCAGATATAATCGAGGTCTGGGCTCGACGCCGGACTCATGGGAGACGAGCGGGATGATTCCGATGTTGACCTATCATCGGGCGCCAGACTGCTGGCCGAACTGTCGTCCTCGCTGTCGCTCGACATGGCTGTGGTCATATAAAAACCATGAGAAAGCGAGATTGCAGAGTGTGTGCCAGTGTGTAGCGCGGCCTGCCGGGGACGATGAAGATGGTGGACACTTAAGCGGGGTATGTAGAGAAGAGGAAATGCCAATTGAAGCGGGGGTTGACGTATTATCTAACCGCTGATATAATCAACCGTAATTATTTGTACCCAGTCGCTCCAAATTCCCGGGGTTGCGCAAGACTCCTATTGGCTAGTTTCTTTTTTTAGGCAAAATAAGGAACGAAATTTGGGATTATCCACCGGTACCGGTACGAATGGAGTAGGACAGTTGGCAAGCAATACATTGAGCTCTTCTTATTGATAAAGCCAGTAATAATCAAACTACAAATGAAAAAAAAAGACAAAGGAAAATATCTGCACGAATCTTCACGTAACATCAATGGCATAGGACCTAGATGTGCATTACTTAGAGCACATCTAGATGTGCTTTAGCAATACTGTCAAACAAAACCCCTAATCATCATTGCAAACAGCGCATAGAACATGGCTAATGCGACAACCACAACTACACATGCTAGTTCCTTCTTGTCTCTTGCTTTCATCTGTTGCCTGTGATTGATTCTTTCTTGCTTCATCGTACTGATTGTACATTCCAGATCAGCCAGTTTCTTCTTCAGCTTTACGTTATCTTCTGCGAGCTTGGTGATAACACTCCGATCCCTGCCATGCCATTCTTCATCCAGCCAGTTAACAAAGGCACAAGCCTCATATCCCTGCCAATGTTAAATAGTATTTAGGATGAGCGGTGGCATTAACTCCAGTAAAATGATGAACTTAGCACTAACCTCTAAGGGGCAATCTAGAAACTGCCTGCCAATGTCGAATCCCTCCGTGCATACACGTCGAGCAGGAGTGTGCCCATGCACACAACTCAGCTTTTGGTACTTCTCGATGGCGCAAAACTCGGAGTCAAACTCATGTTGTGGGAGTCTGGAGTCATGCTCCGGATCCGGCGGCAGATCGCTTTCCTGGGGGGGGTCATTCAGGACAGATTCAGCAAGGAGCTACTTTGGACATGCTAAAAAAGATCGGGATAGATTGGAACCTAACAGGACGATTCGGATCCGTAGTACACCTGCCTTCTGATGACCTTAGGCAAGTGCTCGGCGGCGACCGCCGTCGTGGCGGCGATACGAGCAGGAGCAGCCGCACCAAAACCATCAGCACCACTCGTCCGCATTCCCCCAATGTCAGCGCCACGCGAGGGAATTTGGAGGCTATCTAGGGATTTGAGGGAAATGGGGAAACTGTGGGGATAAGCTAACGGTCGGAAACTACTTATGGCACTATATGTTGTATACGGTACACTGTTTATACATGTCGTTTATGTTAGGTATTACAATGTCACACACGATTTCCGCACCAAACCATGTGAGAAGACAACGTAGGTGAGACACGGTTGCCGTTACATAACCGTATGTGATGTACTACCCTGTACATATAATTGAGTTACAGTGATACCGTGTAAACAGCCGCTCTGCGGATATCCGTCAAAAAATAAAACAGCCGCTCTGCATATAGAGATGGCGGCGGCGGCCTAGGCGGCAGCTACCAGAGAAGAGGTCAATCCTTGGTTGGTGGGCGGTGGCGGTGTCATAGGAGGTCAATCCTGAGTCAGCGGCGGGAGATAGGAGGAGCTCAACCATCGAGGTCGGCGGCGGCGTGATTCGAGCACATCCATCGCGGTCGATGGCGGGATAGTGGAGGTCGAACTTCAGGCGGTAGCCACACTACGCTTTGCTCCTCGACCCTGCTATCTCGGCGTGCCGCCGCATCGCGCTTCTCTGTCTGCTAGGTGGAGGTCGCCGCGCGGCTAATTAATTAAGGTATTCTTTTCGTGAGTGGCTTAATTAAGGTATTCAATTCCAAAGGGTAGTGCTGTACTAGTACTCTGCGTGTAAATTGACTGGTCATTAATTTTTGTCATTGCATGTCTGGATAACAATATGGAGCGCCCTCAGTAATTATGAAAATAAAACCTTGTGATTTATGCACGCATCTTTGGGCAGCAGTTAATCCGTGTATTAATGTTGTTGTTTTGTTTTTAATTACCATTCGTGTGGTGCAGATGGAACGATCTCGATGGATGAAGAATCGGAGAACCTCAAATTTTATCAGTGGTGTGACAGAGTTCATGAATTTGGCTGAAAGTACAAAGAGGAGAATTGGTGATGCGGATTACATCCTGTGTCCATGTATTGATTGTGCCAATACAGAGTCACGTGAAGTTGCAAATGTCCAGTGGCACTTAGTCTCTCGGGGATTCATGGATAGATATACACGTTGGACCAGAAACGGTGAAGAGAAGGTCATGGATGAAGATACCCAGGGTTGCGAGATGCCAAACCCCGATCAGTGTCACATGGATGTTGAATCTAACATTGGGGCAAAGGCGTCAAGCTACCAATGGAACACCGGAAAGCCAAAACGCCCACTGGAAAACCAAGACGTCGACGCAGATGATGACGATCTTGATATGCCAGATTTTGCTGCTATGATTGCAGATTTCGAGGGCCCAAAAAAGGATATGATTGGGTACAAGGATCTGCCAACCATTGATGCGGACTCTAAGAAAGAATTGTATCCAGGTTGCAAAAAGAAATATTCCAAGTTGAGTGCCACCCTGGCGCTTCTCAGATTTAAAGCAGCAAACGGTCTATCAAACAAGGGCTTCACAGAGATGTTAGGTCTTTTCAAAGAAATTCTTTCGAAAGATAATGTGCTCCCCAGAAGCACGAATGAAGCGAAGAAAATTGTTTGCCCATTGGAACTTGAAGTACAGAAGATACACGCTTTTGTGAATGATTGTATATTGTACCATGGTGAGTACAAAGATTTGCGTGCATGTCCCATATGCAAGCATGCACGATACAAGCGCAGGAGAGCAAAGGACAAGTACAAATTGGATGACGAGATCAAGATAGGAATCCCGTTCAAAGTTGTTTGGTACTTGCCTTTAATTCCAAGGTTGAGGCATTTGTTTGCAAACCCTAGAGAGGCAAAGAGGTTGTAGTGGCATCATGATGAGCGAATTGCGGATAAGTATATGAGGCACCCGAAAGATGGGGCTCAGTGGGAATTAATCGACAACAAGTTTCAAGACTTTGCCAAGGATCCTAGAAGTATAAGGCTCGGGGAGTGTACTGACGGGATGAACCCTTTTGGCGATATGAGCACCAATCACAGCACATGGCCGGTGCTTCTGTGCATATATAACCTAGCTCCTTGGTTGTGTATGAAGAAAAAATACATTATGATGTCAATGATTATCCAAGGCCCGAAGCAACCTGGAAATAACATCGACATTTACTTTCAGCTACTGGTAGAAGAACTGCTGACAGTGTGGATAGATGCACCTGCTGTAAAATGTTATGATGCTTACAGAAAGGAGATTTTCGATCTACATGCGATGCTGGTGCACACCATTCAAGATATGCCGGCATTAGGCAACACATCGGGGCAGAAAACAAAGGGAGATGTAGGGTGTGTCACATGCATGGATAGGACAGCTAGCAGATTTCTTCCCAACTCGCGCAAAACCGTGTATTTGCGTCATCGTAGGTTCTTACGGAGAAATCACCCATACCGAAAGATGAAAGCTGAATTTGATGGTACGACAGAGGTAGGTGTGGGCCCAAGACCCTAAGATGGGGAGGTGGTCCACAACATGGCTAAACAAATTAATGGTGTGCTTGTTAAGAAGCACGCTTTGATGGTGAAACAAACACCCAAGGGTCAAGTGTTTAAGAATAAATCGGTGTTCTAGAAATTACCTTACTGGGAGATTCTATGTGTACGTCACTGCATCGGTGTCATGCACGTAGAGAAGAACGTATGTGAAAGCATCATTGGTACTCTGCTCAAGATTAAAGGTAAAAGAAAGGATGGTGACGGTTCATGGCTTAATATGCTTGCTGATCAATCAAAACGCAAGAGTGAAGCAGAAGATGATGACAAATTCATCAAAGCTCGCCAGAGTTACAATTTCAGTAGAAAAGAAGCAACACAGTTCTTCACCTATTTGTTGTCAGTTAAGACACCCTCTTCCTACTCCACAAACATCAGAAGTCTCATGGATGTGAGCTTAGGTAAAATGAAGTTGGGACACATGAAGTCACATGATTGCCACGTAATGTTGACACAAATCCTCCCGGTGGCCATCAGGAATCTGATGGACAAAGATATAAGAAACACACTCATTGAGCTCTGTGATTTCTTCAACCAACTATGGTAGAAAGTTGTAGATCCTGAAGAGTTGGATCATATGCAAGATGATATTGCAAGAATATTGTCCAACCTAGAGATGTTTTTCCCACCGTCATTCTTTGATGTCATGGTCCATCTCACTGTGCACCTTGTCAATGAGATAAAGTATTGTGGTCCTGTGTTTCTTCGCAACATGTATCCCTTTGAGCGGTTCATGGGAATACTGAAGCGCTTTTATCGGAACCGAAACCATCCAGAGGCAAGCATCCTACAAGGTTATACCGCGGAGGTGGTGGTTGAGTTTTGCACCGAATACATGAAACAAAGACCTGTAGGTTTGCCCCTCTCTCGCCACGAGGGAAGGCTGAAAGGTAAGACGGTCCTTGCTGGCACGCAAATGGCTGCACCCGGAGAATTGGCAAAGAAAGCCCATTTGACGGTACTACTTAACAGCTCAGTTCTCAGCGCTTATGCCGAAGAACACTTGGCGGAGATACGCCAAAGCTTCTTACCAATGGTGCCTTCATGAGATGTGGAGATGAAGGAGCACACTAAGAACTACGCCGAATGGCTAAAGAATCGTTTGGCACAAGGATCCATCGATGACATTGCTACGTGGTTGGCACAAAAGCCATCACCTATGGTGTTGACGTACCAAGCATATGACATAAATGGATACACGTTCTACACTGAGGAATGTGATGAGAAGATCTCATATCAGAACAGCTCTGTTCGAATAGAATGCATGACTGTAGATGAAGCTGATAAAAGGGTATACTATGAAACCATCAAAGAGATTTGGAAGCTTGACTATGTGAAAGTTAAGGTGGCATTATTCAGGTGCGCATGGATCCCTCTTGGTCATGTAAAGGCTGATGATTACAGGAAGACCTGTGTTAACAGGACAACGATGGCATATCATGCGGACCCGTTCATTCTTTTCAGCGATGCTATCCAGATTTTGTTTGCGGAAGACCCCTTGCGTAAGAACTACCCTGTAGTGATGCATGGGAAGAGGAGGGTACTGGGTGTCGAGGATGTTGCCGATGAGGACGAGTACGATGAATTTGCTAAGTTGCCAGCCAAGGGATCACGCACCCGTGTAACAGAGAAGCGTAAAATCATCAGAAAACCCAAGTTCAATCGGGGTCAACATAATGATCCCAGTTCCCCCATGTACATGGGAATTAAGCCATAAGACTAGTCTTTATGCCTACCCTACAACTTAATTCGTTCAATTTAGAACTGTCGCGTGTACTGAATTTGTGAGTTATGCCCAGTTTTCTGTTGATGTAAGAACCGTTAATATGTTGACCTTGATATGCTGTCAGCTTAGGCAATGAATATGAACTGTTTATTATTATTATTATTATTATTATTATTATTATTATTTTTATTTTTATTATTATTATATCATAGAGGTAGCACACTCAATTGATCTCACTACAGTATGTGTGAACAAAAATATGCAATCTGGTTTGCGAATAGCACACGGTTCGTTCATGAAAGTCGTGTGCCGACCAAACCTCGCGCGCGATCTAAGTCGTGCTTTCTAATTGGTGTAACACCCTGATTTTAGGCCCTTTTCTTTTTCTTTTTAATTTATTGGTTTTTGCTCTGATTTTTCTTTTTGGAGTGGTTCTGTGGCCTTGCAACCTGGGAGATCATCCTCATTTCTTCTCCCAAGTGACTCACCATTCTCAAAACCTATCCCAAGATCATGCCATTTCCATTCTATATCAAATCCATAATTCTTTTTCTTGGGGAATATTCCTTTTCTTATTACAGGAATAACCCTATCTGCCCTAGGTTGTGAAGCAACCTATATTTCTATCACTCCCAAAATTCCCAAATAATTCTCATAATTTCTTTGGGTCATATGTTTCTCAAATATGCCCAAACTTTCCTGCCCTAGCCCAAGAATAATTCCCCAATAATTATTCTTCAATTCTGTCTAGTGTGACTTTCTGTGAAGGAAGTGCCACCTATACTTTCTTGATTGCTCCCAAACTTTTTGGGCATGCTATTTCATCCAAATAATTGACCCATGCAAAAATTCAACTTTATTTGACTAGCCAATCTTCCTCAGCAATTTTTCAAAGTTTCTGTCAGACAGAAGGCATCATGAAGGAAGTACTAGCTAGGAGTATCCAAATGAGTTGAAATTTTTCACACTCCTTCATGTGCTCATATGATCACCCTCATCCAATTTTAAGCTTCATCCAATCATCTATGAGTGCACAGGACTAAATCTTTGCTTCTGTCAATATTTTCAGGTTGTGAAGCAAGTATAGATTATATTGCTTCATTTTGGCTGAAATTTTACCAGAGCATTCTCATGACCATAAAAACTCTCTCCACTAATTTTGGGATCATTTCATCAAGCCAATATTTCTCTAGAATTTTCTCAAGTTTCTAGACAGAGGGGATAGCTGTGAAGGAAGTACCATTTTGGCAAGTCCATTTGGTATGAAATTTTTACAGAACCATTATATGGCTAGATAACACTGCCTTGCCAAATTTGAGCTCAAGTGGTTACTCTATGTGAGTGCATCATATTGATCTTGATTCTGGACAAAATATGTAGTTGTGAAGCAACTATGATGTATCTTGGTCCAATTCCCCTCAAAACCTCCAGGATTATAGTCCTTCCTAATCTTGACCTCCCAGACAACTCCGTTGGCCCCAATCAATTCACTGTTGATCACCAGTGCACAACCAAGTTTGCTACAACAAACTTTCAGTGAATCCTCACATCGCTTCAGTGCTCATTTTCTCGATCTATCACCTCCCTCAGGCTCAGTGATGCAGGGACTCATCACCAGACATCTCCTTGCAGTCCCTCTTGTCCCCTCCATGCTAGTGCCCGTGGTGACTGCCGCCCTGGCATGGCATTTCTCGCGCTCTGGCGGCATCCGACGCATTCTGAGCAGCGGGCAGCTCGGCATCGACGGTTTTCGCGCGTCCGAGCTTGCCGACCTGACTCCCCCTTCCTCTCCCGTGGCTCTCGTGTCCCTGCCCTCTCCATAAACCTCCTCGCCGGAGCTAGACGCCGTGCGCCCACGGGCAAACAGTGGCCCTTTGGCTCTGTCTTAGTCTCGGTCGCTTCCTCCCTGTGCCTCTTGGCTTCCTCCGCCACGTGAGCCTGCCCTCTGCCCCTTTCGTCGCCTTCCGGTGAGCAAGCTCGTTCGCCCACGCATACGCGGGCACGCCCGAGCCGTGGCCACGCGTCCGCGGTCACCCCCTCGCCGCTCGGCTATATATAGCCACTCCAAGCCCCTCCCGAGCTCCTCATTGCCCTCACCTCACTCCCAGATCCCTCCCTAGCCTCTTCCCCGAGCTCCTAGGGTCCTCCTCGACCTCCATCGCTGCCATGGCCGCCGGCTAGGCCTTCTCAAATTGGGGCAATGCCCAGCTCCTCCCCTCCCCTTTCCACCACCAGTAGACCCACCAGATCACGCGGAGCCTCCCCGCATCTTCGCTTTCTCTTCTGGAGGACCGGAGCACCGTGCCCGCATCTGCCCGAGCCGCCGTCCACCAGAGTTCATGCTGCCACCGCCTCGGCCACCTCGACGGCAGTAAATGGTACGGTTGGATGCGTCTCTTCCTCCTGAGTCCATCCATAGGCGGAGCATTGCCAGAGACCCACTGTGGCGTCAGGAATCGCCGGTCGACGGTGTCCTTGTCTCCCTGCAGGCGCGTGCGAGGAGGAGGACGAAGGCATGCAGGCGGGCCCCGCTTGTCAGCCAGACTGAGCGTTGACTTGGACCCGGTGACGTGGATAAGTTAAAACGTACTCTGCGTTTTACGTTTTTCTTATCTGAAAGCGTATTCTCTCTCTATTTCAGCGAGGAATACATTTTCCAAAGGAGGAGGCGTATTTCTGCAAAGTGCGCTTTCGGTTTTTCCAGCCAGGGGCCTCTTTGTGAAGATTCTTTTACAGATTGGTCCCTGCACTTCATCTACTCATAACTTTTTGCTCACAACTTCAAATGAGGTGATTCCAAAGCCCATTTCTTCGTATCGTCGAGCCCGTTCCGATGGAATCCTTTTCACCATGTTTTAACATTCTGAAAATGACCATTTTGCCCCTGCCCTTATTCAGCCCCCTCTGAGAGAGAACATTTTCCAGCGATTCTTTCTGCGAGCTTCTCGCACTTCTTCCCGATGAATCTCTCCATCCCTGGCAAGCCACACCCTCCATTTGCATGATTGCAATGCAGTGACATGGTTTAAATTATTTAAACTTATTTAAAATATTGCATTAGCTATGTATGATTAGTTGTTTCGATCTTGCTATTGCCATGATGTTGCTTGGAGTTCTAGGACTAATGTCTTGCAGATTATGAGGATGACATGTTGCCTTGGGATTATTAGCGGCTATTATGATTATTTTCATGTTGATATCTGGTATTATATTTTGGAGTATTACTTTGGATGTCATGTTGCCTTTGGATTATTAGTGGCTAGTATTATTTTCATCATGATGATAGTTGATATTATGTTTTGGAGTATGGTTTCGGAGATGATGCTTGCATATGGATCTCAGCTGGATAGCTTGTTCTTGCTATTGGAGTAGTAGTATTATTGTTCTTGGATTCATCATAATATTAGTGATATGTTGCCCCGGAGTATTTTGATATGACGATAGTATGCTTTGGATTAGTTGTTGGATATTGCTATGACTTGGATTACAGGTTGATAGATGATATCGGAGTATCAGTTATCACTGTTATATTTTGGGGATAAATTCCGTCATTAAGTTGGTCAGGTGCCACCGAACCGGGCTTTTCCAGTGCAACCACATTTGCCTTTTATGGGAAGGCCCTAACGCGGTCTATTGGCATGCCTCTCGCCGGTGCCTCCAACGAGGGAAGGTTATGGGCGCGCGCTACCCTGATCAGGTAGGCGGACATAAGCCTTGTGTGCCCGTAGTTGTTGTAGGTGCCTTTTTGTCCCCGTTTGGGACCGTTTATGTTTTGCCACGACGGTGGCCGTTGGATGTCTTTGGTAGACATTGGGGCTACCCATGACTTAGCCCAAAAGGGAGTTGGTCGGAGTGGCTGGGAGAGTGTGATGGTAGTAGATCGGTTTTGTCGGAACGCCGTTGGTCCACACGAATGGGAGTGCGAGGCCATGGGTTCCGTGGTGTGGGTACAGTGTGCTAACCTCTGCAGAGTGTGTGTGTTAATCTATCGATAGCCGCGTCCTCGGTCATGGGCACAGTTCGTTGTAGGTCACACCGTTCGATCAACACTCACATGACGGAATGACTTATAGGTGATTTATATGTTGACATATTGTGAGCAATAACAGCTTGGCAGGATGTTGATGATGATATTGGGATGATCATTCAGTTTGTGATGTGGTCACGAGGTGATCATGTGGATGTTGTGGTCACAAGGTGATCATGTGGATTTTTTGATCACGAGGTGATCGAGATGGTATATTGCTTGGCCGGTTAGCCAAGAGTGAGATGGTTACTGAGATCTGAGATGGTGGTTTATCAGTATGGTAGTAGTTTCATATCATGCTTAGTAGTTGCTTTCGTATCATAGTAGTTGTTAATTAATTAACCTATTTAATTGCTATGTTGTTGTCTTGCCTTGATGCTTTTGGTTGTTGTGAGCTTGCAAGCACATTCAATGTACTGACCTGGCGTGTCATGCCAGATTGCAGGTGATGCCGTGATTGATTGTTTTTCATGGTTTCCGTTCGTGCGAGCTAGATCGTGTCCCAGCCAGAGTCCCTGCGGAGTGGAGTTCACCACCTTCATCGTTGTTCCGCTGCTAGAAGTATTCCGCTGCTACGAGTTGTTCCGCTACTAGCATAGAGCAAGTGTAGTATCGCAGGCATAGCGTCGCCGTGCTGATGTGATCCTTTGTAACATTAGACCCTTGTATTATTACCCTTTGTAATAAGAGCTGATTTGTTCTATGCCAAGCAGTGCCATATTCCAGAAGACTTCATCTCGATCTCCGGGCTGGAATATGGGGCGTTCCGGTTTCTCTGAGCCAGGGTGCCACAGGCTTGGTATCAGAGCAGGTCTGGCTGTAGGACGCCCTAGTCATCGTGAGCGGTAGAAATTGGTAGAAATCGGTAGTATAGAGTCTGCCTTGTTTGTTGCATTTGGTTGCTGCATTTGTTTGTCGCATAGCATGCATATAGCCTTATTATTTTTCTGCTAACGGTTTAATCTGGTGAGTGTAGATGGCATCGGTTCGGATCCACTACAGCTCAGCCCTTGCATTTCTTCCAGTTTCTTTTCTTGCTTGTTCTTTGGTGTTTGGAGTCATTTCTATCCCAGCGGAATGATGCCAAGTGATCCCGACACTGTTTGCAGAAATGGTGCTCAGGTATCGCGCCGATGTCTTTCTTTCAGCCCCACCTATCATTTCGGTGATAGACATGCTTCTATCCCGGATCGTCCTTTTTTCTTGTCGTGTTGGCAACCCTTAATGATCTTAGTCATCAAGAAAGGGCAATGTCAGCAGCCTCAGTTTCCCCGCTATCCTATTTCTTGGACGAGTACGGATCTTTTCCGTTTGCTTGATAAAAATGTGGCCGCGACATTCGTGTCCCGCTACATGGTTATCGAGTGCGTCCTCGCCTTTGAGCTAGTCCAGGTTGCCACCTGGCTAAGCCGGCACTTGGTGTAATGATGTTTACACCAATCCTTCCACACCATAATTCGTCCTCGTGCACATCATCACAGCATGCTAGATCGTAGTACCGGAGATCCCGCAAGATTTGTGTGCTTAAGTAGGCATGCATATTGTGTGACTAGCAGTAATATGTGACATTGTTTGTGTGTGAATTGATTGTTTTGTGTGCTTTTGTTTAGTTGAGTTGTTTATTTTGCTTCTTTCTTTTGGGCCCTCGGTGTTACCTTATTTCCCCTTATGGAAGTTTCTCATCAACCGACACCGGACTTGAAGAAGCAATAAGGATTTCAAATATTTTTGGTAGAAGCTCAGCCAAACACATCAGGTCTACATCAGTACTTAATCCTCATAGCAGTAATGATCCAGCCAGCAAGAAGCCAAGTCAGGTACAAGATCAATGATATATTGTCAGTCAAAGGTATGGATCATATACAAAGTTTTGGCTCAGCAATGAATGATGCTTGAAATATGTATACTCCGAGAGAAAGTCAGAATGTGCTATGATCAAGGAAGACAGTCAAACAAATTGTCTCATGCAAGTAATCAGCCACAGAATATTATGGGTGTGTGTATGGCTTTCAGTCTGCATATCAGTATGAAGCTTTGGATATAAGAAACTCAGTCTTCCTCCACACACTATCGGAAGAAACGTATGATGCAAGGCTCCTCAATTTTCCCAGTACAATATATGAACAGATTCCGGTCCCAGAAACTCAGTCTTCCACAAAAAACATATCGGAAAAAGCTTCTGGCATAAAGAAATGAATCTTTCTCAGTAAGCAATCAGAGGAGAAGCTTCTCAGATACGGAAACCAGGCTTCCCCAGCACGCTACCCACGCAAAAACTTTGAGCAGAAGCTACCGAGTCTTCCTCAGCCAGCTATTTGGATGGCTTCTCTCAAAAGCCACTCAGCCCCGACAGTACCATACTATGCACCGTCCCCAGAGATTATATGGTGAGTTGCCAATATATGGCAGTACCGCTCAAGCATCAGATTCGCAACATTTTTGTCAGAAGCACAAATCAGTCAAGGCATAGGTCTTCTTCAGAAATCGAGTGTTCGGCTACATATCTTTGCACAAATATGGTGAGAATGTATTCCCGGACATGCAAGTTACTCGGATAGCTTTCAACCCACGACACCTTGCCTTCTTTAGTACGACACTGCATGTCGTATCCAGTATTGCTACAAGAGATGACACAGTGAGTTGGCAGTATATGACAGTGCAGTTCAAGGGTCAGATTCCCAATGATTTTTTCAGAAGTATAACTCAGCCAAGACAAATGCCTACCGCAAGGATCGAGTGTTCGGTGGCATATTCTTCTTATATATATATGGTAGGCATGTATCCCCGGTCATTTTAGTCCCTCATACGAGATGCGACAGTAATCAAGCAGATATACCTAAGAAAGGTAAAAATCCCACAACCTCATGAGCCATGCAAATGAAGATAATCAGAGATACACATGTCATGTAATGCAAGGATCAACAAGATCTGGAGCTGACAACGCAGAATTCACAGTCTTGACAATGGTCACCAAGGTCAATATTCCTGCAACTGACAAGGAGATATCATAAAACCTTGTCACCCTCTTGCATGGTTGGCCACAACAACGAGCTCTATACAGCTACAAGCCCCGATTATATGTCATATATGTGCGGACCCAGGTCAGAAAGCAAGCACAAGGAATAATGCCAAAAATATTGCACTAGCCACATCCATGGTCATACCAAGAATCAAGGACATGTGTGGCCAAGCTATTTCAGCAAGGTATCATAACAAATAAAATCATGACCATTAAAGGGTGAGCCTGACAGCAAAGGTATGAGGATTTTTACAAGACCATCAGGGTCCGGATACCCAAGTCATTGGGATGCCATGATTCCATATGGATCCACAAAGGCATACAATCAAAGGCCTACTCTGTTCTACAAGGACTTCATATCCCGTTGATCCGCTTAAAATGGTTAGGGTGGAATATCCAAGTCTATTCTGTCAGACCCAAGATTTCCTTTGCAAACTCTGCAGTTTGACTTCAGTGGCAGTGTTAAAGCATCTCACAGCCTATTACCATAGATGGGTGTATCGACAAAATGGGTAAATCAAAAGTCGAACCATCAGCTCAGACCAGGTATATTCACTGGTGGAACCAAGTGCATGGACAACTGGTCATGAAAAGTATTTTCCCGCCAGCACTCTTGTCAGGGGAGTCTCAAGATGTTAATATATGAGGTATGATACAACCATAAATCCATACTCCTTTATATTGCTCACGACAGACGGCAGTCAAATCTTTGGTACATATCTCATGCTCGAGCCAAAGGAACAAATCAAGATAAGTCAGTACCACCTGCGAGCAGTCAGATCCCGTCATGAGAATGGCCATAATTCTCAGCATTATTTGAACGCGAAAGACATGCATTTGTTTGAGCAAACTCGATGCCAGAAGTAAAAGGTTTTCATGACCAAAGGAAATTTATGCTCAGATCCAGTGGATATCACCGCAGATATGAGAGAATCAACGTTAGCAAAAGGATTTCGTTTATGGGCAAAAACCTGTCAGGATTTGGGAAAGGTGAAGCAAACCACCCCAGAGCAAGGTAAGAAAATCATATGAGGGGACAATATATAAAGGAAATGGATACCCGAGTTGGACACGGTGTCCTCAAGTCATACTTGTTCCCTGAGCAACCAAATCTCGAGGACGAGATTTCTTTAAGGGGGGAAGGTTTGTAACACCCTGGTTTTTGGCCCTTTTCTTTTTCTTTTTAATTTATTGGTTTTTTCTCTGATTTTTCTTTTTGGAGTGGTTCTGTGGCCTTGCAACCTCGGAGATCATCCTCATTTCTTCTCCCAAGTGACTCATCATTCTCAAAACCTATCCCAAGATCATGCCATTTCCATTCTAGCTCAACTCCATAATTCTTTTTCTCGGGGAATATTCCTTTTCTTATTAAAGGAATAACCCTGTCTGCCCTAGGTTGTGAAGCAACCTATATTTATGTCACTCCCAAAATTCCCAAATAATTCTAATAATTTCTTTGGGTCATATGTTTCTCAAATATGCCCAAACTTTCCTGTCCTAGCCCAAGAATAATTCCCCAATAATTATTCTTCAATTCTGTCCAGTGTGGCTTTCTGTGAAGGAAGTGCCACCTATCCTTTCTTGATTGTTACCAAACTTTTTGGGCATGCTATTTCATCCAAATCATTGATGCATGCAAAAATTCAACTTTATTTGCCTAGCCAATCTTCCTCAGTAATTTTTCAAAGTTTCTGTCAGACAGAAGGCATTGTGAAGGAAGTACTAGCTAGGAGTATCCAAATGAGTTGAAATTTTGTACACTACTTCATGTGCTCATATTATCATCCTCCTCCAATTTTCAGCATCATCCAATCATCTATGTGAGCACAGGACCGAATCTTTGCTTCTATCAATATTTTCAGGTTGTGAAGCAAGTATAGTTTATATTGCTTCATTTTGGCTGAAAATTTTCCAGAGCATTCTCATAACCATAAAATCTCTCTCACCAGTTTTGGGATCATTTCATCAAGCCAATATTTCTCTAGAATTTTCTCAAGTTTCTGGACAGAGGGGATAGCTGTGAAGGAAGTACAATTTTGGCAAGTCCATTTGGTATGAAATTTTTACAGAATCATTATATGGCCAGATAACCCTGCCTTGCCAAATTTGAGCTCAAGTGGTTACTCTATGTGAGTGCATCATATTGATCTTGATTCTGGACAAAATATGTAGTTGTGAAGCAACTATGATGTATCTTGGTCCAATTCCCCTCAAAACCTCCAGGATTATAGCCCTTCCTAATCTTGACCTCCCAGACAACTCCGTTGGCCCCAATCAATTCTCTGTTGATCACCAGTGCACAGCCAAGTTTGCTACAACAAACTTTCAGCGAATCCTCTCATCGCTTCAGTGCTCCTTTTCTCGATCTATCACCTCCCTCAGGCTCAGTGATGCAGGGACTCATCACCAGATATCTCATTGCATTCCCTCTTGTCCTCTCCATGCCAGTGCCCGTGGTGACTACCGCCCTGGCTTGGCGTTTCTCGCGCTCTGGCGGCATCCGACGCATTCTGAGCAGTGGGCAGCTCGGCATCGACGGTTTTCGCGCGTCCGAGCTTGCCGACCTGACTCCCCCTTCCTCTCCCGTCGCTCTCGTGTCCCTGCCCCCTCCAGAAACCTCCTCGCCGGAGCTAGACGCTGCGCGCCCACTGGCAAACAGTGGCCCTTTGGCTCTGTCTTCGTCTTGGCTACTTCCTCCCCGTGCCTCTTGGCTTCCTCCGCCCCGTGATCCTGCCCTCTGCCCCTTCCGTCGCCTTTCGGCGAGCAAGCTCGTCCGCCCACGCATACGCGGGCACGCCCGAGCCAAGGCCACGCGTCCGCGGTCACCCCCTCGCCGCTCGGCTATATATAGGCACTCGGAGCCCCTCCCGAGCTCCTCATCGCCCTCACCTCACTCCCAGATCCCTCCCTAGCCTCTTCCCCGAGCTGCTAGGGGCCTCCTCGACCTCCATCGCCGCCATGGCCATCGGCTCGGCCTTCTCAAATTGGGGCAATGCCTAGCTCCTCCCTTCCTCTTTCCACCACCAGTAGACCCACCAGATCACGCAGAGCCTCGCCGCATCTTCGCTTTCTCTTCTGGAGGACCAGAGCGCCGTGCCCGCATCTGCCCGAGCCGCTGTCCGCCGGAGTTCATGCTGCCGCCGCCTCGGTCCACCTCGACGGCAGTAAATGGAATCGCCGGTCGACGGCGCCCCTGTCTCCCTGCAGGCGCGCGCGAGGATGAGGACGAAGGCGTGCAGGCGGGCCCTGCTTGTTAGCCAGACCGAGCGTTGACTTGGACCCGGTGACGTGGATAAGTTAAAACAAGATAGAGGTGGATCAGAATAGATGTTGGACAAGCATATTGATTTGCAAAAGACAAGTACTTTTAACTTGTCCGGGAAATGGAATCAAGAAGAAAATATGGTCGGAACCACGACTGCAAAGTATCAATTCTCAGATACAAGATGAATTTGTACCAAGGAAATAATTATTTTTACGAGCAGCTTCCATGATAAGTTCTACATCGGGTCCATGGGCATGAACAAAAAGGTTCAAGGTCGACTCCTACTTCTTCAATGAACAACTTCTCATTCACTGCTCTCTGTTAAGAATGTTTAGAGTTTGAAAGTTTAACTGGTGGAATACCAGAAGGTATGGCACTTGAAGCCTTGTGGGTTCTCACAGATAGCGAAGGCATAGACACAACCCATAGGGGCATTTTACGGATCTATACCACACGCTTATAGAAGCAACAGACAACATTTCAAAATAGGATATGGACGAAAAGAATTAAATGATACCGCATTGCTGAAGGCAATTATAACAAGGGAAGAACTCTCCAAGATAGAAGATGAAGGACATTGTCGGATAATAATCCAACAAAAGATTAGGTGGTCGGAAAATGATCTGATGTGAGTATCGGTACTCAACCAGAAGAAGAAGGGATGCAAAGGCATCAGATTATAGAAACAGCTGAATAATTCGGCGTTCAGATGCAAAAGAATTATGATTTACAAAGCGAAGGATCAGGGGCAAACGCTCCGATAAAGGATGGTTAAGTTGAATCAATTACAACATGATTGTTCAAGATCCAACTCATGTCTAAAATGATGTCTGAGCCAGAAGGATGAATTAGTAGGTAACAACTGATGATTGTGAGTATTTGCTCACATGTTGAATCAACGGGATCAGAATGATATTGACAATGGACATCAACGATGTTTACTTGACATATGGATCTAACCATAATGCAAGCAAGTAAAAAGAATCTCAAAAGCAGTAGGCTGTAGAGGATTTTTGGGAGATCGGATAGCAACATGAAATATTTCAGGAAACACAAGAACAACTGGGGATGAATGGATCGCGGGTAAGTGAATTATCTGTAGTGCAAAAAGAAGCTGCAAAGCAGAAGGCACAAAGGATTCTTGGAACAATGGAGAGTACTAGGGGTATCTTGTAACAACAGGAGCAACTGGGGATGAAGGTACAAGCGGCAAGGATGTTATTCACGGGGATTATCGGTGGTCAGGAACTGCAAGGCAGTGGGCACAGGGTCTCGGGAAAACATCAAGGAGTATCTTTGAAGTCTTCTGAAGAAGTAGGCAACCATCCGGTATGAAGGGGCTCTCCGGGGAAAGTCGTTACGAGAACCTAATGTAGTTAGTAAATTCATTTAACCCGAATAGAAGAGATATCAGAGTCCCAGAGTATAGATGAGGAATAAAAGATCCTAACACCACCCAATTGGTGAGGTGGGCCCGTAAGCCACACAGCCAAGTTAGTAAAATAGTTTTCGGATACTAGACTCAACTTTGGTCAAGGAGTTTGGAAAGGGGGTTCCTACAGGCAGTCGGCTCTGATACCAACTTGTCACGCCCCCGGCTTAATTGTGCACTAATCATACATGCAAATGCACATGATCAAGCCTAAGGACTCACGGGAAGATATCACAACACAACTCTAAAACATAAATAAAGTCATACAAGCTTTATATTACAAGCCAGGGGCCTCGAGGGCTCGAATACATAAGTTTGCATACAAGCATCAGCAGAAGCATCAGATATCTGAGTACAGATATAAAAGAAAGCACAGATAGGCCCTTAAAAGGCGGGGCAAAAGAAAACACGACGATCGAAATGCGCAGGCCTCCTGCCTGGGACCCTCCGAACCTACTCCTGGTCTTCGGTCAGCTCGTACAAGTATCCAACCTCGGGGTAGCAGTAGCGTTCGTCGGCGGGGCCGCTGTAACCGAGGCTTCGTCATCTGGTTGCATCAAAAGGATATGGGGGAAAAAGAAAGCAAAGCAACCGTGAGTACTCATCCGAAGTACTCAGCAAGCAAGGATCTACACTACATATGCAATATTATCAAAGGGAGGCTGTATATGTGAACTGGGCTACAGAAATGCCAGAATGGAGAGAAGGCCTAGTCCTATCGAAGACTAGCATCTTCTGCGGCCTTGCAGCATTAGAAGAGTGTAGATTAGTACCGTATAAAGTAGTAGTATCATTAAGTCTCATCCTCAGCCAGAGATCCTTCCTCGACTCCCTGTGAGAAAGCAATTCCAGAGCCATACAGTCATCAACCTCGTCCTGAGATCCCTTCTCGACTCCCTGCGAGAAGCAATCCCAGAGCCATAGTATCCAATTCTAGTTGTATCGATCGGGATACAACTCCGAGTGTCCGTTACCGAGGATGCGGCTATGCATAGATTAGTTCTTCCCTGCAGGGGTGCACCAACTTACCCACCACGCTTGCTTAACTCCGGCCGGACATACTTTTCCGGGTCATGTCCGGCCTCGGCCAAACGACACACTGCAACCCTACCTAGAGCTCAGCAGAGAGGTCCCCGCCGGTCTACAACCTAAGCGCCCAGGGGTCTTGGGCCATTTCCCTGTGCAATCCGGGTCGTTGTGTGTAGGTTGGATACCAGCACCGCCTCGGATGGTCGGCACGATATGACCGTGCCTCAATGCTGAACTGGACGTCTGACAGAACTTTCGGCTGATGCCACGATGCGGAGTGCCCATAACTTTTCCCGCTTGATGGTTAGTGCTATCGGGCCAAAGGCCAACTCAAATCAAATATCCAAATCATTAGTACCTTGGGGGTGCGGTAACGAGCAGAGACTCACGATCGATGTGACCCCGTCGCCCCGTCTCGAGGACTTGCGGCAAGGGCCAAGAATGCCCGGCCACACCTCGTATTCATCACTCGGGCACCATCCAGGTGAACCCATCTCCATTTCACTCGCGAGTACCCCTCAAGGTCGACTCGCCTTTCCAAGTAACAATGTAAAGTCTAATTATCCGTGTGTCCATAACATCAAGGGAATCCAAGGTATCACCCTCGTTGGATTCCTACTCGATGTATCCGTCAAGGTGAACTCGGAGGAATCACCCTCGATGGGTTCACACTTGAGGTGTTGCATGACAGCGTCGTTATCGGAAGTGGGGAAGGAGGAATCACCCTCGATGACCACAACCGAATAGCTACTCTATAGAGTTAACATCAGAAGTGCTACACGAGGTTTCACCCTCGGCACTCAATAGTAACGCTGCAGTGTCGTTACAACTAAGGGGGGTGATGTGCGGTGCCGGGGCCTGGTCTTAAATCCCGTTGAGCGGGTCTTCTGATAATCCAGTGGGGCAGTCGGGACTAGTGGGGTCACTGATAGGTCTCTACCCAGCCTATACTAGACAGTTTAGGATAAGCAGGTAAGGTTTCAATAGCAGGTTACAATAAACAGGCTATGCATCAGAATAGGTAAAGCAGTAGCAGCAGCAATTCTAATGCAAGCATGAGAGAGAAAGAATAGGCGATATCGGTATGCTCAAAGAGGGGTGCTTGCCTAGTTGCTCGGTGGCAAAGGCAAGGTCGTTAACGGTGGCGTCGGGCTCTGGAGCTGCGTCGGTACCGGGAACTACGTCGGGGTCTAACGAGAGAGAAGAGGGGGAGGAAACAGTATAAATACACAGCAAACATGAGCAACACAATGTACGACATGACAATATGCAGTGCCTAGTGTGTCCTAATGTATGGTTGCACGTCACCGAGGAAGGGGGAATCCATCCGGGAATGTTTTCCCAGTTCCGAACATTTGTAAGACAGACGACCAGAGGGGAACGGTTCCATGTTCGGATAGTTAGGGACGTGTGACGGATGAACGGACCGCGCATTCGGATTCGTCTCGAAATTCTGAGCAACTTTCATGTACAAAGTGTTTTCATCCGAGCTACGGTTTAAAAGATATGATTTGTCGAAGTTTTAATCATTTTCTGAATTTTCCAGAATTAATTTAATTCGAAATTATATTAAATATTAAATGCTATGGGTACACAAAAGTGTACCCAGATATGTGCAACAGAGGCTGACAGTGGGCCCCAGTTGACTGGTCAACTGCTCAGTCAGCTGGCCCAGTCAACAGTCAACAGTGACTGTTGACTGGTCAACTAGGCCCACATGTCAGTGCCTATTAGGGTTAAATAAATCTTATCCATCTAAACAGTGCATCGGGCCCACATGTCAGTCTCTAGTTAAATATTAGGATTTATTTTAACAGGGGGTTAATTTGCTGGTGGGGCCCGCTGTCAGTGGGCCAGTGGGGGTGGATTAGCAACTAACCTAAAAGCAACAGTGAGCCGGGCCCGGTTTAACTTAAACGCGCATGCGCACACGGACGCCGGCGGCGAGGCCCGACACGGTGGCGGTCCACCGGAGACGCGTTCCGGCGACCAAATGGAACAGCGGCAACGACAAATGGCTCGGGCGTGAAGCGCTGCATCCACTGGTGCACTAGGTGAAGACAGGGGGCGACCGAGGCGGCGGCTACGGTCGAGCCCGACGGCGGCCGGAGCTCGGCCTTGCGGCAAACGGCGCCGGAGCTCGAAATCGAGCTCGGGCTAAGGGGGAAAAGATGCGCGCGTGCTCACAGAGATGGACGCCGAACTCGAAGAAGCACGCGGAGGACGGCGTGGAGCAGATCAACGGCGACATCCAGTGAGGGGAACGGGCCGATGGCGAGGCGTAGGGGCACTCCAGCTCGGTCCACCACTTCGGGTCAATGAGGACGATGATGATGGGGCTTCAGGACTGCTCGGAACGGAGAGGGGAGCCGGTGGCCGCGCTGCTCATGGAGGCATGGCCATGGTGGCGATCGGGGGTGGAGACAGAGAGGGAGAAGAGAGAAAGCGAGGCCAGAGGGGGCTCGGGGGGACGCAGGGGGGGTGGCCTTATCCCTCCACAGCGGGCGCGGGGCTCGCTGTCGAGCGGAGCGAGGGGGGGCCAGGTGCAGATGAGTGCGAGTGCGCGGTGGAGGCGACAGCGCGCGAGGGGGAGGAGCAGTAGGTTGAAGGAGATAGGAGGCGGGCCGGGCTGGCACTGTGGACTCAGTCCAGTGCCACCCAGGCCTTTTCCTTTTCTTACTTTCTTTTCTTCTGCTTTATTCTTTTTAGCATCTGTTTTATTTTCTTTCACATTTATTTTAGTTTTGTAAAGTAAACAAATGATCCCTAAATTCATATTACCACTAAGCACACTGTCACAAAAAGTTTAACCTCCAAATAAATTAGTTTGACATTTTAATAATTAAATAAGGCATTTAAAAATTGGTTTTGCTGCTGTTTCAATTGTTTAGCCCATTTAAACATTTTATTCCAGGTTCGATTTTTGCATGATTATTATCCAGGGAATAATTGCCACTAGATGAACATTTTAGTTCACATGTTTGTGGATTTAAATTATTCACTTATAATTTGAATTTGAATTGGTTTGATTTTTCCCTAAGTGATAATTTGACTTAGTCAAACTTGATGACATGGCACCATTAGCAGGGGATCACTATAGCATGATGATGGGGGTGTCACAGTATCGTCGAGCCCGTTCCGATGGAATCATTTTCACCATGTTTTAACATTCTGAAGTTGACCATTTTGCCCCTGCCCTTATTCAGCCCCTTCCGAGAGAGAATGTTTTCTGGCGATTCTTTCCGCGAGCTTCTCGCACTTCTTCCCGATGAATCTCTGCATCCCAGGCAAGCCACACCCTCCATTTGCATGATTGTAATGCAGTGACATGGTTTAAATTATTTAAACTTATTTAAAATATTGCATTAGCTATGTATGATCTGTTCATGGCATTTCTTGGAGTTGTTTCGATCTTGCCATTGCCATGATGTTGCTTGGAGTTCTAGGACTAATATCTTGCAGATTATGAGGATGACATGTTGCCTTGGGATTATTAGCGGCTATTATGATTATTTTCATGTTGATATCTGGTATTATATTTGGAGTATTACTTTGGATGTCATGTTGCCTTTGGATTATTAGAGGCTAGTATTATTTTCATCATGATGATAGTTGATATTATGTTTTGGAGTATGGTTTCGGAGATGATGCTTGCATAGGGATCTCAGCTGGATAGCTTGTTCTTGCTATTGAAGTAGTAGTATTATCGTTCTTGGATTCATCATAATAGTAGTGATATGTTGCCCCGGAGTATTTTGATATGACGATAGTATGCTTTGGATTAGTTGATGGATATTGCTATGACTTGGATTACAGGTTGATAGATGATATCGGAGTATCAGTTATCACTGTTATATTTTGGGGATAAATTCCGTCATTAAGTTGGTCAGGTGCCACCGAAGTGGGCTTTTCCAGTGCAACCACATTTGCCTTTTATGGGAAGGCCCTAACGCGGTCTATTGGCATGCCTCTCGCCGGTGCCTCCAACGAGGGAAGGTTATGGGCGCGCGCTACCCTGATCAGGTAGGCGGACATAAGCCTTGTGTGCCTGTAGTTTTTGTAGGTGCCTTTTTGTCCCCATTTGGGACCGTTTATGTTTTGCCACGACGGTGGCCGTTGGATGTCTTTGGTAGACATCGGGGCACCCATGACTTAGCCCAAAAGGGAGTTGGTCGGAGTGGCCGGGAGAGTGTCATGGCAGTAGATCGGTTTTGTCGGAATGCCGTTGGTCCACACGAATGGGAGTGCGAGGCCATGGGTTCCGTGGTGTGGGTATAGTGCGCTAACCTCTGCAGAGTGTGTGTGTTAATCTATCGATAGCCGCGTCCTCGGTCATGGGCACAGTTCGTACTATGTCACACCTTTCGATCAACACTCACATGACGGAATGACTTATAGGTGATTTATATGTTGACATATTGTTAGCAGTAACAACTTGGCAGGATGTTGATGATGATATTGGGATGATCTCGTGGATGATCATTCAGTTTGTGATGTGGTCACGAGGTGATCATGTGGATGTTGTGGTCACTAGGTGATCATGTGGATGTTTTGATCACGAGGTGATCAGGTGGATCACGAGGTGATCGAGATGGTATATTGCTTGGCCGGTTAGCCAAGAGTGAGATGGTTACTGAGATCTAAGATGGTGGTTTATCAGTATGGTAGTAGTTTCATATCATGCTTAGTAGTTGCTTTCGTATCATAGTAGTTGTTAATTAATTAACCCATTTAATTGCTATGTTGTTGTCTTGCCTTGATGCTTTTGGTTGTTGTGAGCTTGCAAGTACATTCAATGTACTGACCTGGCGTGTCATGCCAGATTGCAGGTGATGCCGTGATTGATTGTTTGTCGTGGTTTCCGTTCGTGCGAGCTAGATCGTGTCCCAGCTAGAGTCCCTGCGGAGTGGAGTTCACCACCTTCGTCATTGTTCTGCTGCTAGAAGTATTCCGCTGCTACGAGTTGTTCCGCTGCTAGCATAGAGCAAGTGTAGTATGGCAGGCATAGCATCGCCGTGCTGATGTGATCCTTTGTAACATCTGACCCTTGTATTATTACCCTTTGTAATAAGAGTTGATTTGTTCTATGCCAAGCAGTGCCGTATTCCAGAAGACTTCATCTCGATCTCTGGGCAGGAATACGGGGCGTTCCGGTTTCTCTAAGCCGGGGTGCCACAGGCTTGGTATCAGAGCAGGTCTGGCTGTAGGACGCCCTAGTCAGCGCGAGTGGTAGAAATTGGTAGAAATCGGTAGTATAGAGTCTGCCTTGTTTGTTGCATTTGGTTGCTGCATTTGTTTGTCGCATAGCATGCATATAGCCTTATTATTTTGCTGCTAACGGTTTAATCTGGTGAGTGTAGATGGCATCGGTTCGGATCCACTACAGCTCAGCCCCTGCATTTCTTCCAGTTTCTTTTCTTGCTCGTTCTTTGGTGTTTGGCGTCATTTCTGTCCCAGCGGAATGATGCCAAGTGATCCTGACACTGTTTGCAGAAATGGTGCTTAGGTATCGCGCCGATGTCTTTCTTTCAGCCCCACCTATCATTTTGGTGATCGACATGCTTCTATCCTGGATCGTCCTTTTTTCTTGTCGTGTTGGCAACCCTTAATGATCTTAGTCATCAAGAAAGGGCAATGTCAGCAGCTTCAGTTTTCCCTGCTATCCTATTTCTTGGATGAGTACGGATCTTTTCCGTTTGCTTGATAAAAATGTGGCCACGACATTCGTGTCCCGCTACATGATTATCGAGTGCGTCCTCGCCTCCGAGCTAGTCCAGGTTGCTACCTGGCTAAGGCGGCACTTGGTGTAACGATGTTTACACCAATCCTTCCATACCATAATTCGTCCTCGTGCACATCGTCACAGCATGCTAGATCGTAGTACCGGAGATCCCGCGAGATTTGTGTGCTTAAGTAGGCATGCATATTGTGTGACTAGCAGTAATATGTGACATTGTTTGTGTGTGAATTGATTGTTTTGTGTGGTTTTGTTTAGTTGAGTTGTTTCTTTTGCTTCTTTCTTTTCGGCCCTCGGTGTTACCTTATTGCCCCTTATGGAAGTTTCTCATCAACCGACACCGGACTTGAAGAAGCAATAAGGATTTCAAATATTTTTGGAAGAAGCTCAGCCAAACACATCAGGTCTACATCAGTACTTAATCCTCACAGTAGTAATGATCCAGCCAGCAACAAGCCAAGTCAGGTACAAGATCAACGATATATTGTCAGTCAAAGGTATGGATCATATACAAAGTTTTGGCTCAGCAATGAATGGTGCTTGAAATATGTATACTCCGAGAGAAAGTCAGAATGTGCTATGATCAAGGAAGACAGTCAAACAAATTGTCTCATGCAAGTAATCAGCCGCAGAATATTATGGGTGTGTGTATGGCTTTCAGTCTGCATATCAGTATGAAGCTTTGGATATAAGAAACTCAGTCTCCCTCCACACGCTATCGGAAGAAACGTATGATGCAAGGCTCCTCAATTTTCCCAGTACAATATATGAATAGATTCCGGCCCAAGATACTCAGTCTTCCACAACAAAACATCTCGGAAAAAGCTTCTGGCATAAAGAAATGAATCTTTCTCAGTAAGCAATCAGAGGAGAAGCTTCTCAGATACGGAAACCAGGCTTCCCCAGCACGCTACCCAGGCAAAAACTTTGAGCAGAAGCTACCGAGTCTTCCTCAGCCAGCTATTCGGATGGCTTCTCTCAAAAGCCACTCAGCCCCCGACAGTACCATACTATGCACCGTCCCCAGAGATTATATGGTGAGTTGCCAATATATGGCAGTACCGCTCAAGCATCAGATTCGCAACATTTTTGTCAGAAGCACAAATCAGTCAAGGCATAGCTCTTCTTCAGAAATCGAGTGTTCGGCTACATATCTTTGCACAAATATGGTGAGAATGTATTCCCGGACATGCAAGTTACTCGGATAGCTTTCAACCCACGACACCTTGCCTTCTTCAGTACGACACTGCATGTCGTATCCAGTATTGCTACAAGAGATGACAAGTGAGTTGGCAGTATATGACAGTGCAATTCAAGGGTCAGATTCCCAATGATTTTGTCAGAAGTATCAATCAGCCAAGGCAAATGCCTACCGCAAGGATCGAGTGTTCGGTGGCATATTCTTCTTATATATATGGTAGGCATGTATCCCCGGTCATTTCAGTCCCTCATACGAGATGCGATAGTAATCAAGCAGATATACCTAAGAAAGATAATAATCCCACAACCTCATGAGCCATGCAAATGAAGATAAGCAGAGATACACATCTCATGTAATGCAAGGATCAACAACTTCTGGAGCTGACAACGCAGAATTCACAGTCTTGACAATGGTCACCAATGTCAATATTCCCGCAACTGACAAGGAGATATCATAAAACCTTGTCACCCTCTTGCATGGTTGGCCACAACAACGAGCTCTATACAGCTACAAGCCCCGAGTATATGTCATATATGTGCGGACCCAGGTCAGAAAGCAAGCATAAGGAATAATGCCAAAAATATTTCAATAGCCACATCCATGGTCATACCAAGAATCAAGGACATGTGTGGCCAAGCTATTTCAGCAAGGTATCCTAACAAATAAAATCATGACCATTAAAGGGTGAGCATGACAACAAAGGTATGAGGATTTTTGCATGACCATCAGGGTCCGGATACCCAAGTCAGTGGGATGCCATGATTCCAAATGGATCCACAAAGGCATACCCTTAAAGGCCTACTCTATTCTACAACGACTTCATATGTCACTGATCCGCTTAAAATGGTTAGGGTGGAATATCCAAGTCTGTTCTGTCAGACCCAATATTTCCTTTGCAAACTCTGCAGTTTGACTTCAGTGGCAGTGTTAAAGCATCTCACAGCCTATTACCATAGATGGGTATATCGACAAAATGGGTAAATCAAAAGTCGAACCATCAGCTCAGACCAGGTATATTCACTGGTGGAACCAAGTGCATGGACAACAGGTTATGAAAAGTATTTTCCCGCCAGCACTCCTGTCAGGGCAGTCTCAAGATGTTAATATTTGAGGTATGATACAACCATAAATCCATACCCCTTTATATTGCTCACGACAGACGGCAGTCGAATCTTTGGTACATATCTCATGCTCGAGCCAAAGGAACAAATCAAGATAAGTCAGTACCACCTGCGAGCAGTCAGATCCCATCAGGAGAATGGCCATAATTCTCAGCATTTTTTGAACCCGAAAGACATGCATTTGTTTGAGCAAACCCGATGGCAGAAGTAAAAGGTTTTCATGACCAAACGAAATTTATGCTCAGATCCATTGGATATCACCGCAGATATGAGAGAATCAACGTCAGCAAAAGGATTTCGTTTATGAGCAAAAACCTGTCAGGATTTGGGAAAGGTGAAGCAAACCACCCCAGAGCAAGGTAAGAAAATCATACGAGGGGACAATATATAAAGGAAATGGATACCCGAGTTGGACACGGTGTCCTCAAGTCATACTTGTTCCTGAGCAACCAAATCTCGAGGACGAGATTTCTTTAAGGGGGGAAGGTTTGTAACACCCTGGTTTTTGGCCCTTTTCTTTTTCTTTTTAATTTATTGGTTTTTGCTCTGATTTTTCTTTTTGGAGTGGTTCTGTGGCCTTGCAACCTGGTAGATCGTCCTCATTTCTTCTCCCAAGTGACTCATCATTCTCAAAACTTATCCCAAGATCATGCCATTTCCATTCTAGCTCAACTCCATAATTCTTTTTCTTGGGGAATATTCCTTTTCTTATTAAAGGAATAACCCTGTCTGCCCTAGGTTGTGAAGCAACCTATATTTCTGTCACTCCCAAAATTCCCAAATAATTCTCATAATTTCTTTGGGTCATATGTTGCTCAAATATGCCCGAACTTTCCTTTCCTAGCCCAAGAATAATTCCCCAATAATTATTCTTCAATTCTGTCTAGTGTGGCTTTCTTTGAAGGAAGTGCAACCTCTCCTTTCTTGATTGCTCCCAAACTTTTTGGGCATGCTATTTAATCCAAATAATTGACCCATGAAAAAATTCAACTATATTTGCCTAGCCAATCTTCCTCATTAATTTTTCAAAGTTTCTGTCAAACAAAAGGCTTTGTGAAGGAAGTACTAGCTAGGAGTATCCAAATGAGTTGAAATTTTTCACACTCCTTCATGTGCTCATATTATCACCCTCCTCCAATTTTAAGCTTCATCCAATCATGTATGTGAGCGCAGGACCAAATCTTTGCTTCTGTCAATATTTTCAAGTTGTGAAGCAAGTATAGTTTGTATTGCTTCATTTTGGCTGAAAATTTACCAAAGCATTCTCATGACCATAAGACATCTCTCCACCAATTTTGGGATCATTTCATCAAGCCACTATTTCTCTAGAATTTTCTCAAGTTTCTGGACAGAGGGGATAGCTGTGAAGGAAGTACCATTTTGGCAAGTCCATTTGGTATGAAATTTTTACAGAATCATTATATGGCCAGATAACACTGCCTTGCCAAATTTGAGCTCAAGTGGTTACTCTATGTGAGTGCATCATATTGATCTTGATTCTAGACCAAATATGTAGTTGTGAAGCAACTATGATGTATCTTGGTCCAATTCCCCTCAAAACCTCCAGGATTATAGTCCTTCCTAATCTTGACCTCCCAGACAACTCCGTTGGCCCCAATCAATTCTCTATTGATCACCAGTGCACAGCCAAATTTGCTACAGCAAACTTTCAATGAATCCTCACATCGCTTCAGTGCTCCTTTTCCCGATCTATCACCTCCCTCAAGCTCAGTGATGCAGGGACTCATCACCAGACATCTCATTGCAGTCCCTCTTGTCCTCTCCATGCCAATGCCAATGGTGACTGCCGCCCTGGCATGGCATTTCTCGCGCTCTAGCGGCATCTGGCGCGTTCTGAGCAGCGGGCAGCTCGGCATCGACGGTTTTCGCGCGTCCGAGCTTGCCGACCTGACTCCCCCTTCCTCTCCCGTCGCTCTCGTGTCCCTGCCCCCTCCAGAAACCTCCTCGCTGGAGCTAGACGCCTCGTGCCCACGGATAAACAGTGGCCCTTTGGCTCTGTATTCGTCTGGGCCGCTTCCTCCCCGTGCCTCTTGGCTTCCTCCGCCCCGTGAGCCTGCCCTCTGCCCCTTTCGTCGCCTTCCAGCGAGCAAGCTCGTCCGCCCACCCGTACACGGGCACGCCCGAGCTGTGGCCACGCGTCCGCAGTCACCCCCTCGCCGCTCGGCTATATATAGCCACTCTGAGCCCCTCCCGAGCTCCTCATCGCCCTCAGCTCACTCCCAGATCCCTCCCTAGCCTCTTCCCTGAGCTCCTAGGGTCCTCCTCGACCTCCATCGCCGCCATGGCTGCCGGCTCGGCCTTCTCAAATTGGGGCAATGCCCAGCTCCTCCCCTCCCCTTTCCACCACCAGTAGACCCACCAGATCACGCGGAGCCTCCCCGCATCTTCGCTTTCTCTTCTGGAGGACCGGAGCGCCGTGCCCGCATCTGGTAGTATGATCATCTATGATACTACTCTATTATACTATGCACTATAATTAAAGGTAGTATCATACACTAGTATCATATATATGCATGATACTAGTATATGATACTCTCCACTATGAGTAGCCTAAGTATAGCCTAACTAAAACACCCACATGTAGTTGTAGTAGGGTTTTTGACTTTATATGCACTAAAATGCAAGGTAAGTGCAACGAATGACTTAAACATAGTAGACGAGACCTGAAATGGGCCGGAAAATCAAACCAAGGGTATATCCGCGATTGTTTACCATGATTTTTTTCGAGGCGGAACGATGTAGTAACTGACGATTTGGAGTCCGAAGTGCCGCGTCTCCGTTTGGAAAATATGATCCTTCCTGTGAGATGCTCCAGTATGGAAGGTGCGAGCATCAAAACTTGTGCCAAACTTTACCAAATTTTTTCCATGCGATCGTGAGAGCACGCCACAGTGACACAATGATTTTCGTTATTTTCCGGACTCTATATGCATTTCTTGAAATTAAAATACCAACAAGGCCTACGCCTCTAGCCCACCCTGCGGCCGAACTGTTTGAAGTTTTTTCCCGTTTCTCGGAAAATGAATGAAAACTCGCAAAGCGACACACAAATGATCTTGCTAACACCCACATGTAGTTGCGACTATATATATGTGTGTGTGTGTGTGTGTGTGTGTGTGTGTGTGTGTGTGTGTGTGCGTGTGTGCATGTGTGTGTGTGTGCAAAAAATGACTCAAATATAGCAAACGAGATCTCTTTTTTTTGCATATTCAAAGTTTGAGATTGCTAGCCAGGCCTGCCACCTGGTAAAATGTACCAAAAAATCGAACTATAGGATACAATCGTGATTTCTTACCGTGGAAAAAAATTGGAGGCGAAACGATGAACTCATGTTTTCATTCAAACGAAAATATGTTGTTAGTTAATGTAAATGTTTTCAAATAGCACACGGTTCACTCACGAAAGCCGTGTGTCCACTAAACCGTGGCTGATGCCCCCCTGCCACGCGCGCGATCTGAGTCGTGTGTTCTGATTGGCCAAAACACAAACCCCACGGATCGTATGTCTGCACCGTTGGATTCTCCTTGATCGAACGGCGATCCTCATCCCTTTCGACAGCACAAATTGCATGTTAAATTCAAAAAATGTCTTAAATATAGCAAATGATACCTGCAATGCGTTAGAAAATCAAACCCGTGGTATAATGGTGATTGTGTACCGTGGAAATTTTTATGAGGCCAAACGATGAAGTCACCGACCACTGGAGTTTGAATTGACACGTCTCCTTTTGGAAACCATGTTCCTTCATGTGATATGCTCCTATTTGGAAGGAGTGATCATCAAAACTTGTGCCAAACTTTACCAAAAAATTTCCCAGGGGTCGTGAGAGCACGCCACGGCACACACCGATTTTGATGATGTCTGGACTCCATCTGAATTCCCAGTAATTAAAATACCAACTAGGCCTACGCCGGTGGCCGCACCTCGCGGCCGAAATGTTTGAAACTTCTCCCCATTTCTCGGACAATGGATGAAAACTCGCAAGTGACACAAAAATGATTTGTACACCTTCTTTGCTAACTAACACCCAGATGTAGTTGTAGAACAGTTTTGAATTTAATTATATGCACTAAATGCAAGGTAAGTGCAAAAAAGGACTTAAATATAGCAACGAGGCAAGAAAAATCAAACCTAGGGTATATACGTGATTGTTTACCGTGAAAAAAATTCAAGGCGGAACAATGTAGTCACTGACGATTGGAGTCCGAAGTGCCGCGTCTCCTTTTGGAAACTATGATCCTTCTTGTGAGATGCTCCGATTTGGAAGGTGTGAGCATCAAAACTTGTGCCATCTTTAGAAAAAAAATTCCATGTGATCCTGAGAGCACGCCACGGTGACACACCAATTTTCGTTATTTTTGGACTCTATATGCATTTCCTGTAATTAGAATACCAACAAGGGTTACACCTCTGGCCGCACCCTGCGGCCGAACTGTTTGAATTTTTTCCCGTTTCTCGAACAATGAATGAAAACTCCCAAAGCGACACACAAATGATCTTGCTAGCTAGCACCCACGTGTAGTTGTGACTATAGCAAACGACTCAAATATAGCAAACGATACCTCAAATGCACGAGAAAATCGAACCATAGGGTACAATGGTGATTTCTTACTGTGGAAAACAATTTGGAGGTGAAACGATGAACTCTTGTTTTCATTCAAATGAAAATATGCTGTTAGTTCATGTAAATGTTTTCAAATAGCGCATGGTTCACTCACAAAAAGCCGTGTGCCCACCAAACCGTGGCTGATGCCCCCCTTACTGCGCGCGCAATCTGAGTCGTGCGTTCTGATTGGCCAGAACCCAAACCCAACGGATTGTACGTCTGCATTGTTGGATGCTCCCAGATCGAACGACAATCCTCATCCCTTTCGACAGCAAATGCAGTCCGGCTAGGATTTGATTTATATGTCAAAATGCAGGGTAAATGCCAAAAAAATGTCTTAAATATAACACACGAGACCTGAAATGCGCCAGCAAATCAAACCCGTGGTATAATGGTGATTGCTTAACGTGGGAAAAATTTAGAGGCGAAACGATGAACACGAAATTTAGAGGCGTCTTCATTTCAAAATTAGTACGTCTTCATTTCAAACGAAATTATTCTCTTTGTGCACACGAGCGCTTAGAGGCAACCGTTTGCATAGGCCTTTCCGCGCGGCGACCGGGGATATTTTTTACCCTTTTCACCTAGGCCGCCAACACCCCCCCACCGCCCGCCCGTGTTTCACTCAACTAGTCCACCCAATCTCCATCGCCAGCTCCCCCTTCCCCCAGATCCACAGTAGAACCCTCTCCGGCGCCGACGTGCTCACCCCGGCCGGGTGCCCGCTCTTCGGCATCAAGCCTACCTCCACTGCCGTTCCCAACACACGGCTGCCCGCGCCTCGCCATCTTTGTTTGCTCGCCAGCCACCCTCGAGCATTTTGATCCTATAACCCTCGCCTCTCCTGTGGTCCGGTCGGGTTTGCATTAAGAAACCTGTTAGTTACTGCTCTCCATCACGGTGAGGCATATTTCCTCGCAATCCCTCTTCCTATTTCGTTCTGTATGTCCCCAAATTGGCTATAAAATAATGGAGAGCGTATATATGTTCATTATCTACCTTCCTAACTAGTACATATAAGTTGTATTTGTTCCAATAAGTTACTGCCGATTTACAAATCGCGGGCGCCCGAGTCACACAAATTTAACAAATAAGCCGTACATTTTCTAAATTATTGCACGACATGTTTAGACAGCTTGATACCAAGTTGTTAGTTTTATGCTTATCCTCCTTTCCTGAGTTTCGCATGTGTTCTCTGTAGATGCCGAGTAGCAGCGACAACGCTCATGCTTCAGGCGATGTATCTTCATCTGATTCCGACAACCCTAGGTCTTCAACAGATGGTGAGGGATCAAGTAATCTTGAACGGGATAGAGCTGCAGCAATTACCCTTCTGGTCAGGACACGGAGGAACGCTCCAAGGAAGCCCACACACTAGCCTAAAGGTGTATATGAAGTAACCGAGATTGATTTAAAGTCTTGGGCTCCAACTAAACCAGATAAAGCACGCACGAGGTTCAGGAGTGTGTGTGGATTTGTTGGCAGGGCAACGCTCAACATTAATCTGTCGGGGTTTTGGAAGGCTGACACAGAAACACGGCAAAGGATAGTCCGGGAGATCATGGATCACTTCAATGTTCCAGAGCAGTGGAGAATGCAGGTGGAACACGCTGCACTGAAGAAGGCTAGGGATGCTTGGAGAAACTGGAAGCACATGCTGTACAAGAAGTACTTGAGTGAAGGCAAGGACCCAATCCCCGCATACCCCCAAATTACAAAGGCAGACTAGGCAGAATTCAAAAGGGTCAGGGCAACTAAAGAGTTTGCTGAGAAGAGTGCCATGCAATCGGAACTTCAGAAGAAGAACACATACCCCCATCGTATGGGTGTGGCAGGATACTATGGCATGAAACCGATATGGGACCAGGAGGATAAAGAAGCAATAGCGGCGGGTGGGAAACCGGCCTTTAGTGAAATTAGGGGCGAACACGCCAGAGACTACTTGCGGGCACGTGCAAGGAGGCGTGATGACGGAACTTATTACTTTGAAAACTCATGTGATGAAGAACTGTATCAAGTGATGTTAAAGGCTTCCAAGGTCCCTAGAAGGTTCTACAGGAACTCAGGGCCATGTGACATTCTGTCCGATGCTCTGGAAACAAGAGAGCCCCCTAGCCGTGAAAGGGGTACATGTGTTAATGTCCCGCACAAGAGGGCTTTCACACTCAGCAAAGAAGAGAGGCTCAGCATGAAAAAAGCAAGGAGTGAAATGAAGCAGAATGAATTGTATGAAAGGTTGACGAAGGACATGTATCCGGCTGTTCGAAAGGATATTGAGGAGTCAATGATGATGCAGAAGACTCTAACACTGACAGATAGCCAGCAGATGGGAGGGGAGGCGGGCATGGAGGATGCTGCTTATTGCGCGACAACACCGCACAAGAGTAGTTGTGCATCAGCTGACCCCAGCGACACTGAGACTACAGCTGCTCATGATGATGCTATATCTGATCTATCTGGAATGAAAGATAGACTGAAGGGCGTGCTTACACATTATGAACATACATTAAAATGTGCAACAGCCTGGGTTTGCCCACCCTTCTTGGAAGAGGGCCTCTTGTTGGACAATGTGGCATTGAAGCTGAGCTGTGTGAAGTGCTATGTGACTGAAGTAAAGCCTGGATTCAATGAATTTGCCCTGAAGAATGTCCTAGGAGACTTTGATGAGCAAAGGACCTTGGGAGAAACATTGCTACATCACATCCAGTGGCCACGAAAGGAAATAGAGTTCATCGATGAGATCCCTGAAGCCCCGCCAAGAGCAACCAATGTCGCCCCTCAACCGGTGACGCTCTCCTTGCCACAGCAGCTCTCGCATGCTTCCCCCAAAGAACCTAATACTCGTAATCCGACGGCTGATGCATCAACCTATGATCAGCCAGCCCGACTTTGTGCCGTACAGGCCATGTCATCCTCCGCCCCAGAGCAGCCAGTGGCAAGGCCTACAACTGCTGAAGACGCACCACCGGTTCAGATGCCGGCCACTGAAGCAGTGGGGGGAGACCCAACTGCAGCACATGCTCAGCAGACCAACCTGGTGGAACGGACTGCTAAGCAGTCTGATGCTTCGGAACCGCCTGCTAAGCAGTCTGTAGGTCCATAACCGGCTGCTCATTAGTCCGTCGGTCTGCAGCCGCGTGATCAGCATACCAATGCGTCAGCACTTCCTGCTCAGCAAACCAACGCGTTGGCACGGCCTCCTCAACACACCGACAAGTTGGCACCACCTGCGCAGAAACCCGACATAGCTTTAATGCATGGTCAGTAGTTCGATGCCTCTGCTCCTATAGCCCAGTTGTTCGTCACAGCAGCCCCGCTAGCTCAGTAGTTCGGCATAGATAAACCGTCTGTTAAGCAGTCCGTCAAAGCTTCACCGAATGCTCGGTAGTCTACCTTGCAGCCAACCAGACGTTCTACCAGAAATGCTTCAAGTAACAAGAAGGAAGCGGCCAAAAAGGCTGCACCCGCGAGGAAGCGCGGCGGGAGTGCGAAGAGGAAAGACAATGATTGCCTCTTACTTAAAGCACTCATCGCCCAGAACCAAATTAACAGCAGGTTGTTCGAATCGGGGAGTAATATTATTTCGAACGGCATACATGGATGATGAAGAAATAGATTTGCAGCTTGCTAAAAATAAAGCAGACGTACTTGAAGCACGCAATTACGTCCATGGCCAGCCATTTCTTGTTGGCGAATACTTTGATGAGTGCAGCTCCAGTTGCCGCGAGTTACATGAATATTGCATGGATCAAATGTCACCAGGTCATCATGGTCTGCTAGTCCACTACAATAGAGATCATTTCTGACATGATACTGGTTCCATCAATGTGAGTTTCGAGGACTTACATCTCTTCTTCAACTTCAACGAGCTCGATGCCACTCTTGTTAGATGCCTAATTTTGTAAGTACTTAACAAACTCTGATCAACTTCTCCATACAAGGCTGTAAATGATAAACAGCTAACTGCATTTTATTCCTCTCAGGGGATTAAACACGCAGAGAAGAAAAAGGGAGAGTGTGTATTTCATAGATCCTGCATTAGCAAATGGCACAACATTAGATGGTAAGGACCTATGGGACTGGGCCATTAACACGGTCGTCCGTATCTTTGAAAACACGTCCCTTGCAGAATCATTTCTCTGGCCATATCATGAATGGTAAGTCAAGTAAACAACCATGCATACACTGATTGTCTTTCAGATTTCGACATAATTCGTAAGTTCATGGCTTTCTTAATATGTAGTGATCACTGGATATTGGTATTCATTGTTCCAAACAAGAACATAGTTTACTACATGGATTCTCTCAGAGAGTCAACAAACGCTCAGGATCTAACGCATCTTCAGCAATTCATGGATAGGTATTGAATTCTATGATGTTGAAATTAATTTGCATTCATATCTGGTTCAATAATTGATGTTGTCAAAATTCATCTTCATTTGCAGTGTGCTCGCATTGTGGAAAACTAAACTAGGGAACCTGTTCAAGAGGGAACTACCTCTGCAGCACGAGATCGTTTCTCCGGTAACACACCGAAATCCGTTATTTTCGGAAAATTTATCCAATAGTCTGCAAATACATTTTCTTACGCTAGTCAAATGTTCAAGCTTCTAAATAAACCTCTTTATATTTCTGTCCAAAGAAAAAAAATACATCTAACACCGATTAGGTTGTTCCTAACAGGACAAATACATGACTAATTATGTACAAAAAATTTCAGTGTCCTCAGCAACAAGCTGGGACCAACCTTTGTGGATACTATGTTTGCAGACACATGATCATCTGCAAATCTGCTGATAGTTGTGAAGATCCTCGCGAATTAGTACCAGTAAGTCTATCTTAATTAATATCTTCTACTCCACTCATATGGCACATTCTGATCTTAAAAATACTGCAGCTCATCTTAGAACCGAGGACCCCTGAACCGCTCCCCGCTGGTGAATTGCTGATGGTTCGGAGATTTATCATCGACTTCTTCCTGAATCACTACATCAATCCCACTGGTGATAATGAAGATTTGAGCATGCGTTCTCCTGAAACATTGAGTAAGAGTTAGCCACTAAACATATACGCATGGATCCATTGTTTTCCATCTGATGAGGTCTTCGTATTTTGTACACTATGATTAATTATGTAATGCATATATGTGTCGATAAATCATTGGAATTTAGCTACCATGTGTTCAATTGCAATTGTTGCGAAATCTGATGAATGTTCTTCCTGTGGACACTATTTGTTCAATTGAATATTGTGGCGAATTTGCTTTTTGCATGCCGATTCAAAATGGGATATTTTTGTTTTAACGTGGCAATTGCTCCGCACACAGTTCAACTAAATGAGTGTGTGCGATCCACATTGGAAAGCATACGTCAATCGTAGCAGAACCGTCGGTGATACACAACAAATGGCAAATGATTTGCAGCGCTACTACGTGTGCGTAGGGTCTCCGGAACCATTTGTGATATCACGTTATCGCACACGAGAGCTCGGAGTAAACCGTTCCCAATGTAAAATACAATCCCAGTCGTAAATTTTTCAGGAAACGTTAGGGATCCCAAACGAAAAGCAGACGTCACTCTTGCTGCAACCGTCGGTGATACACAACAAATCACAAACGGTCTGCAGCACTTGTATGTGTGCGAAGGGGCTCCTGAACCATTTGTGAGAGACAATTATCGCACACGGTAATTGTTGGGAAACGTGTGCGATGGAGTCTTGCATGGCAGACGGGTTCCGCAGAAAACTCATGTGCGATGGGGCACATATCGCACACAGTTCATATGATGGCCCGTGTGCCTTACATACTGTTTCCCAAACGGTTCATTACGACACACCGTTTGGTTTCACTGCGTCATTAGAAACGTTTAATCACCGATCCCACACGTGCGAAAGAATTTAGTGTGTGCTGCATCACACACGATTACATTTTGCAAGGCCTCTGGATCATGGCTCCATATCCCCGACGGTTTCTGGATCATGTGGGAAGGACCCCCCTATCGCCCACACTCACTTGGTGACGGTTCCAAATGCCGTCGTGAAAAGGGGTTAAAAACCGTGTGTATAGCACCTCGCTGTACCAGTGTTCGCCCCTCTTGCTGGATCAAGAAGGCGAGGATGTCATCGAACTGAACGTGTGCTGAACGCGGAGGTGCCGTACGTTCGGTACATGATCGGGACGGATGGTGAAGGTGTATGACTACATCAACCACGTTGATAAACACTTCCGCTTAGCAATCTTCAAGGGTATGAAGATGCTCTCCCCCTCTCGTAGCTATGCATCTCCGTGGATAGATCTTGCGTGTGCGTAGAAATTTTTTGTTTTCCATGCAATGTTCCCCAGTAGTGGTATCAGAGCCAGGTTTATGCGTAGATGATATGCACGAGTAGAACACAAAGGAGTTGTGGGCATTGATGTTCATACTGCTTACCACCAATGTCTTATTTTGATTCGGCGGTATTGTGGGATAAAGCGGCCCGGACCAACCTTACATGTCCACGTACATGAGACCGGTTCCACCGACTAATGCAACTTGTTTTGCATAAGGTGGCTGGCGAGTGTCTCTTTCTCTCACTTTAGTTAAATCTAATTTGACTACGGCCGGTTCTTGCTGAAGGTTAAAACAGCAAACTTGATAATCACTGTTGTGGTTTTGCGTAGGTAAGAACGGTTCTTGCTAGTTACCCATAGCAGCCACGTAAAACTTGCAACAACAAAGTAGAAGACGTCTGACTTGTTTTTGCAGGGTATGTTGTGATGTGATATGGTCAAGACATGATGTGATATATGTTGTTGTATGAGATGATCATGTTTTGTAATATCGACAACTGGCAGGAGCCTTAGGGTTGTCTTTTAATTATTGTATGGCCTGCGTGTCAATCATTAAGCGCCATGTAATTGCTTTACTTTATCGCTTTACGTTAGCAATAGTTGTAGAAGCAATAGTTGGCGAGACGACCCCGACGCAATGATGGAGATCAAGGTGTCGCGCCGGTGACGATGGAGATCATGCCGTTGCTTTGGAGATGGAGATCAAAAAGCACAAGATGATGGTGGCCATATCATGTCACGTATTTTGATTGCATGTGATGTTTATCCTTTTTGCATCTTATTTTGCTTAGAACGACGGTAGCATTATAAGATGATCCCTTCACTTAATTTCAAGATAAAAGTATTCTCCCCGAGTATACACCATTTCTAAAGTTTGTTGTTTCGAAGCACCTCGTGATGATCAGGTGTTATAGACTCTACGTTCACATACAACGGGTGTAAGCCAGTTTTGCACAAGCAGAATACTAGCCTAGCATGTACAGACATGGTCTCGGAACACTGGAGACCGAAAGGTCGAACGTGAGTCATATATTAGATATGATCAACATAGAGATGTTCACCATTGAAGACTACCCCATCTCACGTGATGATCGGACATCGGTTAGTTGATTTGGATCATGTATCACTTAGACAACTTGAGTGATGTTGATTTAAGTGGGAGTTCATTAGTAATTTGATTAATTGAACTTAATTTATCATGAACTTTGTCCTGATAGTCTTTGCAAATCCATGTTGTAGATAAATGGCCCGTGCTACTGTTTCGTTGAATTTGAATGCGTTCCCAGAGAAAGCTAAGTTGAAAGATGATGGTAGCAATTACACAGACAGGGTCCGTAACTTGAGGATTATCCTCATTGCTACACAGAAAAATTATATCCTTGATGCACCTCTAGGTGACAGACTTGCTGCAGGAGCTGCTGCAGATGTTGTGAACGTCTGGCAAGCTCGATCTGATGACTACTCGATAGTTCAGTGTACCATGCTTTAGGGCTTGGAACCGGGACTTCAAATGCGTTTTGAACGCCACAGAGCATATGAGATGTTCCAAGAGCTGAAATTGATATTTCAAGCTAATTCCCGGGTTGAGAGATATGAAGTCTCCAACAAGTTCTTTAGCTATAAGATGGAGGAGAACAGTTCTGTCAGTGAACACATACTCAGAATGTCTGGGTACCACAACCACTTGACTCTGCTGGGAATTGAGATCCCAGATGAGTGTGTTATTGATAGAGTTCTTCAATCACTGCCACCAAGCTACAAAGGCTTCGTGATGAACTATAATATGCAAGGAATGACGAAAGCGATTTCCGAGCTCTTCGCGATGCTGAAATCGGCGGAGGTAGAAATCAAGAAAGAGCATCAAGTGTTGATGGTTAACAAGACCACCAGTTTCAAGAAAAGGGGCAAGGGAAAGAAAGGGAACTTCAAGTAGAGCGGCAAGCAAGTTGCCGCTCCCGTGAAGAAACCCAAAGCTGGACCCAAGCCTGAGACTGAGTGCTTCTACTGCAAGGGTAATGGTCACTGGAAGCGGAACTATCCCAAATATTTGGCGGATAAGAAGGATGCCAAAGTGAACAAAGGTATATTTGATATAGATGTTATTGATGTGTTCCGTGCTAGTGCTTGTAGTAGCGCCTGGGTATTTGATACTGGTTCGGTTGCTCATATTTGTAACTTGAAACAGGAGCTATAGAATAAACGAAGACTGGCTAAGGACAAGGTGACGATGCGCGTCGGGAATGGTTCCAAGGTTGATGTGATCGCCGTCAGCACACTACCTCTACATCTACCTTCGGGATTAGTTTTAGACCTCAATAATTGTTATTTGGTGCCATCGTTGAGCATGAACATTATATCTGGATCTTGTTTATTGCGAGATGGTTATTCGTTTAAGTCAGAGAATAATGGTTGTTCTATTTATATGAGTAACATCTTTTATGGTCATGCACCCTTAGTGAATGGTCTATTATTGTTGAATCTCGATCGTGGTGATACACATATTCATAATATTGATGCCAAAAGATGCAAAATTGATAATGATAGTGCAACATACTTATGGCACTGCCGTTTAGGTCATATTGGTGTAAAGCGCATGAAGAAACTCCATGCGGATGGACTTTTGGAATCACTTGATTATGAATCATTTGATACTTGCGAACCATGCCTCATGGGTAAGATGAGTAAAACTCCATTCTCCGGAACAATGGAGCGAGCTAATGACTTATTGGAAATAATACATACCGATGTATGCGGTCCAATGAGTGTTGAGGCACGCAGCGGGTATCGTTATTTTCTAATCTTCACAGATGATTGGAGTAGGTATGGGTATATCTACTTGATGAAACACAAGTCTGAAACATTTGAAAAGTTCAAAGAATTTCAGAATGAAGTGGAGAATCATCGTAACAAGAAAATAAAGTTTCTACGATCTGAGTTATGAGTTTAGCCTTCATTTAAAACAATGTGAAATAGTTTCCCAACTCACACCACCTGGAACACCACAGCGTAATGGTGTGTTCGAATGTCGTAACCGTACTTTATTAGATATGGTGCGTTCTATGATGTCTCTTACCGATTTGCCACTATCGTTTTGGGGTTATGCATTAGAGACAGCCGCATTCACGAGAAATAGGGCACCATCTAAATCCATTGGGACGACACTATATGAACTCTGGTTTGGCACGGAAACTAAGCTGTCGTTTCTTAAAGTTTGGGGATGCAACGCTTATGTCAAAAGGCTTCAGCCTGATAAGCTCGAACCCAAAGCGGAAAAGTGCGTCTTCATAGGATACCCTAAAGAAACAATTGGGTATACCTTCTACCACAGATCCGAAGGCAAGATCTTTGTTGCTAAGAACGGGTCATTTCTAGAGAAGTGGTTTCTCTCGAAAGAAGTGAGTGGGAGGAAAGTAGAACTTGATGAGGTAGTTGTACCTTCTCTCGAGTTGGAAAGTAGTACATCAGAGAAAACCGTTCCCATGATGCCTACACCAACCAGAGAGGAAGCAAATGATCGTGATGATGAAATTTCAGATCAAGTTACTACTGGACCTCGTCGGTCGACCAGAACACGCTCCGCACCAGAGTGGTATGGTAATCCTATCCTGAAAGTCATGTTGTTGGATAACGGCGAACCTACGAACTATGAAGAAGCTATGACAAGCCTAGATTCTGACAAATGGCTTGAGGCCATGAAATCTAAGATAGGATCCATGTATGAGAACAAAGTGTGGACTTTGGTGGATTTGCCCAATGATCGGCAAGCCATTGAGAATAAATGGATCTTCAAGAGGAAGATGGACGCTGATGGTAATATCACTGTCTACAAAGATCGACTTGTCGCAAAAGGTTTTCGACAAGTTCAAGGGGTTGACTATGATGAGACTTTCTCACTTGTAGCGATGCTTAAGTCTTTCTGAATCATGTTAGCAATTGTCGTATTTTATGATTATGAAATCTGGCAAATGGACGTCAAAACTGAATTCCTTAACGGGTTTCTTAAGGAAGAGTTGTATATGATGCAACCGGAAGGTTTTGTCGATCCTAAAGGTGCTAACAAAGTGTGCATGCTCCAGTTATCCATCCATGGACTGGTGCAAGCATCTCGGAGTTGGAATAAATGCTTTGATGAGGTGATCAAAGCATTTGGCTTTATACAGACTTATGGTGAAGCCTATATTTACAAGAAAGTGAGTGGGAGCTCTATAGCATTTCTAATATTATGTGTGGATGACATATTGCTGATTGGAAATGATATAGAATTTTTGGATAGCATAAAAGGATATTTGAATAAGAATTTTTCAATGAAAGACCTCAGTGAAGCTGCTTACATATTGGGCATCAAGATCTATAGGGATAGATCGAGATGCTTAATAGGAATTTCACAAAGCACATACCTTGAAAAAGTTCTGAAGAAGTTCAAGATGGACCAATCAAAGAAAGGATTCTTGCCTGTGTTCCAAGGTGTGAACTTGAGTAAGACTCAAAGCCCGACCACGGCAGAAGATAGAGAGAGAATGAAACTTTTTCCCTCTACCTCAGCCATAGGTTCTATAATGTATGCCATGTTGTGTACCAGACCTAATGTGTGCCTTGCCATAAGTTTGGCAGGGAGGTACCAAAGTAATCCAGGAGTGGATCATTGGACAGCGGTCAAGAATATTCTGAAGTACCTGAAAAGGACCAAGGATATGTTTCTCATTTATGGAGGTGACGAAGAGCTCGTCGTAAAGGGTTACGTCGATGCTAGCTTCGACACAAATCTGGATGACTCTAAGTCGCAAACCTGATACGTGTTTATATTAAATGGTGGAGCTGTCAATTGGTGCAGTTCTAAGCAGAGCATCGTGGCGGGATCTACGTGTGAAGTGGAGTACATAGCTGCTTTGGAAGCAGTACATAAAGGAGTCTGGATGAAGGAGTTCATATCCGATCTAGGGGTAATACCCAGTGCATCGGGTCCAATGACAATATTTTGTGATAACACTGGAGCAATTGCCTTAGCGAAGGAATCCAAATTTCACAAGAGAACCAAACACATCAAGCGACGCTTCTACTCCATTCGCGAATATGTCGAGGATGGAGACATAGAAATTTATAAAGTGCATACGGATCTGAATGTAGCAGACCTGTTGACTAAGCCTCTTCCACGAGGAAAACATGATCAGCACCAAGACTCCATGGGTTTTAGATTCATTACAATGTAATCTAGATTATTGACTCTAGTGCAAGTGGGAGACTGATGGAAATATGCCCTAGAGGAAATAATAAAGTTGTTATTATTATATTTCCTTATTCATGATAAAGATTTATTATTCATGCTAGAATTGTATTGACCGGAAAATTAAATACATGTGTGGATACATAAACAAATACCGTGTCCCTAGTGACCCTCTACTAGACTAGCTCGTTGATCAAAAGATGGTTAAGGTTTCCTAACCATAGACATGAGTTGTCATTTAATAACGGTATCACATCATTAGGAGAATGTTGTGATGGACAAGACCCAACCGTTAGCATAGCATATGATCATTCAGTTTATTGTTACTGCTTTCTTAATGTCAAATACATGTTTCTTCGACCATGAGATCATGCAACTCCCGGACTCTGGAGGAATGCCTTGTGTGCCATCAAACGTCACAACGTAGCTGGGTGATCATAAAAGTGCTCTACAGGTATCTCCAAAGGTGTATGTTGAGTTGGCATGGATCGAGACTGGGATTTGTCACTCCGTATGACAGAGAGGTATCTCTGGGCCCTCTCGGTAATACAGCATCACAAGAAGCTTGCAAGCAAAGTGACCAAGGAGTTAGTTACAGAATGATGTATTACCGAACGAGTAAAGATACTTGCCGGTAATGAGATTGAACTAGGTATGGAGATACCGACGATCGAATCTCGGGCAAGTAACATACCGACAGACAAAGGGAACTATGTATGTTGTCATAAAGGTTCGACGATAAAGATCTTCGTGGAATATGTAGGAACCAATATGGGCATCCAGGTCCCGCTATTGGTTATTGACCGGAGAAGTGTCTCGGTCATGTCTACATCATTCTCGAACCCGCAGGGTCCGCACGCTTAACGTTCGTTAACGATATAGTATTATATGAGTTATGTATGTTGGTGACCGAATGTTATTCGGAGTCCCGAATGAGATCACAGACATGACGAGGAGCTCCGAAATGGTCCGGAGGTAAAGATTGATACATAGGATGATATGGTTGGGCCAAGGGGTATGGCCCACGGGGCTTTAGGTCGGTGCAAAAGGAAGTTTTGCGGAGGTCACGGACCAGACGCCAGGGACCATGGCATCTGGGCCAGACACCGAGAACCGTGGCGTCTAGTCCTGGAGTCCGAAAAGGACTCTTGCCTTGTGGGAAAAACCGACTTTGCGGAGGCTCTTTCTCCAAGAAACGACCCCAGGGCTCAACATATAAATAGAGGGGCAGGGCTAGCACCCGGAACACATCAAGATTCACCAAGCCGTGTGCCGACAACCCCGCCCCCTCTAGTTTATCCTCCGTCATAGTTTCCGTTGTGCTTGGCGAAGCCCTGCGGAGATTGTTCTTCACCACCACCGTCACCACGCCGTCGTGCTGCCGGAACTCATCTACTACTTCGCCCCTCTTGCTGGATCAAGAAGGCGAGGACGTCATCGAACTGAACATGTGCTGAACACGGAGGTGCCGTACGTTTGGTACTTGATCGGGACGGATGGTGAAGGTGTATGAATACATCAACCGCGTTGATAAATGCTTTCGCTTAGCGATCTTCAAGGGTATGAAGCTGCTCTCCCCCTCTCGTAGCTATGCATCTCCATGGATAGATCTTGCGTGTGCGTAGAAATCTTTTGCTTTCCATGCAATGTTCCCCAACATTACTTGCCCGAGATTCGATCGTCGGTATCTTCATATTTCATATCTAGTTCAATCTCGTTACCGGCAAGTCTCTTTACTCGTTCCGTAATACATCATCTCGTAACTAGCCCCTTAATCACTTTGTTTGCAAGCTTCTTGTGATGTTGTATTACCGAGAGGGCCCAGAGATACCTCTCCATCACACGAAGTGACAAATCCCAATCTCGATCCATGCCAACTCAACAGACACCTTCGGAGATACCTGTAGAGCATCTTTATGTTCACCCAGTTATGTTGTGACGTTTGATAGCACACAAGGTATTCCTCCGGTATCCGGGAGTTGCATGATCTCATGGTCGAAGGAGGCGTCGTATCACGTGAATCCGGCATTCATCGTGCATCCATGTATCCACTCCTTTTCAATCATCTGATTAAAATCATGTGTGTCTCCTCGTCTGAATGTATTTTTACAATAAACCGCCCGCCTCCAGATTTCTTATTTGCAAAAGTGCCCCCTGGACAATGAAAAACATCACGACCTCAATCTGTTCCCAATCCCTTCCGCCCACGCTGCTCTCCCGACGGCCCCGCCGATCTGGCTCCTCCTGTCCAGACGCTGGCGAAAACCTCTGCACTCGTACAGCTCGTCGGAGGTCTCCGCCGTCGAGTCAACCGCCCTCCCCAACCTCCGGAGTCGTCCACCTCGTCGCCGGCCCAGCCGCCAACGCCACCGAAAGCCGTAACCTCTGGACTCCGCACTCGTCCAGCACGTCGGCGGTCCCCGCCGCCGAGGTGACTGCCTGTCCCAACCTCTACAGTTGTCCACCTCGTCGCCGGCCCAGCCGCCGAGGCCACCGACGGCCATAACGTCTGCACCTTGTACTTACACGCTGTAGACTAGCGTGGGCAGAGTACAGAGTGTACTGCGACTTGCTGCAGACTCCCTTGGAGAGCAATGATAACTAAGTCTCTGCATGCATGTACTACTTGCACACTGAGCTTCTGAATGCTTGTACTACTTGTTCTTGTTCGATGTATGCATGTAGTACTTGCAAATGAGCTTCTGAATGTGGATTGTGATCTTGTAGACTGCAACTATTGTTGGGTGTACAGCTTCAGAGTTGTGATCTTGTACAGCTTCAGAGTTGTGAATGGAAATTAAAGAAACACATATCTGTTTCTTATTACCTGTTCCTATTGTCATTTGAGGTGTCCCTTACATACTGCATGATGCAATATAACTCAAATGATGGTAGTCTGATGTATCTTCAAATGCCTCGTATTCCTCTTGCCTAGTGTGCTTGACTGCATTAGGAACCATTTGGTTCAGAGGCTCCTCAATGCTCAGAACACTTGACACCAAAAAGTCCATGCCTTCATCTGATTGCTTGGCTCTTTGAATTAGATCTTCCAACTTGTTTCGCACTATTGAAATCTTCTTCCTCGCAGCTGCATCCAAGGAGTCGGCGGGCTTTTCTTCTAGAAGGTTCCCATGTTCATCGTAAACAGTCTCACTACAAAAAAATGATGTCAACCATATGATTTGGAAAAAAATAATAGTAGTAATTATTATAACTTTCATACCGTTTACACCGTTTCTGCCATCTTTCCATGATATAGAAGGTTGGAAGCTCCTGTTGAATTTTAGTTCGCATCACTTGGATAATATGGCGGCATGGGATTCCATGTGACTCAAATAACTTACATGAACAGTTAGCTATCATGGTTTTCGTGTCACATCGGACCTCCCTTACCCTACTAGCACCTGTTTTGAAGGTCACTATCTTAATTCCCTCATTTTGTGCAATTCCTTGAGCAATAACTTACACGAACAGTTAGCTATCATAATTTTTGTGTCACACCGTGGGCAACAATGGTCTCTTGCAGCAATAACTTGTTCCTGAAATTTCACAAACACCTCATATGTGAATACTTCACTACCTTGTCTCTCCATTGCCCATGGTGTCACTAAGTGGGGGGTCCTATGGATGCTTGAATTGTCTGCAATCAACTCCTCTTGACGTTGACATTCTAAAGCTGTCTCAAATCTAAGCCAGAACTCAACAAAAGTGAGCCTGCTATGAATGAATCGGTTAAAAAATGAATTTGCACTTTCGAACCATGAAGTAGTACGCAGAATGCCTGCTAGTGATATGTCCATGAAATAGGTTAGTATCCACGACTCTCTAAGGCTAAACCTTTTAGTCAACCACTCATTATCCTCCAACCCAAAGTCTGAAATTATGGAATTCCACTCTAACTCTAACTCGGTCACGGTTTCTGAACCCCATACACATGCGTTCAACCTCTTCCAAAATTCAGATTCTTCTCTAATCACGGGTGCAATCTTCTCGGGAAGTTTTTCCATTATATGCCACATGCACAATCTGTGTACTGAGGATGGAAAAACTTTATCAATTCCATTCTTGATGCTAGTAGCTTCATCGGTTATGATGAGTCTCGGCGCTACACCTCCCATTGCTCTCAGGAAGGTATCAAACAACCAAATATATGAATCTTTCTTCTCATTTAGTAAGAATGCAGCACCAAAGAACACACTTTGTAAGTGATGATTAACTCCTATAAATGGTGCGAAGATCATGTCATACTAATTAGTAGTATATGTAGAATCAAAGGATACCACACTACCGAAATGTTTGTAGTTCTTCCTACTTGTGGCATCTGCCCAGAACACATACACCAACTTTCCTTCATCACTCACAACGAAATCATAGAAAAATGCTGAATTAACTTCCTGCTTTCTACCTAGCTGGGCCACAAACATTTGTGCGTCTGCGTCCCTGATTTTTAATCTGAGGCCACGGTAGTAGTTTTGCAAGTCTCTCTTTGTGCATCCAGCCTCCGCAAACCCACCCTCGCTGACGTGGAGGAGCCTGTATGTCTGGCAGGTGCCTATGCTTGCTTTGCTGCATGTGTACAATGTGTTCTTTGCTCTCTCGCTAACTCGACGATTTGATTTGATCAAATGACGCTTATCAGGAGACACAAGACCATGGCTATGGTGCTCGACCCATGATTCTATCTTGTAGGTATCATTAGCACACAACTTCACAAAGAGATAGCATCACAACCACACCTTGTGTCAGTGTTCTTACGCCTTTTCTTTGATGGATCGCCAATCATGTTACCCTTCTCTGACTTGAATCCTTCTCTGTTACACATGTATCGTTTAGTACGAACTACTTCATTTTCCAACTTCTTTTGCTGTCCGATACGAACTCCAAAACCAGAGTGATGTGCATAAGATTTGTAGAACTACTCCACAACCTTCAATCCTTCAAATGTCATCCCCACTTTAGGCTTCAAATTATCTTCACACTCAGGTATAAAAGACGAGCACTGGAACATAAATAATGAATAGATAAGCACCTTCATTAACAAAAAGCTTAACTGAATACAACCATAGTCAGTGAAAGCAATTGACTTACAAAGAGAGGCGCACTTGCTTTCTTTATGGGTGTACTAAATCCTTTCATGCTCATCTGCATTTGCCAGCTATTTGTTGATCCCATTGCTGCACCCACATGTACATGATAAGCCTTGTAAATTAACCGGAGAAATGACACGATATTGGCATAGGTAGTACATCCCAATCTGTATTCAGCCAACAATGCTAACGGAAAGGACTGAAGCAAAGTGATCTGATACATAATTTAGTATATAATGGTGCTCCTGGAACTTGGTATACTCCATGCAACACGCAACAAGTCATAAAAATAACAGAGAGACATTTTCACAAAAGACTTATTTTTCATCCATTGCAACGTACACAAATCAATTAGAGTTCTTTTCTGATTTGTTACCTGATGCTCCATGTGTCGGACTTAAATTCAGTTCATTGTCTGCAGTTGTAGCGGTTTTTGTGGCCATAGCAGTGCAAGTGAGATGGGCTTCCTGATGGGTACATGCTGAGGAAAATTCAGGGTCCCCACATGAATTAGGGAGGAACGAGGGCAAGCAGGTTCGAGCCATCGAAGTCGATGCAGATTCATTGTCCCTGACAGCAGAAATCGCCATGGTAGTTGGTTGCGCTATATCCAGCAAGGAGGACTTGTCCACCATGCTAATCGGGAGTTGGGAGATGGATTCCTTCGTGGTCGTCGTGGCGATTACCCATGCCCGTGATTGATCAGGCAGATGCATGCCACCGTGGCCGTCGTTGGGATACAGGTCGCGGGCTTCCTCTGAGATTGGGAAACGATTGGGGAGTGGTGAACTAGGAGAGCTGCCTCACTGGGGTTTATTTTGCAAAATTGACAAGGCAAACGCGGTTGGAGGCGGGCGTGTTTGTGCAAAAAGAGGCCGAACTAACAGCAGGCACAAGATCTTGATCAAACAATTGGCGATGAGCAGATGCATGGATGCACGATGGATGCTGGATTCACGTGATACGACGCCGTCGAAGGAATATGTATTTGACATTAAGAAAGCAGTAGCAATAAACTGAACGATCATATGCTAAGCTAACGGATGGGTCTTGTCCATCACATCATTCGCCTAACGATGTGATCCTGTCATCAAGTGACAACTCATGTCTATGGTTAGGAAACTTTGACCATCTTTTGATCAACGAGCTAGTCTAGTAGAGGCTCACTAGGGACACGGTATTTGTTTATGTATCCACACATGTATAGTATTTAAGTTTCCGGTCAATACAATTTTAGCATGAATAATAAACCTTTATCATGAATAAGAAAATATAATAATAACAACTTTATTATTGCCTCTAGGGCATATTTCCATCACAACCTATAGCCCTACTCATGTTATTTGCTTTTAATAGTTATTATAGCAATTACTTTCAAACTCTCTTTATATTTGCACAACTAGTTTATCCGTGATCCAGGACAGTAACAACATTTGCATAAGTTCAAGCAGTTACTTCACACAACAGATGTGACACCTTGTGTGTGATAGAAGCGTCACTATAAATACAATCCTCCGCTCTTTGTTAGGACGATTACTCATTGGGATACTTCTACGAAAGTGCTACACTACCCTGTTTGGCTTGCAGGCATCAGTGACCCAGACGGGCTCCTCAAACCTGCCCTATATGTCTGGGCTGACCAGCACCCCTCATATCCCCGGGGTTGTACTGACCCGCGCGGCGCCACTGCGTCGCCCCTTCGGACCGTACCTCCGCGACACGCGGTCCATGCCGCCGCCCAGAGGTCCTCCCCAATGTCGCCCTGACTCGCGTGCTGCAGCTGCGTCGCCCCTTCGGGCCTTAGCGTCGCGGCGCGTGGTTTACTCCTCCGTCCCCGCACGTTGACTTCTACGTGGTATGCGCCGCGCCGCCTCCCTAGGCACGGGAGCGCCACCGTCCGCGTCGATCTTTGTCACGCTGTTGGGTTCTTCCTCGCCTACTTCGAGCACCGCCGCCGCATTCCTAACCTAGCCGCCGCCGCCTCCTCAGGTCGTCGATGTCGCTCTTCTTCTGCCGCCGCTGATGCTACCGTACCTGCCGTCCCTGTCATTCACCCCCTTCGTATTCAACCTGCACCAGCTCATCGCCAGCGTCGCCGTCATCTTCCCTGACCACTTCATCTACTCCGATCACCGCGGGCGACATCGGTCACACGCCGATTTGCGCCACAACCGTCGTCGAGTCCTTCTCTTCTAGCCCCCTCAACATGGCGTACAACTTGTGCAGGTACTCGTCTACGTATGCCCGGTGCTAGCAACACCGACGCGTGCCTTTGTCCACGACGTGTCCCCAGAATTGGCAAACTCGGCGCAACGCCTCGTCAACTCCATCTTCTTCTCGGCGCACCAATATCTCGACAGCACTGCGCCCATGACTAACTCGGCGCCTCATTGCGCCTGCGGCTCCACGGTGACTACCTCGACACCGGCGACCCCCGACTCGACGTCGACCACGGCTACACCACCCTACGCTCCCGGCAATATCGACATCGGCACAAAGGGCTATCACCTCGCTTCAGCAACTCATCGGCTTCCTCTACAGTCAACGTGTCCGCAACGCGACAACGTCCACGACGCTCCCGCTACGACTGCAGAGGATTTCAGCCCGTCGGCTGCTATTCTCTCCAGTCTGACCGCCCGTGACGCTCTGCGGGGGATGTTAGAGATATGTTTGTTATTTAGTATTTGTTCAGGATTAGATAGGAATTGTTTTCATTTTTTTGCATGGTAATACGTTTCTCATTCATATTATAAAGATCGAAGTACAAGTCACGTAAGGACCGACATGACAAAACTGAAAAGATAGTAGAACATCTCTGAGCTTGACACCAACGGCCGTCACCTGTCTCCGGCACCACCATAGTAGCCACCGAAGAAAAGAATGACGGATCACCTCCTCACCCGAGCTCGACGCGGCTCCATCGCTGATATGCAGCTTTGCGGACCTTCAAGGTGGCTCACCAAAAGTGAAGCCCTTGCCGTTGAACGAATCAGACCGGGGCAACACCCCGGACACGCCATCGAACTCCAGATCTGGCACCCCACCACGACTAAGACGCCGAAGAAGGAAACCATACCTGCCATCCACGAACCACGAACCCAGCACACGTTCCGTCTTCCAGATGTCGTTGATGCAGACCACAATCTGCATCCGCTCCTGGACTACCTCCCAAGCTCCGCGCCGACGCTGGAGCAAACGCCGTCGCAACGGCGGTGCCCGAGGACACAGGTCCACCGCGAGGATGCCGCCGCCGCCACGCCATCCTTGCTTGAACAGACCGGTTTCCAAATTCATCCCCAACCATAGGACCGATGGTCTCGTCAGGGATGGATCCGAAGAATCTTTATTCAGCGCCGTCATCGTCGCCGCCGAAGCCAAGACGATGAACAACCTAAAAACCTAAACTACGAGAGAGTAAAAAGATCCACACGCGTGGATCCGGCAATCCCCCTCACCACCGACGACCGAGGTCGCTGGCGGAGGGGAGCCGCCGGAGGATGGCGCTAGAAGATTGGCCTCCTAGCGGCGGCTAGGGTTCCAGCCGCCTAGACGCGAGCGGAATTGTTTTCATTTTATCTCTAAGAGACGTCTTACCCTTGAAGTATTGTACTTAATATATACTCGCTCTCGAGGCAATAATAATACATCCAACACATTACACCAATTGTTCGTCTATTCCTTCTACAATTATAACCTGCCCATATAGATAGCTCACGAGATTGCGCGTGCTACTCAAACAAGTTTTCACAGCGCTAAAAAAAGCGAGCTGAGCGGAACAAAGAAATGCCTAACCACTGCCTCGCCTGCCGCATAGATGACGCGTCGACATGGTAATCCTCCCGGCCACCACCAACAGGCTCGTGTCGCCTCTCTCCCTCGACGCGGGGGCAAACCATGGTGACGTACGCTACGTCACGGGTGAGCACATTTGGATTTTTGCCGCTTTGTTCGTCTGGCTTCGCAGATTTATCACTGGAGAATTGATTCGCTTAATTGCCACTTAATTCATGGAGTCCTTGATTAGTACTCCCTTCGCTCGAAAAAATTTGTCTCAAGCTTGTGTCTCAAATGAATGTATTTAGCATTAACTTGGTGCTAGATACATCTATTTGAAGGACAAATTTTTTTGGATGGAGGGAATATGCCATTAGCTCCTCTTTTATTCTTTTTATTTAATTATTTTTTCTCATTGTCAGGCTGGTGAAAAGTCTAACTTACCGCTGTGGCTATCTTACACGTACGCATCTGCAAATCAGCACTTGAACCATCAAGCGCGCGCTGCCTTTGCCGATAATACCGTATGTGCCATACCGTCGATTGGCTGGCTGGACGTCGTTCTCCGGCGATTCCGAAGCCGCCGATAGCCTGGAGCCCTGGACGCTCCGTGCCGCCGGCTGGACGTGCCGTCGATTGCCTGCACGCTGTGCTCCGCGGCGGATCGTTCTGTAATATGATTTATTTATTTTTTGCTTTGTTCATTTGATCTTCAGTGGTTTCTGAGATAAGATGTGATCGGATGATATAAGAAAAGTGGCAAGATCATAGACCCGAGCAGCAGGATAATCTAACACAACAATGTGCCACAACTCTTTTTCTCTACTAAAGGAGCACTTGTACACAATCTTTCAATCTACAAAACTGAATCTCTTGGAAAGTTCCTCTGCATAAACGCCACAACATCTGCCCTCGGCAGTCGTCCACAGGAACTCTTGCCGGCAGACGGCAGCTCCTACGTCGGCCACGTGACCAACTCCCTCCGCCTCCTCTCGTCCTCCCGGGACGCGCCCTACCTCCTCCTAAGTGCAGGCGAGCGAACGTCGACCGGCCGGGCGGCGCGAGCGGCGTGCAGGCGGGGGCATCTCTGATGGCTGTCAGGCGGAGCGAGCATCGAGAAATTTTGCGGCTCCTTTTCTCCTCTGTCGATGGACAACCAGATACAGATACACAGTAGGTGGACGTAACATCAGGGGTAGTTTGGTCTTTCCCGTGCCTACAAATGAGAAAATAGAAAAAGGAAATCAGTAAAAGGAGGGAAATGGTATGGCAATCAAAGAGTCAACGGGCTGAGTGGCAATTTTGCAAAGCCAATCTTTGAAGCGGCAATCTTTAAAAGCCTCATATTGAAAGTGACAAATATCAAATTTTCTCAAGCACTTCGATGTTGCTACTACTCCTACCGAATACTGATGCCAGCAATTAACGCTAGCGCTGACCAGGCTAAATGGTTAATTGTGGTGCGCAAGTGCTCCGGGGCACGAGGTAATTTGTCAGGTTAGCACCATCCAGGAAGGTTCCATGAAATCTTAGGGCAGTACAACATCAACATAATAAACCCTTGCGAACCAACCTGTGATTAGATGGTTAGAGGGACTGTGGTATTCTCAGCCCACCAGGGTTCAAATCCTGGTGCTCGTATTTATTTCTGAATTTATTTCAGGATTTTCGGCGATGCGCATTCAGTGGGAGGAGACGTTCCCGTCGACGACGAAGCGCCTACGATGACTTCGTAAATCTCAAGATGATATGCCGTCTCAGTCTTTCGGAGGTGCTCATAGGGGTAGGGTGTGCGTGTGTGCATTCATAGGGGTGAGTATATACGCGTGTATATGAGCGCTTGTGTCTGTACTGATGTTCAAAAAAAAAACATAATAACCCCTATACGACCCGGCTCTGGGCTGTACATCTTCCCCTTTCCCAAGCGTTAGTGTGCGATGGTGCCTTGTCTCCGTCTCCACCCGGCCACCGCACGCCATGCCTTGCTTTCGCCCGCTACCCCGGTCATCCCGTTGCATGCATTCCCCTCCGCTGCTCCAGATCCCACCTCTCCATCGCCCACCGTGCGCTTGGTCGCCGACGACCTTCGACGCCCGCCGTGTCGTCCCGTTGCATGCCTTGGCTTAGCCCACTCACACCATCTTCGCCACCGACCACGCGCACGGCCTGCTTATTCCGGTAAACCATCATCACCGTCGTCGTCGACCCTTAGTGTTTATGCATGCATAGATTTGTCGTGTTTAGGCATGCATTGCGAAAGCGAAATCGAGGTGGGGCCACCGTATCAGAGGATAAGAAAAGGCGACCATTTCTCGAGGCTTTTTTTAGTAGTAGTATAGATCACGGAGCCGTCTCGCTCGTACTGTTTAACTGCCGATCAGAGCACCGGCCAAGAAATCTCTCCCACATGCGGTCCCGTCCGCCACGCTGCAGCGGTGCAACCTCGAGCTCCCCCGCCGATCCCATCGTAAGGCCACAAGACCCTCCTCTACTTCTCCTTGAAATGGCTTCCCCACTTGTTTCGACGAATAGGTTGTGTGTTACACCGCCAGAGCACGTAACGTGGCGGCTGCCGGCCCTCCAGCGACGAACAAGCGGCGGCGGCGGCGATGGCGAGCTCCGCACATGCGGGCACGAAGGCCTCGGCTAGCACGTACGCGGCGGCTGCGCGCACGGTTTCACGCATCTGCAGGACGCGGCGGCAGGACGCGGCGGTTGCGCGCACGCGGAGGCGCTCGGCCAGCACGCTGCGGCTGCGGGCACGCGGGGGCGCTCGGACAGCACGCTGCGGCAGCGCGCACGGCCCACGCGAGCTTCGTCCTCGCGCAGCGCATGATCTCCAGCCATGGTAACGACCTCCGGCCGGTTCGGAGAGAGGAGGCGCCGGGCGGGCGTCTCCGGAGAGAGAAGGCGACACAGCGTGTGAGTAGGAAAAAGACAGAGACGGCGGGCCTGTTTGGTTTGCTTTCCTGAAAGGGCGTGGCTACCAGTCAATTTTTTGAGCCGTCCCATGTGAAATCAAAGGCTGGAAACCCTTCTTCAACCTCTGGCCGCCCTCTTTTTCTTTCTTCGAACCGTCACGCCACCGCCGACCTAGCCGTCTACTTCCGTCGTCCGCGGCCGGCGGCGTTCGTGCGACTGCCTCACCGCACCGTCCTTCACTAAACCAGCCCCCACCGCCGGTCTTGCCCTCTAAGCCCGGCGACCACCCAAAAAAAACTTTGGGGAAGCAGCACTCCACCCGCCACCCTAAAATAGATAGTGGGGGTGCTTCTCCGGCGAACCCCCATCCGCCACCAGAAGATAGATAGTGGGTTGTTCTTCCCTGGCACCGGCAGCCTCGCCGTGTCCTTCTTCATCTCCGATGTTGTCTTCTTTCTCAAATTCGACTAACCCAAATTCGAATGTCACTCAACTGACATTTAGCTATTGGGTTCCTGAAAAAGCTGCCTCAGTCAAGCAAGAATCTCACGCTGAGATTCCTGCTTGGCTAAAGAGCTGCCTATGTGGCCTTCATCCAAACAGGCCCATGGGAATAGGGCACATGTGGGCTAGGAGTGGTCCGGGCTGACATGGTGGAGGTGTGCGTCCTCATATCCACCTCGAATATTTAAGACATTCATGATGAAACTGAAGGGTTTGGTTGGGTCATTTTTTTCCTTACCAGGTTGTCCGACCACACGTTTAGGAAGGGAATGAAGGGTCTGGCTGTAGTGGCTCTGAGTTGATCTCCACTTTGAAACGGTTCTCTCCTACTAATTTCGTTCTTCCTTGGTTTTTCTGGATTGTGTATTGGTCATCACCTTTTATGCTCGATTCGATCTCACGTTCATATGTCCTATAGACGAGCTCCTCCTTGTCGTGCCATGGCACCGCCAACGCCCCTCGGCTGTGATTCCAACGACAATGGCTCCGGATATGCTTCCAATGACGAAAATCGGCCAAACAAGCATGTTGTGATTGATTCTGATGGAGGATTGTACATTGGTGATGATGACGATGACGACGATGATGAATAGAAAGCCACGTAACAGCTGGTAATGTATTGATCTCTAATCATTCCTTTATTTTTTTGTAAGTTCATATGGGTACTCAGATCGCTATGATTATGAACATAATTTGCAGTTTCCTTAGTTCTTCTAGAAAAGTTCACATTGGTACTCTGAACGCTATGAATCTGAAGATAATTTGCAGTTTCCTTGGTTTTTCTAGAAAAGTTCACATCAGTGCTCTGATTGTTATGAATATGAAGATAATTTGCAGTTTCCTTTTGGTTAAGAAGATTAATCGATCGTAGTTTTGAACCGAAAAGCTTATATTATTATAGCGTCGAGGAAAGTTGTGGGAGATGAACAGTTTAAAGTGGTCCCTCTTACCCCTTAGAGGGTACTCCCTTAATAAGTGCACGTTTAGCATTTGAAATTTGTCCATAAAAGAGTGTACTTCTACCTGATGTCTTACAAGAAAGCTGAGTAACTTAAACTAGTGTCATGCATATGACACTAGTCTATGGTAGTTCCTTCATAGTGCAAAGTATCATAAAAATACTATTATAGATGATTGCATTTATTAGGTTGTAGACTCATTTTGCCCTGGGTTGCGTTATGTTGCAGTACCACAAACACCCCTCCTCATAAACAAAATTTCCTTGGTGTATGTTATGTTACTAGAGTAGCTAAGAGCAAGTATAATAAGGTACAGTGAGCAGGCTACAAGAATTAAACTATTATATTTGTGCTTAGTTGGATGAGAGAGAAGAATAAAGAGAAGGGAAGCGGGCTGTTGATTAACAGCCAGCTGAACACGGACTCCAAGAAACGTTGTGATAGTGTATGTAGGGCCATTAGTTAATAAAGTAATACTTAGCAACTAGTTACTATTTACATGTTGGCTATTAGATTGACTATATGTGACATGACAACTTCATATAGCCCATTGTTGGCTATACTATTAACCATGCTCTAACTTCAAACTTCTCTATCCTTCCCTTGAAAAATGAGAAAACATCTTGGAAAACACTTTACATCAGTAGTCTGATACTTCTTATTCGCTCAGACGTCTTCTGCACCGTCCATCTCGTACCACATCCAATGGCTCATTTGGTTGGGTTCTAATCTCCTAAAATTGCTCATAACCGTCATCCTCAAATTAAGTTGCGTTCATTAATGATTAGAACCAACGTCCGTCTTCCCACGGCCAACAAATAGGCCGACCCTGCTCTCCACCATCCTCCTCCACGACAATCACGCCTTCCTCCACCTGCTGCTCCGCCTATCCTTGTCATGCTCTTCCCCACCCATGGCAACGACCTCCCCTACATGAGCGGGCCATGCCCCATACGTGAACCCAAACACCGGCGTCGATCTTCTCCACGGTGCATCCTTATTCTCCACTATGACTCCAGATGTGATCTACAAATTAACGCCGGAAGAGGATGGTGAGCGCGACATGCTGGTGGAAGGTGGCCATGGCGTGCAGCATGGAGCATCCCAGTGGTTGTTGTTCTAGTTACCGGCATGGGAGCAAACGGGTAACACAACACTCAACTACTACAGGTCAATAAAGTCGGCCACTCGACGGTGCCGACTGCGCTGTTCCTTGCTGCTCGCTGGTGTCGAGACACTCACAACTTTTGGAAAGAAGAAGAGGTCGTCAAAGCTAGGGAGAAGATGGCGACTGGAGCGGAGCGTCGAGGGACGGGTTCGTCGACAAAGCATGCATGCTTCCTTACATGGGATTCCCTACTTCTTCGTTTGTCACCATTGCTCCTACCTTCGGACTCGCTCGTGCATGAGGATAACTTAGGCATGTCAAGTCTTCCCCGTGGCCCTATCTGACCACCACACTCTGGCAACGTTGGTCCGATCTCATTGTTGCTGCTCCGATCTTGTCGACGCTAGTCCTCGAAGACATCCCTCTTTGGATGGTGCTCATGTTCCAGTAGGGGCCTTCATCCTGTTGTGCTTCGATGTTCATGTCTCGTTGTGTGGAAGCAATGTCCAATGTAAGATAATTTTGTTTTATTTGGAAGAAAATTATGATCTCATTTAGAAGCAATGTTGATGGAAAAAATACATCAATCAGAAAGTTCGTTGTTGAAAATATGTACATGCAACATTGAAAACAACGTTCAACTTATTTGGACGCACATGCAATTCTCACGTGGCAGATGTATGCTGCACCATCTTCTTAATTTTGTATCCAACATATCTCTATTTCGCTTCCTTCTCACGAAATGGAAGCTTCGGGTACACAATGGTCAAGCATTATAGGTTTCATGAAACATTTATGCTTCCTACATAGTGAACAAAGTTTCAATTAGACACTAATCATGCTTCTAACAATAGCACACTATGATTCCTATGCATCCAAAGAAATCAAGCTTCTCTTACACAGTAATCAGGTATGCTTCCACCGTTACTGCATGATGCTTCCAACGTCCAGATTACATGTTGTCTACAACCTAAAATTTCAGTTTAGACATCCTAGTTTCATCCGAGAATATATACTTTGGAACAAATTTTTGGAGTATCTTTATTTTGTACACAGTTTTTTTTAATAACTAGAACAATGCCCGTGCGTTGCAACAGGATATAAACCTTCTAGTACGTCGGCTTGTGATTTACCTGTCTATAATAATGCGATTGTGTAAATAAATGATCATCAAATTTTGCCCATAAATGATCTGAAGTTTTGTAAGTAAATTAAAGTGGTATTGGTTTAGAAGGTAAGTAAATTAAGTTGATTTATTATCATATAAGGAAGGTTGGACGAAGGGGTGGTGAGAAGAAAGGTAAAATGGAAACCTTACGTTCTTTTTAAGTAGTAGAGATATATGTTTCCATGGCATGAGTTTCCGTAATAAAAATAAATTTTCCATGCCATGTCTGCGCTGCAAAAAAAGAACATCTCCAGAAACAATACATTTTCTTTATCTGTTTATTGGAAGCAAATCCGCAATTAGTGGGAAGCATTATTTTTTGTACTTGTTTGTTGGAAGCAATCACATCTCACCAAAAGAATTAACGTAATTTCTGGAAGCAGTTAGTTACTAGAAACACAGATAAGGAATGGTGGAGAGGTCAGCGTGTGGAGGTGCTATATATACGTGAGAGGGGTTATTATAAAAGCACTTAATTACTATAGGAAGGAAATAATAGTATCAGATCGGTCGAATAGCAATGATGTTAATCCGACGGCCATCCAGTGGTCTGATAGGAAGCAAGGGATCAGTGGTCCCTAGCTTCCCAAACATCTTTCTCTCTTTAAATCTGATCAGTTAATAGGGATGGTACCCGCAGGGTTTGGGTACGGGTGGAGCCACCCCATACCCTTACCCATCCTATTTCAGCTTACCCATCACCCCTACCCATACCCGCTAGTGGGTATAATTTTTTCCCATACACATCATCCGACAGGGTAAATGGGTACCCGCGGATAAAAATTCCCACGTTTGTGTAACATAAATTTCAGCGTCATATAATCATAGACAACAACATATGATCAAAATTTATAAAAAAAACAACACATAATAATATCAATACATACTTATAAACTACAACACATCATAAACAACAACACATTCTATAAACATCAACACTTTCTTGTAAATAAAAACACATCAAAATATTAACACATAGTCATAAAGAGTAGTACAAAGTCATACATTTTAAATTCACAAACTCACGACAAAGTGTAAAGGTAATTTGTCCGTATTTGTTAGATATTATAAGGGTACATGGGCATGCGGGTATGGGTTATATGATCTCATACCCATGCCTGCTCTACCGGATGGGTTTGAGAATTTCCTATTTATATACCCATGGGTAACTTTTTGTCCTATACCCTTACCCTAATAGGGTTTTTACCCGCAGGGTACGTGGGTAATGGGTACCCATTGCCATCCCTATCAGTTAAATACAAGCGTGGCTGCAAGTAACATGTGTACATTTCACTTAGTCATGGTAGGCATACTTTATCCAATAAAATTTGTTATTGTCGTGTAACCACATTCTCAGCAAACACATTTTTCTTCTTTTCTGCTTTGCCTGTGTAGTTATATTGGTTGTAATCACGTTCCAAACATGGTGAATGTTTGCAAACTTATTTTCTATTCTACTAGGTAATACCATACGTGGTGTACATGATTTTAATTTTCACTTTCAAATCACACTCAAATTTGATGGACACATATACTTTCCATACTGCTACTTCCTAAATATGCTTGTTACCTATTTTGATGTCAATATCTTGATATGGAAATAAATAATAAATATGTGAGAGTCAAGGGGTGACCTATTACCCTATTACCTCCCCTAGGAGTTAACAGGTCATCACGTTTAATCAGGACCTTTGTATCAAAAGAAATGGATGGCTCTAATTGGATGGTCAATTCCCCATTCCCCTCACTCATCATTCTCGCTCGACGAGGCAGCCACTTCTTTAATGGGGCAACCCTTTGATGGACCTCATGAGATCCCGCGTCCCGTCACTTCGCCTATGCTTTCTTTTCTTTTCTTTTAAAGCTGGTACTCATCGCTATGACTATGAACACAATTTGCAGTTTCCTTCGTTCTTCTAAAAAAGATCACATCGCTACTCTGATGTCTGATCGTTATGAATATGAAGATAATTTGCAGTTTCCTTTGCTATGAAGATTAATCGATCCTAGCTTTGAACTGAAAAGATTACATTATTCTAGTGTCGAGGAAAGCTGTGAGAGATTTTGGCTAATTCCCTGTCTGTTTCCTCTGAAAGTAAGGGGACTGGTGTGAACTGTGAATATTTTGATGCAGTTTGTCCTTTTCCCTTCTTTGTTCACCCTGAGGAAGCATCAGAGTTCTATATACTCAACTTCGTGATTTTTTTTTCGAATTATGGAGCTTTCGCCCCTATTTCATTTAATTGAAAAGGAATTACCTAGTAGTGAGCTGAGGGAGATGTTTCACTTTATTAAGGAGGACAAGATCAACCACTGTCCATGGCACCTTTCTATATAAGGAAGGTGAATATCATGGATGGACTGATTAGCGAGGGGCATGCACAAGTCAGACATCAAACAAAAGACCTGGTGTTTGGTATGACCAAATATGTCAAGTCGCTCGCTCATCATTCTTGCTCTGGGGCGGGCAGCCACTTCTTTAATGGGGCAACCCATTGGCGGCTTCGTGGACCTCCTGCGATCTTGCGTCCCATCACATCGCCTATGCTTTCTTTTCTTTTGTATAAATAAAGCTGGTCTGTTAGGTTAGTATGAATGTCAGTTTTGTTTGGCCTGGGGGCTGTTTTGTCTTGCTTGCTTCTGCACATATTTTCGTTTGGATTTTACTCGCAGCCACGCTTGTGCAGTTATAATTAATTTCTTGGCGGTTTCTAGTACTCCCTCCTTCCCAAAATATAAGGCATTTTCGCGAAGGAAAGACTTGCTTAATTTCATGCTACTTTCATACTCATATTTTGGGAAGGACGGAGTACGAAAGTAGCATGAAACGACACCCATTTTGGTGCTTGTATGGAAGAAAAAAAGGAATACTTTCGAAACTGTATTCTTGAAAATTCCTATGATTCAGCTAGGTGGAAATTCCTCGAGCTTGTCTTCAATTCGCAAGGTTTTAATTTGCTGCCAGTGTATACTGTAAGCGCTGATCATGGTTCTTGTGTTGTGGCAGGGAGGCTGGCATGGCATGAAGAGGCCAGCAGAAGCAGTTACGGAGTGCAAGTCTAGCTAGTGGCAGAAATGTTGTTTTTGTAAATATGTTTGCTTGTGTGATGAGACCAAATGTAACTGTATTGATGTGATTGAACTAACTGTTAGCGTTTTACTACATAAGAAGGCACTGTTAGCATTTGATACACCTCCTTTTTGCTCCAGTTCTTTGCTTAAATCGCTGAACTGTTTGCGTAAGCTATCCTGCAGCGCTTCGTCATTGATATTTCAGAGTTCACTGCTGAGTTGCATAATGTGGAGAGCAGAGATACATTGCAGACAAACAATAGAATGAAAATAGTAGTGACCTTGTTCATGTTCATTCATGCTTCCAAATGGCTCCGGCGGCGACGACTCCCATGTGGATGCGCTTGCTCTCTGCATCGCACTGCACTGGTCGCAGCTAGATCGGGGCCACACCAGCGGAAGTAGCTCATGCTCGGACGCGCCGTCCCCCTTCGCCCGGCGTTGCTGTGCGGGCAACGTTGCCGGGCCCTCCCATCCGATGCGCAGCACCGACGGCAGCTTCGCTCCACTGCAGGTACGCCGCCCCGTCCCTTCCTAACCACCTCCGGTGGGCGTCCACGGGAATAGTTGGATGCTCATGCCCTCGACGGAGTTGGGCCAGTTTCGGATGCCCCAGTCGGAGGCGCGGGCCGCACAACGTGAGCGGCAACGGGCAAGGGAGAGGGCGGCGGCGGGCGAGGCGGCAGTGAGGTGATGTGCAAGTGCACGCCAGTTGATCGCAAGGAAGCACTCCTCGCGTCTGTCCTCCGCCAGTCCTTGACGATGGTGGAGTCGGATGCGCAGCGGCTCCGACACAAGAATGCCAAAGAGGGCCAAAGCAACACCACCTACCACAAGGGGAAGAGGCCGGCGATGAAATGGTGATTTCCTCAACCATTTTTCATTTTATTTAGTTTTCCCGTATGTTAATATACGGTCCAGCCGATGGAAATTGTTATTTTGGTTGTCCAATGATCCGTTTATCTGTGAATTATGCTCGATTTAAGTAGGTTTGTTGCTTGTTCGTTGATCCACGTAGGTTAATTTCGTACTTTGCATTTGTTGCATGGATATGAGGGACCAAATATGAGGTACATGGCTGCAAACGCAGCATAATGAGGGGTACCCAGTCCGTGCCCGCAGAAGCCGCGCGTCCGCGGGCGTTTGAGCGGCCGGATTTGGTGTTCGCGCCCCCTAGGGCGGACGGCCCGGTCACTAACCGTCAATATCATGACCCAGACGGGCTCCTCAAATCGGTCCTATAAGTTTGGGCTAACCGGCACCCCTCATATCCAACCCATTTTGGGGCGTATATGGGGAGGCCGAGTCGCGCACGGGTGCGTCCGCCACGTCGGACTCAACAAACAGGACCCACCACAATTTGCATCAAATCCTCCTCCCCATTTTCTTCTCCTCCCTTCTCCCTTGACCATGCCGGTCCTCCCCTAGCTCCTCCGCCATACCGACCCCTCAGCACCCCCAGCACCGCCACAAAACTCATACCAGCCAGTCTCGCCGCCACGGACACTGTCACCAGTCCGGACACCGCCATTGTACGTTGAGCTATTCTCAGACTGCACCTTCCCCTCTATGTGTTCGACACGACCATTTTTTTGTATTTGTTTTGTAGGCAAAATGATGGATTCGGAGGGTTCGCCAGATGAGGAGTGTGGAAACCTGGAGCTTGATGAATTAATTCAAAAGGAGTTATTCGATTCGTCGGATTCGGACAAAGAAGCTAAGATGATGATGATCATGAGCATCCAAGAGGAAATGGACTGAGAGGTGGACACATTTTGGACTTCAAGGATTCAATCAAAGGGAGAAGAGTTTTGAACTGGGATAGTGTCTCTGGAGCACGATATCTCTACAAGGACTACTTTGATCCCGTACCAACATTCAATGGTAGATGGTTTCAACGACACTTCTGTATGTGTAAACCCTTATTCCTATGTGTGGTGAAGTGAGTGGAGGCACACGATCCCTATTTCACTCCCACGAGGGATTGTTGCGGACAACTCTTGTTCTCTGCTAAGAAAAATGCACGCCTGCTATGAGGATGCTAGTACTAGGTACTAAGGGTTTCTCTAAGGTTGTGGAAACTTTGAACTATCGCTCCATCGTAACCTAAAGCTGGCTTTGTTGGGTTTTGAATCCTTGGAGAGAATAATTGCAAGCCATGGTCGTGAATCCAATGGATGGGGGAGGGTGATGCAAATAACAAACTCTTCCAGGCAGTTGCTAATGGCAGAAGATCCAAAAATTTCATGCCCACATCAAGCACGGTGATGAGATCATTACTGACCAAGGACGAAAGTAGGAAGTATTCTATGAGGCTTTTGATAATCACCTAAACACGGTTTTTTTTCGAACAGAGGCAAACAGATTTGTTCACGTGAACAACATTACTAAAAGTTACCCAAATAGTAGTACATACCTATGTATGGTCAGTTTTCATTAACGTAGTCTTGCTTCACTGGCCACAGAGATAAACACAGCAGAGGTAGGTTGCTAGTTCCACATGTTGGAAATATGCCCTAGAGGCAATAATAAATTGGTTATTATCATATTTCCTTATTCATGATAAAGATTTATTATTCATGCTAGAATTGTATTGACCGGAAACTTAAATACATGTGTGAATACATAAACAAATACTAAGTCCCTAGTAAGCCTCTACTAGACTAGCTCATTGATCAAAAGATGGTTAAGGTTTCCTGACCATAGAGATGTGTTGTCACTTGATAACGGGATCACGTCATTAGGAGAATGATGTGATGGACAAGACCCATTCGTTAGCATAGCATATGATCGTTCAGTTTTTGCTACTGCTTTCTTAATGTCAAATACATGTTCCTTCGACCATGAGATCATGCAACTCCTGGATACCGTAGGAATACCTTGTGTGCTATCGAACATCACTTTGTAACTGGCTGATCATAAAGGTGCTCTACAGGTATCTCCGAAGGTGTCTGTTGAGTTGGCTTGAATCGAGATTGGGATTTGTCACTCCGTATGATGGAGAGGTATCTCTGGGCCCTCTCGGTAATACAGCATCACAAGAAGCTTGCAAGCAAAGTGACTAGGGAGTTAGTTACAAGATGATGTATTACAGAACGAGCAAAGAGACTTACCCGTAACGAGATTGAACTAGGTATGGAGATACCGACGATCGAATCTCGGGTAAGTAACATACCGACAAACAAAGGGAACTACGTATGTTGTCATAAAGGTTCGACCGATAAAGATGTTCGTAGAATATGTAGGAACCAATATGGGCATCCAGGTCCCGCTATTGGTTATTGACCGGAGAAGCGTCTCGGTCATGTCTACATCATTCTCGAACCCGTAGGGTCCGCACGCTTAACGTTCGTTGATGATATAGTATTATATAAGTTATGTATGTTGGTGACCGAATGTTGTTCGGAGTCCCGGATGAGATCATGGAAATGACGAGGAGCTCCGGAATGGTCCGGAGGTAAAGATTGATATATTGGATGATATGTTTGAGCCAAGGGGTAAAGCCCAGGAGGCTTTAAGTCGGTGCACAAAGGAGTTGTATGGAAGGCAGGGGCTAGACGCCAGGGTTCATGGCGTCTACCCCTGGGGTAGACGCCGGAGTCCGTGGTGTCTACGTAAACGTCGGGAACCGTGGAGAAGGACTCTTCCTTGCGTTGCAAACCGACTTTGGGGAGGTCTCCTCTCCAAGTTACGACCCCAGGGCTCAACATATAAATAGAGAAGTAGGGCTAGCCCCTAGAACACAAGTTTTTGAGCCTCCTCTAGTTGGTTCTAGGTGACTAATTAGAACTATCCCTAGCTACCTCTAATCCTCATAATTAGAAGCCCAGTGTGGTTCTAATTTCGTCCCTCTAGTTCACCACCACCGTCACCACGCTGTCGTGCTGCCAGAACTCATCTACTACTTTGCCCCTCTTGCTGGATCAAGAAGGCGAGAATGTCATCGAGCTGAACATGTGCTGAACGTGGAGGTGCCATACATTCGGTGCTTGGTCGGAACGGATCATGAATGAGTACAGCTACGTCGACCGCGTTGATAAACGCTTCCGCTTAGCGATCTACAAGGGTATGTAGATGCTCTCCCCCTCTCGTAGCTATGCATCTCCATGGATAGATCTTGCGTGTGCATAGAATTTTTTTTGTTTTCCATGCAACGTTTCCCAACAGTGGCATCATGAGCCAGGTCTATGCGTAGATGATATGCATGAGTAGAACACAAAGGAGTTGTGGGCGATGATGTTCATATTTCTTACCACCTATGTCTTATTTTGATTCGGCGGTATTGTGGGATGAAGTGGCTCGGACCAACCTTACATGTCCACGTACATGAGACCGGTTCCACCGATTAACATGCAACTTGTTTTGCATAAAGGTGGCTGGCGGGTGTCTGTTTCTCCCACTTTAGTTGAATCTAATTTGACTACGGTGGTCCTTGCAGAAGGTTAAATAACAACTTGATAATCACCGTTGTGGTTTTGCGTAGGTAAGAACGGTTCTTGCTAGTTGCCCGTAGCAGCCACGTAAAACTTGCAACAACAAAGTAGAAGACGTCTAACTTGTTTTTGCAAGGCATGTTGTGATGTGATATGGTCAAGACGTGATATGATATATGTTGATGTATGAGATGATCATGTTTTGTAATGAGTTCACGACTTGCATGTCGATGAGTATGACAACCGGCATGAGCCTTAGGGTTGTCTTTAATTATTATATGACCTGCGTGTCAATCACTAAGCAACATGTAATTGCTTTACTTTATCGCTATGCGTTAGCAATAGTTGTAGAAGCAATAGTTGGCAAGACTGAAGGAAATATGCCCTAGAGGCAATAATAAAGTTGTTATTTATATTTCATTATATCATAATAAGTGTTTATTATTCATGCTAGAATTGTATTAACCGGAAACTTAGTACATGTGTGGATACATAGACAAAAAGAGTGTCACTAGTATGCCTCTACTTGACTAGCTCGTTAATCAAAGATGGTTAAGTTTCCTAGCCATAGACATGAGTTGTAATTTGATGAAACGGGATCACATCATTAGAGAATGATGTGATTGACAAGACCCATCCGTTAGCTTAGCACGATGATCGTTTAGTTTGTTGCTATTGCTTTCTTCATGACTTATACAAGTTCCTATGACTATGAGATTATGCAACTCCCGAATACCGGAGGAACACTTAGTGTGCTATCAAACGTCACAACGTAACTGGGTGATTATAAAGATGCTCTACAGGTGTCTCCGATGGTGTTTTTTGAGTTGGCATAGATCGAGATTAGGATTTGTAACTCTGATTGTCGGAGAGGTATCTCTGGGCCCTCTCGGTAAAGCACATCACTATAAGCCTTGCAAGCAATGTGACTAATGAGTTAGTTGCGGGATGATGCATTACGAAACGAGTAAAGAGACTTGCCGGTAACGAGATTGAACTAGGTATTGAGATACCGACGATCGAATCTCGGGCAAGTAACATACCGATGACAAAGGGAACAACGTATGTTGTTATGCGGTTTGACCGATAAAGATCTTCGTAGAATATGTGGGAGTCAATATGAGCATCCAGGTTCCGCTATTGGTTATTGACTGGAGATGAGTCTCGGTCATGTCTACATAGTTCTCGAACCCATAGGGTCCGCACACTTAACGTTCGATGACGATCGGTATTATGAGTTTATGTGTTTTGATGTACCGAAGGTAGTTTGGAGTCCCGGATGAGACCACGAACATGACGAGGAGTCTCGAAATAGTTGAGACATAAAGATTGATATATTGGACCATGTTATTCGGACACCGGAAGTGTTCCGGAAGGTTTCGGATAAAACCGGAGTGCTGGAGGGTTACCGGACCCCCCCGGGAAGTTATGGGCCCTTAGTGGGCTTTAGGGGAGAGAGAGGGCAGCAGCCAGGAGGTGGCGCCCCCCCCCAAGGGGAGTCCGAATTGGACTAGGGGAGGGGGGCGCAGCCCCTCTTTCCCTCTCCCTCTCCCTCTCCTCCTAGTTGGACTAGGAAAGGGGGGAAACCTACTCCTACTAGGAGTAGGATTCCTCCCCCCTTGGAGCGCCCCTTGAGGCCAGCTGGCCTCCCCCTCCCTCCTTTATATACGTGGGGACGGGGGCACCCTAGGACACATCAAAGTTGATTGTTTTAGCCATGTGCGGTGCCCCCCTCCACAGATTTCCACCTCGGTCATATTGTCGTAGTGCTTAGGCGAAGCCCTGCGTCGGTAACTTCATCATCACCGTCACCACGCCGTCGTGCTGACGAAACTCTCCCTCGGCCTCAGCTGGATCAAGAGTTCGAGGGACGTCACCGAGCTGAACGTGTGCAGGTCGCGGAGGTGCCGTGCGTTCGGTACTTGATCGGTTGGATCGCGAAGACGTTCGACTACATCAACCGCGTTACTAAACGCTTCCGCTTTCGGTCTACGAGGGTACATGGACACACTCTCCCGCTCGTTGCTATGCATCACCTAGATAGATCTTGCGTGTTCGTAGGAATTTTTTTGAAATTACTGCGTTCCCCAACAAAGACGACCCCGATGCAACGATGGAGATCAAGGTGTCGCGCAGGTGACGATGGAGATCATGCCGTTGCTTTGGAGATGGAGATCAAAAAGCACAAGATGATGGTGGCCATATCATGTCACATATTTTGATTGCATGTGATGTTTATCCTTTTTGCATCTTATTTTGCTTAGAACGACGGTAGCATTATAAGATGATCCCTTCACTTAATTTCAAGATAAAAAGTGTTCTCCCTGAGTATGCACCGTTGCTAAAGTTCGTCGTTTCAAAGCACCTCGTGATGATCGGGTGTGATAGACTCTACGTTCACATACAACAGGTGTAAGCCAGTTTTACACATGCAGAATATTTGGGTTAAACTTGACGAGCCTAGCATGTATATAAATGGTCTTGGAACACTGGAGACCGAAAGGTCGAACATGAGTCATATAGTAGATATGATCAACATGGAGATGTTCACCATTGAAGACTACCCCATCTCACGTGATGATCGGACATGGGTTAGTTGATTTGGATCATGTATCACTTAGACAACTTGAGGGATGTTGATTTAAGTGGGAGTTCATTAGTAATTTGATTATTTGAACTAAAATTTATCATGAACTTAGTCTTAATAGTTTTTTTTGCAAATCTATTTTGTAGATCAATGGCCTGTGCTACCATTCCCTTGAATTTTAATGCGTTCCTAGAGAAATCTAAGTTGAAAGATGATGGTAGCCACTACACGGACTGGGTCCGTAGCTTGAGGATTATCCTCATTGCTTCACAGAAGAATTATGTTCTTGATGCACCGCTAGGTGACAGACCTGCTGCAGGAGCTGATGCGGACGTTATAAACGTCTGGCAAGCTAGATCTGATGACTACTCGATAGTTCAGTGTGCCATGCTTTACGGCTTGGAACCGGGACTTCAAAAGCGTTTTGAACGCCACAGAGCATATGAGATGTTCCAGGAGCTGAAGTTGATATTTCAAGCTAATGCCCGGGTTGAGAGATATGAAGTCTCCAACAAGTTCTTTAGCTGTAAGATGGAGGAGAATAGTTCTGTCAGTGAACACATACTCAGAATGTCTGGGTACCACAACCACTTGACTCAGTTGGGAATTGATCTTCCAGTTGAGAGTGTTATTAACAGAGTTCTTCAGTCACTGCCACCAAGCTAGAAAGGCTTCGTGATGAACTATAATATGCAAGGGATGACGAAAACGATTCGCGAGCTCTTCGCGATGCTGAAATCGGCGGAGGTAGAAATTAAAAAGGAGCATCAAGTGTTGATGGTTAACAAGACCACCAGTTTTAATAAAAAGGGCAAGGGAAAGAAAGGGAACTTCAAGAAGAATGGCAAGCAAGTTGCCGCTCCCGTGAAGAAGCCCAAAGCTGGACCCAAGCCTGAAACTGAGTGCCTCTACTACAAGGGAAATGGTCACTAGAAGCGGAACTGCCCCAACTACTTGGCAGATAAGAAGGATGGCAAAGTGAACAAAATGGTATATTTGATATACATGTTATTGATGTGTTCCTTACTAAATGCTCGTAGTAGCGCCTGGGTATTTGATACCGGTTCGGTTGCTCATATTTGTAACTCGAAATAGGAGCTACGGAATAAATGAAGATTGGCTAAGGACGAGGTGACAATGCCGTTGGAAATGGTTCCAAGGTTGGTGTGATCCCCGTCGGCACCCTACCTCTACATCTACTTTCGAGATTAATTTTAGACCTTAATAATTGTTATTTGGTGCCAGCATTGAGCATGAATATTATATTTGGATCTTGTTTATTACGAGACGGTTATTCATTTAAGACAGAGAATAATGGTTGTTCTATTTATATGAGTAACATCTTTTATGGTCATGCATCTATTTATAAGATAGAGATTTTTTAGAAAGAGCGTTTTCTAGTGATCGCTTTCATAAAAATGATGAAGATCTTAAAGTGATTGGTGTTTCTTCTATTGATTCTATGTTTAGTAAAATTAAAATTGATGATAAAGGGACTGAAGAAGAGTCAACTTTAGTTAGAAGGCGTCCCGATAATTCGGAGGGTGAAAATCTTGATGAAAAAATTGATAAAAGTGGGTTTGGAGAGGTCAAAACTTTAACTAGTGATGTGCCCACTCTTTTGGATTACAAAGACTTTAATTATGATAATTGCTCTTTGCTTGAATGTATTTCTTTGTTGCAATCCATGATAAATTCACCCCATGCTTATGAACAAAATAAAGCTTTTACTAAACATATTGTTGATGCCATGATGAAAGCTTTGGAAGAAAAATTGGAGTTAGAGATTTCAATTCCTAGAAAATTGCATGATGAATGGGAACCTACTATCAAAGTCAAGATTAAAAATTATGAGTGTTTTGCTTTATGTGATTTGGGTGCTAGTGTTTCCACAATTCCGAAATCTCTATGTGATGTGCTTGGTCTTACCGATATTGAAGAATGTTCTCTTAATTTGCACTTGGCGGATTCTACTATTAAAAAGCCTTTGGAAAGAATTAATGATGTTCTTATTCTTGCAAATAGGAATTATGTGCCCATAGATTTTATTGTTCTTGATATTGATTGCAATCCGTCTTGTCCAATTATACTTGGTAGACCGTTTTTACGTACTATTGGTGCCGTGATTGATATGAAAGAAGGCAATATTAAATTTCAATTTCCACTAAGAAAGGGTATGGAACACTTCTCTATAACAAGAATTAAGCCACCATATGAATCAATCATGAGGGCATCCTATGGATCTAAAACTAAAAATGACAATACTTGAATCTACGCATTATGCCTAGCTAGGGGCATAAAACGATAACGCTTGTTGGGAGGCAACCCAATGAATAAAATTTATTTTTGCCTTTTTCTTTCTGTTATTGAGTGTTTGCACAATTATGCCTCTGTTATGATTGTGTTTTTTATGTTTTAATTAGTGTTTGTGCCAAGTAAAGCCTTTGGGATAGCTTTGGTGATAGTTGATTTGATCCTGTTGAAAAATAGAAACTTTTGCGTCCAGTAACAGAATTTTAAAAATTCACATAAGCGACTAAAAATTCTGATGTTTTTAAAAAAGATTGATATACAAATTTCCTCTGTTTTCCTAGTTTTTCAGAATTTTGGAGTAACAGAAGTATGAGAACAATTCGCATCTTTACAGACTATTCTGTTTTCTTTGCATTGTGTGCTTATTTTGATGAATCTATGGATTGTATTGGGGGGATATAAGCCATGGTAAAGTTAGAATACAGTAGATATAATGCAATAATAAAATTTAAATGGGTTCGCTACAGTACTTAAAGTAAAGATTGGTTTTCTTATACTAATGGATCTCACGAAGGTTTTGTTAAGTTTTGTGTGATTGAAGTTTTCAAGTTTTGGGTGAGATCACGATGGATGAAGGAATAAGGAGTGAAAAGAGCCTAAGCTTGGGGATGCCCCATGGAACCCCAAGTTAATATTCAAGGAGAACCAAGCAACTAAGCTTGGGGACGCCCCGGAAGGCATCCCCCCTTTTTTCTAACGACCATCGTTATTTTACTTGGAGCTATATTTTTATTCATCACATATCATGAGTTTTGCTTGGAGCGTCTTGTATTATATGAGTCCTTGCTTTTTTTGCTTTTTAGTTTTTCACAAGTATCCTTGCTGGACACACCTATTTGAGAGAACCAAAATTATGCTATGATTTGTTAGAATTGCTATATATGCTTCACTTAAATTTTTTGAGCTATGGAATTACTCTAGTGCTTCACTTATATCTTTTTGAGCACGGTGTGCTTTAATATTTTTGAAGAAATTCTCTCATGCTTCACTTAGATTAATTTGAGAGTTAGTAAATTTTTGAAGAAATTCTCTCATGCTTCACTTATATTATTTTGAGAGACGAAAAAAATTTGTGCTCATGTTCTTCACTTAGATTTGTTTGAGCATGTCAAAAGCAATTGCAATATATGAAACTAGTCCCAAAGTGATAGATATTCAAGAGGGATATGATAAAAACTTTCATGAAGATCATTGGAGAAAATAAACTTGATTCTTTGTAATAGTTTTGAGATATGATGATAGTGATATGTGAGTCATGTTGGTGAGTAATTATGCTTTAGTAAGAATATTGGTGTTAAGGTTTGTGATTCCCTATGCAAGCATGAAAGTAAATAGTTATGCAATGAAATTACATCCTACTTTAGGTGCATTATTCGGTGTTAGTTATGCTTAATGCTCGCTTATGTGATTTTTTGTTTCTTGGTTGGTTGCTTCTCAATATTTTTGCTAGCCTCCACTTGTACTAAGTAGGAATACTACTTGTGCATCCAACATCTTTAAAACCAGTTTTGCTATATGAGTCCATCATACCTACCTATATGTGGTATTTTCGTGCCATTCTAAGCAAATTTGTATGTGCCATCTCTAATTTTCAAAATAAATTTCCTTTTTGTGTCCTCGTACCGCTCATGAAGCGGCAGGGGGTGGCCAATATTTTCCATACTAGATGTGTTATTCTCAAGATGAGAGTTTATTCACTTGTCATTGCATGAGAGTGTGGAGGTAATAGGGATGCCCAGTCCCGAAATGAAAAAGAAATTTACTTTATGTTGTCAAATAATAAATTCCTTGGAAAGTGTTGGTATGGACGGTACCCGTGGATACGGCTAGCCGTGGAATGTGAAAGAATGGTGGAAAAAGGAATAAACTTTATTTTATGTTTGGGAACCACCTATGATATATCTAGCATGGAAAGTGTTGGGAATTACTCGGTCGTTTTCGTTGACAGGAAAAGTATGCCTCTCAAAAAGTTTTATCTCTCAACTTATGCTTTGAGCTCTGATAACCCACAAGTATAGGGGATCATTTGTAGCCTTCTTTGATAAATAAGAGTGTCGAACCGAACGAGGAGCTAAAGGTAGAACAAATATTCCCACAAGTTCTATCGACCACCAATACAACTCTACGCACACTTGATGTTTTCTTTACCTAGAACAAGTATGAAACTATTTTGCAAGAATAAAACTACGAGTACTTTGCGAGAATAAAACTAAGAATAAATTGCAAGGTGATATAAGTAGATAGCTTTTGTCAACAAGAAAGTCATTTGTCCCTAGGCAATCGATAACTAGACCAGTAACCATTCTTGCAATTTTACATGAGGGAGAGGATGAGCTAACATACTTTCTCTACTTGGATCATATGCACTTATGATTGGAACTATAGCAAGCATCCGCAACTACTAAAGATCATTAAGGTCGTGAAACCCAACCATAGCATTAAGTATCAAGTCCTCTTTACTCCCATACGCAACAACCCACTTATCCGTGTTTAGGAGTCACCCCCGCAACCGACAATAAGCGAATCATGAACATATTGCAACACCCTAAAGCGAGGACCCCTCATGTTTGCGCGAGACGGAGGGCACCGTAGGACAGCACCATAAATAAAATATACACTCATACCAACCAAGATCACGATTAGCCCACAGAACAAAACGGATGTACTCAAACATCATAGGATAACCATAGATCATTGGGAAATAATATATGGAGTTGAGCACCATGTTCAAGTAGAGATTACAGCGAGGAGAAGAGGTGTTACACCGCTGCATAGAGGAGGAGAAAGTTGGTGTTGACGGTAGCAAGATTGTTGATGTAGATCGCCGTCACGATCCTTGCCCCGGCGGTGTTCCGTCGCCACCGGGAGAGAGGGGGAGAGAGCACCCCTCCTTCTTCTTCTTCCTTGCCCCCCCCCTAGATGGAAGGAGAGTTCCCCCTCTGGTCCATGGCCTCCATGGCGGCGGAGGGGCAGGAGCCCCTCCGAGATTGGATCTATCTCTCTGTTCTCTTTTGTTTCGCGTTCCTCAGATCTGGCCGAAAACCGTTACTTATATTCCTGGAGATCCGTAACTCCGATTGCGCTGAGATTTTAACACGATTTTTTTCCGGATATAAGCTTCCTTGTACCCGAAGTAGAGCCCCAACCGACGTACGAGGTGAGCACAACCCACCACCGCGCGCCTGGCTTCTGGGGCGTGCCCTGGTGTCTTGTGGGCACTGTGGGCCCCCGTTTGCGTTGATTCCAAGTCCCAAAAATCACATATATTCCAACATAATTCTCCGTAAATTTTTATTGTATTTGGAATTCTTTGATATGGATATTCTGCAAAACAAAAAACATGCAAAAAACAGGAATTGGCACTGGGCACTGGATCAATAGGTTAGTCCAATAAATCATATAAAATGTTGCCAAAAATATGTTGAAGTTCTATAATATTGGCATGAAACAATCAAAAATTATAGATACGACGAAGACGTATCAACATCCCCAAGCTTAATTCCTGCTCGTCCTCGAGTAGGTAAATGATAAAAAAGATAATTTTTGATGTGGAATGCTACCTAGCATAAACTTGATCATATGTCTAATCATGGCATGAATATTAAGACATGAGTGATTCAAAGCAATAGTCTATAATTTGACATAAAGACATTAATACTCAGGAATCCCAACAAACAATCATGTCTTTCAAAACATCAATGCTAAAGAAAGTTATCCCTATAAAATCATATAGTCTTGTCATGCTCTGTCTTAACACAAAGTTTTTATCATGCACAACCCCGATGACAAGCCGAGCAATTGGTTCATACTTTTTAACGCGCTTCAGCTTTTTTAACCCTCATGCAATACATGAGCGCAAGCCATGGATATAGCACTATGGGTAGAATAGAGTATGATGATAGGGGTAAATATAGAGAAGGCAAAAAAGTAAGAAAGTCTCACATCGACGCGGCTAACCAACGGGCTATGGAGATGCCCATCAATTGATATCAACATGAGGAGTAGGGATTGCCATGCAACGAATGCACTAAGAGCTATAAGTGTATGAAAGCTCAACATGAAAACTATGTGGGTGTGCATCTAATCCTATAATGAAAAGTTCCCACTAGTATATGAAAGTGACAACATAGAAGACTCTCTATATAAAAAACATGATGCTACTTTGAAGCACAAGTGTGGAATTAGCATGCCCCTTCTCTCTTTGTTTTTTTATTTTTTTAATTTTTTTTTCTTTTTTTTCTATCTTTGTCCGGAGTCTCATCCCGACTTGTGGGGGAATCATAGTGTCCATCATCCTTTCCTCACTGGGGCAATGCTCTAAAAATGAATAATGATGATCATCACACTTTATTTACTTATAACTCAAAAGAAATAAAAATTACAACTCGATACCTATAACAAAGTATGACTATATGAATGCCTCTGGCAGTGTACCAGGATGTGCAATGATCACTAAAAAAAGATACATCCGTGACATTTTGGGCCGAACAAGTTTTTTTCTGTCATGCTTATGAAACTTCTATGACGATAATTGTGACAAAAGCACATATCATCATAGATGTGGTGGGCTCCTACTTCTATGACAAAAAATCATGACAGAAAATGGGCTTTTCGTCCTAGGCGGGCTGGGGACGCACCTGCATGACATTCTTTGGGCCATCCATGACGGAAAAAATCATGGTAGAAGCGAGGGCGAGGAAAATTTCGGAGAGTTCCCGGTTACGGTGGGTGGTCGGGGCCGAGCGATGCACGGAGGTTTGCGTGTTTCTCTCGTAGACGTACGCGCGTGTGTGCGGGGCGTTGGGCTCTGACTGAACCCGAGCGAGGCGTTGGGCTCTAACTGAACCCGAGCGATTGCACTAGCTACGTTACTGAACCCCGATCGATCCCTTGGTTGTTAACTGAACCGGAGTGATTCCTTCGCTACTGCTACTAACTGAAGCCGATCGAAGTTGCCTCTTGATGAACAATCCCCGATGGATGTTGGATGAACAGTTCCCGGTGGGGGTTGGATGAATAGGATCTCGTGGTAGTAGAGGCCATTGCCGCTGGATGAACAGTACCCCGATCGAGGAGGTGGGGGTGGATGAACAGTAGCTGGTGGAGGGACCCCGTGGAGGGCTGGTTGAACAGGAGCCAGTGGAGGCTGGATGAACAGGACCCCGTGGATGAACAGTAGCTAGTGGAGCCAGGAGGAAGTCGACGGTGGATGAACAGTAGCAGGTGGAGGCTGGAGGAAGTCGACGATGGATGAACAGTAGCCCGTGGAGTCCCATTTTGCGGTATGCCACACCCCTCCTGATGAACAAGACCCCGTTTCGACCGTAGGCGCTCCAACACAAGTCCGTTTCCTCCATTTTGCGGTACGCCACACCCCTCCCGATCAACAGCACCCCGTTTCGACCATAGGCACTCGAATAGAAGGCCGTTTCCTCCGTTCTACGGTACGCCAGACCCCGTTTCGGCTGTTCCGTCCAAGCCGGTTGGCTCCCGATGAACACGACGCATTCCGTTGCCTCCCGATGAACACGACGCAGTTTCTCCATTCCGACTCAGCTGGTTGGCTTTCGATTGCTGCCGTCCGTTGCCTCTCCATGTACACGAGCCCTGGCCGTACGTATGCGCGAGTAGGTGTTTGAGACCCCGCCCGTATGTACGTATGTGGCCGTATTTTTTGGCATGTGGTTGTACGTATGTGTACACGGTTTAGAAGGGACTGCGTCGTGGGCTCTACTACTACACGTGCCGCTGCTTGCTCGGCCACGGTTCATCGCTGCAGAGAGACCGATCGACCAGTATGTACGTACACATTCGCGACCAGACAGAAAACGCTATGTACGCCTCGACCGGGTGGGTCCCAGCTGTCAGGGAGGACAAGGACGCACTTCCTTGCGTGCGAAGATATAGCTGGTGGGTCCCAGCTTTCAGGGGGAAGAATCATTTTTTTGCCCGTAATATGGACGCACTTCCTTGCGTGCGAAGATGTAGCTGGTGGGTCCATCTGTCAGCCTCACCGCGTTGAGTCCTCTTCCGATGGCTGTCGTTCGTTGACCATGTTGACCACGCCACGCGGACAGCACCCAGGCGGTTGACGACGGCGAGGCCTAGGAAGGGAACGACGCGGAGCCAGGGAAGACGAGGCAGGTGGATGCCCAAGCAGAGGGGAGTACGAGGGTTCACTGGTTCGACTGCGGTGTGAGGCTGCCGTCGCCGGAGAATAACAGGAGGTGTTGGTGAGTATAGGAATGGCCTAGATGACGATGGGAGTAGGGTGGGCCGGTGAGTCCTGCGCGGCAGCACAGCCGGCCACGGGAGGCGGTAACAGGCGATACCACCGGCGGTGGTTTGGGCGGCTGAAGCAAGAATATCCGAGATTGAAGAAGAAGCACGACATCCGTTGGATGGACATCCAACGGCCACTGCTGCTAGAATCGTGTGTTGACTATAAGTTGACAAAGCCTTGCGTACGCGTCAACCTAGTAGGCCCACAAGTGTGTGGCAGAGAACATATAGCGCATTTGCGATTTGTAAGAATGTATAGCCCATTTTTGAATTCTAATGGAATTTACGACAGCCCATTTACAATTTATTAAAATTACAGCCCATTTTCTAGCTAGGACAACGATCAATAATTTCAACCAAATGCTCAAAACAGACTTGAATAAAATTTCCCACATTTTGATGGGATCCGAAATATTTTTATCCGAAAATTTCAAGTCAGATTAAATATAATTTCAAAATAAATTTGTATAACCTAAAAATCTAATGAAATATTGCGCGCGCAACAAGTAATGAAATTAAAATTTTCAAAATCCAAAAATAATATTTTTTTACTAATTACGTGCTTGGTAAAAAAATTATAGTTACAGCCCAGTTTTCATAATTACGTCCTATTTATTATTTCTTAAAGTTCATTTTCTTGTTAAGCCTAATGCATCCCTCCTAGGAAAGATTTGCAGCCCAGCGGGGCGGAGAATAACAAGTTGACCTGGGCTGGGTATTCCTCAAAAAAAAGTATAGCTGGGCTAGCCATTTTCAGCTTGGAAAAAATTAATATCTGTGCTGGATATTTGGTCGACATAAAATAATAGCCTAGGCTAGACAGGCCACAGCCCGCCCAGGTGATCTCCTCTGAACAACAACAAAAACATCGCTCAAGAAAAACTCTGCTCACACCTCAAAAAACACAAAATGCTGCTCGAGCTGCTGGGTCCCAGCTGTCGGCCGCTCCTTGTTCAATTCTCTCATTTATTGACTATATAGGTTGACAATGGTGTGGGACCGTGATGTAAGGAAACCAGGAGGAAGCAAAAAAATTTATAGTTGTATATAATAAGGAGGCACTTGCGTACGTGCGGCTATGGCCCTGGTGGGTCCCCACTGTCATCCTCTCCAATTAAAGTCATCTCCTGATTCCTCATGTTCGTTGACCATGTTGACAACGCGATACGGCGGCGCCACGGCTAGCGCAACAACTGGAAGGACGGTGGAGAGGGCCTTGCGGGCCCTACAGATGGTCTGATACAGCGCCCGCTGCTCATTCAGGAAGCCAGGATCATAGGGCCACATGTCCACGACGGCATTGTCATTCGCTTGTTCGCCGGCGATTTGTCCTTCCGCGAGCCGGTGCTCATTGAGGAGATGGAGGTTGCAGCACAGGTCGTCCTGCGCTAGTAGCTCTTCCGCCATTAGGGCGTCGAAGTGCGGCCGCACCTGCTCTATGGTGAACACGGCATGAACAGGCTTGGGCGGTGGCGCCGGCTCCTGGTAGGAAGCCACGTCCATCGTCTGGTTGTCATCGCTGAGCTTGGCGAGCTCGCTGGCGAACCAACATGTCCGGCTGCTGGACCGGACTGTTGCCAAGCACGAGTCTGACTGCCCTGGCCCACCTAGATCCCCTGCCTCGCCCGCGCGCGCTTTCCGCCCGAAACGGTCAGCGCCGCCCGCGCCGCTTCCCGGTGTAGGTGATTGCTCCGCGTTCAAATGACACAAGTGCCGTCCGTCCGTCTGTCCGTCTGCCACCCGCATTAATGATACACGGTTGCCGAGGCAGCTACTCCGGCGCCACCTGTCAGTCCCTCTGCCACCCGCCATTGCTATATAAACTGCTGCGCCGGCCATAGCCGCAGTCATCCGCCTCCGTTCCCTTTCTCCTGTCCACACCACTCCCACCATGGCTTCGTCGCGCTCCAGCGCTCTTCGGGACGGGCGGACGATGGACCAGAAGGAGATGGCAGCCATTGCTGCCGACTGGCTGGCCGGCAGGCAGCCGGAGGACGACAATGTCCCAATGGAGAACGTGGTAGTCGACGATCCGGCGCCAACCCCCTCCTCCGCGCCATCCTCGCCGGTGCATGGCATCATGACCATCGGCGAGGTCCATGCCCAATACATGGACATGGTGAGGCAGAAGCATGAGGAGCAGTTCCGGGAGGCGCAGGCCGCCGCCGCCTACAACCACCATGTCCTCCAGGAGCACCTGCAGGCGGAGGAGCAGATCGCCAAGGAGCGGGCGGAGCAGGAGGCGCTGCTCCAATCGTACCGCTCAGCCCACGAGAGCCGCCTCACGCGCTGTCGGTACCGCATGCGAGTGGCGGAGGTTGCAGCTGCCTACAAAGAGGGCGATGAAGCGGGCAAGGTACTGTTTGGCGAGACCGACGATGAGGCGGAGGACAATGCCGGCTCCGCCGAGGTCCCGCCCCGCCGGCACCGAGGCGAAGGACTTCGCCGGCTTCCGTGAGGCCCTGCTCCGTCGAGGCCCCGCCCCGCCAACAACGAGGCAGAGGACATCGACGGCTTCATCGAGGCCTCGCCCTGCCAGCAACAAGGGGGAGGATTTCCCCGGCTCCGCCGAGGCGCCGCCCCGCCGGCAAGGAGACAGAGGACATCGCCGGCTCCATCGATTCCCCGCCCCACTGCCAACGAGGCCGCGCCACATGGAAAACGAGGAAGAGTTGAACACGGTAGGTCGCCGCCGCTCGGGTCCAAGTAAGGCCACCACTGCTACCCTCCGGTTGAAGCCAAGCTTGGCGGGTTGAACATTGACGGCCGATTAGCTTCTTGGCGGCGACGTGGAGTCGGAGAGCTGAGCTGGAGAAGAAGCTTCTGTTCGGTTCAGCCGGACACGGGAAATGGGTGTCGGAGATCATAGATTAGGTTAATTAATTATACCTCTAGCGCACCCCTTTTTAGTTGAAGAATGTATGAAATGTAATGATTATGCATCTCAATGATTCACACGTTAGAGCCAATATTTACTTCACAACTAAAGAATAAAGAAAAATTGATCGATGCTGCTGACGGCAAAGGGCGTCCCATTCCAAAATATCAAACGCATGTCTTCTTGCTAACATCAATGAGCAAAATTTGAGAAGGTTGTGCATTCCAAAATATCAAATGTGTGCCTTTTTGCGTACATCAATGAGCAAACTTTGACAAGGTTTTCCCATTCCAAAATATCAAATGCTTTTTGCGTACACCAATGAGCAAACTTTGACAAGGTTTTCCCATTCCAAAATATCAAATGCCTACGATTGTGGAATGGGCCGGGTTTGCCATCAGTTCAGACATTGACATGTCACCTTGTGCTAAATAAACCAACTGTTCTTTTTGTGCAGTTCCACTAAAATCAACCAACTTCACGCGTAGCTTGTATGATTTTGCCTTTATATGTTGCAAGGCCTTGAACATATCGGCACCTCCTTTCTTGTAGCTAATTTTGTGGCTGGAGGTGGAAATGAATGATTCGAGAACATTCAATCTATTGTGCATGATGAAGTATAATGTAGGGCACGAACCATGAGAACATTTTGTGCAGTTCCCATTGAAATCAAGCTAAGCATCCCTATTTGCATAAATACAAAAAAGTGATTAGTACAAAGCAAACTGTATTATGAATTTATAGTTTAAATAGGCAACCTACATGATCCATGCAGAGCACACATTTAAAAAAATAGAACTCACCAGAAAGAATCCTAAAACAACATTGTATTGGCCATCACAACAACAAAGATGAATATCTGTGAGTCCTTTTGAGCTGAAGTTAGTTTGTTCTTGTGGGCAGTAATGTAACCATCCTTCAACTGATCCTTCTGATAAGAAGAGAAGGGATTGGCTTCTTCATCCTGGCATATTCTTCTTCAGAGGAGGATGATCCTGTTGTGCAAAGACAAGAGAACAACTAAATGCTAGCATCCCTGTTTGCTCGAAAAGATGGAAAGGAAATATTTAAAACAGCCATTACATTAAGGGCCATTTGCATTTCTATCCCTAACTCGAACCACCTACTCATATATGCCCCTAACTTCGAAGCCTGCTCAAATTTGCTCCTCTGCCGTTATGTGCACTTATAGAAATGCCCTTCTGTGCCGTTACCGTTCGGTCAAAAAGCTTTGACCACCCTGAAAAAATAGCAAAAAGATCTAAAAAATATAAAATTTAGTGGGATCGAAGATACTCATGTGCGCAAGGTGCGTGCAAAATTTTGTGCTATTTGGACATTCCAGGAGCTCGTGGCGAGGAAAGCAGTAAATTCGTACGCTTGTGAACAGTAAATTTGAAATAAAATAGCAAGAAAATTCAAAAAAATATGAAATTTTTTGGCATCAAAGAGGCTTGGGTGCACAAGGTGCTTGCAAGTTTTTGTGATCAAATGACATGCGAGGAGCTCTAGCAAGAAAAAACAAAATAGTCATTTTTTCCCGAGCCAAATTTTGTTTTTTTCTCCACGAGCCCCTACAATGTCCAAACACAACAAAAATTTGCATGCAGCTTACAGACCCAAGCCTCTTTGATGCCAAAAAATTTCATATTTTTTTGAATTTTCTTGCTATTTTTTTGAATTTACTGTTCACAGGCTTACATATTTACTGTTTTTCCTTTGACATGAGCTCCTGGAATGTCCAAACAGCACGGAAATTTGCACGCACCTTGCGAACCTGAGTATCTTTGATCCCACAAAATTTCAGATTTTTTTGCTATTTTTTTCAGGACGGTCAAAGCCCTTTGACCGGACGGTAACGACACAGAAGGGCATTTCTATAAGTGCACATAACGGCAGAGGGGCAAATTTGAGCAGGCTTTGAAATTAGGGGTAAATCTGAGAGTGGGCGCAAATTAGGGGCATAAATGTAAATGTCCCTTACATTAACAATGGGAGTAACTGATGAAAGCTATAGTCACAAAGAGATGCATCCTCATTATCCTCATAGGAAATGATATGATACCAAACACAGCAGCTCAACTTGAACTGTATTATTACTTAATTTTATCAGTAGCTATAACGGTGGCAAACCGGTGCCTCAATTTATTAGCAGCCTTAGATTAACATGCGAAACAATACCACTTTCTCATGAAAGTAGCTAAACAGTAGCACAACACCAATAGAGATGACAAAGCTCAATCATATGGATGAAATCCATGGGCCGGTACCAACCTTTGTTAGGAGGCTTATTGTGTAGAGCATGCAGATGAAGCACTTCTCCGGAACCATCCATTATTATCTACTGTGGTTGCCATGCTTACTATAAAATCCTCAATTAGTTTAATGATGCCAACATCTTCTTGTGCAGTTCCACTAAAATATATGTTATCTTCAAACAAGATCCCTGTTTGCACAAGTAGAGATAATTACATATTACATTAAGAGTGGCATAAAATCACAGTGGCAAAACAATTGCTCGTTCCAGCCATAGCAATAAATTAAGATGCAAAACTATATCATTACTTGTGTCATCACAGTTCCAGTACTTCATTACAGCACCGGGAGTTGATTTTTGTTCTTCTTCCGCTTGTTCTTCCCCTTCACCACTTGGGTCAATAACAGACAAGCTTCGCCTTCAATGTAAGATTTGGCATGTCAATTAGGGAGCACAAGTATAGCACTAAACAACAACATTACTTTTCTGATGGCAGTAGCAATATACAGGCCAACAGTTATGAAATATCATTATCTTACCTCAATGGGATATTACGATGCACATACAGATTGGAAGTCTGGTCTCCTTTTGTGCAGTTCACTAAAATCAAGCAACATTACAGTATAAGTAGTAAAACATATGAAAGCACACTGCACAATCATGTGGAAGAAGGCCAGTAATGACCTCTCATGACGCGGAATTGAAACAACTCACAAGAAGAAGATCTAAAACAAATTTGCCAACACAGATAGGAAGTCAGATCTCCTCTTGTGCAGTTCCACTAAGATCAAGCAATCAAGCAACATTTTTGATGTGACATTTTGGTTGAACTACACAAAACACTCTTAAAACAAAAGTGTTTTGTGCAATGCAACAAAAGGTCGCAATAGCAACGAGGTGAGGTAGATAACCCTGTTTACACAGAGGTGCAAAGGAAACAATTAGTGGTCAATAACGGTGGATGACACAGAAGCCCACAAAAAGAAGCATCTAACTTATCTAAATGGGAAAGAAAGCAAGATAGTAGCATTTCTCAAACAGTGGCATTGATTCATATTAACAGAGAGATTATATTAACAATAAAATTCATTAAACATGTAATTTGCTTTTAACTGTGGCATTGCTTCAATTTTCCAGCGGCATTATTAGATTAACAACAGCTAAAGAGTTGTATGGGACAGTGGATGCACAAGCACCATGTGCATGTACCGATGTATAAAGGGGTGATGCACAGTCTGTTGCAACAAACAACCAAGGAACATATTTGTGTTGGTCCCATTTTTGTTATCTTTAGACACCTTTCCCTATGTGAGGGCAGCAAATCTAGTCCTGCTAAAACTATACAGCCTTGTCCCCCACCCACAGAAAGATCAGTTCCTTACAGATGTGTGTACTGCCTTTGTCATTGTTTTCCCTTTTCGACCAACATAGGTGTTGGATAGCCAGTCTGTACTACTTTCCCCCTTCCTTTCCTCTTTGAACCACGTCCTAGATTCATGCTATACAACTTTCCCCACTACTTTCCTGTTTGATCCAACACCTAGATTCGAGTGCAGGAGCGAAAAAATTACACATGCAGCTAGAGCAATGCCTGTGGATTAAGAAAATTATACCTTAAGGTTCTCGGGGTGTGGCTCGGTGGGCGGCCGGAGGCCGATCTGCCCACACTATGTACGGCGGCAAGGAAGAAGGGGTCGGAGGCCCTCCCGCGCCGCCGCTGGGTGAAAGAGAACAGTGGCGCCGGCAGTGGATTCCCTCCCTCGCTGATGGCGACATCGTTAAGCCTCCTTGCCTTCCCCGATGGACGGGATCCTGCCGGCTCTTTGACCAGCAGTGAGGTGAGAGAAAGAGAGGAGAGGCCAACGCAGTCTTGTTTAGATCTGGATAGGGTGAGAGAGTGTGTAGAGAGCAACTACAAGCGCTGAGGCTCCAGCGTGTTGATGACCCACAAGTATAGGGGATCTATCGTAGTCCTTTCGATAAGTAAGAGTGTCGAACCCAATGAGGAGCAGAAGGAAATGACAAGCGGTTTTCAGCAAGGTATTCTCTACAAGCACTGAAATTATTGGTAACAGATAGTTGTGTGATAAGATAAATCGTAACAGGTAACAAGTAACAAAAGTAACTAAGGTGCAGCAAGGTGGCCCAATCATTTTTGTAGCAAAGGACAAGCCTGGAAAAACTCTTATATAAAGCAAAGCGCTCCCGAGGACACATGGGAATTACTGTCAAGCTAGTTTTCATCATGCTCATATGATTCGCGTTCGTTACTTTGATAATTTGATATGTGGGTGGACCGGTGCTTGGGTGCTGCCCTTACTTATACAAGCCTCCCACTTATGATTAACCCCTCTCACAAGCATCCGCAACTACGAAAGAGGAATTAAGATAAATCTAACCATAGTATGAAACATATGGATCCAAATCAGCACCTTACGAAACAACGGATAAACTAGGGTTTAAGCTTCTGTCACTCTAGCAACCCATCATCTACTTATTACTTCCCAATGCCTTCCCCTAGGCCCAAATCATGGTGAAGTGTCATGTAGTCGACGTTCACATAACACCACTAGAGGAAAGACAACATACATCTCATCAAAATATCGAACGAATACCAAATTCACATGATTACTTATAACAAGACTTCTCCCATGTCCTCAGGAACAAACGTAACTACTCACAAAGCATATTCATGTTCATAATCAGAGGGGTATTGAATAGCATTAAGGATCTGAACATATGATCTTCCACCGAATAAACCAACTAGCATCAACTACAAGGAGTAATCAACACTACTAGCAACCCATAGGTACCAATCTGAGGTTTTGAGACAAAGATCGGATACAAGAGATAACTAGCGTTTGAGAGGAGATGGTGCTGGTGAAGATGTTAATGGAGATTGACCCCCTCTCGATGAGAGGATCGTTGGTGATGACGATGGCTTTGATTTCCCCCTCCCGGAGGGAAGTTTCTCTAGCAGAACAGCTCCGCCGGAGCCCTAGATTGGTTCTGCCCAGGTTTCGCCTCGAGACAGCGCCGCTTCATCCCAAAAGCTTCCTTCTGATTTTTTCCAGGTCAAAACACACCATATAGCAGAAGATGGGCGCCGGAGGCCTGCCAGGGGGCCCACAAGGCAGGGGGCGCGCCCAGGGGGTAGGGCGCGCCACCCACGCTTGTGGATTCCTGGTGGGGCCCCTCTGGTACTTTCTTCACCCAGTATTTTTTATATATTCTAAAATAATTCTCCGTGAAGTTTCAGGACTTTTGGAGTTGTGCAGAATAGGTCTCTCAGATTTGCTCCTTTTTCAGCCCAGAATTCCAGTTGCCGGCATTCTCCCTCTTCATGTAAACCATGTAAAATAAGAGAGAAAAGGCATAAGTATTGTGCAATAATGTGTAATAACATCCCATAATGCAATAAATATCAATATAAAAGCATGATGCAAAATGGACGTATCAACTCCCCCAAGCTTAGACCTCGCTTGTCCTCAAGCGAAAGCCGAAATAAAAAAATATGTCCACATGTTTAGAGATAGAGGTGTCGATAAAATAAAATACGGACATGAGGGCATCATGTTCATCTTTAGAACAGCAACATATATTATCATATAATTTCTTATGCCAAAGTAACAATTTGTTCATAAGGTAAAGTATGAATCAGAAACTTCATTGAAAACTAACAAACTATGATCTCAGTCATTGAAGCAATTGCAATTTATCATAACATCAGAAAGAGTCAATTCAAGAGCTTTTCAGCAAGCCCACATACTCAACTATCATTTAATCTTTCACAATTGCTAACACTCACACGATACTTATGGGTTCAAAGCCTCAGTCGGACACAGAGAAAGATAGGGGCTTATAGTTTCACCTCCCAACATTTTACCTCAAGGGTAATGTCAACAATAATACTTTATGATAACCTACATCTGAGTGGATATATATATATCTGGATCCTTCTCCAACACATAGTGCTTGCCAAAAGAAAAAATGTAAAAAGGAAAGGTGAAGATCACCATGACTCTTGTATAAGGGTAGGAGATAAAAATAAAAGATAGGCCCTTTGCAGAGGGAAGTAGAGGTTGTCATGCGCTTTTATGGTTGGATGCACAAAATCTTAATGCAAAAGAACGTCACTATATTGCCGCTTGTGATAAAGAGCTTTATTATGCAGTCCGTCGCTTTTATTTCTTCCATATCACAAGTTCGTACAAAGCTTATTTTCTTCACACTAATAGATCATACATATTTAGAGAGCAATTTTTATTGCTTGCACCGATGACAACTTACTTGAAGGATCTTACTCAATCCATAGGTAGGTATGGTGGACTCTCATGGCAAAACTGGTTTAAGGGATATTTGGATGCACAAGTAGTATCTCTACTTAGTGCAAAGGATTTGGCTAGCATAAGAGGGAAAGGCAAGCTCAACATGTTGGAGGATCCAAGACACTATAACTTCTTTTCGGATATAAGAGAACATAACCCATTATGTTGTCTTCCTTGTCCAACATCAACTTTTTAGCATGTCATATTTTAATGAGTGCTCACAATTACAGAAGATGTCCAAGATAGTATATTTATATGTGAAACCCCTCTTTCTTTATTACTTCCTATTAATTGCAACAATGACTAAAATTATGTTTGTCAACTCTCAACAACTTTTATTCATCATGCTCTTTATATGTGAAGTCATTACTCTCCATAAGATCATTATACGATCTTTTTATTTCTTTTTATTCTTTCTCTTATATTATTCCCTCAGGATCATAGCAAGAAAGCAAAGCCCTCAACTCAAAACTACTTGTTATTATATATAACTCAAGGACTCGATTACATAGATAGATCTCGAAACAAAACTCAAAGCTAGATCATACTAAAACTTTATTCTACTAGATGAAGATATAACCAAAAGGATCGAACTAAGAAAAATGGTAAAAGTAAAGGTGTGATGGTGATACGATACCGGGGCACCTCCCCCAAGCTTGGCAGTTGCCAAGGGGATTGCCCATACCCATGTATTTAGATCTCTTTCTTTAGGGGTGGTGATGATGGAGTTTATGACGTATCCGTTAGCTTCATTAAGGCACCTTTTAGGACTTGCAGCTCTTGGAGCACACGTTGAAGCATATTTGCATTCTTCTGGATTTCCTCCAAAAGATGCTTATTTTCAGGCCACCAAGAACCTTTTCCTGCATTGCTTTCACTTGGACGGGATATGTCCCAATTGGAGGGTATATGTGTACGAGGGGTGTTCTCCACTCCGTAATTATGAACCAAATTATGGAAGTTGTTCCGATGTATCCTGTGTAAGGGCCTCCTAGGGGGAAGCCCTTCTCGAACCTCTTGGTCTTCATGGTTATTTGTAGTCCCTATTGCTTGATGGGGATTCGGAATAGTGGAGATGCCCGCCAGAGTACCTTTCTCCGATGCCGGAGGTTGTTCCTCAAGCGAATCTCCTTCATCCTCCTCCATCATGGCTCTCTTGGCATCCTCCCTTCTAAGTTCCATCTGCATCAACCAAGCATCGCCGTCTGTGTTGTTGGAGGAGGAGGACGACATGATGCCTGACCTTGAAAACTCAGACAGAAAACAGCTCGAAACAAAAACAAGAGATATTGCCATGGTACGGTGGTCAAAACCTTCGGGAGATTATATAATGAATTTTTACCGACCAAAAGAAGTATTGTGCAAGAAAACGGAGTCCGGATGGCACACGAGGTGGCGGCAAGGGTGGGGGGCGCGCCTCCCTGCCTTGTCGCTTCCTCATGCACTTTTTGGACTACTTTTAATTTTCCTAATTTTTAAATATTCCAAAACGGAGAAAAATTGCCATTAGAACAGTTTTGGAGTCGGTTTACTTACCGTACCACATACCTATTCCTTTTCGGAGTCTAAAACATTCTGGAAAGTATCCCTTATGTACTCCTCCGGTGTTACGGTATTAATAATATTTGTCTCAACATTTATGGGAGTACCTGAAATATAATGTTTGATTCTTTGACCGTTTACCACCTTCGGGTTAGTGCCTTCGGCATTGTTGATCTTAATGGCACCAGAACAATAGACCTCCTCGATAATGTAAGGACCTTCCGATTTAGAGGGAAGCTTTCCTACAAAAAATCTTAAACGAGAGTTGTTAGCAAAACATGATCACCTACATTAAACTCACGCTTTTGTATCCTTTTGTCATGCCATCTTTTAACTTTTTCTTTAAACAACTTGGCATTCTCATAGGCTTGGGTTCTCCATTCATCAAGTGACCTAATGTCAAATAACCTCTTCTCACCGGCAAGTTTGAAATCATAGTTGAGTTCTTTGATTGCCCAATACGCTTTATGTTCTAGTTCCAGAGGTAAGTGACATGCTTTTCCATAAACCATTTTATACGAAGACATACCCATAGGGTTTTTATAAGCAGTTCTATAAGCCCATAATGCATCATCAAGTTTCTTAGAGCAATTCTTTCTAGATCTATTAACAGTCTTTTGCAAAATTAATTTAATCTCTCTATTGCTTAATTCTACTTGACGACTAGACTGAGGGTGATATGGAGATGCAATTCTATGGTTGACATCATATTTAGCAAGCATTTTGCGGAAAGCACCATGAATAAAATGTGAACCACCATCAGTCATTAAATATCTAGGGACTCCAAACCTCGGAAAAATAACTTCTTTAAGCATCTTAATAGAAGTGTTACGATCAGCACTACTAGTTGGAACAGCTTCTACCCACTTAGTAACATAATCAACAGCAACTAAAATATGTGTATCCCCATTAGAGGAAGGAAAAGGTCTCATATAATCAAAGCCCCAAACATCAAATGGTTCAATAACAAGTGAATAATTCATAGGCATTTCCTGACGTATACTAATATTGCCAATTCTCTGACATTCATCACAAGACAAGACAAACTTACGGGCATCCTTGAAGAGAGTAGGCCAATAAAAACCAGATTGCAATACCTTGTGTGCAGTTCTATCTCCAGCATGGTGTCCTCCGTAAGCTTCGGAGTGACACTTGCGTAGGATCTGTTCCTGTTCATGCTCAGGTACACAACGTCTAATAACACCATCTACTCCTTCTTTATAAAGATGTGGGTCATCCCAAAAGTAATGTCTTAAATCATAGAAAAACTTTTTCTTTTGCTGGTATGTGAAACTAGGTGGTATAAATTTAGCAACAATGTAATTAGCATAATCAGCATACCATGGAGTATTACGAGAAGCATTTATGACAGCTAATTGCTCATCAGGAAAGCTATCATCAATAGGCAGTGGGTCATCAAGAACATTTTCTAACCTAGACAAGTTGTCTGCAACGGGGTTCTCAGCTCCCTTTCTATCAATAATATGCAAATCAAATTCTTTTAGCAAGAGAACCCATCTAATAAGTCTAGGTTTAGCATCTTTCTTTTCCATAAGATATTTAATAGCAGCATGATCAGTGTGAACAGTAACTTTGGAATCAACAATATAAGATCTAAACTTATCACAAGCAAATACAACTGCTAAAAATTCTTTTTCAGTAGTAGCATAATTTCTCTGGGCACTGTCTAGAGTTTTACTAGCATAATGAATAACATTCAATTTCTTATCAACTCTTTGTTCTAGAACAGCACCAACATCATAATCACTAGCATCACACATAATTTCAAAGGGTAAATTCCAATCAGGTGGTTGAACAATAGGTGCAGAAATCAAGGCTTTCTTAAGTATTTCAAATGCTTCTACACAATCATCATGAAAAACAAAAGGAACATCTTTTTGCAAGAGATTAGTGAGAGGCCTAGAAATTTTAGAGAAGTCATTAATAAACCTCCTATAGAACCAGCATGTCCAAGGAAACTTCTTATACCTTTGATATCTTTAGGACACGACATCTTTTCAATAGCATCTACTTTAGTTTTATCAACTTCAATACCTCTTTCAGAAATTTTATGCCCCAAGACAATATCTTCATTAACCATAAAGTGGCACTTCTCCCAATTCAAGACAAGATTATTTTCTTCACATCTCTGCAAAACTCGATCAAGGTTGCTTAAGCAATCATCAAAAGAAGTTTCGTAAATGGAGAAATCATCCATGAAAACCTCAACAATCTTTTCACAAAAGTCAGAGAATATAGCAGTCATACATCTTTGAAAGGTAGCAGGTGCATTGCATAAACCAAAAGGCATTCTTCTATAAGCAAAGGTACCGAAAGGGCAAGTAAAAGTGGTCTTTTCTTGGTCCTCTTTTGATACAGGTATTTGAGAGAAACCAGAATAACCATCTAGAAAGCAAAAATGTGTATGTTTGGATAATCTTTCTAGCATTTGATCAATAAAGGGTAGAGGGTAATGATCTTTTTTACTAGCTTTGTTTAATTTGCAAAAATCAATTACCATTCTATACCCTGTAACAATTCTTTGTGGAATCAATTCATTCTTATCATTAGGAACAACGGTAATACCTCCCTTCTTAGGGACACAATGAACAGGACTTACCCATCTACTATCAGCAATAGGATAAATTATACCTGCCTCCAGAAGCTTTAGTATTTCATTTCTTACCACTTCCTTCATCTTGGGATTTAACCGTCGTTGGTGATCAATGACTGGTTTAGCATCAGGTTCCGTATTAATTTTGTGCTGACATAGAGTGGGACTAATGCCCTTAATATCATCAAGAGTATATCCAATAGCGGCATGGTGCTTCCTCAGAGTTTTCAATAATTTCTTTTCTTCATGCTCTGAAAGGTTAGCACTAATAATAACAGGATATATCTTCTTTTCATCAAGATAAGCATATTTCAAAGTATCAGGTAATTGTTTAGGCTCAAACACGGGATCACCCTTGGGTGGAGGAGGATCTCCAAGGATTTCAACAGGCAAATTGTGTTTCAAAATAGGCATTTGGTTAAAGAATATTTCATCTAACTCCTTTCTTTCATTCATAAACATATCATTTTCATGATCTAGCAAATATTGTTCTAAAGGATCAGTAGGAGGTACGGCAATAGAAGCAAGACCAATGATTTCATCCTTACTAGGCAATTATTTATCATGGGGTTGTCTACGAAATTTAGAGAAATTAAAATCATGAGACACATCCCCAAAGCTTACAGTAACAATTTCTTTCTCACATTCTATCTTAGCATTAACAGTATTCAAGAAAGGTCTACCAAATATAATGGGAGAAAATCATCTTGTGGGGAACCAAGAACAAGAAAATCAGTAGGGTATTTTATTTTCCCACACAAGACTTCAACATCTCTAACAATCCCAATTGGTGATATAGTATCTCTATTGGCAAGCTTAATAGTAACATCAATATCTTCTATCTCAGCAGGTGCAATATCATTCATAATTTCTTGATATAAGGTATAAGGAATTGCACTCACACTAGCACCCACATCACATAAACCATGAGAACAATGATCTCCTATTTTAACAGAAACAACGGGCATGCCAACAACGGGTCTATGTTTATCTTTAATATCAGGTTTAGCAATTCTAGCAGCTTCACCACAGAAATAAATAACATGCTCATCAATATTATCGACCAAGAGATCTTTAACCATAGCAGTACTAGGTTCAACTTTAATTTGTTTAGGGGGTGTAGGTGTTCTAATGTTACTCTTACAAACCACAGTTGAAGCTTTAGCATGATCCTCTATTCTAACAGGGAAAGGAGGTTTCTCAATATAAGCAGTAGGAGCAATAGGATCAACATTATAAGTAATGGTTTCTTCTTCAACTTTAATAGGTTCTACTACTTTTACTTCAATGGGAGGATGATATTTAAACCACTTCTCCTTAGGGAGATCAACATGAGTAGCAAATGATTCACAAAAGAAAGCTACTATCTCAGAGTCAAGTCCATATTTAGTGCTAAATTCACGAAAAGCATCCGTATCCATGAAAGATTTAACACAATCAAACTTAAGGTTTATACCTGACTCATTACCTTCATCGAGTTCCCAATCTTCATAGTTGCGTTTAATTCTTTCCAATAAATCCCATTTGAATTCAATAGTCTTCTTCATAAAAGAACCACTACAAGAAGTATCGTGCATGGATTAATCATTACGAGAAAGCTGAGCATAAAAGTTCTGAATAATAATTTCCCTTGAGAGCTCATGATTGGGGCATGAATATAACATTGACTTAAGCCTCCCCCAAGCTTGAGCGATACTTTCTCCTTCACGAGGCCAAAAATTATAAATATAATTCCGATCACAATGAACCAGATGCATAGGATAAAACTTCTGATGAAATTCCAATTTCAATCGGTTGTAGTTCCATGATCCAATATAATCACATAGCCTATACCATGTCAATGCCTTTACCTTCAAAGATAAAGGGAAGACCTTCTTCTTGACATCATCCTCGGCAAACCTGCAAGCTTAAGTAATCCACAAACTTCATCCACATAGATTAGGTGCATATCAGGATGTAGTGTTCCATCTCCTGCATAAGGATTAGCTAGCAGTTTCTCTATCATACCCGAAGGAATATCATAATAAATATTTTTAGTAGGTGTAGTAGGTTGAGGAGCAACTCTTTTCTCTTCCGGTCAAGGTGAAGATACCCCGAACAAACCCCTCAAAGGATTATTTTCCATAGTGACAAGTGACAGTAAATTTCAACACACTATATAAATGTTTCCTTACCAAATTCCACTTACAAAAGGCGCTTCACTCCCCGGCAACGGCCCCAGAAAAGAGGCTTGATGACCCACAAGTATAGGGGATCTATCGTAGTCCTTTCGATAAGTAAGAGTGTCAAACCCAACGAGGAGCAGAAGGAAATGACAAGCGGTTTTCAGCAAGGTATTCTCTGCAAGCACTGAAATTATCGATAACAGATAGTTGTGTGATAAGATAAATCATAACGAGTAACAAGTAACAAATGTAACTAAGGTGCAGCAAGGTGGCCCAATCCTTTTTGTAGCAAAGGACAAGCCTGGACAAACTTTTATATAAAGCAAAGCGCTCCCAAGGACACATGGGAATTACTGTCAAGCTAGTTTTCATCATGCTTATATGATTCGCGTTCGTTACTTTGATAATTTGATATGTGGGTGGACCGGTACTTGGGTGCTGCCCTTACTTGGACAAGCCTCCCACTTATTATTAACCCCTCCTGCAAGCATCCGCAACTATGAAAGAGGAATTAAGATAAATCTAACCATAGCATGAAACATATGGATCCAAATCAGCCCCTTACGAAGCAACGCATAAACTAGGGTTTAAGCTTCTGTCAGTCTAGCAACCCATCATCTACTTATTACTTCCCAATGCCTTCCCCTAGGCCCAAATCATGGTGAAGTGTCATGTAGTCGACGTTCACATAACACCACTAGAGGAAAGACAACATACATCTCATCAAAATATCGAACGAATACCAAATTCACATGATTACTTATAACAAGACTTCTCCCATGTCCTCAGGAACAAACATAACTACTCACAAAGCATATTCATGTTCATAATCAGTGGGGTATTGAATAACATTAAGGATCTGAACATATGATCTTCCACCGAATAAACCAACTAGCATCAACTACAAGGAGTAATCAACACTACTAGCAACCCACAGGTACCAATCTGAGGTTTTGAGACAAAGATCGGATACAAGTGATGAACTAGGGTTTGAGAGGAGATGGTGCTGGTGAAGATGTTAATGGAGATTGACCCCCTCTCGATGAGAGGGTCATTGGTGATGACGATGGCTTCGATTTCCTCCTCCCGGAGGGAAGTTTCTCCGGCAGAACAGCTCCGCCGGAGCCCTAGATTGGTTCTGCCCAGGTTCCGCCTCGAGACGGCGGTGCTTCGTCCCGAAAGCTTCCTTCTGATTTTTTTCCAGGTCAAAACACACCATATAGCAGAAGATGGGCACCGGAGGCCTGCCAGGGGGCCCACAAGGCAGGGGGCGCGCCTAGGGGGTAGGGCGCGCCCCCCACCCTTGTGGCTTCCTGGTGAGGCCCCTCTGGTACTTTCTTCGCCCAATATTTTTTATATATTCCAAAATAATTCTCCTTGAAGTTTCAAGACTTTTGGAGTTGTGCAGAATAGGTCTCTCAGATTTGCTTCTTTTCCAGCCCAGAATTCCAGTTGCCGGCATTCTCCCTCTTCATGTAAACCGTGTAAAATAAGAGAGAAAAGGCATAAGTATTGTGCAATAATGTGTAATAACAGCCCATAATGCAATAAATATCAATATAAAAGGATGATGCAAAATGGACGTATCACGTGTATATATATAGTGGAGAGAGGGTGTGAAGAGAGCAACCCTAGAAAACAAGCGCTGAGGCTGCAGCGTATATAGTTGGAGTGGTTTTCTTTTTATCTCCATAAAAATCATTTTAAATTGTGCACGAAACGGAACTCTTTTTTTGACATACTACTAGTGAAGAAAAACACTACTAGTTGGGAAAAGCAAATACTACTACATGAAGAAAATTTAACGCTCCAAGGAGTCAACTCGAAATTAACGCTCCACGCCTCCCGATCGCACTTACTATCGTTCACGTGTGGTATGAAGCAACAACTGAACCACACACGGTCAAAATATCGGAAAGGTGGGCTGCACCATCCTCCAATTTTAAATATTTTGGGAACTTGTATTCGGCCTAAGTCAGTGTGCCACCGTATGTACTAAGGGTTACAGCGGGTGCTAAGAAACTAGGGCGTATTGAGAGTAATTGCCATGCCGTTTATTTGTAGGGTCTCTTGCAAACTGTCAAACTCTATTCTCCTCTTATTTAATGGATGAGGCAAATCTTTTGCCTCCGTTTTGAAAAAAAATGAGAAATTCACTTTTAATTATTTTGTATGTACACTTTGCTCTCTTCCAATAATTTTGGGCACTTGTATTCGGCCTAAGTCAGTGTGCCACCATATCTCGTACTACTCCCTCCGTCTAGGTGTATAAGTCATGTTAGAAGATGCAGCGGGACCAAGGTGCAAGCAGATTGGAGGAGAAGGAGAAACTTGACCGGTCCTTCCTCCAATCAAAGCCCTGATTTCTCTCTCTAAACACAACAATTAATCACAGCAATTAAGAGATGTCATTTTAGCTACCATGCAGGGCCATGTATTAACTCGCATGCAAGCCGACTTCGATTCCTTGACTAATCAACGCGTAATTGCGATCCATGCATTGGGTTTCCGGGGGAGATAACAAGGCAGAGTAAGTAACGCTCGCTAGCAACGAGGCTAGGAGGGGATTGAGATGCGAAGTTAATGGACGACGCCTAAACATTTTGGGAATATCTGATTTTCGTAAGATGGCTTAACACCTAGACGGAGGGAGTACTACCTCAGTCCAAGTTTTTATGCCACATCATATATTTTTTGTCAAAGTTTGACCAAATTTTTTAACAACTCACTACTTTCCGGTTAATAGGGCATACATTTGAAATCTCATCAACCAAGGCAGATGATGAATGGAGAAATGTAGCACTCCATCTCGTAGTTTACAAAATTACTCAAACTTTAATCTGCATTAATTACAATATATTCATGGACGACCACTAAATGAGTAGGAATGGTTGCATGCACTGGTTGGTTTCTTTTAATCCTTGCATGCATCAATTTAATGCACCTTGGAATCTGAACACATTTATTTTCCAGCACATTTCTTTATTTCATCAACGACATTTTGATACAAGGAAGTACATTCACCAATTCTTTGCTAGGAGAGCAAGACCAAAGAAAGCAAGAACCACAATGAGACATTTTAAAAGATATCCAATTTCTATAACTGCTCCCAGTAATTGTGTTAATATCTTCTATATGTCTTCATTGTTGATCTGTGGCTTCTCGAGCTTGCACACTTCTTTCTTCTTTGATTCTAAAGAACTAGACGTTGCTTCACATCTAATATCATCTCTAGTCTCATCTCTAGCCTCTATTCTAGCAAGGAGTGCACGAGCATCTACCAAATTTCGTGCTATCAATAGATTGATGTATTTTTCTTCCCAAAACCAAAACTTGCATCCATCCTACACACAAGCTTGAGTATAAGCTGATGAACATGCACCGAATAAGGGAGCACAACCGAATCAAAAGAAGTACTACACACCTTATCTTTTTCGCACTTGATGAACACCCATCCGGGATGTTGTGGCGTGGTCGAAATGCGACGCAGGACCTGCCGCGGGCAGCCATCGCACTTTATGAGCAGCAACGGTAAATTGACTAGCCGCTGGGCCAGGGCCGAGCCCGGACAGTGGCTGGCTGTGTCTTTGCCGACGATCCACCGACGAGATAGATCCGAGCGACTAGAGGCGGATTCAGTACCTGCACGCGACGTGGAGGCATTGCCATTGTTGTGCGACCCGGTACCCGGACACTCCATGGCAAGGAGCAGTCGCAGGTGGCTAGAATGCTCCAAATCCGGTAGCCGCGTGCGTCAAATCTCGCGGCCGCAGATATAGCGGCTGACCGCCGGTGCTGGGACGAGAGGCACAGATCCGGCCGTCGTGCTGTGGTCGGCTGGGCTATAGTGCGAGGCTCCGACGGACGTGCGTGTACCTCTTCTCTTCTTGTACGTACTCCATTTATCTCACTTCCTGTGGCGTCCCACTCCCACGATATTCCTATTCTATGAACCTGTGTGTGCGTGTGTGTGTTAGAGAGAGCGACACATCGACCTACTCCTATCGAGAGATGGTGTGTAGTAGTACGATTTAGCCACGAGAGTTGGTGCATCCTCTTGTTTCCGGGTGTCCGGTCGGGACAGCTGCCACGCCCGCTCCTGACCAGCCTGGCCCACCCAAAGCCCCTCCATCGCCCGTGCATGCTTCCCGCCCGAAACGGTCAGTGCCACTCCAGAGAATCGGTGCCGCATTCATGCCCGGGCAGAGCAGACGCGACCTCTCACTGGCGCCTGCGTTGATGGGAGAAGCGGATTCAAGAGTGATGGTTGCTTCGTCCGTCCAACTTACTGCCGGTTCTATGTGATTTGGCGGCTCATTGGTCATTATTACTGAGGTGGTACGACCGTGCTGAGTCTCAGTTGCACCGTACACTTTACTTTGGTGCATGACACGTGCACCGGATGCTGGATGTCCCACGTTTCGGCGAAAGGAGGTAGACCGTCTCCAATCTTTACAATTTTCTCTATTCTTACAGCGGAGGAGTGCGAAAGCAGTGAAAACATGCAAGCTCAGTGATTACATGGCCCACCTCACACTATCACCATATTTTCTGGACACCGTGCGACACATAACTCTTTAGTACATAGTAGTACGTACTGTAATTTCTCAGCGAGATAAATTTGTACAATGCTATGAAGCTTGTAGCTTCTGTTTCATGTATCTTGCGTCCAAGGTTGCCCTGTTGCAACATTCCATCAAATACAAAGGAGACTAACATGCATGCTATTGCATCTCAATGATTGATAGATCATAGCCAATATGTACTCCCTCCGTTCCAAAATAAGTGTCTCAACTTTATGCAAACTTTAGTACAATGTTGTACTACTACTAAAGTTGACACTTATTTTGGAACAGAGACAACTAAAGAAAAAACTATCCATGCAGTCCATAGGCCTTGAGCGATAAACCCTAACCAAGCTTTAATTTGCTGGCAACGTTGAACCTTCCGAAGAAATGAGGTTTGCAACCCTTTGACCGTCGGATCATTTTGTGCAGTTTCACTAAAATCGAGATGAGCATCCCTGTGGTAAAGAAATTGAAGAAGCGTGATTAGAATAAGACTAGTGGGACTAGTTGATGAGACATAAACTCATCACAAATACAGTAGAAGCCAGTAAAGGTACGTGCGGGGCAAAGAAGTAGAGAAATATCCACATGGAGCAATGTGGGCAGCTGGGCCAGTGGTGCAAGCCGGCTGTAAAGGAAGTTGTACCTGAGGGATGTCGGGATTTAGCTAGCTTAGAGGAGGGTGGCATGAGGCGGCAACTGCCCATGTCGCGGCAGTGAGCAAAGGATGAAGGCAACCGCACCGGCTTTGTGAGAGAGAACGGCGGGGACCCCTGACCGGGACGCGCCGACAGTGGGTTTTCACCGTCGGCGACGGCAACCACATCTACACAAAGCATCCACCCCTTCCCCCGGCGGACGTGATTCGCCCGGATGTTAGAGATGTGGCCACAGTCATTTTGTGTGAGAGAGTGTGAAGAGAGCAACCCCAGTAAGCAACCGTGTAGGCTCGTCCTGGCTATGTATATAGTGGAGCGGTTTCTTTTTCTCTCCATATGAACCTATTTATATTGCGTACATGCCACTGAAGAAAAAAAACTTTATTTATAAGTGACGCGGCACCGTTCATGCGTGGTTCCCGACCCTCCATTAAGTGAGTAACTACTACTAGACGCGTCAAATTATCATGTGGGCTGCATCATCGTACAGAAATGAGCTCCACCGTGTCACGTGTGTGGTTGGGGAAGACGCAAAAGACGCAAAGAGTGCTACTAGTACTACGTGCGTGGGTGCGTGCACCTCTTCTCTTCGATCATGGTTATTAAAAGTATAGCCCACTACTCTACCACGCGGTTATTATATGGGCAAAGAGTATAGGTAGTAATAATGACTAATAAGCCGTCAAATCACGTGGCCCACCTTTCTCTATGTTTGACCGAGGAAGCAGCCATCATTTCACTCCTCGTTGAATATCCATCCGCCGCTACCTCCGCAAATAAATAAAAATCCGCTTCTACCTCCACAGCATGGTTAATAATATAGCCATGTCAATCGCGATGTAGAAATATCATTCACTGATACAATAGGGCTGGCTCTAAGGCTGGTGATTTTTTTTTACTTTGTCTCTTTTTCTTTTTGTCTCATTTACTCATTTTACATAGGAGCACGTGTAGAGGATGGCTATTCCTTTCGATGGGACTTCTTCATGGGGTTTAAGACTAAGCAGCTCCGAATTATTCCCGCTGCCGACCACTCTGAATCGTGCCATCTATGATAGTGCTCCCATTGCAACAATGAGGTCCACTAGGTCTAGCATGTCCTGTAAGAAGAGACTGTCACGCAAAACATACATTCTTGTTGCCTTCTTCCTCATACAGTACGTACCACTGGTACGTACTACTAGTACTACTACTACTTGTTCTCCTATAAACCTTGAGCTTGGCATCTAAAAAATATTAACCTTGCGCTTGGCTCTTCGCCTCTTCGGGAATTCGAGCAATAATGGTACTACAGTATATGGTTCTGGCTATCTGAGACCGAATGAATTGCTGCACGTCCACGACGTGGGCGAGGGTAGAGGGGCGCGGGAGAGTGCGTACTACTACGTCCGTTTCAATATGGACTACATAAGGAGCAAAATGAGTGAATCTACACTCTAAAATACGTCTATTGATTCGTCTCCAACGTATCTATAATTTTTGATTGTTCCATGCTATTATATTATCTATTTTGGATGTTTTATATGCATTAATATGCTATTTTATATTATTTTTGGGACTAACCTATTAACCTAGAGCCCAGTGCCAGTTCCTGTATTTTCCTTGTTTTTGAGTTTTGTAGAAAAGGAATACCAAACGGAGTCCAAACGGAATGAAACCTTCACGATGATTTTTCTTGGACCAGAAGACAACCAGGAGACTTGGAGATGAAGTCGGAGGAGCCACGAGGCGGCCACAAGGACGGAGGGTGCGCCCCCACCCTTGTGGGCCTCCCGTGACCCTCCTGACCTAATTCTTCCGCCTATATATTCCCAAATATCACCAAACCACCAGAGGCATCCACGAAAATACTTTTCCACCGCCGCAACCTTCTGTACCCATGAGATCCCATCTAGGGACCTTTTCCGGCACCCTGCCGGAGGGGGATTTGATCATAGAGGGCGTCTACATCAACTCTATTGCCCTTCCGATGAAGCGTGAGTAGTTTACCACAGACCTACGGGTCCATAGCTAGTAGCTAGATGGCTTCTTCTCTCTCTTTGATTCTCAAGAACATGTTCTCCTCGATGTTCTTGGAGATCTATTCGATGTAATACTTTTTTGTGGTGTGTTTGCCGAGATCTGATGAATTGTGGATTTATGATTAGCTTATCTATGAATATTATTTAAATCTTCTCTGAATTCTTTTATGCATGATTTGATAACTTTGTAAATCTCTTCGAACTATCGGTTTGGTTTGGCCAACTAGATTGGTTTTTCTTGCAATGGGAGAAGTGCTTAGCTTTGGGTTCAATCTTGCGGTGTCCTTTCCCAGTGACAGTAGGGGCAGCAAGGCACGTATTGTATTATTGCCATCGCGGATAAAAAGATGGGGTTTTCATCATATTGCTTGAGTTAATTCCTCTACATCTTGTCGTCTTACTTAATGCGTTACTCCGTTCTTTATGAACTTAATACTCTAGATGAATGCTAGATAGCGGTCGATGTGTGGAGTAATAGTAGTAGATGCAGAATCGTGTCGGCCTACTTGACACGGACGTGATGCCTATATTCATGATCATTGCCTTAGATATCGTCATAACTTTGCGCTTTTCTATCAATTGCTCGGAAGTAATTTGTTCACCCACCTTATCATTTGCTATCTTGAGAGAAGCCTCTAGTGAAACTTACGGCCCCCTGGTCTATTTTCCATCATATAAGTTTCTATTTTCCGTCATATTAGTTTTCGATCTACTATTTTGCAATCTTTTACTTTCCGATCTATAAACCAAAAATACCAAAAATATTTACTTTATCGTTTATCTATCTCTATCAGATCTCACTTTTGCAAGTAACCGTGAAGAGATTGACAACCCCTTTATCGCGTTGGGTGCAAGTTGTTTGATTGTTTGTGCAGGTATTCGGTGATTTGTGCGTTTTCTCCTACTGGATTGATACCTTGGTTCTCAAACTGAGGGAAATACTTATCTCTACTTTGCTGCATCACCCTTTCCTCTTCAAGGGAAAAACCAACGCAAGCTCAAGAAGTAGTAGGAAGAATTTCTGGCGCCGTTGCTGGGGAGATCTACGCCAAGTCGAGACATACCAAGTACCCATCATAAACTCTCATCTCTTGCATTACATTATTCGCCATTCACCTCTCGTTTTCCTCTCCCCCACCTCTAAAACGATTTTCGAAAAGATTTGCCTTCTCTCCGCCCCTCTTTCGTTCGTCTTCTTCGTTTGCTTTTTGTTTGCTCATGCGTTAGATCGTTTGCCTTGCCTTCATGGCTAGTCCTCCCATCATTGTTAGCACTCCCGATAATGAAGTTCTCAATTTTAAACAAAGGGAGGGAGAAAATTTAAAAGATGCTTGGTATAGAATTTGCAATGCTCAGAATAGATCTACTCGAAAGCAATCCACTGCTGTTCTTCTTCACAATTTTTATGTGGGCATTACTCCTTGGAATAGATATGTTCTAGATACCATTACCGGGGGGAATTTCTTGGGGAGCCATACTTTTGATTCTTACAACGCTATGATAGATTTGCTAGGCCCACCACCTCTTTTGATCAATGGAACTGTTTTAACCATGGAACATGTGATGCAAAGGCTTGATATTATTGAGAATAAAATTGCTACCGTAGAGTTGATTGAAACTTTGGATAAAAAGATTCATAATCAGATTACCCAATGTGGATCTAAGGTAGGAGTCACTTTAAAGAATCTTAGGGAAAAGGAACCCATAGTTAATGAAAAGATAGATCAAGATTCTACTAGAATTGGCAAAATAGAAGATATTATTACCAACTTGGGTTCCGCTTTTTTCTCCGTTAAAACTACTCAAAATCTTCCTCCTACTAAGATTGCCAAGTTTACTTACGTTCCTAAGAATAAGGGTGAACCTTCTAGTAAAGAAAATGAAGATCTTAAAACAATAAGTGTTCACCCCAATATTTTCGAGTGAATATCTTGATTTCTTGCCTAGGAGTTAGATCATTGATAAAACCAAAGAACCTCCTAAGGATTATGAGTGTGCAATTTATGGATTGCATACCAAAGATTACAATACCTAGATCTATTTGTGTTTTTATGCCTAGCTAAGGGCGTTAAACAATAGTGCTTGTTGGGAGGCAACCCAATTTTATTTTTTAATTTGCTTTTTGGTTTTGTTTTACAATAAATAATTCATCTAGCCTCTGGTTAGATGTGGTTTTGTGTTTTAATTAGTGTTTGTGCCAAGTAAGACCTTTGGGATGGCTTACGGTGATAGTTGATTTGATCTTGCTGAAAAACAGAAACTTTTGCGTCCAGTCACAGAATTGTTTAAATTTATGGAACGTGTAAAAACCCTGAATGTTTTACACAGGATTGATATACAAATTGGCTCTGTTTTCCTAAATTTTCGGAATTTTTGTAGTTATATAAGTATTAGAACAATTCATATCTTCGCAGACTGTTCTGTTTTTGACAGATTCTGTTTTCTATGTGTTGTTTGCTTATTTTGATGAATCTATGGGTAGTATCGGGGGGTATGAACCATGGAAAAGTTGGAATACAGTAGATATTACACCAATATAAATAAATAATGAGTTCACAACAGTACCAAAAGTGGTGATTTATTTTCTTATACTAACGGAGCTTATGAGATTTTCTGTTGAGTTTTGTGTTGTGAAGTTTTCAAGTTTTGGGTAAGGATTTGATGGACAATGGAATAAGGAGTGGCAAGAGCCTAAGATTGGGGATGACCAAGGCACCCCAAGGTAATATTCAAGGACAACCAAGAGCCTAAGCTTGGGGATGCCCCAGAAGGCATCCCCTCTTTCGTCTTCATCTATCGGTAACTTTACTTGAGGCTATATTTTTATTCACCACATGATATGTGTTTTGCTTGGAGCGTCTAGTATGATATGAGTCTTTGCTTTTTAGTTTGCCACAATCATAATTTCTGCACACACCTTTTGAGAAGGACATGCATGAATCGTTATTTATTAGAATACTCTATGTGCTTCACTTATATCTTTTGAGCTAGGCAATTTTGCTCTAGTGCTTCACTTATATCTTTTTAGAGAACGGCGGTGGTTTTATTTTATAGAAATTAATGAACTCTCATGCTTCACTTATATTATTTTCAGAGTCTTTAAACAGCATGGTAATTTGCTTTGGTTATAAATTTAGTCCTAATATGATAGGCATCCAAGAGGGATATAATAAAAACTTTCATATAAAGTGCATTGAATACTATGAGAAGTTTGATTCCTTATGATTGTTTTGAGATATGAAGATGGTGATATTAGAGTCATGCTAGTGAGTAGTTGTGAATTTGAGAAATACTTGTGTTAAGGTTTGTGAGTCTCGTAGCATGCACGTATGGTGAACCGTTATGTAACGAAGTTGGAGCATGAGAGATTTTTTTGAATTGTCTTCCTTATGAGTGGCGGTCGGGGACGAGCGATGGTCTTTTCCTACCAATCTATCCCCCTAGGAGCATGTGCGTAATACTTTGTTTCGATGACTAATAGATTTTTACAATAAGTATGTGAGTTCTTTATGACTAATGTTGAGTCCATGGATTATACGCACTCTCACCCTTCCACCGTTGCTAGCCCCTCTAGTACCGCGCAACTTTCGTCGGTACCATACACCCACCATATACCTTCCTCAAAACAGCCACCATACCTACCTATTATGGCATTTCCATAGCCATTCCGAGATATATTGCCATGCAACTTTCCACTGTTCCGTTTATTATGACACGCATCATCATTGTCATATTGCTTTGCATGATCATGTAGTTGACATCATATTTGTGGCAAAGCCACCGCTCATAATTCTTTCATACATGTCACTCTTGATTCATTGCACATCCCGGTACACCGCCGGAGGCATTCATATAGAGTCATATTTTGTTCTAGTATCGAGTTGTAATTTTTGAGTTGTAAGTAAATAAAAGTGTGATGATCTTCATTAGAGCATTGTCCCATGTGAGGAAAAAAGAGGCCAAAAAAAAGGCCCCAAAAAAAAGAGAGAAAATGAGAGAAGGGGCAATGTTACTATCCTTTTACCACACTTGTGCTTCAAAGTAGCACCATGATCTTCATGATAGAGAGTCTCCTATGTTGTCACTTTCATATACTAGTGGGAATTTTTCATTATAGAACTTGGCTCGTATATTCCAATGATGGGCTTCCTCAAATTACCCTAGGTCTTCATGAGCAAGCAAGTTGGATGCACACCCACTTAGTTTTCTTTTTGAGCTTTCATAAACTTATAGCTCTAGTGCATCCGTTGCATGGCAATCCCTACTCACTCACATTGATATCTATTGATGGGCATCTCCATAGCTCGTTGATACGCCTAGTTGATGTGAGACTATCTCCCTTTTTTTGTCTTCTCCACAACCACCATATTCTATTCCACCTATAGTGTTATGTCCATGGCTCACGCTCATGTACTGCGTGAAAGTTGAAAAGATTTGAGAACATCAAAAGTATGAAACAATTGCTTGGCTTGTCATCGGGGTTGTGCATGATTTGAATATTTTGTGTGATGAAGATGGAGCATAGCCAGACTATATGATTTTGTAGGGATAAGCTTTCTTTGGCCATGTTATTTTGAGAAGACATAATTGCCTTGTTAGTATGCTTGAAGTATTATTGTTTTTATGTCCATATTAAACTTTTGTTTGAATCTTATGGATCTGAACATTCATGCCACAATAAAGAAAATTACATGGATAAATTTGTTAGGTAGCATTCCACATCAAAAATTATGTTTTTATCATTTACCTACTCGAGGACGAGGAGGAATTAAGCTTGGGGATTGCATGATACGTCTCCAACGTATCTATAATTTTTGATTGTTCCATGCTATTATATTATCTGTTTTGGATGTTTTATATGCATTAATATGCTATTTTATATTATTTTTGGGACTAACCTATAAACCTAGAGCCCAGAGCTAGTTCTTGTTTTTTCCTTATTTTTGAGTTTCGCAGAAAAGGAATACCAAACGGAGTCCAAATGGAATGAAACCTTCGCGATGATTTTTCTTGGACCAGAAGGCAACCAGGAGACTTGGAGATGAAGTCGGAGGAACCATGAGGCGGCCACAAGGACAGAGGGCGCGCCCCCCACCCTTGTGGGCCCCCCGTGACCCTCCTGACCTAATTCTTTCGCCTATATATTCCCAAATATCCCCAAACAACCAGGGGCATCCACGAAAACACTTTTCCACCGCCGCAACCTTCTGTACCCGTGAGATCCCATCTAGGGACCTTTTTCGGCACCCTGCCGGAGGGGGATTCGATCATGGATGGCTTCTACATCAACTCTATTGCCCTTCCGATGAAGCGTGAGTAGTTTACCACAGACCTACGGGTCCATAGCTAGTAGCTAGATGGCTTCTTCTCTCTCTTTGATTCTCAATACCATGTTCTCCTCGATGTTCTTGGAGATCTATTCGATGTAATACTTTTTTGCGGTGTATTTGCCGAGATCCGATGAATTGTGGATTTATGATCAGCTTATCTATGAATATTATTTGAATCTTCTCTGAATTCTTTTATGCATGATTTGATATCTTTGTAATTCTCTTCGAACTATCGGTTTGGTTTGGCCAACTAGATTGGTTTTTCTTGCAATGGGAGAAGTGCTCAGCTTTGGGTTCAACCTTGTGGTGTCCTTTCCCAGTGATAGTAGGGGCAGCAAGGCACATATTGTATTGTTGCCATCGAGGATAAAAAGATGGGGTTTTCATCATATTGCTTGAGTTAATTCCTCTACATCATATCATCTTACTTAATGCGTTACTCCATTCTTTATGAACTTAATACTCTAGATGCATGCTGGATAGCGGTCGATGTGTGGAGTAATAGTAGTAGATGCAAAATTGTTTCGGTCTACTTGACACGGACGTGATGCCTATATTCATGATCATTGCCTTAGATATCGTCATAACTTTGCGCTTTTCTATCATTTGCTATCTTGAGAGAAGCCTCTAGTGAAACCTTTGCCCCCCGGGTCTATTTTCCATCATATAAATTTCTATTTTCCGTCATATTAGTTTCAGATCTACTATTTTGCAATCTTTTACTTTCCGATCTACAAACCAAAAATATCAAAAATATTTAGTTTATCGTTTATCTATCTCTATCAGATCTCACTTTTGCAAGTAACTGTGAAGGGATTGACAACCCCTTTATCGCGTTGGGTGCAAGTTGTTTGATTGTTTGTGCAGGTATTCGGTGATTTGTGCGTTGTCTCCTACTGGATTGATACCTTGGTTCTCAAACTGAGGGAAATACTTATCTCTACTTTGCTGCATCACCCTTTCCTCTTCAAGGAAAAAACCAACGCAAGCTCAAGAAGTAGCATCTATATACATCAGTGTTTGGAGTATGTACTAGTAGTTCATATTGAAATCTGCTAAAAGACATATATTTCAAACAATATGATAATCTGTCTAACCAAGGTAGGGACGAGGAGTGTATGTACGTCTAACGGAGGGAGTAGTAAAATTTTCTCCTCGTCTTGCGAGCCACCGTGCGCGTGGGCGAGGGAGCGGGCGTAGGCGTAGTAAGCAAAGCTTCTCCTCGTCCTGCGACTCTGCGAGCCACCGCGCCCGTGGGCGAGGGAGAGGGCGTACTAAGCAAGCTTCTCCTCGTTCTGCGAGTTGACGGGACACATCAAAAGTAATACAGAGCATCTCCAGTGTATAGAGCCTTGCCTCTAAGGTAGGCCCCACATGGTTTGCCTCTTTTTTAAAATAACGCGTCAAGTCACAATTTGTTTGTTCACCCGTGGTACAGGATCCTTCATCAAGTGGACAACCAGTACTTGTGTCAAATTACCATGTGGGCTACCTTTTCGTACAGAAATGAGCTCCACCCTGTACCCGCGCGGGTGTGGTTGGGAAAGAGATGGGAGTACGTGCGCCGTGCATGCACCTCTTCTCTTCGTGCACGTCCCCCACCTACGTGGGTGTGTGTGAGAGAGATACAAACCTAGAGAGATGGCGTGTGCATTCATGAGTGTTTTTTGTTATGGGGGGGGGGTGATTTCGTGAATGTATTTGTGGGAATATGTGTCAATGATATCTCAAACAAAAATTTGACACATGAAATGTGTGTGAAATAGAGGCCTATCTATATCATATATAGAGGGGGTGATCCACGAGAAGAGAGGGAGGGGTCATAGATATCGATAGAGTCGAAGAGAGGATCAAGTGTGTTGGTGCGAGATTGATGAAGGGAGCCATCGAAATTGTGTGTGTGCACGTCAAAGATATAGGGCGACTGACCTACCGGAATGTCAGAGGGCACAGGGCAAGTTTGTGTGTGGTAGGGAGACATGACTAGAGCGCTCGATGTATCAGTGTGTGTGGGGGGGAGAGGGGGGAGGCAGAGACCAAACTAGAGAGGTAGATCGACTCGTATATATGTTGAGAACACTACTGTAGGATGCTACTAATGCGACACTACGATCAGAGACCCTTTGACGAAACTGTGTGCGATGCATTAATCGCAAACGATGATGTAAAAAAACCATCAAAAAAGATGCAAAATGTTTGCGATGGCGGAGCCATCAAACACGGTTCCGATTTTAGTTACGTGTGCGATGCAGGGCACACGGTTGATCCATCCGAACTGTTTGCGATGAGGCAGAACAACAGAAACGGGCAGCCATATCAATGTGTGTGTGATATATGGCATACAGTTCGCTCTGATGAACTGTTTGCTATTAGGGAGTGCAACAGAAACGGTTTGCCAGATCAAGGTGTGTATGATATACGGCATACGATTCACTCGGATGAACTGTTTTCGATTAGGGAACACAAAAAAAACGGTTCAACTTAACAAGATGTGTGTGATATGCGGCATACAGTTCACATAGATGAACTGTTTGCGATGAGCCAAAAGAACACAAATGAGTCATGTAAACAAGATGTGTGTGATACGCGGCAAACAGCCGACTCAGATGAACTGTTTGCGATGAGAAATTACAACACAGACGGTTACTATAGTTAGTTCGTGTGCGATTCTGTGTGTACAAAAAACTTTGAAAAATGCGAACTAGTTGCTTGCGGTGGCTAGGAGTATCGCACACGATGCGTCTGCAAGTACTCGTGTGCGATGATTAGTAAGTTACACATACGTTTCCTTATGTTAACATGTTTGTGAATTTGCAATATGGACAGTTAATATGCAAATGCCTTCTGGACATCGGGCACACGCTTAAACTCAATGAACTATGTACGATACTAATACTTTCCATGAAAATTTAAGAACTTGGCTAACAGCATTTGAGTAACATATATATAGTGGTTACACTATCCGACAAAAGGAGGATCTTCGTAACACGGTTTTGACAACCATATGGTCCATATCTACATACTTAACATAGTAACAACTATCACATTTTAAGAGGCTGAGAGCCAACAACCATATGGTCCATATCTACATACTTAACATAGTAACAACTAGCACATTTTAAGAGGCTGAGGGCCAACAACCACAACTATCCACTGGAAGCAGCTTGATCACGGCGACTCGGCATCTCGTCAATGAAAAGGAAGAGCCCTCCTGTGCCTTGGTAGAGCATGAGTAGAACAGTGTCTCCAATTTTCCAATATGGATGCATTGCCACGACAAGCGAGAACTTGTTAATTTGAATGGTTCCATTTCTGCGGGAAATGCATTACCTTGCAATCACTTTGGCGTTATTAGCAGACACAAGTGTAATTCGACCATGCCGGGAAATCGATCCAGGAACTGCTACAGCGGGCAATTTCTGTTGAAATGTAGAATGAAAACCAATTGTAACATATCATTGAACATATATATAGTTTATGAGCATCAACATTAAAATAAAACTTTTTACCAGCGTTTTGTGCACACAATTGGTCTTGTTCAATGTGTGCACCATAGGTATAATTAATCCCATCCAAAATCTAGCGTTCATACGCTGTGCTATCTCTGTCAGATTATCAACAAAGTTTATGACATGCTTCAAGTCCTTCGAGTGAAATTTGGTACGCTTAGTAACATACAGATCGTTCACTATGCATCAAACATATCCTGCTTAAAAGGTGGAAAGGTATTATTTATTCAGATCATGGCAGAAGAATATATAGTGCTCATAAATTGGTAAATAGAATTTGTTACTGCCCAGGAATGGAGTCAGAAAATGAAATCACAATTGGTTGCTTAAATAGTGATCAATTAGTCAGGACAGATACCCCGATTTTGCTAAGTGATATGCCAGCATGGAGAAAGTTGAAAGGACACTAACCTCGATCAGACTTTGATCGGCTGATGACGTTGGGGGAGTAAACATCCATGTTAATTAGACCAGGCTGTGGTGCACGCACTAGAATTTTATTGCCAGCTTTCAGTTCATAAGACTTAAACATTTTTCTCCAAAGGTCCGTATCAAAATAGGAGTGACCATCTTTATCAAGTTTTACGCTAACCGTCATTGTAAATCCATGCTGCGTTGTCAATATGACATCCATGGAGTCATCAACAGAGTAAAGCCCAAGATTTCCTTCTACGCATGTTCTTGCAAAGCAAGGGATGTACTGCTTGAAATGAAATTTAAGATCGTAAATTAGATATATTGAAATAACAGAGCAAGATGCAAATATGGGAGTAACTGATAGAACAGATCAATATATAGATGAAAGCAAAGTAAAAAAAAATATAATTAAAAATCGATAATGTAACAAAGATTTGATGCAAATATGAGAGTAACTGAATGAACAATACATCATATATTTGCCTAATATAGGGGGGGGGGGGATCGGCTTCGACATCTAAGCTGCACGTGGCACCGTACCTTTTATCCAAATGTAGCAACAGACGGTATATGTTCACAAATTTAGGCCATGCCGACTGTGGTAGGTTGAGATTGAACATATTGAGCGCTCCCTGAAGTCATCCGGAATGGTGAGACAGAACTTCGTTTCTAACTGGCCGTGACCACACATGCCCGATTTGTGCTTGCACTGTGGACACATGAATGAACACCGACAAATCAGCTAGAACAAAAATAAATCCACGGCGATTTCCGCCGGTTGATTTAACAGCGACGGACGGACTGTGATAAGAGATGAGTGAATATTTCGCTAAGTTGATTACCTTCTCCATGAGAAAAATCCCCGGCCCAATCCCGCAGAAAACCCCAATTGACCAGAGTCTAGAATGTCGGTGCAGATAGGTGGCGGAAAATGGTAGGGGCGAACTCCCGTGCCGTTTGGCGCATGACCTCCGCCCGCCGACAACAGTCGTCGAGCTTACGGTGGCCACCGCCATAGAAGTTGATGAGGTGCAGAGTTGCGGAGGAGTCCGCGGCGAGTGGGTGGGGACGAAGTGGGCGAGGGTTTTCTTTTTTCCTTTTGCATGTGTGGGTGAACACACATGGTTCGCAGAGGCGACGGAAATGAATCGTGTGCGATAGTAAATCACCGAGATTGAAGGGGAATCCAATTTTCCTTTGTCCTTTGTCCATGAGGTTTTTTCTACGATGAACATAAACCCTGCAAATCACCGTGTTCAAATTTGCCACTTTTCCGGGTTCATTTACAATATTTAGGGGATTATGTGCATTTTCTAGGCATTAATGCACATAATTCAAATTCAAACAATCGGTGCATGAAAAGGTGCACGAGAACGGTCTGGAAAACCATGATCGTGCTATTTAGTAAATTCTCATGCCTTTTGCAAGGAATGGGCAGATATTTGAAGGAGATGTGTGGCAATAGTCAACCATAAATGTGTCATTTACTGGGTTAACAAGTATACAAAAATGAAATACATGCTTGGTAAATATGACGCCTGGCGCGGTGCCATGGTATGGCCTCACCATGCCCTGGTAAAAATTGAGAATGTTTACCTTATGTCGTCAAGCACGCCATTCATAAATCGAACCATCACCGAGGAAAATTCATGGTTTCGAGGGGGAGATCAACAAGATTGAAGGGGCCGGGAATCCAATTTTCCTTCCTAGCGTGTCATTCAGTTTTTTCTACAATCAAAATACCCCCTCGAATGCAACGTGTTCAAATTTGGCATTTTTCCGGGCTCATTTACCATATTAGGGGATTATGTGCATTTTCTAGGCATTAATCCACATAATTCAAATTCGAACAATCGATGCATGAAAAGGTGCACAAGAATGGTCTGGAAAAACCATACTCATGGTATTTAGTAAATTCTCAAGCCTTTTACAAGGAATGGGCAGAGATTTCAAGGGAATGCGTGGCAACAGTCAACCACAAACGCGTCATTTACTGGGTTATCAACTATAGAAAAATGAAATACGTGCTTGAAAATCATGACGCCTGGCATGGTGCCATGGTATGACCTCACCGTGCCCTGGTAAAAAGCTGAGAAGGTTTGATTTATTTCATCATGCACGCCCTTCATAAATCGAACGATCACCGAGGAAGTTCCATGCTTTCGAGAGGGACATCACCAAGATTGAAGGGAATTCCAAATTCCCATCCTAGTTTGTCATTCAGTTTTTTTTCCAATGATCAACATACCGCCTCAAATGCAACGTGTTCAAATTTTAAAAAAATTCGGGCTTATTTACCATATTTAGGGGATTATATGCATTTTCTAGGCATTAATGCACATAATTCAAATTCGAACAATCGGTGCATGAAAAGGTGCACAAGAACGGTCTAGAAAACAATGCTCATGCTATTTAGTACATTCTCATGCCTTTTACAAGGAATGGGCAGATATTTCAAGGAAATGCGTGGCAATAGTCAACCATAGACACGTCGTTTACTGGGTTAACAACTATACAAAAATGAAATACATGCTTGGAAAACATGACGCCTGGCGTGGTGCCATGGTATGGTCTCACCGTGCCCTGGTAAAAATTTGAGAATGTTTGCTTTATGTCGTCATGTACGCCTTTCATAAATCGAACCATCACCGAGGAGGTTTCATGGTTTCGAGGGGGAAATCACCCAGATTGAAGGGGGATCCAAATTTCCTTTGTCCTTTGTCCATGAGTTTTTTTCTACGATGAACATACACCCTGCAAATCACCGTGTTCAAATTTGGCACTTTTCCGGGTTCATTTACCATATTTAGGGGATTATGTGCATTTTCTAAGCATTAATGCACATAATTCAAGTTGAAACAATCGGTGCATGAAAGGGTGCACAAGAATGGCCTGGAAAACCATGCTCGTGATATTTAGTAAATTCTCATGCCTTTTACATGGAATGGGCAGATATTTTGATGAAATGTGTGGCAATAGTCAACCACAAATGTTTGTTTACTGGGTTTTCAACTATAGAAAAAATAAAATAAATGCTTGAAAAACATGACGCCTCGCATGGTGCCATGGTATGGCCTCACCATGCCCTGGTAAAATTTTGAGAAGGTTTGGCTTATGTTGTCATGCACGCCCTTCATAAATGGAACCATCACCGAGGAATTTCCATGCTTTCAAGAGGGAAATCACCAAGATTGAAGGGGAATCCAAATTTTCTTCGTTCTTTTCCCTGGAGTTTTTTCTGTGATGAACATACACCCTGCAAATCACCGTATTCAAATTTGGCATTTTTCTGGGCTCATTTACCATATTTAGGGGATTATGTGCATTTTCTAGGCATTTAGCGCATATAAATCCAATCCAGCTATAGCTGCACAGGTGTGATGTGAGGAACGTGGATTGCCGTTCTATCGCGACGCATCCTACGGTGCACACGCGTGATCCACGTGGCTGGGGTTCCGGCCAATCATAACGCAACACACAATAGGCTCAGCGCACACTGTTTCCAGAGGCAACGGAGATGAACCGTGTGTGATAATGAACAAGCAAAATTGTAAGGGAAGCCAAATTTCCTTTGTCATTTGTCGTTGAGCTCTTAAAAACCACCACATTATATGGCTGCCCGGCCCCTCCGTCCCAGAGCTCTCTCCAAGCATCGTTCATGGCACCGCGGCGCACAGTAACTGATAAGGAAGTGATGGCATCCCGCCGCGCCGCGTTCCTCGCCGCCCGCGACCGCACACATGGTAAGGACTGCGGAAAAGGCAGAAAGCAGTCAAGAAAAGAGAGTCCTGCCGCCGCAAGAAAGAAGAGGCCGCATGCCATGCTGAGGAGAGCTTGGCGGAGATCAAAGCATGGTGGGCTGCTGCCTACAAGGCCGGGAAGGAGAAGTAGTTAGTGCGTGTGTCGCCCGTAGTCTTAGAGCAAATTACCAGTAGTACTTTAAGTTTGTACTATCTATTATTAATGTACAATGTCGGTAAGAGCATCCTTTGAGGGCTTTGAGCGTTGATTAGCATGTGTTCACTGAAGTTTTGTAGCCGCACCCCGGCCCCAAATACTACCGAAACGTCCGCACGCAACCACCGGATGAGACTAGAGCTAGCCGCAGCTGGTTTTTAGTCCCACCTTGCCGCGCGAGTTGGCCGCACACTGGCTTAAATTGCCGCACCGGCAGATGGCAGCCAACTTCTCTCTTGTTGCATAGGATCAAATCTGGCTACGCGAGCGAGTCAGGTTGACACTTGATTACATTTCATAAACCGATGATTGCTCATCGGGTGTCACCTTTCCTCGTTCATGTACATTGAATAATCCTGATACAATGAAAGAGATTTTTGAAATTAGGTGCGGTTGGAGATGCTGATAGATATAAGAATTATTAGAAGATCACAAAACACACGGTTTCTATGGCGTACCCGTGTGCGTTTTTTTTCCATTAATGATCCATAGTCAGTTACCTGTGCGATGTTTCCTAATAAATCAGGCGTGCCATTGACCGAAAAAATCAACTACACGAGTACATTTTTTTGGAGACGGGATCTGCCAATTTTCTCTTTTCTCGCACACGAGTATTTTACGCGCTTCGTCTGCGTTGTGTGTTTCCCCCGCCCAAGTTTCAAGTTTCGCAGCGAATTTTTCATTAGGCTCGCGATTTCAGAATTTATTCCTCCAACCACATCCCCACCCATCAAATTTTCTCGGTATCTCCCCCTCCTCCTCCCCCTACCGGCAGCTCAAACCGCCGCCGCCGCAACCACAGCTTCAACCACATCTACGTTCTGCTTGGATCCAGTCAGGTAACCCACCGATCTCTATCACGGCCCCGGCCTGATTGCTTAAATGGCGCCTGCGATCCAAATCCCCACCACCCCTACCTCCAGAGCATCGCCGCGCAAGCCCAACCACTAGGGATGTAAACAGATCGGATCGGATCGGATAATGCTTTTACCATATCCTTTACCATATTATTTTGTCGGATTCGAAGCGGAGCGGATGATGACCGGATGCGGATTCAAATGCGGATTATATCGGACTACAGATTCGGAGCGGACTCGGATCGGAAACAGACAGAAAATTTTGGATGATACGTGCAAAGAAACATGATTTTATTTCTTTTCTGCAAACAATATGAAAACATGTTTTACCCAATCGCATAACACTAGAAACTTGGTGTTCATACTTGTGTGTGCATGCATGGAACCACTACAAGTGTTCCTACTTGTTCGTACTCAACATTCCTACGTGTATACGTAACCAGACTACCAGCCTGATGCATCACCGCAAATATGTACGTAGTCCCAGACCACGGTCTTGGCGTATATGTACGTAGACCACCGTCCCGATGTGCCATCAATGTATATCTATGCAGACAACCGTCGAGACGCTGCTGGTGTACATGTACATTACTTAGGGCCGCTAGTGGACTTACCATCGTCATGTATGGGTGTAGATCCCATGCAAAAAAGATTGTATGAGTGTAGATCATGGCCGCGAGCAGCACTGATTTCGCTCCGCACGGCGATCTACGAAACTACCACAACGACCAGCTATGCATATAGAACAAGCTAGTAGCTACACCTACATGGCGTGGATGCATACCTGATACCTACCTTCAACGCTCTAAATTTACGTGATTCATTGCATCTAAAAAATCATGGAAGGTCAAACAGAGTGCTCACCTTCGTTGCTCAGACTGGCGCCTGCATCTTTGCCCATATAGCCAAACAACCAACTTGCCAGAGAGATGCGCCCGACCCTGGCGGAGCAAGACAAGACGACGCTGTGATGACCACGGTCGATGGCTGCCTGTGAATTGGGATTGTGGTCATCTCGTACTAGGGCTAGGTTAAATTCTATTTATATGTGGTGATTTTAATTAGTGGTCCACATGGCCGTTTGGGCTAACTTTATCGGATAATCCTATTAGACAACCTCGGATAATCCGCAAAAAATATCGGATAATCTGTATCCGCCGGATATTACCAATACCATATCCATCGGATATCCGGTTGACCAAAATCCGTATCCGCATCCATCTCCGCCGGATTTGTGTAAGTTCATACCATATCCTTAAAAACGGATGCGGAAGCAGATTCGGAGCGGAAATTATCCATACCATTTACATCCCTACCAACCACATATCACGTGGAGGTCGAGGAGCTGATGGCGGTCCATGGCGCGATGGCCGCTGTGCGTGTTGACTCAGAGGAACACCTCGCCTCCGCCGCCGCCGACATGGTGCAGGCTCTGGCCCAGATGAAGTACCCCAGCGACTACCCCCCAGGACTTAACAGGTATGATCTGACCAGCTCAATCTTACCAATACCACTTGCAATGGCTATGTTTTGTACGGTTGATGTATTAAGCATGTTCGTGCCTTGTTTATTTCAGTACTGCACACTGTGTGATGTTCAAGTATTAACTGTCCAGCTCAATTTCACCAATACCAGCAACAAACTTACAATACATGACTCAGGATATCACTAGAGATGCTGCCCATTTATTATTTTTGGTGGATGCTAACCCTGTTGTACTTAACATGCCTGTCCATGTACTTACGCAGGGTCATAACGGCTGATGCTATTGTTTGCCGTCGAGGTTAGCTACATCCCATGTCTTATAGTATTTCACATCATTTGTGCAATTGCAGTTTAACTTCTACCATTTACTGGTTGCCTGTAGGTACACATGTCAGCGGCACTGATCCACGCTTCGACCCGGAGGAACAGGGCGCCTCCGCCACCGCTGACTTTGGGCGGGCTCTGGCCAAGATGAAGTGCCCTAGCAACTACCTCTCAGGACTTACCAAGTATGTACTCACCAGTTCAATCTTACCAATACCAGTTGCAATTAATGGCTATGTTTTGTACGTCGATGTATTGAAATCTCTAAAAATACTTGTACTTAGGAACGTAGGTAGTTGTATTTTACATCATTTGTGCAATCTCAGTTTAGCTTCTAACATTTACTGGTTTCTTGTAGGTACATATATGAGCGGTACTGATCCACGCTTCGATCCCTTTTGCGTATGGGGCAATGAGATATTCATGAACAAGCGTCAAGTGAGGAAACTAAGAAAGATTGTTAGGCGAAAGAAATGGGTGATGGGAATTAAGCTCTTTATTTACACTTTGTCCAAGACAATAGTGAACTTTAGGATGGTAAGTAATGTGTTGCCTTTTCCCCCCTGCCCACAACAAGTTACTCTATTAGACCTCAGTATCTGATATTTTTCTCTTTTCAGTGGTTTCCGAAGCTATTTACTGATGATTACCTTGCAAACTACATGACCGGAGTGGAGGCAACTAAGGTTAAAGTATATAATTCATGCTACCATGATAATGCTCTAGAAGTCTTCCTGAAGGCGGTGAAGGATGGGCGGGCGATCGTCACAAGGGGTTGGACAAAAGTTGTTCGTGCCTATGGCATGCACGAAGGCACATTATGGGCATTCCGCTTCTTCAACACCATCGGTAGTCAAAATGATTTACACTTGTCTCTTCACCTTTACCGCCTCTAAATATTGTGGTTCATCATAGTTAATTGCTGTCTAATCCTGTAATTACTGAACATATTGTACTGACAATTTTATTTATGGATTCGTTGTTGAACCATTGTGCTGAGAATTTGAATTGCACGTTTCATATTTCAAAATTTCCAATTCAAATAATAAATTATAGGGAAAAATAAAATTATACAGGAGCGAATAAAATAATGTGCACACGGTTAGAAAGAAAACAGCGTGTGTGATGAAAAATAGAGAACAGACGGTTCTTTGACGTTAAACGTTTGCGATGCCCGACGGACGCACACACGGTTTCGTATCATATGCATGTGCGATTCATGGTAATATGACAAACATTTCAAACCAGTGTGCGTGTGTGATAGGAATACCAATCGCACACAGTTATGAAAATGGACACGTTGGCGTTAGTAGAGGCACCGCACACGTTTTACATTCTTGAACCGTGTGCGATAACATGCCTATCACAAACATATCGGTAGATTAAATGTTGATGTCCACCTTTTTCACACTACTATAGCGGCGTAATCGTTTGGGATGTCTCTCTGATCAGAAACGTAACATCGAGATGTAACGTGTGGGACTGGGGCGGCTTCTCATACGTTTATTCTATGGCGATCATTAGTAGCCGCTCGCCTATCCCCGACGGTTTCTGGGTCGTGTGGGAAGGACCCCCCTATCACCCACACTCACTTGGCGATGTTTCCAAATGTCGTCGCGGAAAGGGGTTAAAAACTGTTTGTATAGCATGATACGGTACCAGTGGAAGGAGAGACCTAGCTATGTCTTGAGGGAGATAGGTCGACATCTATACATAAGTGAAGGATGATGAATAGGTTGGGACAGAGAGAGAGAGAGAGAGAGAGGGAGAGAGAGAGATAGAGAGAGAGAGAGAGAGAGAGAGAGAGAGAGGGGGAGAGAGAGAGGTAGAGTGCTGGAGGGGTGGTGGAGTTGCTTCTCGGAGATGGTGGGAGAGGCCTACTAGACAAATTGAGGGTACAACTGCAATATTATCTAGAAGAGTGGGGATGTGTTTCTGTGTGTGCGTGTGCATGATAGATGTGTCGAGAGGCATGCATGGATGATGAAGGGGGACCATGTTTTTGGTAAGCAGACCTAACTAGATCGGTAGATCAATTGTTGTGTGTCGGAGGAAGGGAGAGACATAACTAATGAGGTAGATCGATCGGCGCGTGGGGAAAATGAGTTATAAATGACCTAGCTAGCTATATGTATAGTGAGAGATCGGTCAGTGTACATCCATTTGTTAGAGGCAAATAAGGCCCAGAGAGACGGATAGAGATAGAGAGATGGAGCTAGGAGGTGGTGCGAGAGGCCTACTAGCTAGATAGGGGGAGGAGTGTGCGATTGTGAGATCGATGAAAAGAGGGGCGAGAGTTTACACACGTGTGGGACCGTATGAGAGACACGAGGCATGGACATAGAAAGGAGGAGATGGGAAGTGCGTGTGTATGTTGTAGGCAGACATCGCTGGAGAGGTTTATCGATAGGTGTGTGTCGGAAAGGAGTTGTGGAGACTATGGGAGAACGACCTAAAGAAAAAAATGAATGTGCGCGATGGATAGAATGCTGAGGGAGGGGGAGGGCAAGGAGGGCGTGTGCATGCACGAGAGAAAGTTAGTGCTAGCTACAAAGGTTAGAGGATTGTGTGGGTGTAAGAGACTAACAAAGATCATAATTTGATATGAAAGTGGATTCATATATTTGAATAAGAGATCATAGTGTTATAAACCAATGCATGCATGAATATAGCGGTGATATGCGTGGTGTGGTTTTGGACATGTTATACCATAATGTGATAATGCGTGGCATTTGCAACTCACAACTAAATATCGAACAATCTAAACCATACTATATATCAAACAATCTAACATTTTATTTGAATTTATGATAATGTGTGGTGTTTGCAGCTCGCAACTAAATATCGAACAATCTAAACCATACTATATATCGAACAATCTCACATTTTATTTGAATTTGTGATAATGTGTGGCGTTTGCAACTCACATCTAAATACTTGTAGGCGTAGGGGGCGGGGCACCATACATTATGTGATAAACACATTATACATATGAGACATGGTTTAGATTATGAAGATCTAGCTAGAGCTTGAAATGTACTGTGATTTAAAATCAACGTAAAGTGGATTCAAAAAATCGAGTTTGAGTTCATATAGACACATCGTTCATATCTAACTCGATAGTAATCAAGTGGTGTGATGTGAACATAATATACAAACGATGGTTTAACTTGACAATAATGATGATTGTAGATCTTATTAAAATAGAGAAACGAATTCAAATGGTTTAAGTTGACAACAATCATGATTGTAGATCTTATTCAAATAGAGAAACAAATTCAAATTTAGTTCATATTGAAGCGGTAGTATATACGTTTGGAATGCACTGAAACGTTCATTTGAGTAGCAGGTTGCATGCATTATACACGTAGCGAAATATTTTAAGTGAACATAACATGGATTCAAAGTTTTGAATGGCATTTGTAGTGTGAATTGATTTGGTATAGTACACGGGACTAGACTCTCTTGTGTGGTGCGAATTGATTTCTTTTTGTTTTTTTTGTCGAGGGAAGTGCGAATTGATTTGATATAGGGTGTGTTTGGATTGTGGCCAAAGTGCACCTTACCAAAATTTTGGTCATGACCCAAAGGCTGGTGTTTGTTTGGATGGTTGCCAATTTTTTTGCATGCCAATGAACTCTAGCCAACTCTAGTTCATTTTTCTTGCCAATGTTGGCCAAATCATGGGCAACCAAAACCTCAACCAAAATTTTGGCTAGCCAATGCTTTGGTGGGGCAACCTTGGGCACAAACCAAACACACCCATAGTATACACGTTAAGCTTGTCCAGAAATTTCAACCCGCGCCTTGTTATCCCGAAATTTTAAGATATCTCTTTGTCCCGTTGTGCTCCTAAAATTTCCTCCATCTCAACCCACGCCTTGCTATCCCAAAATTACAACGCGCGCGAAAACTCCCACCTCCCGCCAAATCCCGACACGCGAAATTCCCATGATACCCCTGAACCAAAAGAACCACCTAGTTCAAATCGGTGGGGCTACTTTCGTAACTTACCCCACATTTCGAACAAGCGTATCCCTAAGCCATGGTTCCCCCTCCCATCCCCTCCGCCCCCATTCATACACCGAGTCCGCGAAACCCGCGAAGCCCCACACCCTCCTCCGTCCGCCCACCCAGTCGGAGCCTCTTCCCCGACGACGTCATGCACAGCAACACCTCGATGTCCCTCATCCACCGCACTAGATGAGGATCCGTCGTCGATCTCGTCATCCCGCCGGTTCAGCCACCCCGTCCTCCAGCTCCAAGGAGCTGCCCCGATGTTCCCCTCGTCTTTCACGCCACCTCCATTCCCACACCGCGGTCTTCACCTGCACCACTAGAAGAGCAGCATCATCACCGATTCCTCGGATGAAGCTGAGGCCTAATCAGCACCACCAAAGAGGTTCTACACTAATCGCTGCATTTTCTTCTTGATTCAATCTCACGGTGCTCCCGGTGCTCGGTCTCGAGCCGACGTGGCACGACTCCATCTACGACGGCGTCGCCGGCCACTTCCTCCACGATGTCGCTCCCTCGGCGGTGACGTCCACATCAGTAGGAGCTGCTGCTGCATTGGCTCTCGCTCGCGCTACTGCTCTGCTCTTGCTCTCGGTCCCCTGCCTGGTCTGCTCTTGCTGTTGCTCGCGCTGCTACTCTCGCTCTTGCTCTTTCTTGCGCTGCTGCTCTACTCTTGCTCACGCTGCTGCTGCACGAGCAGCAGATCCTGCTCTCGCTCGAGCCCCTGCAGCTGCTACCCGAGATGCTGCTACACAACCAGTTGCCCGGCTCTCGCACGCGCTGCTGCTTCGGGCGCTGTTGCTGCTGCTACTGCTTTTCTGCTACTAGTGCGTTCAGTTTCGACAGCAAAATTCAGTTTCGACAGTAAAATTCAGTTTCAACAGTTAAATTCAGTTTCAACAGTTAAGTTCAGAGATGAGCGGCTGATGTATTTTACATCTAGCACTTTGTGGTTATGTATTTTACATCTTCTATTGGAGATGCTATTAGAATTCCACTCAGGTTAACGTTGTCTCTCTTGTCCTGCTTCAGCCTCGCCATCGTACAACTCATCAGAGCTGCTCCAATGATGAAACCCTCCATCACAGCGGAGCAGTACCCTCAGCTCCATATCTAGATGCGTAAGATCTTCTACCCCTCCTCCGACAGCCACATTAGCCGGAGCATCCTCACTGACCAACTCAATCATGCTGAGATCGACATGGCTTCGCCAAAGAGGTTGTACACTTGTTGCATCACTTTTTTACTCTACATAGCATCCTCACCGACCAACCCAATCATCCTGAGATCGACATGGCTTCGCTAAAGAGGTTGTACACTTGTTGCATCGCTTTTTTACTCTACATGTTATATATATTGTCCACTGAGCACATGTAGTAACGTGAAATACGGTTAGTTTCTCCTACTATATGACAAGCAGTGAGGTACTAGGCAACTTAGCTATCCGTGATGGACTCTCTCGAAAGCCATCATTATTTATTTCTGCGTGTTTGAGTTGTGCATGTGTAGATGGGCCTGGGAGTTGAGTTAGTAGGGCAGTGGCCTGGGTCCAAAGTAGTACAAGTAGCACAAAAACATTTTTGGAGTGTAGGCTTTTGCCTGTTCAAGCCTGCCTACTAGAATTGCCAGTGGTTGAAAGGAAAAGTGAAGGAAAAACATAGGAATTGGAAAGTTTCCTATGGTACTACTATTAATGCATTTGGTTCAAAGGAATGGAGCAAAGGAAAATTGTAGGATTTGTTCCTTTAGTGTCTCTTTCAAAGAAAAACCGTAGGAATTTTAATATCCACTTGGCCCTCCTTTTCAGATTCCTATTCATGAAGAACAAGACTAAGTGATAGTAGCATTATAACTGTACATTTTCTTGTGGTTTGACTTAATTTGACCATGCTTCTTTGCATTCCTGTGACCTTCCAATTCCTGTGAACCAAACACCCAGATTGACAGAAATCCTGTGATTTTAAATTCTTTGCACATGCATTCCTATCCTATTACTGTGTATTTCCTATCCCTGCGTTGTTAGAATCCTCTAATTCAAATGAGCCCTTACAGAATTACTTCTCTTATAGATAGTTGTCAAAGAAAACCTTGTGTGGTTTGTCCCGCTCCTGCTGTGCCATCGTCCACCCCAGCTCAGCTGCCCCAATGACAGAAGGGTCCACCACAGTAGGGATCCGCCCTCCATACTGTCTTTTACCACCTCAGATCTTCTTCCCCGCCGTCGGTAGCCATGACAACTGCATTACCATCATCAACTGAGAAAATGACCTCGAGGACTACACGGGTCCGCAAGAGAGGTCGCACTCTTTAGTGTCTGCTTATGTTATGCATCGCTTAATATTACATGCTACTTTATTGTCCTGTTCACCGATTAGACTCTGAGTCAGCTCCAAACTAATGCTCAAACTTGAGTTTTTAAATGGTTGTGGGGTACATATCGGGGCCGCAATCAATAGTATATGTCTACTATCTGTTTAATCTCTGGTGTCTACTATGAATTTCATGTTGGGTGGGAAACAAACAGTAAAGAAGCCATTATCTATTTTTTTAACTGAAGCCATTATCTGCCTGCTATCATTGGTTTTGTGTCTATCCACAGGTTGCTACCATCACTCTGGATTTCTGCATGCAATCCTTACATAATCTCACTATGTTTTATTCCTATGCATGTCAGTTATTGTACACAATGGAACTGAACATGTAGAGCAAAAGAGACGAGCCTTGCGTGGCAATAAAATTTCATGCAGATGTCGCTCCACGGTGGGCGCAAAGGCAGCCCCCCTCCACCCATTTTAGATTGTAATCAAGAGGAAGATAACTGTTCTGAGGGGGATTCAGAAGGAGAAGACCACTCCTATTTACCCCCTGAGGTCTTCGCTCTAACTTGGCATGCTGATGTTGGTCATATCATGCATATGGTGCCTTGCATTGCTTACTTTATACATCAAATATGTCATCTGCTTAGTTTAGACATGCTTTGTGTGAATGCCATCTATTTAGTTTCTTTATCGTATATGTGAATTATGCAACGCCATCTTGTTTAGCCAGGCATCATATATGTGAATTTCGCAAAGCCATCCTGCTTAGCCAGTCATCTTATATGTGAATTATATCATGCCATCCTTTTTTTCATTATGTATAACATTTGTCAACAATGTTAGTACATTCAACTACTCTTCGCGTGCATCAGCCATTTGACACGATGATGGAAGATTCTGGAGTGAAAACAAGGTCTTCAGAGCAGACTATGCTATCTGACGAAGCGCATATCTCGCTGGTTACGGATAGCTCCTCAGAGGAGGATTCAGAGACAGATGACCAGTCCTATCCCCCCCCGAGGTGTATGCTCTAACTTGGCAGGGTTATGTTGCTCATATCGTGCGTATGGTGTCTTGCATTGCTATGTCATTTGGTTAGTTTAGACATGCTTTCTGTGAATGCCACCTGTTTAGTGTCCAATTACCATATATGTGAATTATGCAATGCCATCTTGTTGCAAGACATTATATATGTGAATTATGCAATGCTACCTTGTTGCAAGGCATTATATATGTGAATCATGCAATGCCATGCTGTTTAGCCAATCATCATATATGCGAATTATATCATGCTATCCTTTTTTTGTATTACGTATTCCATTTGTCGACAATGTTTGTATATTCAACTACTCTTCCTGTGCATCAGCCATTTGAAGCGGTGATGGAAGTATCTGGAGTGAAAACAAGGTCTTCAGAGCAAACAATGCTACCTGCTGAAGCAGACATCTTGCTGGTTACAGATAGCTCCTCAGAGGAGGATTCAGAGACAGATGACCAGTCCTATTTCCCCCCTGAGGTCTATGCTCAAACTTGGCAAGGTTATATTACTCATATCATGCATATGTTGTCTTGCATTGCTTAGTTTTTACATCATATATGCCGTCTGCTTACTTGCTTAGTATATAAATCACATATTTCAATTATATCATGCCATCATGTTTACATAGACATCATCTATCTGAATTATGGCATGCCAACCCATTTAATAAAGACATCATATAGTTATATCATCTCATCCTGTTTAGTGTTTATAGTCATCATATTTTGAATTATGTCATTCTATCCGTGAATTATATCATGCTATCATGTTTCCCTAGGCGGCATGTATGTAAATTATGGCATGCCAACCTGTTTAATAAACACATTATATAGTTATATCATGTCATCCTGTTTACATAGTCATCATATTTTGAAGTATGTATTTCCATCCTGTTTAGTTAGCCATCATATATGTGAAATTGTGTGATGCTATCCTGTTTAGTTAGCCATCATATATGTGAAATTGTGTCATGCTATCCTGTTTGGTTAGACAACATAAATGTGAATTATTTCATGCCCTCTTTTATTCCCCACTATCCATTGCACCTGTCTATCATACAATGTCTGTACATTCAATTACTTTTCTTGTTTATCAGCCATTTGAATTGGAGAGGGTGATGGCAGTATCTAAGGGAGTAACAACATGGTCTTCAAAAAAGATAGTGCTACCAGTCGATGCAAATAGAACCACGGTTGTACTTGCCCAAGAACCAGCCCCACCACACATAACCCAGACTCTCGCAGATTGTACACCTACCCAGTTGGACAGAGAACCAGCTACACCCCTTCTAACCCCAACCCCAGCAAATAGTAACCCAGTTCCAGTTGACACAGCACTGTCTCCACCACAGAGCACCCAAACACGAGCAGTTAGTAAGGCAACTGCAGTGCCCAAAGCATGAGGACCACCACTCCGAACCCCAACTCAATGCTTAAAGCAAAAGAAGAATTGTTCTCAGGTCAGGTTCTGTAGCTATGGTTCATACTCCTTTGCTCTTGCATCACTGTATTTACTCATACCAACTATTTTCAAATTTGAAGGATGGAATTGAAACTCCAATGGCGCAATAGGTATGTTTTAAACCTGTTTCTTTAACTGGTTTGCTGTTGTAACTTGCTCTATGTTGAATTCAGTTTCAATTGAATAAATAGTTATGTTCTCATGTCATGCACATTACAAGTGTTGTTATTGCTCTGTAGTTTCCCTCACTTATATTCTGTCTATGCTACTTTGTCTTAAACATATATTATTTGAACTGTGTCTCTATCTTGATTTGGCAATAAAAACTAGAATGATATAGACCATACAGTGACCATGGTACATAGATATATGTTTGTTTCATGCTGTTATCCTGTCCACTTTACTACTGAACTGATTTACCAAAATGAGTTTCATATAGAACATGGTAAACCTGTGATGTGTCTGCTTGTTTCTCTTTTAGAATGCGGACAAAATATTGGAGAAGAGTACCCCGTTATGCAATGGTAAAGGAAGTAATGCAGATAAGGTTCAAGATAGTGAGACAACCCTATTGGTCTCCAAGAAAGCTGATAAAAACTATCTTGACGATAGTGAGACAACCCAAAAGTCCTGTCTTGATGTAGTGTTCGAGTTACTGGCCACTACTGCTGGCACAAGCTCTTCGAACTCGCTGCCTGAATCAGTTCGTCTTCTTGAATCTCAACGTCAAGTTGAAAGACATCGATCAGATGTGCCGCGACATGAAGCCGAAGGACTGAGGAAGTCCATGCAGAATTCAGATGCATACTTTCTGGTGCAACAGCAAGCGCTGGAGGATTTAAGCGCCAAACAAGAGAAAGTTAATAAGCTTGCTAAGCATCTTGCTAGCATGCTGGGTACCCAGGATATTGTTTCTTGAGCTCTTCTGAAGTGCTTTCAATTTTGGACTTGTTTTGCTTCGGCGTTTATTTGCACTGGTCGCCAACTTTGACAACCAGTGTATGTGATATGCTGCTTTGTTCCCTATATTTGCACTGGTGGCGAACTTTGATGCCTAGTGGATGTAATATGTGTAATAGCCGTAATGGCATTAGTTGCTTGCTTATTTATTTCCTTATTGTCTTGTTTAGTTGTTTGCTTGTAGTCACTGCAGTTCTTTTTCCGTGTTTTTCTAGTGGCCACAATAACCTATTTTTTTGTAACTAGGCCACAATAACCATGGGCAACATACGGACCGTTGTAACCATGGTCCTGCTACCTGCTGTAGTGACCATGGGCCTCCTACGGGTCGTAGGATCCATGGGCCCTCGACGGGCTGTATATCCAATGGGCCTTATACGGGCTGTATTATTCGTGGACCAATGATGGTCTGCAAAATGGGCCGTAAATGGGCTAGAGTGGAAATCGTGTGTTTATGGTCCGACCATAACGGGCCGTTAATAGGACGAAATGTATAACGGGCTTAATTCTATCGACAGGCATCACGGGTCGTTAATGGGCCATATTTGATGACGCTATGAAAACAGACCAACGGGTTAACGGGCCACAAACGGGTCGACTATAACCACGGGCTGAATTTGGCCCACAAGCAGAACAGGCTAGTAACGGGCCGTAATTAACCGAATGCTGGAAATGAGCCCAAGAATAAATGGGCCCTTAGAAGGCCGAAAGGTAGCACGGGCTGGAAATGGCCCAACGGAATAATGGGCCGTTAATGGGTGTAAAGCATTACACTGTTCATTATAGGCCAGTTTCACCATGGGCCTTTAAAGGGCCAAGAGTTATAAAGGACCTCGTATGGGTCGAAAGACGTCATGGGCCATACATGGGCCGAAAGTTACAACGGGCTGGAATCATATTGGATGGCCCAGATAACGCTACTGGGCCCAATTCGGATAGGCCATGACGGGCCGTGAGTTAGCGGGCTGTAAATGGGCTATATACAAACAGACCATTAACAGGCTTTCCATGGGCCGGCCCGCTACCTTTTGACCAAGTCAAACGGGCCGACCTTTTCACCTGAATGGGCCTCTGTTGGGCCGTGCCACGTGTCGACCTATCATAGGCGCCTCCCGTCCAATGAGTGGATGACATCTGTCCCAACGCTGAGCCGACACGTGGTTCCTCTGGCCATTGAGAATTTTACACGTGAAAAATCCCCATTGGTCCAGGCTGTTAACGGGTTATCGGATCCAAACCAGAACCCGATAGCTTAGCGGCGACCCGTTACGGTGGGTGCCACATGTCGGTTACCCTTGACGAAAGCACTTCCATGACGCGCCATTTATCATCATGGAAGTGGACACTTCTGTGATGATAATTTTGGTAATGTCATGGAACACTTCTATGACAGCACAGGTATGACTATCTTGATTCTGTCATAAAATCGTCATAGATACATGCATGACAGAAAATGTGACCTACTGTGACAAACACGTATCATCACGGAAGTGTATTTTTTTTGTAGTGGATCTAGCATAACAACGATATAAAAAAACGGACAAGCCATGGAAATATCATGCTAGCTATCTTACGATCATGCAAAGCAATATGACAATGAATGCTCAAGTCATCAAAACGGAGCCGGTGGAAGTTGCATGGCAATATATCTCGGAATGGCTATGGAAAGGCCATAATAGGTAGGCATGGTGGCTGTTTTGAGGAAGATATAATAAGGCTTATGTGTGATAGAGTGTATCATATCACGGGGTTTGGATGCACCGGTGAAGTTTGGACCATGTCTCGAGGTGAGAAAGGGCAATGCACGGTACCGTAGAGGCTAGCAAATTGCGGAAAGGTAAGAGTGCGTATAATCCATGGACTCACATTAGTCATAAAGAACTCATATACTTATTGCAAAAGTTTATTAGCCCTCGAAGTAAAGTACTACTATGCATGCCCCTAGGGGGATAGATTGGTAGGAAAAGACCATCGCTCGTCCCCGACCGCCACTCATAAGGAAGACAATCAATAATAAATCATGCTCCAACTTCATAGCATAACGAGAGACTATACGTGCATGCTTCGGGAATCACAAACCTTAACACCAATATTCTTACTAATCACAACCATTTACTAGTACCTCCCACATATTCCATCTCTATATCGCAAAACTATTGTAAGGAATCAAACATATCATATTCAGTGATCCATAAGTTTTATGTAGGATTTTATGACTAACCATGCAAATGACCAAGTCCTGTTGACTCTCTAAATAGATATAAGTGAAGCATGAGAGTTTAATTCTTTCTACAAAAGACCATGCTCTAATAAATATAAGTGAAGCAAAATAGCATTCTATGAATAACGGTTTTCTATGTGAAGAGAAACAGGCAATCCAAACTTCAAATGATATAAGTGAAGCAGATGAAGCATTCTATAAACCATACTCAAAAGATATAAGTGAAGTGCAATGAGCATTCTATAAATCAACCATGGACTATCTCATACCAGCATGGTGCATAAAAGAAAAAAATGAAAACTAAACACAAAAGATGCTCCAAGATTTACGTATATCACGTGAACGAAACAAAGACGAAAACATACCGATACTCATTGAAGAAAGATGGGATGCCTTCCGGGGCATCCCCAAGCTTAGATGCTTGAGTCTCCTTGAATATTTACTTGGGGTGCCTTGGGAATCCCCAAGCTTGAGCTCTTGCCTTTCCTCCTTCTCATATCGAGACCTCCTCGATCTTTGATCACTTCATCCACACAAAACTCAACAGAAACCTCGTGAGATCCGTTAGTATAATAATGCAAATCACTACTTTAAGTACTGTTGCAAACCAATTCATATTTTGTTTTTGCATTGTAGCTACTGTAATATAACTTTTCCATGGCTTATACCACCGATAGAATCGAAAGTTTCATCAAAACAAGCAAAATAATGCATCAAAAACAGAATTTGTCTTAAACAGGATAGTCTGTAGTAATCTGAACATTCACCATACTTCTGTAACTCTAAACATTCTGAAAAATTAGGACAAAATAAACAATTTGTATAGAAATATTGTGCAAAAAGTTTCAGAAACTTTTGACGCACTACAACCAAAGTTTCTGTTTTTGCACCGCACTTACCAACAAGAAATCTAATCATCCTAAAGGCAAATCTTGGCACATTATTTTTATAATACAATGGATTTGTGCAAGGGGATAATTATTTTTTTGAGAATCTTCATGAAAAATTTACATTGTTTCCATGAGCATGAACACAAGTGTTCAAGGTCGACCCTCACTTCTCCAATGCATCACCTTTCAATCGATTCTCTTTTTGAAAAAGTTTTTAGGTTCCCCTGTATATTTTTTTCTTTTTAAACTTTATAAAAGCACTCAATACAATAAAATGACTCTCTAAAACTTCCGGGTTGTCTCCCTGGCAGCGCTTTCTTTAAAGCCATTAAGCTAGGCATAAAGTGCTCAAGTAATGAATCCACCCGGATCCCATGGTATATCAAAGCCAATTGTAACTAACAATGATTTGGCATTTAGTAGTGAGCACAAAGCAACATATATCATGTAATGACAAAATCTAACTCTCTTCCTATGCATCGGCATGTCATACAAGAACAGTTCATGCACATCAAGTAAAGGCCAATACATAGCATAAGCAGTTTCTTGCAATTTTATCGTTTTGGAAACATAGAGAGGCGGAGATGTAGTTTCTCTCTCATAATAATTGCAAGTAGGAGCAGCAAACACATGCATATTATATTCATCAAAATCATCATGTGCAACGGTAAAAGGCAACCCATCAATATAATCCTTAATAAGTGCAAACTTCTCCGATATAGTGTAGTTTGGAGAATTGAAAAAGATAATAGGACTATCATGTGTGGTACAATAGAAACAATTTCATTCTTAGCATAAGGAACTATAGCAAGTTCATCACCATAAGCATAAGTTAAATTGGCATCTTGGCCACAAGCATAGCAAGCATCAAGTTCATCAAAAAGGGATATTTCAAACGAATCGATGGGCTCATAGCAATTATCATAGCACTCATCCTTCGGTAAGAACGAAGGGAAATTAAACAATGTATGAGTTGAAGAGTTACTCTCATTAGAAGGTGGGCACGGGTGATCAATCCGCTCTTCCTCCTTTTTTTCTTCGCTCTCCTCGTCATCTTTTTCATCCAATGAGCTCACAGTTTCATCAATTCCTTCTTCCATAGACTCCTGCAAAATATTAGTTTCTTCTTGGACAGCGGAGAAGTCCTCAATATATGATTTAATATAAGCATTAGAAGCATACTTTTCATAGCAATATTTAAGTATGGCAAAATTTTCATATTTGTAAAGAGTAGCATCATACTTTTCAATCAAAGAAGCAATTTTAAAAGCACCCTTAAAAGCAACAAATTCTTCAATTTGTTCAATATCATAGTAATTATAAACACCTTTGGCATAAGAAGATAAGATTCCATTATCACTAAACTCACATTGGTAGGGAAGGTGTTTCTTAGGGTCTTTAGAAAGTAAAATCATATAATTCACATAAATTCCAAGCATAGCATTGTATAGTATTAATTTGATGCCATAAAAGTTTCCCTTTTTGAGATAAGCAGTGTCGCAAAAAATGAGCATGCTCATCGAATGGTTTGCCCTAAACTAAGCTAGTTGGGGTTTCAGCACGAGCACATAGGGATTGAAGATGATCCAAGTAGAAAGATTCAGCAGTAAGATAGATTTTGGGTGGTTCTTGAACCATTGGTTTAGTAGGTACAACTAATTTTTTTGGTATTTTGCGTTTCCTACCCATAACTAAAGATAGAAAACAAGAGCACAAAATAAAATCTACTTAGTGATAAAGCAAACAAGCATACACGAGAATATTCACCCCACGCTATTGCTCCCCGGCAACGGCGCCAGAAAAAGGTCTTGATAACCCACAAGTATAGGGGATCGTTTGTAGCCTTATTCGATAAATAAGAGTGTCAAACCCAATGAGGAGCTAAAGGTAGAACAAATATTCCCTCAAGTTCTATCGACCACCGATACAACTCTACGCACACTTGATGTTTTCTTTACCTAGAACAAGTATGAAACTATTTTGCAAGAATAACACTACGAGTACTTTGGGAGAATAGAACTATGAATAAATTGCAAGGTGATATAAGTAGATACTTTTGTCAATCGATAACTAGACCGGTAATCATTCTTGCAATTTTACATGAGGGAGAGGCATGAGCTAACATACTTTCTCTACTTGGATCATATGCACTTATGATTGGAACTCTACCAAGCATCTGCAACTACTAAAGATCATTAAGGTCATGAAACCCAACCATAGCATTAAGTATCAAGTCATCTTTACTCCCATACGCAACAACCCACTTATCTGTGTTTAGGCTGTTGTCACCCCCACAACCGACAATAAACGAATCATGAACATATTGCAACACCCTACAGCGAGGACCCCTCACGTTTGCGCGAGATGGAGGGCACCGTAGGACAACACCATAAATAAAATATACACTCATACCAACCAAGATCGCGATTAGCCCACAGGACAAAACGGATCTACTCAAACATCATAGGATAACCACATATCATTGGGAAATAATATATAGTGTTGAGCACCATGTATAAGTAGAGATTACAACGGGGAAGAGAGGTGTTACACCGCTACATAAAGGGGGAGAAAGTTGGTGTTGATGGTAGCAAGATTGTTGATGTAAATCGCCGTCACGATCCTTGCCCCGGCGGCGTTCCGGCACCACCGGGAGAGAGATGGAGTGAGCCCCCACTTCTTCTTCTTCCTTGGCCTCCCCCCTAGATGGGAGGAGAGTTCCCCCTCTGGTCCATGGCCTCCATGGCAGTGAAGGGGCGGGAGCCCCTCCGAGATTGGATCTATCTCTCTGTTCTCTTCTGTTTCGCGTTCCTCAGATCTGGCCGAAAACCGTTTCTTATATTCCCGGAGATCCGTAACTCCGATTGCGCTGAGATTTTAACACGATTTTTTTTCCGGATATAAGCTTTCTTGCACCCGAAGTAGAGCCCCAACTGACATACAAGGTGAGCACAACCCACCATCGCGTGCCTAGCCCCTGGGGCACACCCTGGTGTCTTGTGGGCACTGTGGGCCCCCGTTTGTGTTGATTCCAAGTCCCAAAAATCACATATATTCCAAAATAATTCTACATAAATTTTTATTGCATTTGGACTTCATTTGATATGGATATTCTACGAAACAAAAAACATGCAAAAAACAGGAACTGGCACTGGTCACTGGATCAATAGGTTAGTCCAATAAATCATATAAAATGTTGCCAAAAATATGTGGAAGTTCTATAATATTGGCATGAAACAGTCAAAAATTATAGATATGATGGAGACGTATCAAGCTCTGGCACCTCTACAAATCCCTACTTCCCTCTGCGAAGGGCATATCTATTTACTTTATGCAATTTTATTTTTATTTGAGTCTCCATCTTCTCTTATAAATCCCCAACTAAGGGGCACTATGATCATACTTGAGCATTGGATGTAGCTAATATGTGAGTGTGTTTCATGAATGGATCAATGATTGAGCGTGATGGGTGATATGTCTCCAACGTATCTATAATTTTTGCTTGTTCCATGCTGTTATATTATCATTCTTGGATGTTTTACAATCATTTTATAGCAACTTTATATCATTTTTTGGGACTAACCTATTGACATAGTGCCCAGTGCCAGTTCCTGTTTTTTTCCTTGTTTTTAACTTAACATAAAATCATTACCAAACAGAGTCCAAACGCAGCGAAACTTTTTGGAGATTTTTCATGGACCAGAAGGAACAACTTGGGCCGGAGAAGTACCAGAGGTGCCCCGTGGGGGGCACAACCCACCTGCGCGCGCCTGGGGGCCCAGGCGCGCCCTGGTGGGTTGTGCCCACCTCGGTGGTTCCCGCACCACGTCTTTGCTCTATAAATACTCCGAAAATCGAAAAACCCTAGGGGAGTCGACGAAACACAATTCCAGCCACTGCAAGTTCCAGAACCACCAGATCCAATCTAGAAACCATCACGGAGGGGTTCATCATCCTCATTGGTGCCTCTCCGATGATGCATGAGTAGTTCATTGTAGACCTACGGGTCCGTAGTTAGTAGCTAGATGGCTTCCTCTCTCTCTTTTGATTCTCAATACAATGGTCTCTTGGAGATCTATTTGATGTAACTCTTTTTGCGGTGTGTTTGTTCGGATCCGATGAACTTTGAGTTTATGATCAGATCTATTTTATCCATGAAAATTATTTCAGATTTGATCTCTTATATGCATGATTGCTTATAGCCTCATATTTCTTCTTCGAATCTTTGGTTTAGTTAGGCCGACTAGATCGATTTGTCTTGCCATGGGAGGAGGTTCTTTGTGATGGGTTCGATCTAACGGTGCTCAATCCTAGTGACAGAAGGGGACATGAGACGTATGTATTGTTGCTATTAAGGATAACAAGATGGGGTCTATTCCTACATGAATAGATCTTGTCTACATCATGTCATCGTTCTTATTGCATTACTCCGTTTCTCCATGAACTTAATACACTAGATGCATGCTGGATAGCGGTCGATGTGTGGAGTAATAGTAGTAGATGTAGGCAGGAGTTGGTCTACTAATCTTGGACGTGATGCCTATATAATGATCATTGCCTGGATATCGTCATGATTATTTGAAGTTCTATCAATTGCCCAACAGTAATTTGTTTACCCACCGTATGCTATTTTTCTCGAGAGAAGCCACTAGTGAAATCTACGGCCCTCGGGTCTATTCTTTATCATATTGGCTTTCCGATCTATTATTTGCCTCTTTTATTTTCAGATCTATTATTCCAAACACCCAAAAATACCTTGCCTGCAATTTCTGTATTTATTTTATCTCGCGTTCCCATGAGATCTATTTATCCAATCTACTACAAATTTATCTATCTTTTACCCGGGAGGGATTGACAACCCCTCTTACGCGTCGGGTTGCAAGTTTTTGTTCTTTGTGTGCAGGTACCGTTTACATAGTGTTGCATGGTTCTCCTACTGGTTCGATAACCTTGGTCTCATCACTGAGGAAAATACCTACCGTAGCTGTGCTGCATCATCCCTTCCTCTTCGGGAAAAATACTGACGCGGACACGAGCCATCAAGAAAGGATTTCTGGCGCCGTTGCCGGGGAGACATCATCAACATCTATCAGGTTACTAATCACAAATCTCATCTCCTTGCAATTTCCATTATTTGCCATTTGCCTCGCGTTTTCATCTCCCCCACATCAGAAAATTTTGCCGTTTTATCCGCCCTCTTTTTCAACCGCCGTTTTCTCGTCAGATCTATCTTTTTGTTTGCACTCTTGTTTTGCTACCTTTGCTTGTGTTACCATGTGCCTTCTATTTGCTTGCATCTTCACTTGCTAAAAATCTATTGATATGGATCCTCATCCACTTGCTAATCTTTTCAAAATATCTGATTATGTCGAACCAATTGCTAGTGAGTTGAGTGCACTTGATTATCTTTATGAAGTTTTGCTTGAGATTTGTGAATCTGAAAATTGTGATGAAGAAATTTATGAAGTGATTCATGATAGCTCCTTGAATGAAAAGCATGATTGCAATGATTTTACTATAAATTCTATTAATGTCAATTGTGCTAATAATATGCAAAACCCCAAGCTTGGGGATGCTAATTTTGATATGTCCACTACTTATTGCAATGATCATGATTGGGGTGATTCTTATTTTGGTCTTGAAAATTTATTTAAGCCTCATGATGAATATGTTTGCGATAATATTGAAAGTGGGTTTGGAAGAGTGTCAATTCTAGGTAATAATGATCCCACTACTTTGGAGTATGTTCAATCTAATGAAATTTTTGATAAAAGTGGGCTTGGAGAGGTCATGACTTTATTTGATGATAATCCCACTATTTTGGAAGAGTGTCAACTTTGCATGCATGTGGATCATGAAGAGAATATTTTATGTGATAGTTATATTGTTGAATTTGAATATGATCCCACATGTAATTATTATGAGAGAGAGAAATATGGTTGTAGAAATTTTCATGTTACTAAATTTCCTCTCGTTATGTTGAGATTGTCAATGTTTTATTCATTTCCTTTGCATATGTTAGATATTTCTTTTCATGATAATTTGTTTGCTTATAAAATTCCTATGCATAGGAAGTATGTTAGACTTAAATGTGTTTGTCATATGCTAGTTGATGCTCTCTTTGTGCTTCATTTCTTGTCTTCCATGTGAGCATCATTAAAATCATTATGCCTAGCTAGGGGCGTAAAATGATAGCGCTTGTTGGGAGGCAACCCAATGAATAAAATTTATTTTTGCCTTTTTCTTCCTGTTCTTGAGTGTTTTCTCAATTATGCTTCTGTTATGATTGTGTTTTTTATGTTTTAATTAGTGTTTGTGCCAAGTAAAGCCTTTGGGATAGCTTTGGTGATAATTGATTTGATCTTGTTGGAAAACAGAAACTTTTGCATCCAGTAAAATAATTGTATAAACTCACATGAGCGACAAAAAATTCTGAATTTTTCACACAACATTGATATACAAATTGCCTCATTTTTCCTAATTGTTCATAATTTTTGGAGTTACATAAGTATGAGAACAATTCACATCTTTACAGACTGTTCTGTTTTTGATAGATACTATTTTCATTGCATTGTGTGCTTATTTTGATGAATCTATGGTTTGTATCAGGAGGTATAAGCCATGGTAAAGTTAGAATACAGTAGATATAATGCAATAACAAAATTTGAATGGGTTTTCTATAGTTCTTAAAGTAAAGATTGGTTTTCTTATACTAACGGATCTCACGAAGGTTTTGTTGAGTTTTGTGTGATTGAAGTTTTCAAGTTTTGCGTGAGATCATGATGGATGAAGGAATAAGGAGTAAGAAGAGCCTAAGGTTGGGGATGCCCCATGGTATACCAAGCTATTATCTAAAAGAGAAGCAAGCAACTAAGCTTGGGGATGCCCCCGAGTGGCATCCCCTCTTTCTTCTAACGACCATCGGTATTTTACTTGGAGCTATATTTTTATTCGTCACATGTCATGAGTTTTGCTTGGAGCATCTTGTGTTATATGAGTCTTTGCTTGTTTTGATTTTTAGTTTGTGCTAAGTATCCTTGCTGGACACACCTATTTGAGAGAGGCAAAATTATGCTATGACTTGTTAGAATTGCTCAATGTGCCTCACTTAAATTTTTCTTGAGCTATGGAATTGCGCTAGTGCTTCACTTATATCTTTTTGAGCATAGTGTGCTTTATTTTTGAAGAAATGCTCTCATGCTTCACTTAGATTTATTTGAGAGTTAGTAATTTTGAAGAAATTCTCTCGTGCTTCACTTATAATATTTTGAGAGAAGAAAATTTTTATGCTCATGTTCTTCACTTAGATTGGTTTGAGCTATCAAAAGCAACATATGAAACTAGTCCCAAAGTGATAGATATTCAAGAGGGATATAATAAAAACTTTCATGAAGATCATTGGACAAAATAAACTTGATTCTTTGTAATAGTTTTGCGATATGATGATAATGATATGTGAGTCATGTTGGTGAGTAATTGTGCTTTAGTAAGAATATTGGTGTTAAGGTTTGTGATTCCCTATGCAAGCATGAAAGTCAATAGTTATGCAATGAAATTACATCCTACTTGTGGTGCATTATTCGATGTTAGTTATTCTTAATGCTCGCTTATGAGATTTTTCGTTTCTTGGTTGGATGCTTCTCAATCTTTTTGCTAGCCTTCACTTGTACTAAGTAGGATTACTACTTGTGCATCCAAAATCCTTAAACCCAATTTTGCCATATGAGTCAACTATATCTACCTATATGCGGTATTTCCATGCTGTTCTAAGCAAATTTGTATGTGCCATCTCTAATTTTCAAAATAAATTTCCTTTTTGTGTGCTCGTACCGCTCATGAAACGGTAGGGGGTGGCTGATATTTTTCCATGCTAGATGTGTTATTCTCAATATGAGTGTTTATTCACTTGTCATTGCACGAGAGTACGGCAAAGGTATTAAGGATGCCCAGTCCCAAAATGAAAAAAATGAAATTACTTTATGTTGTCAAATAATAAATTCTTTGGAAAGTGTTGGTATGGACAACACCCGTGGATACGGTTAGCCGTGGAATGTGAAAGTATGGTGGAAAAAGGAATAAACTTTATTTTCTGTTTGGGAACCACCTATGATATATCTAGCATGGAAAGTATTGGGAACTACTCTATCATTTTCGTTGACAGGAAAAGCATGCCACCCAAAATGTTTTATCTCTATCTTTTTCGCTTTGAGCTCTGGCACCTCTACAAATCCCGACTTCCCTCTGCGAAGGGCCTTTCTATTTAGTTTATGCAAATTTTATTTTTATTTGAGTCTCCATCTTGTCTTATAAAGCATCAACTAGGGGGCACTATGATCGTACTTGAGCATTGGGTATAGCTAATATGCGAGTGTGGTTCATGAATGGATCAATGATTGAGCATAATGGCTAGGGATAACTTGCTTTAGTGTTGATATTTTGAAAGACATGGTTGCTTGTTGATATGCTTGAGTATTGAAATCTTCATGTCAAAACTAGACTATTGCTTTGAATCATATAGAAGTCCATATGCCCATGCTACAAAAGAAAAGAAATTATGACGAACATGTTAGGCAGCATTCCACATCAAAAATTCTGTTTTTATCATTTTCCTACTCGAGGACGAGTAGGAATTAAGCTTGGGGATGCTGATACATCTCCAACATATCTATAATTTTTGCTTGTTCCATGCTATTATATTATCATTCTTGGATGTTTTACAATCATTTTATAGCAACTTTATATCAATTTTTGGGACTAACCTATTGACATAGTGCCCAGTGCCAGTTCCTGTTTTTTTTTCTTGTTTTTTCCTTTTTTTCTTGTTTTTTTTCTTGGAGTTTTGATCTCTTATATGCATGATTGCTTATAGCCTCGTATTTCTTCTTCGAATCTTTGGTTTAGTTAGGCCGACTAGATCGATTTTTCTTGCCATGGGAAGAGGTGCTTTGTGATTGGTTCGATCTTACGATGCTCAATCCTAGTGACAGAAGGGGAGATGACACGTATGTATCGTTACTATTAAGGATAACAAGAAGGGGTCTATTCCTACATGAATAGATCTTGTCTACATCATGTCATCGTTCTTATTGCATTACTCCGTTTCTCCATGAACTTAATACACTAGATGCATGCTGGATAGCGATCGATGTGTGGAGTAATAGTAGTAGATGCAGGCAGGAGTCGGTCTACTAATCTTGGACGTGATGCCTATATAATGATCATTGCCTGGATATCGTCATGATTATTTGAAGTTCTATCAATTGCTCAACAGTAATTTGTTTATCCACCGTATGCTATTTTTCTCGAGAGAAGCCACTAGAGAAATCTACGGCCCCCGGGTCTATTCTTTATCATATTTGCTTTCTGATCTATTATTTGCCTCTTTTATTTTCAGATCTATTATTCCAAAAACCCAAAAATACCTTGCTGCAATTTTTTGTTATTTATTTTATCCCGTGTTCCCGTGAGATCTATTTATCCAATCTACTACAAATTTATCTATGTTTTACCCGGGAGGGATTGACAACCCCTCTTACGCGTTGGGTTGCAAGTATTTGTTCTTTGTGTGCAGGTACCGTTTACATATTGTTGCGTGGTTCTCCTATTGGTTCGATAACCTTGGTCTCATCACTGCGGGAAATACCTACCGTAGCTGTGCTGCATCATCCCTTCCTCTTCGGGGAAAATACTGACGCGGACACGAGCCATCAATGGGCTAGGGATAACTTTCTTTAGTGTCTATATTTTGAAAGACAGGGTTGCTTGTTGATATGCTTGAGTATTGAAATCTTCATGTCAAAACTAGACTATTGCTTTGAACCATATAAAAGTCCAAATGTACATGCTACAAAAGAAAAGAATATGTGATGAACATGTTGTGATGCCCCCGTCTTAATCGTGCACTAATCATACACGCAAATGCACACGATCAAGCCTAAGGACTCACTTGAAGATATCACAACACAACTCTAGACACAAATTAAAATAATACAAGCTTTATATTACAAGCCAGGGGCCTCGAGGGCTCAAATACATAAGCTCGCTTACAAGCATCAGCGGAAGCATCATATATCTGAGTACAGATATAAAAGATAAAATAGATAGGCCTTTAAAAGGCGGGGCAAAAGAAAACACTATGATCGAAAAGGCGCAGGCCTCCTGCCTGGGACCCTCCGAACCTACTCCTGGTCGTCATCCAACTCGTAGTAGTAGCCATCCTCGGGGTAGTAGTAGTGATCGTCGACAGGGGCAGCTGGCTTCTGGGCTCCGTCACCTGGTCGCATCAATCGGGTATGGGGAAAAAGAGGAAGCAAAGCAACCGTGAGTACTCATCCGAAGTACTCAGCCAGCAAGGATCTACACTACATATGCAACATTATCAACGGAAGGCCGTATATGTGGACTGGGCTGCAGAAATGCCAGAATAGAGAGAAGGCCTAGTCCTATCGAAGACTAGCATCTTCAGTGGTATTGCAGCATTAGAAGAGTGTAGATTAGCATAGTATAAAGTAGTAGTAGTATCAACATCGCCCAGAGATCCTTTCTCGACTCCCTGCGAGAAAGCAATCCCAGAGCCATACAGTCATCAACCTCGCCCAGAGATCCTTTCTCGACTCCCTGCGAGAAAGCAATCCCAGAGCCCTACTATCAATCCAGTTCTAGTTGTATCGATTGGGATACAACTCCGAGCATCCGTTACCGAGGATCCGGCTATGCATAGATTAGTTCTTCCCTGCAGGGGTGCACCAACTTACCCACCACGATGGATTAACTCCGGCCAGACACACTTTACTGGGTCATTCCCGGCCTCGGCCAAACAATACGCCGCAACCTGACCTAGGCTTAACAGAAAGGTCAGCACACCGAACTAAACCTATGCGCCCAGGGGCTTGGGCCATCGCCCCGGGAACTCCTGCACGTTGCGAACGCGGCCGGTGAGCAGACCTAGCCCCCCTTATACAAGTGCAGGGCGTTACTAGTCCAACCCAACACGCGTCGCTCAGTCGCTGATGTCCATTAAGCTTCGGCTAATGCATACGACGCAGAGTGCTCATAACTGTTCCCACGTGATGGTTAGTGCTATCAGGCCAAAGGCCTACTCGGATCAAATATCCAAATCGTTAGTGTATTGGGGGTGTGCGGTGACGAGCAGAGACTCACGATCGATGTGACCCCGTCGCCCCGTCTCGAGGACTTGCGGCAAGGGCTAAGAATGCCCGGCCACGCCTCATAATTATCTCACGGGCACCCTCCAGGTCAACCCGTCTCCACATCACTCACATCTTAAGCTCGCTCAGGTACCCCTCAGGGTCGACCCGACTTTTCAAGTAACAGTTGTAAAATCCAAGTATCCGTGTGTCCATAACATCAGGGGAATATGAGGTATCACCCTCGTTGGATTCCTACTCGATGTATCCGTCAAGGTGAACTTGGAGGAATCACCCTCGATGGGTTCACACTTGAGGTGTTGCACGACAGCGTCGTTACTGGAAGTGGTGAAGGAGTAATCACCCTCGATGACCACGACCGAGTAACTACTCCACTGAGTTAACATCAGAAGTGTTTACGAGGTATCACTCTCGGCACTCGATAATAACGCTGCAGAGTCGCACAGATAAAGGGGGTGTGATGTGCGGTGTCGGGGCCTGGTTGTCGAGTCTTGCGATAATCCAGCAGGGGCAACTGGGACAAGTGGGGTCACTGGGGTACACTAATTAGCCTATTCTAATTAGTTTAGGATAAGCAGGTAATTATCAAAAGCAGGTTACAAAAATAGGCTATGCATCAGATATAGGAAAGCAGTAACAACAACAATTTCTAATGCAAGCATAAGAGAGAAAGAATAGGCGATATCGGCATGTTCAGGGAGGGTGCTTGCCTGGAAGCTCTGCGGCAAAGGTCTTGTCGTCAGGGGTGTAGTCGATCTCCGGAGCTGCGTCGGTCTCAGGGACTACATCGGTGTCGGGGTCTACCGAGAGAGAAGAGGGGGAGGAAACATATAAATACACAGCAAACATATGCACACAGAGCATGCTATGCTAAGATGCAGTGCAGGGTTGCCTAAAAACTTGTCTAAGTCATATTAGTTATTTTAGGATTGAAATTGGAATTATTAACCGGTATGTATGCACTATTCATCTACCAGAAATAGGCTAAAAGTTGCGGGTTCACCTCCGTAGAGGGTCCCGACATGGAAACAAATAGCACGGTCGGCTTCGTCTCGTCTTTCTGATCAACTTTCATGTAGAAAGTTTTTCGATCCGAGCTATGGTTTATTTTCTATGAATTTTCAAAGATTTTAGCATTTTCTAAAATTATTTAAATTAACAGAAATAACAGAAAAAGAATATGACGTCAGTATGACATGGGGATGATGTCAGCAGTCAACAGCCGCACTGACCAGGTCAAACCTGACCAGTGGGGCCCACCTGTCATAGACTCTGAACTTAATACGGTTTAATTTAAATCTAACAGAGTTAATTAGCATCTGGGCCCCACCTGTCAGTGGCTAATTAGTTTAACTAATTATTTTATTTAGAAAAATGTTTTAATTAACTAATTATACGATGGGGCCCGCATGTCGGTGGCACTGGCTGCCCAGTTAGCACGTTGACTGGGTCAACCTAGTCAACGGGGCCCGTGGTGCCCAGCGTCAGTGAACCGGAGGTGGGCCTGGCCGTGCCACGTCAACGCCGTCGCTGGAGCAACACCGGCGAGGCAAAACGCAGCGGCGCGACCACGGGGGCCGTCGGAAAATGCCTACAGGGCACGGGGAAGAGCGCGGCTAGGCGCGTTCGAACGGCCACTCGACCGCATGTCGAATGGTGGTGGCCGGAGCGGCTGCGGTGGCCGGAGTCGAGCGCTACGACATCGCTGGCGGTGAGGCGTTCGGGCGAGCAACGGGGACAGCGTTTCGGCGTGCAAATGAGCGAATGGAGAGGCTAGACGGGGGCTACGCAGTGCGGTGAGTTCCTAGGGCACTAGCCCGTGACCGAATGGTCACCGGAGGCTCGCCGGCGACGAGCTCCGCGGCGATGCGTTCGGACGCGTCGGCGTCAGCTAGCTAGGGTACGCGCGAGAGTAAACGGAGAGGGGTAGGGAGTAGAGGAGCTCACCGCGTGGCACACAGAGGCTGGTGAGAGGTTTAGTAGCAGGAACAGTCGCCGGTCTTCGTCGGAGCTCGCCGACGACAGAGGCGGAAGAGGGTGAAGGAGAGCGGCCACTGCAGGGCTCCCCAGCTCCCGCTGGTGGTCGAGGGCGATGGAGCGGAGAACGATGGAGCCCGTGGGCGTGCTGGCGGGGCTCGGGGTCGATGATGGCCATGGCTGTGGCGCGGACATGGCGATGGTGCGGGCGGGCACGGTGGATCTGGAGGAGGGAGAGAGGGAGGAGAGCGAGCGTGGCGAGAGAGAAATGTCCAGGGGGAGGGATGGCCTTGACCTTATCCTCTCCGCGGTCGAGCGGCGGCAGGTGGCGGCCAGCGGCCGATGCGAGAGCGCGCGTCCACGGCGCGGCTGACATGGCGAGGTAGAGAGAAAGCAGAGGGAGAAGGGGGCCGGCTGGACTGGGCCGTGCCACTATGCACTTAGGCCCAGCTCACAGTAGCTGTTAGGCCTTTTTCCATTTTTCTGTTCTGTTTTGATTTATCAGCAGGCTTTTGCAATTAAAATAGCCATCAAATGACTTAGCAAAAATGTGTGCCTGGCCAAATCAAATACTAGGGAATATTGTGCACTGCCACCAAAAAGTTTGGAGGGAATAGGAAAATGTTAAGCAATTTTTAGAAATTAAAAAGGTTGGATAGATGCTTGCTGGTCCACTAATTAATTTCCAGGGTCAAATTGGGAATCCAAAGGAGGTTGGTTTCAACATGACCAATATTCAGAGATTATTTGCCAAATGATGAATTATTTTATTTGCATGACAGAAGAAGTAAATATTTAACATGCAATTCAAATTTGAATTTGGCTTTGATTTTGAATAAGTGGCAGAAGGGCATAGTGATCATGATGACATGACCACCATTAGGGGGAGATCACTATAGTGTGATACTGGGGGTGTTACAATTCTCCTCCACTACAAGAAATCTCATCCCGAGATTTAAGTGGGGAAGTAAAGGGGTATAGGGACGGAGGCCTGGAAGGATTGGCATCCGGTAATTGTCTCAGGGAAGGAGGCTTAGTAGCATCTGGAAATATATCGAGACTAATTTAAGGAGGTACAACAAGTTTCAATCAGTCAGGCATCCAGCTGATGCCTAAAACATATGATAAAAGGGTTTCAGAGCAATGAGGCATAATGTTGCATCTGATACCGGAATGAAACTGGGTAAGGAGATTAGCTTGTGAATTGCATACGAAGCCAGGTGCAAAGAATACTTCGGAATCAAGGTTGTACAGGAGAGTCAGGTTCCGATCCTATTGAACTGTGGGTTATGGGCCCACCATGTGGTTCAAAAGTAGGAAGGACGCTGACATATTGCACGGTCATGGTAGCAAGGTATGTCAGAGGATAGCCTGTCAGTTATGTCAGCGACAACATCGGTAATAAGGGCATGGGACGAAGAGAACCATTTTCCTGCTCGTTGAACAAGGCAGACCAATAGGCAAAGTTCTCGTCCATCAGTGGTTACCGGATTGTCTTCAACAATAGTAACAGGGTCTTCCTGACAGGGTTGTACATCGAGATGTTTTCTTAAGCAGGGAATTATCCCTACTTATATCATATAGATCACAAGAAAAGTTAAACAAATCAATGGAAAGGAAAAATGATTAATTGATTTTTCAAATTACCCAATGGGAAGGAAGATGTGTTTACACACAAGAACTAGGAGTATATCCTTTCCCAAGGAAAAGCGGAGCATGATATACATGATAGGACAGCAAGTTCAAAAGTATTTAGACAAAGGGGTGAGGGAAGAATCATGATATTACCCACACAATGGGGGTGTGGATAACAGATCAAGAAACATGTAGCATTGCGCTTCCACATGTTCTTAATGATATTCGGAACACCACAGTCATGCTTCGAGGTAGCAATAACATGGTATTTCAAGTAAAGATAATGGTGAAGCAAAAGGTTATTGGAACCACAGGTACGACACAAGCTCGAAATCAAGTTTGTTGTTCGAGGTGAAATGATAAGATGAGAGGAACGACGTAAGCTTCGCTCATCCTCGAAAATTGTGCTCCGGGAAGAAGGGCCAGGTAGCACAGTTAGAATTTAGCATGACAAGCATATAGCTGATCAGGCTAGGAATGATGAGATGGAGTATCCAACTCCCCAGCAACAAAGTACTAGGAGTGCTGAATCACCGAGTGAAATCAATTCATTGTTCGGTTGTCTCGGTTGAAGACAACCCAGAACCCATGGAGTGACTATGACAGGGAAAGGTATCACTCTATCAGAAAAATTCATAGAACGTAGTACAATAGGATGATATCATCGAGATAGTAGGGGGGTAATGCTCGAGGTAGTTCATTATAGAGGTTGGACATGTATATCGATTCGCAGAAGACAAGTAGTTTAACTTGTCCGGGAAATGGAATCAAGGAGAAAATATGGTTGGAACCACGATTGCAAAGGATCAATTCACAGATACAAGATAAACTTATTCCAAGGAAATAATTATTTTTACGAGCAGCTTCCATGATGAGTTCTACATCGGGTTCATGGGCATGAACACAAAGGTTCAAGGTCGACTCCCACTTCTTCAATGCATCACATGTCATTCACTCCTCGTTTTCGAAGAAATTGTAGTGCGGAAGATTTATCTGGTGAAGCACCAGAAGAGTATGACTCGCATAACTTTCGAGTTCACACAGATTAGGGAAAACATAGGTTCAACCCGTAGGGGTATCTTAGGAACATATACCACTAACTTCCAGAGCATATAACATCAGCTCAATATCAGAGCATGGTTGACAATAAGCAGAGGATACAATTTACCGAAGGCAATATGTATCAGGGGAAGAGCGCACGAGATTTTAAATATGAAGGACATTGCCGAATAATAATCCAACAAAGGATTCAGCGGTCCTCAATGGATCTGATGTGAGTATCAGTACTCAATCAGAAGAAGGAAAGAATGCAAAGGCATCAGATTATAGAAACAGCTGAATAATTCGGCGTTCAAGTTGAAGGGAACTAGGTGGACAATCAATTGCAACATGATTGGCCGAGAACCAAGTCATGTCCAAAATGACATCCGAGCCAGAAGGACGAATTCTAAGAATCGACGGATGATAGGGATTATTCTCATCCATATTGAATCAATAGACTCGGAATGACAATGATAAAGAATGCTAATGAATATTGCGAGACATATGGATTTAACCATAATGCAGGCAGACAAGACTTTCGGGAGCACTAGGCTCCAGAGGATTTTTGGGAGATCAGATAGCATTGCGAAGTATTTTGGGAATCACAAGAACAACTAGGGATGAACGGATCCCCGGTAAGTGTGAGGAATTACTCGCAGTGCGAAAAAGGAGTTGCAAAGCAGTTGGCTCAAAGAATTCTCAGAGTAACAGAGGGTAATTTGGGGGAACTTGTAATAACAAGATCAATTGGAAATGAAGGTATGGACGGAAAGTGTATGTAGCTATCCATAGCGATTTATCATTGGTAGGGAACTGCAACGGCTAAGGGCACAAGGGTCTCGGGAAACATCGAAGAGTATCTTCGGAGTCTTCTGATGAACCAAGCGATCATCTGGCATGAGGGGCTCTCCGGGAGGAAGCGGTTACGATAACCTAGTGTTAGAGTTAGCAAAATCTTTAACCCGAATAGAAGAGAGATCAGAGTCCCAGAGTAAAGACGAGGAATAAAAGATCCTAATACCACCCAATGGCGACGTGGGCCCGTAAGCCACACAGCCATGTTAGTAAAGCAGTTTTCATTGACTAGACTCAACTTCGGCCAAGGAGTTGGAAAGGGGGTTCCTACAGGCAGTCGGCTCTGATACCAACCTATGACGCCCCCGGATTAATCGTGCACTAATCAGACACGCAGATGCACACGATCAAGCCTAAGGACTCACTTGAAGATATCACAACACAACTCTAGACACAAATTAAAATAATACAAGCTTTATATTACAAGCCAGGGGCCTCGAGGGCTCGAATACATAAGCTCGCTTACAAGCGTCAGCGGAAGCATCAGATATCTGAGTACAGATATAAAAGATAAAACAGATAGGCCTTTAAAAGGCGGGCCAAAAGAAAACACTACGATTGAAAAGGCGCAGGCCTCCTGCCTGGGATCCTCCGAACCTACTCCTGGTCGTCAGCCAACTCGTAGTAGTAGCCATCCTCGGGGTAGTAGTAGTGATCGTCGATAGGGGCAGCTGGCTTCTGGGCTCCGTCACCTAGTCGCATCAATCGGGTATGGGGAAAAAGAGGAAGCAAAGCAACCGTGAGTACTCATCCGAAGTACTCAGCAAGCAAGGATCTACACTACATATGCAACATTATCAAAGGAAGGCTGTATATGTGGACTGGGCTGCAGAAATGCCAGAATAGAGAGAAGGCCTAGTCCTATCGAAGACTAGCATCTTCAGTGGTCTTGCAACATTAGAAGAGCTTAGATTAGTACAGTATAAAGTAGTAATAGTATCAACCTCGCCCAGAGATCCTTTCTCGACTCCCTGTGAGAAAGCAATCCCAGAGCCATACAGCCATCAACCTCACCCAGAGATCCTTTCTCGACTCCCTGCGAGAAAGCAATCCCAGAGGCCTACTTTCCATTTCTCATCACAAGTATCCAGTTCTAGTTGTATCGATCGGGATACAACTCCGAGCGTCTGTTACCGAGGATCCGGCTATGCATAGATTAGTTCTTCTCTGCAGGGGTGCACCAACTTACCCACCATGCTCGATTAACTCTGGCCGGACATACTTTACTGGGTCATGCCCGGCCTCGGCCAAACGATACGCCGCAACCCGACCTAGGCTTAATAGAGAGGTCAGCACGCCGGACTAAACCTATGCGCCCAGGGGTCTTGGGCCATCGCCCTGAGAACTCCTGCACGTTGCGAACACGGCCGGTGAGCAGACCTAGCCCCCCTTATACAAGTGCAGGGCGTTACCTGTCCATCCCAGAGTGCGCTGATCAGTCGCTGACGTCCATTAAGCTTCGGCTGATGCATACGACGCAGAGTGCCCATAACTATTCCCACGTGATGGTTAGTGCTATCAGGCCAAAGGCCTACTCAGATCAAATATCCAAATCGTTAGTGTATTGGGGGTGTGCGGTGACGAGTAGAGACTCACGATCGATGTGACCCTATCGCCCCATCTCGAGGACTTGCGGCAAGGGCTAAGAATGCCCGGCCACGCCTCATAATTATCTCACGGGCACCCTCTAGGTCAACCCGTCTCCACATCACTCGCATCTTAAGCTCGCTCGGGTACCCCTCAGGGTCGACCCGACTTTTCAAGTAACAGTTGTAAAATCCAAGTATCCGTGTGTCCACAACATCAGGGGAATCTGAGGTATCACCCTCGTTGGATACCTACTCGATGTATCTGTCAAGGTGAACTCGGAGGAATCACCCTCAATGGGTTCACACCTGAGGTGTTGCACGACAGCGTCGTTACCGAAAGTGGTGAATGAGGAATCACCCTCGATGACCACTACCGAGTAACTACTCCACTGAGTTAACATTGGAAGTGCTTACGAGGTATCCCCCTCGGCACTCAATAGTAACGCTCCAGAGTCGTACAGATAAAGGGGGTGTGATGTGCGGTGCCGGGGCCTGGTTGTCGAGTCTTCCGATAATCCAGCGGGGGCAACTGGGACAAGTGGAGTCACTGGGGTACACTAATCAGCCTATTCTAATCAGTTTAGGATAAGGAGGTAATTATCAAAAGCAGGTTACAAAAACAGGCTATGCAACAGATATAGGAAAGCAGTAACAACAGCAATTTCTAATGCAAGCATAAGAGAGAAAGAATAGGCGATATCGGCATGTTCAAGGGGGGTGCTTGCCTGGAAGCTCTGCGGCAAAGGTCTGGTCGTCAGGGGCGTAGTCGATCTCCGGAGCTGCGTCGGTCTCAGGGACTACGTCGGTGTCGGGGCCTACCGAGAGAGAAGAGGGGGAGGAAACAGATAAATACACAGCAAACATATGCACACAGAGCATGCTATGCTAAGATGCAGTGCAGGGTTGCCTAAAAACTTGTCTAAGTCATATTAGTTATTTTAGGATTTAAGTTGGAATTATTAACCGGTATGTATACACTATTCATCTACCGGAAACATGCTAAAAGTTGCGGGCTCACGTCTGTGGAGGGTCCCAACACGGAAACAGATAGCACGGTCAGCTTCGTCTCGTCTTTCTGATCAACTTTCATGTAGAAAGTTTTTCGATCCGAGCTACGGTTTATTTTCTATGAATTTTCAAAGATTTTAGCATTTTCTAAAAATATTTAAATTAACAGAAATAACAGAAAAAGAATATGACATCAGTATGACATGGGGATGATGTCAGCAGTCAACAGCCGCACTTACCAGGTCAAACCTGACCGGTGGGGCCCACCTGTCATAGACTCTGAACTTAACAGGGTTTAATTTAAATCTAACAGAGTTAATTAGCATCTGGGCCCCTCCTGTCAGTGGCTAATTAGTTTAACTAATTATTTTATTTAGAAAATGTTTTAACTAACTAATTATATGGTGGGGCCCGCATGTCGGTGGCACTGGCTACCCAGTCAGCATGTTGACTGGGTCAACCCAGTCAACGGGGCCCCTGGGGCTCGGCGTCAGTGACCCGGAGGTGGGCCTGGCCATGCCACGTCGGCGCCGTCGCCGGAGCAATGCCGCCGAGGCGAAACACGGCGGCGCGACCATAGGGGCCGTCGGAAAATGCCTACAGGGCACGGGGAAGAGAGCGGCTAGGCGCGTTCGAACGGCCACTCGACCGCGCGTCGAATGGTGGTGGCCGGAGCGGTTGGGGTGGCCGGAGTCGAGCGCTACGGCATCGTCGGCGGCGAGGCGCTCGGGTGAGCAACGGGGACGGCCTTTCGGCGCGCCAATGAGCGAACGGAGAGGCTAGACGGGGGCTACGCAGTGTGGTGAGTTCGTAGGGCACTAGCCAGTGACCGAATGGTCAGCGGAGGCTCGCCGGCAACGAGCTCCGCGGCGATGCGTTCGGACGCGTCGGCGGCAGCTAGCTAGGGTACGCGCGAGAGTAAACAGAGAGGGGTAGGGAGTAGAGGAGCTCACCGCACGGCACACGCAGGCCGGTGAGAGGTTTAGTAGCAGCAGCAGTCGCCGATATTCGTCGGAGCTTGCCGGCGATAGAGGCGGAAGGGGGCGAAGAAGAGCGGCCACTGCAAGGCTCCCGAGCTCCCGCTGGTGGTCGAGAGCGACGGAGCGGAGAACGGCGGAGCCCGTGGGTGTGCTAGCGGGGCTCGGGGTCGACGATGGCCATGGCTATGGCGCGGCCATGGTGACGGTGCGGTCGGGCACGTTGGATCTGGAGGAGGGAGAGGGGGAGGAGAGCGAGTGGGGTAAGAGAGAACTGGCCAGGGGGGAGGGATGGCCTCGGCCCTATCCTCTCCGCGGTCGAGCGGCGGCAGGTGGCGGCCAGCGGCCGATGCGAGCACGCGCGTCCACGGCGCGGCTGACACGGCGAGGGAGAGAGAAAGCGGAGGGAGAAGGGGGCCGGCTAGACTGGGTCGTGCCACTGTGCACTTAGGCCCAGCTCACAGTAGCTGTTAGGCCTTTTTCCATTTTTCTTTTCTGTTTTGATTTATCTACAGGCTTTTGCAATTAAAATAGCCATCAAATGACTTAGCAAAAATGTGTGCCTGGCCAAATCAAATACTAGGGAATATTGTGCACTGCCACCAAAAAGTTTGGAGGCAATAGGAAAATGTTAAGCAGTTTTTAGAAATTAAAAAGGTTGGATAGATGCTTGCTGGTCCACTAATTAATTTCCAGGGGCAAATTGGGAATCCAAAGGAGGTTGGTTTCAACATGACAAATATTCAGAGATTATTTGCCAAATGATGAACTATTTTATTTGCATGACAAAAGAAGTAAATATTTGACATGCAATTGAAATTTGAATTTGGCTTTGATTTTGAATAAGTGGCAGAAGGGCATAGTGATCATGATGACATGACCACCATTAGGGGGAGATCACTGTAGTGTGATACTGGGGGTGTTACACATGTTAGGCAGCATTCCACATCAAAAATTCTGTTTTTATCATTTACCTACTCGAGGACGAGTAGGAATTAAGCTTGGGGATGCTGATACGTCTCCAACGTATCTATAATTTTTGCTTGTTCCATGCTATTATATTGTCATTCTTGGATGTTTTACAATCATTTTATAGCAACTTTATATCATTTTTTGGGACTAACCTATTGACATAGTGCCCAGTGATAGTTGTTGTTTTGCTTGTTTTTTACTTCGCAGAATATCAGTACCAAACGGAGTCCAAACACAGTGAAACTTTTCAAAGAATTTTTTTGGACCAGAAGACACAACATGGGCCAAAGAAGTACCAGAGGGGAGGCCCAAGGTGGGCACAACCCACCCAGACGCGCCCAGGAGCCCAGGCGCGCCCAGGAGGTTGTGCCCCCCTCGGTGGCCTCCCGCACCGCCTCTTCACCCTATAAATACCCAAATATTCCAGCGAGGACCCCATACGCAACAACCCACTTATCCGTGTTTGGGCTGCTGTCACCCCCGCAACCGACAATAAGTGAATCATGAACATATTGCAACACCCTACAGCGAGGACCCCTCACATTTGCGCGAGATGGAGGGCACCGTAGGATAGCACCATAAATAAAATATACACTCATACCAACCAAGATCACGATTAGCCCACAGGTCAACACGGATCTACTCAAACATCATAGGATAACCACATATCATTGGGAAACAATATATAGTGTTGAGCACCATGTTTAAGTAGAGATTACAGCAGGGAAGAGATGTGTTACACCCCTGCATAGAGGGGGAGAAAGTTGGTGTTGATGGTAGCAAGATTGTTGATGTAGATCGCCGTCATGATCCATGCCCCGGCGGCGTTCCGACGCCACTGGGAGAGAGATGGAGAGAGCCCCCCCTTCTTCTTCTTCCTTGGCCTCCCCCCTAGATGGGAGGAGAGTTCCCTCTCTGGTCCATGGCCTCCATGGCGGCGAAGGGGCGGGAGCCCCTCCGAGATTAGATCTATCTCTCTGTTCTCCTCTATTTCGCGTTCCTCAGATCTGGCCGAAAACCGTTTCTTATATTCCTGGAGATCCGTAACTCCGATTGCGCTGAGATTTTAACACAAATTTTTTCCGGATATGAGCTTCCTTGCGCCCGAAGTAGAGCCCCAACCAATGTAAGAGGTGAGCACAACCCACCATCGCGCGCCTGGCCCCTGGGGCGTGCTCTGGTGTCTTTTGGGCACTGTGGGCCCCCGTTTGCGTTGATTCCAAGTCCCAAAAATCACATATATTCCAAAATAATTCTCCATAAATTTTTATTGCATTTGGACTTTGTTTGATATGGATATTCTACGAAACAAAAAACATGCAAAAAACAGGAACTGGCACTGTTCACTGGATCAATAGGTTAGTCCAATGAATCATATAAAATGTTGCCAAAAATATGTGGAAGTTCTATAATATTGGCATGAAACAATCAAAAGTTATAGATACGATGGAGACGTATCAAGCTCTGGCACCTCTACAAATACCTACTTCCCTCTGCGAAGGGCATATCTATTTACTTTATGCAATTTTATTTTTATTCGAGTCTCCATCTTCTCTTATAAAGCACCAACTAAGGGGCACTATGATCATACTTGAGCATTGGATGTTGCTAATATGTGAGTGTGTTTCATGAATGGATCAATGATTGAGTGTGATGGGTGATATGTCTCCAACGTATCTATAATTTTTGCTTGTTCCATGCTGTTATATTATCATTCTTGGATGTTTTACAATCATTTTATAGCAACTTTGTATCATTTTTTGGGACTAACCTATTGACATAGTGCCTAGTGCTTGTTCCTGTTTTTTTCCTTGTTCTTTACTTCATAGAAAATCATTACCAAACGGAGTCCAAACGCAGCGAAACTTTTTGGAGATTTTTTATGGACCAGAAGGAACAACTTGGGCCGGAGAAGTACCAGAGGGGTGCCCCGTGGGGGGCACAACCCACCTGGGCGCGCCCTGGTGGGTTGTGCCCACCTTGGTGGCCTCCCGCACCGCGTCTTTGCTCTATAAATACCCCGAAAATCCAAAAACCCTAGGGGAGTCGACGAAACACAATTCCAGCCGCCGCAAGTTCCAGAACCACGAGATCCAATCTAGACACCATCACGGAGGGGTTCATCATCCTAATTGGTGCCTCTTCGATGATGCGTGAGTAGTTCATCATAGACCTACGGGTCCGTAGGCAGTAGCTAGATGGCTTCTTCTCTCTTTTTGATTCTCAATGCAATGGTCTCTTGGAGATCTATTTGATGTAACTCTTTTTGCGGTGTGTTTGTTGGGATCCGATGAACTTTGAGTTTATGATCAGATCTATATCCACGAATATTATTTGAGTCATTTTTTGATCTCTTATATGCATGATTATTTATAGCCTCGTATTTCTTCTTTGAATCTTTGGTTTAGTTAGGCCAACTAGATCGATTTTTCTTGCCATGGGAAGAGCTGCTTTGTGATGGGTTCGATTGTGTGGTGTTCTTTCCCAGTGACAGAAGGGGCAGCAAGACACGCATGTATCATTGCTATTAAGGATAACAATATGGGGGCTATTCCTACATGAATAGATCTCGTCTACATCATGTAATCGTTCTTATTGCATTACTCTGTTTCTCCATGAACTTAATACACTAGATGCATGCTGGATAGCGGTCGATGTGTGGAGTAATAGTAGTAGATGCAGGCAAGAGTCGGTCTACTAATCTTGGATGTGATGCCTATATATTGATCATTGCCTTGGATATCGTCATAATTATTCGATCTTCTATCAATTGCCCAACAGTAATTTGTTTACCCACCGTGTGCTATTTTCTCGAGAGAAGCCACTAGTGAAATCTACGGTCCCCGGGTGTATTCTTTATCATATTTGCTTTGAGATCTATTTTTATTCGCTTTTATTTTCAGATCTATTATTCCAAAAACCCAAAATACCTTACTGCACTTTTTTATTACTTATTTTATTTCGTGTTTTATCGAGATCTATTTATCCAATCTACACAATTTTTATCCCATCAACTTGACAATTTCTAGCGTCGTTACCCGTAAGAGGGATTGACAACCCCTCATAAGCGTCGGGTTGCAAGTATTTGTTCTTTGTGTGCAGGTACCGTTTACATAGTGTTGCTTGGTTCTCCTACTGGATTGATACCTTGGTTTCATAACTGAGGGAAATACCTACCGTAGATGTGCTGCATCATCCCTTCCTCTTTGGGGAAATACCGACGTAGTTCAAGCGACATCAGAGTGGTCGGTAATCTTGTACTGGAAGTCATGTTGTTGGACAACGGCGAACCTGCAAACTATGAAGAAGCTATGATGAGCCCAGATTCTGACAAATGGCTTGAGGCCATGAAATCTGAGATAGGATCCATGCATGAGAACAAAGTGTGGACTTTGGTGGACTTTCCTGATGATCGGCAAGCCATTGAAAATAAATGGATCTTCAAGAGGAAGACAAACACTGATGGTAATATCACTTTCTGCAAAGCTCGACTTGTCGCAAAAGGTTTTAGACATGTTCAAGGGGTTGACTATGATGAGACTTTCTCACCAGTAGCGATGCTTAAGTCTGTCAGAATCATGTTAGCAATTGTCGCATTTTATGATTATGAAATTTGGCAAATGGACGTCAAAACTACATTCCTTAGCAGGTTTCTTAAAGAAGAGTTGTATATGATGCAACCAGAAGGTTTTGTCGATCCTAAGGATGCTAACAAAGTGTGCAAGCTCCAGCGATCCATCTATCGACTAGTGCAAGCATCTCGGAGTTGGAATATACGCTTTGATGAGGTGATCAAAGCATTTGGTTTTATACAGCCTTACGGTGAAGCATGTATTTACAAGAAAGTGAGTGGGAGATCTGAAGCATTTCTAATATTATATGTGGCTGACATATTGTTGATTGGAAATGATATAGAATTTCTGGATAGCATAAAAGGATATTTGAATAAGAATTTTTCAATGAAAGACTTCTTGAGCTTGCGTTGGTTTTTCCCTTGAAGAGGAAAGGGTGATGCAGCAAAGTAGAGATAAGTATTTCCCTCAATTAGAGAACCAAGGTATCAATACAGTAGGAGGTACAAGCAAGTCTCCAATCTATGCACCTGCACAAACAATCAAACACTTGCACCCAACACGATAAAGGGGTTGTCAATCCCTTCACGGTCAATTGCAAAGGTGAGATCTAATAGAGATAGGTATAAAAGATTGCTAAAACATAAAACAAAATAAAAGTAAATAAATTGTAGCAAGGTATTTTGGTATTTTTGGTTTATAGATCTGAAAATATATAATGGAAAATAGACCCGGGGGCCATAGGTTTCACTAGAGGCTTCTCTCTTGAAAGCAAATAATACGGTGGGTGAACAAATTACTGTCGAGCAATTGATAGAAAAGCGCAAAGTTATGACGATATCCAAGGCAATGATTATGCATATAGGCATCACGTCCGTGTCAAGTAGACCAAAACGATTCTGCATCTACTACTATTACTCCACACATCGACCGCTATATAGCATGCATCTAGAGTATTAAGTTCATAAAGAACGGAGTAACGCCTTAAGTAAGATGACATGATGTAGAGGGATAAACTCAAGCAATATGATGAAAACCCCATCTTTTTATCCTTGATGGCAACAATATAATACGTGCCTTGCTACCCCTACTATGTCACTGGGTGAGGACACCGCAAGATTGAACCCAAAACTAAGCACCTCTCCCATTGCAAGGAATACCAATCTAGTTGGCCAAACCAAACCGATAATTCAAAGAGTAATACAAAGATATCAAATCATGCATATAAGAATTTAGATAAGATTCAAATAATATTCATAGATAATCTGATCATAAATCCACAATTCATCGGATCTCGACAAACACACCGCAAAATAATATTACATCGGATAGAGCTCCAAGAACATCGAGGAGAACATGGTATTGAAGATCATAGAGAGAGAAGAAGCCATCTAGCTACTAGCGATGGACCCATAGGTATGAGGTAAACTACTCACGCTTCATCGAAAGGGCAATAGGGTTGATGTAGATGCCCTCCATGATCAAATCCCCCTCCGGCAGATCGCCGGAAAAGGCCCCAAGATGGGATCTCACGGGAATAGAAGGTTGCGGCGGCGGAAAAGTATTTTCATGGATGCCTCTGTTGATAATGGAATATTTGAGGATTTATAGAGCTGAGAGGGTGGTCGGTGGACTCCCGAGGGGCCCACAAGCCAGGGGCGCCCCCCTAGGGCGCGCCCTGAGGGCTTGTGGTGCCCTCGGGACTCTTCTGACTTCATCTCCAAGTTCTGTGGGTTTCTTCTGGTCCAAGAAAAATCATCGTAAAGTTTTATTCCGTTTGGACTCCGTTTGATATTCCTTTTCTGCGAAACACAAAAACAAGGAAAAAACAGAAACTGGCACTGGGCTCTAGGTTAATAAGTTAGTCCCAAAAATAATATAAATTAGCATATTAATGCATATAAAACATCCAAAACAGATAATATAATAGCATGGAACAATGAAAAAACATAGATACATTGGAGACGTATCAAGCATCCCCAAGCTTAATTCCTGCTTGTCCTCGAGTAGGTAAATGATAAAAACAGAATTTTTGATGTGGAATGCTACCTAACATATTTATCCATGTAGTTTTATTTATTGTGTCATGAATATTCAGATCCATAAGATTCAAAACAAAAGTTTAATATTAACATAAAAACAATAATACTTCAAGCATACTAATAAAGCAATCATGTCTTCTCAAAATAACATGGCCAAAGAAAGTTATCCCTACAAAATCATATAGTCTGGCTATGCTCCATCTTCATCACACAAAGTATTAAATCATGCACAACCCCGATGACAAGCCAAGCAATTGTTTCATACTTTTGATGGTCTCAAACTTTTTCAACTTTCACGCAATACATGAGCGTGAGCCATGGATATAACACTATAGGTGGAATAGAATATGGTGGTTGTGGAGAAGACAAAAAGAAGGAGATAGTCTCACATCAACTAGGCGTATCAACGGGCTATGGAGATGCCCATCAATAGCTATCAATGTGAGTGAGTAGGGATTTCCATGCAACGGATGCACTAGAGCTATAAGTGTATGAAAGCTCAAAAAGAAACTAAGTGGGTGTGCATCCAACTCGCTTGCTCACGAAGACCTAGGGCAATTTGAGGAAGCCCATCATTGGAATATACAAGCCAAGTTCTATAATGAAAATTTCCCACTATTATATGAAAGTGAAAAAAATAGGAGACTCTCTATCATGAAGATCATGGTGCTACTTTGAAGCACAAGTGTGGAAAAAGGATAGTAGCATTGCCCCTTCTCTCTTTCCTCTCATTTTTTTTATTTTGGGCTCTTTGGCCTTTTTTTTTCTTTTCTCTTTATTTATTTATTTTTCGTCCGGAGTCTCATCCCGACTTGTGGGGGAATCATAGTCTCCATCATCCTTTCCTCACATGGGACAATGCTCTAATAATGATGATCATCACACTTTTATTTACTTACAACTCAAGAATTACAACTCGATACTTAGAACAAAAATATGACTCTATATGAATGCCTCCGGTGGTGTACCGGGATGTGCAATGACTCAAGAGTGACATGTATAAAAAATATGAATGGTGGCCTTGCGACAAATACTATGTCAACTACATGATCATGCAAAGCAATATGACAATGATGAAGCGTGTCATAATAAAAGGAACAGTGGAAGTTGCCTGGCAATATATCTCGGAATGGCTATGGAAATGCCATAATAGGTAGGTATGGTGGCTGTTTTGAGGAAGGTATATGGTGGGTGTAGTGCACCGGCGAAAGTTGCGCGGTACTAGAGAGGCTAGCAATGGTGGATGGGTAAGAGTGCGTATAATCCATGGACTCAACATTAGTCATAAAGAACTCACATAGTTATTGCAAAAGTTTATTAGCTATCGAAACAAAGTACTACACGCATGCTCCTAGGGGGATAGATTGGTAAGAAAAGACCATCGCTCGTCCCCGACCGCCACTCATAAGGAAGATAATCAATAAATAAATCATGCTCCGACTTCATCACTTAACGGTTCACCATACGTGCATGCTACGGGAATCACAAACTTTAACACAAGTATTTCTACCAATCCATAATTACTCACTAGCATGACTCTAATATCACCATCTTTATATATCAAAACAATCATAAGGAATCAAACTTCACATAGTATTCAATGCACTTTATATGAAAGTTTCTATTATATCCCTCTTGGATGCCCATCATATTAGGACTAAATTCATAACCTAAGCAAATTACCATGCTGTTTAGAGACTCTCAAAATAATATAAGTGAAGCAAGAGAGTTCAACAATTTCTATAAAATAAAATCACCGCCGTGCTCTAAAAAGATATAAGTGAAGCACTAGAGCATATTGCCTAACTCAAAAGATATAAGTGAAGCACATAGAGTATTCTAATAAATCATGATTCATGTGTGTCCCTCTCAAAAGGTGTGTACAGCAAGGATGATTGTGGCAAACTAAAAAGGAAAGACTCATATCATACAAGACGCTCCAAGCAAAACACATATCATGTGGTGAATAAAAATATAGCCTCAAGTAAATTTACCGATGGATTGAAGACGAAAGAGGGGATGCCTTCCGAGGAATCCCCAAGCTTAGGCTCTTGGTTGTCCTTGAATATTACCTTGGGGTGACTTGGGCATCCCCAAGCTTAGGCTCTTGCCACTCCTTATTCCATAGTCCATCAAATCTTTACCCAAAACTTGAAAACTTCACAACAGAAAACTCATGAGATCCGTTAGTATAAGAAAATAAATCACCACTTTTGGTACTGTTGTGAACTCATTATTTATTTATATTGGTGTAATATCTACTGTATTCCGACTTCTCCATGGTTCATACCCCCCGATACTACCCATAGATTCATCAAAATAAGCAAACAACACATAGAAAATAGAATCTGTCAAAACCAGAGGAGTCTGCGAAGATATGAATTGTTCTAATACTTCTGTAACTCCAAAAATTCTGAAAAATTAGGATAACAGTTTAAATTTGTATATCAATATTGTGGAAAAAATTCAGAGTTTTACACGCTCCAGTGAATTTAAACATTTCTGTTGCTAGACGCAAAAGTTTCTGTTTTTCAGCAAGATCAAATCAACCATCACCGTATGCCATCCCAAAGGTCTTACTTAGCACAAACACTAATTAAAACACCAAAACACAATTACTACAGAGGTAATAATGTGTATTTTCACAAAAATGGAAAATAAAAAAATTGGGTTGTCTCCCAACAAGCGCTTTTCTTTAAAGCCATTAAGATAGGCTTGAGAATTCAATGATGCTCACATAAAAGATAGCAATTGAAACACGAAGAGAGCATCATAAAACTTGTGACAAACATATTTAAGTCTAACATACTTCCTATGCATGGGAATTTTATAAGCAAACAAATTATCACGGCAAGCAAAAACTAGCATATGCAAGGAAGAAGGAAGAAACAGTAGCAATCTCAACATGACGAGAGGTAATTGAGTAACATGAAACTTTTTACAACCATATTTTCCTCTCTCATAATAATTACAAGTAGGATCATAATCAAATTCAACAATATAGCTATCACATAAAGTTTTCTCTACATGATCCACATGCATGCAAAGTTGACACTCTTCCAAAATAGTGGGATTATCATCAAATAAAGTCATGACTTCTCCAAACCCACTTTTATCAAAAAATTCATAAGATTGATCATACTCCAAAGTAGTGGGATCATTATTGCCTAGAGTTGACACTCTTCCAAACCCACTTTCAATATTATTGCAAACATATTCATCATGAGGCTTAAATAAATTTTCAAGATCATAAGAAAAATCACCCCAACCATGATCATTGCAACAAGTAGTGGACATAGCAAAATTAGCACCCCCAAGCTTAGGGTTTTGCATATCATTAGCACAACTGACTTTAATAGAATTTATTATAGAACCATTGCAATCATGCTTTTCATCCAAGGAGCTATCGTGAATCACTTCATAAATTTCTTCTTTTAACACTTCATCACAATTTTTAGATTCACGAATTTCAAGCAAAACTTCATAAAGATAATCTAGTGCACTCAACTCACTAGCAATAGGTTCATCATAATTGGATCTCTTAAAAAGATTAGCAAGTGGATAGGGATGAAAACGGAGCGGAAACGAACAGAACTGAGTGCTACCACATTTGTTTTCATATATTTTTGCAGAAGCAGAAATGAATACAGAAACCCCGGAAATGAATACGGATACAGATACTACCAGAAATGGACATGGAGCGAATACAAAGCGGACAAGGAAACAAAAGTGGACATTGGCCGGAACCTAAAAACCCTTGAATCATAGAGAAACACACAAAACACAAACAAATTTAATGAATTGTTAACATGGCTACAAAATAATATCTTTATGTTAGCAACTTAGTTTAGTATTGTAGTAGTAGCGGACAATTGTGTATAGGGTCAAGCTGAGTACATGTGTGGTAGTAGATGTTGGGCTCAAATGATCCATTCTACTCATTGTATAATTGTGTGTTGTTTGGTGGTTGGACTACAAAGCAGCCATAGGTCTATAGTAAAAATAGAAATTCCATATTCATGAAAACGGAAAGTTCCGTTTCCATGACTGTTCCACCGAAAAACACCATTCCATTTTTGTTTCCGTTTCCGAATAAAAAATTCCACTTCCACTTCCGTTTTGCAAATTTCCGTTTCCGTTGTCATATTTCCTCTCCGTTTCCATTTTTCCTCCGGAAAAACGGAAAGTTTCCACTCCATTTTCATCCCTACAAGTGGATGAGAATCCACAAACTCTTTGCTTACTATTTTTCAATAAAATACACAATTATGCCAAGCAAACAAGCAAACAAACCAAGTAAGACATAAGGGCAAATGGAAAGAAGGCGAATAAAAAGGCAAATATTTTTGTGTTTTTCTGAAAATCATTTTAGAAGTGGGGGAGAGGAAAATGAGAGGCAAATGGCGAATAATGTAATGCAAGAGATGAGAGTTTATGATGGGTACTTGGTTGGCTTGATGTAGACCTCCCCGGCAATGACGCCAGAAATTCTTCCTGCTACTTCTTGAGCTTGTGTTGGTTTTTCCCTTGAAGAGGAAAGGGTGATGCAGCAAAGTAGAGATAAGTATTTCCCTCAGTTAGAGAACCAAGGTATCAATCCAGTAGGAGGTACAAGCAAGTCTCCAATCTATGCACCTCCACAAACAATCAAACACTTGCACCCAACGTGATAAAGGGGTTGTCAATCCCTTCACGGTCAATTGCAAAGGTGAGATCTGATAGAGATAGGTATAAAAGATTGCTAAAATGTAAAACAAAATAAAAGTAAATAAATTGCAGCAAGGTATTTTTGGTATTTTTGGTTTATAGATCTGAAAATATATGATGGAAAATAGACCCGGGGGCCATAGGTTTCACAAGAGGCTTCTCTCTTGAAAGCAAATAATACGGTGGGTGAACAAATTACTGTCGAGCAATTGATAGAAAAGCGCAAAGTGATGATGATATCCAAAGCAATGATTATGCATATAGGCATCACGTCCGTGTCAAGTAGACTGAAACGATTTTGCATCTACTACTATTACTCCACACGTCGACCGCTATCCAACATGCATCTAGAGTATTAAGTTCATAAAGAACGGAGTAACGCCTTAAGTAAGATGACATGATGTAGAGGGATAAACTCAAGCAATATGATGAAAACCTCATCTTTTTATACTTGATGGCAACAATACAATACGTGCCTCGCTACCCCTACTATGTCACTGGGTGAGGAGACCGCAAGATTGAACCCAAAACTAAGCACCTCTCCCATTGCAAGAAATACCAATCTAGTTGGCCAAACCAAACTGATAATTCGAAGAGAAATACAAAGATATCAAATCATGCATATAAGAATTCAAAGAATATTCAAATAATATTCATAGATAATCTGATCATAAATCCACAATTCATCGGATCTCGACAAACACACCGCAAAAGAATATTACATCGGATAGAACTCCAAGAACATCGAGGAGAACATGGTATTGAAAATCATAGAGAGAGAAGAAGCCATCTAGCTACTAGCTATGGACCCTAGGTCTGAGGTAAACTACTCATGCTTCATCGAAAGGGCAATAGGGTTGATGTAGATGCCCTCCGGGATCGAATCCCCCTCCGGAAGATCGCCGGAAAAGGCCCCAAGATGGGATCTCACGGGAACAGAAGGTTGCGACGGCGAAAAGGTATTTTCGTGGATGCCTCTGTTGATAATGGAATATTTGAGGATTTATAGAGCTGAGAGGGAGGTTGGTGGACTCCTGAGGGGCCCACAAGCCAGGGGGCTCCTCCCTAGGGCGCGCCCTGAGGGCTTGTGGTGCCCTCGGGACTCTTCTGACTTCATCTCCAAGTTCCGTGGGTGTCTTCTGGTCCAAAAAAAATCAAAAGTTTTATTCCATTTGGACTCCGTTTGATATTCCTTTTCTGTGAAACTCAAAAACAAGTCAAAAACAGAAACTAGAACTGGGCTCTAGGTTAATAAGTTAGTCCCAAAAATAATATAAAATAGCATATTAATGCATATAAAACATCCAAAACAGATAATATAATAGCATGGAACAATCAAAAATTATAGATACATTGGAGACGTATCACATACCTTGACAAAGTTTTGAAAAATTTCAAAATGGATCAGTCAAAGAAAGGGTTCTTGCCTGTATTGCAAGGTGTGTAGTTCAATAAGACTCAAAGCCTAACCACGACAGAAGATAGAGAGAGAATGAAAGTCATTCCCTATGCCTCAGCCATAGGTTCTATAATGTATGCCATGCTGTGTACCGGACCTGATGTGTGCCTTGCCATAAGTTTGGCAAGGAGGTACCAAAGTAATCCAGGAGTGGATCACTGAACATCAGTCAAAATTATCCTTAGGTACCTAAAGAGGACTAAGAAAATGTTTCTCGGTTATGGAGGTGATAAAGAGTTTGTCATAAAGGGTTACGTCTATGCAAGCTTTGACACCGTTCCGGGCAACTCTGAGTCTTAATCTGGATACGTATTGAACGTGGGAGCAATTAGCTAGAGTAGCTTCATGCAGAGCATTGTAGACATAGATATTTGCAAAGTACGCACGGATCTGAATGTTGCAGACCCATTGACTAAAACCTCTCTCACAAGCAAAACATGATCACACCTTAGAACTCATTGGGTGTTAATCACGTGGCGATGTGAACTAGATTATTGACTCTAGTGCAAGTGGGAGACTATTGGAAATATGCCCTGGCGGCAATAATAAATTGGTTGTTACACTACAAAAGAAATACACTTCCGTGATGATCCGTGTTTGTCATAGTAGGTCACGTTTTCTGTCATGCATGTACATCCATGACGATTTTATGATAGAATCAAGATAGTCATACTTGTGTTGCCGTAGAAGTGTTCCATGACATTACCAAAATTATCATCACGGAAGTGTCCACTTCCATGATGATAAATTGCGCGTCATAGAAGTGCTTTCGTCAAGGGTAACCGACATGTGGCATCCAACGTAACGGGTCGCCGTTAAGCTATCGGGTTCCGGTTTGGATTCGATAACCCGTTAACAGCCCTGACCAGTGGGGATTTTCCACGTGTAAAATTCTCATTCGTCGGAGTATCCACGTGTCAGCTCAGTGCAGGGACAGATGCCATCCAGTGAATGGACGGGACGTACCTATGATACATCGACATGTGGCATGGCCCAACAGTGGCCCATTCAAGTTAAAAGGCCAGCCCGTTTGACTTAGTCAAAAGGTAGCGGCCCGGCCCACCGAAGGCCTGTTAATGGCATGTTCCCATATAGCCCATTTACAGCCCGCTAACTCACGACCCGTTATAGCCTATCCGAATTAGGCCCAGTAGCGCCATATGGGCCGTCCAATATGATTCCAGCCCGTTGTAATTTCTGGCCCATGTATGGCCCATGACGTCTTTTGGCCCATATGTGGCCCTTTCTAAATCTTGGCCCATAAACGGCACGTGGTGAAACTGGCCCATAATGAATAGTATATAGCTTTATACCCATTAACGACCCATTATTTCATTGGGCCGTTTCAGCCCGTGTTATCTTTCGGCCTTCTAAGGGCCCATTTATTATTGGGCTCATTTCCGGCATTCGATTACTTATGGTCCGTTACTGGCCTGTTCCGCTTGTGGGCCAAATTCAGCCTGTGGTTAAAGTTGGCCCGTCTGTGGCCCTTTAATTTGTTGGGCCATTTTCATGGCGTCATCACATATGGCCCATTAACGACCCGTTATGCCTGCCGTTCAAATTAAGCCTGTTATACACATGGGCCTGTTAACGGCCCATAAACAGACGATTCCCATTATAGCCCGTTTACGGCCCATATTGCAGTTCGTTAATTGTCCAAGAAAGTACGGTCCATGTTTGGCCAATCGATCATACGACCCGTAGAAGTCCCATTGAATCTATGGCCCGTAGAAGGCCCATGGATCATACGGACCTTAGGAGGCCCACTACAGCAGGCAGCAGGACTACTTCTAAATAAAAAGGTTACCGCGGAAAAAGAAATGCAGCGACTACCAGCAAAAAAATAAACAAGACAATAAGTTAATGAATAAGCAAGCAACTTACGCTAGGCTATTACGGCTATTACAAATATTACATCCACTGGGCATCAAAGTTCGCCACCAATTGAAATATAGTGAACAAAGCAGCATATTACATACACTGGGCATCTAAATTGGCCACCAGTGAAAATAAACGCTGCAGCAAAACAAGTCCAGAACTGAAACCACTTCAGAAGAGCTCAAGAAACAATATCCTGGATACCCACCATGCTGGCAAGAAGCTTAGCAAGCTTATTAGTTTTCTCTTGTTTGGCGCTAAAATCGTCCAGCGCTTGCTGTTGCACCAGAAAGTATGCATCTGAATTTTGCAGGAACTTCCTCAGTCCTTCGGCTTCTTGCCGCAGCACAACTGTCTGATGCCTTTCAGCTTGTAGCTGAGATTGAAGAAGCCAAAGTGATTCAGGCAGCGAGTTCAAAGAGCTTGTGCCAGCGGTAGTGGCCAGTAACTCGAACACTACATCAATGCAGGACTTTGGGGTTGTCTCACTGTCTACAAGATAGTTTTTTATCACCTTTCTTGGAGACCAACAGGGTTGTCTCACTATCTTGAACCTTATCTGCATTACTTTCTCTACCATTGCATAATGGGGTGCTCTTCTCCAATATTCTGTTCGGATTCTACAAGAGAAACAAGCAAACACATCACAGGCTCAGCATGTAGTATGTGAAACTCATTTTGGTAAACCGGTTAAGTAGTAAGGTGGACATGATAACAGCATGAAACAAACATATATCTATGCACTATGGTCACTGTATTGTCCATATCATTCTAGTTTATGTTGCCAAATCAAGATAGAGACACAGTTCAAATCATATATTTTTAAGACACAGCAGCATAGACAGAATATAAGTGTGGGAAACTACACAGCACTTGCAACACTTCTAATGTGCATGACATGAGAACATAACTGTTTATACAATTGAAACTAAAATCAACATAGAGCAAGAAGTTAGAACAACAATCCAGTTAGAGAAATAGATTTAAAACATACCTGTTGCGCCATTGGAGTTTCAATTGGATCCTTCAAATTCAAAATTAGTTGGTATGAGTAAATACAGTGATGCAAGAGCAAAGGACTATAGACCATAGCTACGGAATCTGACCTAAGAACAGTTGCTCTTCTACTTTAAACATGGAGTTTGGGTTCGCTGTGGTGGTCTACGTGCTTTGGGCACTACAGTTTCTTTACAAACTGCTCGTGTGGGGGTACTCTGTGGTGGACATGGTGATGTGTCAACTAGAAGTGGGTTACTATCCACTGGGGTTGGGGTTAGATGAGGTGTAGCTGGTTCTCTGTCCAACAGTGTAAGTGTACAATCTGGAAGAGTCTCGATTATGTGTGGTGGGGCTAGTTCGTGGGCCAGTACAACCATGGTTCTATCTGCATCGACGGGTAGCACCGTCTTTTGTGAAGAACGAGTTTTTACCCCTTAGATACTGCCATCACCCCATCCAATTCAAATGGCTGATAAACAAGAAAAGAAATTGAAAGTACAGACATTGTATGATAGACAAATGTGGTAATTCACATATATGTTGTCTAACCAAACAGGACAGCATGACACAATTTCACATATATGATGGCTAACTAAAAAGGATAGCATGACACAGTTTCAGATATATGATGGATAACTTAACAGGATATAATGGCATAATTCAACCTATGATGAGTATCTAAACAGGATGACATGACAAAACTATATGATGTCTTTCTAAAATAGGTTGGGATGAAATAATTCACATACATGTTGTCTAAGTATACAGGATGGCATGATATAATTCACATAATTGATTCATACACTAAGCAGCTGGCACTCACATGTATGATCTCTAAACTAAGCAGATGACATTGAATATTGTGTATATGATGTCTAAACTAAGCAATGCAAGACACCATATGCATGATATGAGAAATATAAACATTTCAAGTTAAGAGCATACACCTCAGCTGGGATATAGGACTGGTCATCTGTCCCTGAATCCTCCTCTGAGGAGCTACCTGTAACCATCGAGATATATGCTTCAACAGGTACCATTGCCTGCTCTGAAGACCTTGTTTTCACTCCAGATTTTTCCATAACCGGCTCAAATGGCTGAAACACATGAAGAGTAGTTCAATATACATAGATTGTCGACAAATGGAATACGTAATGAAAAAAAGGACGACATGAGATAATTCACATATATGATGCCTCGCTACATGGCGGTGCATAATTCACATATATGATAACTAGCTAAAAAACACGGCATTGCATAATTCACATATCTGATATAGAAAGCAAACATGAGGCATTCACACAAAGCATGTCTAATCTAAGCAGATGGCATGGCAATGCAAGACACCATATGCATGATATGAGCAATATAACCCTGCCAAGTTAGAGCATACACCTTAGGGGGGATACGACTAGTCATCTGTCTCTGAATCCTCCTCTGAGGAGCTATCTATAACCAGCAAGAAATCTGCATCGACAGGTAGCACTGACTGCTCAAAAGACCTTGTTTTCACTCCAGATTTTCCCATGACCGACTCAAATGGTTGATGCACAGGAAGAGTAGATGAATGTATAAACATTGTTGACAAATGGAATACATTATGAACGATACAATTCACATATACGATGACTGGCTAAACAGGATGGCATTGCATGATTCACGTATATGATGCCTGGCTAAAGAAGATGGCATTGCATAATTCACATATACTCCCTCCATTCCTAAATATTTGTCTTTTTAGATATTTCAAATGGACTACCACATACGGATGTATATAGACATATTTTAGAGTGTAGATTCACTCCTTTTTCTCCGTATGTAGTCACTTGTTGAAATCTCTAAAAAGACAAATATTTAGGAACGGTGGGAATATGATATAGAAACCAAACAGGATGCATTCACACAAAGCAAATCTAAACAAAGCTGATGACATATAAGATGTATAATGTAAGCAATGCGAGGCGCCATATGCATGATATGACCAACATCAGCATGCCAGGTTAGAGCAAACACCTCAGGGGGTAAATAGGAGTGGTCGGCTCCCTATGAATCCCCCTCTGAACAATTATCTTCCTTTGGAATACAATCTGGAATGGGGGAAGGGGGAGCCCACTTCGCCCACCACGGAGCGGCGTCTGCATGACATTATATTCCCATGTAACGGTCTTCTCTTTTTCTCTACATGTTCAGTATGATTGTGTACAATAACTGACATGCATAATAAAAAAACATAGTTAGATTATGTAAGGCCTAAGGGGTGCATGCAGAAATCAAGACTGATGGTAGCAAACAAGTGGATAGATCCAAAACTAATGATAGCAGGCAGATTATAGCTTCAGTTTAAAAAGATAGACGATGGATCATCTACTATTTGTTGCCCACCCAACATGAACCACGTAGAAGACCCCAGATGAACCAGACAGTAGACAGATACTATTCGTTGCTGCCTCGATATGTGCCCCACAGGCATTTTAAAACTCAAGTTTGAACATTAGTTTGGACCTGACTCGGAGTCTAAGAGGTGAACAGGACGATAAAGTAGCAGGTAATAATAGTTTGGACCTGACTCGGAGTCTAAGAGGTGAACAGGACGATAAAGTAGCAGGTAATAATAACCGATGTATAATGTAAGCAGACACAAAAGAGTGCGACCTCACTTCCGGAACTGTGTAGTCCTCAGGTTCATCTGCTCAGTCGATGATGGTAATGCAGTTGGCGTGGCTGCCGGCAACGGGGAAGATGATCTGAGGCGGCGAAAGAAAGTCTACAGGGGGAATCTTTGCTGCAGTGAATGCTTCCATCGATGGTGCACCTCAGGTGGGGTGGATGACGGCACGGCAGGAGCAGGACATAACACACAGAGTTTTCTTTGACACCTATCTGAAAATGAAGTAAATCTGTAAGGGCTCCTTAGAATTGGAGGATTCTAAAAACGCAGGGACAGGAAAAACACAGGAATAGGATAGGAATGCATGTGCAAAACAGAGCATTTGCAAACATAGGATTTCTGTCAACCTGGGTGTTTGGTTCACATGAATTGGAAGAACACAGGAATGGAGAAACAAGGTCAAATTAAAGTCAAACCACATGAAAATGTAAAATAAGAATCTTATTATGCCAGTAATGCAATTAGTCCTATTCTTCATGCATATTAATTTGAAAAGGACGTCCAAGTGGATATTAAAATTCCTATGTTTTTTCTTTGAAAGAGACACCAAAGGAAAAAAATATCCTCCTGTTTTGCTTTGCTCCATTCCTTCTAAACAAATGCATGAATAGTAGTACCATAGTAAAGTTTCCAATTCCTATGTTTTCCTTCACTTTTTCTTTGAACCAGTGGCGATTCTAGTAGACAGTCTTCATAAGGCTAAAGCTTGCCCTCAAAATATTTTGTGATCTTAGATTTGGTCCACATGAGTATCATATAATGGCTATCTTGCTAAACCAATTCAAATTGTGGTTCAAAAGAGCATTTAGTTTTCTCCCTATTAACTTTGTGACCACGATTCATTTATTTCTAGATTTGCAACTGCTTTGAACCAAAGGATCCCTGACGGATCAACATGAATGCAGAGTAACAAAGTGATGCGACGAGTGTACAACCTCTTTGGCATAGCCTTGTCGACCTCAGCATCATTGGGTTGGACGTGGAGGATGGTGATGCTGGTGTGACTGTAGAAGGCAGGGAACAGGATCCGAGGCCTCTGGAGACGACGCCGAGGATACTGCTCCGCTGTGATGGACTGTTCTGTCATTGGAGCAGCTCCAGTGAGGTGTACGATGGTGAGGCTGAAGCAGGACAAGACAGACAATGTTAATCTGAAGTGGGACTCTAATAGCATATGCAATAGATGATGTAAAATACATTACCAAGAAGTGCTAGATGTAAAATGCATCAGCCGCGCCACGGACGCTTTGACAGATGTTGTAAATACTGTTTACTCTGAACTTAACTGAAGAAACTGAACTTTATAGTCAAAACTAAATTTTACTGTCGAAACTGATTGAACTTGTAGCAGAGCATTGCAATAGAAGTTTAGGGCGTTCGAGCACTAGTAGCAGAGAAGTAGTGATCTAAATCAGCAGCCGCTCGAGTAGGGAACGCACTAGCAGAGAGCAACTCGTGCAGCAGCACCGCGAGCGAGTGCTAAAGCAGCAACTCCTGCAGCTGCCGCAGGTCATGCAGCAGCAGCAGCAGCAGCAGCGCGAGCAAGAGCAAGAGCAGAGCAGTACCACGAACAAGAGCAAGAGTGGAGCAGCAGCACGAACGAGAGCAAGAGTGGAGTAGCTGCGCGACCGATAGCAATAGCAGAGCAGAGTAGCAGAATGAACTAAACCAAGAGCAGTGCAGTAGCACGACCGACAACAAGAACAGAGCCGCAGCGCGAGCGAGAGCCGGAGCAGCAGTAGCAGCAGCTAGTGCTGGTGTGGAAGTCGCCACCGAGGAAGCAACAACATGGGGGAGAGACGCCGTGGAGGAAGTGGCCGGCGACGGCGCCGTCGATGGAGACCCACCATGGCTGCTCGGTATCGAGCACCGGCAGCCCCGTGAGATCAAATAAAAGATAAAATGCAGCGGTGAGTGCAGAACCTCCTTGGTGGCACCGAGTAGGCCTCGGCTTCATCGGAGGAATTGGTGAGGGTGCTGCGGTTCTGGTGGGGCAGGTCAAGACGGCGCTATGGGGATGGAGGTGGCGCGATAGACGAGGCGAACGTCGGGGCAGCTCCTTGGAGGTGGAGGATGGGGCGGCTGATCCAATGGGATGACGAGATCGACGACGGATCCTCATCCGGTGCGTGGATGAGGGACGTTGAGCTGTTGCTGTGGATGACGTCGTCGGGAAAGAGTCTCCGGATGGGCGTCGGTCGGGAGGCCGACGGAGGAGCATGGGGTTTCGCGGGTTTTGGTGGCCTCGGTGTATGAATGGGGGCGAAGGGGAATGTAGGGGGAGCCATGGCTTAGGGATGCGCTTGTCGGAAATGTGGGGTAAGTTACGAATGTACTCCCACCGGTTTTGACCACGCGACGTCGAGGCAGCATTTCCGGCTGAGGGGTAGAAGGGGGATTTCGCGTGTCTGGGCTACGGGACCGATTTCGAATGAGGAGGGAGTTTTCGCGTGCGTCAAAATTTCGGGATAACAAGGCGCGGCGCGGGTTGAAGAGGCAGGAGTTTCACAGCAGAAGAGACAAAAGATGCTCGAGCTTGAAGATTTCGGGATAACAAGGCGCGGATTCCATGTTGGGCAGAACAAACTTAACGTGTACAAAAAAAATTCATAGACACAAGAGAGTCATGTCCCCTTTTACTATATTTCTATAAATGCGATTGAAAAAACTACAAGAAAAAGGTAAAAAAAATCAGGAGAACAAGATTAGCCTGTACAGTACCAAATCAATTCGCACTTCCCTCAACAACAACAAAAAACAAATCTATACCCACCACAAAAAGAGTCATGTCCCTTTTTATATGATTACAACTGCCAGGATCTCGAATTTCAATTTTTGAATCCACGTTATGTTGAATTTGAATATATCGTTAGGTGATCTTGCGGTTTATAATGGATGTAGTCCTACATTTTGATCTTCCATCTTATATGAACATTTTACTCCACCCTATGAATATATATATTGTCGTCTACCATATGGACTAAATTCGAATCAATTTTCCTTATATGAATATGATTGTTGTCAAGTTATACCATCATTTAAATATTATCTTGATAACAGAAACCATGCATATAGTAGTAATCATATTTCAATATGAACTACATGCACCATACGATCTCCAATTCAAATATTTGTATCCATTTTATGTTGAATTCAAATCACAGTACATTGGTCTAGGTAGCGAGATGTTCAGGATAATCTAAACCCTTTTTTTATATGTATAAATTTTGGCCGGATTGGGACAAGTTTTGGTATAAGCTTCTTGCAAACCGGAGATTCTCTCAAGAAGTCTCGTGGTTCCGAGAGGGAACCTGTCACCTTTGTGTGCCAAATGATATACGCTGCCTCCCCCCTGATTTTCTTTATGGAGGCAACATAGAACTATATGAGTGCCCTGTTAAATTTTGGAATTATTCCGGGTTCGTTTGGCATTTTTATACATTAATTGAGTTTCTAGTCATTTAATGTGCATAATTCAAATTTGAACTACAAGCACATGCTCCGGTGCACCAAAGTTGATTGAAAAATAACATGTGTGTCCTCGGGTGAATTTCTAGGTCCCATGCAAGAAATGGGAATGAAATTCAAACATCTGGGCGTCGTGGCTCGGCTGAGAACATTGAGAAACTTGGTTTTTAAATTCTTGTAAATCCAAAACACGCCTGAAAATCATGAAACTTGGCATGGTGTCATGTCATGGCACTAACATGTTGTGGTAAAAAATTTGGCCGAATTGGAACTAGTTTTGGTATAAGCTTCTTGCAAACCGGAGCTTCTCTCAAGAAGGCTCATGGTTCTGAGAGGGAACGTGTCACCTTTGTGTGTGAAACGATATACGCTGCCCCCCCCCCTTGATTTTCTTTACAGAGGCAACATAGAACTATATGAGTGTCGTGTTAAATTTTGGAATTATTCCAGGTTCGTTTGGCCTTTTTTATACATTAATTGAGTTTCTGATCATTTAATGTACATAATTCAAATTTGAACTACAAGCACATGCTCCAGGGCACCAAAGTTGGTTGAAAAATCACATCTGTGTCCTCGGGTAAATTTGTAGGTCCCATGCAAGAAATGGGAATGAAATGTAACCATCTGGGCGTCGTGGCTCAGCCGGAAACATTGAGAAACTTGGTTTTTTAATTCCTGTAAATCCAAAACACACATGAAAATCATGAAACTTGGCTTGGTGTCATGACATGGCACCAACATGCCGTGGTAATTTTGCTGTCCGATTTGCGAAGGCGCACACATTAACAATCAACAAAGTCATTTTGGAACAAGTGTTGTCATGTTACAATCACAAACACAAGTATTATTGAAACCGTGGGCGTTCTACTTACCATTTACGTGCCGCCACGTGTCCCTTTTTTTTATTGTCTAGGAGGCACCGTGCGGGGTAGCTATTTGAGTACGGGAGGCATGCGATCAGACCCCGGCGCGTGCTTATCGGGAGGAGAGCCCTTTGACCTCCATCTGCTGCCCACCTCTCTCCCAAGGTCTCCATTAATGGCGCCTGAGCCTGTTTAATGGCATGGCTATGTCTCACTCGACTGAGATTTAAGAGAGAGAAAAGAAAATATGAAAAGAAAATTTTGCACGGATCTTGATGTAAGATCCGACGGACCTATATAGCATCTACTGCGACTTATAGCAAGACTGATGAATATATAAGGATGACGACAGTGGATAATAATTGTCTTACATATTTAGGAAGGTAATTAAAAAGCCACATGCGGCTACACCTGAAATACACAGGGTCAAAAGAAGAAGGAAGATGCATACAACGATCTGGCTCGCTGATCTCTACTTTCTTGATGCGCTGCAGGTCGCGGAGACTAGTTCTCGCGGCGAGCGGCAATGATCTCTTTCATCAGTTTCATGTCCTTAATACACTGCTTGGCAGCATCCACGGATTCCTCCACCAGCCCTTCGTGCTCGATGCAGAGCATGGCATTCTCATCCATAAGTTTTTTGATGATGATGCGTGTCCTCTTCAACAAGGCAACGGTCTCCTCCGCCTGCTTCGCCCTTCCGGTGATCTTCGCCCTCAGCAGGTCGCGCTCGGTGCGGAGCTTTGCCTTGTCCTCCCCTAGTCCCCGGATGACGGCGGTAGCATTTTCAAACAAGGCATTCATCTCGTCCTGCAGCTTCATCCAGCCGGAGATCCGACCCATCAGGCCATCGAGCATAGCGCGCATGGGCCTGTGAGAGTCCTCGCCTGCCCGTGAGACATTTTCCCAGGCCGCCGTGGCGCGGGAGGACCTCCCTGCTGCATTTGCGGCGCGGCGGGACATCTCTGCTGCTTCCACGGCATGGCCGGACCAGTCTGCTGCATCGATGGCACGGCGGAAGCTCTGTGCTGCTTCAGCGGTGTGGCGGGACCTTTGTGCTGCTACGGCGGCGCGGCGGGACATGTCGGCTGCTACGGCGGCGAGGCGGGACATCTCTCATGCTTCCGCTTCCATGCTCTCCTCCCCTGGTAGTAATCTCTCGACCCAGAACTCATGCGGGCCATGGCAGACGCAAGGGAACGACGATGAAAGACTTGTTTGTTTTTGTGGATGAGGAGTTGAGGAGGAATGTGCAGTCATCTTGGAGTAGAGTATTTATAACCGAGTACTAATACGCTCCTAAGTGGGAAACCGTTTAGGTTTTGATCGGTGTGAACAGGTTTGCAATTAAATATAGCGTGGTAGTAATTTGGAATGTGACGAGACTCAAGCTCAAAATTTATTGACGGTTCTAGTTTCGAAGTGTGGCACTATTCCTGGATGGCGTAACATGCGCACGCATTCTCGGCCGTGGTGTAGCAGTTTTGTAATATGCCACGGTACTTCTTTTTCTACTTCTGTGTACGTGCAATAACTGGCACCGTCGGATACATATCTTACGGTTATTGGGGCGTTCTCCAGGAATAGCCTCATGGCGAGCTATAGACTAGTCTTTTTTTCACACGCATTACATCGACACATATCATCTCTCTCCCTCTTTCCCACGCACCATCTCCAGCTCCCTAGGTCGATGCCACCCACATACACTTATACTCTGAGTTTAGTACATTATACACGAAGAGAAGAGGTGCACGCACGCACTCGTCCTCTCTCACACACGCATCTATAGCTACGAATTGTAGTGTTCTCAACCATCTGATTGGCTCAATCATAGGTTCCCGTTTCTCCTTGGCCTTGAGATTGAGAAGTTTAAAACGCGGAGGCTAAGCTGGAGGCGAATTGTTTTGGTTAATGTGCGGGCCGCACACGGCACCAACACGACACGAGCTTCGTCTGCCTGGTGCGCAGTCGGGTGAGTACTACTAGTAGTACTACTACTTTGATGTGTCGCATCAACTCGCAGAAGTATGCAACACTTCCTCAACAAACAAGCATTTAAGCAACTTATACTTCTTACCCAAAGGATCTTTATATCCAACAAACACAAAATATCCGTTCCACTGTTGGAAATTACTTTAACTGCTGATCTGATGTCGAAGTAATTGTTGCATCGCCACCAAAATCCACCATCTCTTAAGCTAAAGTAGACCGAGCTAACCCCTATATTAGCATATTACTAAGATAAATAGAAGGAACTGTAGAATCATTTAGGAGGTGAGTTTGTCAATCTGAATGTGGAGGGACACCATCCTCGACAACCCAGCCCCGGCCAGCAGCTTGGGCGGAACTGTGAAGAAGGTTAGCTCCTGCACGGCGACGGCGCCGGGATCCTTGCTGCTTGTCACCTCGATTTCCACCTTGACGGCGTTGGTCCTGCCTTTCGCCTCCCCTGGCGGGCCGTTCGCCCACAGCTTGGCCATGTAGTGCGGCGATGGGGATGGCCCCGCTCTGATGCAGACGACCGACACAGCGATAGGCGCACCGACGTCGAGCATGTCGCCGACCAAGAAAAATGTGTGGCCGTCATCCTCCGTGAACAGCAAGAGCCGTGGCTCTGACACTGGCACTTGCAGCTGGAGCACCTTGCCGTACTGGATCCTGTGCACGGGCATGGGATGCACGGTGCTGATGTGGTGGGGGAGCGCCGGCGGCGGGCCTTCTTAGCCATAGACGGGCACGGGGCATTTGCAGGGCGTGAGCGGACACACGCTCTGGTGATCGGCAAGCTTGTGGTAAGTGATGTAGAGCCCATAGCCTTCGTGCAGGCACTCCACCCTCACCGAGGAGAGGACGGCGTCCATTCCCGTGTTCCGCACGTCGAAGTTGCTGCCGCGCTCGCACTTCTAGCGCTACCGCTGGTTCCCGGGGCGCCCGCCGCGGCAGTCCGCGCAGGCCAGGTGCCCTCCCTTGCACTGCACAAATCAATCGAACAGCACATCAATCAAGAAACTTGCACCTTGCTCGATCAGCCGAACGGACCAGGTGTATTCGAACCTCATACACTGGAGGCTTCAAGGGGCGGAGGCACAAGGGGCAGTGGAGCAAGGTGAGATCCATAGAGACCATAGAGAGCTCCGGGGCATTAGAAAGTTTTACCATCACATATTCATACTACTTCAAGGTGCATTAAATCAACACATGCAAGTTTCAAAAGGAAAGTCACGGAATGCATGCATGTGTTGTAATTAATGCATCGGTAAATGCAAACTAATGAAATATATCGAGTGCACTGCTTTGATGTGTCGCGTAACTCGTACAACAAGGAGACGTTTGATTACAACACCCTCTCCCTCGCCCATGAGAGTGGTGGCTCGCAGGACTAGAGAAGCTTTCGCTACACGCTCTCCCTCCCGCACGCGGTGGACATGCAGCAGTTCATTCGGTGTCAGATGGCCAGAAGCATACTAGTAGTACTCCACTGTAGTAGTACCATCATTGTTCGACTTCCTAAAGAGGCGAAGAGCCAAGCGCAACCCGAACGCTCGTGTGGCAGTTTCATGTGTATAGGGGAGGTAGTATAGCAACATAGTCTAGGATAGCGTGTACCATGCCTCTAAGCTTAAAATCGTTGGAGACGGCTCCATGCTATGAGGCCGTCTCGAAGCATTTTTTATTAAAATAATCTTCTGGCCCTACCTGTCATCCTGGTTATAGTAGTTTGCACGCTGATCTGGTCAAGAGAGGAATATATATTTTAATTTGTGGTGGGGTAAATGTTAGAGGTTGCAGCAAATATTGTACAATGTGTGTCTTTTAGCCAAGTTTAGAGGCAAGCATGTGGGGCCCGTGCTATGATGTGTCGCGTCAACTCGTACAACAAGGAGAAGCTTGATTACTAGTAGTACACCCTCTCCCTCGCGCATGCGCGTGGTGGCTCGCAGACGAGGAGAGGCTTTTGCTTTTACTACTCCTAGAACAAGCTCTCCCTCGCCCACGTGGTGGACGGGACGTCATGGAGCAGTTGATTCGATATTGTAGAAGTAGTAACATCATTGTTCGACTTCTCGAAGAGGCGAAGAGCCAAGCACAACCCGAACGTGGCAGTTGCTAGTAACATGCTTTTGTTACTAGTCCATGTTACTACCTTCATAATGGGTAGTAACATATGGATGGTAACATACAAGCCTTCATTAATTGAGAGATAGACTCATTTTACCTCGGGGTGTGTTATGTTACAGTAACATATTATGTTACCACAAGCATCTCTCCCCTCATTAACTCCATGCCACATAAGCAAATTTGTCTTACTCCCACTATGACTAGCCTTAATAGTATAGCCCTGTAAACCGGAAAGGAGGGACTACTCCCTCCGTTCCTAAATATTTGTCTTTCTAGAGATTTCAACAAGTGACTACACCGTAAATGAGTACATACGGAGCAAAATGAGTGAATCTACACCGTAAATAAATACTCCCTCTGTTCCTAAATATAAGTCTTTTTAGAGATGTCAAGTGGACTACCACATATGGATGTATATATAGACATATTTTAGAGTGTAGATTCACTCATTTTGCTCCGTATGTAGTTACTCATTGAAAGACAAATATTTAGGAACGGAGGGAGTACGTATTAAGTTCTTTCGTTTTCCTCTCCGCCTTGGTCGCGGTGCACAATATGGAGTATACTACTACTGACTAGTCTCTTTTTGACACGCATTTACGTTGATACGGCTTGAATGCCAACGAGGGAGAGGGTAGCGGTTCCCGAAACATTGAACGGTCAATGATGCCACCGCATTCAATTAGCATGCAGAGGTAAGTAATTGGAGAAGCAGAATGGAGCTAGCACAATGTGAATGCAACGCAGTTTGGACTCTCATATAAAGGCGCCCCACCACTCCAATCCATCTACTCCTAGTCTCTACGCAACACTGCCCACTCCAATCCAAGACCAAGACCAAGTGACCAGAAGCCACAAGCACCCATGGCGTCGATGGACGCGAGCGGCAGTCGGCTGTGCCGGATCGTCCAAGATGCCGGCCTGCATCCCCGCACCACACCGCGTTTCTAGACGGTGCTGGCGACCGCCGGTGTCATAGCCCTCGTCTACACCGGCTTTGCCTCTCGCATGTGCGAGATGATGGTCGGCTCCATGCGCAAGTTCACCGCCGTTAAGAAGCGCGCGGACGACCTTGTCGTACTGCTCCAGCCCGCGCGCCCAGGCTCCTTGTTGCCTGCCACCCTCATCGGCCTCCAAGGTGACGAACTCTTTGAAGCACTGGTGGCCCTGCAGCTGCCGGAGGTCGCGACGAAGAATGTGCACCTCGAGGCCGTGCTCGCCGCGCAGCGCCTCGCCATGCAAGAAACCGTCGACCTACACATCCACGTCTATGAGGAAATCGTCTACTTAGGCCACTACAAGGCCAGCGAGGACAGAAAGACATTGGCCTTCTTCTAGCGGCTGGAATCTTTGGACGCCATTGTTCAGAAGCACGTCGACCTGGCCACGAAAGCCGCTGCTACTTAGCCACTGTTCGGTTGGCCGGCGCCCTGAGTCGAGGAGGTGGACGTCGTCGATGGATGCATCTTTCTTCTTGCCTCATGTAACCAGCACTACATCGCCTCGTGGCCTTAATATTTTATTAGTGTATGGCATTTTTATTCCAGTCGTAAATGACATGTGTGATCCCTTGCTCTTATTTGGCGTTAATTATATGTAGTATCACTGTCTTCGTCCTGGTGTACTACCTAGGTCCTGGTTTATTAGTCCCTTTTGTAATTTGTGCTAAATTTTGACCAAAGATTTAACTGACAAAATGTTAGTGCATGTCAACAAAAATTATATCGTTTGATTTGTATTTGAACATAGTTTTCAATGATATAATTTTGGTGACATGCATGAACCTTTTGTTAGTCAAATTTATGGTCAAAATTTGGCACAGATTATGATGGGGAGCAATAAACCAGGACAGAGGTAGACTGGTCCGTCACCATCGTGTTTTGTGTCTAATTTTGACTTCAGCGACCCAACCTACATGGAGGGAGTACTGTATATATTGGCGCGACAACCAAACTTATATATTCAAAACTGAGCGTTACTACATGTCACGAGTTCAAAATGAGAAAGTGGAACAAGTACAGCATGCCCGTGTCGTTCGCGTCGCACCACCACACGGTCTGTCCGGCACGCCGCTTAAGCCAGGGAACGCTTGTTGTCTTAGCATTTTCACTGTCAAGTGGGGCCGCAGTTGAGCAAACCGACTATCGACAAATCCCCACCCTGCCCACCGTGCGTCGGCTGAGTTAGAATTGGAAGAGAGAAACGAGAGAGAAGAGCTAGCTGTAGCACGGACGCTGTTGTCAGATGGAACTCATGTTGATAGAATAGGAGTATTGAGTACTCGTACCTCTTTTTTTAGGGAAAAAGTAGTCGTACATCTAGTACCAGTAGTTGGGTGCGTGCGACCTATACCTGTCATCACTTTAGGTCTCCTTTTCGAACCGCAGCTACGCTTCATAGTACATATTTTTTCACGCATTTATCCTCCTATATGTACTCCTAGGCTATTTCCACGTGCTTCCTTTTGCCGACATGTGGGACATAGAGCATCTGGGTCGTAGCGCATGCATGACTCGGAGCATATGCAACCATGCCGGCGTACTTTACATTTCAGACCTCACGAATTACATGCAAACCCCCCGCAGAAGAATAAATAAATAAATGAATTACTACATGCAAACCGAATTATTTTCATAGAAACCGGAGCACGTTCATTAAATTTTGGACATAACACATTTACTCCCTCCGTTTTTATTTAGTTCGCGTATTAGCTTTTGTAAAAGTCAAGCCATGTAAACTTTGACAAAGTTTATAAACAAAAATATTAACATATACAATAATAAATCAATACCATTAGATTCATCATTGAATGTACTTTCACATCATTTTGATTTTTTATGATAAATATTTATATTTTTTTTTCTATAAACTTGGTCAAACTTTACGAAGTTTGACTTGAGTCAAACCTAATATGCAGAGTAAATAAAAACAGAGGGAGTATAAAAAACGACCGGACCTAAACCAGTCTATGGGCCTCTTTGATTCGCAGGATACTGAAAACACAGGAATGGGGAAAGTATGATGTCGATGAACCGAGAGGAGGAGGAAGAGGTGTACCGTACATGCTAGAGACTGGACTGTAGCACATTGTTTTTTATGGCCATATCACCACATTGTTTTCGATGGCCTATCGCCTACTGGTTCACTGGGCTGCCGTGGTTCGCACTCCTCCGATGTGAGTAGTACTAGTATATACACTATATATACCTCATGATTCTTTACTTCTTCTTACTTCGCCGACATGTGGGAGAGCCAGCATCCGGGTCGATGTGTCATGCACCAGATTAGAGTGGGGAACGGAAGGGGTATCACCCCGGTCGTAGTGCTAGTAATTAATGACTATAGTGAGTAGTCATATCACAAGACCCCATCTTTCCAGCAGTAACGCGCCATCAAATCGAGCAGCCCTACCTTTCCAGCAGTAAGTTGAATCCGCTACTCCCTCACCCTCCTCGCCTCTCTGTCAAACTGGCTACGCGAAAATTGCCGCTTGTACTACCCAGGAAAAGCCCCGCCCTCAACTTTTAACTACTCATAGTATAATTTTGTATCGATGAATTGCGCCATGGAGCAGAAAACCAAAAGAAAAAGGTGGTACATGTAAACAAATACAGTTCAAGCTCTAGCTAGCGATTCGGAATGTAAACCGTGCATGTGTTTATACGTATAGGTTACTTCAAAGTACTGAGTCCATTGATGCAATGTGGTCAAATTGTACCATCGATATCTCAAAGCCAAAATAGTTCAAGCTTGTTCGTTCTATATAAATAGTACTGTATGTTTATTCACCCATGGGGTTGTTCAATGAATGGAGGGCCGGGGAGCACAAGTGAACAATGGCCCTATTTGGATCCATGGGTTAGAGTTAGTTTGAGCTAGTTTGGGCTCAAATAGCCCTAAAGTATCCAAACACGAGGGCTAGTTTGAGCTAGTTACATCTAACCCACCCAAAAAAAATATCCCACCCAAGAGGTGCTAATTAGAGCTAGTTCTCCTAGTGCATTTATTGTCAATCTAACCCTGTCATCCAAACACCTCGTTGGCTAGAGTTAGTTCAGGATTAGTCATGAGCTATAAACTAACTCTAACCTCTAGCTAAGTTAGAGTATCCAAACAGGGCCAATACTACTACTAGTAAGTAGGAGTAGTACAGTTAGTCACGTCAAATAGAGAGTTTCTTTTCTTTAATGCCACGTACACAAATTGAAATGCTTGTTGTGGAGAGAAAAAGATAATCACTCCACTATATATATAGGCAGGGGCTTGAGCGCTTGCTTCACTAGGGTTGCTCTCTTTATTCTCTCATCCTCTCCAGATCTAAACAAGACAGCGGTAGCGACATTTTCTCTGTGCTCACCGCTGGTTACAGATCCGGCCGGATCCCTTCGGCCGGTGTGTGTAGGGGACTAGGTGCATCGTTCACGCGGTCATCGGCGTCGAGGGAGGAAACCCACAACTGCCAGCGGGTCCCGATCCTCTGCTTGTGCCATTCTCTCCGACACAGCGCCGGCTCGGGAGGTCCTCCGACCCTTCTTCCTTCCTGCCGTATTGTGCGCAGATCCGACCTGCCGCCGGCCTCCTAGACACATCACGACGACCCTCAGGTATAAGTTCCTTCGAAAGTGGCCTTGCTCTACTACCCCAGCTCCCCACGTGTCTGCATGTGGATCTTTTTCTACTTCCATCAGCTCTTCCAAAGCCACCTAAATTTTTAGTATTATTAGAGGTAAAGCTAGTTCATGCAGTCGAATCTAGGACTTGGTTCAAACAACGAAGAAAGGGGGGAAAGTTGTAGCATGAATCTAGGACTTGATTCAAAGAGGAAATGACAGGGGGAAAGTTGTAGAGACTGGATACCCAACCAGTCTCTTGGTTGAAAAGGGAAATAAAGGGAAAAGGTGGTACAAACTGGATAAGGAACATACCTATTATTGGTTGAAAAAAGGATAGAAAGTGGCGGCTGGTGGACAAGTCAATAGAGTATGTCCAGGATTAGATTTGCTGCCCTCACATAGTAAAAGGTCTCCAGGATTAGATTTGTTGCCCTCACAGAGTATGAACAAACTCGGCATCACCACTTTATGCCTCCTTGTAGGTACATTGTGCTGATGTGTCCACTGTCGCATGTCCTTATACCAAATTTTTGTTGTTGTTAATGTAAGGGCACATGTAAAATGAAGCAATCACACTGTTACCATAAGGACATGTCTAACCAGTGTTATTGTTAATCTAATGCCTCCAGTAATATGATGCAATTAAACTGTGTTACAAATGGTACTCCTGCTATTTTCCCCAGTATGATAAGTAAGTTGCTTCTTTACGCTACTGAGTGTCCTGGTGTCCCCACTGTCCCATGCCCTTAAACCAACTCTTTAGCTACTGTTGACCTACTGTATCTGGTAAACAAGCAATGCCACCATTAAAGTAATCCCATATTTGACGAATGTCATTGTTGATCGTAATGCTTCCGGTAACATGAAGCAATGCTACCGTTTTAAAATTTCTACTGACCTTGCGTGGTTGTCATGAACATAATCAAGATGCTTCTTTTCATTTCGTGTATGTTTCGTATCTTGTTATTGACCAGTAACTGTTTTCTTTCTATCTTTTTGTGGGGAAATTGATATCCATTTCACCTCGTTGCTATTGTGACCTTTTGGTGAACTGCGCAAAACACTTTCTTTTGGAATGAGTGTCGTGTGCAGTTCAACTAAAATGTCACGTGGGCAACATCTCTCAATTTTGGTTGAACTGCACAATGGTTGATTGGAGTTTCCAACATCTCCGTCAAACTCTGTTGGTAATCTCGTGCAACATTTTATTTGCCTTTGAAAGATGAGTCGTCACTGTCACCACAATGGCACTTTATTTTTGTGGAACTGCACAAAAGGATAACCGAATTATAGTTGCACCTTGCATGAGCAGGACAGCTAACCTTAATGTTGCTCAATTTTAGTGCAACTACTAAAGAAGAACTTGTCAGCTCATGAGAGCAAGTACTTCTTGCTAGCTGCATGATGCAATCTTTTCTTCATTTCAGGCAGACTGCAGAAAAAGGTCGCATGAATTGAATCATCCGAGTGGATCTGCAAGTTCACCACATCGAATCGTGGCGGCATAGGGCCCCTCTCTCAGTTATGGTTCCCATGACTGGGTATGTTCCTTTTTGGTTGATTTTGACTCTGCATCCAGCTAGTGATCTTGTGCTACTGTTTTGGCACTGCTACTGATAAAATGAAGTAATAATACATTTAAAATAGAGCTATTGTCTTAGCTACCATTTCATTTCCAATGTAGATAGCTTGCAGAAGACCTATTCGATAGAATCAAGTCCATGTGCACTGCATCAATCACATAGCTGCACTGAACAAGTTGAGTCCATCACGCCTACCGTTGAGGTGGCGCGGGCCACCTCTCTAACTGGCGGGCGCCACAATTTTAGTTGAACTGCACAAAAAAAGTGATTGAAATGAGTCGACGCTCCTCCTTCTACTGCCACACTGAGGTGTTAATGGATGTCAACGAATCATCTTCATGGCAAGATACAGGGACATGAAGAATAACTTGATCTCCCAAAGTCATCTCATACAGGTCAGTATTGTCCTTTATCAACATGATTGTGCTTTTTCATACTATGTTAACATTGTATTTTTTAATAAAGCTATTCTATCGCAATCTTTTCTTGTTTTGGAAATAAAGTTGCTTTAACTAGTGCCAATATTATAGTAATCATGCTCTTTCTTATATATGCAAACAGGAATACTCAACTACAGATGTTGTGATGGTCAAAAGCATTCCCCGAGGGTTGTATGGCATGGCTAGCCAAGAAGGATTTAATCACGGGATTCACTTTATCCAAAGGCTCTAAAGTGCCATGCATGTGTACAAGGTGGAAAGATATATTTCAGGACGTTGATTGATGATTCCACTAGATTCTGCTATGTGTATTTGTTAAATACTAAGGATGAGGCTCTATACACACTACTTCAAAATCTAGAAGGCCCTCTTCTGCATATATTGGAAGTCGTAGTGCCATCAGTGATGCAGAATATTTGAGCTGCCAATGTTTGACCTGCGTGGCCTTAAAAAGGACTGGTTTCAATATTTAAGCAAATCCTTGGATCAAATTGCTTACATGAAGCATCAATCAATTTTTACTTATTATTTGAATCATATTATTTGAATCATATTGGTTGGTTATGAATCTTGCAAGCTGGGAAACACGGCATGATGATGCAGAGGACAACAACCATAACTAGTTGTTCAAACTTGGTAGTATTGTCTGTGTGAAAGTGCGGCAAGTGAGCTGATTGTTTGCGTCCTGAGAATAATAATTCTAATTGTTGTGCATGTTGATCCTGTGGCACTGATAGAACGAGCCAATGCTTTGGTTGTTTTAAGAATAAATTTTAATTAAAGCTAATAAAATTTATGTAAAGTGACCACTAACACTTGCTATTACAGTAGCAATACAGACCCGCTTGTGAACCCGAGGGGGCATGTTCTACTGCGCGTGCAGCGGGCGAGGGAGGTGTAGTAACTGTTGTTGCCTGTACACACTCAGTTTACTGTTGGATGCAGTTCCCCAAGAGCTGAAAAACGAACTACTGCCGCCGCCTACCCACTCGTTCACCGTTGATTGCAGCTCCCCAAGATTGGAAAAATGAACTGCTACTGCGGCGGTGCGCCCCCCAGTACCCCAGTACACACTGATCGTCTTCATCCCCCTGCCCCCAATCCCCACAAACGAGAACCTCCACATCAACTCTGCGTGAGAAGAGACTCCAATGGCGATCCGAGGGGTGAGCCTGCTGGATATTGACTTCAGCAAGGAGTTCACCTTTGAGTTCGCCATTCAGACCCATGGCAGCATCAAGTTGAATGTGATGTGAACAAATGATCCGGACTCGGTTAAGCTCTGCCTCGCCAAGTTCAAGCAGTACCCACAGAAGGAGAAAGCACAAGGTCGCGGGACTAGGCCTTGTGCCCATCCATTTGTCTCCTGACAGGGACCAGCGGATCACCGTCGCCCAGGTATGCGTGCGGGACGAGGTTCTTGTCTACCACTGCTATAGGGCCACCAGAGGTTATGTAGCATCTGGTGCAACAAGCTTGTCAACATCTAGAAGCAATACAAGATCATCGGCAACGAGCAGGAGAAGGACTCCGTGGTTGACCTTGCCGCGACCATCATCGACCCCTGCTACACCAACATGAAAGAAGACATCGATACCAAGAACCTGAACACATGGGAGGTACCTCTGAATCTAGCCTACATAACCTACGCGGCCAAGGATGCATACGCATTCTACGACATGTACAGGCGGATCTTGGACATGAGGGCGTGTCTGCTTCCCGTAACCGACGAGTACACGGACAGCTGCAACGTCACGATCAAGCGTGCCAGGAAGGTCTAGATGATGTACTTTATCTGTTTAAGCACCTTTATCATCTGAGTGTTTCATGCATTAGCCTATGCATCGTAATTATTTGTTTTGTCCAAAATATTTCGTCTAAGAACCAATTAACCTGTTTGCTTTTTTTTAGTGGCTATTTGCTTATGTATCTAACTAGTTCATTGGGCTGCCGTGCTTTGAATCTCCTTCCTCCCAACATATTCCCCTTCTCAGGTGGACCCAGCAGGTCTCGTACACAGACATTTGGGACCAACGACCTATCCATTTGTATTTCTTTATTTTGTTCAATCTTTCGTCCTCTTCCTACGGCGGCTGGTGGCGCTGCCGCGCACACCTCAGTGGCCCATCCTAGCCTATGGCGCTGGCCAGGCCATCCCTCTACTCCCACACATTCTCTGGCGGTGGCAGCTCCATCGGCCCACCCTGCACCCGAACAAGTCAACCCTCGTACTCCCCTCCGCCTACGTCTTCCCCAGCTTCGGTTCGTTCAGTCCGAGGTCTCGACGTCGTCCTCCGCCTTGGTGCTCTCACCGCGGCACCGCCGTCTGTCATTCCCAACATGGTCAACAAAACAAGAGGAATCGGGAGACGACTATATGTCGAGAGGCTGACAGTCCTGGGCCCACCAGGTCCACGGCCTAGGTTTTGTTGTTTAACATGCACAACCCATGACATGCAGACACAGTTGATCCAGCTGGCTTCAACTTTTTTTTGGGGTCCAGCAGGTATCAAGCGGCCTCTGGGCCTCCCAGCCTAGCTTGTCTATAACATCAGCAGCCCAAGTTATGTTTGTTTTTTCAAGACGACGCACAGCTCAGTTCTATTTTTCTATAAGAATGCAAAACTAAACCTATGTTTTCCCTTCTATAATAGTATTTATATTTATATCTTATTTTATTACATATATATAATAGAAACAACATAAGGTTCCGTTAAACCTGTCGTTCATCCAACCATTGTATAGACCTTCCCACTTCCTTAATTTTTTGTTTTTATTAATCCTATATCTAAATTTTCTCCCACTTTCTTTTTTGATGTAATCTGAGTTTTCTCCCAGTAATTTTCCCTAGAACCAACTCAACTGTCCCACGTCTAGCCTAAATAATAATAATACCCCACGTCCTATTAACTCATCAAATTAAAATGATATTTTATTTTGTAAATCGAAAGTTCTTACAAAATAATAATAATAATTGTTTATATATAACTTGGCAAGTTAACTCCAGGTGATTGCGTACATAAGCTTGCAAGAAGATTTTACTGACCAATGCAGTAATAGACGTGCAATCATGTGTTTATCTTTTTATAAGATTTCTCCATCATGCCCAACATGATATTTTCACCCAGCCCAACAAGTCTGCGGATTTCGAGAAAAATGCAAATGGGCTTTAAATTCTAACATAATATATAAACGGGCTGCATAGACGCTACATCATTGTTTCACCCAGCCCACCAAATGGACTAAAAAACAAATGGACTAGCTGACATGTGGGCCAGTAGGTCGAAGCCTAAGCACTTTCGCAAAAAATAAAAATACAAAGGTCGAAGCCTAAGCAAGGCGTTGGATTTACATCCAACGGCCGACATTCTTCTTCAATCTCTCGTCTTCTTCCCCCAGCGCTGCCGGGACCGCCTACTCCAACCTCCGCCGTCCAGTGGCGCTGTTTTGCGCACCTCACAGTGAAACGCTACCCCACCGACGGCCAGGCCATCCCTCCACTCCTTCGCACCTCCTGTTATTCTCTGTCGAGTGTAGGCCCACCCCGCACCCAAACAAATCAAGTTTTCCACTCCTCTCCATCTGCGACTCCACTATCGTGTCTTCCCCATCTCCGGGGCGTTCCAGTCTGGGGCCTCACCGTCATCCACCGGCCTTGGTGCCCTCTGCATGGTGTGATCAACATGGTCAACAAATGAGAGTCATCGAAAGATGACTGTACGTGGAGAGGCTGACAGTGGGGATGCACAATGCCCATGGACGCATGCATGCAACTGCATCCTTTTTACCCTGAAAAATAATGTTTTCTCCCCCTGACAGCTGGGACCCACCAGCTACATCTTCGCACGCAAGGAAGTGCGTCCTTATTACGGGCAAAAAAATTAATTCTTCCCCTTGACAGCTGGGACCCACCAGCTATATCTTCACATGCAAGGAAGTGCGTCCTTATCCTCCCTAACATCTGGGACCCACCTGGTCGAAGCGTACGTAGCGTTGTCTGTGTACATACCGGTAGATCGGTCTGTCTACCACGATGAACCGTGGCCGATTAAGGAGTGGTAGCAGTTCAGGCAGTCCAGTCAAAACCGTGTACACATACATACAACCAGATGTCAAAAAATATGGCCACGTACGTACATACGGGCGGGGTCTCGAACACGTACTCGTGCATACGTACGGCTAGGGCTCGTGTACATGGAGAGGCAACGGACGGCAGCAACGGTGTCCTATTCATCGGAAGCCAACCGACTGGGTCGGAACGGAGAAATTGCGTCGTGTTCATCGGGAGCCAACGGAATGCGTCATGTTCATCGGGAGGTAACAGAATACGTCGTGTTCATCGGGAGCCAACGGCTTGGACGGAACAGCCGAAACGAGGTCTGGCGTACCGCAGAACGGAGGAAACGGGCCTTCTGTTCGACCACATACGGTCAAAACGGGGTCCTATTCATCGGGAAGGGTCTGGCGTACCACGAAACGAAGGAAAACGGACTTCTGTTCGAGTGCCTACGGTCGAAACGGGGTCCTGTTGATCGGGGGGTGTGGCGTACCGCAAAACAGAGGAAACGGAGTTCTGTTGGAGCGCCTACGGTCGAAACAGGGTCCTGTTCATCCACTGTCTACTGCCTCACTCCAGCCTCCACGGGCTACTGTTCATCCACCGTCGACCTCCTCCAGCCTCCACCATCTACTGTTCATCCACGGGCTAATGTTCATCCAGCATCCATCGGCTACTATTCATAGAGCCTCCACGGGTCCTGTTCATCCACCCCCAACCGGCTGGGGTGCGGCGGCCTCCTCGGGGTCCTGTTCATCCAGCGGCAATGGCCTACTACCACGGGGTCCTGTTCATCCAACCCCCACCGGGAACTGTTCATCCACAGCCAACCAACCGGCTCGACTCGCCACGTCTCGACTCGTTCTACGTACCGCACGCATGGTAGCAACGGTCACTGTTCATCGAGAGGCAACCCAACACCGGCTGGCTACGTCTCGCACGGGGGCTCAATCGGCTTCAGCAAGCAGCAGCAGTGATCGATCGCTCGGTTCAGTTAGCAGCAGCAGCGAAGGAATCACTCGGGTTCAGTCAGCAGCGAATGAATCGCTCGGGTTCAGTTAACAGCCAAGGGATCGATCGCTTGGGTTCAGTAACGTGCGATCGCTCGGGTTCAATTAGCCAATGCCTCGCACACACGTGTGTACACGAGAGAAACGTGCAAACCACAGTGCATCGCTCGGCCCCGACCACCCACCGTAACCGGGAACTCCCTGATATTTTCCTCGCCCTCGCTTCTACCATGATTTTTTCCATCATGGACGGCCCAAAAAATGTCATGCAGCTGTGTCTCCAGCCTGCCCAGGATGAAAAGCCCATTTTCTGTCATGATTTTTTGTCATAGAAGTAGTAGCCCACCACATCTATGATGATACTGGGTTTTGTGACAATTATCGTCATAGAAATTTCATAAGCGTGACAGAAAAAATTTCGTTCGGCCCAAAATGTCATGGATGTGTCTTTTTTTTAGTGTTATCATATTTCCTTATTCATGATAAAGGTTTATTATTCATGCTAGAATTGTATTGACCGGAAACTTAAATACATGTGTGAATACATAAACAAATACTAAGTCCCTAGTAAGCCTCTACTAGACTAGCTCGTTAATCAAAAGATGGTTGAGGTTTGCTGGCCATAGACATGTGTTGCCACTTGATAATGGGATCACATCATTAGGAGAATGATGTGATGGACAAGACCCATTCGTTAGCATAGCATATGATCGTTCAGTTTTTGCTACTGCTTTCTTAATGTCAAATACATCGTCCTTCGACCATGAGATCATGCAACTCCGGAATACTGGAGGAATACCTTTTGTGCTATCAAACATCACATCATAACTGGCTGATCATAAAGGTGCTCTACAGGTATCTCCGAAGGTGTCTGTTGAGTTGGCGTGAATCGAGATTGGGATTTGTCACTCTGTATGATGGAGAGGTATCTCTGGGCCATCTCGGTAATACAACATCACAAGAAGCTTGCAAGCAAAGTGACTAAGGAGTTAGTTACAAGATGATGTATTACGAAACGAGTAAAGAGACTTACCGGTAACGAGATTGAACTAGGTATGGAGATACCGACGATCGAATCTCGGGTAATTAACATACCGACGGACAAAGGGAACTACGTATGTTGTCATAAAGGTTTGACCGATAAAGATCTTTGTAGAATATGTAGGAACCAATATGGGCATCCAGGTCCTGCTATTGGTTATTGACCGGAGAAGTGTCTCGGTCATGTCTACATCATTCTCGAACCCGTAGGGTCCGCACGATTAACTTTCGTTAACGATATAGTATTATATGAGTTATGTATGTTAGTGATCGAATGTTGTTCGGAGTCCTGGATGAGATCACGGACATGACGAGGAGCTCCGAAATGGTCTGGAGGTAAAGATTGATATATAGGATGATATGGTTGAGCCAAGGGGTAAAGCCCACGAGGCTTTAAGTCGGTGCACAAAGGAGTTGTATGGAAGGCAGGGCTAGATGCTAGGGTTCATGGCGTCTATGTTGGAAATATGCCCTAGAGGCAATAATAAATTGGTTATTATCATATTTCCCTGTTCATGATAATCATTTATTATCCATGCTATAATTGTATTGATCGGAAACTCAAATACATGTGTGGATACATAGACAACAACGTGTCCCTAGTGAGCCTCTACTATACTAGCTCGTTGATCAAAGATGGCAATGGTTTCCTAGCCATAGACATGAGTTGTCAATTGATAATGGGATCACATCATTAGGAGAATGATGTGATGGGCAAGACCCAAACTATGAACGTAGCATATGATCGTATCAAGTTTATTGCTATCGTTCTCTGCATGTCAAGTATATGTTCCTATGACCATGAGATCATGCAACTCACTGACACCAGAGAAGTACCTTGTGTGTACCAAACATCGCAACGTAACTGGGTGACTATAAAGGTGCTCGACAGGTATCTCCGAGGGTGTCTGTTGAGTTGGCATGGATCAAGACTGGGATTTGTCACTCCATATGACGGAGAGGTATCTTAGGGCCCACTCGATAATACAGTATCACAATGAGCTTGAAAGCAATGTAACTAATGAGTTAGCAACGGGATCTTATATTACGGAATGAGTAAAGAGACTTGTCGGTAACAAGATTGAACTAGGTATGGAGATATCGACGATCGAATCTCGGGCAAGTAACATACCGACAGACAAAGGGAACTGCATACAGGATTAGCTGAATCCTTGACATCGAGGTTCGACCGATAAGATCTTCGTAGAATATGTGGGAACCAATATGGACATCCAGGTCCCGCTATTGGTTATTGATCGTAGTGGTGTCTTGGTCATGTCTACATAGTTCTCGAACCCGCAGGGTCTACAGACTTAACGTTTGGTGATGATATAAGTATAGTTGAGTCATTATGCTGGTTACCGAAGGTTGTTCGGAGTCTCAGATGAGATCCCGGACATGATGAGGAACTCTGGAATGGTCCGGAGGTGAAGATTGATATATTGGACGAAGGGTATTGGAGTCCGGAAGTGTTCCGGGGGTACAGGGTGATGACCAGCATGACCGAAAGGGGTTTCGGGGGCCCCGACAAGTGTTGGGGGGCCTCATGTGTCGTCCGTTCGGCACTAGGTCAGGAGTTCGCGGGACGGATCGTGATTGGATCGCGAAGACGTTCGACTACATCAACCGCATTTCTTAACGCTTCCGCTTAGCGATCTTAAAGGGTATGTAGATGCAATCTCTCCTCTCATAGATGTTCATCTCCTAGATTGATCTTGGTGAGCGTAAGAAATTTTTTGTTTCCCATGCAACGTTCCCCAACAGTGGTATCAGAGCTAGGTCTATGCGTAGATGACATCACGAGTAGAACACAAATGAGTTTGTGGGCGTTGATATTCAGATTGCTTCCTTCCTTGGTCTTTTCTTGATTCAGCGGTATTATGGGATGAAGCGGCCTGGACCAACTTTACATGTCCACGTATATGAGACCGGTTCCATCATCTGACATGCAACTTGTTGCATAAAGATGGCTGGCGGGTGTCTGTCTCTCCCACATTAGTTGAATCAGATTCGACAAAGGCGGTCCTTGTAGAAGGTTAAATAGCAACTTGCATATCACCGTTGTGGCTTTGAGTAGGTAAGAATTGATATTTCTAGATACCCATAGCAGCCACATAAAACATGCAACAACAATTAGAGGACGTCTAACTTGTTTTTGCAGGGTATGTTGTGATATGATATGGCCAAAGACATGATGAGATATATTCGATGTATGAGATGATCATGTTTGTAATAGTCTATATCGACTTGCATGTCGATGAATACGGCAACCAACAGGAGCCATAGGGTTGTCTTTAATTATTGTATGACCTGCGTGTCAATCATTAAACGCTATGTAATGCTTTACTTTATTGCTAAGTGGTAGCAATAGTAGTAGAAGCATGGTTGGTGTGACAACCCCGATGGCGACACAATGATGGAGATCATGGTATCATGCCGGTGACGATGGAGATCATGCCGGTGCTTTGGAGATGGAGATCAAAAGCACAAGTTGATGGCCATATCATGTCACTTATGATTTGCATGTGATGTTAATCCTTTTATGTATCTTATTTTGCTTAGGACGACGGTAGCATTATAAGGTGATCCCTCACTAAAATTTCAAGATAAAATTGTGTTCTCCCCAAGTGTGCACCGTTGCGAAAGTTCGTCGTTTCAAAGCACCACGTGATGATCGGGTGTGATAGACTCTACGTTCACATACAATGGGTGCAAGCCAGTTTTGCACATGCGGAACACTTGGGTTAAACTTGACGAGCCTAGCATGTACAGACATGGCCTCGGAACACAAGGGACCGAAAGGTCGAACATGAGTCATATAGTAGATATGATCAACATGGAGATGTTCACCATTGAAACCACCTCATCTCACGTGATGATCAGACTTGGGTTGGTGAATTTGGATCGTGTTACACTCGGACAACCGGAGGGATGTTGATTTGAGTGGGAGTTCTTAAGTAATATGATTAATTGAACTCATTATCATGAACAATAGTCTAAGTTGTGTTTGCAAATTACGTTGTTGATCAATAGCTCGCGCTGTAGCTCCCTGTTTTAATACGTCCCTAGAGAAAGACTAAGTTGAAGGATATTGTAAGCAATTATGCGGACTAGGGCCGTAGTCTGAGGATTGTCCTCACTGCTACACAGAAGGCTTATGTCCTTGATGCACCGCTCGGTGTGCCAACCCCTCTAGCGTCGTCTATGGATGTTGTGAACATCTGGCAGACACGTTCAGATGACTACTTGATAGTTTAGTGCGCCATGCTTTACGGCTTAGAATCGGGGCTCCAAAGGCATTTTGAACGCCATGGAACATATGAGATGTTCCAAGAGTTGAAATTGGTATTTCAGGCTCATGCCCGTGTTGAGAGGTATGAGACCTCTGACAAGTTCTTTGCCTACAAGATGGAGGATAATAGCTCAGCCAGTGAGCATGTGCTCCGAATTTTTGGGTGCTATAATCGCTTGAATCAAGTGGGAGTTAATCTTCCAGATAAGATAGTGATTGACAGAGTTCTCCAGTCACTATCACCAAGCTACTAGAGCTTAGTGATGAACTATAACATGCAAGGGATGGAGATGATCCCAGAGCTGTTTGCGGTGCTTAAGGCCGCGAAGGTAGAAATCAAGGAGGAGCATCAAGTGTTGATGGCTAACAAGACCACTGGTTTCAAGAAGGGCAAGGGCAAGAAGTGAAACTTCATGAATGGCAAGCCAGTTGCCACTCCAGTGAAGAAACCCAAGGTTGAACCCAAACTCGAGACTAAGTGCTTCTATTGTAAGGGGAACGGTCACTGGTAGCGGAACTGCCCCAAATACTTGGTAGATAAGAAGGCTGGCAACTTCAACAAAAGTATATTTGATATATGTGTTATTAATGTGTACCTTACTAGTACTCCTAGTAGCACCTGGGTATTAGATACCGGTTCAGTTGCTAATATAGGTAACTCGAAACAAAAGCTACGGATAAACGGAGACTAGCTAAGGGCGAGGTGACGATGTGTGTTGGAAGTGTTTCCAAGGTTAATGTGATCACCATCGCACGCTCCCTCTACCTTCGGGATTAGTGTTAAAGCAAGATAAATGTTATTTGGTGTCTGCGTTGAGCATGAACATGATGAGATCGTGTTTATTGTAATGCGGTTATTCATTTAAGTCTGAGAATAATGGTTATTCTATTTACATGAATAATACCTTCTATGGTCATGCACCCAATGTGAATGGTTTATTGAATCTCGATCGTAGTGATACACATGTTCATAATATTGATGCCAAAAGATGCGAAGTTAATAATGATAGTACCACATACTTGTGGCACTGCTGCTTAAGTCATATTGGTGTAAAGCGCATGAAGAAACTCCATGTTGATGGACTTTTGGAGTCACTTGATTTTGAATCACTTGACACATGTGAACCATGCCTCATTGGCAAGATGACTAAAACCCCGTTTTCCGGAACAATGGAACGGGCAAGTGACTTGTTGGAAATCATACATGCTGATGTGTGTGGTCCGATGAGTGTTGACGCATGCAGTGGATATCGTTATTTCCACACCTTCACCAATGATTTGGGTAGATATGGGTATATTTACTTAATAAAGCATAAGTCTGAAACGTTTGAAAAGTTCAAGCAATTTCAGAGTGAAATTGAGAATCATCGTAACAAGAAGATTAAATTCCTACGATCCGATCGAAGGGGAGAATATCCGAGTTATGAGTTTGGCAATCACTTAAGACAATGTGGAATTGTTTCACAGTTGACGCCACCTGAACACCACAGTGTAATGGTGTGTCCGAACGTCGTAATTATACCTTATTGGATATGGTGCATTCTATGATGTCTCTTGCCGATCTACCACTATCATTTTGGGGTTATGCATTAGAGACAACTACATTCACTTTAAATACGGCACCATCTAAGTCCGTGGAGACGACACCGTATGAATTGTGGTTTGGCAAGAAACCTAAGTTGTCGTTTCTTAAGGTTTGGGGCTGCGATGCTTATGCCAAAAGGCTTCAGCCGGAAAAGCTCGAACACAAAGCGGACAAATGCATCTTCATAGGATACCCAAAAGAGATGGTTGGGTATACCTTCTATCTCAGATCCGAGGGGAAAGTGTTTGTCTCTAAGAACGGGTCCTTTCTCGAGAAAGAGTTTCACTCGAAAGAATTGAGTGGGAGGAAGATAGAACTTGATGAGGTTGTTGAACCTTTACTTCAACCAGAGAGTAGCGCAGCACAGAAAGATGTTTCTGTGGCAGCTATGTCAGTTGAAGAGGAAGCTAATGATGATGATCATGAAGCTTCGGATGAAGTTACTATCAAACCTCTTGGGTCGACAAGGGTACGTACAGCTTCTGAGTGGTACGATTACCCTGTCTTAGAGGTCATGTTGTTGGACAACGATGAACCTACAAGCTATGAAGAAGCGATGGTGGGCCCATATTCCACCAAATGGGTAGGAGCCATGAAATCCAAGATAGGATCCATGTATGAGAACAAAGTATGGACTTTGGTGGACTTGCCCGATGATCGGCAAGCCATTGAGAATAAATGGATCTTTAAGAAGAAGACAGACGCTGATGGTAATGTCACCATTTATGAAGCTTGACTTGTCGCAAAGAAGACAAGTTCAAGGAGTTGGCTATGATGAGACTTTCTCACTCATAGTGATGCTAAAGTCTGTTGGAATTATGTTAGCAGTTGCTGCATTTTCAATTACGAAATCTGGCAGATGGATGTCAAAACAAAGTTTCCTTGACGGTTTCCATGAGGAAAGGTTGTATGTGATACAACCAGAAGGTTTTGTCGATCCTAAGGATGCTAAAAGGTATGCAAGCTCCAGTGATCCTTCTATGGACTGGAGCAACCATCTCGGAGTTGGAACATACACTTTGATGAGGTGATCAAAGCTTTTGGGTTTATAGAAAGTTTGCAAGAAACTTGTATTTACAAGAAAGTGAGTGGGAGCACTACAACATTTCTGAGAAGTATATGTGGATGACATATTGTTGATCGGAAATGATGTAGAATTTCTGCAAAGCATAAAGGGTTGTTTGAAAGGAGTTTTTCAAAGGAAGACCTGGGTAAAGCTGCTTACATATTGGGCATCAAGATCTATAGAGATAGATCAAGAAGCCTGATAAGACTTTCACAGAGCACATACCTTGACATGATTTTGAAGGAGTTCATAATGGATCAGTCAAAATGGAGTTCTTGCCTGAGTTGTAAGGTGTGATGTTGAGTAAGACTCAAAGCTCGACCATGGCAGAAGAAAGAGAAAGGATGAAGGTCATCCCCTATGCCTCAGCCATAGGCTCGATACGGCATGCCATGATGTGTACTGCACCTGATGTGTGCCTTGCCATGTGTCTGGCAAGGGGGTACAAGAGTGATCCAGGAGTGGATCACTGTACAGCGGTCAAAATTGTCCTTAGAGGAATAAGGAAATGTTTCTCGGTTATGGAGGTGATAAAGAGTTCGATGTAAAGGGTTACATTGATGCAAGCTTTAACACCAATCCAGATGAGTCTCAATAGCAAACCGGATACGTATAGTGGAGCAGCCATTTGGAATAGCTCCAAGTGGAGCATGGTAGCAGCATCTACAATATGACATAGAGATTTGTGAAGTACACATGGATCTGAATGTTGCAGACCCGTTGACTAAAACCTCCCTCACAAGCATAACATGATCAAACCCCAGAAATCATTGGGTGTTAATCACATGGTGATGTGAACTAGATTATTGACTCTAGTGCAAGTGGGAGACTGTTGGAAATATGCCCTAGAGGCAATAATAAATTGGTTATTATCATATTTCCCTATTCATGATAATCGTTTATTATCCATTCTAGAATTGTATTGATCGGAAACTCAGATACATGTGTGGATACATAGATAACAACGTGTCCCTAGTGAGCCTCTACTAGACTAGCTCGTTGATCAAAGATGGCTATAGTTTCCTAGCCATAGACATGAGTTGTCATTTGATAACGGGATCACATCATTAGGAGAATGATGTGATGGGCAAGACCCAAACTATGAACGTAGCATATGATCGTATCAAGTTTATTGCTATCGTTTTCTGCATGTCAAGTATATGTTCCTATGACCATGAGATCATGCAACTCACTAACATCGGAGGAGTACCTTGTGTGTACCAAACATTGCAACATAACTGGGTGACTATAAAGGTGCTCGATAGGTATCTTCGAGGGTGTCTATTGAGTTGGCATGGATCAAGACTGGGATTTGTCACTCCGTATGACGGAGAGGTATCTCAGGGCCCACTCGGTAATACAGTATCACAATGAGCTTGCAAGCAATGTGAATAATGAGTTAGCCACGGGATCTTGTATTACGGAATGAGTAAAGAGACTTGCCGGTAACGAGATTGAACTAGGTTTGGAGATACCGACGATCGAATCTCGGGCAAGTAACATACCGACAGACAAAGGGAACTGCATACGGGATTAGCTGAATCCTTGACATCGAGGTTCGACCGATAAGATCGTCATAGAATATGTGGGAACCAATATGGACATCCAGGTCCCGCTATTGGTTATTGACCGTAGAGGTGTCTCGGTCATGTCTACATAGTTTTCGAACCCGCAGGGTCTACACACTTAACGTTTGGTGACGATATAAGTATAGTTGAGTCATTATGGTGGTTACCGAAGGTTGTTCGGAGTCCCGGATGAGATCCCGGATGTGACGAGGAACTCCGGAATGGTCCGGAGGTGAAGATTGATATATTGGACGAAGGGTATTGTAGTCCGGAAGTGTTCCGGGGTACCGGGTGATGACCAGCATGACCGAAAGGGGTTTCGGGGGGCCCGACAAGTGTTGGGGGGCCTCATGGGCCAAAGGGGAGGGGGCAAACCAGCCCACTAAGGGGCTGTGCGCCCCCCTCACCCCATCTCATGTAACAGGAGAGGTGGGGCACCCCCTCTAGGGTTCCCTCCACCTGGCTTGGCGGGCAAGCCATCCTAGGGTTTCCCTAGGGGGCGCCCCCATCTGCCTTGGCTGCCGCCCCCTAGATGGGATCTAGGGGCGCCCCCTCCTCCTCCCTTCCCCCTATAAATAGAGAGGTGGAGAGAGGGCAGCTGCACCCATACAGATCTATTCGTGCCACGGCGCTGCCCCTCCTCTCCCTCATAGCCATCTTCTTCTCCGCAGTGCTTGGCGAAGCTCTATTGAGATTTCTCCACCACCACCGCCATCACGCCGTCGTACTGCCGGAGGACTCGAGCTACTATTTCACCATCGTGCACTGGATCGAGGAGGTGAAGGCATCATCAAGCCGTACGTGTGTTGAACGCGGAGGTGCAGTCCGTTCGGCACTAGATCGGGAGTTCGCGGGACGGATCATGATTGGATCGCGAAGACGTTCGACTACATCAACCACGTTTCTTAATGCTTCCACTTAGCGATCTACAAGGGAATGTAGATGCAATCTCGCCTCTCGTAGATGTTCAACTCCTAGATTGATCTTGGTGAGCGTAGGAAATTTTTTGTTTCCCATGCAACGTTCCACAATAGTCTACCCCTGGGGTAGACGCTGGAGTCCATGGCGTCTCCGTAAATGCCGGGAACAATGGAGAAGGACTCTTCCTTGCGTTCCAAACCGACTTTGGGAAGGCCTCCTCTCCAAGTTACGACCCCAGGGCTCAACATATAAATAGAGGAGCAAGGCTAGCCCCTAGAACACAAGTTTTTGAGTCTTCTCTAGTTGGTCCTAGTTGACTAATTAGAGCTAGCCCTAGCTACCTCTAGTCCTGAAGCCCAGTGTGGTTCTAATCTCCTCCCTCTAGTTCACCATCACCGTCACCACACCGTCGTGCTGCCGAAACTCATCTACTACTTCGCCCCTCTTGCTGGATCAAGAAGGCGAGGACGTCATCGAGCTAAACGTGTGCTGAACGCGGAGGTGCTATACGTTCGGTGCTTGATCGGAACGAATCATGAAGGAGTACAACTACATCAACCGTGTTGATAAACGCTTCCACTTAGCAATCTACAAGGGTATGTAGATGCTCTCCCCCTCTCGTAGCTATGCATTTCCATGGATAGATGTTGCGTGTGCGTAGAATTTTTTTTGTTTTCCATGCAATGTTTCCCAATACCTCACCCCCCCCTCCCCCACACACACACACCACATTTTTTTGGCTTATATTTTTAGGTCCAATTTGTTCACTGAAAACTGGGCCATACATCTAGACTCTCTATGACATATGGGCCATGTCCATACAAACAGTCTTGTCACCTTGAGGAAACACCCATGTACCTTCTTCCTCGCTCGCACGGCGCCTCGCAGTCCCTCCTCATTCACAACTCTGCTTAGATACCCGAGCTCGCAGTCGAATGTCACCGTAGATTGTAGTTGTAGGTACCTGCAATTAGAATAGCGTTACGCTTCTCACCCTCGCGTCGCTGCCTATCGGTAGCGACTATCGCCGACGTTTCTCGCGCTGTCGACCCACCCCGCCCAATTGGGGTTTTCTAATGGACAAGAAGGTAAGTGCAATCTTCATCCATATCTTGTAGGTCAAATTCACAGTCTACTCCTTGGTGATAATCCCCCAAAAGGCAATCACAGTGCATGCATTTTCCTGTAGTCTGATTCAAGGGTTTTATTTTTAGTGCCTACAGTGTCATGACAGAGGGTGTCTCTGCAGTCTCAGTAAGACAAATGAGTTATTCAACATCATCGTCCGAGAGGACTTCAGGAAGCGCAAGGTATGTTTTTAGAGACCCCTCTCACATGGAGGGTTAGGGTTCTTACACTAAGTTTTTCCTTATTTTCTTCAAAATTGGGAATATTGCCTACTATACGAACATAGTGTTTGATAAATTGGGATAAATGGTACCATTCAGCACTGACGTCAATCTAGAAACATTGCCTACTTTAGGCCAAATTGGAAATATTGCCTACTTTACCAACATTGAATTAGTATATTGGGATAAATGGTACCATTTCACTGACGTTAATTTGGAAACATTGCCAACTTTAGGCCAAATTGGAAATATTGTCTACTTTACCAACATAGTACTGCTAGATTAGGATAAATGGTACCATACACCACTTATGCCAAACTAGAAATTATCATTATGTGAGGCAAACTATTGCTGTACGGTTCTTTCAGTAAAGCTCATTTTTGCATGACTTCATAAAAAATACACAAAATGTTACTATTGACCTAAAAGATCTTATAATAGTTTTGCAGAGGGAGTACTACTTTTCCATTCACAGCATCATAATATTTGCACATGACAAGTAAAGCTCATATTTTTTTAACAAATTTTCTCATATGTATTAATTAGCATACAATTTTTTAATACTCCCTCCATTCCACAATGTAGTGCCTACAGATTTTTTAAGAAGTCAAACTTTATAAATTTTGACCAACTTTCTAGAGAAAAATATATACATATAGAATACTAAATACACATTATTAGATACATCATAATGCATGTTTTCATATTGTATATATTTTGTATCATAAATATAAATAGTTTTATCTATAAACTTGGTCAAAGTTTGTAAACTTTGACTTTTCAGAAAATCTATATGCACTACATTATGGAACGGAGGGAGTATCCAATATATTATTTGTTCACATATTTTTGACCTATTAATGACACATTATCTCTTCACTGTTAACAGATATATGATGCCTTACTATTTCCGTAGTACATCCCTTACTTTGCAACAAAACATGTGGTACTTTGCAACAAAACATGTGGTAGACAAGTTTTGCCTTTTCTTAAAGGAAGACTCTGTTAAGGTCAAATTGCAGACAAACAATGGATATATGATCAAAGTTCTCCTCAATACCGATGAAGGTCGCTCATATTTTCATCCGGCTTGCGGAGAGAGCTTGCTACGCGTTACGTACTGAAAACTGGCACTGAACTGTTAGTGCATATAACTTAGCTAGTTTTATCATCAGTCTGCCCATACAATCTGAGATCCCTCGATTGACCAACAATCTAAGTTAGTTTTCCTTCAGTTTCTTGCATGTTTTGACTACAAGTTAGAAAAATCAATATATTTGTCCTATCTTACTAATTAGTACTTTATTTTCATGCAGGGATTGTTAAATATGTAGTTAAAGAGATGGTGGTTACTCCTGCACCCAAATTTCACTAGAAAGACTTGATGCATCTCATCAAATTTGTTGGTAGAATCGACTACCTTACCAAGCATTTCCATGCTGGAGGCCAAGTGAGAATATGTGTGCCAGTGGTGTATACCTTGAAGGGGATGAATTATATCATTCATAAAATTATGATGTTGGGGAACATTGCATGGAAAACAAAAAAAATTCTACGCACACACAAGATCTATCCATGGAGATGTATAGCTACGAGAGGGGGAGAGCATCTACATACCCTTGTAGATCGCTAAGAGGAAGTGTTTATCAGCGCAGTTGATGTAGTCGTACACCTTCATGTCCCGTCCCGATCAAGCACCGAATGTACGACACCTCCGCGTTCAGCACACGTTCAGCTCGATGACGTCCTCGCCTTCTTGATCCATCAAGAGAGGCGATGTAGTAGATGAGTTCTGGCAGCATGATGGCACGGTGACGGTGGTGGTGAAACTATTTCCGCAGGGCTTCGCTAAGCACAATTGATTTAGGACGGAGGATGAACTAGAGGGAGAGGGGGCGCAGGCACATGGCTTAGTGAATCGTGGTGTCCCCCAGGGGCTAGCCCTGCTCCTCTATTTATATGTTGAGCCCTGGGGTCGTATCTTGGATAAAGAGCCTCCTCAAAGTCAGTTTGGAACACAAGGAAGAGTCCTTCTCGGTTTCCAGTACCAGACGCCACGGTCCTCAGCGTCTGGCCCAGATGCCATGGGCCTCAGCGTCTGGTCCCTGGCGTCTGGTCCCTGATCTCCACAAAACCTCCTTTTGCACTGACCTAAAGCCCCATGGGCCATACCCCTTGGCCCAACCATATCATCCTATATATCAATCTTTACCTCCGGAGCTCCTCGTCATGTCCGTGATCTCATCCGGGACTCCGAACAACATTCAGTCACCAACATACATAACTCATATAATACTATATCATCAACGAACGTTAAGTGTGTGGACCCTACGGGTTCGAGAATGATGTAGACATGACCGAGACGCTTCTCCGGTCAAAAACCAATAGCGGGACCTGGATGCCCATATTGGTTCCTACATATTCTATGAAGATCTTTATAGGTCGAACCATTATGACAAATACGTAGTTCCCTTTGTCCATCGATATGCTACTTGCCCGAGATTCGATCGTCGGTATCTTCATACCTAGTTCAATCTCATTACCGGTAAGTCTCTTTACTCGTTTCGTAATACATCATCTTGTAACTAACTCCTTAGTCACTTTGCTTGCAAGCTTCTTGTGATGTTGTACTACCGAGAGGGCCTAGAGATACCTCTCCGTCATAAGGAGTGACAAATCCCAATCTTGATTCACGCCAACTCAACAGACACCTTCGGAGATACCTGTAGAGCATCTTTATGATCACCCAGTTACGTTGTGACCTTTGATAGCACATAAGGTATTCCTCCGATATCCGGGAGTTGCATGATCTCATGGTCGAAGGAATATGTATTTGACATTTAAGAAAGCTGTAGCAATAAACTAAACGATCATATGCTAAGCTAATGGATGGGTCTTGTCCATCACATCATTCTCCTAATGATGTGATCCCGTTATCAAATGACAACGCATGTCTATGGTCAAGAAACCTTAACCATCTTTTGATCAACGGGGAAGATGATCTGAGGCGGTGAAAGAAAGTCTACAGGGGGAATCTTTGCTGCAGTGAATGCTTCCATCGATGGTGCACCTCAGGTGGGGTGGATGACGGCACGGCAGGAGCAGGACATAACACACAGAGTTTTCTTTGACACCTATCTGAAAATGAAGTAAATCTGTAAGGGCTCCTTAGAATTGGAGGATTCTAAAAACGCAGGGACAGGAAAAACACAGGAATAGGATAGGAATGCATGTGCAAAACAGAGCATTTGCAAACATAGGATTTCTGTCAACCTGGGTGTTGGTTCACATGAATTGGAAGAACACAGGAATGGAGAAACAAGGTCAAATTAAAGTCAAACCACATGAAAATGTAAAATAAGAATCTTATTATGCCAGTAATGCAATTAGTCCTATTCTTCATGCATATTAATTTGAAAAGGACGTCCAAGTGGATATTAAAATTCCTATGTTTTTTCTTTGAAAGAGACACCAAAGGAAAAAAATATCCTCCTGTTTTGCTTTGCTCCATTCCTTCTAAACAAATGCATGAATAGTAGTACCATAGTAAAGTTTCCAATTCCTATGTTTTCCTTCACTTTTTCTTTGAACCAGTGGCGATTCTAGTAGACAGTCTTCAACAGGCTAAAGCTTGCCCTCAAAATATTTTGTGATCTTAGATTTGGTCCACATGAGTATCATATAATGGCTATCTTGCTAAACCAATTCAAATTGTGGTTCAAAAGAGCATTTAGTTTTTTCCCTATTAACTTTGTGACCACGATTCATTTATTTCTAGATTTGCAACTGCTTTGAACCAAAGGATCCCTGACGGATCAACATGAATGCAGAGTAACAAAGTGATGCGACGAGTGTACAACCTCTTTGGCATAGCCTTGTCGACCTCAGCATCATTGGGTTGGACGTGGAGGATGGTGATGCTGGTGTGACTGTAGAAGGCAGGGAACAGGATCCGAGGCCTCTGGAGACGACGCCGAGGATACTACTCCGCTGTGATGGACTGTTCTGTCATTGGAGCAGCTCCAGTGAGGTGTACGATGGTGAGGCTGAAGCAGGACAAGACAAACAATGTTAATCTGAAGTGGGACTCTAATAGCATATGCAATAGATGATGTAAAATACATTACCAAGAAGTGCTAGATGTAAAATGCATCAGCCGCGCCACGGACGCTTTGACAGATGTTGTAAATACTGTTTACTCTGAACTTAACTGAAGAAACTGAACTTTATAGTCAAAACTAAATTTTACTGTCGAAACTGATTGAACTTGTAGTAGAGCATTGCAATAGAAGTTTAGGGCGTTCGAGCACTAGTAGCAGAGAAGTAGTGATCTAAATCAGCAGCCGCTCGAGTAGGGAACACACTAGCAGAGAGCAACTCGTGCAGCAGCACCGCGAGCGAGTGCTAAAGCAGCAACTCCTGCAGCTGCCGCAGGTCATGCAGCAGCAGCAGCAGCAGCGCGAGCAAGAGCAAGAGCAGAGCAGTACCACGAACAAGAGCAAGAGTGGAGCAGCAGCACGAACGAGAGCAAGAGTGGAGTAGCTGCGCGACCGATAGCAATAGCAGAGCAGAGTAGCAGAATGAACTAAACCAAGAGCAGTGCAGTAGCACGACCGACAACAAGAACAGAGCCGCAGCGCGAGCGAGAGCCGGAGCAGCAGTAGCAGCAGCTAGTGCTGGTGTGGAAGTCGCCACCGAGGAAGCAACAACATGGGGGAGAGACGCCGTGGAGGAAGTGGCCGGCGACGGCGCCGTCGATGGAGACCCACCATGGCTGCTCGGTATCGAGCACCGGCAGCCCCGTGAGATCAAATAAAAGATAAAATGCAGCGGTGAGTGCAGAACCTCCTTGGTGGCACCGAGTAGGCCTCGGCTTCATTGGAGGAATTGGTGAGGGTGCTGCGGTTCTGGTGGGGCAGGTCAAGACGGCGCTATGGGGATGGAGGTGGCGCGATAGACGAGGCGAACGTCGGGGCAGCTCCTTGGAGGTGGAGGATGGGGCAGCTGATCCAATGGGGTGACGAGATCGACGACGGATCCTCATCCGGTGCATGGATGAGGGACGTTGAGCTATTGCTGTGGACGACGTCGTCGGGAAAGAGTCTCCGGATGGGCGTCGGTCGGGAGGCCGACGGAGGAGCGTGGGGTTTCGCGGGTTTTGGTGGCCTCGGTGTATGAATGGGGGCGAAGGGGAATGTAGGGGGAGCCATGGCTTAGGGATGCGCTTGTCGGAAATGTGGGGTAAGTTACGAATGTACTCCCACCGGTTTTGACCACGCGACGTCGAGGCAGCATTTCCGGCTGAGGGGTAGAAGGGGGATTTCGCGTGTCTGGGCTACGGGACCGATTTCGAATGAGGAGGGAGTTTTCGCGTGCGTCGAAATTTCGGGATAACAAGGCGCGGCGCGGGTTGAAGAGGCAGGAGTTTCACAGCAGAAGAGACAAAAGATGCTCGAGCTTGAAAATTTCGGGATAACAAGGCGCGGATTCCATGTTGGGCAGAACAAACTTAACGTGTACAAAAAAAATTTCATAGACACAAGAGAGTCATGTCCCCTTTTACTATATTTCTATAAATGCGATTGAAAAAACTACAAGAAAAAGGTAAAAAAAATCGGGAGAACAAGATTAGCCTGTACAGTACCAAATCAATTCGCACTTCCCTCAACAACAACAAAAAACAAATCTATACCCACCACAAAAAGAGTCATGTCCCTTTTTATATGATTACAACTGCCAGGATCTCGAATTTCAATTTTTGAATCCACGTTATGTTGAATTTGAATATATCGTTAGGTGATCTTGCGGTTTATAATGGATGTAGTCCTACATTTTGATCTTCCATCTTATATGAACATTTTACTCCACCCTATGAATATATATATTGTCGTCTACCATATGGACTAAATTCGAATCAATTTTCCTTATATGAATATGATTGTTGTCAAGTTATACCATCATTTAAATATTATCTTGATAACAGAAACCATGCATATAGTAGTAATCATATTCAATATGAACTACATGCACCATACGATCTCCAATTCAAATATTTGTATCCATTTTATGTTGAATTCAAATCACAGTACATTGGTCTAGGTAGCGAGATGTTCAGGATAATCTAAACCCTTTTTTTATATGTATAAATTTTGGCCGGATTGGGACAAGTTTTGGTATAAGCTTCTTGCAAACCGGAGATTCTCTCAAGAAGTCTCGTGGTTCCGAGAGGGAACGTGTCACCTTTGTGTGCCAAATGATATACGCTGCCTCCCCCCTGATTTTCTTTATGGAGGCAACATAGAACTATATGAGTGCCCTGTTAAATTTTGGAATTATTCCGGGTTCGTTTGGCATTTTTATACATTAATTGAGTTTCTAGTCATTTAATGTGCATAATTCAAATTTGAACTACAAGCACATGCTCCGGTGCACCAAAGTTGATTGAAAAATAACATGTGTGTCCTCGGGTGAATTTCTAGGTCCCATGCAAGAAATGGGAATGAAATTCAAACAACTGGGCGTCGTGGCTCGGCTGAGAACATTGAGAACATTGAGAAACTGGGCGTCGTGTCACCTTTGTGTGTGAAACGATATACGCTGCCCCCCCCCCCTTGATTTTCTTTACAGAGGCAACATAGAACTATATGAGTGTCGTGTTAAATTTTGGAATTATTCCAGGTTTGTTTGGCCTTTTTTATACATTAATTGAGTTTCTGGTCATTTAATGTACATAATTCAAATTTGAACTACAAGCACATGCTCCAGGGCACCAAAGTTGGTTGAAAAATCACATCTGTGTCCTCGGGTAAATTTGTAGGTCCCATGCAAGAAATGGGAATGAAATGTAACCATCTGGGCGTCGTGGCTCAGCCGGAAACATTGAGAAACTTGGTTTTTTAATTCCTGTAAATCCAAAACACACATGAAAATCATGAAACTTGGCTTGGTGTCATGACATGGCACCAACATGCCGTGGTAATTTTGCTGTCCGATTTGCAAAGGCGCACACATTAACAATCAACAAAGTCATTTTGGAACAAGTGTTGTCATGTTACAATCGCAAACACAAGTATTATTGAAACCGTGGGCGTTCTACTTACCATTTACGTGCCGCCACGTGTCCCTTTTTTTATTGTCTAGGAGGCACCGTGCGGGGTAGCTATTTGAGTACGGGAGGCATGCGATCAGACCCCTGCGCGTGCTTATCGGGAGGAGAGCCCTTTGACCTCCATCTGCTGCCCACCTCTCTCCCAAGGTCTCCATTAATGGCGCCTGAGCCCTGTTTAATGGCATGGCTATGTCTCACTCGACTGAGATTTAAGAGAGAGAAAAGAAAATATGAAAAGAAAATTTTGCACGGATCTTGATGTAAGATCCGACGGACCTATATAGCATCTACTGCGACTTATAGCAAGACTGATGAATATATAAGGATGACGACAGTGGATAATAATTGTCTTACATATTTAGGAAGGTAATTAAAAAAGCCACATGCGGCTACACCTGAAATACACAGGGTCAAAAGAAGAAGGAAGATGCATACAACGATCTGGCTCGCTGATCTCTACTTTCTTGATGCGCTGCAGGTCGCGGAGACTAGTTCTCGCGGCGAGCGGCAATGATCTCTTTCATCAGTTTCATGTCCTTAATACACTGCTTGGCAGCATCCACGGATTCCTCCACCAGCCCTTCGTGCTCGATGCAGAGCACGGCATTCTCGTCCATAAGTTTTTTGATGATGATGCGTGTCCTCTTCAACAAGGCAACGGTCTCCTCCGCCTGCTTCGCCCTTCCGGCGATCTTCGCCCTCAGCAGGTCGCACTCGGTGCGGAGCTTTGCCTTGTCCTCCCATAGTCCCCGGATGACGGCGGTAGCATTTTCAAACAAGGCATTCATCTCGTCCTGCAGCTTCATCCAGCCGGAGATCCGACCCATCAGGCCATCGAGCATAGCGCGCATGCGCCTGTGAGAGTCCTCGCCTGCCCGTGAGACATTTTCCCAGGCCGCCGTGGCGCGGGAGGACCTCCCTGCTGCATTTGCGGCGCGGCGGGACATCTCTGCTGCTTCCGCGGCATGGCCGGACCAGTCTGCTGCATCGACGGCACGGCGGAAGCTCTGTGCTGCTTCGGCGGTGTGGCGGGACCTTTGTGCTGCTACGGCGGCGCGGCGGGACATGTCGGCTGCTACGGCGGCGAGGCGGGACATCTCCCGTGCTTCCGCTTCCATGCTCTCCTCCCCTGGTAGTAATCTCTCGACCCAGAACTCATGCGGGCCATGGTAGACGCAAGGGAACGACGATGAAAGACTTGTTTGTTTTTGTGGATGAGGAGTTGAGGAGGAATGTGCAGTCATCTTGGAGTAGAGTATTTATAACCGAGTACTAATACGCTCCTAAGTGGGAAACCGTTTAGGTTTTGATCGGTGTGAACAGGTTTGCAATTAAATATAGCGTGGTAGTAATTTGGAATGTGACGAGACTCAAGCTCAAAATTTATTGACGGTTCTAGTTTCGAAGTGTGGCACTATTCCTTGATGGCGTAACATGCGCACGCATTCTCGGTCGTGGTGTAGCAGTTTTGTAATATGCCACGGTACTTCTTTTTCTACTTCTGTGTACGTGCAATAACTGGCACCGTCGGATACATATCTTACGGTTATTGGGGCGTTCGCCAGGAATAGCCTCATGGCGAGCTATAGACTAGTCTTTTTTTCACACGCATTACATCGACACATATCATCTCTCTCCCTCTTTCCCACGCACCATCTCCAGCTCCCTAGGTCGATGCCACCCACATACACTTATACTCTGAGTTTAGTACATTATACACGAAGAGAAGAGGTGCACGCACGCACTCGTCCTCTCTCACACACGCATCTATAGCTATGAATTGTAGTGTTCTCAACCATCTGATTGGCTCAATCATAGGTTCCCGTTTCTCCTTGGCCTTGAGATTGAGAAGTTTAAAACGCGGAGGCTAAGCTGGAGGCGAATTGTTTTGGTTAATGTGCGGGCCGCACACGGCACCAACACGACACGAGCTTCGTCTGCCTGGTGCGCAGTCGGGTGAGTACTACTAGTAGTACTACTACTTTGATGTGTCGCATCAACTCGCAGAAGTATGCAACACTTCCTCAACAAACAAGCATTTAAGCAGCTTATACTTCTTACCCAAAGGATCTTTATATCCAACAAACACAAAATATCCGTTCCACTGTTGGAAATTACTTTAACTGCTGATCTGATGTCGAAGTAATTGTTGCATCGCCACCAAAATCCACCATCTCTTAAGCTAAAGTAGACCGAGCTAACCCCTATATTAGCATATTACTAAGATAAATAGAAGGAACTGTAGAATCATTTAGGAGGTGAGCTTGTCAATCTGAATGTGGAGGGACACCATCCTCAACAACCCAGCCCCGGCCAGCAGCTTGGGCGGAACTGTGAAGAAGGTTAGCTCCTGCACGGCGACGGCGCCGGGATCCTTGCTGCTTGTCACCTCGATTTCCACCTTGACGGCGTTGGTCCTACCTTTCGCCTCCCCTGGCGGGCCGTTCGCCCACAGCTTGGCCATGTAGTGCGGCGATGGGGATGGCCCCGCTCTGATGCAGACGACCGACACGGCGATAGGCGCGCCGACGTCGAGCACGTCGCCGACCAAGAAAAATGTGTGGCCGTCCTCCTCCGCGAACAGCAAGAGCCGTGGCTCTGACAGTGGCACTTGCAGCTGGAGCACCTTGCCGTACTGGATCCTGTGCACGGGCATGGGATGCACGGTGCTGATGTGGTGGGGGAGCGCCGGCGGCGGGCCTTCTTAGCCATAGACGGGCACAGGGCATTTGCAGGGCGCGAGCGGACACACGCTCTGGTGATCGGCGAGCTTGTGGTAAGTGATGTAGAGCCCATAGCCTTCGTGCGGGCACTCCACCCTCACCGAGGAGAGGACGGCATCCATTCCCGTGTTCCGCACGTCGAAGTTGCTGCCGCGCTCGCACTTCTAGCGCTACCGTTGGTTCCCGGGGCGCCCTCCGCGGCAGTCCGCGCAAGCCAGGTGCCCTCCCTTGCACTGCACAAATCAATCGAACAGCACATCAATCAAGAAACTTGCACCTTGCTCGATCAGCCGAACGGACCAGGTGTATTCGAACCTCATACACTGGAGGCTTCAAGGGGCGGAGGCACAAGGGGCAGTGGAGCAAGGTGAGATCCATAGAGACCATAGAGAGCTCCGGGGCATTAGAAAGTTTTACCATCACATATTCATACTACTTCAAGGTGCATTAAATCAACACATGCAAGTTTCAAAAGGAAAGTCACGGAATGCATGCACGTGTTGTAATTAATGCATCGGTAAATGCAAACTAATGAAATATATCGAGTGCACTGCTTTGATGTGTCGCGTAACTCGTACAACAAGGAGACGTTTGATTACAACACCCTCTCCCTCGCCCATAAGAGTGGTGGCTCGCAGGACTAGAGAAGCTTTCGCTACACGCTCTCCCTCCCGCACGCGGTGGACATGCAGCAGTTCATTCGGTGTCAGATGGCCAGAAGCATACTAGTAGTACTCCACTGTAGTAGTACCATCATTGTTCGACTTCCTAAAGAGGCGAAGAGCCAAGCGCAACCCGAACGCTCGTGTGGTAGTTTCATGTGTATAGGGGAGGTAGTATAGCAACATAGTCTAGGATAGCGTGTACCATGCCTCTAAGCTTAAAATCGTTGGAGACGGCTCCATGCTATGAGGCCGTCTCGAAGCATTTTTTATTAAAATAATCTTCTGGCCCTACCTGTCATCCTGGTTATAGTAGTTTGCACACTGATCTGGTCAAGAGAGGAATATATATTTTAATTTGTGGTGGGGTAAATGATAGAGGTTGCAGCAAATATTGTACAATGTGTGTCTTTTAGCCAAGTTTAGAGGCAAGCATGTGGGGCCCATGCTATGACGTGTCGTGTCAACTCGTACAACAAGGAGAAGCTTGATTACTAGTAGTACACCCTCTCCCTCACGCATGCGCGTGGTGGCTCGCAGACGAGGAGAGGCTTTTGCTTTTACTACTCCTAGAACAAGCTCGCCCTCGCCCACGTGGTGGACGGGACATCATGGAGCAGTTGATTCGATATTGTAGAAGTAGTAACATCATTGTTCGACTTCTCGAAGAGGCGAAGAGCCAAGCACAACCCGAACGTGGCAGTTGCTAGTAACATGCTTTTGTTACTAGTCCATGTTACTACCTTCATAATGGGTAGTAACATATGGATGGTAACATACAAGCCTTCATTAATTGAGAGATAGACTCATTTTACCTCGGGGTGTGTTATGTTACAGTAACATATTATGTTACCACAAGCATCTCTCCCCTCATTAACTCCATGCCACATAAGCAAATTTGTCTTACTCCCACTATGACTAGCCTTAATAGTATAGCCCTGTAAACCGGAAAGGAGGGACTACTCCCTCCGTTCCTAAATATTTGTCTTTCTAGAGATTTCAACAAGTGACTACACCGTAAATGAGTACATACGGAGCAAAATGAGTGAATCTACACCGTAAATAAATACTCCCTCTGTTCCTAAATATAAGTCTTTTTAGAGATGTCAAGTGGACTACCACATATGGATGTATATATAGACATATTTTAGAGTGTAGATTCACTCATTTTGCTCCGTATGTAGTTACTCATTGAAAGACAAATATTTAGGAACGGAGGGAGTACGTATTAAGTTCTTTCGTTTTCCTCTCCGCCTTGGTCGCGGTGCACAATATTGAGTATACTACTACTGACTAGTCTCTTTTTGACACGCATTTACGTTGATACGGCTTGAATGCCAACGAGGGAGAGGGTAGCGGTTCCCGAAACATTGAACGGTCAATGATGCCTCCGCTTTCAATTAGCATGCAGAGGTAAGTAATTGGAGAAGCAGAATGGAGCTAGCACAATGTGAATGCAACGCAGTTTGGACTCTCATATAAAGGCGCCCCACCACTCCAATCCATCTACTCCTAGTCTCTACGCAACACTGCCCACTCCAATCCAAGACCAAGACCAAGTGACCAGAAGCCACAAGCACCCATGGCGTCGATGGACGCGAGCGGCAGTCGGCTGTGCCGGATCGTCCAAGATGCCGGCCTGCATCCCCGCACCACACAGCGTTTCTAGACGGTGCTGGCGACCGCCGGTGTCATAGCCCTCGTCTACACCGGCTTTGCCTCTCACATGTGCGAGATGATGGTCGGCTCCATCCGCAAGTTCACCGCCGTTAAGAAGCGCGCGGACGACCTTGTCGTACTGCTCCAGCCCGCGCGCCCAGGCTCCTTGTTGCCTGCCACCCTCATCGGCCTCCAAGGTGATGAACTCTTTGAAGCACTGGTGGCCCTGCAGCTGCTGGAGGTCGCGACGAAGAATGTGCACCTCGAGGCCGTGCTCGCCGCGCAGCGCCTCGCCATGCAAGAAACCGTCGACCTACACATCCACGTCTACGAGGAAATCGTCTACTTAGGCCACTACAAGGCCAGCGAGGACAGAAAGACATTGGCCTTCTTCTAGCGGCTGGAATCTTTGGACGCCATTGTTCAGAAGCACGTCGACCTGGCCACGAAAGCCGCTGCTACTTAGCCACCGTTCGGTTGGCCGGCGCCCTGAGTCGAGGAGGTGGACGTCGTCGATGGATGCATCTTTCTTCTTGCCTCATGTAACCAGCACTACATCGCCTCGTGGCCTTAATATTTTATTAGTGTATGGCATTTTTATTCCAGTCGTAAATGACATGTGTGATCCCTTGCTCTTATTTGGCGCTAATTATATGTAGTATCACTGTCTTCGTCCTGGTGTACTACCTAGGTCCTGGTTTATTAGTCCCTTTTGTAATTTGTGCTAAATTTTGACCAAAGATTTAACTGACAAAATGTTAGTGCATGTCAACAAAAATTATATCGTTTGATTTGTATTTGAACATAGTTTTCAATGATATAATTTTTGTGACATGCATGAACCTTTTGTTAGTCAAATTTATGGTCAAAATTTGGCACAGATTATGATGGGGAGCAATAAACCAGGACAGAGGTAGACTGGTCCGTCACCATCGTGTTTTGTGTCTAATTTTGACTTCAGCGACCCAACCTACATGGAGGGAGTACTGTATATATTGGCGCGACAACCAAACTTATATATTCAAAACTGAGCGTTACTACATGTCACGAGTTCGAAATGAGAAAGTGGAACAAGTACAGCATGCCCGTGTCGTTCGCGTTGCACCACCACATGGTCTGTCCGGCACGCCGCTTAAGCCAGGGAACGCTTGTTGTCTTAGCATTTTCACTGTCAAGTGGGGCCGCAGTTGAGCAAACCGACTATCGACAAATCCCCACCCTGCCCACCGTGCGTCGGCTGAGTTAGAATTGGAAGAGAGAAACGAGAGAGAAGAGCTAGCTGTAGCACGGACGCTGTTGTCAGATGGGACTCATGTTGATAGAATAGGAGTATTGAGTACTCGTACCTCTTTTTTTAGGGAAAAAGTAGTCGTACATCTAGTACCAGTAGTTGGGTGCGTGCGACCTATACCTGTCATCACTTTAGGTCTCCTTTTCGAACCGCAGCTACGCTTCATAGTACATATTTTTTCACGCATTTATCCTCCTATATGTACTCCTAGGCTATTTCCATGTGCTTCCTTTTGCCGACATGTGGGACATAGAGCATCTGGGTCGTAGCGCTTGCATGACTCGGAGCATATGCAACCATGCCGGCGTACTTTACATTTCAGACCTCACGAATTACATGCAAACCCCCCGCAGAAGAATAAATAAATAAATGAATTACTACATGCAAACCAAATTATTTTCATAGAAACCGGAGCACGTTCATTAAATTTTGGACATAACACATTTACTCCCTCCGTTTTTATTTAGTTCGCGTATTAGCTTTTGTAAAAGTCAAGCCATGTAAACTTTGACAAAGTTTATAAACAAAAATATTAACATATACAATAATAAATCAATACCATTAGATTCATCATTGAATGTACTTTCACATCATTTTGATTTTTTATGATAAATATTTATATATTTTTTTCTATAAACTTGGTCAAACTTTACGAAGTTTGACTTGAGTCAAACCTAATATGCAGAGTAAATAAAAACAGAGGGAGTATAAAAAACGACCGGACCTAAACTAGTCTATGGGCCTCTTTGATTCGCAGGATACTGAAAACACAGGAATGGGGAAAGTATGATGTCGATGAACCGAGAGGAGGAGGAAGAGGTGTACCGTACATGCTAGAGACTGGACTGTAGCACATTGTTTTTTATGGCCATATCACCACATTGTTTTCGATGGCCTATCGCCTACTGGTTCACTGGGCTGCCGTGGTTCGCACTCCTCCGATGTGAGTAGTACTAGTATATACACTATATATACCTCATGATTCTTTACTTCTTCTTACTTCGCCGACATGTGGGAGAGCCAGCATCCGGGTCGATGTGTCATGCACCAGATTAGAGTGGGGAACGGAAGGGGTATCACCCCGGTCGTAGTGCTAGTAATTAATGACTATAGTGAGTAGTCATATCACAAGACCCCATCTTTCCAGCAGTAACGCGCCGTCAAATCGAGCAGCCCTACCTTTCCAGCAGTAAGTTGAATCCGCTACTCCCTCACCCTCCTCGCCTCTCTGTCAAACTGGCTACGCGAAAATTGCCGCTTGTACTACCCAGGAAAAGCCCCGCCCTCAACTTTTAACTACTCATAGTATAATTTTGTATCGATGAATTGCGCCATGGGGCAGAAAACCAAAAGAAAAAGGTGGTACATGTAAACAAATACGGTTCAAGCTCTAGCTAGCGATTCGGAATGTAAACCGTGCATGTGTTTATACGTATAGGTTACTTCAAAGTACTGAGTCCATTGATGCAATGTGGTCAAATTGTACCATCGATATCTCAAAGCCAAAATAGTTCAAGCTTGTTCGTTCTATATAAATAGTACTGTATGTTTATTCACCCATGGGGTTGTTCAATGAATGGAGGGCCGGGGAGCACAAGTGAACAATGGCCCTATTTGGATCCATGGGTTAGAGTTAGTTTGAGCTAGTTTGGGCTCAAATAGCCCTAAAGTATCCAAACACGAGGGCTAGTTTGAGCTAGTTACATCTAACCCACCCAAAAAAAATATCCCACCCAAGAGGTGCTAATTAGAGCTAGTTCTCCTAGTGCATTTATTGTCAATCTAACCCTGTCATCCAAACACCTCGTTGGCTAGAGTTAGTTCAGGATTAGTCATGAGCTAGAAACTAACTCTAACCTCTAGCTAAGTTAGAGTATCCAAACAGGGCCAATACTACTACTAGTAAGTAGGAGTAGTACAGTTAGTCACGTCAAATAGAGAGTTTCTTTTCTTTAATGCCACGTACACAAATTGAAATGCTTGTTGTGGAGAGAAAAAGATAATCACTCCACTATATATATAGGCAGGGGCTTGAGCGCTTGCTTCACTAGGGTTGCTCTCTTTATTCTCTCATCCTCTCCAGATCTAAACAAGACAGCGGTAGCGACATTTTCTCTGTGCTCACCGCTGGTTACAGATCCGGCCGGATCCCTTCGGCCGGTGTGTGTAGGGGACTAGGTGCATCGTTCACGCGGTCATCGGCGTCGAGGGAGGAAACCCACAACTGCCAGCGGGTCCCGATCCTCTGCCTGTGCCATTCTCTCCGACACAGCGCCGGCTCGGGAGGTCCTCCGACCCTTCTTCCTTCCTGCCGTATTGTGCACAGATCCGACCTGCCGCCGGCCTCCTAGACACATCACGACGACCCTCAGGTATAAGTTCCTTCGAAAGTGGCCTTGCTCTACTACCCCAGCTCCCCACGTGTCTGCATGTGGATCTTTTTCTACTTCCATCAGCTCTTCCAAAGCCACCTAAATTTTTAGTATTATTAGAGGTAAAGCTAGTTCATGCAGTCGAATCTAGGACTTGGTTCAAACAACGAAGAAAGGGGGGAAAGTTGTAGCATGAATCTAGGACTTGATTCAAAGAGGAAATGACAGGGGGAAAGTTGTAGAGACTAGATACCCAACCAGTCTCTTGGTTGAAAAGGGAAATAAAGGGAAAAGGCGGTACAAACTGGATAAGGAACAGACCTATTATTGGTTGAAAAAAGGATAGAAAGTGGCGGCTGGTGGACAAGTCAATAGAGTATGTCCAGGATTAGATTTGCTGCCCTCACATAGTAAAAGGTCTCCAGGATTAGATTTGTTGCCCTCACAGAGTATGAACAAACTCGGCATCACGACTTTATGCCTCCTTGTAGGTACATTGTGCTGATGTGTCCACTGTCGCATGTCCTTATACCAAATTTTTGTTGTTGTTAATGTAAGGGCACATGTAAAATGAAGCAATCACACTGTTACCATAAGGACATGTCTAACCAGTGTTATTGTTAATCTAATGCCTCCAGTAATATGATGCAATTAAACTGTGTTACAAATGGTACTCCTGCTATTTTCCCCAGTATGATAAGTAAGTTGCTTCTTTACGCTACTGAGTGTCCTGGTGTCCCCACTGTCCCATGCCCTTAAACCAACTCTTTAGCTACTGTTGACCTACTGTATCTGGTAAACAAGCAATGCCACCATTAAAGTAATCCCATATTTGACGAATGTCATTGTTGATCGTAATGCTTACGGTAACATGAAGCAATGCTACCGTTTTAAAATTTCTACTGACCTTGCGTGGTTGTCATGAACATAATCAAGATGCTTCTTTTCATTTCATGTATGTTTCGTATCTTGTTATTGACCAGTAACTGTTTTCTTTCTATCTTTTTGTGGGGAAATTGATATCCATTTCACCTCGTTGCTATTGTGACCTTTTGGTGAACTGCGCAAAACACTTTCTTTTGGAATGAGTGTCGTGTGCAGTTCAACTAAAATGTCACGTGGGCAACATCTCTCAATTTTGGTTGAACTGCACAATGGTTGATTGGAGTTTCCAACATCTCCGTCAAACTCTGTTGGTAATCTCGTGCAACATTTTATTTGCCTTTGAAAGATGAGTCGTCACTGTCACCACAATGGCACTTTATTTTTGTGGAACTGCACAAAAGGATAACCGAATTATAGTTGCACCTTGCATGAGCAGGACAGCTAACCTTAATGTTGCTCAATTTTAGTGCAACTACTAAAGAAGAACCTGTCAGCTCATGAGAGCAAGTACTTCTTGCTAGCTGCATGATGCAATCTTTTCTTCATTTCAGGCAGACTGCAGAAAAAGGTCGCATGAATTGAATCATCCGAGTGGATCTGCAAGTTCACCACATCGAGTCGTGGCGGCATAGGGCCCCTCTCTCAGTTATGGTTCCCATGACTGGGTATGTTCCTTTTTGGTTGATTTTGACTCTGCATCCAGCTAGTGATCTTGTGCTACTGTTTTGGCACTGCTACTGATAAAATGAAGTAATAATACATTTAAAATAGAGCTATTGTCTTAGCTACCATTTCATTTCCAATGTAGATAGCTTGCAGAAGACCTATTCGACATAATCAAGTCCATGTGCACTGCATCAATCACATAGCTGCACTGAACAAGTTGAGTCCATCACGCCTACCGTTGAGGTGGCGCGGGCCACCTCTCTAACTGGTGGGCGCCACAATTTTAGTTGAACTGCACAAAAAAAGTGATTGAAATGAGTCGACGCTCCTCCTTCTACTGCCACACTGAGGTGTTAATGGATGTCAACAAATCATCTTCATGGCAAGATACAGGGACATGAAGAATAACTTGATCTCCCAAAGTCATCTCATACAGGTCAGTATTGTCCTTTATCAACATGATTGTGCTTTTTCATACTATGTTAACATTGTATTTTTTAATAAAGCTATTCTATCGCAATCTTTTCTTGTTTTGGAAATAAAGTTGCTTTAACTAGTGCCAATATTATAGTAATCATGCTCTTTCTTATATATGCAAACAGGAATACTCAACTACAGATGTTGTGATGGTCAAAAGCATTCCCCGAGGGTTGTATGTCACGGCTAGCCAAGAAGGATTTAATCACGGGATTCACTTTATCCAAAGGCTCTAAAGTGCCATGCATGTGTACAAGGTGGAAAGATATATTTCAGGACATTGATTGATGATTCCACTAGATTCTGCTATGTGTATTTGTTAAATACTAAGGATGAGGCTCTATACACACTACTTCAAAATCTAGAAGGCCCTCTTCTGCATATATTGGAAGTCGTAGTGCCATCAGTGATGCAGAATATTTGAGCTGCCAATGTTTGACCTGCGTGGCCTTAAAAAGGACTGGTTTCAATATTTAAGCAAATCCTTGGATCAAATTGCTTACATGAAGCATCAATCAATTTTTACTTATTATTTGAATCATATTATTTGAATCATATTGGTTGGTTATGAATCTTGCAAGCTGGGAAACACGGCATGATGATGCAGAGGACAACAACCATAACTAATTGTTCAAACTTGGTAGTATTGTCTGTGTGAAAGTGCGGCAAGTGAGCTGATTGTTTGCGTCCTGAGAATAATAATTCTAATTGTTGTGCATGTTGATCCTGTGGCACTGATAGAACGAGCCAATGCTTTGGTTGTTTTAAGAATAAATTTTAATTAAAGCTAATAAAATTTATGTAAAGTGACCACTAACACTTGCTATTACAGTAGCAATACAGACCCGCTTGTGAACCCGAGGGGGCATGTTCTACTGCGCGTGCAGCGGGCGAGGGAGGTGTAGTAACTGTTGTTGCCTATACACACTCAGTTTACTGTTGGATGCAGTTCCCCAAGAGCTGAAAAACGAACTACTGCCGCCGCCTACCCACTCGTTCACCGTTGATTGCAGCTCCCCAAGATTGGAAAAATGAACTGCTACTGCGGCGGTGCGCCCCCCAGTACCCCAGTACACACTGATCGTCTTCATCCCCCTGCCCCCAATCCCCACAAACAAGAACCTCCACATCAACTCTGCGTGAGAAGAGACTCCAATGGCGATCCGAGGGGTGAGCCTGCTGGATATTGACTTCAGCAAGGAGTTCACCTTTGAGTTCGCCATTCAGACCCATGGCAGCATCAAGTTGAATGTGATGTGCACAAATGATCCGGACTCGGTTAAGCTCTGCCTCGCCAAGTTCAAGCAGTACCCACAGAAGGAGAAAGCACAAGGTCGCGGGACTAGGCCTTGTGCCCATCCATTTGTCTCCTGACAGGGACCAGCGGATCGCCGTCGCCCAGGTATGTTCATTGGGCTGCCGTGCTTTGAATCTCCTTCCTCCCAACATATTCCCCTTCTCAGGTGGACCCAGCAGGTCTCGTACACAGACATTTGGGACCAACGACCTATCCATTTGTATTTCTTTATTTTGTTCAATCTTTCGTCCTCTTCCTACAGCGGCTGGCGGCGCTGCCGCGCACACCTCAGTGGCCCATCCTAGCCTATGGCGCTGGCCAGACCATCCCTCTACTCCCACACATTCTCTGGCGGTGGCAGCTCCAGCGGCCCACCCTGCACCCGAACAAGTCAACCCTCGTACTCCCCTCCGCCTACGTCTTCCGCAGCTCCGGTTCGTTCGGTCCGAGGTCTCGACGTCGTCCTCCGCCTTGGTGCTCTCACCGCGGCACCGCCGTCTGTCATTCCCAACATGGTCAACAAAACAAGAGGAATCGGGAGACGACTGTATGTCGAGAGGCTGACAGTCCTGGGCCCACCAGGTCCATGGCCTAGGTTTTGTTGTTTAACATGCACAACCCATGACATGCAGACACAGTTGATCCAGCTGGCTTCAACTTTTTTTTGGGGTCCAGCAGGTATCAAGCGGCCTCTGGGCCTCCCAGCCTAGCTTGTCTATAACATCAGCAGCCCAAGTTATGTTTGTTTTTTCAAGACGACGCACAGCTCAGTTCTATTTTTCTATAAGAATGCAAAACTAAACCTATGTTTTCCCTTCTATAATAGTATTTATATTTATATCTTATTTTATTACATATATATAATAGAAACAACATAAGGTTCCGTTAAACCTGTCGTTCATCCAACCATTGTATAGACCTTCCCACTTCCTTAATTTTTTGTTTTTATTAATCCTATATCTAAATTTTCTCCCACTTTCTTTTTCGATGTAATCTGAGTTTTCTCCCAGTAATTTTCCCTAGAACCAACTCAACTGTCCCACGTCTAGCCTAAATAATAATAATACCCCACGTCCTATTAACTCATCAAATTAAAATGATATTTTATTTTGTAAATCGAAAGTTCTTACAAAATAATAATAATAATTGTTTATATATAACTTGGCAAGTTAACTCCAGGTGATTGCGTACATAAGCTTGCAAGAAGATTTTACTGACCAATGCAGTAATAGACGTGCAATCATGTGTTTATGTTTTTATAACATTTCTCCATCCAGCCCAACATGATATTTTCACCCAGCCCAACAAGTCTGCGGATTTCGAGAAAAATGCAAATGGGCTTTAAATTCTAACATAATATATAAACGGGCTGCATAGACGCTACATCATTGTTTCACCCAGCCCACCAAATGGACTAAAAAACAAATGGACTAGCTGACATGTGGGCCAGTAGGTCGAAGCCTAAGCACTTTTGCAAAAAATAAAAATACAAAGGTCGAAGCCTAAGCAAGGCGTTGGATTTACATCCAACGGCCGACATTCTTCTTCAATCTCTCGTCTTCTTCCCCCAGCGCTGCCGGGACCGCCTACTCCAACCTCCGCCGTCCAGCGGCGCTGTTTTGCGCACCTCACAGTGAAACGCTACCCCACTGACGGCCAGGCCATCCCTCCACTCCTTCGCACCTCCTGTTATTCTCTGTCGAGTGTAGGCCCACCCCGCACCCGAACAAATCAAGTTGTCCACTCCTCTCCGTCTGTGACTCCACTATCGTGTCTTCCCCATCTCCGGGGCATTCCAGTCTGGGGCCTCACCATCATCCACCGGCCTTGGTGCCCTCTGCATGGTGTGATCAACATGGTCAACAAATGAGAGTCATCGAAAGATGACTGTACGTGGAGAGGCTGACAGTGGGGATGCACAATGCCCATGGACGCATGCATGCAACTGCATCCTTTTTACCCTGAAAAATAATGTTTTCTCCCCCTGACAGCTGGGACCCACCAGCTACATCTTCGCACGCAAGGAAGTGCGTCCTTATTACGGGCAAAAAAATTAATTCTTCCCCTTGACAGCTGAGACCCACCAGCTATATCTTCACATGCAAGGAAGTGCGTCCTTATCCTCCCTAACATCTGGGACCCACCTGGTCGAAGCGTACGTAGCGTTGTCTGTGTACATACCGGTAGATCGGTCTGTCTACCACGATGAACCGTGGCCGATTAAGGAGCGGTAGCAGTTCAGGCAGTCCAGTCAAAACCGTGTACACGTACGTACAACCAGATGTCAAAAAATATGGCCACGTACGTACATACGGGCGGGGTCTCGAACACGTACTCGTGCATACGTACGGCTAGGGCTCGTGTACATGGAGAGGCAACGGACGGCAGCAACGGTGTCCTGTTCATCGGAAGCCAACCGACTGGGTCGGAACGGAGAAATTGCGTCGTGTTCATCGGGAGCCAACGGAATGCGTCATGTTCATCGGGAGGCAACAGAATACGTCGTGTTCATCGGGAGCCAACGGCTTGGACGGAACAGCCGAAACGAGGTCTGGCGTACCGCAGAACGGAGGAAACGGGCCTTCTGTTCGACCACGTACGGTCAAAACGGGGTCCTATTCATCGGGAAGGGTCTGGCGTACCACGAAACGAAGGAAAACGGACTTCTGTTCGAGTGCCTACGGTCGAAACGGGGTCCTGTTGATCGGGGGGGTGTGGCGTACCGCAAAACAGAGGAAACGGAGTTCTGTTGGAGCGCCTACGGTCGAAACAGGGTCCTGTTCATCCACTGTCTACTGCCTCACTCCAGCCTCCACGGGCTACTGTTCATCCACCGTCGACCTCCTCCAGCCTCCACCTGCTACTATTCATCCACGGGCTAATGTTCATCCAGCATCCATCGGCTACTATTCATAGAGCCTCCACGGGGTCCTGTTCATCCACCCCCAACCGGCTGGGGTGCGGCGGCCTCCTCGGGGTCCTGTTCATCCAGCGGCAATGGCCTACTACCACGGGGTCCTGTTCATCCAACCCCCACCGGGAACTGTTCATCCACAGCCAACCAACCGGCTCGACTCGCCACGTCTCGACTCGTTCTACGTACCGCACGCATGGTAGCAATGGTCACTGTTCATCGAGAGGCAACCCAACACCGGCTGGCTACGTCTCGCACGGGGGCTCGATCGGCTTCAGTAAGCAGCAACAGTGATCGATCGCTCGGTTCAGTTAGCAGCAGCAGCGAAGGAAACGCTCGGGTTCAGTCAGCAGCGAATGAATCGCTCGGGTTCAGTTAACAGCCAAGGGATCGATCGCTTGGGTTCAGTAACGTGCGATCGCTCGGGTTCAATTAGCCAATGCCTCGCACGCACGTGTGTACACGAGAGAAACGTGCAAACCACAGTGCATCGCTCGGCCCCGACCACCCACCGTAACCGGGAACTCCCTGATATTTTCCTCGCCCTCGCTTCTACCATGATTTTTTCCATCATGGACGGCCCAAAAAATGTCATGCAGCTGTGTCTCCAGCCTGCCCAGGATGAAAAGCCCATTTTCTGTCATGATTTTTTGTCATAGAAGTAGTAGCCCACCACATCTATGATGATACTGGGTTTTGTGACAATTATCGTCATAGAAATTTCATAAGCATGACAGAAAAAATTTCGTTCGGCCCAAAATGTCATGGATGTGTCTTTTTTTAGTGTTATCATATTTCCTTATTCATGATAAAGGTTTATTATTCATGCTAGAATTGTATTGACCGGAAACTTAAATACATGTGTGAATACATAAACAAATACTAAGTCCCTAGTAAGCCTCTACTAGACTAGCTCGTTAATCAAAAGATGGTTAAGGTTTGCTGGCCATAGACATGTGTTGTCACTTGATAATGGGATCACATCATTAGGAGAATGATGTGATGGACAAGACCCATTCGTTAGCATAGCATATGATCGTTCAGTTTTTGCTACTGCTTTCTTAATGTCAAATACATCGTCCTTCGACCATGAGATCATGCAACTCCCGAATACTGGAGGAGTACCTTTTGTGCTATCAAACATCACATCATAACTGGCTGATCATAAAGGTGCTCTACAGGTATCTCCGAAGGTGTCTGTTGAGTTGGCGTGAATCGAGATTGGGATTTGTCACTCTGTATGATGGAGAGGTATCTCTGGGCCATCTCGGTAATACAACATCACAAGAAGCTTGCAAGCAAAGTGACTAAGGAGTTAGTTACAAGATGATGTATTACGAAACGAGTAAAGAGACTTACCGGTAATGAGATTGAACTAGGTATGGAGATACCGACGATCGAATCTCGGCTAATTAACATACCGACGGACAAAGGGAACTACGTATGTTGTCATAAAGGTTTGACCGATAAAGATCTTTGTAGAATATGTAGGAACCAATATGGGCATCCAGGTCCTGCTATTGGTTATTGACCGGAGAAGTGTCTCGGTCATGTCTACATCATTCTCGAACCCGTAGGGTCCGCACGATTAACTTTCGTTAACGATATAGTATTATATGAGTTATGTATGTTAGTGATCGAATGTTGTTCGGAGTCCTGGATGAGATCACGGACATGACGAGGAGCTCCGAAATGGTCTGGAGGTAAAGATTGATATATAGGATGATATGGTTGAGCCAAGGGGTAAAGCCCACGAGGCTTTAAGTCGGTGCACAAAGGAGTTGTATGGAAGGCAGGGCTAGATGCCAGGGTTCATGGCGTCTATGTTGGAAATATGCCCTAGAGGCAATAATAAATTGGTTATTATCATATTTCCCTGTTCATGATAATCATTTATTATCCATGCTATAATTGTATTGATCGGAAACTCAAATACATGTGTGGATACATAGACAACAACGTGTCCCTAGTGAGCCTCTACTATACTAGCTCGTTGATCAAAGATGGCAATGGTTTCCTAGCCATAGACATGAGTTGTCAATTGATAATGGGATCACATCATTAGGAGAATGATGTGATGGGCAAGACCCAAACTATGAACGTAGCATATGATCGTATCAAGTTTATTGATATCGTTCTCTGCATGTCAAGTATATGTTCCTATGACCATGAGATCATGCAACTCACTGACACCAGAGAAGTACCTTGTGTGTACCAAACATCGCAACGTAACTGGGTGACTATAAAGGTGCTCGACAGGTATCTCCGAGGGTGTCTGTTGAGTTGGCATGGATCAAGACTGGGATTTGTCACTCCATATGACGGAGAGGTATCTTAGGGCCCACTCGATAATACAGTATCACAATGAGCTTGCAAGCAATGTAACTAATGAGTTAGCAACGGGATCTTATATTACGGAATGAGTAAAGAGACTTGTCGGTAACAAGATTGAACTAGGTATGGAGATATCGACGATCGAATCTCGGGCAAGTAACATACCGACAGACAAAGGGAACTGCATACAGGATTAGCTGAATCCTTGACATCGAGGTTCGACCGATAAGATCTTCGTAGAATATGTGGGAACCAATATGGACATCCAGGTCCCGCTATTGGTTATTGATCGTAGTGGTGTCTTGGTCATGTCTACATAGTTCTCGAACCCGCAGGGTCTACAGACTTAACGTTTGGTGATGATATAAGTATAGTTGAGTCATTATGCTGGTTACCGAAGGTTGTTCGGAGTCTCAGATGAGATCCCGGACATGATGAGGAACTCTGGAATGGTCTGGAGGTGAAGATTGATATATTGGACGAAGGGTATTGGAGTCCGGAAGTGTTCCGGGGGTACCGGGTGATGACCAGCATGACCGAAAGGGGTTTCGGGGGCCCCGGCAAGTGTTGGGGGGCCTCATGGGCCAAAGAAGAGGGGGCAAACCAGCCCACTAAGGGGCGTTGCGCTCCCCTCACCCCATCTCACATAACCAGGAGAGGTGGGGCGCCCCCTCTAGGGTTCCCTCCACCTGGCTTGGGGGGCATGCCACCCTAGGGTTTCCCTAGGGGGCGCCCCCATCTGCCTTGGCCGCCAACCCCTAGATGGGATCTAGGGGCGCCCCCTCCTCCTCCCTTCCCCCTATATATAGAGAGGTGGAGAGAGGGCAGCCGCACCCATACAGATCTATTCGTGCCACGGCGCTGCCCCTCCTCTGCTGAGATTTCTCCACCTCCACCGCCATCACGCCGTCGTGCTGCCGGAGGACTCGATCTACTACTTCACCATCCCTCGCTGGATCGAGGAGGTGAAGGCATCATCAAGCCGTACGTGTGTTGAACGCGGATGTGTCGTCCGTTCGGCACTAGATCAGGAGTTCGCGGGACGGATCATGATTGGATCGCGAAGACGTTCGACTACATCAACCGCATTTCTTAACGCTTCCGCTTAGCGATCTTAAAGGGTATGTAGATGCAATCTCTCCTCTCATAGATGTTCATCTCATAGATTGATCTTGGTGAGCGTAAGAAATTTTTTGTTTCCCATGCAACGTTCCCCAACAGTGGTATCAGAGCTAGGTCTATGCGTAGATGACATCACGAGTAGAACACAAATGAGTTTGTGGGCGTTGATATTCAGATTGCTTCCTTCCTTGGTCTTTTCTTGATTCAGCGGTATTATGGGATGAAGCGGCCTGGACCAACTTTACATGTCCACATACATGAGACCGGTTCCATCATCTGACATGCAACTTGTTGCATAAAGATGGCTGGCGGGTGTCTGTCTCTCCCACATTAGTTGAATCAGATTCGACAAAGGCGGTCCTTGTAGAAGCTTAAATAGCAACTTGCATATCACCGTTGTGGCTTTGAGTAGGTAAGAATTGATCTTGCTAGATACCCATAGCAGCCACATAAAACATGCAACAACAATTAGAGGACGTCTAACTTGTTTTTGCAGGGTATGTTGTGATATGATATGGCCAAAGACATGATGAGATATATTCGATGTATGAGATGATCATGTTTGTAATAGTCTATATCGACTTGCATGTCGATGAATACGGCAACCAACAGGAGCCATAGGGTTGTCTTTAATTATTGTATGACCTGCGTGTCAATCATTAAACGCTATGTAATGCTTTACTTTATTGCTAAGTGGTAGCAATAGTAGTAGAAGCATGGTTGGTGTGACAACCCCGATGGCGACACAATGATGGAGATCATGGTATCATGCCGGTGACGATGGAGATCATGCCGGTGCTTTGGGGATGGAGATCAAAAGCACAAGTTGATGGCCATATCATGTCACTTATGATTTGCATGTGATGTTAATCCTTTTATGTATCTTATTTTGCTTAGGACGACGGTAGCATTATAAGGTGATCCCTCACTAAAATTTCAAGATAAAATTGTGTTCTCCCCAAGTGTGCACCGTTGCGAAAGTTCGTCGTTTCAAAGCACCACGTGATGATCGGGTGTGATAGACTCTACGTTCACATACAATGGGTGCAAGCCAGTTTTGCACATGCGGAACACTTGGGTTAAACTTGACGAGCCTAGCATGTACAGACATGGCCTCGGAACACAAGGGACCGAAAGGTCGAACATGAGTCATATAGTAGATATGATCAACATGGAGATGTTCACCATTGAAACCACCTCATCTCACGTGATGATCAGACTTGGGTTGGTGAATTTGGATCGTGTTACACTCGGACAACCGGAGGGATGTTGATTTGAGTGGGAGTTCTTAAGTAATATGATTAATTGAACTCATTATCATGAACAATAGTCTAAGTTGTGTTTGCAAATTACGTTGTTGATCAATAGCTCGCGCTGTAGCTCCCTGTTTTAATACGTCCCTAGAGAAAGACTAAGTTGAAGGATATTGTAAGCAATTATGCGGACTAGGGCCGTAGTCTGAGGATTGTCCTCACTGCTACACAGAAGGCTTATGTCCTTGATGCACCGCTCGGTGTGCCAACCCCTCTAGCGTCGTCTATGGATGTTGTGAACATCTGGCAGACACGTTCAGATGACTACTTGATAGTTTAGTGCGCCATGCTTTACGGCTTAGAATCGGGGCTCCAAAGGCATTTTGAACGCCATGGAACATATGAGATGTTCCAAGAGTTGAAATTGGTATTTCAGGCTCATGCCCGTGTTGAGAGGTATGAGACCTCTGACAAGTTCTTTGCCTACAAGATGGAGGATAATAGCTCAGCCAGTGAGCATGTGCTCCGAATTTTTGGGTGCTATAATCGCTTGAATCAAGTGGGAGTTAATCTTCCAGATAAGATAGTGATTGACAGAGTTCTCCAGTCACTATCACCAAGCTACTAGAGCTTAGTGATGAACTATAACATGCAAGGGATGGAGATGATCCCAGAGCTGTTTGCGGTGCTTAAGGCCGCGAAGGTAGAAATCAAGGAGGAGCATCAAGTGTTGATGGCTAACAAGACCACTGGTTTCAAGAAGGGCAAGGGCAAGAAGTGAAACTTCATGAATGGCAAGCCAGTTGCCACTCCAGTGAAGAAACCCAAGGTTGAACCCAAACTCGAGACTAAGTGCTTCTATTGTAAGGGGAACGGTCACTGGTAGCGGAACTGCCCCAAATACTTGGTAGATAAGAAGGCTGGCAACTTCAACAAAAGTATATTTGATATATGTGTTATTAATGTGTACCTTACTAGTACTCCTAGTAGCACCTGGGTATTAGATACCGGTTCAGTTGCTAATATAGGTAACTCGAAACAAATGCTACGGATAAACGGAGACTAGCTAAGGGCGAGGTGACGATGTGTGTTGGAAGTGTTTCCAAGGTTAATGTGATCACCATCGCACGCTCCCTCTACCTTCGGGATTAGTGTTAAAGCAAGATAAATGTTATTTGGTGTCTGCGTTGAGCATGAACATGATGAGATCGTGTTTATTGTAATGCGGTTATTCATTTAAGTCTGAGAATAATGGTTATTCTATTTACATGAATAATACCTTCTATGGTCATGCACCCAATGTGAATGGTTTATTGAATCTCGATCGTAGTGATACACATGTTCATAATATTGATGCCAAAAGATGCGAAGTTAATAATGATAGTACCACATACTTGTGGCACTGCTGCTTAAGTCATATTGGTGTAAAGCGCATGAAGAAACTCCATGTTGATGGACTTTTGGAGTCACTTGATTTTGAATCACTTGACACATGTGAACCATGCCTCATTGGCAAGATGACTAAAACCCCGTTTTCCGGAACAATGGAACGGGCAAGTGACTTGTTGGAAATCATACATGCTGATGTGTGTGGTCCGATGAGTGTTGACGCATGCAGTGGATATCGTTATTTCCACACCTTCACCAATGATTTGGGTAGATATGGGTATATTTACTTAATAAAGCATAAGTCTGAAACGTTTGAAAAGTTCAAGCAATTTCAGAGTGAAATTGAGAATCATCGTAACAAGAAGATTAAATTCCTACGATCCGATCGAAGGGGAGAATATCCGAGTTATGAGTTTGGCAATCACTTAAGACAATGTGGAATTGTTTCACAGTTGACGCCACCTGAACACCACAGTGTAATGGTGTGTCCGAACGTCGTAATTATACCTTATTGGATATGGTGCATTCTATGATGTCTCTTGCCGATCTACCACTATCATTTTGGGGTTATGCATTAGAGACAACTACATTCACTTTAAATACGGCACCATCTAAGTCCGTGGAGACGACACCGTATGAATTGTGGTTTGGCAAGAAACCTAAGTTGTCGTTTCTTAAGGTTTGGGGCTGCGATGCTTATGCCAAAAGGCTTCAGCCGGAAAAGCTCGAACACAAAGCGGACAAATGCATCTTCATAGGATACCCAAAAGAGATGGTTGGGTATACCTTCTATCTCAGATCCGAGGGGAAAGTGTTTGTCTCTAAGAACGGGTCCTTTCTCGAGAAAGAGTTTCACTCGAAAGAATTGAGTGGGAGGAAGATAGAACTTGATGAGGTTGTTGAACCTTTACTTCAACCAGAGAGTAGCGCAGCACAGAAAGATGTTTCTGTGGCAGCTATGTCAGTTGAAGAGGAAGCTAATGATGATGATCATGAAGCTTCGGATGAAGTTACTATCAAACCTCTTGGGTCGACAAGGGTACGTACAGCTTCTGAGTGGTACGATTACCCTGTCTTAGAGGTCATGTTGTTGGACAACGATGAACCTACAAGCTATGAAGAAGCGATGGTGGGCCCATATTCCACCAAATGGGTAGGAGCCATGAAATCCAAGATAGGATCCATGTATGAGAACAAAGTATGGACTTTGGTGGACTTGCCCGATGATCGGCAAGCCATTGAGAATAAATGGATCTTTAAGAAGAAGACAGACGCTGATGGTAATGTCACCATTTATGAAGCTTGACTTGTCGCAAAGAAGACAAGTTCAAGGAGTTGGCTATGATGAGACTTTCTCACTCATAGTGATGCTAAAGTCTGTTGGAATTATGTTAGCAGTTGCTGCATTTTCAATTACGAAATCTGGCAGATGGATGTCAAAACAAAGTTTCCTTGACGGTTTCCATGAGGAAAGGTTGTATGTGATACAACCAGAAGGTTTTGTCGATCCTAAGGATGCTAAAAGGTATGCAAGCTCCAGTGATCCTTCTATGGACTGGAGCAACCATCTCGGAGTTGGAACATACACTTTGATGAGGTGATCAAAGCTTTTGGGTTTATAGAAAGTTTGCAAGAAACTTGTATTTACAAGAAAGTGAGTGGGAGCACTACAACATTTCTGAGAAGTATATGTGGACGACATATTGTTGATCGGAAATGATGTAGAATTTCTGCAAAGCATAAAGGGTTGTTTGAAAGGAGTTTTTCAAAGGAAGACCTGGGTAAAGCTGCTTACATATTGGGCATCAAGATCTATAGAGATAGATCAAGAAGCCTGATAAGACTTTCACAGAGCACATACCTTGACATGATTTTGAAGGAGTTCATAATGGATCAGTCAAAATGGAGTTCTTGCCTGAGTTGTAAGGTGTGATGTTGAGTAAGACTCAAAGCTCGACCATGGCAGAAGAAAGAGAAAGGATGAAGGTCATCCCCTATGCCTCAGCCATAGGCTCGATACGGCATGCCATGATGTGTACTGCACCTGATGTGTGCCTTGCCATGTGTCTGGCAAGGGGGTACAAGAGTGATCCAGGAGTGGATCACTGTACAGCGGTCAAAATTGTCCTTAGAGGAATAAGGAAATGTTTCTCGGTTATGGAGGTGATAAAGAGTTCGATGTAAAGGGTTACATTGATGCAAGCTTTAACACCAATCCAGATGAGTCTCAATAGCAAACCGGATACGTATAGTGGAGCAGCCATTTGGAATAGCTCCAAGTGGAGCGTGGTAGCAGCATCTACAATATGACATAGAGATTTGTGAAGTACACATGGATCTGAATGTTGCAGACCCGTTGACTAAAACCTCCCTCACAAGCATAACATGATCAAACCCCAGAAATCATTGGGTGTTAATCACATGGTGATGTGAACTAGATTATTGACTCTAGTGCAAGTGGGAGACTGTTGGAAATATGCCCTAGAGGCAATAATAAATTGGTTATTATCATATTTCCCTATTCATGATAATCGTTTATTATCCATTCTAGAATTGTATTGATCGGAAACTCAGATACATGTGTGGATACATAGATAACAACGTGTCCCTAGTGAGCCTCTACTAGACTAGCTCGTTGATCAAAGATGGCTATAGTTTCCTAGCCATAGACATGAGTTGTCATTTGATAACGGGATCACATCATTAGGAGAATGATGTGATGGGCAAGACCCAAACTATGAACGTAGCATATGATCGTATCAAGTTTATTGCTATCGTTTTCTGCATGTCAAGTATATGTTCCTATGACCATGAGATCATGCAACTCACTAACATCGGAGGAGTACCTTGTGTGTACCAAACATTGCAACATAACTGGGTGACTATAAAGGTGCTCGATAGGTATCTTCGAGGGTGTCTATTGAGTTGGCATGGATCAAGACTGGGATTTGTCACTCCGTATGACGGAGAGGTATCTCAGGGCTCACTCGGTAATACAGTATCACAATGAGCTTGCAAGCAATGTGAATAATGAGTTAGCCACGGGATCTTGTATTACGGAATGAGTAAAGAGACTTGCCGGTAACGAGATTGAACTAGGTTTGGAGATACCGACGATCGAATCTCGGGAAAGTAACATACCGACAGACAAAGGGAACTGCATACGGGATTAGCTGAATCCTTGACATTGAGGTTCGACCGATAAGATCGTCATAGAATATGTGGGAACCAATATGGACATCCAGGTCCCGCTATTGGTTATTGACCGTAGAGGTGTCTCGGTCATGTCTACATAGTTTTCGAACCCGCAGGGTCTACACACTTAACGTTTGGTGACGATATAAGTATAGTTGAGTCATTATGGTGGTTACCGAAGGTTGTTCGGAGTCCCGGATGAGATCCCGGATGTGACGAGGAACTCCGGAATGGTCCGGAGGTGAAGATTGATATATTGGACGAAGGGTATTGTAGTCCGGAAGTGTTCCGGGGTACCGGGTGATGACCAGCATGACCGAAAGGGGTTTCGGGGGGCCCGGCAAGTGTTGGGGGGCCTCATGGGCCAAAGGGGAGGGGGCAAACCAGCCCACTAAGGGGCTGTGCGCCCCCCTCACCCCATCTCATGTAACAGGAGAGGTGGGGCACCCCCTCTAGGGTTCCCTCCACCTGGCTTGGCGGGCAAGCCATCCTAGGGTTTCCCTAGGGGGCGCCCCCATCTGCCTTGGCTGCCGCCCCCTAGATGGGATCTAGGGGCGCCCCCTCCTCCTCCCTTCCCCCTATAAATAGAGAGGTGGAGAGAGGGCAGCTGCACCCATACAGATCTATTCGTGCCACGGCGCTGCCCCTCCTCTCCCTCATAGCCATCTTCTTCTCCGCAGTGCTTGGCGAAGCTCTATTGAGATTTCTCCACCACCACCGCCATCACGCCGTCGTACTGCCGGAGGACTCGAGCTACTATTTCACCATCGTGCACTGGATCGAGGAGGTGAAGGCATCATCAAGCCGTACGTGTGTTGAACGCGGAGGTGCAGTCCGTTCGGCACTAGATCGGGAGTTCGCGGGACGGATCATGATTGGATCGCGAAGACGTTCGACTACATCAACCACGTTTCTTAATGCTTCCACTTAGCGATCTACAAGGGAATGTAGATGCAATCTCGCCTCTCGTAGATGTTCAACTCCTAGATTGATCTTGGTGAGCGTAGGAAATTTTTTGTTTCCCATGCAACGTTCCACAATAGTCTACCCCTGGGGTAGACGCTGGAGTCCATGGCGTCTCCGTAAATGCCGGGAACAATGGAGAAGGACTCTTCCTTGCGTTCCAAACCGACTTTGGGAAGGCCTCCTCTCCAAGTTACGACCCCAGGGCTCAACATATAAATAGAGGAGCAAGGCTAGCCCCTAGAACACAAGTTTTTGAGTCTTCTCTAGTTGGTCCTAGTTGACTAATTAGAGCTAGCCCTAGCTACCTCTAATCCTGAAGCCCAGTGTGGTTCTAATCTCCTCCCTCTAGTTCACCATCACCGTCACCACACCGTCGTGCTGCCGAAACTCATCTACTACTTCGCCCCTCTTGCTGGATCAAGAAGGCGAGGACGTCATCGAGCTAAACGTGTGCTGAACGCGGAGGTGCTATACGTTCGGTGCTTGATCGGAACGAATCATGAAGGAGTACAACTACATCAACCGTGTTGATAAACGCTTCCACTTAGCAATCTACAAGGGTATGTAGATGCTCTCCCCCTCTCGTAGCTATGCATCTCCATGGATAGATGTTGCGTGTGCGTAGAATTTTTTTTGTTTTCCATGCAATGTTTCCCAATACCTCACCCCCCCCTCCCCCACACACACACACCACATTTTTTTGGCTTATATTTTTAGGTCCAATTTGTTCACTGAAAACTGGGCCATACATCTAGACTCTCTATGACATATGGGCCATGTCCATACAAACAGTCTTGTCACCTTGAGGAAACACCCATGTACCTTCTTCCTCGCTCGCACGGCGCCTCGCAGTCCCTCCTCATTCACAACTCTGCTTAGATACCCGAGCTCGCAGTCGAATGTCACCGTAGATTGTAGTTGTAGGTACCTGCAATTAGAATAGCGTTACGCTTCTCACCCTCGCGTCGCTGCCTATCGGTAGCGACTATCGCCGACGTTTCTCGCGCTGTCGACCCACCCCGCCCAATTGGGGTTTTCTAATGGACAAGAAGGTAAGTGCAATCTTCATCCATATCTTGTAGGTCAAATTCGCAGTCTACTCCTTGGTGATAATCCCCCAAAAGGCAATCACAGTGCATGCATTTTCCTGTAGTCTAATTCGAGGGTTTTATTTTTAGTGCCTACAGTGTCATGACAGAGGGTGTCTCTGCAGTCTCAGTAAGACAAATGAGTTATTCAACATCATCGTCCGAGAGGACTTCAGGAAGCGCAAGGTATGTTTTTAGAGACCCCTCTCACATGGAGGGTTAGGGTTCTTACACTAAGTTTTTCCTTATTTTCTTCAAAATTGGGAATATTGCCTACTATACGAACATAGTGTTTGATAAATTGGGATAAATGGTACCATTCAGCACTGACGTCAATCTAGAAACATTGCCTACTTTAGGCCAAATTGGAAATATTGCCTACTTTACCAACATTGAATTAGTATATTGGGATAAATGGTACCATTTCACTGACGTTAATTTGGAAACATTGCCAACTTTAGGCCAAATTGGAAATATTGTCTACTTTACCAACATAGTACTGCTAGATTAGGATAAATGGTACCATACACCACTTATGCCAAACTAGAAATTATCATTATGTGAGGCAAACTATTGCTGTACGGTTCTTTCAGTAAAGCTCATTTTTGCATGACTTCATAAAAAATACACAAAATGTTACTATTGACCTAAAAGATCTTATAATAGTTTTGCAGAGGGAGTACTACTTTTCCATTCACAGCATCATAATATTTGCACATGACAAGTAAAGCTCATATTTTTTTAACAAATTTTCTCATATGTATTAATTAGCATACAATTTTTTAATACTCCCTCCATTCCACAATGTAGTGCCTACAGATTTTTTAAGAAGTCAAACTTTATAAATTTTGACCAACTTTCTAGAGAAAAATATATACATATAGAATACTAAATACACATTATTAGATACATCATAATGCATGTTTTCATATTGTATATATTTTGTATCATAAATATAAATAGTTTTATCTATAAACTTGGTCAAAGTTTGTAAACTTTGACTTTTCAGAAAATCTATATGCACTACATTATGGAACGGAGGGAGTATCCAATATATTATTTGTTCACATATTTTTGACCTATTAATGACACATTATCTCTTCACTGTTAACAGATATATGATGCCTTACTATTTCCGTAGTACATCCCTTACTTTGCAACAAAACATGTGGTACTTTGCAACAAAACATGTGGTAGACAAGTTTTGCCTTTTCTTAAAGGAAGACTCTGTTAAGGTCAAATTGCAGACAAACAATGGATATATGATCAAAGTTCTCCTCAATACCGATGAAGGTCGCTCATATTTTCATCCGGCTTGCGGAGAGAGCTTGCTACGCGTTACGTACTGAAAACTGGCACTGAACTGTTAGTGCATATAACTTAGCTAGTTTTATCATCAGTCTGCCCATACAATCTGAGATCCCTCGATTGACCAACAATCTAAGTTAGTTTTCCTTCAGTTTCTTGCATGTTTTGACTACAAGTTAGAAAAATCAATATATTTGTCCTGTCTTACTAATTAGTACTTTATTTTCATGCAGGGATTGTTAAATATGTAGTTAAAGAGATGGTGGTTACTCCTGCACCCAAATTTCACTAGAAAGACTTGATGCATCTCATCAAATTTGTTGGTAGAATCGACTACCTTACCAAGCATTTCCATGCTGGAGGCCAAGTGAGAATATGTGTGCCAGTGGTGTATACCTTGAAGGGGATGAATTATATCATTCATAAAATTATGATGTTGGGGAACATTGCATGGAAAACAAAAAAAATTCTACGCACACACAAGATCTATCCATGGAGATGTATAGCTACGAGAGGGGGAGAGCATCTACATACCCTTGTAGATTGCTAAGAGGAAGCGTTTATCAGCGCAGTTGATGTAGTCGTACACCTTCATGTTCCGTCCCGATCAAGCACCGAATGTACGACACCTCCGCGTTCAGCACACGTTCAGCTCGATGACGTCCTCGCCTTCTTGATCCATCAAGAGAGGCGATGTAGTAGATGAGTTCTGGCAGCATGATGGCATGGTGACGGTGGTGGTGAAACTATTTCCGCAGGGCTTCGCTAAGCACAATTGATTTAGGACGGAGGATGAACTAGAGGGAGAGGGGGCGCAGGCACATGGCTTAGTGAATCGTGGTGTCCCCCAGGGGCTAGCCCTGCTCCTCTATTTATATGTTGAGCCCTGGGGTCGTATCTTGGATAAAGAGCCTCCTCAAAGTCAGTTTGGAACACAAGGAAGAGTCCTTCTTGGTTTCCAGTACCAGACGCCACGGTCCTCAGCGTCTGGCCCAGATGCCATGGGCCTCAGCGTCTGGTCCCTGGCGTCTGGTCCCTGATCTCCACAAAACTTCCTTTTGCACTGACCTAAAGCCCCATGGGCCATACCCCTTGGCCCAACCATATCATCCTATATATCAATCTTTACCTCCGGAGCTCCTCGTCATGTCCGTGATCTCATCCGGGACTCCGAACAACATTCAGTCACCAACATACATAACTCATATAATACTATATCGTCAACGAACGTTAAGTGTGTGGACCCTACGGGTTCGAGAATGATGTAGACATGACCGAGACGCTTCTCCGGTCAAAAAGCAATAGCGGGACCTGGATGCCCATATTGGTTCCTACATATTCTATGAAGATCTTTATAGGTCGAACCATTATGACAAATACGTAGTTCCCTTTGTCCATCGATATGCTACTTGCCCGAGATTCGATCGTCGGTATCTTCATACCTAGTTCAATCTCATTACCGGTAAGTCTCTTTACTCGTTTCGTAATACATCATCTTGTAACTAACTCCTTAGTCACTTTGCTTGCAAGCTTCTTGTGATGTTGGACTACCGAGAGGGCCTAGAGATACCTCTCCGTCATAAGGAGTGAAAAATCCCAATCTTGATTCACGCCAACTCAACAGACACCTTCGGAGATACCTGTAGAGCATCTTTATGATCACCCAGTTACGTTGTGACCTTTGATAGCACATAAGGTATTCCTCCGATATCCGGGAGTTGCATGATCTCATGGTCGAAGGAATATGTATTTGACATTTAAGAAAGCTGTAGCAATAAACTAAACGATCATATGCTAAGCTAATGGATGGGTCTTGTCCATCACATCATTCTCCTAATGATGTGATCCCGTTATCAAATGACAACGCATGTCTATGGTCAAGAAACCTTAACCATCTTTTGATCAACGAGCTAGTCTAGTAGAGGCATACCATGAACTTTGGTATTTGCTTATGTATTCACATATGTATTTAAGTTTCCAATCAATACAATTCTAGCATGAATAATAAACCTTTATCATGATTAAGGAAATATAATAATAACCACTTTATTATTGCCTCTAGGGCATATTTACAGCAGTCTCCCACTTGCACTAGAGTCAATAATCTAGATTACATTGTAATGAATCTAACACCCATGGAGTCTTGGTGCTGATCATGTTTTGCCAGCAGAAGAGGTTTAGTCAACGGGTCTGCCATATTCACATCCGTATGTACTTTGCAAATTTCTATGTCTCCATCCTTGACCTTTTTACGAATAGAGTTGAAGCGTCTCTTGATGTGTTTGGTTCTCTTGTGAAACCTGGATTCCTTCGCTAAGGCAATTGCTCCAGTGTTGTCACAAAAGATTGTCATTGGACCCGATGCACTGGGTATTACACCCAGATCGGATATGAACTCCTTCATCCAAACTCCTTCATGCACTGCTTCCGAAGCAGCTATGTACTCCGCTTCACATGTAGATCCCACCATGACGCTTTGCTTAGAACGGCACCAATTGACAGCTCCACCATTCAATATATATACGTATCCGGTTTGTGAATTTGAGTCATCCAGATCTGTGTCGAAGCTAGCATCAACGTAACCCTTTACGACGAGCTCTTCGTCACTTCCATAAACGAGAAACATATCCTTGGTCCTTTTTAGGTACTTCAGGATATTCTTGACCATTGTCCAGTGATCCACTCCTGGATTTCTTTGATACCTCCCTGCCAAACTTATGGCAAGGCACACATTAGGTCTGGTACACAGCATGGCATACATTATAGAACCTATGGCTGAGGCATAGGGAATGACTTTCATTCTCTCTCTATCTTCTGTCGTGGTCGGGCTTTGAGCCGGACTCAATTTCACACATTGCAACACAGGCAAGAACCCTTTCTTTGACTGGTCCATTTTGAACTTCTTCAGAACTTTGTCAAGGTATGTGCTTTGTGAAAGTCCTATTAAGCGTCTCGATCTATCCCTATAGATCCTGATGCCCAATATGTAAGCGGCTTCACCGAGGTCTTTCATTGAAAAGTTCTTATTCAAATATCCTTTTATGCTATCCAAAAATTCTATATCATTTCCAATCAGCAATATGCCATCCACATATAATATCAGAAATGCTACAGAGATCCCACTCACTTTCTTGTAAATACAGGCTTCACCATAAGTATGTATAAAACCATATGCTTTGATCACCTCATCAAAGTGTATATTCCAACTCCGAGATGCTTGTACCAGTCCATAGATGGATCGCTGGAGCTTGCACACTTGGTTAGCACCCTTAGGATCGACAAAACCTTCTGGTTGCATCATATACAACTCTTCTTTAAGAAACCTGTTAAGGAATGCAGTTTTGACGTCCATTTGCAAGATTTCATAATCATAAAATGTGGCAATTGCTAACATGATTCTGACAGACTTAAGCATCGCTACGGGTGAGAAAGTCTCATTATAGTCAACCCCTCGAACTTGTCAAAAACCTTTCGCGACAAGTCAAACTTTGTAGATGTGACACCCTGGTTTTCGCTCCTGTTTTTTTCCTTCGCGGGATTTGACTCCTGTCTTTTTCTCGGTGTTATTGGATTTTCTCCAGCTCTTGGGTATATGAAGATGGTCATTTAGCCTTGCCTTCCCTATCCAACCAGAGATTCTCTTCAGTCCAACCTTGCCATCCGAGATCTATTCTCAAGACTTCGCAATTGAAACCCTACCTTCCGAGTTACCAAAAGGGAAACCCTAGCTCCTGCAGTTACAAAGGAACCCCAACTTCCATTGATCTTTTGTCTCCCAAACTTTTCCCAGTGATCATACTTTATCTATAAACCCTGGATATGCAAAAATATTGCCAAGTCATTTGCAATATTTTTCATTTATAATTAATTCCTTTTTCAGCCAGTTAAAGGAAATAAATCCAGGAAAATGTCTATCCATCTCCAAAGTTCATAAAAACTTGTGGAGATATTCTTTGTGATCATATTGAGCTCTCACAAAAATATTGACCATAATTAAAAAGGGGAAATTGCATTTTCCTATTTAATGCCAATATTGCATTTTGGGCCCTTTCTAAAGGAACTACCATTTTGGTAGCCAGGAAAAATCCCAAATAAATTGTGGAGCTTCTCCTATCTATATATTCACCATTTCCATCAAAATCCAAGTTCCATAGTTCAAATTTTGAGCACAGCAACCATTTGCAAATTCTGTCCAGTTGTGCAGATTGCAAAGGAAGTGCTTGAACCCTTGATCTATTTGAGCTGAAAATTTTCATGGTGATTAACATTGATAAATAACTCATGGAAACCAAAAACCAGCTCAATCCATCTATCCATTCATCCACAGAAATTTTCTAAAGTTTCTGGCCAGCAGAAAGCACTGTGAAGGAAGTACCACTTTGGTATATCCAAATGAGCTGAAATTTTACCAGCACCTCCATACTTCCAAATAACCCCCCTACAAAAAAATTCATCTCATTTCATGCAACCATTTGAGCACAGATCCAACTTTCTCTTTTCTGTCTAGTAGGGCACTTTGTGAAGGAACTGTATGCACATGGGGTCCAAATGACTTGAGATTTTGCAAGCATATACTCCTTCCTACCCCATTCCATTGTGACAAATATCTAGCTCCTCTCCTTCATACATCTCTCCAGAAAAGTCCACACAAGTTGGCTGCTAGAATCTTCTCCTCCAAGTTTCACCCATCCTAGAGCTATCTAGGTGATTCCAGTAACTTGTCTCACCTATTTGAGCAGTGAGGCGTCCATTTGACAAGGTGTGACAGCTCATGGGCAGCCTGGACACGCGGTGCCCGGGGTTACCACGTAGAGAGCGCGCAAAAATGGTGCTCTGCCCTTCGTCAGCCCCGTTCGGTCACCTCCGGCCAGCCTTCGCTCGTCCGGGCATGTCCGGTGGCTCCGCGGCGTCCACTTGCCCCTCCCTAGACCCTTCTCCCTTCGTCCTTCTTCCCCGTTGCGCCACGGCAGCGCCGCCGCAGTCACTGCTCCGCCCGTGAGCACCACTGTACATACACATGGTCATCCTCTTCCCCGCTGGCTTCTTCCTCGCACCGCGTCATAGCAGTAATGTGTCGGATTCAGGGCTCCGCACACCCAGAGGAGGTTCGAACTCTTGGGCGTGTTCGAAGAACTCAACCTCTCTAGCCAACTAGTTCGCCGCCTCCACGGCCTAGCTCGATGAACAAGAAAGGAAATGAACACAGCAGTTTACCCAAGTTCGGGCCACCTTGTGGTGTAATACCCTACTCCTGCTTTGGGGTGGATTAGCCTCGCGAGGGGCTGAGGATGAACTACTACAGAGGAAGAACAACCTCAGGAGGCCTGTTCTTGTGTAGGTGGAAGCTAGTGAGGGTTCGGGTTGGATTCGCCCGGGGATCGGATCCTTTCTACGGTGGTGGCTAAGCAATATTTATAGTGGCCTTGGTCCTCTTCCTCCAAGCGAAGGCGGGAAGGGATCCCATAGTGGCCAAGTTTGAAGGGGGACAAGTAGTACATCCTATCCTGACGAAAGGTGGTCTTCGCCTGCAAAGCTTCTGGTCGTGACGCCGTGGTGGGCTCGGTGATGACATCCGTCCTGCTGTCCTGGCGGTCTTGGTCTTGTTGCACGAGAATGGAAACCTTTGGTTAATTCCTCGGGACCCAGCGCCTGCGCTAGCCTCCTTAGCACCAAAGAGGAAACCTGCTGCACTGCGCCCGCCTGGCCTCGGTCGTCATGGCTTGCGTCACCTCAACCTCATGAGGTGGGTACTTGCATAGGAATCTCCGCTCCTCAGGAGCCGGCCCGAGGGGGCCGCTCCCTCCGGAGGTCTTGGAGTCATCCGCCTCGCGAGGCTTGGCCCCTCGCGAGGGTCTTGTCTTGCTGGTGCTGAAGATGGGCCATACCAGGCCGTCGATGGAGCCACGCCGTGGGCCACAGGCAGGCAAGTCTGGGTACCCTGGTTCCCAGAACGCCGACAGTAGCCCTCGGGCCCAAGGCGCGCTCGTACTTGGCTTCGAGGCGAAGCCAAGAGGCAAGGGTGAAGCGTCGCGGGCCCCAATCGCCTGTGGACCGAGCCGACGCGTGGCGCTTGATGGGGCGTGGGCGTCTGCACTTCCGCACGCTGCCTCGGTAACTGCCCGACTTGACAACTGCCTGTTGCATGCAGGAAAACCATAATTATTTGGAGTCGTGGGAGGCCAGCGGTTGGCCTCCCTCCGGCTATAAATTGGAGAGGGGCCGGAGCCCCCTGCTCATCTCCGTCTTCTCGCTGCTTGCTCCTCCTTCTTCCTCTTTGCCCCACCGTCTTGTCGAAGCGTCCATGGTGCCAGCGAGGAAGTTTTCCGCCGCTGAAAAGGGGAAGGCCCCCAAGGAGGGGCCAGGCTCGCCGCCGCCCAAGAGAGGCCGCGGACGCCCCGCAAGTACGCCGCAACTCCTGCGGTGGCCCCTTGCGGGCGCGGGCGCAATCCTTCGAAGGCCGGCATCGCCTCGGGCAGCCGCGGTGGTGCTTCTTCCCGTGGTGGGAGCTGTCGTGGATGAGGCAGCCACAGCGACGGGGGGAGGCGCGTGGCAATCGCCCGGCCGCCGCGGTCACGCTCCCGCTCGGCCAACGCGTCCCCGGAGTTCGTCGTGTGGTCGGAGAGGCCCACGGGCATTTGGTTCCAGCTTCCGCGCTTCTTCGCGGAAGCGCTGCCGGCCAGGGGGCCCGACGGCCTCTGGCTGCAGGCCGATGGCTGCTGCAGCAAGGCCTCATGGGTGGAGGTCGAGGTCACCGCCGCTGGCAACGTGTTTCTGAACCGCGGGTGGCAGCCGTTCGCCCGCGCATAGGGTTTGCACGGGAGGTGCACCCTCCACTTCAGATACGATGGCGTCGCAACCCTCTATGTCAGGGTGTTCGGGGGAGACGGCCAGCGCTCGGGGTGCTGCCCGGAAAGCGACAGCGATGATGACGATTGTGACGACAACGACGGCTAGAGGGCTGGCACCATTGCTGGTGGTGAGCTTGCCCTTAGCGACGGTCGTGCTGCATCCAGCAGCGGTGGTTCCTCCTCTGGGGAGAGCACTAGTGACGACGACTATGATGAGCCGCCGCATCACCAGGCTCGGACTGAGGAGGGCGATGAGTCGCATTGCCGCCGTATCCCGATGAAGTAGGAGGAGGGCTCCGGCTGAGCTCGAGGGCTGCTGGAGCCGGGCCTTGAGAGCCGTTGTAGTCGCGCGGCTTGCTTTTGTTTCTTTCTTCCCCCTGCATTAAAAAAAGGTAGAAGGCCCTGTCGGGGCATGTAATGAACTATGGCGCTTGCGCCATTATGTTATCGTTTTCATGTTGCATTGCGATACCCGCGTTGCCACTGATTGTGGTTTGGGTGACTTAGCTTGATATTCTTGTGGTGCACTCCCCTGCCGCGAGAGCGTGCCTTGCCGCGAGGATACTCAGAAGTCGCTGAGCCTCAGGAGGCAACCTACAACTGTAGGATTAGGAAACCTCCAGAGGCGTCGTGCCCGTGAGCTCGTTTGAGAGCGTCGCGCGACGACGAAAACGCCAAAAGGCCAGGGTACTGAGGCTTTGGCGGGGTGTGTACGCAGACGGGCCCGAGCGCACACACCTGCCCAGCCCCGCGCGCGGGAAGCGCGAGGAGGAGCGACAGGCAACTGCCACTCCCCCTGAGGCAAGACCTGGAAGAGCGAACAATGCAAGGAGAAGAAAATTCCCAACCCTCAAAAGGAGACGCGAAAAACTTCAAATTACATTTAAGAAGTTGCAAACTAGCTACAGAAAGCAAGCAAAAGAACAGCCGCGTCCGGCACCTATACTAGTCTTCTTGTCTTCCCACTAGCGCGAAGCATAGGGCCTCCACTAGGACATGGGTGGGAGCCCCCGTGAGGCCCAGGGGCGGCGCTCAGGAGACTTCGGGGCGTGTACAGCCCCAACTCATTATTATGTGAGAGTGTCATGAGCGGAGATCTTGATCACGGATAGAAATTCCGGAGATGCTGGATGTTCCAGGCGTTCTGGATGGGGACCCCGTCCTGCGTCTCCAGGCGCTCGGCGCCAGGCCTGGAGACACGGGCGATCCTGAACGGGCCCTCCCACATGGGCAAGAGCTTGTGAAGCCCCTCCCTAGAGAGCACCCGCCTCAGGACGAGGTCACCCACCTCGAGGGTCCTGAAGCGGATGCTACGACAGTGGTACCGCCGCAGCGCCTGCTGGTACCTCACTGCACGGAGCGAGGCTTGGCGGCGGCGCTCCTCTCCCAGCACGAGGTCCATCCCCCGCGAGGTATCTTGGCGTGCCTCATCGAACACCAAGACCTGCGGGGAGTGATGCTTGACCTCATGAGGGAGGACCGCCTCGGCTCCGTAGACGAGGAAGAACGGAGTCTCGCTCGTGGGCTTGATCGCGGTGGTGCAGATGGACCACAGCACGGACTGGAGCTCATCAAGCCAGCCCCTGCCGCAGGCCTCGAGTTTCTTCTTGAAGCTCCTCACCTTGAGGCCCCTCAGGACCTCCGTGTTGGCGCGCTCGGCTTGGCCATTGCTTCGCGGGTGTGCCACCGAAGCATAGCATATCTGCGTTCCAAGGTTAGCACAATATGTTTTGAAAAGGTTGCTCGTGAACTGAGAGCCATTGTCGGTGATGATGCGGTTGGGAACCCCGAAACGGCTCATGAGGCCCTTGATGAACTTGACGGCCGAGCCAGCTGGGATGGTGCGGACGGCTTCCACCTCTGCCCACTTGGTGAACTTGTCGATGGCGACGTAGAGGTTGCGGTAGCCCCCGTGAGCTCGAGGGAACGGGCCTAGGATGTCCAACCCCCAGACCACGAATGGCCACAAGAGCGGGATGGTCTGGAGGCCCTGAGCGGGCTGGTGGATCTGCTTGGCATGGAACTAACAGGCCTCACAAGATCTCACCTGCTCAGTGGCATCATTGAGCGCCGTGGGCCAGTAGAATCCGCTGCGGAACGCCTTGCCCACGAGGGTGCGCGATGAGGAGTGATGCCCGCAGTCCCCACCATGTATGTCGGCCAGCAGCTCACACCCCTGCTCCTTGGAGATGCATCGTAGAGAAATGTCGTTTGAGCACCTCCGGTAGAGCTCACCGTCCTGAATACAGTACGCGGTGGCCTGGTGGGCCACGCGCTCCGCGTCTTCCTCCTTCTCCGGCAAGGTGCCCCGGAGCAGGTACGCCTTGAATTCCTTTGTCCAGCACCCCTCCTGAGGCTCGAGCGCGAGAAGCAGGTGGGCTCCCAAGGTCAGGTCGCAGGCTAGGGCGCCCGAGGGGGTGCCGGGGCAGCTCCTCCTGAGGCAGCGCCGGTCCCGCAGTGGGGGGAGCTGCTGATGGCTTGAAGAGCCATTCCTCGAAGACGCCAGGCTCCTGAGGGTGGCGCCGGGACGCCCTCTTGGCGATGTCGTCCGCCTCCTTGTTCGTGCCATGTGGTACGTGCTGCAATTCCAAGCGTAAGAAAATTGCTCAATTTTGCGTACCTCCTCAAGGTATGCCTCCATGTGCTTGTCCTTCGGCTTGCACGCCTTGTTGGAGAAGTTGACGAGGAGCTAGGAGTCGCCCCTGATGGTGAGGCGCCCGACCCCCAGAGCCGCCACAGCCTTGAGGCCGGCGATCAGGCCCTCGTACTCAGAGATGTTGTTGGAGACCTTCTCGCCATGCTGGAAGCAGATTTGCATGGCATAGTAGAGCTTGTCCTGGGTGGGTGAGATGAGCACGGCTCCAGCCCCAGCGCCTTGGCGTGCAAACGCACCATCGAAGTACATGACCCTGCCGTCTGGCGCCTCGTCTCCGGGCATGAGAGAACGGTCCTCGCCCACTTCTCAGCCAGGGGTGTCAGTCCATTCTGCCACAAAGTCGGCGAGGGCCGTGCCCCTGATGGCTCTGGTGGTGCTGAACTCTAGCTAGAACGCCTGCAGCTTGATGTTCCATTCGGCGACCCTTCACGCGGCGTTGGGGCTCCGGAGCACCCTCTCCAAGGGGTAGGCTGAGACAACCTTGATGGGGTGGCCTTGGAAGTAGTGACGTAGTTTCCTGGAGGCGATGAGGAGTGCTAGCAGGAGCTAATGTGGCATGGGCTAGCGCGCCCGCGCGTCACGCAGCACCGTGCTGACGAAGTACACGGGATGCTCGACGAGGGAGGAGGCGAAGGCGGGGTCTTGTCCCTCCTGAGGCAGGGGAGTCTCAGGAGCTTTGCCGTCTGGCGGGGTAGCCATGGCCTCAGGAGCGCCATCCTCGGGAGCCCCGCCGCCCGGTGGGGCGGCCGTGGCCTCAGGAGTGCCGTCCTGAGGCTGCGGCGCCTCGGTCAGGTGCGGGGCGCTGCGCCACGCACCCTTAACCGCACGCTCTTCCCGGACCGCCATGAGCACCGCGCTGGCTGAGTGAGGCGTGGTGGCCAGGTAAAGCACCAGGGGTTCAAGAGGGCGAGGCGGTACCATCACCGGCAGGCTGGTGAGGTACCTCTTGAGGTCTTGGAAGGCCGCTTCGGCCTTCGGAGTCCACTCGAATAGGCCCTTCTTCTTCATCAGCTTGAAGAACGGGAGGGCGCGTTCGCCCAGCTTGGAGATGAAGCGCCCCAGCGAGGTCACGCAGCCCGCCAGCTTCTGCATCTCTTTGAGGGTCTGCGGTGGGCTCATCCTCTCTATCGCCTTGATCTTCTCCGAGTTGGCCTCGATCCCTCTATGCGACACCAGGAAGCCCAGCAGCTTGCCGGACGGGATGCCGAACACGCACTTCTCCGGGTTGAGTCGCAAGTTTACCTTGCGTAGGCTGGCAAACATTTCTTCCAGATCTTCGACAAGAGTTCTTGCCTCCCGAGATTTGACCACTATGTCATCGACGTATGCCTTGGCGTTCCTCCCGAGCTGCCGGTCCAAAGCGATGTGCATCAGTCACTGGAAGGTCGCTCCGGCATTGCGCAGCCCGAACGGCATGCAGGTGTAGCAGTACACCCCGCACGGGGTCAGGAAAGCTGTCTTCTCGACATCCTGCACCGCCATCTTGATTTGGTGGTACCCTAAGAAGGCGTCTAGGAAGCACAGCAAATCGCACTCGGCGGTGGAGTCAACAATCTGGTCGATGCACGGAAGAGGGAAAGGGTCTTGAGGACAAGCCTTGTTGACACTCGTAAAATCGACGCACATGCGCTCCTTCCCGCCCTTCTTGGGGACGATAACTGGGTTCGCCAGCCAATCCGGATGCCGCACCTCCTGAATAACGTCGGCTTCTTGCAGCTTGCGGGTCTCCTGGACGATAAACGACTGCTTCTTCGAGGCTTGCTGCCGTGCCTTCTGCTTTACGGGGCGCACGTTGGGGCACACCATCAAGTGGTGTTCGATCACCCCGCGCGGAACGCCGACCAAGTCCGTGGCCTCCCACACAAACACATCCTTGTTCACGCGAAGGAAGCTGACCAGCGCCTCTTCCTGGTCCGGGGGGAGGCTGGCACCTATGGTGAAGGTAGGGCCTGATCCCCCGTCCCCATCGACCGACACCTGCTTCATCTCGGCCCGATCTTGAGAGAACAACTGCTTCTTCTTTGCTGGCGCTGCCTCTGGGATCTCCGGAGCGCCCCCTGCGTCCGGCCGCACGGCTGCCGCGGCCTTGAAAGCGAGCTTGAGGGCCGTGAGTGCGTCCTTGGTGTCCCCTGCCATGGTGAGGACACCAATGCTTCCCGGCATCTTCATGATGTTGTAGCCGGGGTGAGTCGCCGCCATGAACTTGGCGAGGGCCGGGTACCCGAGAATGGCATTGTACGGGAGACCGATGCGGGCGACGTCGAAGTCGATGAGCTCGGTGCGGTAGTTATTGCGTGTACCGAAGGTGCCGGGGAGGTGGATCTGCCCCAGAGGATAGGTGGAGCCGTCGACGACCCCAGAGAAGGGCTTGGTGGGGAGGAGCCGGTCAAAAGGCACATGAAGCAGGCCGAATGCCTCCACAGATAGGATGTTGAGGCCGGCGCCGCCGTCGATGAGGGTCCTGGTGACCGCTAAGTTGCAGATGGTGGGGGTGCAAAGCATAGGAAGCGCGCCGGCACCGGCCATGATCTTGGGGTGGTCCCTGGAGTCGAAGATGAGGTTAGCCTTGGGCGCCGCCTAGCCCGGAGGGGCCCCCCGCCGTGACTGGGCTGCCCCCACCTGGCGAAAGAACTGCTTGACGTGGCGGTCTGAGGCCGGCACCTGCGACCTGTCGAGGATGGCCGCGACGGCGTGGGGCACCGGCGCCATGAAGCGCGTGATGAACAGGCCGCACAGCTCCTCCCAGGAGGCCACTGAGGAGCCAGGCGCGCAGCACACCCGTAAGAGCCATAGGGAGCCAATTTGCCATGACCTTGTCGTTGTCACCGGCCGCCCAGATGGCCTCTGCATACACCTGGAGGAACTCCATGGGGTCCGCCACGCCATCATATCGTGGCGGCAACTCCAGCCTGAACTTCGGCGGCCATTGCACTCGTCGCAAGGCGGGGGAGAAAGCCCGGAGTCCCGCGATGCTTCCAAACGCACCCGACGGCCCGGCGAGTGGAGCAACGCACGCCATCAGAACCAAGCGGCGAGGGCGGACCACGGCTGATGAGGAGGGAAACCTTCGACACACCCCTACCTGGCGTGCCAAATGTCGGATTTAGGGCTCCGCAGACCCAAAGGAGGTTCAAACACTGGGGTGTGTTCGAAGAACTCAACCTCTCCAGCCAACCAGTTCGCCACCCCCATGGCCTAGCTCGATGAACAAGAAAGGAAATGGACACAGCAGTTTACCTAGGTTCGGGCCACCTTGCGGTGTAATACCCTACTCCTGCTTTGGGGTGGATTAGCCTCGCGAGGGGCTGAGGATGAACTAGTACAAAGGAAGAACAAACTCAGGAGGCCTGTTCTTGTGTAGGTGGAAGCTAGTGAGGGTTCGGGTTGGATTTGCCTGGGGATCGGATCCTTTCTACGGTGGTGGCTAAGCTATATTTATAGTGGCCTTGGTCCTCTTCCTCCAAGCGAAGGCGGGAAGGGATCCCACAGTGGCCAAGTTTGAAGGAGGACAAGTAGTACATCCTATCCTGACGAAAGGTGGTCTTCGCCTGCAAAGCTTATGGTCGTGACGCCGTGGTGGGCTCGGCGATGATATCCGTCCTGCCGTCTTGGCAGTCTTGGTCTTGTTGCACGGGAATGGATACCTTAGGATGATTCCTCGGGACCCCACGCCTGCGCTTGCCTCCTTAGCACCAAAGAGGAAACCTGCTGCACTGCGCCCGCTGGCGCCCGCCTGGCCTTGGTCGTCATGGCTTGCGTCACCTCAACCTCATGAGGTGGGTACTTGCATAGGAATCTCCCTGGCCTGTGGTGGCCGGAGCCGGCCGGGCCAACGCCGGCGCGGCCCTCCCCTGCCCCTCCTCTGTTCCTGTCACGGGGGAACGACAGGAGGAAGAAGGAGATAGGGTCAGGCGGGCCCACTCCTCCCCGTCCCCACCTGTCATCGACCTAGCGCCAGTCCAGTCAGCTAAGTGGAAGCGCCTCGGCGTAACTACGTTTTCCCTGTGGGAAAGCGTATTCATCCGGAGTGCACTTTCTTTTTCTGAAAACGCATTTCTACTCTGCTTCAGCCCAAACTATGCTTTCTCTGTTAGAAAGCGTACTCCCTAAAAAGACACGTTTGGTTTAAACTGATAGGGACCTGTTGGTAAATATTTTTGCTACAAATTGGTCCCTGAACTTTAAATGTCCGTATCTTTTTGCCCATAACTCCGAATCAGGTGATTCCAAAGCCCACTTCCACAGTTCATCGAGCCCGTTCTGATGGTATCATTTTCATAATGTTTGCATGTTCTAAAAATGACCCTTTTGCCCTTGCCTTTCTATCAGCCCTCCAAGAGAGAATCTTTTCTGGCGAATCCTTCCGCGAGGTGATCGCACTTCTTCCCGGAGTATTCTTCGACCCCAGGCAAGCCGACCATCTAATATATGCCCTAAAGCATTGCTCTGTGTTATTCTTGCGTGTTTAATTAATGATTATGCCTGTGATAGAAATGATTAAACCTCTGTTAGACTGCACTTACTGTTTACATTACTTGCATTAGTTTGCTATGTGATAATTCAAAGTAATTTATTTAATGCCTAGTTGCTATCATCTCAAGTTGTTGTGCTAGATAACCATGATTGCTAAATGATGTGAAAACTAAACCTAGACGGTTGATCCAGAGTCACCTGTCCGGACTAACCCGTGCAACCACATTTGCTGGTATGGGACGGCCTTGACTTGGTCTGATTGCGTGCTCTTTTATCGGTACCACCAACTAGGGAAGGTTATGCGCGCGCGCTGCCCTGGCCCGGTAGGCAGCGATAACCTTGTGAGCCCAGTTGAGATATTAGTCGGCGTCCCCGTTTGGGACAGTTTATTTGGCCACGACGGTGGCAGGTGTCACAAGGTGACACTGGGGCCACCCAGCACATGACCCTGGGAGGGTATGATTGTTAGTGGTATGATGGGAGAGCAACCCTGGTCCACCCGAATGGGATCACGAGGTCAGGTGCTCCATGGTGTGGGTAAAGTGCGCAACCTCTGCAGAGTGTAAGAATTTATTCAAATAGCCGCGTCCACGGTATTGGACAGTCCGTCCAGACCTCACTAGGTGGTCAACCGGAACGGTAATAATAATGATGGAAGAACTCGTCTTATGATCGGAAGTACTCAGTGGATCGTGAGTATTCTGAGGGTTGTAAGGCAACCCAGAAGAGAGTAAGTTTGTCAGACTTGTAGTGCAGATGCATAGACATTAGATGATGTCAGGAATATGATATGTTGGCCATGGGATGGCTATGAGATGAGTGGTCGGATGACCACATGATTTGGATCGGATTTGGATCATGAGAATGTTCGGAGTATGGAATATTTACTTAATATGATTTACATTACTGCATTTACTTCAGTAATTATCTTGCTAAATAACCCTATAATGACATGATAATTAATATTGCTAGCTAGTTATGCCATGTCATGAGAATTAATATTGCTCTAATAACTAATGCATGCTTGAATGCCATGGATGCATTGCTTGGTGTATATGTTGGTTTGGTTTTCTTGCGAGTACATTCAAAAGTACTCAACGGCCTTCAATGTGGCCAGGTTCACATAAGGATCCGTCGTCCATCGATGGGGAGCCGGGGCGTTCGTGGGCTAGGAGAGTAACCCAGTCAGATCCCTGTGGATTGGAGCCGCACCAGGACCATGCTGCCTTAGATAGAGCTTTTCCGCTGCCATCACTCTTGTGTAATATCATGTAAGACCTATATATCCATTAATAGAAATGCCTGTGTTCATGATACTTGTTGTAAGTGCGCATGTCAGAGTGATTTCCTGGGCTGGCGTGCGTGGCGACCATCTGGCTACAGTGGTAATCAGGCGGGGCGCCACAACGGGTGGTATCAGAGCAGCCAGGCTTCTGGTATAAGGAACCCAACCTTCCTTCGCAAGCTACCAGACTACCAATCTTCCTCGGTACGCCACTTGGTGGGAAAAATCTTCCGGGGTACGACACTCCAATCTTTTTCAGCGTGCTACCATGGAAAGCTTCCAGCATAAGACACCTGACCTTCCGCAGTAAGCCACATGAAGGAAAGCTTTTGAGGTACAATACCCAGCCTTCTGCAGCACGCTACCTTAGCAGAAGCTTCGAGCATAAGGAATTCAACCTTCTTCAACACACCCCGTGCCCATGACAGCCTTGTCAATAGCATGAACTAGTCCAGACACACCCGTCCTTAGTATTTATGAAAGGATTTATCCTACACCTGCACATGTTGTGAGCATGCAGTCCAATGGAGCAGTCCATGCGAGCCACTCGTACACGGGAATGACTGTGTTCAGAGAAGCATTGGCCCCATGTTGAAAGGAAGAATATGAGCACAACAACCCCTACAAGATATGCAAAATTAAGTTGTGAGAACAAGCCCACAAACTGGGAAAACACTCAAAGGAATCATCAAGAACCCAGAAGTTGTGGACAAACAACCTCCGTGACAAGATACAGCTTCACAGACAGAGTGGTATTACCAATCCTTATCAGACTCTTGCATGTACGGCCATGACAATGCAACCAACATGCCATACTCACCTGAATATGGGCCATCAACCAAGACAAGAGGGCTATGCTCCAAAAGATACACCGGATGACAGCCATACTATGTTCAGCTCAGTGGTCATAGCAAGGACTACATCGACTATATATGACAGAGCCATCTCCACGAGCGACAAGACATTCAGATAGAATGGCTCAAAGCACATCAGCATCAACAGCTCGTAGACGTCAGGATGTCATTGGAAAAAGAGATTACTCTCTATGATTACTTTGTGATAATGCCTGGCATTTCAGTTGGGGATATAGCAGCAATAGCTCGGCCATGTTGTTCCTTGAATTGTGGATCACCTAAGGACCAAGTCAGAATGCCGAAGATAAGAGGAAATGTCAGTACGGAACCCGTAGCCAGACTGAGTATTCTGACACGCCAAAAGGAAAGTCACCCAAGGCCATACACGTGAGCCTGGTACCAGAAAAGGATGTCTTACCCATGACAGTCAGGGTACAGAGCATCAAAACCCGGAGCAGTTGCTTCCGGGCCATGGAAACCGAGCTGTTTGTTGGTATTACCCACTGCCCCACCCAGCAACACCACTGCCAGGACAAAAGGTACACCTGACAGGAAAGAGAAGGATTCAAGGAAGCTGTGTGAAAAGACAACACATGGTCCGTCAGAAGAGGCAGTTAAAAGGTCCGTGAACCCAACGAAGACAAGTCAAATGATGGATCCAAGTTGCACACATGTAAGTTCCCCTTCACTGGGAGGTAAGCCCGGAAATCTCGAGGATGAGATTTTCTTAAGGGGGGTAGGTTTGTGACACCCTGGTTTTCGCTCCTTTTTTTTTCCTTCGTGGGATTTGACTCCCGTCTTTTTCTCGGTGTTATTGGATTTTCTCCAGATCTTGGGTATATGAAGATGGTCATTTAGCCTTGCCTTCCCTATCCAACCAGAGATTCTCTTCAGTCCAACCTTGCCATCCGAGATCTATTCTCAAGACTTCGCCATCGAAACCATAGCTTCCGAGTTACCGGAAGGGAAACCCTAGCTCCTGCAGTTAGAAAGGAACCCCAACTTCCATTGATCTTTTGTCTCCCAAACTTTTCCCAGTGATCATACTTTATCTATAAACCCTGGATATGCAAAAATATTGCCAAGTCATTTGCAATATTTTTCATTTATAATTAATTCCTTTTTCAGCCAGTTAAAGGAATTAAATCCAGGAAAATATCTATCCATCTCCAAAGTTCATGAAAACTTGTGGAGATATTCTTTGTGATCATATTGAGCTCTCACAAAAATATTGGCCATAATTAAATAGGGGAAATTGCATTTTCCTATTTAATGCCAATATTGTATTTTGGGCCCTTTCTAAAGGAACTACCATTTTGGTAGCCAGGAAAAATCCCAAATAAATTGTGGAGCTTCTCCTATCTATATATTCACCATTTCCATCAAAACCTAAGTTCCATAGTTCAAAATTTGAGCACAGCATCCATTTGCAAATTCTGTCCAGTTGGGAAAATTGCAAAGGAAGTTCTTGAACCCTTGATCTATTTGAGCTGAAATTTTTCATGGTGATTAACATTGATAAATCACTTATGGAAACCAAAAACCAGCTCAATCCATCTATCCATTCATCCACAGTAATTTTCTAAAGTTTCTGGCCAGCAAAAAGCTCTGTGAAGGAAGTACCACTTTGGTATATCCAAATGAGCTGAAATTTTACCAGCACCTCCATACTTCCAAATCACCCCCCTACACAAAAATTCATCTCATTTCATGTAACCATTTGAGCACAGCTCCAACTTTCTCATTTCTGTCCAGTAGGACACTTTGTGAAGGAAGTGTATGCAAATGGGGTCCAAATGACTTGAGATTTTGCAAGCATATACTCCTTCCTACCCCATTCCATTGTGACAAAGATCCAGCTCCTCTCCTTCATCCATCTCTCCAGAAAAGTCCACACAAGTTGGCTACTAGAATCTTCTCCTGCAAGTTTCACCCATCCTAGTGCTATCTAGGTGATTCCAGTCACTTGTCTCACATATTTGAGCAGTGAGGCGTCCATTTGACAAGGTGTGACAGCTCATGAGCAGCCTGGACACGCGGTGCTCGGGGTGACCACGTAGAGAGCGCACCAAAATGGCGCTCTGCCCTTCGTCAGCCCCGTTCGGTCACCTCCGGCCAGCCTTTGCTCGTCCGGGCATGTCTGGTGGCGCCGCGGTGTCCGCCTGCCCCTCCCTAGACCCTTCTACCTTCGTCCTTCTTCCCCGTTGCGCCACGGCAGCGCCGCCGCAGTCACTGCTCCGCCCGTGGGCACCGCCGTACGTACACGTGGTCGTCCTCTTCCCCGCTGGCTTCTTCCTCGCACCGTGTCGCAGCAGTAACGCGTCAGGTTGGCACCTCTCCCTGCTCGCCACCTCGCCAGAGCTCCAGGGCGGCGATAAGCATGCCATCGCGGCCGTGCCTATCCGCATGCCTCGGCCGGCTATAAAAGCCGCGGCCAAGCCCCTCCCCGAGCACCCACACCACCCCACCAGCCTCCCCTTGCTCTCAGCTCTCTCCCTAACCTCTCAGTCGTGCCGGGGGAGCTCTCCTCGCCGCCCATTGCTACCATGGCCGTCGCTCCCTCTGGCCAAAATTCCGGCGAGTCAATGCCTCTCCCTCCCTTCCATCACCACCAGAGAACCTACTAGACCCTGGAGCACCTCTCCCTCCTCTTCGTCCATCGCCGGAGCTCCCCTCGCCGCGTAACCCATCTTGGCCGTCGGCCCTGTCCTCGGGTGCTCCTAGCCGCCGTTGTTCTGCTCCTCCACGGCGCGCGTGCTACCCCTGAACGGGTGTGGCACCCTTCCCCGGTCCCGCTGTCGGCCTCGCCCTGGCCTGAGGTGGCCGGAGCCGGCCGGGCCAACGCCGGCGCGGCCCTCCCCTGCCCCTCTGTTCCTGTCACAGGGGAACGACGGGAGGAAGAAGGAGATAGGGCCATGCGGGCCCACTCCTCCCCATCCCCACCTGTCATCGACCCAGAGCCGGTCCAGTCAGCTAAGTGGAAGCGCCTCGGCGTAACTACGTTTTCCCTGTGGGAAAGCGTATTCATCCGGAGTGCACTTTCTTTTTCTGAAAACGCATTTCCACTCTGCTTCAGCCCAAACTATGCTTTCTCTGTTAGAAAGCGTACTCCCTAAAAAGACACGTTCGGTTTAAACAGTTAGGGACCTATTGGAAAATATTTTTGCTACAAATTTGTCCCTGAACTTTAAACGTCCGTATCTTTTTGCCCGTAACTCCGAATTAGGTGATTCCAAAGCCCACTTCCTCAGTTCGTCGAGCCTGTTCTGATGGTATCATTTTCATAATGATTACATGTTCTAAAAATGACCCTTTTGCCCTTGCCTTTCTATCAGCCCTCCAAGAGAGAATCTTTTCCGGCGAATCCTTCCGCGAGGTGATCGCACTTCTTCCCGGAGTATTCTTCAACCCCAGGCAAGCTGACCATCTAATATATGCACTAAAGCATTGCTCTGTGTTATTATTGCGTGTTTATTTAATGATTATGCCTGTGATAGAAATAAGTAAACCTCTGTTAGACTGCACTTACTGTTTACATTACTTGCATTAGTTTGCTATGTGATAATTCAAAGTAATTTATTTAATGCCTAGTTGCTATCATCTCAAGTTATTGTGGTAGATAACCATGCTTGCTAAATGATGCTAAAACTAAACCTAGACGGTTGATCCAGAGTCACCTGTCCGAACTTATCCATGCAACCACATTTGCCGGTATGGGACGGCCTTGACTTGGTCTGATAGCGTGCTCTTTTATCGGTACCACCAACTAGGGAAGGTTATGCGCACGCGCTGCCCTGGCCCGGTAGGCGGAGATAACCTTGTGAGCCCAGTTGAGATATTTGTCGGCGCCCCTGTTTGGGACAGTTTAGTTGGCCACGACAGTGGCAGGTGTCACGAGGTGACACAGGGGCCACCCAGGACATGACCCTGGGAGGGTATGATTGTCGGTGGTACGATGGGAGAGTCACGGGTTAGGCAGGTTTCGTTGGACCAACCCTGGTCCACCCGAATGGGATCACGAGGTCAGGTGCTCCATGGTGTGGGTAAAGTGCGCAACCTCTGCAGAGTGTAAGAATCTATTCGAATAGCCACGTCCACGGTATTGGACAGTCCGTCCAAACCTCACTAGGTGGTCAACAGAAACAGTAATAATAATGATGGAAGAACTCGTCTTATGATAGGAAGTACTTAGTGGATCGTGAGTATTCTGAGGGTTGTAAGGCAACCCGGAAGAGAGTAAGTTTGTTAAACATGTAGTGCAGATGCATAGACATCAGATGATGTCAGGAAAATGATATGTTGGCCATGGGATGGCTATGAGATGAGTGGTCGGATGACCACATGATTTGGATCGGATTTGGATCATGAGAATGTTCGGAGTATGGAATATTTACTTAATATGCTTTACCTTAATGCATTTACTTCAGTAATTATCTTGCTAAATAACCCTGTTATGACATGATAATTAATATTGCTAGCTAGTTATGCCATGTCATGATAATTAATATTGCTCTAATAACTAATGCATGCTTGAATGCCATGGATGCATTGCTTGGTGTATATGCTGGTTTGGTTTGTTTGCGAGTACATTCAAAAGTACTCATCGGCCTTCAATGTGGCCAGGTTCACATAAGGATCCATCGACGAGGAGCCGGAGCATTCGTGGGCTAGGAGAGTAACCCAGTCATATCCCTGTGGATTGGAGCCGCACCAGGACCATGCTGCCTTAGATAGAGCTTTTCCGCTGCCATCACTCTTGTGTAATATCATGTAAGACCTATATATCCATTAATAGAAATGCCTGTGTTCATGATAGTTGTTGTAAGCGCGCATGCTAGAGTGATTTCCTGGGCTGGCGTGCGTGGCGACCGTCTGGCTACAGTGGTAATCAGGCGGGGCGCCACAACGGGTGGTATCAGAATAGCCAGGCTGACCGTAGGTTACCCTAGCTAGACCTCATTGCCTGTTGACTAGTAGAAAGCCTAGATGGATTTCAGCCATCTTTGCTGACCAGGCACGGCTACTATTGATCAGAAGGCAACCCCATAGGTTTTGTCTCCATCAGACCCCAACTCTCGTGGCCTTTGCCTCCAGTGTGAAATGTCTGCACCAGGCAACGACCCGTGAGCCCTGAACCCCTAGGTAAACTAGATATCCCTACCCTGCTTGCTAGCCATGGCATTTCTCTTCTTAACTCTAGTTTCCTTTGGGACACGCTTATAAATTCCATCTTTTCCCTGACAACCCTAGGATCATTGACTAAGCCACTTTGGCTATCATCGTGTGTCGAGTTTGATGCTCGCTAAGGAAGTAGTAGAAGATTGACACCAATTGCTACCAGGAGCATTTTTTGGTTTTGCTTCTAAGTCCTTAGAGGTGCATCGAGTGTGCTTGGCTAGTTATACTAGTGGATCCTCGGCCACATGTGCAAGGTCCGCAAAATTTGAGCTTTATTTGCTTTTTGGTATTTCGCGGTTCTTGTTTCTTTTGTCGGTTCTGTTTCTTCGCTCCGACTGGATCCATCCGCAAGAGCTGCCTAAGAAGATCAGCATACAACTTGGATAATACCCAATAGTCCAAATTCAGTAAGAGTCAAGCCAAGTCAACTGGCTGATATTCAGAACATCGGATCTGTCAAGAATGAAGAATGGGTCAGAAGCAGAATCTATGTGCAACAGACAAGGCCAGAATATACCTGAGAGAGTTTGCCTCAGAACAGATCACGCCTAAGGAGCAGTCAGATGAGCTACCAAGAATGAACACCAGTAAGGACAAATTATTCGGTCCTCGATACAAGAATTATTTCAGCCAGTGAGGTGAACCTTGAGTCTTTTCTCAATGGACCCAAGAATCATTTATTACCCACTGAAGACATATTTCGAGAATGTGAAGGCGCCAAGAGCAACAACAAAACTCTGGTGTGAAGATACAAATTTCAAAGCATATCTTGGAGTTCCACCGATGCAAATACAAAAAAATTCGGGCACTGTGAACATGGTTTGCATGGAATATGGATAAGTTCACGGTTGCCAGAATCAATGGGAACTTAACATGCTTGGAAGCTCAGCTGAACCGAAAGGAATTATCCGTCAACTGCTTATTATCGGCAACACTTGGTTTGAATGCAAAGGGTATTCCGAATTAATTAACAACATGAGGTCTGCATCAGTCGTGCAACCTTCACAGCAGTAATGATCAGACCAGCAGAAGGACAAGAGATGTGCATGACCACCAGAATATCTTCAGACAAGGTATGTCCTATATCAAGTTTGCCTCTGCTATGGGTAAAATTCCGAATACTTTGGAAGGAAGCCAGAATCGGCCATAAGTCCGACCGCGTACACAGTGAAAGGCTTCTGGTATAAGGAACCCAACCTTCCTTCGCAAGCTACCAGACTACCAATCTTCCTCGGTACGCCACTTGGTGGGAAAAATCTTCCGGGGTACGACACACCAATCTTTTTCAGCGTGCTACCGTGGAAAGCTTCTAGCATAAGACACCTGACCTTCCACAATAAGCCACATGAAGTAAAGCTTTTGAGGTACAATACCCAGCCTTCTGCAGCACGCTACCTTAGCAGAAGCTTCGAGCATAAGGAATTCAGCCTTCTTCAACACACCCCGTGCCCACGACAGCCTTGTCAATAGCACGAACTAGTCCAGACACACCCGTCCTCAGTATTTATGAAAGGATTTATCCTACACCTGCAGAGTGTAAGAATCTATTCGAATAGCCGTGTCCACGGTATTGGACAGTCCGTCCAGACCTCACTAGGTGGTCAACCGGAACAGTAATAATAATGATGGAAGAACTCATCTTATGATCGGAAGTACTCAGTGGATCGTGAGTATTCTGAGGGTTGTAAGGCAACCCGGAAGAGAGTAAGTTTGTCATACTTGTAGTGCAAATGCATAGACATCAGATGATGTTAGGAATATGATATGTTGGCCATGGGATGGCTATGAGATGAGTGGTCGGATGACCACATGATTTGGATCGGATTTGGATCATGAGAATGTTTGGAGTATGGAATATTTACTTAATATTCTTTACCTTACTGCATTTACTTAAGTAATTATCTTGCTAAATAACCCTATTATGACATGATAATTAATATTGCTAGCTAGTTATGCCATGTCATGATAATTAATATTGCTCTAATAACTAATGCATGCTTGAATGACATGAATGCATTGCTTGGTGTATATGTTGGCTTGCTTTGCTTGCGAGTACATTAAAAAGTACTCAGCGGCCTTCAATGTGGCCAGGTTCACATAAGGATTCGTCGTCCGTCGACAAGGAGCCCGAGCGTTCGTTGGCTAGGAGCGTAACCCAGTCAGATCCCTGTGGATTGGAGCCGCACCAGGACCATGATGCCTTAGATAGAGCTTTTCCGCTGCCATCACTCTTGTGTAATATCATGTAAGACCTATATATCCATTAATAGAAATGCCTGTGTTCATGATACTTGTTGTAAGTGTGCAGGCCAGAGTGATTTCCTGGGCTGGCATGCGTGGCGACTGTCTGGCTACATTGGTAATCAGCCGGGGCGCCACAGTAGACAATGATATTACCATCAGCGTCTGTCTTCCTCTTGAAGATCCATTTATTCTCAATGGCTTGCCGATCATCGGGCAACTCCACCGAAGTCCACACTTTGTTTTCATACATGGATCCTATCTTAGATTTCATGGCCTCTAGCCATTTGTCGGAATCTGGGCTCATCATAGCTTCTTCATAGTTTGTAGGTTTGTCGTTGTCTAACAACGTGACTTCCAGGACAGGATTACCGTACCACTCTGGTGCGGTACGTGCTTTGGTCGACCTACGAGGTTCAGTAGTAACTTGATCCGAAGTTTCATGATCATTATCATTAGCTTCCTCTTTGGTTGGTGTAGGCATCACGGGAACGTTTTTCTCTGATGTGCTATTTTCCAATTCGAGAGAAGGTACAACTACCTCATCAAGTTCTACTTCACTCCCACTCACTTCTTTCGAGAGAAACTCCTTCTCTAGAAAGGACCCATTCTTGGCAACAAAGATCTTTCCTTCGGATCTGTGGTAGAAGGTATACCCAATAGTTTCTTTAGGGTATCCTATGAAGACGCACTTCTCCGCTTTGGGTTCGAGCTTATCAGGCTGAAGCCTTTTGACATAAGCATCACATCCCCAAACTTTAACAAATGACAGCTTAGGTTTATTGCCAAACCATAGTGCATACGGTGTCATCTCAACGGATTTAGACGGTGCCCTATTTAACGTGAATGCGGCTGTCTCTAATGCATAACCCCAAAATGATAAAGGCAAATCGGTAATAGACATCATAGAATGCACCATATCTAATAAATTACGGTTACGACGTTTGGACACACCATTACGCTATGGTGTTCCAGGTGGCGTGAGTTGTGAAACAATTCCACATTGTCATAAATGAAGGCCAAACTCATAACTCAAATATTCGCATCCGCGATCAGATCGTATAAACTTTATTTTCATGTTACGATGATTCTCCACTTCACTCTGAAATTCTTTGAACTTTTCAAATGTTTCAGACTTGTGTTTCATCAAGTATATATACCCATACCTACTCAAATCATCTGTGAAGGTTAGAAAATAATGATACCCGACGCATGCCCCAACACTCACCGAACCACATACATCGGTATGTATTATTTCCAATAAGTCATTAGCTCACTCCATTGTTCCGGAGAACGGAGTTTTAGTCATCTTAGACATGAGGCATGGTTCGCAAGTATCAAATGATTCATAATCAAGTGATTCCAAAAGTCCATCCGCATGGAGTTTCTTCATGTGCTTTACACCAATATGACCTAAACGGCAGTGCCACAAGTATGTTGCACTATCATTATCAACTTTGCATCTTTTGGCATCAATATTATGAATATGTGTATCACTACGATCGAGATTCAACAAGAATAGACCATTCATCAAAGGTGCATGACCATAAAAGATATTACTCATATAAATAGAACAACCATTATTCTCTGACTTAAATAAATAACCGTCTCGCAATAAACAATATCCAGATATAATGTTCATGCTCAACGCTGGCACCAAATAATAATTATTGAGGTCTAAAACTAATCCCAAAGGTAGATGTAGAGGTAGCATGCCGACGGCGATCACATCAACCTTGGAACCATTCCCGACGCGCATTTATTCTGCAACTCCTGTTTCGAGTTACAAATATGAGCAACCGAACCAGTATCAAATACCCAGGCGCTACTACGAGCATTAGTAAGGAACACATCAATAACATGTATATCAAATATACCTTTGTTCACTTTGCCATCCTTCTTATCTGCCAAGTACTTGGGGCAGTTCTGCTTCCAATGACCATTTCCTTTGCAGTAGAAGCACTCAGTTTCAGGCTTGGGTCCAGCTTTGGGCTTCTTCACAGGAGCGGAAACTTGCTTGCCATTCTTCTTGAAGTTCCCTTTCTTTCCCTTGCCCTTTTTCTTGAAACTAGTGGTCTTGTTAACCATCAACACTTGATGTTCCTTCTTGATTTCTACCTCCGCCGATTTCAGCATCGCGAAGAGCTCAGGAATCATTTTCGTCATCCCTTGCATATTATAGTTCATCACAAAGCCTTTGTAGCTTGGTGGCAGTGACTGAAGAACTCTGTCAATAACACTCTGAACTGGAAGATCAATTCCTAGCTGAGTCAAGTGGTTATGATACCCAGACATTTTGAGTATGTGTTCACTGACAGAACTGTTCTCCTCCATCTTACAGCTATAGAACTTGTTGGAGACTTCATATCTCTCAACCCGAGCATTAGCTTGAAATATGAACTTCAGCTCTTGGAACATCTTATATGCTATGTGGTGTTCAAAACGTCTTTGAAGTCCCGGTTCTAAGGCGTAAAGCATGGCACACTGAACTATCAAGTAGTCATCAGATCGAGCCTGCCAGACATTCATAACATCTGCATCAGCTCCAGTAGCAGGTCTGTCACCCAGCAGTGCATCAAGGACATAATTCTTCTGTGCAGCAATGAGGATAATCCTCAAGGTACGGACCAAGTCCGTGTAGTTGCTACACTGGTACAGCGAGGTGCTATACAAACGGTTTTTAACCCCTTTCCGCAACGGCGTTTTGAACCGTCGCCAAGTGAGTGACTGCGATAGGAGGGTCCTTCCCACACGACCCAGAATCCGTCGGGGATAGGCCCTCCTGGCACACACGCTCGGTAAAATGAGGTCGTGTGCGACAGGCGAGCGATCAAATACGATTATACGTACAGTTGTGCTAAAAAAATATAATTATACAGACCAAATCATTTCTGGTTGTAAGTACATCCCACACAGTCAGTCCCGGCTAAACGTTTCCATTCGTATGTACATTCCACACAGTCAATCCAAGGAATACGTTTCCGTTAGTATGTACATCCCACACAATTAATCCAAGAAGTACATTTCCGTTCGTATATACATCCCACACAGTCACTCCAAGGAAAACGTTTCCGTTCGCATGTACATCACACACAATTTTCCCAATTAAATCGTTTGTGATAGCGTTGCCATTGCACATGATATTTACAATTTTATCGTTTGCGTTATTGAATGCATCACACACGGTGCGTAGAAGAAACTGTGTGGCAAAGGCTGTCCATCACACACACTTTTTATGTGGTAAACGTTTGCGCAAGGTGGCCTAACGCAAATAGTTTTCAAGAGGATGTCGTGTGTGATTGTTCATTGACCCAACACGGTTTATTCCTAGAAACTGTGTGCATTGCCTGAGGTCATCGCCCATGGTGTTTTCTCAATAACCGTTTGCAATAGAAAAACCCAATTAGCAGGCTAATTAGCCATTAGCAGGCTAATTGTCCTATTATTAATAATCCATTTATTAATCTAATTGACATTTCATATTAAGCACACAATATATTTCATTTCCATATTAAGGAAGCAGGATTTCATAATTGAAATACATCAGAGTACAACATCATATAGCTTAAGCACTCAGCTACCCTATTACACAATTGCACCAGCACCAAGTTTCACATGCAACATCTATAACCTTTCGAAATTAGCATCATAGACGGTACATAGACAAATGGATCTCATTTGTAAAACTGCTGAAGCGGAAGGCGAATATTGAGCCTTCATTAATGTTGAAGGTCTTTGCAACTTTAGGCCAGTGCCTGTCCATCCTTCGTCCTCTTCAGGAACACTTCAATATTGAACTGTGGGTGTTGTATGAATACCTTCCTCGCCTCCTGACCAGGTGGTTTGAGAGGTAATCATCAGTAAACTGCTTTGGAAAGGCCTGAAAACAAGGATATGCATAAATATCTTCTCTAGATTTGAAATGGCGCAAAGGAATTAGAAAGACAAGGTATAACAGTTAGTACCATCCTGTAGTGAACTGATGTCTTCTTCATTGTGCAGACAAAGATCTTATTGTTTTTTGTCGCTAATTTCTTTATCGTAACAATCTTTCTGAGTTTCTTGACTTGACTGATATTCATGGACAACTCATTTCCACATATGCAAAAAGGGTCAAACAGTGGGTCAAAACCTCTGACAGCAGGACCTACATGTGCAAGACCAAATTGTTAAAAACCTAATATTAAAAAAAGAAGTGAAAAGGTGTGTTATTAACTGCAACAGGCCTAATATTTAAAAACAAGCAAACATAGTCATTCAAACTTGTATTGTGCAGGTCTAAGTACACTAGTTATTGGCCCTGTTTGGATCCATGGGTTAGAGTTAGTTTGAGCTAGTTTGGGCTCAAATAGCCCTAAAGTATCCAAACATGAGGGCTAGTTTGAGCTAGTTGCGTCTAACCCACCCAAAACAACTATCCCACCCAAGAGGTGCTGATTGGGGATAGTTCTCCTATTGCATTTATTGTCAATCTAACACTGTCATCCAAACACCTCTTTGGCTACAATTAGTTCAGGGTTAGTCATTGTTGAGTATCATTGTTATTTAGGAAACGTAGGATAGCGTAGGATTTATTCTACATTGACTTGTACTCCAAGACGACCATGTACTCCTATATATATGCCCACGAGGCTCAAGCAATACAATCAACTTATTTTTTTTGGAAAAGGAGGCTTGCCCCGGCCTCTACATCTGAACGATGCATGCAGCCATATTATTAAAAGTATCGAAGTAGCACAAAGTCTTAAAAGTATTACAGCTCGCAAAAGGAGCAAAGAAACATAAAAAATGCAATGCCACAACCGGTATGAATTAAAGGACTATGGCCCTAGACTCCTATCCTGTTATGCGACCGCCATCCAAACCGGTTGAATATAGCCCATGCTACCATCTCCCTAAACCCTATTCCACCAATCTCTCTCTCTCTCTCTTTTAACTGTCATGAGCCAGAAACTAACTCTAACCTCTAGCTAAGTTAGAGTATCCAAACAGTGCCATTGTTAAATCAAATGGAAAGGCGTGGTAAATACTCCCGCCAGTCCTTTTTACTCTGCATATAAGAATTGTCTGAAGTCAAACTTCATAAAGTTTGACCTTATTTATATGAAAAAATATCAACATCTACCATGCTAAAGTTATACAATATGAAAATTTAAGTCATGACACATGTACTGATATTGATTTCATATTGTGAATGTTGGTATTTTTTTCTATAAAGTTGGTCAAACTTTACGAGGCTTGACTTTAGACAAATCTTATATGCGAACTAAAAAGATTCAGAGGGAGTTCAACATGCTTAACAACAACCAAATAGTCATTCATAGAGCTATTGTTAAAATTGGTGTTGATGAAATTGAACTGCACAGTTCATACTAGCACATATAGAACATCACACTATTAATAGCTGAAATAAACAAGTCATACTACGAACAACCCATGATGGCAATTGAAACTGGACATTTGCTAACTACAAACAACCGAACAACCATAAACCATAGAAATAAACAAGGCGTAATGCAAACAACCAAATATAGCAATAAATACTAGACATGTTCTCACTACAAAAGGGGTTCGAGAAAACAAATCATGGGTTTCCTCACTTGTCACAGATTGGCTCCTCCTTGTGGTCGCCGTCGATGAGGTCTGACTTGCCAGCTGAAGATCCCAAGCCAGCGTCGCAGAACGTGTCCTTCAGAAATGACAAAAGGGGCTCCATGGCGATGAAGGATGGCAAATTGTTCATAACGAGCCGTAGGAGATCAGCGGCAGGGCCATCGATGAGATCGACGGCTGTCGAACCCGAAGGGTTGGGGGTGGGTAACTTAACCTGTAACATAACCCGCATCAAGTCATCGGTGTCGACGACCTCGATGTCGTAGCCGGTGTCCGTGACATGCCAGAATACTCTAGCCCGCTGATTGAAAGGCTCAATCTAGGTCCAGTCATCGTCGTCAGCTTCCTCGGCGGCCACCTCGCCGACGTCGGGCGAAGAGGCCGCAGTAAAGCTCTTTTGGGCCATTCGCTCCTCGAGCTCCCCGGGAAGCGTAGCCGGGCTTAGGCTGCGACGCTCTGGAGTGGGGGAGGGGGTGGGGATGGGGATCTCTGGGAAAGGGGGTGTTTTGCAGGCATCATCTAACAAACTCAGGGCGGCGAGGGTATGTATATCAGTGGGTAAGCTGCACGGGCAGACCAGCAGAGGATGACGATGGAGGCGGCACAGCGGCGGCGGCGACCTAGCTAGGTTTGGAGCGAGGGAGGGGTGGTGTGTATGTGTGTGAGTGGGGGATTTGGGCTTTGGGGTGAGCGAAGGATTTGGGGTGTGTGTGTGGAGGGGGTCTAAGGTGGTGTTTGAGGAAATGCTGCGGGTACTGAAAATTTTACTAGGCGGGAGTAAAATGCCGGGGCTACCGAAAATTTGGATCAAGAGATTGAAGCAGAGCGGGGCGGGAGTAACGAACATCACACACGGTTAAAACATAATAATTGTGTGCTATCAAACAGAAAAACACTCCAGCCGAGCAGATATTTTTGAGATTGCGAGGGATGCAAGCGGGAGTAAAATCCTGGGGCTACTGAAAATTTGGATCTACTGATTGAAGCAGAGCGGGAGTAACTGACATCGCACACGGTCCAGATATACTAATCGTGTTCTATCTAACAGAAAAACCATCTACGCGGGTAGATATTTTTGAGATTGCGAGGGAGTAGATATTTTCGAGAGGGGGAGGGAAGCCTCGTGGAGCCCAATCTACTGTGATCATGTGGGTGACAGGGGCAGGGGCGCGGCACACGCGTAGTCCTAGGGAACCATGTTTGTTTCGTACCCGATCGCAGATGGTTGTTGCATCTGACTCGTCTGCTGTTTATAAATTTGGCCAAAAAATGCGGGAAAGGGTCAGAACACGAACACACTTGCATGTGGACCAAATATATGTATGCAAAGGGTGGTTTGATGTTCAAATACCCAATGCACAACTTTGATGTGGCACCTGTCGCATAAAGCGCACTGTCGGAGTAAATGACCACGGGTAGCCCAATCAGCTCCCTTTGGTATTTCAAGACATCGGGGCAGGCTGCGCCCCTCAAACATCAAGGACAAAGGGCCGCCTTCTTGAGGCCGGCTGGTCCAAGCAGCCGGTTGCCAGGAGGCGGCGGAGTCCACAAGATGGCCATGAAGTGGGCCGACTCCTAGCAGGCAGCCTCCTGGGAAGCCGAGTCCTAGCAGGCGGCCCCTCGCGCCCTCAAAGTCAGCGCCAACATAAACATGATGAGACAGGGCATGGCTACAATACAGGCCTGCCACCCCCGAATCCAGGGCCGAACTTGGCCACAGTACAGCGTACCAAGCAGGCATCCCGCGCCCAACGCAGGACTGTTGCCATGCCGCTCATGACATCACCCATGGCAGAGGAAGCCATGCTCCCGCGACGGGTGGCCAGTACGGCCCGCAGGCGGCGGGCCCTACCTGTCCATGACAAGCCAGAAGGCGGCGAGCCTAGACCAGTCGGCTCAGTGGGAGGTTGGCTCCTAGCAGGCGGCCCTCCTCCTCCCTTGAAGTCCATGCGCCATTAACCAGATACGATGGGGTATGGCTATAGTGAGCCCCCGCCAGGCGGCGGGACTGTATCCACGCTCCCCCTGACGAGGCCTTCGTCATCAGGGGCAAAGCTACAGCATAAAGCAGTCAACACGGCCCGTAGACGGCGGGACCCACTTGTCGGCTGAGATCGCGGCAGTCGGCGTACCCACCAGGCGGCGGGCCCCGGCAGTCGGCGGAGAAGCCGGCGACCAGTGACGCTGACTGCCGGGCCCCGCATCTGGCCAGATTACCGTTGTACCCCTGGGGGGTAGGCTTATATAAACCCCCCAGGTCACCCCATGCAAGGGGTTGGCACTTTGGCAGATGCCTCGTCGAGCACCCACAGCAACACACACACACGCAGAGAGAGTGGAGTAGAGCTAGCCTTGCCCTTCTTCCTCCTCTAGCCAAACAGCTCAAGGAGCAAGCTAGTAGCTACCTGTTGAGGTAGTGATCATGCGGAGACCCCGCAGAGCAGGACTAGGGGTGTTATCTCCTAGGAGAGCCCTGAACCTGGGTAAGATTCACAAGCGTACGTGGTCTCGCTCACTCCCGCTTCTAGAGCCCGACGACGTACTTTTGTCCCCATCCACGATAAGCCACCCCCTGGCATATGTCGCACGATATCCCCGACATTTGGCACCCACCGTGGGGCTAGGTGCACCGTTGTCCAGAAACACGTTCTGGACGGGAACCCTCTTCCTCCCTGGCGAGCGCAGCCAGCCCGGCACGCCTGACGGTGTTTGCGCCGACACGCTGCACGGCGTGGAAGTTGTTTGCACCGCAAGCAGCCTCGCTGATCTCATCGGCGGGATCCGCCTCTTCGACGAGCCCGCACTCGACGCGGGCGCAGCTAGCTCCGAGAGCTGTCTCGTCGATCTCCTCAGCAAGCTTCACATCTCCGACGAGCCGGTCTCCGACCCGGAGTCCGTTGGCTCCACCGACCTGCTCGTCGACATGGTCTTCGACGCCGACGTCGCGCTTCCTGATGCCTTCCCCGGTGACGTGGTGATCTTCGACGACCCACTTCCCGCTGCAGACAACAGCGCCAGCACCAGCACCGTCACTGAGGTGCTGGTCATCAGCCATGATGGAACCTCCGACCAGGCCGGCCAGGACCAGTTGCAGGCGGCAATGCGGGACCTGCCCGCTCCCGTAGTGCCCGGTGCGAGCAGTGAAACGCTGGAAGCATGCCGTATCGCACTTCTTGACAGCGCCAACAAGTTGGCGGCCATGAGACGCCTCACCGAGGCTTACCACCGCGAGATCGACCGCGCCGTCTGCGACACACCGGCTGCTGACGAACCCAGCCGCGTGGGCATGGTCCGGCAGCGCGGCGCCGCCATCGCCAGCATGTTGGGGGCCGACCGCCCAGTCTACGCTATGGCGATGGAGAACTTACGCGCCGTCCAGGCGGCGACAGACGAGCTGGACCACCTAGAGGGCGACGAGCGTCGCTGCATGACGGGGCGCGTCCAGCAGCTCATCGACGCGGCCGCCGCGCAGCAAGAAGCTGGCCACCGCATGGTGGAACCCGGCCTACAGGCTGGGAACCTTCCCCCTCGCCGAGAGCACGGTGCGACCTCCCGGACGCCGACAGCCGGCGCCTGCGACCAAGAGCCGGTTGCTAGCCGCAGCCCCACCCGCATCTCCATCGAGCGCGACCAAGACGGCCGCCCACGAGCAGTGGAACGGCGGGACGGTCATCCGCCCCTCCCGCGCAGGGAGAGGCGCGCCTCCCCGCCGCCTATTGAGCATCCGACTCTCGGAGGCCGGCTGGGCCCCCATGAAGGAGTCAGAGAGAACGACGCCCGCAACCGGATCGACCGCTTGGCTCGGTCCCTGGCGTTGGAAGAAGAAGATGCAATCGGCCCGCCTTGTTTCGGCCCCCGCATTCGCGACGAGCCCTTCCCCCGAGGGTTCTCGCTCCCTCGGGACACTCCTAAGTACAACGGCTCTGTGAAGCCGGAAGATTGGCTGGTCGACTACTCCACTGCCATCAACATAGCGAACGGCAACAAGCGTGTCGCCCTGAAGTATGTTCCGCTCATGCTCCAGGGCACGGCCCGGACATGGCTGAACAGCCTCAAGCCCTACAGCGTCAACAGCTGGCTAGACTTCACTGAAGTTTTCATCCGCAACTTCACCAGCACCTACAAGCGGCCGCCCAAGCCTCGCCAGCTCTCCCTGTGCATCCAAGGCCCGATCGAGTCCACCCGTGAATACTTAACGCGGTGGGCCGAGCTGCGCAACTCCTGCGAAGGGGTTCATGAGGTCCAAGCCATTGAATACTTCACTACCGGGTGCCGAGAGGGCACCCTACTCAAGCACCGGCTCCTCTGCGACGAGCCGGCCACGCTCGACGAGCTGCTGATCATAGCGGACAAGTACGCCACTGCCGACTCCTCCATGAAGTCGGAGCTCTGAGTGGACGCATCAGGAAAGATGCTCCCTCCGGCCCCTTAGACACCGGCTGGTGATTCTAGTCGGCGCCAACAGTCAAACGACAATAAGCGCAAGGCCCTGCAGCCGGCTACTACCAGCCGGAAGGTGGCGACAGTCGAAGACCAGCAGCCAGAGGAGCAGCCCGGCCCCAAACGCCTGAAGGGCGGCAAGCCTGCCTGGTTGCCCGCCTTCTCGTTTGAGAAAACCCTCGACGCTCCCTGCAAGTTCCACAGCGGCGCGAAGCCATCCAACCACACCACCCGGAAGTGCCACTGGCTCACCCGCATCGCCAGAGGTGAAGGACTGCCTCCGCCGCCTGCTGGCCCACCGCCTCCGCCTCCCCAGCAGCCGGCGGTCCGACCAGTCAGCGCGATCCAAGATGAGTTTCCTGAATCATGGAGCTTACGTCGTCTTCACCAGCGTGACTGATGACAGGCACAGCCGGCGTCAGCAGCACCGAGAAGTGAATACTGTCGCCTCTGAAGCCCCAGAGTTCATGCACTAGTCGGAGAAGCCGAGCTGACCACCCGGAGGTGATGCCTTCTCTGGGTTCCTATGCCCTGGTGCTGGATGCCACCTTTGCAACAGAGAGGCGAGCTGTCCATTTCTCCCGAATTCTGATAGACGGCGGTAGCAGCATCAACATCCTCTACCGCGACACCATGGAGAAGTTGTGCATCAAAGAGAAACAGCTCCAGCCCAGCTGGACTGTCTTCCATGGCATTGTGCCTGGCCTATCCTGCTCACCAATTGGCAAGATCAAGATAGATGTCCTCTTCGGAGACAAGAATCACTTCCGCCGAGAGCCAATCTGGTTCGAGGTGGTTGACCTTGAGAGCCCCTACCACGCGTTGCTTGGCCGGCCTGCTCTGGCCAAGTTCATGGCGGTCCCCCACTACGCCTACCTCAAGATGAAGATGCCGGGCACCAAGGGCATTATCACCATAGCCGGCGACTACCAGAAGTCTGCCGCCTGTGCCACTGCCAGCAGTCGGCTGGCCGAGTCCCTTGTGATTGCTGCCGAGAAACGGCTCCTTGACCGGGTTGTGGCCATGGCCAATGAGCAGCCGGACCTGTCGCCAGATCCCAAGGGGTCAGAAGCTCAGGGCTCTTTCCAACCGGCCAAAGAAACCAAGAAGATACCCTTGGACCCGGAGCACCCGGAGAGGTTCGCTGTCATAGGGGCTCGCCTCGACAGCAAATAGGAAAGCGAGCTCATCGATTTCCTCCGTGAGAATCGGGACATCTTTGCGTGGTCCCCAAAGGACATGCCGGGTGTTCCGACGGATTTCGCCGAGCACAAGCTACATGTCAGAGCAGATGCAAAACCAGTCCGGCAACCCCTCCGCCGCCTGTCGGAGGAGAAGAGAGGAATTGTTGGTGAAGAGATAGCCCGGCTTCTAGCAGCCAGCTTCATTATGGAAGTATTCTTCCCAGAGTGGCTTGCCAACCCAGTCCTTGTACTAAAGAAGAACAACAAATGGTGCATGTGTATTGACTACACCAGCCTCAACAAAGCTTGCCCAAAAGATCCGTTCGCCTTGCCTCGGATTGACCAAGTGATAGACTCCACAACCGAATGCGAGCTGTTGAGTTTTTTGGATGCCTACTCGGGGTACCACCAGATCAAGTTAAGCCCGGCCGACCGCCTGACGACCGCCTTCATCACACCATTCAGAGCCTTCTGCTACCTGACCATGACGTTCGGCTTGAGAAACACCGGCGCCACATTTCAGCGTTGCATGCAGAAGTGCCTCCTCAAGCAACTCGGCAGAAATGCCCATGTTTATGTGGACGATATTGTGGTGAAGACGGAGAAGCGCGGTACCCTCCTGGAAGATCTCAAGGAAACCTTTGATAACCTGCGCCGTTTTCAAATCAAGCTCAACCCAGAAAAGTGTGCCTTTGGAGTACCAGCCGGCCAGCTCCTCGGCTTCCTTGTCTCAGAGCGCAGCATAGAGTGCAACCCTGTCAAGATCAAGGCCATCGAGAGGATGGAGAGGCCCACCCGACTGCGAGACATTCAGAAGTTCACCGGCTGCTTGGCATCCATCAGCCGCTTCATCAGTCGGCTAGGCGAGAAGGCTCTTCCACTGTACCATTTGATGAAGAAAACCACTCATTTCGAGTGGAACGACAAGGCGGATAAGGCTTTCCTCCAACTCAAGAAGATGTTGACCACGCCGCCCCTCCTGGCCGCTCCGGCTGCCAAGGAGCCCATGCTTCTCTACATCGCCGCCACCAGCCGGGTGGTCAGTACAGTTATGGTGGTAGAGCGCTGAGAGGACGGCAAGGCACAGCCGGTCCAGAGGCCCGTCTACTAATTGAGTGAGGTGCTGTCAGCTTCCAAGCAGAACTACCCCCACTACCAAAAGTTGTGCTATGGCGTGCATTTTGCCGCCAAGAAGCTCAAGCCATACTTTCAAGAGCATCCCATCACGGTCGTCTGCACCGCCCCGCTTGCGGAGATCATAGGCAGCAGAGACGCATCGGGCCGAGTGGCCAAGTGGGCCATCGAGCTGGCCCCCTACACCATCTTCTACCAGCCTCGCGCCGCCATCAAGTCCCAAGCACTGGCCGACTTCCTCGTCGACTGGGCCGAGACCCAGTACCTGCCGCCAGCTCCAGACTCCACTCATTGGTGGATGCACTTTGATGGCTCGAAGATGCGCACCGGTTTGGGAGCCGGCATCGTCCTCGCCTCTCCCAAAGGTGACAAGCTCAGATACACGCTGCAAATCCACTTTGCCGCCTCCAACAACGTGGCCGAGTACGAAGCGCTAGTACACGGACTCCGGCTGGCCAAGGAGATTGGCATCCGCCGAATTCTGTGCTACGGCGATTCGGACTTGGTGGTCCAACAGTCGTCCGGCGACTGGGATGCCAAGGATGCAAATATGGCGAGCTACCGCTTCTTCTTCCAGCAGATCAGCGGATATTTTGATGGGTGCGAGTTCCTTCATGTGCCACGGGCCGACAATGAGCAAGCAGATGCCCTGGCACAGATCGGCTCCACCAGGCAAGCCATACCAGCCGGCGTGTCCCTTCAGTGCCTCCGCAAGCCGTATATCAAGCCTTCCCCGGAATCAGAATCCATCTTCGTGACGGCTGCTCCCGAAGCAGTCGCATCCGACTCAGAGGCTGCAGCAGCCGGCCCGGGGACTTCGCAACCCGGCCCGGGGGCTACAGCAGCCGGCCCGAGGAGTTCAGCACGCGGCACGGGGACTGCAGCAGTCGCACCTGGCCCGGGGACTTCGCAACCCGGCCCGGGGGCTGCGGCAGCCGGCCCGAGGACTTCACCAAGCGGCTCGGAAACTGCGGCAGTCGCACCCAGCCGAGGGACTCTACAACCCGGCCTGGGGGCTGCAGCGGCCGTCCTGGGGACTTCAACAACCCAGCAAGACGCGGCCGACTCCACCCCGCCACCTCCCAACCCAACCGCCCTAGTTTCAGTGGCCGTAATGACAGTGGATGAAGTCGAAGCACCATCATGGGCGCAGCCCATCCTCAACTTTCTGGTAAGCGGAGAGCTGCCAGTTGATGAGATCTCGGCACGGCAGGTGCAACGCCGGGCAGGAGCTTACACGATAGTAAACAGAGAGCTTGTCAGGCGCAGCTTGAACGACGTTTTCCAACGCTGCGTCAAACCAGAGAGAGGCAAGGCAATCCTCAGAGACATACACCAAGGCGAGTGCGGCCAACACGCGGCCTCCAGATCCCTTGTCGCCAAAGCTTTCCGCCATGGTTTCTTCTGGCCGACTGCTTTGGAGGACGCCAAGGATCTGGTCAAGAAATGCAAGGGGTGCCAAAAATTCACCTCCAAGCAACATCTGCCGGCTTCTGCACTCAAGACCATCCCCCTTACCTGGCCCTTTGCCGTCTGGGGGTTGGACATGGTGGGCCCATTCAAGACAGCATGCGGTGGCATGACCCATCTGCTTGTCGCCGTGGACAAATTCACCAAGTGGATTGAAGCAAAACCAATCAAGAAACTAAATGGTCCGACTGATGTGACCTTCATTGCAGGTATCGCCGTCCGGTACGGTGTACCACACAGCATCATCACCAACAATGGCACTAACTTTGCCAAAGGCGCCTTGGCCCGTTTCTACGTGACGCAGGGCATCCGACTGGACTTAGCGTCCGTTGCCCATCCGCAGTCAAACGGCCAAGTAGAACGAGCAAACGGCCTCATCTTATCCGGCATCAAACCTCGACTGGTCGAGCCACTGGAGCGCTCGGCCGGCTGCTGGATCGACGAGTTGCCGGCCGTCCTCTGGAGCCTCCGCACCACTCCGAACAGATCAACCGGTTTCACTCCCTTCTTCCTCATGTACGGGGTCGAGGCCGTCATCCCAACTGACATCGAGTTCGACTCGCCTCGCGTCACCATGTACACGGAGGCAGAGGCGAAGGAAGCATGAGAAGACGGCATCGATCTACTGGAAGAAGGCCGGCTGTTAGCACTCAACCGGTCCGCCATCTACCAGCAGAGCCTGCGCCGCTACTATAGTCGGAAGGCCAAGCCACGATCCTTCCAAGAGGGAGACCTTGTGCTCCGGCTGATCCAGCGAACAGCCGGCCAGCACAAGCTCTCGGCCCCTTGGGAAGGCCCCTTCATCATTAGCAAAGCCTTGGGCAACGACTCCTATTACCTCATCGACGCGCAGAAGCCCAGGGCGCGCAAAAGGGACGATTCCGGCAAGGAAACAGAGCGCCCATGGAACGCAAATCTCCTCCGAAGATTTTACAGTTAAATACAGTATGTACCACTCTACCTTTTGTACTAAGGGCAAAGGCACCGGGTCCCTCGAGGAGCACTCGAGGGCTACCTTTCTTATCTGTATGATAAGTTTCATGCCTGTGAGTATGTTATTTCATTCCTCCGCCCGGCACCGGGTCCGACCAGTCAGCCCGGGGGCTTGCCGCCTTGTACTATGTTGGCTCTACCTGCAGTCGGACAAGTAGTGTGCCGGCATCTAAGCCCACCCTTGCCATAAGCCGCAGCTCGCAGAGCGACTGTCTGGCAGGCAAGAGTCAAAGGCAGGAAATGGTGATCACATGAAAAATGGCTAAGGACGAAAGCACCCACATAGGCCAAGTTGGCTCCTCGCCTAGCCGTCCGGTTGCTGAGCAGCCGGCCGGCCGGCTTCTCACTTAAATTGCTACGTTCTAAGCGGCCAAAGTACTTGTCTTCCCAAAATGGCCAAGTACTTGACCCGGCCAGCAGACCGAAGAATGGCTGTCTGGCCGGCAAGGCGGCAGCCAAGGGAAAGCGGCAAAGGAAAAAGCCAAAAGAACAGAAAGCAAGACAAGTCAGAGCTCGGCGAAGCACATCTTGTGCGAGAATTAAATCACATAGCAAGACGCCCTCGGCCAGCATTCAACAAAGTTTGAATACACCCCCAGCGGGTGGAACTGCGTGAATTTAACAAAGTTTGTTCTAAAGATTACCAAAGCAGGAAAAGATAAGATAAGTTGGCAGCCTAGGCCAAAGGAGCAACAGGCGAGTCTGGCAGGTTGGTGGAGTCGGCGGCGCCAGCTGGTGGAGTGGCCGTCTGGCGAGTCTCGGCTTGGTCGCCTTCAGCAGCAGTCGGTGCACTCGCACGCGGCTTGTTGCTCGAGGCCCGATCAAGCTGAGGTTGGGCGTCCGCTCCGCCCTCAGGTGCGTCGCCTTCACCATCCTCATCTTCCTCGTCCTCGCCTTCGTCGCTTGAGGCGATTTCTTATGCCATGTCCTCGCCGTCATCCGGGTTCAGCCCGAACTAGTTCATCGGCACCTCGGCACCCTCCTCGTCCAGCTCGGGGAAGAAGACGTTGGTGTCGGTGTACTCAGCGATCGCCACCGCACGATGGGTGAGCACAGGCCCCGCTGCCACCAACTCTTCCATGGCCTCCTACTGAAACGTGGCCAACTGGGCTAGGTTCAGCCCAGGATACCACGCCTTGATGAACTCCAAGGCTCTTCGGGCGCCTGCCCGAGCGGAGGAGCCCCTCCAAGCCTCGAAGCGGCCGATTGCCGCCTCCAACCAGTCGACGGTCCGACTGGGGGTATGTAGAGCTTGGCCGCCTGGCTAGAGGGTGGAAACCAGCTGAGACCCGGCACACTGAAGGCGGCGGAGCAGACGGTGAATCGGCTGCAAACGCGTCCTGACGGCCAGGAGCTGCTCGTTCATGTTCCGAGGCGCGTTGGGCGGGATCTCCACTCCTTCCCTCCTACGCTGGTCGCGCCGCGCCTCGATGGCCTGGCTGACGGCGACGGCGTGGCCAGGAAAGAAGTCTACGCAAAAGAAAAACAAAGATCAGAGGCCGACTCCCGATGCAGTCGACAGATATTCCAAAGAAAGAAGTTTACCGTCGATCATGTCCTCAATCTCGCCGTAGCCAGCGGCGAGGATCGCCTCCTTCTCGGCCCACTTTGAGCGTTCGATCTCAAACTCGGCTTGAAGGGCGCCTTCCGCCTCCTTGAGCTTCTGGAGCTCCGCCTTGTGCTGGTCCACCTGGTCCGCCAACTTCTTGGCCAGACGGTGGCGCTCCTCCTCCTTGACGCGCAGCTCGGTCCGGACTTCGCCCAGATGCTGCTGCAGTGTGGCGTTGGCTCCTACAAAAATGAGAAAGAGAGGACAATCAACAAAGATGACCAAAAAAGAAAAGTGGTTGCCAGAAGATCCGGCCCGACTGCTCAGCAGTCGGCCCGAATCTCGGGGGCTACACCCAGCGGGTGCGCTGACGCGCCCCCGCGAGGAAGTAGACAGAATGCTTACGCCGTCTTTCGGTGAGGTCGGCGGTCCGCTTAGCCAACTCCTGGACCTGGGAGTTGAAGGCGGCTGCGCGGATGTTGTGGTAGTCCTGCAACGAAGACAAAAGAAGAGAAAACAAGTTAGCACTCGGAACCTACCTTAAAGTTCCGAGCCGCCTGCTCAGCAGCCAGCCCGGAACTCGGGGGCTACACCTAGTGGGTGCGCTGGTGCGCCCCCACGGAAGACTGCAAGAATCAAAAAACAAAGCAAAGAAGCATACCCGAACGGCAGTCCGCGTCGCCAAGAACGCCTTCGTACACTGCTGGAGGGCGGCGCCTTGGGCCTGGAGCTGGGCCTGAACGTCCTGCGCGGCCTGGTTCAGCATGCCCGTCCTTCCCCCAGGCGTCCATTCTGGTGGGACGGCACTCGTGGCCTCTGCGTCTGGGGCTGACGAGCTCGTAGCCCCGATCTCCTGCGCCCGCGGCACCGAGGCCGCCTTCGCCGCACGCCGGCGCACCGAAGGGCGGACCACAGGAGTCGCCCCTACCACCAACTCGCCACTGACCGGCAGCGCCGATGGCACGTCAGGCCGATTGCCTCGGGCCCCGGCAATCGGCGCTTGCGGGGGCACCTCCGCCTCCGAGACGATGGCGTCGCCTCCTCTCCTCTCCACGACCGGCTGGTCATCGCCGGCTCCTCCAGTCGGCACCGGGATCTCTGGCACTGGCGGCGCCGCGCGCAATGGAATGACAAGTTGCGGGGTCCGGCCGCGCGCGGTTTCTTCCGCTTGCGCCCTAGCGGCCGCGTCCGCCCGAGCCTTGGCGGCGGCGTCCGCCCGGACCTTGGCCGCAGCGTCCGCTTGAGCCTTGGCTGCTGCATCCACGTCCGCCCACGCTGCCTCGGCCGCCTCCGCCTCCTGCCTTTCCGCCTCCTCCCGCTCCTCGTGCGCCTCCCGCGCGTTCCTCTCCGTCGCCGCCCGGAGGTCGGCGAGCGGGTCCACGCGGCGGGTATTGGCGGAGCCTTCCGCCTCCCCGATCACGGAAGCAGCGGCAGACCGCTCAAGAGTGAGTGGGGCCCTGATTCAAGCAAGACAAGAGAAAACTCAGAAAAAGTTTGCAAGGAAGAAGAAAGGAAAACACAACCAAGCACTTACGCGGACACCATCGGGGGCTGCTTCGGGGCCCTCTGGAACTGCGCCACTCTTGCGGCGGCCTCTTGCCGCCTGGTCGCGGCGGCCGCGTTATTGGACTTCTTCGGCCGGCTGCCGAACAGCAACAAGCCGGCTCGGCGCTTTTATGGGCCGCCTGGTGCGGTCGGCGCGGCTGTGGAGCTCGCGCCCGCCCTGTCGGTGCCGTGCGGGCGGCGCGGCTCGTTCTCCTCCTCATCGTCATCCGGCCAGTCCTCAAGGCCGCCTCCTCCCCCGGAGCCGCCTGCTCCACCACCGGCACCTGTGGCGTCGTCCTCCTCCATGGCGGCCGCCCCCAAGTCGGGGTCTTCCACGTCGCTCCTTGTTCGGTCCGGCATATACTGCTGACCTGGATCCAGAGCGCCGCCGGCCGACTAGGCCGGGAGGACCTGCACCATGGCCGACTGGTCAGGCGGCAAAACAAGAGCTCAGACCAGCAAAGAGGAAAGAATTACAAGACTCACCGCAGGCGGGGGATGTGCGCGGCCGTACGGCCGCATGCCGAACCGCCAGTCCGCCTCCGGCAGCTTGCAGTTGGAGATATAGTTGACCAGCCGGACCACCTCCACGTCCGGCAGGTCCCGTGTGCACATCCAGCACGGGTCCCGGTGCCCGCTCATGCAGCTGATGATGGGAGGCCGAGCTTGGAGGGGGAGCACTCGGCGCGTCACGAAGGCAGCCAGCAAGTCCAAGCCCTTCAGGCCCTCCGACTCCGTCATCGCCTGAAGTCGGGCAAGGGCGGCGGAGGAGGCGACCGACAGGGAACTCGGCTTGTACTGCCAGTTGGCGTGTGGCTCGGCTGGCGGGCCGGCTGCGTAGGCCGGCAAGTTGACGTAGTCGCTTGTCGGGTGGATGCTCTTGACGTAGAAGTAGGATTTCTGCCACAGCTTGGTCGACTGCAGTAGGAAGATGGGCGGGAAGTGGTTCCCGGTGCCCGGGCGCCGCACCGCCACGCAGGCTCCGCATTGAAACGCCTGGCCCTTGGCGGCGGTGCCAAGTTTGAGGTAGAAGCACTCCCCCCAGAGTTCGAGGGTGGGGAGAGTGCCGGGGTACCCTTCGCACATGGTGATGAAGGCGGCCAGCAGCACCACCGTGTTTGGCATGAGGTGGTGCGGCTGGACTCGGTAGAAGTCGAGGAAGGAGGGGAGGAAGCCGCTCGCCGGAAGGCCGAAGCCACGAAGGAAATGGGACCAGAAGACGACGCGTTCATCGTCCTCCGGCGCCGGCGAGATTTCTGCTTCGGGGGGAATGTGCACCTACACGTTCGCCTCCCGGGGCAGCCGCCGTGTTTGACGGAGGAAGGAGAGGTGATCATCATGGACATTGGAGCCGTCCCAGTCGCCGGCTTGTGAGCGCGCCATGGACAAAGGAGCTCGTCGCAGGCGCGGCGCGGTGGCGAGCGGGCGAGGCTGCGGCGAAGCAAGGAAGCCGCAGCGAGAGGACGCTCGACGACGACGGGCTGCGGCAGCACTTCGACGGGAGGAAAGGGCGCGGCGGCAGCGGAGAAGATGAAGAACGGCGAAGGGAGAGGAGGGCGCGCGTGCATCTGCCGCCCCCCTTCTCCCCCTACTTATAGCCCCAGGCGGCGAAGCTGAGGGGGTGGGGGCGTGGGGGATCGTGGGATTAACTACGCCCACTCCCCCATGTTCCCATGATTGCGGCGCCAGTAAAGGCGCGTATTAACTACCGCAGAAGCCCAACCGTCCACCTCGGCCACAGCGGATCCACGTGTGTGCCGAGGCAGTGTAGTGGCGGGCCCCGGCCTACGGCGCCGTCCCGTCACGCGCGTGGGCTAGCAGGCCGGCTTGACCTGATGACGCCACGTGGCCGACATGCGCGGGTGACAAGCCTGACGTCTGGCTAGCATGCCACCTGGTCCCCACCACGATGTTTCGAAATCGCCAGGCGGCCTACCTGGTCATGGCCGACACCAACCATTCGGCACCTCGGAAGACGGACGAAGCAGAATACCAGGCGACCCGGAATATGAAGCTGCTGAGGCTTCTCGCCCCTTCAGCCGCAGCGCCTCATCAGCTTCGGGGACTACTGTCGGAGTAAATGACCACGGGTAGCCCCATCAGCTCCCTTTGGTATTTCAAGACATCGGGGCAGGCTGCGCCCCTCAAACATCAAGGACAAAGGGCAGCCTTCTTGAGGCCGGCTGGTCCAAGCAGCCGGTTGCCAGGAGGCGGCGGAGTCCACAAGACGGCCATGAAGTGGGCCGACTCCTAGCAGGCGGCCTCCTGGGAAGCCAAGTCCTAGCAGGCGGCCCCTCGCGCCCTCAAAGTCAGCGCCAACATAAACATGATGAGACAGGGCATGGCTACAATACAGGCCTGCCACCCCCGAATCCAGGGCAGAACATGGCCACAGTACAGCGTACCAAGCAGGCATCCTGCGCCCAACGCAGGACTGTTGCCATGCCGCTCATGACATCACCCATGGTAGAGGAAGCCATGCTCCCGCGACGGGCGGCCAGTACGGCCCACAGGCGGCGGGCCCTACCTGTCCGTGACAAGCCAGAAGGCGGCGAGCCCAGACTAGTCGGCTCAGTGGGAGGTTGGCTCCTAGCAGGCGGCCCTCATCCTCCCTTGAAGTCCGTGCGCCATTAACCAGATACGACGGGGTATGGCTACAGTGAGCCCCCGCCAGGCGGCGGGACTGTATCCACGCTCCCCCTGACGAAGCCTTCGTCATCAGGGGCAATGCTACAGCATAAAGCAGTCAACGCGGCCCGTAGATGGCGGGACCCACCTGTTGGCTGAGATCACGGCAGTCGGCTGACCCACCAGGCGGCGGGCCCCGGCGGTCGGTGGAGAAGCCGGCGACCAGTGACGCTGACTGCCGGGCCCCGCATCTGGCCAGATTACCGTTGTACCCCTAGGGGGTAGGCTTATATAAACCCCCCAGGTCACCCCATGCAAGGGGTTGGAACTTTGGCAGATGCCTCGTCGAGCACCCACAGCAGCACACACACACGCAGAGAGAGTGGAGTAGAGCTAGCCTTGCCCTTCTTCCTCCTCTAGCCAAACAGCTCAAGGAGCAAGCTTGTAGCTACCTATTGAGGTAGTGATCATGCGGAGACCCCGCAGAGCAAGACTAGGGGTGTTATCTCCTAGGAGAGCCCCGAACCTGGGTAAGATTCGCAAGCGTACGCGGTCTCGCTCACTCCCGCTTCTAGAGCCCGGCGACGTACTTTTGTCCCCATCCACGATAAGCCACCCCCTGGCATATGTCGCACGATATCCCCGACACGCACGTTCTTATTGATTAAGCCCCCCCCCCACCCACAACACACCACACACACACACAACACTTCGTGTTGCCGGAGGGGAATCCTAGCTATGAACGATGCCCCCCAATAGCTAGGTCTGACATCTCACCCTACCGTAACACAAAACTGAAAGGAATACATCCTGGTCCCCCCCCCCTCCCCCCCTTGCTTCCGATCAAATGTGGACCATGTGCGGGCCCACGGATGTGTTCTTCTGGCGTTAGATGGGTGAGACCACATACGAACCACACCTGCGGGTGGCCCGGTGTGTGTGTGTGTGTGTGTGTGCGTGCACGTGCGTGTGTGTGTGTGTGTGTGTGTGAAAACAATGTGGTATGATATTTCAATAACCAAATCACAAATTTGATGTGGCACATGTGCATCACAAATTAACCGGACATCCCCGACCCCATAAAGGTTCATCTAGTACGAAGTAGTACTGTCCCCCCCCCCCACACACACACACACTTTGAGTCGGTGGGAGGGGGCATCTCACCAAGGCGTATTGTAAGACTGACCAAGAAGAATCACCACCTTGGTCATATAACCTCTATTGTTTGTTGGGTCAAAGTCATGCATTGACGTTCCACACGCGGCCCCACAAAATAGGCTAGCTTGTCGCTGATAACCACGCGAGGGAGTGCCTAAAGACAACCACTGTGTGCATGTGGCCCAAACATATATATGAAGTGTCATGTGGTGTTTGAATATACCCAATGCACAACTTTGATGTGGCAGTGTGCTTTTGGAACCGAAAAGTCCCCACACGGAGCGAGGGTTCACGACGCGTAGTATACTATATATATAGGGATTCATGTGTATGTGAGCCCTCGAGCTTAGGTCTCGAATCTCACCATGATCGACGTACGACTATACGGTAACGCGAACCAAGAGAAGAAGAATCCACCCTAGTAACCTCTCTTGCGTTGTTCGTCGAAGTGATGGACGTCCACGCGGGCCCACGAATATATAGGTCGTCGATGATAACCAAGCGAGGGAGAGTGTCCAAAGACAACCACTGCATGTATGTGCCCCAAACATATGTATGGACATGCATGATGCATGCATATATGTTTGAATACTAAAAGCACAACATTTTGATTGGGCGCATGCATGCGTCGAAAATCACACAGAACCCACATAGATCTGGTTCATGATGCATCGCGTGCTCGCCCCCCCCCCCCCACTTCAACCCGGTGGGAGGGATTCATGCGTACACATGCACACAGAGTATAGTTGCATGTACCAAACCGTATAAGACGAACCAAAATTTAATCCCCTCCTAATTATAAGTCAAATTAACCTCTATCGCCGTCGGTCGAAGTGATTGACCAAGCGGGCACACAGAGATGGACGAAGCATCTCGCCGATAAACCCGTGAGTGAGTGCTAGAGGACAACCACCATCGCTTGCTTCTGGGCCAAACACATGTATGGAGATGTGTGGTTGTGATGTTTGAATACCTAATATATATGCAGAACTTTGATGTGGCACCTGCCTCGGAGACCTTTAAGTCCCCCACACAAACCGAGGTTCATGACACGTAGTATATATATGTTGCCTCCCTCCCCTCTTCGATGCGTAATATATAATCTTGTGTACCGTAACACAACCCGAAAATAATCCTCCTTGTTCATCAAATTACCTTTCTTGTTGTGTCATATTAGATGGACGACGACCTCGCGGGCCCATGGAGGGAAGAGTCACAGGCGAATGAGTGACAACCATCGTCTGCACGTGGCCCAATGTGTTGGTGAAGTTTTTAATACCCAATATGCACAACTTCTTTGTGGCACCTGCCTCGAAAACCGAAAAGTCCCCACACGGAGCGAGATCGATTCATGACGTGTGTGTAGTATGTGCTGCCCCGGCCCCCTCCTCCCCTCTTCGACGCGTATATACTCCTACCGCAACACAACCCAAAAAGAAACCTCCTTGCTGGGTCAAAGTAATAGAGGACAACCTCGCGGGCCCACGGATGGAAGCATCGCACGTGAGTGAGTGTCCTATATGACGCGTAGTATTGCCCCCGGCCACCCTCTTTAACGTGTACTATATATATACTCCTACCGTATGTATAACAAAAACCAAAAAATGACCATCCTTGTTGGTCAAATTAACCTCTCTCATCACATGTCATAGTGCTGGACGGCGAGCTCACAGGCCCACGCGAGTGAGTGTCCTAGGACCACCGCGTGCATGTGGCCCAAAGATGCATGTCAAACTTTTTCTGCAGTGAACTGATGACCCACAAGTATTGGGGATCTATCGTAGTCCTTTAGATAAGTAAGAGTGTCAAACCCAATGAGGAGCAGAAGGAAATGACAAGTGGATTTCAGTAAGGTATTCTCTGCAAGCACTGAAATTGTTGGTAACTGATAGTTTTGTGATAAGATAATTCGTAACGGATAACAAGTAACAAGTGTAACTAAGGTGCAGCAAGGTGGCCCAATCCTTTTTGTATCAAAGGAAAATCCTGGACGAACTCTTATATAAAGCAAAGTGCTCCCGAGGACAGATGGGAATTATTGTCAAGCTAGTTTTCATCATGCTCATATGATTCACATTCGTTACTTTGATAATTTGATATGTGGGTGGACCGGTGCTTGGGTGTTGTCCTTACTTGGACAAGCCTCCCACTTATGATTAACCACTCTCGCAAGCATCCGCAACTACGAAAGAAGAATTAAGATAAATCTAACCATAGCATGAAACATATGGATCCAAATCAGCCCCTTACGAAGCAACGCATAAACTAGGGTTTAAGCTTCTGTCACTCTAAAAACCCATCATCTACTTATTACTTCCCAATGCCTTCCCCTAGGCCCAAACAATGGTGAAGTGTCATGTAGTCGATGTTCACATAACACCACTAGAGGAAAGACAACATACATCTCATCAAAATATCGAACGAATACCAAATTCACATGATTACTTATAACAAGACTTCTCCCATGTCCTCAGAAACAAACGTAACTACTCACAAAGCATATTCATGTTCATAATCAGAGGAGTAATAAATATCATTAAGGATATGAACATATGATCTTCCACCGAATAAACCAACTAGCATCAACTACAAGGAGTAATCAACACTACTAGCAACCCACAAGTACCAATCTGAGGTTTTGAGACAAAGATCGGATACAAGAGATGAACTAAGGTTTGAGAGGAGATGGTGATGGTGACGATGTTGATGGAGATTGACCCCCTCTCGATGAGAGGATCGTGGGTGATGACGATGGCTTCGATTTCCCCCTCCGGGAGGGAAGTTTCCTCGACAGAACAGCTCCGCCGGAGCCCTAGATTGGTTCTGCCCAAGTTCCGCCTCGAGACGGTGGCGCTTCATCCCGAAAGCTCTATCCTGATTTTTTTTCCAGGTCAAAACCCTCCATATAGCATAAGATGGGCACCGGAGGCCTGCCAGGGGGCCCACAAGCCACAGGGGCGCGCCCAGGGGGTAGGGCGCGCGCCCAGGCTTGTGGCCTCCTGGTGGGTCCCCTCTGGTATTTTCTTCGCCCAATATTTTTTTTATATTCCAAAATAATTCTCCGTAAATTTTTAGAACTTTTGGAGTTGTGAAGAATAGGTCTCTCAGATTCACTCCCTTCCGGTCCAGAATTCCAGCTGCCGGCATTCTCCCTCTTCATGTAAACCTTGTAAAATCAGAGAGAAAAGGCATAAGTATTGTACCATAATGTGTAATAATAGCCCATAATACAATTAATATCAACATAAAAGCATGATGCAAAATGGACGTATCAACTCCCCCAAGCTTAGACCTCGCTTGTCCTCAAGCGAAAACTGAAATCGATAATCATGTCCACATGTTTAGAGATAGAGGTGTTGATAAAATAAAATACAGACATGAAGGCATCATGATCATCTTTAGAACAACAACAAATCTTGTCATATAATTTTTATGCCAAAGTAACAATTCGTTCACAAGGTAAAGTATGAAACAAGAACTTTATTGAAAACTAACAAACTATTATTTCAGTCATTGGAACAATTGCAATTTATCATAACGTAGGAAAGAGTCAATGTAAGAGCTTTTCAGCAAGTTCACATACTCAACTATCATTTATTCTTTCATAATTGCTAACACTCACACGATACTTATGAGATCAAAGTTTCAATCGGACACAGAGAAAGATAGGGGCTTATGGTTCTGCCTCCCAACCTTTTACCTCAGGGGTAATGTCAACAATAATAGTTTATGAATATCTACATCCGAGTGGATATATATATATATATCTGGATCTCCCCACAACATATAGTGCTTGCCAAAAAGAAAAAGTGTAAAAAGAATAGGTGGTGATCACCATGACTCTTGCATTAAGGTAGAGGAAAAATAAAAGATAGGCCCTTCACAAAGGGAAGCAGAGGTTGTCATGCACTTTTATGGTTGGATGCACAAAATCTTAATGCAAAAGAACATCACTTTATATTGCCACTTGTGATAAAGAACTTTATTATGCAGTATGTCGCTTTTATTTCTTCCATATCACAAGTTCGTATAAAGCTTATTTTCCTCACACTAATATATCATACATATTTAGAGAGAAATTTTTATTGCTTGCACCAATGACAACTTACTTGAAGGATCTTACTCAATCCATAGGTAGGTATGGTGGACTCTCATGGCAAAATTGGGTTGAGGGATGTTTGGATGCACAAGTAGTATCTCTACTTGGTGCAAAAGATTCGGGTAGCATAGGATGAGAAGCAAGCTCAACATGTTGGAGGATTCATGACAATATAACTTCTATTCGGATGTAAGAAAACATAACCCATTATGTTGTCTTCCTTGTCCAACATCAACCTTTTAGCATATATTATTTTAATGAGTGCTCACAATCACAAAAGATGTCCAAGATAGTATATTTATATGTGAGACCTCTCTTTCTTTATTACTTCCTATTAATTGCAACAATGACCAAAACTATGTTTGTCAACTAACAACAAGTTTCATGCGACATACTTCTTATGTGTGAAGTCATCACTTCCCATAAGATCATTATACAATATTTTTATTTATTTAATTCTTTATTTCTTTTTCTCATGATCATAGCAAGAAAGCAAAGCCCTCAACTCAAAACTAATCTTTATTATATAACTCTCGGACTCAATTACATAGAGGGAACATAAAGCAAAACTCAAAGCTAGATCACACTAAAACTTTATTCTACTAAACCGAGATATAATCAAAAGGATTGAACTAAGAAAAATGGTAAAGATAAGGATGTGATGGTGATACGATACCGGGGCACCCCCCCCAAGCTTGGCAGTTGCCAAGGGGAGTGCCCATACCCATGTATTTAGGTCTCTTTCTTTGGAGATGGTGATGTTGGAGTTGTTGATGATGAAAGAATTTTATCCTCCTCTTCCAGGGCATAGGTTCACCATCGTAAAAAGATGAACGAGTCTCCAGGATCCTCAAATCTGCAGCCAAACTCATCCTCTTAAATATGTATTCATACTCACAGTTCTGGTTTTGTACGTCATAGATCTGGGCTTGGAGATGCTCAATTTTCTCATGAAGCTTGAAGATGGCCTCCCCAATGTTCTTGGCATCTAGCTTGTGATCATGGGTGAATTCAGCGATCATCAAGTGATTGGCGTTGAGTCCACATTCCACCATCCCTTTGCACTTGAAGACTTGCTGGTCCATTGCTTCGAGCCTTGTCTCCATGCTTCTGGTCCTCTTTGGTCCTTCAACATCGTGGATGTGCAGCACATCCTCACGCATCTGAATGGTTTGAGGGTGTTGCAGCACCTCCGCGAGGTAAGGTTGATGACCTTCTCGAAAAACTTGTCCTTGGGGGCCCTTGGAGACGTCATGGCGATCTGGATCTGTCAAGAAAAATAGCTCAAAACAAGAACAGGAGATATTGCCGTGGTACGGTGGTCAAAACCTTCGGGAGATTATATAATGAATTTTTACCGACCAAAAGAAGTGTTCCACAAGAAAACGGAGTATGGAGGGCACACGAGGTGGCCACAAGCTAGGGAGGCACGCCCAGGGGCGTAGGGCGCGTACCCAGGGCTTGTCACCTCCTCGTGCACTTTTTGGACTACTTTTAATTTTCCAAAAATTTTAAATATTCCAAAACGGAGAAAAATTGCCATTGAAAAAGTTTTGGAGTTGGTTTACTTACCGTACCACATACCTATTCCTTTTTGGAATCTGAAACATTCTGGTAGGTTTCCTTTATGTGCTCCTCCGGTGTTATGGTATTAAGAATATTAGTCTCAACATTTATGGGAGTACCTAAGATATAATGTTTGATTCTTTGCCCATTTACCACCTTCGAATTGGTGCCTTCGGCGTTGTTAATTTTGATGGCACTGGAACGGTAAACCTCCTCGATAATATAAGGACCTTCCCATTTAGAGAGAAGCTTTCCTGCAAAAAATCTTAAATGAGAGTTGTGTAGCAAGACAAGGTCACCTACATTAAATTCACGCTTTTGTATCCTTTTGTCATGCCATCTTTTAAGTTTTTCTTTAAACAACTTAGCATTCTAATAGGCTTGGGTTCTCCATTCATCAAGTGAGCTAATGTCAAATAACCTATTTTCACCGGCAAGTTTGAAATCATAGTTGAGCTCTTTGATTGCCCAATAAGCTTTATGTTCTAGTTCAAGAGGTAAGTGACATGTTTTTCCATAAACCATTTTATATGGAGACATACCCATAAGGTTTTTATAAGCGGTTCTATAAGCCCATAATGCATCATCAAGTTTCTTAGACCAATTCTTTCTAGATCTATTAACAGTCTTTTGCAAGATCAACTTTATTTCTCGGTTACTCAATTCTACTTGACCACTAGACTGAGGACGATAAGGAGATGCAATTCTATGGATAACATCATACTTAGCAAGCAATTTACGGAAAGCACCATGAATAAAGTGTGAACCACCATCGGTCATTAAATATCTAGGGACTCCAAACCTCGGGAAAATAACTTCTTTAAGCATTTTAATGGAGGTGTTATGATCATCACTACTAGTTGGAATAGCTTCTACCCACTTAGTAACATAATCAACAGCAACCAAAATATGTGTATACCCATTGGAGGAAGGAAAAGGTCCCATATAATCAAAGCCCCAAACATCAAATGGTTCAATAACAAGTGAATAATTCATAGGTGTTTCCTGCCGTCTACTAATATTACCAATTCTCTGGCATTCATCACAAGACAAGACATACTTACGAGCATCTTTGAAGAGACTAGGCCAATAAAAACCAGATTGTAATACCTTGTGTGTAGTTCTATCCCCAGCATGGTGTCCTCCATAGGCCTCGGAGTGACACTTGCGTAAGATTTGTTCCTGTTCATGCTCAGGTACACAACGTCTAATAACACCATCTACTCCTTCTTTATAAAGGTGTGGGTCATCCCAAAAGTAGTGTCTTAAATCATAGAAAAACTTTTTCTTTTGCTGGTATGTGAAACTAGGTGGAATAAATTTAGCAACAATGTAATTAGCATAATCTGCATACCATGGACCATTACGAGAAACATTTATGTTAGCTAATTGTTCATCAGGAAAACTATCATCAATAGGTAATGGGTCATCAAGAATATTTTCTAACCTAGACAAGTTGTCTGCTATGGGGTTCTCAGCTCCCTTTCTATCAATAATATGCAAATCAAATTCTTGCAGCAAGAGAACCCATCTAATAAGTCTAGGTTTAGCATCTTTATTTTCCATAAGGTATTTAATAGCAGCATGATCAGTGTGAACAGTTACTTTGGAATCAACAATATAAGATCTGAACTCATCACAAGCAAAAAACAACTGCTAAAAATTCTTTTTCAGTAGTAGCATAATTTCTTTGAGCTCTGTCTAGAGTTTTACTAGCATAATGTGTCGGCGTACGACACCTATGGGATCCAAAGGACCCCTAAACAGTTCGGCAGGGAGAGAGGTATGCACAAAGAGCAGAACCAATGATCAATGCGAGGGGATTTTTACCCAGGTTTGGGCCGCTGATCAGCGTAAAACCCTACTCCTGCTTTAGTTTATTATCAGTGTTTTCGTCCCAGTTCTTGGAGTGCTTGCAATGAATAGTGTCTTCATGCAGCAGCTACGCATGTAGAATGGGCCGAGAGTTCTCTCTCTAGAGTCCTCTTTCCTGTAGTAGTTGCCTTGGGCCTCCTTTTATATGCTCAAAGGGGTCACCACAGTGGCAAACTGTTCATATGCGAGGTGTAAAGTACCTACAGGGTCATCATACCTAACCAGTGACGGTTTAGGACAAATGCATTTAATGCACCATGAGGTGTCCGTTTAGGTGTCCTTACTTTCTTGGGGATGGAAAAAGGGGCCATCCCATCAGCACCGCTTAAGCTCGCCTCCACTAGCGCTTTGCCACGCATCCAGAGAGGGGACCAGAATGCCAGGCTGGTCGCTGCGCTGGAGCGGTGGCACAGTGGCGGTACCTTGCCGGGTGCGGATCTTGCAGGGCTCCGCAGGCTACCCCGGCAAGATCTTGCTGGGAGCCGAGCCTCTGGTCTCTAGTTCTCCTTATCTTCTGATCCTTGGCTTGAATGTCTCTTTGATAACCTTGGATTAATCTTCAGTTGTTCCCCTGACAAGGCTTGCCGCAGGTATGGCTACAACTGCCCGTGCACAAGTATGGGGTACTAAAGGCCCAATATTTAGTACACCGACAGGAGCCCCCGGGCCTAGGCCACACACGAGTGCGAGGCATTGTTGGGCTAGGCCCAAACAGTGCGCGGGCACGCGTAGCAGGGGTTAACTGCTTGCTATTATTCCGCTTACTGCGCTTCCCCACTACGCGCGTTGAATGCGCGACGTGGGAAGCGTGCGCTGAACGGCCGCGCCCGCAGCGCGCTCATATAGGCGTATTCACATTGGGAAGTAAAAGAGGCAGCCTCGCTCCTTCCCCATAAAAAGGAATCCGCAGAGGCGCTGCCCATTTACCCCCTCTTCTTTCCAATCTGGAATCCGCCATTACCTTCTCTCTCCCGAGCCCAGAGCAGAACTTCTCCTCATCCGCTCACCGCCTCCGCAACCGCTCTATCCTTGGCTTCCGCCTTCGCAACCGCCATGCCGCCCAAGGCTAGCAAGGGCAAAGGAAAGGGCAAGGAGACAAAAGCTGATGTCCCGGAGAGCGAGCTGGCGAAGATGCGGAAGAAGTACGTCGTCTTCGCTCCGACGCCCGACGCGAAAGACTTGAAGAATCGGTACCAGTGCATGTGGGCGAGGGAGACAGAGGCTCACCCCGCGACTCGCATGGCTCCAGGTTCTTCTAAAGGCGGACCAGATAGATATCCCTTCTTCGCCGCTTATTTTTATTACGGGCTCTGTCCTCCATTCTCCGATTTCCTTATTGACATCATGTACACATACGGCTTCCATCTCCTGGATTTCACACCGAATGTTGTAACATGCATGTCTATCTTTGCTCATCTTTGCGAAAACTTTGCCGGAGTAGTTCCCAACACTGCCCTCTTCCGCCATTACTTTATTCCTCGCATCCAAAAAGGGGAAGCCCTTTCCAGTTCTATCGCCTGGATCCCAAGGGCATGGAACAAGGAGATATATCCAGATGGGGTTTACCGCGAGAAGTGGGAAGAATGGCGGTCCGAGTGGTGCTGGATCAAGGAAGCAGATCCCCATCCATTCTGTTCGCCCCGACAGCAGAAGGCGGTACGTGGCGAGGACTGGAGTGATTTCGATGCTCAAGATGACAAGCTCACGATCGCCACCACCAGGATCCTCCGTTTGAAAGCTACCGGGCTCACAATAGAGAAGATTGGCTCTGACTTCCTTTGGCGCCGCATCGCCCCTCTACAGAATAAGGGGAGACCAGCTTGGGAGTTCCGGAACACGGCAGACATCATGAGGCTGCGCCCCGGACTGAACAATAACTTGACAATCATGCAGCTTGGCGCTCTCCACCACAGGCTATTTCAGCGCGAGGACAAGCATAAGTTGCCGGCGGGAATTATCCCTTTGTGCAACAACTCCGCCCTGGGGTCAATCATCGCCACAATGCCAATGTTCAATGCCCATGGCCTTGACGCGACTTGGGTCGAGCCATCTGCAGAGCAGGCACAAAAGTTCTTCGACGACCTATCGGAGAGGGCCATCCAGGAAGAAACAAACCTCGTCCGCGCCACCACTGATGAAGAAGTGGCGTATATTGCCACTAGGGTGGAAGAGGCGAATCTTGCCGCAGAGGCCGGCAGCGTCGGCTTCACGGAATGGGAAACCAGCGACGCAGAAGTCATATTGGAAGAGAATCCTGCCGGGGAGGATAAGGCTGCCGGGGAACAGAGCGGCGCAGCCGCCGAGAGCTCATCTGACGAGGACGCAGCCGAAGAACAGCCGCAGGAGGAGCCCCCAGCTCCAAAGAAGGTAAAGCGTGTCCTTCGGAAAGCCGCCTCTGGTGTCCCATCAAACCAACCTTCTTCGAGCAGTGAGGCTCCCGGCAAGAAGGCGGCCGGCAGGGCTGCACCACGGCAAGGAGTTCGATAGCAACCCATGCGGCGCACGAGACACACACTTGCGGCAACCACTGGGGCGGCAGGGGCGTCTCACACAATAGCACTGGAGGCTGAGGCGATAGAGTCACGCCAACCCCCTGCACCTGCTGCAGCCAAGCGACCCAGGACCCCTCCTCCGCCTCCCCATACGGACACCGCAACGGAGGTCGATTTCGACATCTCCGGTTTCATCCCGGAACGAGAAGAGGGAGAGTAAGTATCCTGTCATAGCCTTTATCTCCCAAATTCTGAATTCGATTGATCTCATTGCCTTGCTTTGTCTTGTCTCTGTAGTGATGCAGAAACTTTGGCGAAGAGGGAGAAGACTTCCACGGGCGACGAGCCCCCGACAAGCTCTGCAAGCGTGCTAGGAACTATCATCATCAGCCCGGAGCTTAGCCCTCGACGCAGCCCCCAGCGTGAGTCCACTACTTGTTTTTCGCTGGCGGGTGCTGAGGTTTCTACCTTTGCCGCTGATATCTTTGGGCTTGCAAGAGAAGAACAACAACAGGGAGAGTCATTGGAGGACGCCCCCGTCGTGCCACCTCCGTCAACCACGCCGCCCGCAAGCGCATCTCCGGCAAGAGCTCCTACCGACGAGCCTACCCTGGTGGAGAAGGAGCCGGCAAACATGGGCACCGGCAATCTTTTCCCGGAAATCAATGTTGCCGGGAGGGGTGAAGCTACCCCTCAACAGCTCGACGCAGGTGACTGCTTGCCTCAGAGCACTTGTTATTCTTTCCTTTATCTTTCTCTCTCTTTGTCTTCTTGAACTTCAATCTTGATCTTATTTTGTTTCCCTCCTTCGTCCTTCAGAATTCCCTGTGATGGAACACATGGAGGTCGATGTTGTCATCGAGGAGACCGCCAGAGATGCTGTCGCCGAAGCTGACAAGATCGCTGCTAGCGAGGCCGCCAAAGACGCCATCGTCGAGGTCAGCGAAGCTTCTGCCGAGGAAGCCGCCAAGGAATCTGCCGAGAGGGCCGGCGAGGAGACTGATGACCATACTGATGGCATTTCTGCCGCAGGAGCGCCAGGCGCTACACCAGCCACAAAGCCCCCAGCCACCGGTGAGACAATTGTCGAGGATCAACCATCGACATCTGAGGCTCCCTCATCGAGCAAATATCTCAAGGTTGGCGACAACCTATTTGTCAACTTGCCGGGGACGGCAAGCATTGGATCACCGACCGAAGCGGAAACTTTTGATAAAGAAATCATCACTGCTGTCGGGCTCGAGATCGTCGATGAACCAAGCGCCAGCAGCGGCAAATCTGAAGAAGATCAGCTCCTCCAGGCCATGGGCGATAATTTCCGCAAGCTCCAAGCGCTCCACCGTGCTCGAAAAGAGAAGGCAGACTCCAGAGCTGCAGTTGTCGAAGCAGCCGAGGCGGATTTCCAGAAGCACGTTGAGCAAATGCAGATCTAGTATGCCGAGGCCCTTCAGGAGTTGACTACCAACCGGGAACAAGTGAGCCAATGCTGGACGGGGCTCCTCCTGAGGCAATCTGACATAGAGAAGGCGCAAGAGGAAGCTATGCAAAGGGTTGCCCCTGAGGATGCTCTCTTGACGGAGCGCCGCATTGGGCTTGACACTCATGAAGAAGATCTTGCCGCGCGCGAGCAGGCACTTGCTGCCAAACTCTGCGGCAAGGATGAAGAAATTGAAAAGCTTGTCGCGCAGCGGACCCAGGAGCTGGAGCAGAAGCACAAGGAGGCGCTCGAAGCTTGAACTGTAGATCACGCCAGCAAGCTCAAGGAAACCATCGATGCCGCCGAGGCCGCAGAGGCCACCAAGAACGAGCTGAGCAACAAAGTGAAGAAGCTGGAGGTGAATCTTGAGGAACACAGCAAGGAGCTCTCGACGCTCAAAGGTGACAGGGAGAAAACTCTCCACAACCTGGCGGAGATGCAAATTGCTATATTCGACAAGACCAAGCAGCTCTCTTCAGCCAATGATGCCATTGTCGATCTGAGGCTGAAGCTGACCACGCTGGAAAAGTCTCTTGAGGACGGCAGGGCCCGCGAGAAGACCCTAAGCAAAGATCTCCAGGATGAGAGGAACTTGCTTAAGAGCGTTGCCGCCGCCCAAATTGACTATGAGAAGGGTGTGAAAATCTGGACTGATCGCCTTGTCGACACCGCGGAGAAGCTCACGGCACAATTGTCAACCATGGGCCGGGATGGCCTGCAAAACTTCAGGTATTCCTCTGAAGAAAGGATATCCCCGAGCGCCAAGGTGACCATGTTCTTCGAAAGCATCATTGATGCTCTGAAGCTGCTCCAGTCCAACCGAGCGACCCAACTGGCCAGTGAATTCCGCAAGCTTTGCCAGGCCGTCCTCCGCAAGGTACTCATCAAGGTGGTGCATAAGAACCCTGGCGTTGACCTCACCAACATGCTCGACCGCTTGCCGAATGATGCAGATCTCAAGGCACTTGAGGAGCTTGTCACGCCCATCCTTGAGAAGGTAGATTCAATCAAGAGGGTTGAAGGCCAGCGCGGGGACTAGCCATCTCACTTTTCCTTGCCGCCACCATTCCATGCCAAGGACAATTTAGTCTTAAGTTAGAACTACGGCAACTATTGATGTAATATAACTTGCTATGATTGAGTACATGCATGCTATTTCCCCTGTCTGATTTCTTTCCGTATGGTATACGCCCTACACTTACTGGAAACTTGCTGGCGCGCAACCTACCGCGAGCGCTGGGTGTGGGACTTCAGCAGCCTGCTGGAGGTGCAGCAGCCGGCAAGACACCTTGGCGTTCTTGGTGCAGCCACTTAGACTATTGAGCGGACTCGAAACAAAATAAGGGCGCAACCAATTATGACAAGGGTGCCTTCGCGCACAGGTTTTCCATACAAGGGCCGAAATCGTCTAAAGAAAATAGCCTGACAGAAAAAATTGAAAAACTTGCTCAAAGTTTCGCAACTTAGCTTTCTGTCGTTGTACTCCTTTCGGCAAGACATCAATTCTGAACATCGCCCATTGGTATCCATACCTTCCTTCCCCCCCCCCCCCCCCCCCGGCAAACTTGCGCGCGACGGACTTTATCCCTTGAGAAAAAGAAAGAAGAGAAAACAGAGATATGGAACCTTGGTGGTTCGTTAATGCTTACCGGGAGCAAGTGTCATACAATATCTCAGACAAGCATGCATATATATAAACATGGAGATCAACAAGAAATGTACAACACTTAAGCTTATTCAACTGCGCACAGGGTCTGCGCCTGGCTTTGTACAAAGGATTGTATGCCTTGCCGGCAAGACTCGTACAAAAGGAGGTTGTCGGGGGCCCCCGGCAACCGCGCCTTATGGGTAGAACTTGCGAAGGTGTTCGATATTCCAAGAGTTGCTCACTGGAACGCCATCCTCGGTCTCCAGGCAGACAGCGCCAGGCTTGGTGACTCGTACTACCCGATAAGGGCCTTCCCACTTCGGCGACAACTTGTTTGAATTCTTGGTGGACTGAATCCGCCGAAGAACATGGTCGCCTTCCTCAAGACTTTGGGCATGAACTTTGCGGCTATGGTAGCGGCGCAAAGCTTGCTGGTAGCGTGCAGCTCGCACAGCAGCCTGAAGACGATCCTCCTCAAGAAGCACAGTGTCATCTTGCCGCAGTTGCTCTTGCTCAAGCTCATCATAAGCGAGCACTCGAGGTGACCCGTATATGAGTTCCGTGGGGAGAACTGCTTCCGCTCCATAAACCAGAGCGAAGGGTGTCTGGCTAGTGGCTCGATTTGGTGTCGTTCTGATTGACCAAAGAACCGCCGGCAACTCATCAATCCAGCGCCTTCCGCACTTTTTCAGCTTGTCAAAAGTTCTGGTCCTGAGACCGCGCAACACTTCAGCATTAGCCCTCTCCGCTTGGCCGTTGCTTCTCGGGTGAGCAACAGAGGCAAAACAAATTTTGCCGCCAAGGTCTTGGACGTATTGCATGAAGGTGCGGCTTGTGAATTGTGTGCCATTGTCGGTGATGATCCTGTTGGGCACACCGAAATGGCAAACTATTCCTTTAAAGAACTTGACGCCTGATTGTGCTGTCATCTTACTCACCACTTCCACCTCCGGCCACTTTGTGAACTTGTCGATTGCAACGTACAAGTACTCAAAGCCCCCAATGGCACGGGGAAAAGGGCCCAGTATGTCGAGCCCCTAGACCGAAAATGGCCAGGAGAGAGGGATTGTCTGAAGGGCTTGAGCTGGCTGATGCGATTTCTTTGAATGAAACTGGCACGCTTCACACTTGGTTACTAGTGCAGTTGCATCCTGGAGAGCAGTGGGCCAAAAGAAACCTTGTCGGAATGCCTTTCCGACAAGCGCTCTTGATCCTATGTGAGAGCCACATATGCCTCCATGTATCTCTGCCAACAGCTCCAGTCCATCCTCCCGAGGAATACACTTCAATTTCACACCGTTCGGTCTCTTCCTGTATAGAACGCCATCGACGAACTGGTACATGCTAGACTGACGGGCTACTTTTTCCGCTTCTTCCTGCTCCTCAAGGAGTTCTCCTGTCTGAAGAAAATGGATAATGGGTTGTGCCCATGCTGGAGCCTGGGGCTCGACAACTAGGACTAAAGGCATCTCTTCTGCCGGGGGAATGTTTGTCTCGACAGCAAGGGCCTGAGCCTCTGCTGGAGCCTGTCGTTCCCCGGCAGGCTTGTCGCTAATCCCGGCGACTTCCTTGACGGCGGCTCCCGGGAGCTCTATCGGAAAGTACTGACCAGAATTCAACTTCCTTCTCTTTTCTTGCCTCATTGATGGTGCTACAGATGGCTGAGTTAAATGGAGCACAAAAGTTCCTGGTTCCACAGGTAACTTGAGGGCAGCACGCTTTGACAGGTCATCAGCAATACTGTTTTTGGCACGAGGAATGTGCTTTGTTTGCAGACCGTCAAAGTGCTCTTCCATTTTTCTCACTTCATCCACATAGGCTTGCATTAATGGACTCTGATAATTTTTGTTGACTTGCCTGACAACAAGCTGCGAATCGCCTCTGATGATGAGCTTCTTGATACCAAGGTCTGCCGCGATCCTGAGACCGGCAAGCAGCCCTTCGTACTCCGCAGTGTTGTTTGTCGAGCTCTCCCAGGGAAAATGCATCTGAATTACATACTTGAGGTGCTCTCTGGTGGGTGCGACAAGCAGCACGCCAGCACCGGTGCCTTGCAGCGAGAAAGCCCCGTCAAAGTACATAATCCATTCTCGATCTGTTTCCATGCCAGGAAGAGTCGTTTCTTGAATCTCTTTGTCTGGCGTTGGGGTCCATTCCGCAATGAACTCCGCCAAGGCTCTACTATGAATTGTTGAAGTACTTTCAAACTTGAGACCAAAGCCTGACAGTTCCAACGACCACTCCACAATCCTGCCGGTTGCCTCTGGATTTCGCAAAATCCGCTGCAACGGGAAGCGAGTGACGACGGTAATCTCATGTGCTTGAAAATAATGGCGCAGCTTCCTCGAGGCCATGAGAAGGCCGAAGAGCAACTTCTGCACACCAAAGTATCTTGACCTAGCTCCCTGTAAAAGGGAGCTGACAAAATAAACTGGGCGCTGCACCATCTTCCTCTTTTGCACTGATTCCTCTGACTGCACAGATCCTGTCTTGCCGGCACCAGACCTTGCCGAGGAAGATCCCGGCGCGTCACTTGACGGTCCTGCCACTGTCGTTGCCTCCTCGTCGGCTTCTCTCTGCGCCACTAACGCAGCACTAACCACTTGATTTGTTGCCGCTAGATACAACAGCAACGGCTCTTGTGGCCTAGGTGCGACTAGCGTCGGCGGAGAGGAGAGGTACCTCTTCAAATCTTGCAGCGCTGCCTCCACTTCCGGAGTCCATCTCATTGGACCTGCCTTCTTCAAAATTTTGAAAAAGGCAAGGCGCACTCAGCGGATTTGGAGATGAACCTGCTTAAGGCAGCAACGCAGCCGGCAAGACAACGTACATCCTTGATGCGTCTTGGCGCTTCAATCTGCTCAATAGCTTTGATCTTGTCGGGGTTCGCCTCGATCCCTCGCTGAGATACAAAGAACCTGAGAAGCTTGCCGGAAGGGACGCCAAACACACACTTCTCAGGATTGAGCTTTATATTGATCTTGCGCAGATTTGTAAATGTTTCTTCTAGAACTTGTATGAGCGTCGCTTTATCCTTGGTTTTAACCACTATGTCATCCATGTATGCTTCCATATTTCTATGTAGCTGAGGCTCAAAACCAATTTGGACCGCTCTCGCAAATGTAGAACCAGCACTTTTCAACCCGAAAGGCATTCGTATAAAACAATACGTACCACATGGGGTGATAAATGCGGTCTTTTCTTCATCTTCTTTTGCCATGAAGATCTGATGATATCCCGAGTAGGCATCAAGGAACGACAGTAGGTCACAACCAGCAGTGGAGTCCACAATCTGGTCGATGCGCGGCAAGGGGAAACGATCTTTTGGACAGGCTTTATTGATGTCTGTATAATCAATACACAGCCTCCATTTCCCATTCGCCTTGCGCACTACAACCGGATTGGCCAACCACATTGGGTGAAGCACTCCTCTGACCAAACCTACCACTTCTAACTTCCTGATTTCTTCGGCAATGAATTCTTGACGCTCCAAGGCTTGCTTCCTCACCCTCTGCTTGATGGGCCGCGCGTGAGGATAGACAGCAAGGCGGTGCTCAATTACCTCCCTGGGAACACCGGGGATGTCAGATGGTTGCCATGCAAACACATCGACATTCGCTCGCAGGAAGGCAACGAGCGCGCTTTCCTATTTGTCATCTAGGGTGGAACTTATGGTGAAAGTTCCTCCCGTTTCGTCCTCCTTGACGGGCACCTTCTTGGTCTCTGGTGGAGCAGCCTTGGACTTCTTGTTCTTGCCGGTGGAACTCTCTGGTGTGTCCTCAATGGAAGTGCAGCACTCCGAGGAGGTGCGCTTGCTGGGGTTTGCGCCAGAGATCTTGCCGGTCTTCTTCTTCTTCCCCCCGGGAGTTCCAGCAGCAGGAGCAGATGCCTTGACGGCAGGTGCTGCGGCTGCCTCCCGGTAAAGTTGGTCGGTGCAGATTAGTGCATCCTTCTTGTCGGAGTGGACAGTGATGACACTTATCGGTCCGGGCATATTCAACACATTATATGCATAGTGTGATGCCGCCATGAACTTGGCCAGCGCTGGGCGGCCAAGGATCCCATTGTATGACATGGGGATCTTGGCGACATCGAACACTACCTTCTCTGTCCTGTAGTTGAGCTCGCTACCAAATGTTACCGGTAGCGTAATCTTGCCTTTTGGCTGGGTCCTTCCTGGATTGATCCCTTGAAACGTGCCCGTTTCCTCGAGATCTTCATCAGGAATTTGCAGCTTCTTGAGCACGCCCGGCGAGATTAAGTTCAGCCCGGCCCCATCGTCAACTAGCATTTTTGTCACCTTGAGGTTGCGGATTGTTGGTGAGACCAACAAGGGCAAGCACCTGACCGCAGTTGTGTGATCACGGTGATCCTCAGCGTCAAAAATGATAGGCGTGTTGGACCACTTCAAAGGTTTCCGTGCATCAAACGATGGCTCTGTTGCATTAACCTCATGCACCCACTGTTTAAGTCGGCGGTGAGAAGAATGCAACGAGGCGCCCCCGTCAATACACATGGCCTCTGTGGCTTTCTGAAACTCATGCTCACTGGATTCGTCGTCTTCCTCATCATCATCGCCCCCCTCATCCTTGTCGCGGCCTCGGGCGGGCCTCTCCTTCTGCTGCTTAGCCTTGCCGTGGCGGCCTCCTCGGCCACCATGCTTCTTGCTAGATCCCTCAGCACCATCCTGGGACTTCTCCTTGTCTCATCTTTCGTACTCAGCTCTCTGCTTCTCGACAAGCTGCTCAACCTGCCGGCAGTTTTGGAGATCGTGGCCCTTGGTGCGATGGATCTTGCAATACTTTTTGCCGGAGCCTTCCGGCTTGTCGGCAGCCGCCAAGGCCTGACAGGAGGTGCACCCGGCAACTTCCTTGCCAGGGTCATCAACCTTGGCCTTCTTGGCGGTGCCGAGGTTGCCGGATTCCTCGACAGCAAGCACGGCCTTGCCTTTGCACTTCTTGTTCCGCCGCCAGCCTTTCTTTGACGGGGTTGCAGCATCTTCATCCTCAGATTCGCCCCTTGCGCCAACACCCTCGCCGGGGAGTTTCCTCCCTTCTTCAGCTCGAGCGCACTTGTCGGCCAAAGCATAAAGCTCGGCAATACTCCTGACCTTGTTCATCGCCAGCTCTTCGCGCATCTTGCGGTTACGCATGTTCTGATGAAACGTGCTAACAACAGCGGCAGGATGAACGTCTGGAATATTGTACTGCACCCGGCTAAATCTCTGGATAAACTTGCGCAGGGGCTCGCCCTCCTTTTGAGGGAGGAGATGCAAATCACTTTCTTGGCCAGGAGCTTGGTGGCCTCCAACAAAGGCGCCAACAAACTGATGGCACAGATCTGACCAAGAAGAAATGGAATTCTCCAGCAGATGCATCAACCACGACCTGACGTTGGGTTTGAGCACCAACGGGAAGTAGTTGGCAAGTATCTTATCATCTCGGCCCCCGGCAGCCTGCACCGCAATGGTGCAGATGCTCAGGAACTCCGAGGGGTGAGTCTTGCCGTCATATTTCTCCGGGACCTCTGGTTTGAACGTTCGGGAGTTGGGCCACTGGACTCGCCGCAGCTCACGGGTAAACGCTGGACAACCTACCTCATAGGGCAAGTCGCATGCGTCCCCCGGCGTAGGCTTGTCGACAGTAGGCCCTGCGCGTTTATCAGACTGATGACGCGCCTCCCGTCGCCGCTCGATGGTAGTTCGAGCGTCCTCTTTGCTTTGTTCCCGAAGAACTTGACGCTGATCGCGGCGCATCCGCAGATCGGACGACGCCGTGGAATCGTCATCACGGCCGTCGGTCCGCCGGGTTGACGACCGCCGCTCCTGTCGTGGAGGGGAGTGCACCGTGGTCGCACCGCCTCCAGTCTTCTCACCATCGGCTCGTGCCGGATCGATAGACCACTGTCGTGAGGGCCCCGCTTGCTGTGACCCATCCTTGTTGACGAAGCCGGTGAGGCTTTGGATAGTAGATCGCCACTCCTCCATCTTCTCTGGAGCAGGAGGAAAATCGAGGAGCAGCTGCGCACGTGCCAAAGCTTCTGCTGGCGTAGGCGGCGGCGATAGGCGCGAGGTACGTGAGGTGCTCTGACTCCTAACAGTGTTAGAAGGAGCACCGTCACGATCACGCGACCGCGCGCCACTTACACCGGCAGTTTGGCGTGCATGCTGGGCGTGTGCACCTTGGGATCAATGCGCAGAAGTCTTTCCATGGGGACGTTCAGAACCACCAACGCCACGGCGCTGCTCGTCGCGTGCGACCTGGGAAGGCCGCGACGCTTGCGCCGGCGTGGGAGTCCTAGAAGGCGTCCTCCGATCTCTGGAGTTCGCTGCGCCGCCCGTAGGCAGCACAGCTCCATCTCTTGATCTAGCGGCGTGCGGGTTGCCGTCGCCGCTGCGAACGATGCCGCTCGCCTGGCTCGGATCACCAGAACACCGTGGAGGCTCTAAACCTCCACCTCCTGCATCCGTGCCGTCACCCGTCCTAGTAGGCACGGGCAAGATGGACGTAGACGGAACAACCGCTGCCACACCCTTCTTCTTGGGTGGCATGGTGACAAAGACGGTGAAGAAACTGACGCGCTGATCACCGGATCAGGTTCGCACAACCTCGATCCCCCTACCTGGCGCGCCAAAGATGTCGGCGTACGACACCTATGGGATCCGAAGGACCCCTTTACGGTTCGGCAGGGGGAGAGGTATGCACAAAGAGCAGAACCAATGATCAATGCGAGGGGATTTTTACCCAGGTTCGGGCCGCTGATCAACGTAAAACCCTACTCCTGCTTTAGTTTATTATCAGTGTTTTCATCCTAGTTCTTGGAGCGCTTGCAATGAACAGTGTGTTCGTGCAGCAGCTACGCATGCAGAATGGGCCGAGAGTGCTCTCTCTAGAGTCCTCTTCCCTGTAGTAGTTGCCTTGGGCCTCCTTTTATATGATCAAAGGGGTCACCATAGTGGCAAACTGTTCATATGTGAGGTGTAAAGTAGCTACAGGGTTATCATACCTAACCACTGACGGTTTAGGACAAATGCATTTAATGCACCATGAGGTGCTCGTTTAGGTGTCCTTACTTTCTTGGGGATGGAAAAAGGGGCCATCCCATCAGCACCGCTTAAGCTCGCCTCCACTAGCGCTTTGCCACGCATCCAGAGAGGGGACCAAAATGCCAGGCTGGTCGCTGCGCTGGAGTGGTGGCGCAGTGGCGGAACCTTGCTGGGTGCAGATCTTGCCGGGCTTCGCAAGCTACCCCGGCAAGATCTTGCCGGGAGCCGAGCCTCTGGTCTCCAGTTCTCCTTATCTTCTGATCCTTGGCTTGAATGTCTCTTTGATAACCTTGGATTAATCCTCAGGTGTTCCCCTGACAAGCCTTGCCGCAGGTATGGCTACAACTGCCCGTGCACAAGTATGGGGTACTAAAGGCCCAATATTTAGTACACCGACATAATGGATAACAATTAATTTCTTATCAACTCTTTATCCTAGAACAACACCTACAGCATAATCACTAGCATCACACATAATTTCAAAGGGTAGATTCCAATCAGGTGGTTGAACAATAGGAGCAAAAATCAAGGCTTTCTTAAGAATTTCAATTGCTTCTACACAATCATCATCAAAAACAAATGGAACATCTTTTTGCAAAAGATTAGTGAGAGGCCTAGAAATTTTAGAGAAGTCTTTAATAAACCTCCTGTAGAAACCAGCATGACCAAGGAAACTTCTTATACCTTTGATATCTTTAGAACACGGCATATTTTCAATAGCATCAACTTTAGCTTTATCAACTTCAATACCTCTTTCAAAAAATTTATGCCCCAAGACAATACCTTCATTAACCATAAAGTGGCACTTCTCCATTTCAAGACAAGATTAGTTTCTTCACATCTCTGCAAAACTCGATCAAGGTTGCTTAAGCAATCATCAAAAGAAGTTCCGTAAACGGAGAAATCATCCATGAAAACCTCAACAATCTTTTCACAAAAGTCAGAGAATATAGCCATCATACATCTTTGAAAGGTAGCAGGAGCATTGCATAAACCAAAAGGCATATGTCTATAAGCAAAGGTACCGAAAGGGCAAGTAAAGGTAGTTTTTCTTTATCCTCTTTTGACACAGGTATTTGAGAAAAAACCAGAATAACCATCTAGAAAGCAAAATTGTGTATGTTTTGATAGTCTTTCTAGCATTTGATCAATAAAAGGTAGAGGATAATGATCTTTCCTAGTAGCTTTATTCAACTTCGTAAAATCAATAACCATTCTATAACCTGTAACAATCCTTTGTGGAATCAATTCATTCTTATCATTAGGAACAACAGTAATACCTCCCTTCTTAGGGACACAATGAACAGGACTTACCCATCTACTATCAACAATAGGATAAATTATAACTACCTCCAGAAGCTTTAGTATTTCATTTCTTACCACTTCTTTCATCTTAGGATTTAACCGTCGTTGGTGATCAACAACTGGTTTAGCATCAGGCTCCATATTAATTTTGTGCTGACATAGAGTGGGACTAATGCCCTTAAGATCATCAAGAGTATATCCAATAGCGGCATGGTGCTTCTTCAGAGTTTTCAATAATTTATTTTCTTCATGCTCTGAAAGGTTAGCACTAATAATAACAGGATATATCTTCTTTTCATCAAGATAAGCATGTTTCAGGGTATCAGGTAGTTGTTTAAGCTCAAATACGGGATCACCCTTGGGTGGAGGAGGATCCCCAAGAATCTCAACAGGCAAGTTGTCTTTCAAAACAGGCATTTGGTTAAAAAAATATTTCATCTAATTCCTTTCTTTCATTCATGAACATATCATTTTCATGGTCTAGCAAATATTGTTCTAAAGGATAATAGGAGGCACAACAATAGAAGCAAGACCAATAATTTCATCTTTATTAGGCAATTCTTTATCATGGGGTTGTCTACGAAATTTAGAGAAATTAAAATCATGAGACACATCCCCAAAACTTACAGTAACAGTTTCTTTTTCACAATCTATTTTGGTATTAACAGTGTTCAAGAAGGGTCTACCAAAAATAATGGGACAAAAAACATCTTGTGGGAACCAAGAACTAGAAAATCAGTAGGGTATTTTATTTTCCCACACAAGACTTCAACATCTCTAACAATCCCAATTGGTGATATAGTATCTCTATTAGCAAGCTTAATAGTGACATCAATATCTTCTATTTCAGCAGGTGCAATATCATTCATAATTTCTTGATATAAAGTAAAGGGAATTGCACTCACACTAGCACCCATATCACATAAGCCATGATAACAATGATCTCCTATTTTAACAGAAACAACAGGCATGCCAACAATAGGTCTATGTTTATCTTTATCATCTGGTCTAGCAATTCTAGCAGCTTCATCACAGAAGTAAATAACATGCCCATCAATATTATCGACCAAGAGATCTTTAACCATAGCAATACTAGATTCAACTTTAATTTGTTCAGGGGGTGTAGGTGTTCTAGTATAACTCTTACGAATCACAGCTGAAGCTTTAGCATGTTCCTTTATTCTAACAGGGAAAGGTGGCTTCTCAATATAAGCAGTAGGAACAATAGGATCAACATTATAAGTAATAGTTTCTTCTTCAGCTTTAATTGGTTCTACTACTTTCACTTCAATGGGAGGATGATATTTAAACCACTTCTCCTTAGGGAGGTCAATATGAGTAGCAAATGATTCACAGAAAGAAGCTACTATCTCAGAGTCAAGTCCATATTTAGTGCTAAATTCATAAAAAGCATCGGTATCCATAAAAGATTTAACACAATCAAACTTGAGGTTTATACCTGACTCCTTACCTTCGTCGAGTTCCCAATCTTCAGAGTTGTGTTTAATTCTTTCCAATAAATCCCATTTGAATTCAATAGTCTTCTTCATAAAAGAACCAGTACAAGAAGTATCGAGCATGGATTGATCATTACGAGAAAGCCGAGCATAAAAATTCTGAATAATAATTTATCTTGAGAGCTCATGATTCCAATTTCAATCGGTTGTAGTTCCAAGTCCCAATATCATCGCATAGCCTATACCATGTCAATGCCTTCTCCTTCAAAGATAAAGGGAAGACCTTCTTCTTGACTTCATTCTCGGGCAAACCTGCAAGCTTAAATAATACACAAACTTCATCAACATAGATTAGATGCATATCAGGATGTAATCTTCCATCTCCTGCATAAGGATTAGCTAGCAGTTTCTCTATCAAACCCGAAGGAATTTCATAATAAATATTTTCAGTAGGTTGAGGGGCAACTCTTTGCTCTTCCGGTCGGGGTGAAGAAACCCCGAACAAACCCCTCAAAGGATTATTTTCCATAGCAATAAGTGACAGTAAATTTCAGCACACTATATAAATGTTTCCTTACCAAATTCCACTTACCAAAGGCGCTTCACTCCCCGGCAACGGTGCTAGAAAAGAGTCTTGATGACCCACAAGTATACGGGATCTATCGTAGTCCTTTCGATAAGTAAGAGTGTCGAACCCAACGAGGAGCAGAAGGAAATGACAAGCGGTTTTCAGCAAGGTATTCTCTGCAAGCACTGAAATTGTCGGTAACAGATAGTTTTGTGATAAGATAATTCGTAATGGATAACAAGTAACAAGTTTAACTAAGGTGCAAAAAGGTGGCCCAATCCTTTTTGTAGCAAAGGACAAGCCTGGACGAACTCTTATATAAAGCAAAGCGCTCCCGAGGACACATGGGAATTATTGTCAAGCTAGTTTTCATCATGCTCATATGATTCGCGTTCGTTACTTTGATAATTTGATATGTGGGTGGACCAGTGCTTGGGTTCTGTCCTTACTTGGACAAGCCTCCCACTTATGATTAACCACTCTTGCAAGCATCCGCAACTACGAAAGAAGAATTAAGATAAATTTAACCATAGCATGAAACATATGGATCCAAATCAGCCCCTTACGAAGCAACGCATAAACTAGGGTTTAAGCTTCTGTCACTCTAGCAACCCATCATCTACTTATTACTTCCCAATGCCTTCCCCTAGGCCCAAACAATGGTGAAGTGTCATGTAGTCGACGTTCACATAACACCACTAGAGGAAAGACAACATACATCTCATCAAAATATCGAACGAATACCAAATTCACAAGATTACTTATAACAAGACTTCTCCCATGTCCGCAGGAACAAACGTAACTACTCACAAAGCATATTCATGTTCATAATCATAGGAGTAATAAATATCATTAAGGATCTGAACATATGATCTTCCACCAAATAAACCAACTAGCATCAACTACAAGGAGTAATCAACACTACTAGCAATCCACACGTACCAATCTGAGGTTTTGAGACAAAGATCGGATACAAGAGATGAACTAGGGTTTGAGAGGAGATGGTGCTGGTGAAGATGTTGATGGAGATTGACCCCCTCTCGATGAGAGGACCATTGGTGATGACGATGGCTTCGATTTCCCCCTCCGGGAGGGAAGTTTCCCTGGCAGAACAGCTTCGCCGGAGCCCTAGATTGGTTCTGCCCAAGTTCCGCCTCGAGACGGTGGCGCTTCATCCCGAAAGCTCTCTCCTGATTTTTTTTCCAGGTCAAAACCCTCCATATAGCATAAGATGGGCACCGGAGGCCTGCCAGGGGGCCCACAAGCCACAGGGGCGCGCCCCCAGGCTTGTGGCTTCTTGGTGGGTCCCCTCTGGTATTTTCTTCGCCCAATATTTTTTTTATATTCCAAAATAATTCTCCGTAAATTTTGAGGACTTTTGGAGTTGTGCAGAATAGGTCTCTCAGATTCACTCCTTTTCGGTCCAGAATTCTAGCTGCCGGCATTCTCCCTCTTCATGTAAACCTTGTAAAATAAGAGAGAAAAGGCATAAGTATTGTACCATAATGTATAATAACAGCCCATAATGCAATAAATATCAACATAAAAGCATGATGCAAAATGGACGTATCACGAACATGCGAGCAAATGAGTTTAGTGTTGAAAATTGAAAAAAAAAGATAACATTTGTCCATTTTTTATACATTGATTGATTTCTCAGGGATTTAAATGTGCAAAATCAAATTTGATCTACATGAGACCCGTGATAGTGCACGAAAAGGGATTGCAAAATCATATGTGTACGTGTCCCTAGTGCATGTTTAGTCCCCATGCAAGAAATTTCTAACATCGAGAATCTTGATTTTAAAATCCAATAAATCCAAAACTAAGTTGAAATTCATGAAACTTATCGTGGTGTCATATGGACACCAATAGACTGTGATATTATTATTTTTTCAAATTTGAGACAAGTTTTGATATAATCTTCTTACATACAGGAAATTATAAATAATTATCCACCAATATCGCAAACGGACTCTTTATTCGAACCGTGTGCGTTAGACCAACAATGTAAGTGTCGTGCTTCGGTTAAGCAATAAAGCGGCAGAATTAATCATCAAAAAGGAAAAATCAATATAATACGTGTCGCGCACGCGTCCCGTGTGCCGTACGAGCATGCGTGAGTTGACGACATGCATGCTAGCAGGCAGACCGGGAGGCCGAGGCATGCGCGTGTTCGCTACGCACTCACCGTGGGGCATGCTAGTAGCTGTGTGAAATGACGGTAGGCGTGCCAGCAGTCCGTTGCGCAGGCTCACCGGGAGGCGAGCCAGCCCTTTGACCGCCGCCCACCTCGCTCCCACTGCTCCATATTAATGGCACGCCTGATCCGCTGGTCATAATAGGCGGCCGCACACCCCGTCCACAGTTGTCACCGCTGCATGGAGTGTATTAGGATTTTGCCGAAGCGCACCATCGGTAGGAATGGCGACGCCGGGGCTGGTGAAGCACCCGCACAACGCATGAAGCTGGGCGCAGAGGTTGCTGTCGCCACCGACGAGGTCTCGTGCGGGCAGCAGCGCAACCTTGACTTCGTCGCCGTCATCGTGCCTCCCCAGCTGGAGCCGGAGGTCCACAGCTACTCTGGCAATGACTCCGACTCCGAGGAAAACCGGTTAGTACCCCCCCCCCCCTTTGTTGGGAATAGAAACCCTTGGTTATGTTCACCCAGTCCATGAAATCAGAGTAAGATTTGTTAGATCCGTGTAGTGTATTGTTTGTTTGAATGGTATGTATGGTTAGTGATTAATTGTTTGTTCTGTACAAATGATTTTTTTGCTAATAATCCGACCAGGGTTAGCGTGCGTGCTAATAATTCGTAGACAAATCTTGAGAATTGATTTTGAATGTCCTACATATATGTTTGTGCCCTTTTTTCTTCCAGATCTTGAGAATTGATTTTGAATGTCCTACATGTATGTTTCTGCCTTTTTTTTCTTCCAGATTGCTATGTACACAGATGAGGCTCCGGCCAGCGGCGCCGCCGACTGTAGATCCTGCACCCGACAGCGTGGGCAGAAGCGGCCACGCCCCCCTGGATCTGAGGAACCCGTAGAATATTGGGCAGACCGCATCAGCGATCTCCTGGACGCCATCCTTGGGGAGATAATCTTCCTTCTCCCCACCAAGGTTGGCTGCCGCACACAGGTCCTCGCATCTCGATGGCGCGCCGCACCTCTTAATCTCGACTATCACCGGCTATCTGTCGTTCATGATTTTGAACTCCACAGAGCCATCATCTCCTACCACCAGGGCTCCGTTCAACTCCTATGCATCTCGGCATGCTGCCTGCTGTACATACCCTGCACGGTGGACGCCTGGCTGACATCCCGTCAATTCGAAAAACTCCAGCATCTTGAGTTCTACCATTACTATGCAAATAGTTGTCCACCAAGCATTGTACCTGTGCCCTCACCACCAGTGTCCATCTCATGGTTTTCCTCCTCTCTCCACACCACCACCCTGGCCCGGTGTCATCTACCAGACAATCTGGTACAAATGCTTCGACTCCCACTGCTAAACAAACTCGCGCTTGTGGTGGTCGATCTGTCGTAGGCCTCACTGCACAGCATCATCCACTCCTGTTGCCCTGCCCTGGAGCGCTTGCTGCTTGTTTTTGGAAAAGAAATCCATATCCGTTGTCTCCAAATAAAGTCACCTCACCTTGTAAGCATTGGAATTTGCTTTAAAGGAGAGGAGCTCATCATCAAAGACGCCCCTTCACTCCAAAGGCTGCTCCTTGATTATCGTTATGCACCTTCGCAAATAACTGTGGTCTCTGCGCCTAAACTGGAGACCTTGGGTGTAATTCCTGATCCGTTTGAAGGTTACAAGATGGTGGTTGGCTCCACACTTATTCAGGTAATGTATATTATCATCAACACTTTTGTAATCATAAGCTGCATTTTTCATTTGTGTGCGTAAGTTTTATATCATCAACACTTTTGTAACATAAGCTGCATTTTTCATTTGTGCACATAATCTTTATATAATCTTGGAGTACGTTTTGGTACTAATACTGTGTTCTATGCTCAATGAAGAGTTTGTCCATGGGTACCCTATCAATGGTGCTGGATTCTGTCAAGACCTTACATATCAGTACGTGGTGTTTTGATCTGAACACGATTATCGGCTTGCTGCGATGCTTTCCATGTCTAGAGAATTTGTATATAGAGGTGATGATATCAAGCACACTGATATACTTTACTAGAACTAACCGTTCAGCTGTACTATTTTTTTAGACATTAACTGTTTTCAGTCTTCATGTCTATTTAGGCTAAAGGACATGGACAAAAAGGTATAACCAATAGGTGGCATAAGAAGCACCGGGATTTTCTCAGTTCTCATGGCATTCGTTTGAGGACAATAACGCTGGAAGGATATGCATCCAACCATGCAAACACTAGCTTTGCCACATTCTTCCTGTTGAATGCGAGAGTACTATTGTCCATGAGGATTAAGTTTTTTAACAAAAACTTTCTCACGGATGGACATGTTGAACAGCATAAAAAGAAGTTTCACGTGGACAAAAGGGCTTCTGAACATGCTCGGCTTCTATTTACAACAACTTGTCTTCATGTACCAGTAGATTTTCTGGTCCAGGATCTTGATTTTATGGATCAGACCGATCCATTTGATTGTGACTGCCAAAAACTTTGGTTGAGTTAGCTGTTATTGTCCTGTTCAATCTGGATTTTGTGTAAACCTGATGAACAATTAATCATCGTGCTTTTGTACCTTCTGTAAGCTGGGGTTAGATATTGCTGCCCTTTTCAACTAGGCTTTGACCCATATTTTCTTTCATACAAACCGGAGCTTCTATCAAGAAGCCTCATGGTTCCGAGAGGGAACTTAGTCACATGATCTGTGTGCGAAACGACATACACTGTATCTTCCCGCCTTGATTTATTTTACAGAGGCAACATGCAACTGTGCTAAACATATGAAATTATTCAGGGTTCATTTCATCTTTTTATACATTGATTTTCCTAGGCATTTTTAACAAATAACCATCATGTTATTATCGCGAACGGTCGTATTAGTCCAACTGTGGGCGTTCAACTAACCATTTACTACCGTGGGCGGCTGTTTGGTTAGACGGGACGACTGTGAGCAGTCCGCCGCGCACGCCGCGAGCGCTGCAATTTATTGTTGGTTTTGGACTTTTGTTTCGGCCACCTCGGGAAGGTACGTAGAATAGTCCTCCGATCTCATCTACATGCACCGCCGCCGAGGATCGCCACTTGCTACGAGATGGAGGACGAGCCGGCCAACAAGCGGGGGCTGGTCGAGCCAGAACCGCAAGAGCCTCCGGCGAACGTGGACTTCATCAGCAGCCTCCCCGACAAGGTGCTGGTAACCATCATATCCCACATCCCCATCAAATATGGCGCACGGACCATGATAACCCACAAGTATAGGGGATCGCAACAGTTTTCGAGGGTAGAGTATTCAACCCAAATTTATTGATTCGACGTAAGGGGAGCCAAAGAATATTTGCAAGTATTAGCAGCTGAGTTGTCAATTCAACCACACCTGGCGATTAATTATCTGCAGCAAAGTGATCAGTAGCAAAGTAGTATGATAGTTTTGATAGTAGTAGCAACAGCAATAGTAACAGCAACATCGATAGCAATGATTTTGTAGCAAGTGTAACAGTAACAACAGAAGTAGTAACTTAGTAAGAACAATATAAGAGAAATTCGTAGGCATTGGATCGGTGAATTCGTTGGATGATATTCATCATATAATAGTCATAACCTAGGGCAATACGGCACTAGCTCCAGTTCATAAATATAATGTAGGCATGTATTCCGTAAATAGTCATCCGTGCTTATGGAAAGAACTTGCATGACATCTGTTGTCCTACCCTCCCGTGGCAGCGGGGTCCTATTGGAAACTAAGGTATATTAAGGCCTCCTTTTAATAGAAAACCGGAACAAAGCATTAACACATAGTGAATACATGAACTCCTCAAACCACGGTCATCACCGGAAAGTATCCCGACTTCTGTCACTCCAAGGTTTACGGATCATAACACGTAATAGGTGACTATAACTTGCAAGATCAGATCTAGAACATAGATATAATGGTGATAACATAAACGGTTCAGATCTGAAATCATGGCACCCGGGCCCAAAGTGAAAAGCATTAAGCATGGCAAAGTCATATCAACATCAATCTCAGAACATAGTGGATACTAGGAATCAAGCCCTAACAAAACTAACTCGATTACATGATGAATCTCATCCAACTCCTCACCGACCAGCGAGCCTACGAAGGAATTACTCATTCCCGGTGGGGAGCATCATGGAATTGGCAATGGAGAAGGGTTGGTGATGACGAAGATCGAAGATCCCCCTCTCCGGAGCCCCAAACGGACTCCAGATCTGGCCTCCCGATGAAGAATAGGAGGTGGCGGCGGCTCCATCTTGTGAAACACGATAATTCTTTCTCCCTGATTTTTTTCTCCGAAAATGTGAATTTATAGCGTCAGAATCAGGGTCTGCGGGGCCACCAGGTGGGGACAAACCACCTGGGCGCGCCAGGAGGGGGGGGCGCCCTGGTGGGTTGTGCTCACCTAGGGGGCTCCCTCCGGTGGTTCTTGGCTTCAGTATTTTTCTTTTATTCCATTAAAATTCTCCAAAAAGTTTCGTGCCATTCCGAGAACTTTTATTTCTGCACAAAAACAACACCAAGGTAGTTCTGCTGAAAACAGCGTCAGTCCGGGTTAGTTTCATTCAAAGATGCAAATTAGAGTCCAAAACAAGAGGAAAAGCGTTAGGAAAAGTAGATACGACGGAGACGTATCAACTCCCCCAAGCTTAAACCTTTGCTTGTCCTCAAGCAATTCAGTTGATAAACTGAAAGTGAAAAAGAAAAACTTTTACGAACTCTATTGCTCTTGTTTACATAAATAAGCTTAAGTAGCACCCAGGTTTTCAGCCAAGATCATGACTAACCATGTCGACAATAATTCCTAAAAATTACATTAACTCATATCAATGGCATAATCAACTAGGGAGCAATAATAAGATATCTCAAATGACAACACTTTGTCAAAACAACCATGATATAATATGACAATAGTGGTATCTCACTAGCCCTTTCTGAGACCGTAAAACATAAATGTAGACACTACTACAGGATGCTGCTAACGCGACACTACAATCAGAGACCCTTCAACGAAACTGTGTGCGATGCAATAATCGCAAAAAGTGATGTAAAAAACCATCAAAAAAGATGCAAAACATTTGCGATGATGGATACATCAAACACGGTTCAGAATTTAGTTGTGTGTGCGATGCGGGGCATATGGTTCAGCAATGAACTGTTTGCAATGAGGCAGAAGAACAGAAACGGGCAGCCAGATGAAGGTGTGTGCGATATACGGCATATGGTTCACTCGGATGAACTGTTTGTGATTAGGCGGAACAAAAGAAACGGTCAGTCAGATCAAGGTGTGTGCGATAGAGGGCAAGCAGTTCACTCGGATGAACTGTTTGCGTTGAGCCAAGATAACAGAAACGGTTCAATTTAACAAGATGTGTGTGATACGCGGCAAACATGTCTGTAATCAGAAATGTGTGCGAAGACCGATAATAACACAGATGATTACTACTAATAAGACGTGTGTGTTGTGCATTGGGATTGCATACAGAACAACAACATATATATATATATACACACTTATAAGGACATGGTTGCATAACCAAATTAAACATCTGATTACATAGGTGGCTACTACACACATGACATTTGCACACACCAAAGTAAACTATTACATGCATAATTACATAGGTGGCTCCGAAATTAGTTTAAAACATACATAGATTTGAAGTGAAACACATTCCCTGTGCTCAATCCTCAACCTATTCCCTTAAAACAGATTTTTAGAAAAGAGAGGGGAGATTCTTCTTCAGTCCAAGTCTTCAGTTGCTCAAAATTGCCCGTAACCGGGGGCACGGCTAATCGATTAGGTTTAACCCTCTGCAGAGGTCGTACACGTTCCCCGCACGACACAATCAACCCCATTTATCGTTACACACTTGGGTGCACGACTAGGAGGAGATTGTGACGAAGCCTTTCCGTAACAGCCCCCTATACCGACCAAGCCGCCCGCAACTTCGGCATGAAGGCCTCTCTCCAATGGCGGTCCTGGGGTAGGGTTTCCCGTTAGTACTAAGCTAAGCCAAAGCCCATAGTAGCATGCGGCTGTACTGAAAGCTACCTCAAACTGTACTTGGAAGAGCTCAGTCCCCTGGACGGCGCTCCCCACCAAAAACCTGTGTGCAAGACCCCAGTCGGGCGCATTCACTGCAAGACCCCGATTGGGCGCAATCACTTGTAGATGCTCCCATCAATACCATTCCGCCTAGGGAGTAGAAGTAAAATAGTATATAATTTTTGTTTTTTCAAAAGTTTTCACAAGATATTGCCCCAAAAGAGGGCAAGTTTATTCGTTTAAAACTTGTTTGATTCTCAACCCTTTCTTTGTAAGCATGGCTAAGCATAGCTACAAGTTCCTAGGGCTTTAGCTAGCAATAATACTTTGCAAAACTTTTTAGTAAAATATGCATAATAATAAAATTTAAAGAGATACGCATAATATGAAAATATAGGTGAAAGCATGATCAATTTGCAACTTGCCTGAGTCTTGAAGTTGATATATTCTACTCTTAGTCGTCTCTCCTTCACCTTTCGATATATCTAAGGATAAAGGAAAATAATTCAACACACAACAAAATCCAAATAGAGATCCAAATAAAGATTCAAATAAAATACAGGTTATATGACTGCCAATGTTACAATGACAATTAGTATTAGGACATAGTTAGGGTTGAGATATAAAAGTTTCAAGGATCAAATTTCTATAAAGAAATTGTTTAGAACAACTGGGCTCATGGTTCACTTTATGTTGCTTCTAGAAATCACAAGTGGTTAGGGTTTGACCCAAGGTTCCAAGTCCATGGTTGGAATGTTTGAGAAGCCCATCTAGAGGTGTCATATGATGATCCATACATGAGTTTCAAACTAATGGATCAAGTACCAAAGTGAGTTATAAAATTCACTCAGTACGTGTTTTTTAAGAGAGCTAAATCCTAAGTTGTGAACCTAAAGAAGTAATGAACATGTCGGAAAGTGTAACATAAAGATTCTAATATAAACAAATGAACCTGAGATCCAAGTTTGTAGAAGGAAATAATTTGACTGGAATTGTGGAATAATTGATATGACAATTTCGGTTGAATTCCTAGTTTTAAGTCAAAAGAGTGACTAAAATTGAATGGGTAAATGTGACCAGAAGTATATGGTACTAAGAATAAAGTTTGGCGAAGGAAAGATTTTTATTAGGCCGAGAGATTAAGGCCCCGTTTGGATGCAAAGTATTTCCAAAGTATTACTAGAATACCACAGTTTTTGAAAAAAAACTGTAGTTTTGAATACTTTGAGGCGTTTGGCTATACCAAAAACTGTAGTTTCATAAGCAGTGGTATTGTTGATACTGTGGTTTTTTTGGAGTATTAAAAAAAGAGGTCCGGACCTCTTTTTTTCAAACTGAGGAAAAGACGATCGTGTTATCTGCTCGTTCACTACTGTGCAGCTTGGTTTGTAAGCATAACTAATCACATTGGCAGTGTCCTTTCGTAGTATTAATTGATTCCTCTCCATCGCATGCACCACACTAGTTAAACAGGATACTGATTCTTAGTACGTACTTCCTCTGTCCCAAAATAAGTGACTCAATTTTGTACCAGCTTTAGTACAAAATTAGTACAAAGTCGAGTCACTTATTTTGGGACGGAGGGAGTACTAGTTAGCTATGGCCGATCACGTCTGCAACTTGCTAGCTCAGCGATCAGAAGGCCGTACAGCGCGCATGCAGCCGGGCGGTCGTTAGCACACACTGATTGATCCGGTTGTGTAGCTCCGTCGGTGTAGTAATTAAGTTAGATTAAAGTTGTGTAATTATCGATGAAAACTTCAGTAAAACAACACCAGCCAAACATATAGTTTTCCTAAAACCGAGTGAATTGCAGTTTTTAAAAAACTGTAGTATTCATTGCCCAAGCATTGCAATACCAAAGTTTTGAAATACTATGGTATTTTAAAAACTGCGTTGCCAAACTAGGAGTAAACATTGTAGCAAAAATACTCAAATACACTTTCTAAATTTGAATCAAATTTTAAATTACCAAAGTTGAAATATTTTAGTTCTATAATAAACTAGATGTTCCAACAAATCCGGAGATATAAAATTTGTCGAATTCGGAGATACAGTCTAGGAGATATGATTTTTCGAAGTTTGAATATATTTCTGAAAAAGCAATACGGGAATTGCAGGGAATGCCACGTGTCTTGTTCCTATTGGCTGGAACACCATCTGAGAACATGTTTGAGACGGGAGGGCTGGGTGCTCACCGTGAGGAAAATTGGCGGCATTCCGGCGACCAGCGGGTAGAGGACGGGGTAGAGGGCGTCGCGAAGAGTAGTAGGGGCACGCCCGCGTCATCGATGTCGTCCTCTGTAGGTGATGGGAAGTTGCCGGAGTGGTCAGAGCATTGATGAAGTCCGGTGGACGTTAAACTCGTGCTCCGGCTAAGGATTCAAACAAGGCCAAACGTCAAGGGATGCGGACTGAAGTTCTAGAGAGAAGGAATGAATAAGGGGGTCCGAATCACCTTGTAATCGCCGGAGTAATTGACGGACAGCGGCGGTAGGGTAGAACTCCGGCGAGCAATTTGGAAAGATGGAGAGGTTGATAGCTCCTGCACGGAGGGGGCGTTGGACGAGGGGAACTTGGGCGACGTCTAGGGCTTTTATAGAGGGCCAGGGGAGGTCGGAGTTGAGCGGGGCATCACGGGGATTAATGTGTTAAATGGCTGCAGTTTCAAGCGTTCGTGGTGCCATTATGGCTGTCTCCGAGGCGCGCTAGGGGTGGGAGGGGTCGAGGGAGGCGAGAAGAACCGATTCTGGGGGTTAGTGGGTGCCGGGGGGGAAGGGGAGGAGTCGAGAGGCAGACGCAACTCTGCTGCTCGTCAGTTTCTGTAGATTATGTAGGTTGTCGTGAGGAAGAAGATGACCGTGAGGAGTTGGACTGCTCAGGTGATGGGCCTAGCCCATGTTAGACTTAGATTGGAATTTATTTAGTTAATTAAGATATTTTAGTTAATTAATAAGTGGACACACCCCTCAAAAAAAAAATTAATAAGTGGACACAAAGTTTAATTAGAGTAGAAATTAAAAAAATACATTATTATTCGCAGTCTAGTAAATATTTCCATAATTGAGTATAGTTATTTTTGTGTACACATTTCATTAATGCTTCATGAACTTAAATAAAAATTTCCAAAATTCAATTTAGGGTTTATAAATATCAAAATTGAATAAATAAGAAATATTATATATTTCCAATTATATTTTTGGAGAAGTCACACTATCTCCCCTCATATTTTCATTAAATGGTTAATTGGAAATATTTACAAATAAGTTCCAACTTCAAATGGGAAGCTCCAAATAAAATCTTTATGAAATATTTTTACACCACAATTGAGAAAGCCATTTTATTCTCACTCATCCATTTGAATGTGGTTTGAAAATATTTCAGAAAGTTCAAAAGTAAATGGAATGCCATTGAATAAACTTTCCAACCATAGCTTTAAAAAAAATGGTATCCAACTTTTATAACATGGTTTGAAAAGTTTAAACAAAGTCTCAAAAAGTTTTAATTTCCACTAAAAATCATAGCAATTCAATCAGTATTATCTTATTATTAACATTACAAAATTTGGAATTTTTGGGATGTTACACTGGGTGAAACTTTTCTGGATGACAGACGAACATACATCTTCAAAACTAGAAATAATGTTGACATCAAGGAGAGATAGAAGGCGACTGTTGTACCTGAAAGTAGGAGTATTTGATAGACGAGTAGCCCACCACTGTCAATTTCGGCGCAGAAATGACATTGATTCTTGTTGGACGTTGTTGATCAACTACAAGTAATCTCTCAAGTGAAGGTGTGTCCTCAATGACCATATTGTGGTCCACCTTTTGTGATCTCTCATTGCAGCACCAGCAACACACATAAATAGTCCGGAGAGTCCTGGAGGTGATGTGGAAGTTACTTGACCAATTCATCGCCTGAAGACGAAGGAACTCGAGTGCAGTACAGCAGCGAAGCAGGCCCTCCATGTCATCCTTTGGGATGCAGACGGCGATGAGCTCGAGGTGCTTCAGTCGTGGTAGAAAAAGAGCGGGCGCGTCATTAAGGGGGGATGGCAGTTCATGAACTTGGCGAGGCGCAGCGTGGGCGCGAAGCGGAGCGCAGACGTTGGCAGCGAGCGCATATGCCCATCATTAAAACTGAGCTCCTCGAGCTGATCTAGGACGGGGGATCGGAACCACTCGTCAAGCTTGGCTCGGTCCTTGCCATTGGAACGGAACTTGCCCGTGATAAGGCCTCTGATTGGGCCATGGTGACTGCCGAGGATCTGGGGGAACGCATCCAAGCTTTTGCGATAGCCATGGCAGAGCTTGTGGGCGTCGAGGAGGTCGAGAGGGGTGGAGAGCCATAGGGGGCGCCACCGCCGGGAAAGGGCGGTTGTCCTCGCCCCATATTTGATTGGGAGGAGGGATATGATGACTGTCAACATATCATCGGGGAGGCTGCTGATGAAGTCTAGGCCTACTGGAGTCGCTTGCGGTTCTTTCTTGACCCACCTCCGCTTGTTGGCAGCCTCATTCTCCACCTCGTCGGCGGCGACGGAAACCTCTGTCTCCATATTCACGTCGTGCTCCGGTGCTTCAGCAGCCCCGGCGTCGCCACTCCCTCCGATGGGGCGCTTCGGCGGCATCCTCATACACTGACGGCTTTGAGGATTGAGAGCGGCGTCGAGGATGCTGGCGGAAAGAGAGGATTTTGTGTGTGGCGAGGATGGGGGGTGCCGGCTTTGAGGACTAAGAGCGGCATCGAGGATGCGGGCGGAGAGAGAGGATTGTGTGTGTGGCGAGGATGGGGGTGCGGCCGCTCGAGCGCACCATTAATACGGACCAGTGGGAGCGAGGCGGGCGGCGGTCAAAGGCTGTCTCGCTTCCCGGTGAGCCTGCGCGGCGGACTTTTGGCCTTCCTATACCATCATTTCACGGAGCGAGGCGGGCGGCGGTCAAAATCAATTCTCAAAATCTGGCTACGAATTATTAGCACGCACACGAACCCTGGTCGGATTATTAGCAAAAAAATCGTGTGGCACCCCAGCTCAGAGAAAACCGGAACGCCCCGTATTCCAGCCAAGAGACAAGTCTTCTGGAATACGACACTGTTGGCATAGAACAAATCAGCTCTTTATTACTATGGATAAGGTTACAAGGGTACATGGAATACATCGGCACGGAGACACTACGCCTGCCTAGGGTAGCTCTATGCTAACAGCGAAACAACCCGAGGAAGCGGAGTATCCTCGGCAGCGGAATAACGACGGTGGTGGTGAACTCCACTCCGCAGGGACTCTGGCTGGAACGCGTATCCTAGCTCGCAAACTCGGAATCCTCGACAAGCAAGCAATCATGGCATGACCTGCAAACTGGCATGACACGCCAGGTGAGTACTTTGAATGTACTCGCAAGCTCACAGCAACCAAAGCAGTCAGACAAGCAACAGCATGGCATTTACAGGTTAAGCAGGTGTAAACATAATGATGCTAGAACAATATAGGCATGGCATATGAGCAGGATGACACTACATGCAACAGGTTAAAATCATGATGCAACTTACTCTTATCTGGGGTTACCTCGTAACCACCACATGGAAGAACTTACCATCCAGTGTTCCACATGATAACCCCGGGACCAACCAAACTTGGTATTACAATACCGTAGTGATAACATGATCACAAGGAGCTTGATCTTTACCCGAGATCACCACATAACACTATCAACCAAATCCGGTATCCATGATACCACGGTGATCCTCACATGATCACGATCAACCAACGTCGGTATCCTCGATACCACGGTGATCCTCTCGCGATCACATAAAGATTAACCAACTTCTTTCTCATCGAACCGGATTGTTATAAGCAAGATTATTGTACTGTTGACCCATAGTGTGTCCTACTACGAACTGTGCCCATATCCGAGGACGCGGCTATCGATAGATTATACACTCTGCAGAGGTTAGTACACTGTACCCACACCACGGAACTCATGGCCTCGTGCTCCCATTCGGGTGGACCAATGACGTTCCGACCAAACCCGATCTATTGCATGACACTCTCCCGGCCACTCTGACAAACTCCCCTTTGGGCTATGTCATGGGTGACCCCTGTGTCCTTCCGACACCTGCCACCGTCGTGGCCAAACAAAACTGTCCCAAACGGGGACCTGGATCCAATAACTCAACTGGGTTCACAAGGTTATAGCCGCCTACCTGATCAGGGTAGCACGCACTCATAACCTTCCCTCGTTGGAGGTACCGGCGAGAGGCATGACAATAGACCGAATTAGGGCTGCCCCATCCCAGCAAGTGTGGTTGCACTGGTGAGCTTGATTCGGTGGCGCACTATGACTCAGCCAACAGGTGTTCAAGTTCGATTAACATCCGGTTAAATTTGAATGATGATGTGCTGAGCCATGATAACAGGATGAACCATAACAATTGATAAAGAAACATGCAGACATGTCATCATCTTGGCATGAACTACTGCCAGTATTAACCATGAGCATAATGCTACCAACGACTACTTGATAACTAGCAAGATGCACATGGACAGATTGTAATGATAAGCATAGAACATGAGCATATACATTATTTTTTAGAGAGAATAACATGCACACATTAAATAACTATTCAAGTAGGAGACCATAACTACTGCAAATCCATCATGCAAGTGGCTGTCGTGGCTTGCCTGGGGTGAAGGAATCCACCGGGGAGAAGTGCGGAGAGTCCGCGAAAACGATTGCCGGAAGCAGTTTTCTCTCGGCGGGGCTGTTTACGGGCAAAGGCAAAATGGTCATTTTCAGTATGGAGACACATGATGAAAATGGAACCAACAGAACGGGCTCGATGAGACGAAGAAGTGAGCTTTGGAATCACCTCGATCGGAGTTGGGAGCCAAAAGATATGGTCGTATGAATGTCAAGGACTAATCTATGAAAGAAATATTTACAAACGAGCCCCTGACTGAATTTCAGCCGAAAAAGAATAAAATGCACTGTGCACTTGGGCTGCCTCGGGCCAGAACTGTTGCTGCTCCGTTGGGCCGGACTGCTGCTGCTCCACCGGGCCGGCCCACAGCTGCCGCTCTATTTTAAAAAAAACAGAGGGAGGGGGTCGAGCCACTGGCAAGGGGGCCCCGCGGCAGGGTATTCATCTTCCCCCCAGCCGAACAGAGGGGCGACCCGGCTGTGGCTGATTCCGGCGAGGCAGGGCGCGGCGGACTTTGCCGGTGGTGGGGATGACCTCGCGGCTCCCTCCCGCGCCTGTGGGTGGTCGAGGCGGAGGCGGGGATGCGCTGAGGCGGGAGCTACGGTGGTGGCTGAGCCGCGGCGGCTCCGGAGAAATTGGCCGGCTGCGGTGGGGAAGAGGGCCGAGCGAGGGTGCTGGTGGGTTCGTGGGAGTGTGGGGAGGCTCTCGGGTGATTTGGGGGAGCCAGGGGTGGCTCTGGTGCTCGGGCCGAACCGCATCAGAGGCGCAGGCCGAAGCGGCCGACGGCGGAGCAGGGGGCCTCCGGTGCTCCTCTGAGCGAGCTAGCGGATGGAGGGGAGGGAGAGGGGAGTGGTGTGTGCTCGGAAGGGAGCTCGGGCTGGCTATTTATAGTCCAGCCGAGGCAGGAGGATAGGGATGACCGGCGTGGCGAGCTCATCTCCTTCCTGGAGCTCTGGCGAGGTGGCACGAGATGAGAAGTGTCGACCTGACAAGCTTCAGAGGGAGGGGACTGCTCGAGGCTGCGCTGGTGCGCTCGAGAAGGCTCGGGGAGGCAGAGGACAGCGATGGAGGCGACAGCTCAAGGGTCACGGATGTCACAGTGCGGTGGCGGCGATCACCGTGGCGCGAGGGGGATGAAACTGGAGAGTAGAAGGTGCGGGAGAGGGGTACGCGGCGACTGCGGAGCCAATTGACAAGCTTGGACAAGCCAGGGATGGCCGGAGTTGACCTCACGACGGGTACAGTGCGCGGAGCGCGCGTTCTGCACGCCGTCCATGTGGTCACCACGCCAAAATGTCAACTGGTGCATGCCTTGACCCAACACCTTGTCTTTTGCGTGACTCAGAGGTCAGTGAGTTGACATGAGAGAATTTGGCTGGAAGTGGATGCAAGAGGTGACTAATTTGACCTGAGAAGGCAGGGTACAGCAAGGTGTTTGGAGTGGGGTGGGGGAGATTCATCTGGTGTTTGACCCTGATCTTTGGCTGAGAGTGATCACATGCTAAGTTGATCATTGTTGCCAAGTTTGAGATCAAATGGAGGAGTTAAACTAGCACTTGCTATTCAGATGGCTCCACTGACCAGAATTACAAATCTTGAAGTGGCACTCACACACTGGCTTGGATTGAGCTGAAATTTGGAGGAGGCTAGTTATTTAGGCATATTAAGACACTGTATAAATTTCATACCATTTGGATAAACCAAAATGGTACTTCCTTCACACAGCATCCCACTGGACAGAATTTTAGAAAAATAACTGAGGATAAATGGCTAGATTAAATTAGCCCAAATTTGTTGGAGAGGTGTTATATGGGTAGGAGAATGCTATGGTAAATTTTCAGCAATTATGAAGCAATATAAAATACAGTTGCTTCACAACAGGAAAATATGACCAGAAGCAAAGATTTGATGCTGTGATCATATAGATGATTGGATGATGCTCAAATCTTGTGGACAGTGTTAATTTGATCATATGAAGATGCTTGCAAAATTTCAACTCATTTGGATACTCCTAGCTAGTGCTTCCTTCATTAAGCTTCCAGTTGACCAGAAACTTTGGAAATTAGCCAAGAATTATTTACTAGCCAAATTGAGTTGAATTTTGTCATGTGGCACAGATATGGATGGGAAAGAGTGCCCAAAAAGTTTGAGAGCAAGAAAGCAAATATAAAGGGTACTTGCTTCACAACCTGCCAGCTGGGGCAGAACCAGAAAAGGAATATTGGTGAAATGTTTTTGAACATGGCAAGGAAGGGTTTTGACATATCTGAGGAAGATATGACCCAAAAAAATTATGAGAATTATTTGGGAATCTTCGGAATGCTGGAAATGTGGGTTGCTTCACAACCCAGGACAGACAGGGTTATTCCTTTAATAGAAAAAGGAATATTCCCAAAGAAAAGAATATTGGATTGGGTCCAAGATGGAAACGGAAAGGTCTTGAGATGATTTTGAGATTTGAGAAGCCACTTGGGAGAGGAATCAAAGGTGATCTCTCCAGGTTCAAGACCACTAAGCCACAGAAAAGCAAAACCAAACCAAAAGCAAAAGAAAAAGAAAATGGGCAAAATCCAGGGTGTTACAAACCTACCCCCCTTAAAGAAATCTCGTCCTCGAGATTTGGTTGCTCAGTGGTTAAGCATGAATATTCCCATTTGAGGAAACCGTTCCATCTCGGGTTTCCTTTTTTCCTTTGTATAATGCTCCCATTAAATTTCATCTGTCTGGCTACCCGACTTCAGGGTGGTTTGTTTCACTGGATCCTCTTTCTTGCAAATCTTACCTCATATATTACTCTGACTTCACTCCTTTTATGTCTGTTGCCTTATCTGGGGTGCGATGAATTATCCTGACTGAAATACCTGGCCTTCTCGCAAGTCTGAGAGTCGTTCCTCATGGACGTGTTGTGATGAAGTCCAATACGGACGATCGTCCATTGAGTTGTGAACAAATTCTCTCAGTGGACACGAAATCTTTTGCTCATTGCATTGGGTGGCTTCCAATGGTTGTGTGTCCTCCAGGTGTAAAACAGTACCGTGAATCGTACCGCTCTCTTGGCGGAATCTGACTTTTCGCATGAGTTGCTGAATCATCTTGGGTATCTTCACTGTCTCGGGTATCACATTCGTGCCAAAGATTTGACGGTCACCTGTCGTGACTAGCATAAAGGTATATGACCTTGCAGCGGTATTATTTGCAGACTTGACTGACAGTGGTCCTGGCAGCAGAATTTTGTGCACGGCAGGTTCTTCTTTAACTGATTCCCATATGTGAGGACACATGCTTCGAGACTGTTATTCATCCTTCTGATTACTCAGTCTGTCGGTATCTCTATGTGGATGGTAGGCTGTGTAATGCTGTAACATGGTTGCTAAAATCGATCTGCTGAATTGATACTTCGGTCTTACCTGACAAGCTTGAATATCCCCTTCTGATATGTCTGAGAGTATTTATCTGGCTGAGCGGATTATCTCGATATGGGGTCCTTGCAAATCGATTAGACCCCGGGGGTGTTTACCCATGGTGATCGGTACCGATCCATACTGTTTTGGTATCTGTACCATGTTGATCATGCAACCATTATCATACTTGTACGGCCAATCTTGCTCCTTCATTGTGGTTTTCTTTGGCTGGATTCTTGGCTGAAAGAGCTTGGCCTTATGTATTCTTGATTCTTCGGGTGACCATGGGTGCTGTCAGGTGCAATATTCTAGCAGGCATATTACTTTTCAAGTTGTGGCTGTAGGGTAACGATTGTCTGAACCCTTGGATGAAACCGGCAAATAAACCAGTAGCCACCAGAACGGTCTTTACAACTCAGATCTGGGACATTACTGGAGTAACTCAACCCCGACTCAAGACGGCTGAAAAGTAGCTCAGAGCATGAGACGGTGTCGATAAGAAGAAAGTAGCAGTTCCCTAAGACGGCCGAAAAACAGCTCAGAGCATAGGGTCACTGCTACGGAAAGAAATTCAACAGCTGCCCGAGACGGCCGAAAAGCAGCTCAGAACACGGGCCAGTTGTTGAAAAGAGAAATAAAAATCGGCATCCACCTCGGACGGCCGTAAACAGCTCAGAACACAGGCGTGGTGCCGTTACTAAAGAAAGGTAGGCAAGGGTTCAGTAGCGTCCCATACAGCTCACTATCCATAGGTTGTTGGTCATCACACTGAAGTGTATAACTGGTGTTCTTCTTCTTCTTATATGGTTCATGCAATAGTCGGATCCTCACCGGGCTGACATCATTTTATGAGTAACTCGTATGAACTTGGCAGCATGTTCACCATATCTATGGAAACATGTGTAGCTGGCCACTTGATTCCTGAGGCAAGCTTGTGTCCTGACTGGGTTTTGTTTTTGCCTTCTGACCAACTGTTGCGGATCTGACTCTGGGGATGTATGGTCATATGCTGCCAACTAACTAGGAAACATCTTGTATATAAACCATACCTTTGACTCGAAATGTACTGTTGATCATGCACACATCTTTGCCTTCTTGCTGATTTGATCATTACTACTGTGAAGATTGCATACTGATGTATACTTGATGCTGATAATCAATCCAGAATACCATTTTATATTCAGACCAGATATTCCCAATATCAAGCAGCCGACGGAAAATTCCCTATTGTTGAGCTGAGCTTCCAAAGGACTGTCTCTTCATTGATTTCTTTGAGTCCAGTGTCGGTGAGCAACTTCCATAAGGGAAATAGTGTAACACCAAGGGCCCAAAGAAAGAAGCAAAAGAAACGACTAACACAAAGCAACAAGATCACACACACGCAGTATCATAATATACAACCCTCCACAGCAATAATATGCATGCCTACCTAAGCACACAAATCTCGCGGAAACTCCGGTGCTACGGTCTAACATGCTGTGGTGATGTGCACGAAGGTGAGACAATGTGTGAAAGAAAGTTGGTGTAAACAAGGCTAGACCAAACACGGGCTTAGCACTGGTTGCAGCTAGACGGACACGGTGGCGAGGACAGACTTGGTGATCGTGAGTCGGAACACAGGGGTCACGACCGCATCATCATCAAGCGTACGAAGGAAAACTGTACTCGTTCAGAGAATGGATGGCAGGAAGGGATGGCGATGAAAAGAAGGCTTGCGGGCATTGCCCTTTTCTGATAACAAGATCAGTAAGGGTTGCCAAAGCAGCTAGAGGGATGGCCAGATTCGGGATAGAAACATGTCTATCACCGAAACGATAGGGTGGCTGAATAGAATATATTGGTGTGGTACCGGTGCATCAATCCTGCAAGTGATCGACAACACCAAGCTCCTTGGCATCACTCCGCTGGGACGGAGATGACACCACACCAAGGAATGAGGATGCAACTGGAGAGCGCAGGTAGTGAATCGAAACCGATGCCACCTACACTCACCAGATCCATCATTAGTGATAAGATATCTAGTCTATATGCATGCTATGCACAAACAAATGCAGCAAACAAGTGCAGCAAACCAACTGAATCTTATTGTACCGATTTCTAACGTTCGCGCGGTCTAGGGCGTCCTACAGCCAGACCTGCTCTGATACCAACACTTGTGGCACCCTGGCTCAGAGAAAACCGGAACGCCCCGTATTCCAGCCCAGAGACAAGTCTTCTGGAATACGACACTATTGGCATAGAACAAATCAACTCTTTATTACTATGGATAAGGTTACAAGGGTACATGGAATACATCGGCACGGAGACACTACGCCTGCCCAGGGTAGCTCTATGCTAACAGCGAAACAACCCGAGGAAGCGGAGTATCCTCGGCAGCGGAATAATGACGGCGGTGGTGAACTCCACTCCGCAGGGACTCTGGCTGGAACGCGTATCCTAGCTCGCAAACTCGGAATCCTCGACAAGCAAGCAATCATGGCATGACCTGCAAACTGGCATGACACGCCAGGTGAGTACTTTGAATGTACTCGCAAGCTCACAGCAACCAAAGCAGTCAGATAAGCAACAGCATGGCATTTACAGGTTAAGCAGGTGTAAACATAATGATGCTAGAACAATATAGGCATGGCATATGAGCAGGATGACACTACATGCAACAGGTTAAAATCATGATGCAACTTACTCTGATCTGGGGTTACCTCGTAACCACCACATGGAAGAACTTACCATCCAGTGTGCCACATGATAACCCCGGGACCAACCAAACTTGGTATTACAATACCGTAGTGATAACATGATCACAAGGAGCTTGATCTTTACCCGAGATCACCACATAACACTATCAACCAAATCCGGTATCCACGATACCACGGTGATCCTCACATGATCACGATCAACCAACGTCGGTATCCTCGATACCACGGTGATCCTCTCGCGATCACATAAAGATCAACCAACTTCTTTCTCATCGAACCGGGTTGTTATAAGCAAGATTATTGTACTGTTGACCCATAGTGTGTCCTACTACGAACTGTGCCCATATCCGAGGACGCGGCTATCGATAGATTATACACTCTGCAGAGGTTAGTACACTGTACCCACACCACGGAACTCATGGCCTCGTGCTCCCATTCGGGTGGACCAACGACGTTCCGACCAAACCCGATCTATTGCATGACACTCTCCCGGCCACTCCGACAAACTCCCCTTTGGGCTATGTCATGGGTGACCCCTGTGTCCTTCCGACACCTGCCACCGTCGTGGCCAAACAAAACTGTCCCAAACGGGGACCTGGATCCAATAACTCAACTGGGTTCACAAGGTTATAGCCGCCTACCTGATCAGGGTAGCACGCACTCATAACCTTCCCTCGTTGGAGGTACCGGCGAGAGGCATGACAATAGACCGAATTAGGGCTGCCCCATCCCAGCAAGTGTGGTTGCACTGGTGAGCTCGATTCGGTGGTGCACTATGACTCAGCCAACAGGTGTTCAAGTTCGATTAACATCCGGTTAAATTTGAATGATGATGTGCTGAGCCATGATAACAGGATGAACCATAACAACTGATAAAGAAACATGCAGACATGTCATCATCTTGGCATGAACTACTGCCAGTATTAACCATGAGCATAATGCTACCAACGACTACTTGATAACTAGCAAGATGCACATGGACAGATTGTAAAGATAAGCATAGAACATGAGCATATACATTATTTTTTAGACAGAATAACATGCACACATTAAATAACTATTCAAGTAGGAGACCATAACTACTGCAAATCCATCATGCAAGTGGCTGTCGTGGCTTGCCTGGGGTGAAGGAATCCACCGGGGAGAAGTGCGGAGAGTCTGCGAAAACGATTGCCGGAAGCAGTTTTCTCTCGGCGGGGCTGTTTACGGGCAAAGGCAAAATGGTCATTTTCAGTATGGAGACACATGATGAAAATGGTACCAACAGAACGGGCTCGACGAGACAAAGAAGTGAGCTTTGGAATCACCTCGATCGGAGTTGGGAGCCAAAAGATATGGTCGTATGAATGTCAGGGACTAATCTATGAAAGAAATATTTACAAACGAGCCCCTGACTGAATTTCGGCCGAAAAAGAATAAAATGCACTATGCACTTGGGCTGCCTCGGGCCAGAACTGCTGCTGCTCCATTGGGCCGGACTGCTGCTGCTCCACCGGGCCGGCCCACAGCTGCCGCTCTGTTTTAAAATAACAGAGGAAGGGGGTTGAGCCACTGGCAAGGGGGCCCCGCGGCAGGGTCTTCATCTTCCCCCCAGCCGAACAGAGGGGCGGCCCGACCGTGGCTGATTCCGGCGAGGCAAGGCGCGGCGGACTTCGCCGGTGGTGGGGATGGCCTCGCGGCTCCCTCCCGCGCCTGTGGGTGGTCGAGGCGGAGGCGGGGATGCGCTGAGGCGGGAGCTACGGTGGTGGCCGAGCCGCGGCGGCTCCGGCGAAATTGGCCGGCTGCGGTGGGGAAGAGGGCCGAGCGAGGGTGCTGGTGGGTTCGTGGGAGTGTGGGGAGGCTCTCGGGTGATTTGGGGGAGCCAGGGGGTGGCTCTGGTGCTCGGGCCGAACCGCAGCAGAGGCGCAGGCCGAAGCGGTCGGAGGCGGAGCAGGGGGCCTCCGGTGCTCCTCTAAGCGAGCTAGCGGATGGAGGGGAGGGAGAGGGGAGTGGTGTGTGCTCGGAAGGGAGCTCGGGCTGGCTATTTATAGCCCAGCCGAGGCAGGAGGATAGGGACGACCGGCGTGGCGAGCTCATCTCCTTCCTGGAGCTCCGGCGAGGTGGCACGAGATGAGAAGTGCCGACCTGACAAGCTTCAGAGGGAGGGGATGGCTCGGGGCTGCACTGGTGCGCTCGAGAAGGCTCGGGGAGGCAGAGGACAGCAATGGAGGCGACAGCTCGAGGGTCACAGATGTCACAGTGCGGTGGCGGCGATCGCCGTGGCGCGAGGGGGATGAAGCTGGAGGGTAGAAGGTGCGGGAGAGGTGTACGCGGCGACTGCGGAGCCAATTGACAAGCTTGGACAAGCCAGGGATGGCCGGAGTTGACCTCACGACGGGTACAGAGCGCGGAGCGCGCGTTCTGCACGCCGTCCATGTGGTCACCACGCCAAAATGTCAACTGGTGCATGCCTTGACCCAACACCTTGTCTTTTGCGTGACTCAGAGGTCAGTGAGTTGACATGAGAGAGTTTGGCTGGAAGTGGATGCAAGAGGTGACTGATTTGACCTGAGAAGGCAGGGTACAGCAAGGTGTTTGGAGTGGGGTGGGGGAGATTCATCTAGTGTTTGACCCTGATCTTTGGCTGAGAGTGATCACATGCTAAGTTGATCATTGTTGCTAAGTTTGAGATCAAACGGAGGAGTTAAACTAGCACTTGCTGTTCAGATGGCTCCACTGACCAGAATTACAAATCTTGAAGTGGCACTCACACACTGGCTTGGATTGAGCTGAAATTTGGAGGAGGCTAGTTATTTAGGCATATTAAGACACTGTATAAATTTCATACCATTTGGATAAACCAAAATGGTACTTCCTTCACACAGCATCCCACTGGACAGAATTTTAGAAAAATTACTGAGGATAAATGGCTAGATTAAATGAGCCCAAATTTGTCGGAGAGGTGTTATATGGATAGGAGAATGCTATGGTAAATTTTCAGCAATTATGAAGCAATATAAAATACAGTTGCTTCACAACAGGAAAATATGACCAGAAGCAAAGATTTGATGCTGTGATCATATAGATGATTGGATGATGCTCAAATCTTGTGGACAGTGTTAATTTGATCACATGAAGATGCTTGCAAAATTTCAACTCATTTGGATACTCTTAACTAGTGCTTCCTTCATTAAGCTTCCAGTTGACCAGAAACTTTGGAAATTAGCCAAGAATTATTTACTAGCCAAATTGAGTTGAATTTTGTCATGTGGCACTGATATGGATGGGAAAGAGTGCCCAAAAAGTTTGAGAGCAAGAAAGCAAATATAAAGGGTACTTGCTTCACAACCTGCCAGCTGGGGCAGAATCAGAAAAGGAATATTGGTGAAATGTTTTTGAACATGGCAAGGAAGGGTTTTGACATATCTGAGGAAGATATGACCCAAAAAAATTATGAGAATTATTTGGGAATCTTCGGAATGCTGGAAATGTGGGTTGCTTCACAACCCAGGACAGACAGGGTTATTCCTTTAATAGAAAAAGGAATATTCCCAAATAAAAGAATATTGGATTGGGTCCAAGATGGAAACGGAAAGGTCTTGAGATGATTTTGAGATTTTAGAAGCCACTTGTGAGAGGAATCAAAGGTGATCTCTCCAGGTTCAAGACCACTAAGCCACAGAAAAGCAAAACCAAACCAAAAGCAAAAGAAAAAGAAAATGGGCAAAATCCAGGGTGTTACAAATCATTTGTACAGAACAAGCAATTAATCACTAAACATAAATACCATTCAAACAATCAATACACTACATGGATCTAACGAATCTTACTCTGATTTCATGGAGTGGGTGAACATAACCAAGGGTTTTTGTTCCCAACAAAGGGGCGGAGGGGCTAACCGGTTTTCCGTCAGAGTCGGAGTCGTTGCCGGAGTAGCTGTGGACGGGGTGTGCGGCCGCCTATTATCACCAGTGGATTGGGCGCGCCATTAATATGGAGCAATGGGAGCGAGGTGGGCAGCGGTCAAAGGGTTGGCTCACCTCCCAGTGAGCCTGCGCGGCTGACTGCTGGCACACCTACCGTCATTTCACACAGCTACTAGCACGCCCCACGGTGAGTACGTAGCGAACACGCGCATGCCTCGGCCTCCCGGTCTGCCTGCTAGCATGCGTCTCGTCAACTCACGCATGCTCGTACGGCACACGGGACGCGTGCGCGACACGTATTATATTGATTTTTCCTTTTTGATGATTAATTCTGCCGCTTTATTGCTTAACCGAAGCACGACACTTACATTGTTGGTCTAATGCACACGGTTCGAATAAAGAGTTTGTTTGCGATATTGGTTGATAATTATTTATAATTTCCTGTATGTAAGAAGATTATATCAAAACTTGTCTCAAATTTGAAAGAAAAATATCATAGTCTATTGGTGTCCATATGACACCACGATAAGTTTCATGAATTTCAACTTAGTTTTAAATTTATTGGATTTTAAAATCAAGATTCTAGATGTTAGAAATTTCTTGCATGGGGACTAAACATGCACCCAGGGACACGTACACATGTGATTTTGCAATCCATTTTCGTGCACTATCACGGGTCACATGTAGATTAAATTTGATTTTTGCACATTTAAATCCCTGAAAAATCAATCAATGTACAAAAAACGGACAGATGTTATCTATTTTTTTCAATTTTCAACACTAAACTCCTTTGGTCGCATGTTCGCTGCAGAAAAAGTTTGACATGCATCTTTGGGCCACATGCACGCGGTGGTCCTAGGACACTCACTCGCGTGGGCCTGCGAGGTCGCCGTCCAGCACTATGGCATGCGATGAGAGAGGTTAATTTGACCAACAAGGATGGTCATTTTTTGGTTTTTGTTATACGTACGGTAGGAATATATATATAGTACGTGTTGAAGAGAGTGGCCGGGGGCAATACTACGCGTCATATAAGACACTCACTCGCGTGCGATGCTTCCATCCGTGGGCCCGCGAGGTTGTCCTCCATCACTTTGACCCAGCAAGGAGGTTTCTTTTTGGGTTGTGTTGCGGTAGGACTATATAGTACGCGTCGAAGAGGGGAGGAGGGGGCCGGGGCAACACATATATACTACACACACGTCATGAATCGATCTCGCTCGTGTGAGGACTTTTCGGTTTCCGAGGCAGGTGCCGCAAAGAAGTTGTGCATATTGGGTATTAAAAACATCACCAACACATTGGGCCATGTGCAGACGATGGTTGTCACTCATTCGCCTGCGACTCTTCCCTCCATGGACACGCGAGGTCATCGTCCATCTAATATATGACACAACGAGAAAGGTAATTTGACGAACAAGGAGGATTATTTTCGGGTTGTGTTATGGTACGTAGGAGTATATATTACGCGTCGAAGAGGGGAGGGGGCAACATATATATACTACGTGTCATGAACCTCGGTTCGTGTGGGGGACTTAAAGGTTTCCGAGGCAGGTGCCACATCAAAGTTCTGCATATATATTAGGTATTCAAACATCACAACCACACATCTCCATACATGTGTTTGGCCCACAAGCAAGCGATGGCGGTTGTCCTCTAGCACTCACTCACGGGGTTATCGGCGAGATTTTTCGTCCATCTCTGTGTGCCCGCTTGGTCAATCACTTCGACCGACAGCGATAGAGGTTAATTTGACTTATAATTAAGAGGGGATTAAATTTTGGTTCGTCTTATACGGTTCGGTACATGCAACTATACTTCGCGCGCATGTGTACGCACGAATCCCTCCCACCGGGTCGAAGTGGGGGGGTGAGCACGCGACGCATCATGAACCAGATCTGTGTGGGGACTGTGCGTTTTTCGACGCATGCATGCGCCACATCAAAATATTGTGCTTTTGGTATTCAAACATAAATGCATGCATCACGCATGTCCATACATATGTTTGGGGCACATACATGCAATGGTTGTCTTTGGACACTCTCCCTCGCTTGGTTATCATCGACGGCCTATATATTCGTGGGCCCGCGTGGACGTCCATCACTTCGACCAACAACGCGAGAGAGGTTACCAGGGTGGATTCTTCTTCTCTTGGTTTGCGTTACCGAATAGTCGTACATCGATCATGGTGAGATTCGAGACCTAAGTTCGAGGGCTCGCATACACATGAATCAAAGTTGTGCATTGGGTATATTCAAACACCACATGACACTTCATACATATGTTTGGGCCACATGCACGCAGTGGTTGTATTCAGGCACTCCCTCGCGTGGTTATCAGCGACAAGCTAGCCTATTTTGTGGGGCCGCATGTGGAACGTCAATGCATGACTTTAACCCAACAAACAAGAGAGGTTATATGACCAAGGTGGTGATTCTTCTTGGTCAGTCTTACAATACGCCTTGGTGAGATGCCCCCTCCCACCGACTCAAAGTGTGTGTGTGTGTGGGGGGGGCAGAGTACTACTTCGTACTAGATGAACCTCCATGGGGTCGGGGATGCCCGGTTAATTTGCGATGCACATGTGCCACGTCAAATTTGTGATTTGGTTATTTAAATATCATAGCACATCGTTTTCGCACACACACACACACACACATCGGGCCACCCGCAGGTGTGGTTGGTAAGTGGTCTCACCCATCTAACACCAGAAGAACACATCTGTGGGCCCACACACGCTCCACATTTGATCGGAAGCAAAGGGGGGATTGATGTACTCCTTTCATTTTTGTGTTACGGTACGGTGAGATGTCAGACCTAGCTATTTGGGGGCATGCGTTCATAGCTAGGATTCCCCTCCCGGCAACACGAAGTGTGTGTGTGTTTGGGGGGGGGGGGGGCTAGCAATAATAACGTGCGCTTTGTGCGACAGGTGCCACATCAAAGTTGTGCATTGGGTATTTGAACATCAAACCACCCTTTTCATACATATATTTGGTCCACATGCAAGTGTGTTCGTGTTCTAACCCTTTCCCGCGTTTTTTTGGCCAAATTTATAAACAGCAGACGAGTCGGACGCAGCAACCGTCTGCGATCGGGTACGAAACAGACACGGTTCCCTAGGACTACCCGTGTGCCGCGCCCCTGCCCCTGTCACCCACGTGATCACAGTAGATTGGGATCCACGAGGCTTCCCTCTCCCTCTCAAAAATATCTACTCCCTCGCAATCTCGAAAATATCTACCCGCGTAGATGGTTTTTCTGTTTGGTAGCACACGATTAGTATGTCTGGACCATGTGCGATGTCTGTTACTCCCGCTCTGCTTCAATCAGTAGATCCAAATTTTCAGTAGCCCTGGCATTTTACTCCCGCCTCCATCCCTCGCAATCTCAAAAATATCTGCTCGGCTGGAGTGTTTTTCTGTTTGATAGCACACAATTATTATGTTTTAACCGTGTGTGATGTTCGTTACTCCCGCCCCGCTCTGCTTCAATCCCTTGATCCAAATTTTCGGTAGCCCCGCCATTTTACTCCCGCCTAGTAAAATATTCAGTACCCGCGGTATTTCCTCGAACACCACCTTGGACCCCCTCCACACACACACCCCAAATCCCCCGCTCACACACATACACGCCACGCCTCCTCGCTCCAAACCTAGCTAGGTCGCCGCCGCCGTGCCGCCTCCATCGTCAACCTCTGCCGGTCTGCCCGTGCAGTTTACCCACCGATATACATACCCTCGCCGCCCTGAGTTTCTTAGATGACACCTGCGAAATGCCCCCTTTCCCATAGATCCCCATCCCCACCCCCCTCCCCCACTCCAGAGCGTCGCAACCTAAGCTCGTCTACACTTCCCGGGGAGCTCGAGGAGCGAATGGCCCAAAAGAGCTTTACCGCGGCCTCTTCGCCCGATGTCGGCGAGGTGGCCGCCGAGGAAGCTGACGACGATGACTGGACCTGGATGTCGCGGACACCGGCTACGACATCGAGGTCGTCGACACCGACGGCTTGACGCGGGTTATGTCACAGGTTAAGTTGCCCACCCCCAACCATTCGGGTTCGACAGCCGTCAATCTCATCGATGGCCCTGTCGCTGATCTCCTGCGGCTCGTTATGAACAATTTGCCATCCTTCATCGCCATGGAGCCTCTTTTGTCATTTCTGAAGGACACGTTCTGCGACGCTGGCTTGGGATCCTCAGCTGGCAAGTCAGACCTCATCGACAGCGACCACGAGGAGGAGCCAATCTGTGACAAGTGAGGAAACCCATGATTTGTTTTCTCGAACCCCTTTTGTAGTGAGAACCTGTCCAGTATTTATTGCTATTTATTTCTACGGTTTATGGTTGTTCGGTTGTTTGTAGTTAGCATATGTCCAGTTTCAATTTCCATCTTTGGTTGTCCGTAGTATGCCTTGTTTATTTCAACTATTAACAGTGTGATGTTCTATATGTGCTAGTATGAACTGTGCAGTTCAATTTCATCAATACCAAATTTAACAATAGCTCTATGAATGACTATATTTGGTTGATGTTAAGCATGTTGTACTCCCTCCGAATCTTTTTAGTTCGCATATAAGATTTATCTAAAGTCAAGCCTCATAAAGTTTGACCAACTTTATAGAACAAAATACCAACATTCACAATATGAAATAAATATCAGTACATATGTCATGACTTAAATTTTCATATTGTATAACTTTAGCATGGTAGATGTTGATATTGTTTCATATAAATAAGGTCAAACTTTATAAAGTTTGACTTCAGATAATTCTTATACGTAGAGTAAAAAGGACCGGAGGGAGTATTGAACACGCCTTTCCATTTGATTTAACAATGGCACTGTTTGGATACTCTAACTTAGCTAGAGGTTAGAGTTAGTTTCTAGCTCATTACAGTTAAAAGGGGGAGAGAGAGATTGGTGGAATAGTTGATTGTATTGCTTGAGCCTCATGAGCATATATATAGGAGTACATGGTCATCTTGGAGTACAAGTCAAGGTATAATAAATCCTACGCTATCCTACGTTTCCTAAATAACAATGATACTAAACAATGACTAACTGATACGTCTCCAACGTATCTATAATTTTTTATTGTTCCATGCTATTATATTATCTGTTTTGGATGTTTTAAATGCATTATTATGCTATTCTATATTATTTTTGGGACTAACTTATTAACCTAGAGCCCAGTGCCAGTGCCAGTTTCTGTTTTTTCCTTGTTTTTGAGCTTCGCAGAAAAGGAATACCAAACGGAATAAAACTTCATGATGATTTTTCTTGGACCATAAGTCACCCAGGGGACTTGGAGTCCAAGCCAGAAGACCCACGAGGCGGCGGCAAGGGTGGAGGGCGCGCCCTAGGGGGGGCCCCCCTACCTTGTGGGCCCCTCGTGACCTTCCTGACCTAGATCTTCGTCCTATATATTCACATATATTCCAAAACCCTCCGGGGCATCCACGAAAACACTTTTCCACCGCCGCAACCTTCTGTTCCTGTGAGATCCCATCTTGGGGCCTTTCCGGCATCCTGCCGGAGGGGGATTCGTTCACGGAGGGCATCTACATCAACCCTATTGCCCTTCTGATGAAGCGTGAGTAGTTTACCATAGACCTACGGGTCCATAGCTAGTAGCTAGATGACTTATTCTCTTTCTTTGATTCCCAATACCATGTTCTCCTTGATGTTCTTGGAGATCTATCCAATGTAATCTTCTTTTGCGGTGTGTTTGTCGAGATCCGATGAATTGTGGATTTATGATCAGCTTATCTATGAATATTATTTGAATATTCTCTGAATTCTTATATGCATGATTTGATATCTTTGTATTTCCTTCGAATTATCGGTTTGGTTTGGCCAACTAGATTGGTTTTTCTTGCAATGGAAAAAGTGCTTAGCTTTGGGTTCAATCTTGCATGATTTCACCCAGTGACAAAGTAGGGGTAGGGAGACACGTATTGAATTGTTGTCATCGAGGATAAAAAGATGGGGTTTTCATCATATTGGTTGAGTTTATTCCTCTACATCATGTCATCTTACTTAAGGCGTTACTCCGTTCTTTATGAACTTAATACTCTAGATGCATGCTGGATAGCAGTCGATGTGTGGAGTAATAGTAGTAGATGCAGGCAGGAGTCGGTCTACTTGACACGGACGTGATGCCTATATGCATAATCATTGCCTTGGATATCGTCATAACTTTGCGCTTTTCTATCAATTGCTCGACAGTAATTTATTCACCCACCGTATTATTTGCCTTCAAGAGAGAAGCCTCTAGTGAAACCTATGGCCCCCGGGTCTATTTTCCATCATATTTGTTTCCGATCTAATATTTTCCAATCTTTTATTTTCAGATCTATAAACCAAAAAACCCAAAAATATTTTATCTTTTATTTAGTTTTATCTATCTCTATCAGATCTCACTTTTGCAAGTGACCGTGAAGGGATTGACAACCCCTTTATCGCGTTGGGTGCAAGTGTTTGATTGTTTGTGCAGGTATTGGTGATTTGCACGTTTTCTCCTACTGGATTGATACCTTGGTTCTTAAATGAGGGAAATACTTACCTCTACTGTGCTGCATCACCCTTTCCTCTTCAAGGGAAAAACCAACACAAGCTCAAGAAGTAGCAGGAAGAATTTCTGGCGTCGTTGCCGGGGAGATCTACGCCAAGTCAAGATTAGTCTCCTGTCAACTTGCCTATTTCTGGCATCGTTGCCGGAGAGATCTACATCAAGCCTATCAAGTACCCATCATAAAACTCTCATCTCTTGCATTACATTATTTGCCATTTGCCTCTTGTTTTCCTCTCGCCCACTTCTAAAACATTTTCAGAAAAATACAAAAAGATTTGCCTTTTTATTCGCCCTTCTTCCGTTCGTCTTTTCGTTTGCCTTTATGTCTTACTTGGCTCGTTTGCTTGTTTGGTTGGTATAATTGTGTATTTTATTGAAAAACAGTAAGCAAAGAGTTTATGGATCCTCATCCACTTGCTATTCTTTTTAAGAGATCCAATTATGATGAACCTATTGCTAGTGAGTTGAGTGCACTAGATTATCTTTATGAAGTTTTGCTTGAAATTCGTGAATCTGAAAATTGTGATGAAGTGTTAAAAGAAGAAATTTATGAAGTGATTCACGATAGCTCCTTGGATGAAAAGCATGATTGCAATGGTTCTACTATAAATTCTATTAATGCCAGTTGTGCTAATGATATGCAAAACCCTAAGCTTGGGGATGCTAATTTTGCTATGTCCACTACTTGTTGCAATGATCATGATTGGGGTGATTTTTCTTATGATCTTGAAAATTTATTTAAGCCTCATGATGAATATGTTTGCAATAATATTGAAAGTGGGTTTGGAAGAGTGTCAACTCTAGGTAATAATGATCCCTCTACTTTGGAGTATGATTAATCTTATGAATTTTTTGATAAAAGTGGGCTTGGAGATGTCATGACTTTATTTGATGATAATCCCACTATTTTGGAAGAGTGTCAACTTTGCATGCATGTGGATCATGAAGAGAATATTTTATGTGATAGCTATATTGTTGAGTTTGAGTATGATCCTACATGTAATTATTATGAGAGAGGAAGATATGGTTGTAGAAATTTTCATGTTACTAAATTACCTCTCGTTATGTTGAGATTGCTATTTTTCTTTCTTCTTCCTTGCATATGCTAGATCTTGCTTATCTTGTTAATTTTTTTCCCTATAAAATGCCTATGCATAGGAAGTATGTTAGACTTAGATGTGATTTTCACATGTTTTATGATGCTCTCTTTGTGTTTCAATTGCTATCTTTTATGTGAGCATCATTGAATTCTCAAGCCTATCTTAATGGCTATAAAGAAAGAGCTTGTTGGGAGACAACCCAATATTTTCTGTTTTTGTGTAAAATACACATTATTACCTCTGTAGTAATTGTGTTTTGGTGTTTTAATTAGTGTTTGTGCCAAGTAAGACCTTTGGGATGGCTTATGGTGATAGTTGATTTGATCTTGCTGAAAAACAGAAACTTTTGCGTCCAGTCACAGAATTGTTTAAATTCACAGGAGCATGGAAAAACCCTGAATTTTTTACACAAGATTGATATACAAATTTCCTATGTTTTACTAATTTTTAAGAAATTTTATAGTTAGAGAAGTATTATAACAATTCAGATCTTCACAGACTGTTCTGTTTTTGACAGATTCTGTTTTCTATGTGTTGTTTGCTTATTTTGATGAATCTATGGGTAGTATCGGGGGGTATGAACCATGGAAAAGTTGGAATACAGTAGATATTACACCAATATAAATAAAGAATGAGTTCACAACAGTACCAAAAAGTGGTGATTTATTTTCTTATACTAACGGATCTCATGAGTTTTCTGTTGAGTTTTCTGTTGTGAAGTTTTCAAGTTTTGGGTAAAGATTTGATGGACTATGGAATAAGAAGTGGCAAGAGCCTAAGCTTGGGGATGCCCAAGGCATCCCAAGGTAATATTCAAGGACAACCAAGACCCTAAGCTTGGGGATGCCCCGAAAGGCATCCCCTCTTTCGTCTTCGTCTATCGGTAAATTTACTTGAGGCTATATTTTTATTCACCACATGATATGTGTTTTGCTTGGAGCGTCTTGTATGATATGAGTCTTTGCTTTTTAGTTTGACACAATCATCCTTTCTGTACACACCTTTTGATAGGGACACGCATGAATCGTGATTTATTAGAATACTCTATGTGCTTCATTTATATCTTTTGAGCTAGGAAATTTAGCTCTAGTGCTTCACTTATATCTTTTTAGAGCACGGCGGTGGCTTTATTTTATAGAAATTGTTGAACTCTCGTGCTTCACTTATATTATTTTGAGAGTCTCTCTAAACAGCATGGTAATTTGCCTTTGGTTATGAATTTAGTCCGAATATGATAGGCATCCAAGAGGGATATAATAAAAAAATTCATATAAAGAGCATTGAATACTATGTGAAGTTTGATTCCTTATGATTGTTTTGAGATATAAAGATGGTGATATTAGAGTCATGCTAGTGAGTAATTGTGGATTGGTAGAAATACTTGTGTTAAATTTTGTGACTCCCGTAGCATGCACGTATGGTGAACCGTTATGTGATGAAGTCGGAGCATGATTTATTTATTTATTGTCTTCCTTATGAGTGGCGGTCGGGGACGAGCGATGGTCTTTTCCTACCAATCTATCCCCCTAGGAGCATGTGTGTAGTACTTTGTTTCGATAGCTAATAGACTTTTGCAATAAGTATATGAGTTCTTTATGACTAATGTTGAGTCCATGGATTATATGCACTCTCACCCTTCCACCATTGCTAGCCTCTCTAGTACCGCGCAATTTTCGCCGGTGCCTTACACCCACCTATACCTTCCTCAAAACAGCCACCATACCTACCTATTATGGCATTTCCATAGCCATTCCGAGATATATTGCCATGCAACTTTCCACCGTTCCGTTTATTATGACACGCTACATCATTGTCATATTGCTTTGCATGATCGTAAGATAGCTAGCATGATGTTTATTTTTTATGTCATTTGCTACGCTAGACCATTGCACATCCCGGTACACCACCGGAGGCATTCATATAGAGTCATATTTTGTTCTAAGTATCGATTTGTAATTCTTGAGTTGTAAGTAAATAAAAGTGTGATGATCTTCATTATTAGAGCATTGTCCCATGTGAGGAAAGGATGATGGAAGCTATGATTCCCTCACAAGTTGGGATGAGTCTCCGGACTTTATAAAAAATAAAAGAGGCCAAAGAAGCCCACAAAAAAAATAAAAGAGGCCAAGAAGCCCACCAAAATAAAAAAATGAGAGAAAGAGAGAGAAGGGGCAATGTTACTATCCTTTTTCCACACTTGTGCTTTAAAGTAGCACCATGATCTTCATGATAGAGAGTCTCCTATGTTGTCACTTTCATATACTAGTGGGAATTTTTCATTATAGAACTTGGCTTCTATATTCCAATGATGGGCTTCCTCAAATTGCCCTAGGTCTTCGTGAGCAAGCGAGTTGGATGCACACCCACTTAGTTTCTTTTTGAGCTTTCATAAACTTATAGCTCTAGTGCATCCGTTGCATGACAATCCCTACTCACTTGCATTGATATCTATTGATGGGAATCTCCATAGCCCGTTGATACGCCTAGTTAATGTGAGACTATCTCCTTCTTTTTGTCTTCTTCACAACCACCATATTCTATTTCACCTATAGTGCTATATCCATGGCTCATGCTCATGTATTGCGTGAAAGTTGAAAAAGTTTGAGAACATCAAAAGCATGAAACAATTGCTTGGCTTGTCATCGGGGTTGTGCATGATTTAATACTTTGTGTGATGAAGATGGAGCATAGCCAGACTATATGATTTTGTAGGGATAACTTTCTTTGGCCATGTTATTTTGAGAAGACATGATTGCTTTATTAGTATGCTTGAAGTATTATTGTTTTTATGTCAATATTAAACTTTTGTTTTGAATCTTATGGATCTAAACATTCATGCCACAATGAAGAAAATTACATGGATAAATATGTTAGGTAGCATTCCACATCAAAAATTCTGTTTTTATCATTTACCTACTCGAGGACGAGCAGGAATTAAGCTTGGGGATGCTTGATACGTCTCCAACGTATCTATAATTTTTTATTGTTTCATGCTATTATATTATCTGTTTTGGATGTTTTATATGCATTATTTGTGATGACCCCGGCTTAATCGTGCACTAATCATACAAGCAAATGCACACGATCAAGCCTAAGGACTCACTTGAAGATATCACAACACAACTCTAAAACATAAATAAATTCATACAAGCTTAATATTACAAGCCAGGGCCTTGAGGGCTCGAATACATAGCTCGTTGGCATACAAGTGTCAGCGGAAGTGTCAGATATCTAGGTACAGATATATTACAGAACATAGAGATAGGACTTCACAGAGGCGGGGCAAAATAAAAACTACGATCGAAAAGGCGTGGGCCTCCTGCCCTGGACCCTCCGACCCTACTCCTGGTCGTCAGACGGCTCCTCGTAGTAGTAGTACTCTCCGGGCTGGTAGTAGTAGTGGTCGTCGACGGGGACATCTGGCTCCGGGGCTCCATCGTCTGGATGCGACAAAGGAATAAAGGGGGGAAAAGGAAAATAAAGCAAACGTGAGTACTCATCCGAAGTACTCAGCAAGCAAGGATCTACACTACATATGCAACATTTTCAAAGGGGGCTGTATATGTGGACTGGGCTGCAGAAATGCCAGAATAGAGGGGGAAAACCTAGTCCTACCAAAGACTAGCATCTTCAACGGTCTCACAGCATTAGAAGAGAGCAGATGAACATAAAGTAAAGTAGTAGTAATGTCATCAACCTCGGCCAGAGATTCTTCCTCGACTCCCTGCGAGAAAGCAATCCCAGAGCCGTACTATCCAGTTCTCATCTCCAGTCATGTTCTAGTTGTACCGATCGGGATACAACTCCGAGTGTCCGTTACCGTAGGACAGGCTATCGATAGAAGTTTCTTCCTTGCAGGGGTGCACCAACTTACCCACCATGCTCGCTTAACTCCGGCCGGACACACTTTTCTGGGTCATGCCCGGCCTCGGCTAAGCAACACGCCGCAACCCGACCGAATACCTAACAGAGAGGTCAGCAGGCCGGACTAAACCTATGCGCCCAGGGGTCTTGGGCCTTCGTCCCGGGAACTCCTGCATGTTGCGTACGCGGCTGAAAGCAGACCTAGCAACCCCTTATACAAGTGCAGTTGCTTTACCAGTCCAATTCAGCGCGTGCCGCTCAGTCGCTGACGTCCATTAAGCTCTGGCTGAAGTATACGACGCAGAACGCCCATACTATGCCCACGTGATGGTTAGTGCTATCGGGCCAGAGGCCCCTCGGATCAAATATCCAAACCATAGTGGATTAGGAGCGCGCGGTAACGAGCAGAGACTCACGATCGATGTGACCCCGTCGCCCCGTCTCGAGGACTTGCGGCAAGGGCTAGGAATGCCCGGCCACGCCTCGTGTTATCTCGCGGGCACCATCCAGGTCAACCCGACTCCACATCACTTCGCATTAAGCTCGCGCGGGTACCCCTCAGGGCCGACCCGTCTTTAGTAACATGGTTTAGTGCAAGTCAAATCAGCAACTGTATCTGTGTGTCTGACACCAAGGGAACCCTGAGGAATCACCCTCGATGGGATCCCACCTAATGTTATAATCAAGGTGAACGAAGGAGGAATCACCCTCGAGGTCCACACTTGAAGCGTTGCGCGACGATGCTGTTATCGGGGGTGGTGTAGGAGGAATCACCCTCGCTTACCACAACCGATTAACTAACCTACAAGGTTATTATCAGAAGTGCTAACGAGGTATCACCCTCGGCACTCGATAGTAACCCAGCAGTGTCGAGCAACATAGGGGGAAGTGATGTGCGGTGCCCGGGTCTGATCTTCGATCCCGTTGCTCGGGTCTTCTGAGAGTCCAGCGGGGCAGTCGGGACAAGTGGGTCTCTGATCAGGCTCTACCCATCCTATCTAAACAGTTTAGGATAACAGGCAGGTATCAACAGTAGGCTACAATTAAACAGGGTATGCAACAGATATAGGATGGTAACAGCAGCAATAACATCTAATGCAAGCATAAGAGGGAAGAGATTAGGTGATATCAGAATGCTCAAAATGTGGGTGCTTGCCTGTCTGCTCGACGGCAAGGGCAGGGTCATCGGGGACGTAGTCATACTCCGGAGCGGCGTCTGCCTCAGGAGCTACGGCAACGTCGGGGTCTACCGAAAGAGAAGAGGGGGAGGAAACAAGTAAATATAAAGCAATCAGATGGAACACAGTGCGTGCGATGCTATGATGCAGTGCAGGTTGCCTAAGTATGCTTCTAAGTCACTTTAATTATTTTTAGAATTATTCTGGGATTTAATTACCTGTGTGCATGCACTATTCATTTGCCGGATTTGGGCCCAGAGTTACGAGTTCTTCTACGTAGGGGGTTCCGACAAGGAAACAGACGGCACGATCAGACTCGTCTCATCGTTCTGAGCAACTTTCGTGTTTTAACTTTTTCGATCTGAGCTACGGTTTAAAAGTTATTAATTTTCGAAGTTTAAATGATTTTCTGGAATTATTTTTATTAACAGAATTGAATTATGACATCAGCATGACGTGTTGCTGACATTAGCAGGTCAACAGTGATGCTGACCTGGTCAAACCTGACATGTGGGTCCAGTGGGACCCACATGTCAGCCTCTGTTATTCTAACAGTGAATTAAATTAATTAATAGGGTTAATTAGGAGTGTGGACCCACATGTCAGTGAGTGATTCGTCTAACTAATCAGTTTTAATTATTAAGTCGTTTTATTTAAACTAATAAGCGGTGGGGCCCGCATGTCATAGGCACATAGTGCCAGTCAGCAGAGTTGACTGAGTCAACTCAGTCAACTGGGGTCCTAGGGCCCACGGTCGGTGACCCAGGGTGGGCCCCACCCGCGCCACGTCAGCGGTGGCCGGCGTCTCGCCGCCGGCGACGCCGGAACGCGGCGGAGAGCCTCGGCTCTCGCCGGAATTCACCTACAGAGCGCTGTTCGGCGCGCGGCTTGACCCATTCGAACGGGCGCTCGCCCGTGAGTCTCGCCGGACCTGGCCGGAAACTTCTCCGACGTCGAGGTCTGCGGCGGAGCGGCTACGGGCGTCGGCGCAATCGGTGCTGCAGCGCGATAGGCAGTAAATGGAGGGGCTGGGGAGGTGCTACGCGCTGCGCTGACCACAAAGGGGTCGGCCCCGTGACCATTTGGTCACCGGAGAGGCGTCGTCGACAAGCCCCGCGGCGCTGCGTTCGGGCGCGCGTGGAAGAGGTAGCTAGGCTACGCGCCAGGACCAGCAGGGAGTAGGGACGGAAGAGGAGCTCACCGGGGAGGCACAAGGTGGCCCGGTGTAAGGCTTAGTAGCGCAGAGGCGGCGCCGGAGACGAAGAAGGGCGGCGGCGACCGGAGATGGGGACGGAGGAATCCTGGCGCCGTGATGCCTCCCAGCTCCCGCTGCGACCACCAGTGGATGCGGAAGACGTAGACGAAGGCGACGGGCACGGCAGCGAGGTGATTCGATGGCCGTGGCCGCGGACAAGAGCGAGGCGCGGCGGCGACCGCGTCGGACGTCGATGGATTTGAGGGGGGAAAGAGCGAGGAGGAAGGGGGAAAGTGGCAGGGAGGTGGCCAGGGGGGAGGAACGGGCCTGCCCTTATCCTCTCGGCCGTCGGTGGCTTGGCATTGTCGCTGTGTCGCCGCCCGGCTGGTGCGCGCGCGCGCGGCCATGGCGAGGCTGACACGGGGAGGAGGGAGAAGGTAACGGGCCAGTTGGGCCGGTTCGAGGCACTGTGCACTAAGGCCCAGTGCTCAGTGCCTCGTTTTATTTTCTGTTTCTATTTCTCTTTTTCTTTTATTCTTTTCTGTTTTGAATTAGTTGGGGCTTTTATGCATTTTTCTAAAAGGTGGGACTTGGCCCAAATATTGTAGTGCAATATTAGCCTTCTCCAAAAACTGGTTTGGACAGCTTTGGATTCCATTTGAATTAGAAATGATTTTAAATGGATTTATTAATTCTGTTTTGGTGCTATTTCAATTTGTTTGAGTCACTTAATTAATCCAAGGATTACTGTTGGTATTTTTATGTGTGCTCCTGGAATATTTGCTATTTAGTGAACATTTTTGCAACAGTGTTTGAGCAAATTTATTTTGCACTTTTGAATTTAAGTTGATTTTCAGAATGGAGTTTGAATTATTTGAATAACCACTATGTTTAGGCACTGCAAATGATATGACTTGGCAATATTAGCAGCTGATCACAGTGGTAGTTACACAGGGGTGTTACAAGTTCTCCTCCTCTAAAAGAAATTCTCGTCCCGAGAATTTAGGAGGTAGATGGAAAGAGGCCGGGATATTCTTCCCGAAGATGATCCTCGCATTCCCAAGTGGCTTCATCTTCAGTGTGATTTGACCACTGCACTTTCAGGAACTTGGTCGTCTTCTGACGAGATCGACGTTCAACTTCATCAAGGATGCGGATCGGATGCTCCTTATAAGATAAGTCATCTTGCAACTGAAGCATCTCGTGATCCACTGCGCGGTGCGGAGATTCCTTGAAGCATTTTCAAAGTTGCGACACGTGGAAGACATCATGAATATGAGAGAATTGTGGTGGCAACTCCAATTTATAAGCCACCTGTCCACGTCTGGCAACAATGCGGAAGGGACCAATATAGCGAGGAGCTAGCTTGCCCTTGATTCTGAAACGACGGGTGCCCTTCATAGGAGTGACACGGAGATAAGCATGATCACCTGGTTGATAAGTCAGACCCCATCGTTTGCGATCATAGTTGCTCTTCTGACGGTCTTGAGCTGCTTTGAGATTCTCTCGGACAATTCTGACTTGTTCTTCAGCGTGTTGAATAATGTCCGGTCCAACAAGAGGTCGTTCCCCAGTTTCTGACCAATTCAGAGGGGTTCAACACTTACGTCCATAAAGCACTTCGAAGGGGGCCATTTTCAAGCTGGCTTGATAGCTGTTGTTATAAGAGAACTCGGCATACGGGAGAGATTCCTCCCATTTCTTTCCGAAGGATATAACACAGGCTCGAAGCATGTCTTCAAGCACTTGATTAACGCGCTCAACTTGGCCTTGGGATTGGGGATGATAAGCTGAACTCCATGTAATGTGAGTTCCCATAGATTCTCGAAAACTTTCCCAGAACTTGGAAGTGAAAAGACCGCCACGGTCTGAACTGATCTCCTTCGGAATACCGTGGAGTGAAACGATTCTGGAGATATACAGTTCTGCTAGCTGGCTAGCAGTGTAGTCTCCTTGACAGGTAGGAAATGAGCAACCTTGGAAAGTTGATCGACGACGACAAGAATAGCGTCGTGACCTTTCTGAGACTTGGGAAGACCAGTAATGAAATCCATCTGCACTTTATCCCACTTCCATAGAGGGATAGGGAGTGGTTGAAGAATTCCAGCAGGCTTCTGATGTTCTACTTTCACGCGACGACATACGTCACATTCAGCAACGTATCGAGCAATGTCCTGCTTCATTCTGGACCACCAGTACCTCTGTCGGAGATCGCGATACATCTTAGTGCTACCCGGATGGATAGACAACAGTGTATCATGAGCCTCCTTCATGACTTTGTCGGTCATCAGCTCGAAACGAGGTACTACGATGCGGTCTCAAAAATATAATGTTCCATCTTCAGCAACTGAGAAATCCCGGTACTTATCAAGGTGAAGCTCTTTCTTCATCAGGTCAATCTCAGCATCTTTGGCTTGCGCTTCTTTAACAGCCTTTTGAAGATCTAGCTGTACCACAAGGTTATTAAGGGAACCATGGGGAACAATACGCAGGTTCAGCTGATTTAATTCTGCATAGAGACGAGGTTGAGCTCGCATAACCATGAGGTTGTTGCAATATGACTTGCGGCTCAGGGCATCGGCAATTACATTAGCCTTGCCCGGGGTATATGAAATACCGCAGTCATAGTCCGTAATTGTTTCTAACCATCGCTGCTGACGGAGATTAAGATCCGATTGAGTGAACAAGTACTTCAGACTTTGATGATCGGTGTAAATATCACACCGATTCCCAAGAAGGTAATGACGCCATAACTTTAATGCATAGATCACTGCAGCAAGTTCAAGATCATGCACCGGATAATTTTCTTCATGTGGACGCAATTGACATGAAGCATATGCAATCACTCTTCATTCTTGCATTAGGACACAGCCTAATCCCTGACGAGAGGCGTCGCAGTATATGACAAAGTCCTTGCGGGAATCAGGAGGAGCAAGCACTAGAGCAGAAGTAAGCTTGTCCTTGAGGGTCTGGAAACTTTCCTGACATTTGTCTGTCCACTCAAACTTAACGCCTTTGTGGAGCAGATTAGTCAGGGGCTTGGCGATCTTAGAGAAGTTCTCGACGAATCGGCGACAATAACTGGCTAGATCGAGGAAGCTTCGGACTTGCTTGGCATTCTTCGGAGGAGTCCAGTCAAGGATAGCCTGAACACGCTCCGGGTTAACGGCAATACCGTCCTTGGAAATCACATGTCCAAGGTAAGTCACTTCAGAAAGCCAGAATTCACATTTGGAATACTTGGCATATAACTTGTGCTCTCGAAGCCTCTCCAGAACAAGGCGAAGATGTTCGGCATGTTCTTCCTTATTCTTCGAATATACTAGGATATCGTCCAGATATACCACGACGAACTTGTCGAGGTAGTCCATGAATATGTAATTCATTAAGCGGGAGAACGTAGCCGGAGCATTCGTTAGGCCAAATGACATGACGGTGTACTCATAGGAGCCATATCGAGTAACGAATGCGGTCTTTGGAATATCCTCTTCTCGGACACGGATCTGGTGATAACCCAACCTCAAGTCGAGTTTAGAGAATACCGAAGATCTAGCAAGTTGATCATATAAATCGTTGATCTGGGGAAGCGGATACTTATTCTGAATGGTTGCCTGGTTGATAGGACGGTAATCTTGGACCAACCTATTCGTACCATCTTTCTTCTTGACAAAGAGAGACGGTGCTCCCCAGGCAGAGGAACTGGGTCGGATGAAACCCTTCCTTAAGGATTTATCAATTTCTTCCTTAAGCTCGATAAGATGGTGCGGAGGCATCTTGTACGGACGCTTCGCAATAGGAGTGGTGCCAGGCTTCAAGTCAATGACGAACTCGACAGCCCTAGCAGGGGGTATTCCTGGAAATTCTTCTGGAAAAACATCCGGGAAGTCACAGACAACTGGGATGTTCTCGATCCCATCAAGCGGGGAAGCGTTCAGCGCATTTAAGGCATAAATTTGAGCCTCGGCGTTCTGAGTGATATGAGCATGATAATTCACTATCTCATTCGATGGGTGTAAGAGGTGGATAACTTTGGTGGCACAATTGATTGAGGCATAATGAGCCTTCAACCAATCCATTCCCAGAATAAGGTCAATTTTGGAAGATTTCAGAATAATGGGAAATGCCTGAAATTTCAACCGCTCGATCTCAATTGTGACTTCGGGGCTGAATAGGGTGGCTTGGCACTGGCCCGCAGGAGTGTTCACTGCTAACGGTTGGTGCATCGTTTCACATTTAATGTCATGCATGAGTGCAAAATGTTCTGACATGAAAGAATGCGATGCTCCTGAATCAAATAAAACAGATGCTGGTACTGAATTAACGAGAAGTGTACCCATCACGGTATCTGGTTGATTTGGAGCTTCAGACATGTTAACATGGAAGACCTGCCCACGACCATAAGAAGGTCTGGCATTGCTGTAGCGAGACTGAGAATTCCCACGGCCATTACCACGGCCAGCAGAAGGGAGAGCCAACTGATTCTGATTCTGAGAGCAATCTCTGGCACGGTGACCTGGCTGGCCACACTTGAAGCAGAGTCCATTGTCAGGACGTGGTGCAGGAGCTCGAGGTGCTGGAGCTTGCAGAGGCTGTCTTGGTGGTGGAGGAGGCAGACGTGGTGCGGCATAAGAGGGCCTGTGAACTGGTGTTGCTGGACGGTACATGCTCTGAGGTATCCAGATGCGGCGCTTCTGGGAAGACAAGCCCGAAGATGAGCCCGCCTCACGAGTGCGTCTGGTCGCTTCTTTACGTTTCTTTAGACCAGTTTCAACCATAATAGCCTTATTCACCAAGGTGGCGAAATCAGGATAGTCTTGGACAAGCAGAGCTAACTGAATATCATGATGCAGCCCTTCGCGGAATTTCTCCTGCCTTCGTTCATCAGTGGGAACGTCCTCTTCAGCGTAGCGAGACAAGTCCAGAAACTCGCGCTGATAAACTTCCATAGATTTGTTGCCCTGAACGAGACTACGGAACTTGGCCTTCTTCCGAGCTATGACAGCTTGAGGAATATAGCGGGCACGGAAAGCAATCTTGAATTCTGCCCAAGTGATGACGGTACCAGGTGGTAGGGTCTGTCGATGAGTAGCCCACCACTGTGATGCGGGACCCTTCAGAAGGTATGTCGCAAAGGTGACATAGTTGACCTGGGCGACACCAGCAGACTCCATCTCATGGGAGATGTCACGTAGCCAATCATCGGCATCCAGTGGATTGACTGTGTTGCGAAAGAACGACGGGTTAAGTCGCATAAATTCTGGCAAGGTGATGGAAGGTAGCGGCTGGTCGGCATTGGGACGGGGGAATTGCTGCATAATCCCCGTCATGAATTGGCGGTTGAGTTCGAACTGTTGCATCATCGCAGCCATATAGTCAGGTGGCGGCGGCGGTGGTGGATTGTTGTCAGCCATCCTGCTAATTCAACAGGGGTAGTTTAGCAGTAGCTTATGCAAGTGCTTAGCAATAAACATGATGTAACTCGACGTTATTGAAAGAGTGCAATAGATGCTAAAGGTAGTCATTAAGACATACAGATCCTTACACAGTCGGTTACAATCGGGCAGCATAACGGCGCAAATTCAAAAGCTAGACATGCTAGGCGGCGTGCAGACACACGGTAAGGAAGTACACAACGAGACATAGCAAAGGCTACATCAACGTCGGAGAAAACCACTGAAACGGGGTAGCTGCAAGTGCGGACGACGGACGTTCATCGCAGAAGGATCCTGCGCTCCATGTGCACTCTGATGCAGAACCCGGTCTCGAACTGTAAGAAGAGGTCCACGTGCAGGCGTGTGACCTCCCATAGCAGGCCAATCGATCCCTAATGGCATCTCGGTCCTGCTCGGGTAAAGAATGTGCTCCGGGTGTATCCCTGCACGAACAGCTGGTAGCAACTGCGTCATAGCCTCGTAGAGTCGTGCTCGAGTGGCGAACAACTCGACCGCAAGAGCACGAACTGTGCGATCCAGAGCCTGAGTACAGTGAATCAGAACTCGCTGATCGTAGCGACGAGGCTCGTACGGGGCACAAACACCTGTGTAGAATCCAGAAGTATCTCCAGCAGGGGCATACGGAATGTACCGATACTCAGAGACATCCAAGTCAGCACTGAACTGTCCTCGAAGACGTGTGACAGCAGAGTAGGCGGCATCATGGACTGCCATCTCAATCGTCACGCCGATACCGTGAAAACGGTGTAGCTCAGTGTCTGAGTCATCCTGCTGATCGTAGATGCGAACATCAGCATAGTACTGCTCCTGGTTGAACTCACGATAAACCTCGTAGACCATGTACTCGGGGCACCAGTGGTATCCCAGCCTGATCAAGAGGGCGATCAGAACAGCTGGAAACCTAGGGACGTCTCGAGCACAGGTGAGAAGCACAAGCTGTGTCGCAGGGCGAGGTGGAAACAGACGGTCCATCTAAAACAGAGAAGATTCAGGATTGTCATTCGACGATGAGAAATATAACAGATCTCGAATGGAATGATTAAACAAAACAATGGAAAGGAAATGATTATCAGACTAATCAGATCAAAGACAGGGAAATCGCACTGAATCCAGCTCTCCGGGTGGATAGAATTAACGAGATCCTAAGTGTCGGTGTTAGTAAATTTTTATTAAACCTGAATAGATGAGAGATTAGAATCCCGGAGTAAAGACGAGGAATAAAAGATCCTATTACCACCCAGTTGGCGACGTGGGCCCGTAAGCCACACAGCCAAGTTAGTAAAACAGTTTTTGACGTCTAGACTCAACTTCGGCCAAAGAGTTGGAAAGGGGAACTCCTAGAGGCAGTCGGCTCTGATACCAACCTGTGACGACCCCGGCTTAATCGTGCACTAATCATACAAGCAAATGCACACGATCAAGCCTAAGGACTCACTTGAAGATATCACAACACAACTCTAAAACATAAATAAATTCATACAAGCTTAATATTACAAGCCAGGGCCTCGAGGGCTCGAATACATAGCTCGATGGCATACAAGTGTCAGTGGAAGCGTCAGATATCTGGGTACAGATATATTACAGAACATAGAGATAGGCCTTCACAGAGGCGGGGCAAAATAAAAACTACGATCGGAAAGGCGTGGGCCTCCTGCCCTGGACCCTCCGATCCTACTCCTGGTCGTCAGACGGCTCCTCGTAGTAGTAGTACTCTCCGGGCTGGTAGTAGTAGTGGTCGTCGATGGGGACATCTGGCTCCAGGGCTCCGTCGTCTGGATGCGACAAAGGAATAAAGGGGGAAAAAGGAAAATAAAGCAAACATGAGTACTCATCCGAAGTACTCAGCAAGCAAGGATCTACACTACATATGCAACATTTTCAAAGGGGGCTGTATATGTGGACTGGGCTGCAGAAATGCCAGAATAGAGGGGGAAAACCTAGTCCTATCGAAGACTAGCATCTTCAACGGTCTCACAGCATTAGAAGAGAGCAGATGAACATAAAGTAAAGTAGTAGTAGTAATGTCATCAACCTCAGCCAGAGATTCTTCCTCGACTCCCTGCGAGAAAGCAATCCCAGAGCCGTACTATCCAGTTCTCATCTCCAGTCATGTTCTAGTTGTACCGATCGGGATACAACTCCGAGTGTCCGTTACCGTAGGACAGGCTATCGATAGAAGTTTCTTCCCTGCAGGGGTGCACCAACTTACCCACCACGCTCGCTTAACTCCGGCCGGACACACTTTTTTGGGTCATGCCCGGCCTCGGCTAAGCCACACCCCGCAACCCGACCGAATACCTAACAGAGAGGTCAGCACGCCGGACTAAACCTATGCTCCCAGGGGTCTTCGGCCTTTGCCCCGAGAACTCCTGCACGTTGCGTACGCGGCTGAAAGCAGACCTAGCAACCCCTTATACAAGTGCAGTTGCTTTACCAGTCCAATTCAGCGCGCGCCGCTCAGTCGCTGACGTCCATTAAGCTCCGACTGAAGTATACGACGCAGAACGCCCATACTATGCCCACGTGATGGTTAGTGCTATCGGGCCAGAGGCCCCTCGGATCAAATATCCAAACCGTAGTGGATTAGGAGCGCGCGGTAACGAGCAGACACTCACGATCGATGTGACCCCGTCGCCCCGTCTCGAGGACTTGCGGCAAGGGCTAGGAATGCCCGGCCATGCCTCGTGTTATCTCGCGGGCACCATCCAGGTCAACCCGACTCCACATCACTTCGCATTAAGCTCGCGCGGGTACCCCTCAGGGCCGACCCGTCTTTAGTAACATGGTTTAGTGCAAGTCAAATCAGCAATTGTATCTGTGTGTCTGACACCAAGGGAACCCTGAGGAATCACCCTCGATGGGATCCCACCTGATGTTATAGTCAAGGTGAACGAAGGAGGAATCACCCTCGAGGTCCAGACTTGAAGTGTTGCACGACGATGCTGTTATCGGGGGTGGTGTAGGAGGAATCACCCTCGCTTACCACAACCGATTAACTAACCTACAAGGTTATCATCAGAAGTGCTAACGAGGCATCACCCTCGGCACTCGATAGTAACCCAGCAGTGTCGAGCAACATAGGGGGAAGTGACGTGCGGTGCCCGGGTCTGATCTTCGATCCTGTTGCTCGGGTCTTCTAAGAGTCCAGCGGGGCAGTCGGGACAAGTGGGTCTCTGATCAGGCTCTACCCATCCTATCTAAATAGTTTAGGATAACAGGCAGGTATCAACAGTAGGCTACAATTAAACAGGCTATGCAACAGATATAGGATGGTAACAGCAGCAGTAACATCTAATGCAAGCATAAGAGGGAAGAGATTAGGTGATATCGGAATGCTAAAAATGTGGGTGCTTGCCTGTCTGCTCGACGGCAAGGGCAGGGTCATCGGGGACGTAGTCGTACTCCGGAGCGGCGTCTGCCTCAGGAGCTACGGCAACGTCGGGGTCTACCGAAAGAGAAGAAGGGGAGGAAACAAGTAAATATAAAGCAATCAGATGCAACACAGTGCGTGCGATGCTATGATGCAGTGCAGGTTGCCTAAGTATGCTTCTAAGTCACTTTAATTATTTTTAGAATTATTCTGGGATTTAATAACCCGTGTGCGTGCACTATTCATTTGCCGGATTCGGGCCCGGAGTTACGAGTTCTTCTACGTAGGGGGTTCCGACAAGGAAACAGACAGCATGATCAAACTTGTCTTGTCGTTCTGAGCAACTTTCGTGTTTTAACTTTTTCGATCTGAGCTACGGTTTAAAAGTTATTAATTTTCGAAGTTTAAATGATTTTCTGGAATTATTTTTATTAACAGAATTGAATTATGACGTCAGCATGACGTGTTGCTGACATTAGCAGGTCAACAGTGACGCTGACCTTGTCAAACCTGACATGTGGGTCCAGTGGGACCCACATGTCAGCCTCTGTTATTCTAACAGTGAATTAAATTAATTAACAGGGTTAATTAGGAGTGTGGGCCCACATGTCAGTGAGTGATTAGTCTAACTAATCAGTTTTAATTATTAAATTGTTTTATTTAAACTAATAAGCGGTGGGGCCCACATGTCATAGGTACATAGTGCCCAGTCAGCAGAGTTGACTGAGTCAACTCAGTCAACTGGGGTCCCAGGGCCCACGGTCGGCGACCCAGGGTGGGCCCCACCCGCGCCACGTCAGCGGTGGCCGGCGTCTCACCGCCGGCGACGCCGGAACGCGGCGGAGAGCCTCGGCTCTCGCCGGAATTCACCTACAGAGCGCCGTTCGGCGCGCGGCTTGACCCATTCGAACGGGCGCTCGCCCGCGAGTCTCGCCGGACCTGGCCGGAAACTTCGCCGACATCGAGGTCTGCGGCGGAGCGGCTACGGGCGTCGGCGCAATCGGCGCTGCAGCGCGATAGGCAGTAAATGGAGGGGCTGGGGAGGTGCTATGCGCTGCGCTGAGCACAAAGGGGTCAGCCCCGTGACCATTTGATCACCGGAGAGGCGCCGTCGACGAGCCCCGCGGCGCTGCGTTCGGGCGCGTGTGGAAGAGGTAGCTAGGCTACGCGCCAGGACCAGCAGGGAGTAGGTACAGAAGAGGAGCTCACCGGGGAGGCACAAGGTGGCCCGGTGTAAGGCTTAGTAGCGCAGAGGCGGCGCCGGAGACGAAGAAGGGCGGCGGCGACCGGAGATGGGGACGGAGGAATCCCGGCGCTGTGATGCCTCCCAGCTCCCGCTGCGACCACCAGTGGATGCGGAAGACGTAGACGAAGGCGACGGGCACGGCAGCGAGGTGATTCGATGGCCGTGGCCGCGGACAAGAGCGAGGCGCGGCGGCGACCGTGTCGGACGTCGATGGATCTGAGGGGGGAAAGAGCGAGGAGGAAGGGGGAAAGTGGCAGGGAGGTGGCCAGGGGGGAGGAACGGGCCTGCCCTTATCCTCTCGGCCGTCGGTGGCTTGGCGTCGTCGCCGTGTCGCCGCCCGGCTGGTGCGCACGTGCGCGGCCATGGCGAGGCTGACACGGGGAGGAGGGAGAAGGTAACGGGCCAGTTGGGCCGGTTCGGGGCACTGTGCACTAAGGCCCAGTGCACAGTGCCTCGTTTTATTTTCTGTTTCTGTTTCTCTTTTTCTTTTATTCTTTTCTGTTTTGATTTAGGTGGGGCTTTTATGCATTTTTGTAAAAGGTGGGACTTGGCCCAAATATTGTATTGCAATATTACCCTTCTCCAAAAACTGGTTTGGACAGCTTTGGATTCCATTTGAATTAGAAATGATTTTAAATGGATTTATTAATTCTGTTTTGGTGCTGTTTCAATTTGTTTGAGTCACTTAATTAATCCAAGGATTACTGTTGGTATTTTTATGTGTGCTCCTGGAATATTTGCTATTTAGTGAACATTTTTGCAACAGTGTTTGAGCAAATTTATTTTGCACTTTTGAATTTAAGTTGATTTTTAGAATGGAGTTTGAATTATTTGAATAATCACTATGTTTAGGCACTGCAAATGATATGACTTGGCAATATTAGCAGCTGATCACAGTGGTAGTTACACAGGGGTGTTACATTATTATGCTATTTTATATTATTTTTAGGACTATCTTATTAACCTAGAGCCCAGTGCCAGTTTCTTTTTTTTTCCTTGTTTTTGAGCTTCGTACAAAAGGAATACCAAACGGAGTCCAAACGGAATAAAACTTCACGATGAATTTTCTTGGACCAGAAGACACCCAGGGGACTTGGAGTCCAAGCCAGAAGAGCCACGAGACGGTGGCAAGAGTGGAGGGCTTGCTACCTTTGTGGGCCCCTCATGACCTTCCTGACCTAGATCTTCATCCTATATATTCACATATATTCCAAAACCCTCCGGGGCATCCACGAAAACACTTTTCCACCGCCACAACCTTCTGTTCCCGTGAGATCCCATCATGGGGCCTTTTCCGGCATCCTGCCGAAGGGGGATTCGTTCACGGAGGGCATCTACATCAACCATATTGCCCTTCCGATGAAGCGTGAGTAGTTTACCACAGACCTACGGGTCCATAGCTAGTAGCTAGATGGCTTCTTCTCTCTCTTTGATTCTCAATACCATGTTCTCCTCGATGTTCTTGGAGATCTATCCGATGTAATCTTCTTTTGCGGTGTGTTTGTCTAGATCCGATGAATTGTGGATTTATGATCAGCTTATCTATGAATATTATTTGAATCTTCTCTTAATTCTTATATGCATGATTTGATATCTTTGTATTTCTCTTCGAATTATCGGTTTGGTTTGGCCAACTAGATTGGTTTTTCTTGCAATGGGAGAGGTGCTTAGCTTTGGGTTCAATCTTGCGTGATTTCACCCAGTGACAAAGTAGGGGTAGCGAGACACGTATTGAATTGTTGCCATCGAGGATAAAAAGATGGGGTTTTCATCATATTGCTTGAGTTTATTCCTCTACATCATGTCATCTTACTTAAGGCATTACTCCGTTCTTTATGAACTTAATACTCTAGATGCATGCTGGATAGCGGTCGATGTGTGGAGTAATAGTAGTAGATGCAGGCGGGAGTCGGTCTACTTGACACGGACGTGATGCCTATATGCATAATCATTGCCTTGGATATCGTCATAACTTTGCGCTTTTCTATCAATTGCTCGACAGTAATTTGTTCACCCACCATATTATTTGCCTTCAAGAGAGAAGCCTCTAGTGAAACCTATGGTCCCCGGGTCTATTTTTCGTCATATTTGTTTCCGATCTACTATTTTCCAATCTTTTATTTTCAGATCTATAAACCAAAAAACCCAAAAATATTTTATCTTTTATTTAGTTTTATCTATCTCTATCAGATCTCACTGTTGCAAGTGACCGTGAAGGGATTGACAACCTCTTTATCGCGTTGGGTGCAAGTGTTTGATTGTTTGTGCAGGTATTGGTGATTTGCGCGTTTTCTCCTACTTGATTGATACCTTGGTTCTTAACTGAGGGAAATACTTACCTCTACTGTGATGCATCACCCTTTCCTCTTCAAGGGAAAAACCAATGCAAGCTCAAGAAGTAGCACTAACCCTTAACTAACTCTAGCCAAAGAGGTGTTTGGATGACAGTGTTAGATTGACAATAAATGCACTAGGAGAACTAGCCCCAGTCAGCACCTCTTGGGTGGGATAGTTGTTTTGGGTGGGTTTGACGCAACTAGCTCAAACTAGCCCTCATGTTTGGATACTTTAGGGCTATTTGAGCCCAAACTAGCTCAAACTAACTCTAACCCATGGATCCAAACAGGGCCAATAACTAGTGTACTTAGACCTGCACAATACAAGTTTGAATGACTATGTTTGCTTGTTTTTAAATATTAGGCCTGTTGCAGTTAATAACACACCTTTCCACTTCTTGTTTTTAAATATTAGGTTTTTAACAATTTGGTCTTGCACATGTAGGTCCTGCTGTCAGAGGTTTTTACCCACTGTTTGACCCTTTTTGCATATGTGGAAATGAGTTGTCCATGAATATCAGTCAAGTCAAGAAACTCAGAAAGATTGTTACGATAAAGAAATTAGCGACAAAAAACAACAAGATCTTTGTCTGCACAATGAAGAAGACATCAATTCACTACGGGATGGTACTAACTGTTATACCTTGTCTTTTTAATTCCTTTGCGCCATTTCAAATCTAGAGAAGATATTTATGCATATCCTTGTTTTCAGGCCTTTCCAAAGCAGTTCACTGATGATTACCTCTCAAACCACCTGTATGGTCAGGAGGTGAGGAAGGTTTTCATACAACACACATGGTTCAATATTGAAGTGTTCCTGAAGAGGACAAAGGATGGACGGTCAATCATCCACAGGCACTGGCCTAAAGTTGCAAAGACCTTCAACATCAATGAAGGCTCAATATTCGCCTTCCGCTTCAGCAGTTTTCCAGATGAGATTCATCTGTCTATGTACCGTCTATGATGCTAACTTCGAAAGGTTATAGATGTTGCATGTGAAACTTGGTGCTGGTGCAGTTGTGTAATGGGGTAGCTGAGTGCTGAAGCTATATGATGTTGTACTCTGATGTATTTCAATTATGAAATCCGGCTTCCTTAATATGGAAATGAAATATATTGTGTGCTTAAGATGAAATGTCAATTAGATTAGTAAATGGATTATTAATAATAGGGCAATTAGCCTGCTAATTGGGTTTTTCTATTGCAAACGGTTATTGAGAAAACACCATGGGCGATGACCTCAGGCAACACACACAGTTTCTAGGAATAAACCATGTTGGATCAATGAACAATCACACACGACATCCTCTTGAAAACTGTTTGCGTTAGGCCACCTTGCGCAAACATTTACCACATAAAAAGTGTGTGTGATGGACAACCTTTGCCACACAGTTTCTTCTACGCACCGTGTGTGATGCATTCAATAACGCAAACGATAAAATTGTTAATATCGTGTGCAATGGCAACGCTATCACAAATGATTTAATGGGGAAAATTGTGTGTGATGTACCTGCGAACGGAAACGTTTTCCTTGGAGTGACTGTGTGTGATGTACCTGCGACCGAAAACGGTTTGGCATGTATAATTGTATTTTTTTTAGCACAACTGTACGTATAATCATATTTGATCACTCGCCCGTCGCACACGACCTCATTTTGCCGAGCGTGTGTACCAGGAGGGCTTATCCCCGACGGTTCCTGGGTCGTGTGGGAAGGACCCCCCCCCCCCCTATTGCAGTCACTCACTTGGCGACGGTTCAGAACACCGTCGCGGAAAGGGGTTAAAAACCATTTGTATAGCACCTCAATGTACCAGTGAGAGCACCTCCAAAGTTCAAGCAGCGACTAAACATTGTAATTCATGGTAGAAAAGATCCAATCATGATGCACCCAACATTAGCTACACACAATGCATGAGGATGACAATAGTGCTCTCAGGATCTGGCGCTTTTTTGAGAAGGTGATGACACAACATAAAAGTAAATAAATAGTCCCTTCGCAGAGGGAAGCAGTGATTTGCAGCAGCGCCAGAGCTCAAATTTTTTAAACAGAGGTAAATGAAATTTTGAGAAATGCACCCTTCTTGTCTACTTCGCGACCATTAGTTATCGGAATCTTCCATGCTAAACACATTAGTGGTGGTTCCCAAGCGATAAAAAGTAAAGGTTTACTCCCCCTCCACCAACAAACACACTCCATGGCTAACCAAATCCACGGGTACCGTCCATACCAACAATAGTCCTGGGGGAGTTTTGTTTAATTATTTGCAATTTTGAATTCCAGACTGGGAGTCCCTATTACTGCCCCTCTCGTGCAAGGACGAGTGAATAAACACTCATCATGAGAATAACCCGCTTAGCATGGAAGATATTGACTACCTCTTGTCGCTCTATGAACAATCCAGGCACACAAAAAGGATATTTATTTGAAGTTTTTAGAGATGGAACATGCAAATCTACTTAGAACGGCAGGGTAATACTGCATATAGGTAGGTATGGTGGACTCATCTGGAATAACTTGGGTTTCAGGATTTTGATGCACAAGCAGTAATTCCGCTTAGTACAGGCGAAGGCTAGCAAATAGGTTGAGAAGCGGCCAGCTAGAGAGCGAAAACGGTCATGAACATGCATTATGCATAAGTAACATTGGATACTAGCATGAGTAGGATATGAACACCATGAACATAAATATCATAGAGGCTATATTGGTTTTGATCCAACTACATGCATGAACATGTGCCAAGTCAAGCCACTCAAACATTCAGAGGAGGATACCATATCATCATACTACATCACAATCATTTTAACGCAATGTTGACATCCAAGATAAATCATTATCCACTCCTAGCTACTTAAGCATGGCATGAGAAACTATAATCTCTAAGGGTCATCGCAAACATGTTTAATCATAATAGGCTGAATCATGGATACTAGGTTAAACATATTTAAAAAAACAGAACAAGTTGAGTTCATACCTGTTTCTCCCTGCCACAGCCAGTTCATCAAATATCGTCATTATTGCCTTTCACTTGCACGACTGAATGATATGAAAATAATAATAGTGCAAGAGTGCCGTGGACTAAGCTGGAATCTACAAACATTTTATTCAAAGGAGAAGACAAGGTAATTTGGGCTCTTTGTTAGATCAACAATAATGCATATGAGAGCCACTCAACAATTTCATCGTGGTCTTCTCCTTGGTATGACTCAATAATCAGAAAAGAAATTCAGAGAAACACACTGAAATATTTTTGGAGTTTTTAGTTTTTCTGGAAGAAAGCAAATTAAAGGGAAAAACAAAAATGAGGAAAACTATTTACACGGGAAAGCTCCCAACAAGCAAGAAGAAGAATCAAGAAATCTTTTTAGGTTTTCTTTTAATACTACAGCTAATTAAACTAGAAAGAAAAACCGAAAAGAAGCAGGAAATATATTTTTGTATTTTCTCAAAGTTTTTTTTTTGAACACACAAGAAGAAAGCGAGAAAATAAATCTAACATGGATGATACAATGAAAAAGTATGAACACCGATAACTGGAATGAGATGTGTGAACAATGAATGTAATGTCAGTGGAAATACGTACTCCCCCAAGCTTAGGCTTTTGGCCTAACTTGGTAGTCACCACTCGTAGAACCCATCAGGTCCTATGTTGAAGTGTTGTGGAGCGGGCACCTGAGCGTCCCACTCCTGAGGCTCCTCCTCAACTGCCGCCAGGTTGTTCCGATAGGCAATAATGTCCTCAGGCATGATCATGTATCCTCTCCTGGCAATAGAATCAAACAAAGCAAGTGCAGGCAAAGGGATAATATCACGGGTATCCACACTGAAAACCAAGTTGTAAGGAGCACTATTAATAGTGTCCTCGCCATCAAGAAACTGATGAGCTACCATCACATGGCGATCTAGGTAAACCTTAGGCAAAGGATGATCATGCTGGCGTATCTGAACATTAAAATGACTTGCTAAGCGAGTAGTGTAAATACCACCATGAATTTTTCCTTTGGACCTATTAAGGTGCAAGTGACGTGCAATGATAGCCCCAAGGCTATAGCTATTATCACCATAAAGTGCATGGCGTAAGACAGCAAAATCGGGGGCACTAAGTGCACCAACCTTCTCTCTAGCAAGTAGACACTTAGCGATAAATAGAGTAAAATAATGCACTGAAGGAAACTGCAAGCTAGTGGCGGTGACACTCGACACCCCTCTCTCATCTCCCACTGACAGGGTGCGATAGAAACCCTCAAACTCTGCAGGCCTCGGCTCTCTTATTTCCCCATCAGAAGGGATTAAGCATATATCACAAAATTCAGTAAGTGGTATCTGATGGGTTTCAGCATATAAACTAAACCGCACCTCAGGGGGGTTATTCCTACATATGAAATGAAATCTTTGCACAAAGGAATTTGTAAGGAGATGATATTGTTCACACTCAGCTGCGATGAAGTCGGTGAGGCCAGCATTGACAGCAAATTGTGCGAACTCTTGACGAATTCCGGCCCCATCCATGAAGAGGTTGTGAGGCCATTCGCATGGCCGCACTTCCGCCATTCTCCGAGTTTGGAGGTCACTATCCGATGGTTCACCCACAACTCCCTTGGAGTTCTTCTTGGAAGCAAACTTCCTAAAGAAACTCATCTTATTCCTATGAACAAAATTCTGAAATTTTTAGTCCACAAAATTTTTGTCAATAAAACTTCACAAGATTGATAGCAACTACTCATAGACATGCATAGAGGCTATATTGAGCATTCAAACTACTTAGAACTCTAAGAATTCAACATGCAAGCTCATCTACAGCAGCACCATGAGTAGCTAATTATTCAAAATATAAACCACTAAAGCAAAAACTAATTGGACCAATGGAGGAGTCACATACCAAGTAGCAATCTCCCAAAACAGTTTCGGAAATGGAGCTTCGAGCAAAGAGATCGAAATCCGCGGGTTTGAGAGCAAGAACCCGAGAGAGAGAGCAATGGTGATTTTTTTTCTGGAGGTAGGTGATGACATGGGCTAAAGAGATAAGTGAGGGGGCCCACGTGGGGACCACAACCCACCAGGGCGCGCCTGGGGCTACTGGCGCGCCTAGGTGGGTTGTGCCCACCTGGTGCACCCCCCCTCTGATGTTATTTGCGTCAAAAATTCAGAAAAATTCAGAAAAAAAATCATATTAAATTTTCAGGGCATTCTGAGAACTTTTATTTTTGGGTCATTTTTTTATTGCACGGGAAATTCAGAAAATAGATAAAACATGGCATTTTATTTTATTTAACTAAGAAAAACAGAAAATAAAAGTAAGGACAGAAAGTAGTGCCTACTTAATTCATCAACTTCATACCTCTCAAAAATGATCCATTAATAAGGTTGATCAAGTCTTATTAACAACCACTTTCGATTAGCATGGAACCGAAGAACTTTTGTAAAACACTAGGTTACCTCAACGGGGATATGCACGTCCCCAACAATAAGCATTTCATATTTCTTTTTGGCAGTAGGTAGAGGTAGTTGAAAACTTCCAATAGTGAGTGTCGGAGATTTTTCAATAACATTAATACCATTCACTTGGAATTGTTTCTTCGGAAAGTGCACCGTATGCTCATTACCATTGATATGAAAAGTGACCTTGATTTTGTTGCAATCAATAACAGCCCCTGCAGTATTCAAGAAGGGTCTACCAAGGATAATCGACATGTTGTCATCCTCGGGCATATCAAGTATAACAAAGTCAGTTAAGATAGTAACATTTGCAACAACAACGGGCACATCCTCACAAATACCGATAGGTATGGCAGTTGATTTGTCAGCCATTTGCAAAGATATTTCAGTAGGTGTGAGTTTATTCAAATCAAGTCTTTTATATAAAGAGAAAGGCATAACACTAACACCAGCTCCTAAATCACACAAAGCAGTTTTCACATAATTCCTTTTGATGGAGCAAGGTATAGTTGGTATTCCTGGATCTCTAAGTTTTTTAGGTACTCCATCCTTAAAAGAATAATTAGCAAGCATGGTGGAGATTTCAGCTTCCGGTATTTTTCTCTTATTGGTGATGATGTCTTTCATGTACTTTGCATAAGGGGCCATTTTTAAGATATCAGTCAAGCGAATACGCAAAAAGACCGGCCTAATCATTTCAGCAAAGCGTTCAAATTCTTCATCATCTTTCTTCTTAGTTGATTTAGGTGGAAAGGGCATAGGTTTTTGAACCCATGGTTCTCTTTCCTTACCATGTTTTCTAGCAACAAAGTCTCTTTTATCATATCTTTTATTTTTAGGTTGTGGGTTATCAAGATCAATAGCTGGTTCTATTTCAACATCATTATCTAGTTCTTTATTATTTGTTTGAGTGTCTTCATGAACCTCATCATTATATTTTTCATTAGCAGTAGGTGAGTGTTCATTACCAGATTGGGTTTCAGCATTAGAAATAGATACATCATTATCATTATCAGGAGGCTTTTCTACTTCAGGTTCACTAGAGGCATGCAAAGTCCTATCGTTTTTCTTCTTCTTCTTCTTTTTAGAAGGACTAGGTGCATCAGTGTTAATTCTTTGAGAGTCTTGTTCAGTTCTTTTAGGGTGTCCTACAGGATAAAGTGGTTCCTGAGTCATTTTACCTCCTCTAGTTGCTACTCTAACAACAAAGTCATTTATATTATTATTCATTTCACCTACCAACTCTCTTTGAGATTTAGCAACTTGTTCTAGTTGAGTTTGAACCATAGAGGCATGCTTTCCTACACCTCTAACATCATTTGAAATTCTAAATAACAAGTCACTCAAGCGAGCAATCATATCAGAGTTGTATTTCAATTGTTTCATAACATGGGCATTGAAGTGATCTTGTTTTCTAATATAATTGTCAAACTCATAAAGGCATTGACTAGGATGCATATTATAAGGATTGTCCTTTTCATTAAATTTCATTAAAGAATTTACCTCTACCACCTTTGGTGGTGGTGTGTCAAGACCATGTATCTCTTCAATAGGAGGCAAATTTTTAACATCCTCTGCCTTAATACCTTTTTCCTTCATGGATTTCTTTGCCTCTTGCATATCTTCAGGATTGAGATATAAGATGACCCTCTTCTTTGGAGTGGGTTTATGCGGTGGTTCAGGAAGAGTCCAATCATCGTAATTTTTTAATATATTATTCAATAATTCTTCAGCTTGTTCAACAGTTCGTTCCCTGAAAACACAACCAGCACAACTATCTAGGAAATCCCTAGAAGTATCGGTTAGTCTATTATAGAAGATATCAAGTATTTCATTTTTCTTTAGAGGATGATCAGGCGAAGCATTAAGCAATTGGAGAAGCCTCCCCCAAGAATGTGGGATACTCTCTTCTTCAATTTGCACAAAGTTAAATATTTCCTGTAAGGCAGCTTGTTTCTTATGAGCAGGAAAATATTTTTCAGAGAAGTAATAAATCATATCCTGGGGACTACGCACACAACTAGGAGCAAGAGTATTAGCATCACCCTTTAATGAGAACAGAAATAACTTGAGGATGTAATAATAGCGAATTTTCTCATCATGAGCAAAAAGGGTGGCTATGTCATTCAACTTAGTAAGGTGTGCCACAACAGTTTCAGTTTCATAACCATGGAAAGGATCAGATTCAACCAAAGTAATTAACTCTGGGTCGACAGAGAATTCATAATCCTTATCATCAACAAAGATAGGTGAAGTAGCAAACTTAGGATCACATTTCATTCTAGCATTCAAAGATTTTTCTTTCAGTTTGCATAATAATTTCTTAAGATCATCTCTATCATTGCAAGCAAGAAAGTCTCTAGTTGTCTCCTCATCCATAACATAACCTTCCGGTATCTTAGACAATTCATATCTAGGAGGACTAGGTCTAATAGGTGTTTCAAGATTTTTAGTTTCAAGCTCTTCATCAGTTTCAACAATTTCATCAGGTTCAACATTCTCAATATTTTTAACTCTAGCAATTTGTTCATCAAGAAAATCACCTAGTGGCACATCATCATCAAGCAAGGTACTAGCATCATCATAAGCATTATCCATAGTAGAAGTAGCATCATCAATAACTTGCGACATATCAGAATTAATAGCATGTGGTGGTGTTGCAAGTTTACTCAAAATAGAAGGCGAATCAAGTGCAGAGCTAGATGGCAATTCCTTACCTCCCCTCATCTTAGAGGGAAATATCTTAGCCTTGGTGTCCTTCAGATTCTTCATAGTGATAATTTGATAATAATCCAAAGTGACTCAACAAATATAGCTATGCTCCCCGGCAACGGCGCCAGAAAAAGGTCTTGATAACCCACAAGTATAGGGGATCGCAACAGTTTTCGAGGGTAGAGTATTCAACCCAAATTTATTGATTCGACACAAGGGGAGCCAAAGAATATTTGCAAGTATTAGCAGCTGAGTTGTCAATTCAACCACACCTGGAGATTAATTATCTATAGCAAAGTGATCAGTAGCAAAGTAGTATGATAGTTTTGATAGTAGTAGCAACATCAATAGTAACAGTAACAGCGATAGCAATGATTTTGTAGCAAGTGTAATAGTAACAACAGCAGTAGTAACTTAGCAAGAACAATATAAGAGAAATTCGTAGGCATTGGATCGGTGAATTCGTTGGATGATATTCATCATATAACAGTCATAACCTAGGGCGATAAGGCACTAGCTCCAGTTCATAAATATAATGTAGGCATGTATTCCGTAAATAGTCATACGTGCTTATGGAAAGAACTTGCATGACATCTTTTGTCCTACCCTCCCGTGGCAGCGGGGTCCTATTGGAAACTAAAGGATATTAAGGCCTCCTTTTAATAGAGAACCGGAACAAAGCATTAACACACAGTGAATACATGAACTCCTCAAACTACGGTCATCACCGGAAAGTATCCCGACTTCTGTCACTCCGGGGTTTACGGATCATAACACGTAATAGGTGACTATAACTTGCAAGATCGGATCTAGAACATAGATATAATGGTGATAACATAAACGGTTCAGATCTGAAATCATGGCACCCGGGCCCAAAGTGACAAGCATTAAGCATGGCAAAGTCATATCAACATCAATCTCAGAACATAGTGGATACTAGGGATCAAGCCCTAACAAAACTAACTCGATTACATGATGAATCTCATCCAACTCCTCACCGACCAGCGAGCCTACAAAGGAATTACTCACTCCCGGTGGGGAGAATCATGGAATTGGCGATGGAGAAGGGTTGGTGATGACGAAGATCGAAGATCCCCCTCTCCGGAGCCCCAAACGGACTCCAGATCTGGCCTCCCGATGAAGAATAGGAGGTGGTGGCGGCTCCGTCTCATGAAACGTGATAATTCTTTCTCCCTGATTTTTTCTCCGAAAATGTGAATTTATAGCGTCAGAATCAGGGTCTGCGGGGCCACCAGGTGGGGACTACCCACCTGGGCGCGCCAGGAGGGGGCGCGCCCTGGTGGGTTGTGCTCACCCAGGCCCCCCCCCCCCGTCCGGTGGTTCTTGGCTCCAGTATTTTTCTTTTATTCCATAAAAATTCTCCAAAAAGTTTCGTGCCATTCCGAGAACTTTTATTTCTGCACAAAAACAACACCAAGGTAGTTCTGCTGAAAACAGCATCAGTCCGGGTTAGTTTCATTCAAATCATGCAAATTAGAGTCCAAAACAAGAGGAAAAGCTTTAGGAAAAGTAGATACGACGGAGACGTATCAGACCACTATCTTCTCGCGGCGGTGGCGCCCCCTTTGGCACACCACCCCCTGGACATCATCGTCGACCATGAGTTCTGCAGCGGGGAGCAGCAACGCCTGGACGCATTGTCCCACGTCCTCGCCACGCACCCTAGGCCGGTCAGACGCCTTGCTATCGGAAGGCTCAATCCCCACAACAAGACCGAACCCAGGTTGCACTACTGGTTCCTATCCCCAGCCCTGGATCGGCTTGAGGAGCTCAGCTTTCATGCTAGACGTCCTTGCTCACTGCCGCCGTTCGTGCTCCTCCTCGCGCCCACGCTGCGCCGCGCTACATTCAGGCGGTGCATTTTCCCCCGGATCGATGCCGCGCGCGCTCTTCATCTCCCTAAGCTTAAGCACCTCGAGCTCATTGCCGTCCGCATCTCAAAGGAGGATTTGGAGCGCTTGCTCGTCGGCTGTACAGCGCTCGAGTACCTTCGTCTTCATGCGATGGATGGGTTCAGTAGCCTCCACATCACCTCGACGAATGTCCGTGGGATTTATGTGCATTATTGGCGCCGCCCAAGGCTGTCAGTTGAGGTGTTTCACGATATTGTCATTGAGAATGCACCTTTGCTCGAGAGATAGTATGTACTTGATAAATTAGGTCCAGCAAGAATCAGGATCATTCACGCACCGAAATTGACAGTGTTGGGCTATTCGTGTGCTGAATTCAACGAACTTGTTACTGGATCATTATCCATTCAGGTACAACAGTCTTCTTCTTCTCCTTCTTATATATTATTGGGCAGCACATTTTATCTAATTGTTGTTGATCTATATGTTCGCCTGTCATCCAGAAAATGATTCCCACAAGCTTGACCCGGCCTCTGCGCACAGTGAAGATCTTGGCACTACAATCTGCCGGCCCCGATCTGGATGAAGTTGTTACATTCCTTAGATGCTTTCCTTGCACGGAGAAGCTATACATCGAGGTGATGCTCCTTTCCTGTTAATTGTTAACCACAACGGAGCTCAATTTTTTCTTACTTTTACACATGATTACAATGACAAATGTAGAATGATTTCTAAAGGAAATTTGGAGGATTTCAATACATATATTTTTGAGATGCTAGTGTTGTACGCGTTTTATTCCTTCGCCCGACATGCTTTCGTGATAAAAGTTTATGATGAAATATTGAAGGTGGCATTTCACTCTTTTCGTGTATTTTAGAAATCCTGCAAATCAAAGAGGCCCGAAGTGTTCAAATCTGCAGCTATGCACTAATATGTTGTCTTCGTTTGCAGATACTAGCAGGCCCGAAAGTAGAAAATGTTGGGGAATATAACAATCCCATTGAATGCCTTGATCTTCATCTCACAGAAATTACTTTTAATGAGTACCGAGACACCACACTAGAAATTAAATTCAGGTTCTTTGTTGAGAAAGCAAGGTTGCTCAAGGTAATGTGGTTTGCCCTATATTTATTGCGCAGAAGTGAATGGATTGCTAAAGAGCGCAGACGTCTACAGCTGAATGGAAAAGGCTCTGCACAAGCTGAATTTCAGTTTGTAACTTCATATGGCAGATTATTCGAAAGTCACTGTATCGAGCCGCTATATGACTTCTCGGTGGCTGGTCCTTTCGCAGAAATAATGCATGAAAAAGATTCTGAAGAAGATGAATTTTATGTGTCTGAATAGTTTGAACCTTGTAATCTTTGAATTTGGGCCTTGTAATGCTGGAATTTGAACCTTGCAATATTTATGGTATTTGTTATATAACGTAATTGGATGTTTAATTTGGTCTTGCAATCATGTCCTGTTACAAGTATATATATATTGTTCTTCTATACACAGAGCATAGATGTTCTGCAGACAGAGCATATCACATCACACACGGACCACACTAGGTAACCCGTCGGTGATGAATTCATCAATCGCAAACAGTTATATACCAGCAAGCGTTTGCCCACAACACACACGGCTTATTCCATCACAAACAGCTCGGGTGGATCTACTGTATGCTACGTATCGCACACGCAACTCTAATCTGATTCGTGCTTGATGTTTCCGCCATCGCTCGCACAATTCGTCTTATTTGCCACGTATCACTGTGCCGGCCTCTGCTCGCGTCCCTCGGCGCGCTCTGCTCGCAATTAGGCGGCGCGGCGCGCTCTGCTCGCGTCCATCGGCGCGCTCTGCTCGCGTACCTCCACGTGCTCAGCTTGTGGACAGCTTTTCCTTGCGTGTTCAACTGCTATATGCATATATATGGTTGCTCGCCGTTGAGGCAACGCGGAGCGCTCTGCCAGCGGTTGGGGCCTGCGCACGATCATGTTGGGGGCCCATATGCAAGCGGTTGCGCCACGCACATCGCCACGATGCAGTTACGTGCAGCACGATAGAGTTACACGCTGCAAATTAGAACTGCCATCCGGGCGTGCGGATATTCCAGTCTGTCCGGCTTCCCTATTAATTCCCGCGGCAACCTTAGTCTCTTCAACCTTTCGATCTCGCCCCACAACACAATAAGCACACCCACGATGACACATACATAGAGGATATCTAGCGGCACTCCAATGGAGTTCGGCGAGCATAAAGTCGAGACCCATGCGAGGAAGACGGATCTCACGGTGGTGTACACCATCGACCCGGCCGTGGTGGTGGACTACATCAACACCGTGGAGCAGTTGCTTGCTGGAGACAAGTACAAGGTGGTCGGCATCGACCTCCAGTACACCACCGGTCTTCCCCGGCAAAGATCAGAAGGTTGCCGTCGCCCAGTTGTGCGTGCGCCATCATGTTCTCATCTACCACTACTGCATGGCCACAGAGCCTTGCGACCATTTCGCCAGGTTTGTAAACAACAGCGACTACAAGTTCGCTACGGTGGAAACCACCGATGATGTAAAAGCGCTCAGGGTTACGGGCTTGGCCTGCAAGAACCTTGTCGAAATCCGTGAGCACTACAGGGTCTGGGGCAGCACGAAGAAGGACTCCCTGGTTGAACTCGCCTCGGCCATCATCGACCCCTACTACAAAAAGATGAAGCAGGATGCCAAGAGAACAAGTCCCGTATCCTGGCACGGGGCCTGGATGCGGCAATTGGATGAACCTCACCTCAGGTTCACGGCCAAGAGCGTGTACACATGCTACGAGATGCACAGGCGGATCGTTGACATGAGGAAGTGCCTCGTTACCGATATCGACGAGGCCGGATCAAGCCACAAGCAGAGCAGTAGCGGCAAGCGTCACAAGAAGTAGATGATGATCAGATGATCGTTTATCCTAGTTAATTATGCATGAAATATATAGTTGACTTTGGTGTGCGGAAATGTCATGTGTGTAGTAGCCACCTATGTAATTGGATGTTTAATTTGGTTATGCAACCATGTCCTTATAAGTGTGTGTGTGTGTGTGTGTATATATATATATATATATATATATATATATATATATATATATATATATGTTGGTGTTCTGTATGCAATCCCAATGCACAGCACACACGTCTTATTAGCAGCAATCGTCTGTGTTATTATCGGTCTTCGCACACATTTATGATTACAGACATGTTTGCCACGTATCACACACATCTTGTTAAATTGAACCATTTCTGTTATCTTGTCTCAACGCAAACAGTTCATCTAAGTGAACTGTATGCCGTATATCGCACACAGCTTCATCTGGCTGCCCGTTTATGTTGTTCCGCCTCATCACAAACAGTTTATCCGAGTGAACTGTATGCCGTATACTGCACATGCCTCCATCTGGCTGCCCGTTTCTTTTGTTCTGCCTCATCACAAACAATTCATTGAACTGAACCATATCCCCGCAACGCACACGCAACTAAAATCTGAACCGTAGTTGATGTATCCGCCATCGCAAATGTTTTGCATCTTTTTTGACGGTTTTTTACATCACTGTGTGTGATTAATGCATCGCACACAGTTTCGTCGAAGGGTCTCTGATTGTAGTGTTGCGTTAGCAGCATCCTGCAGTAGTGCCACCATCATCTTTCAACTTAGCTTTCTCTAGGAATGCATTAAAATTCAAGGGAACGGTAGCACGGGCCATTGATCTACAACATAGATATGCAAAAACTATTAAGACTAAGTTCATGATAAATTTTAGTTCAAATAATCAAATTACTAATGAACTCCCACTTAAATCAACATCCCTCAAGTTGTCTAAGCGATACGTGATCCAAATCAACTAACCCATGTGTGATCATCACGTGAGATGGGGTAGTCTTCAATGGTGAACATCTCTATGTTGATCATATCTACTATATGACTCACGTTTGACCTTTCGGTCTCTAGTGTTCCGATACCATGTCTATACATGCTAGGCTCGTCGAGTTTAACCCAAGTATTCTGCATGTGCAAAACTGGCTTACACCCGTTGTATGCGAACGTAGAGTCTATCACACCCGATCATCACGAGGTGCTTCGAAACGACGAACTTTAGCAATGGTGCATACTCGGGGTGAACACTTTTATCTTGAAATTAAGTGAAGGGATCATCTTATAATGCTACCATCATTCTAAGCAAAATAAGATGCATAAAGGACAAACATCGCATGCAATCAAAAAATATGTGACATGATATGGCCATCATCATCTTGTGCTTTTGATCTCCATCTCCAAAGCATCGGCATGACCTCCATCATCACCGGCACGACACCTTGATCTCCATCGTTGCGTCGGGGTCGTCTCGCCAACTATTGCTTCTACAACTATTGCTAACGCATAGCGATAAAGTAAAGCAATTACATGGCGCTTAGTGATTGACACGCAGGTCATACAATAATTAAAGACAACCATAAGGCTCCTGCCGGTTGTCGTACTCATCGACATTCAAGTCGTGAACATATTACAAAACATGATCATCTCATACATCAACATATAATACATCATATCTTGACCATATCACATCACAACATGCCCTGCAAAAACAAGTTAGACGTCCTCTACTTTGTTGTTGCAAGTTTTACGTGGCTGCTATGGGCAACTAGCAAGAACCGTCTTACCTACGCAAAACCACAACGGTGATTATCAAGTTGCTATTTAATCTTCTGCAAGGACCGCCGTAGTCAAATCCGATTCAACTAAAGTAGGAGAAACAGACACCCGCCAGCCACCTTTATGCAAAACAAGTTGCATGTCAGTTGGTGAAACCGGTCTCATGTGCATGGACATGTAAGGTTGGTCCAGGCTGCTTCATCCCACAATGCCGCCGAATCAAAATAAGACATTGGTGGGAAGCAATATGAACCTCACCGCCCACAACTCCTTTGTATTCTACTCGTGCATATCATCTACGCATAGACTGTAACACCCCCTGTATTAAGCTACAGTGATCATCCTTTTGATGAGGCCATGTCATCATGATTAATAGTGCACAATCATCATTAGCATCATATTGCATTTCAACTCCTAAGTCAAATTCAAATTTAAATGAAAGTGGAATATAAAAGTTGTCCAACATAGAAACTAAAATGTCAGATAAGTAGCAAATATTCCAGAGGCTATTCTAAAATTGAAACCAACATCATTGGAATTGGATAAGTGACTCGAACAACCTCAAACAGTGGATAAAGATAATATTTAATAACCATTTATTAAATCTGAAATAAATATGGAATTATGTTTTGTCCAAACTAATTTTAGGTGTTAAGGTATAATGCACTGGTATTTATGAAATAGGTCACACTTTTTACAAAAAACCATTTGGGGCCTAAACATTTAACAGTGGAGAAAAGAGAATAAAGAAAAGGAAAAAGAAACAGAAAAGGATAAAGGAAACCCCCCCCCCCCGACTGGCCTCGGCCCAGCAAGCCACCGGGCCGCCAGGCCGGCCAGCCGGCGCCCTACTTAGCTGGCTCCCCAGGAGACCCAAACCCTAGCCGATCCCCCCCTCGCTTTCTCCTCCCCCCCCCCATCTGGAATCGGGATCCCCGACGCCGCTCGCCGACGCGCCCCCGCTCCCCGCCGGATCGGCCAGGCCGACGCCGCCGCACACCGACGTCGCCCCGTCCTCTCTTTCCCCGACCAGCCGCCTGGCGCTCGGTCGCCCCTCCCTCGGCTGGATCTGGATCGGGGGCGTCCCCCGATCCCGTATCGTCCAGTCGCCCCCCCCGACGCCGCTCGCCGCCGCACGGAGCCGCGGCCTCCCCGCCGGCCTGCTCCCCTCGTCACCCCCACTGATCAGATTCGGATCGGGATCGCGGGAAACCACGTCGCCCTGGTAGCTGTGCGACGACCGCGCGCCCGCCCTCGCGCACGACGCCACACCCGGGGATGCGACCTCGCACGCCGCTCTCCTCCATCGCGTCGTCCCCCGTCGACCACCCCGACCCCCGCTCCCGTCCTACGGATCACGGTGAGGCTCGGCGCCTCATCCCCCCCTCTGCTCCCGCACCTCGCCGCGACGCAATCGCGCCGGCCACTGCCGCGACCACCCCGTGCCTCCCCGTCCTCGCGCCCGCGCGCCTGACGCCGTGCTCCCCGCGCCCGTCCCGCGGTCGCCTCGACCCGCTCCGGCCCCCGCTCAGCCACCGCGCTGCCGCCCGCTGCCGCTCCAGCCGCCGCGCCGCCGCCCCGCCTCCGGCCCCGCGTGCGCTCGCCTGCGCCCACGCTTCGCCGCGCCCCCGACCGCCCGCGCCCGCCCGTGCGTCCCCTTTGGGCACCGGACATGTCCGGTCCCAAAAGGGGCACGCCCCGGACGTGTCCGCCCTGGGCCACTGCCCAGTGGGGCCCGAAAACCCCCCCTGTGACGCTGACGAATGGGGCCCACGCCCTAAAAACGTTTTAAGAAAAAAAAAGAAATAATTAAAATAAATAAAATAATTAATTAATTAATTAGTTAATTAATTAGTTAATTAATCCTGATTAGGTTAATCTAATTAACTAATTAGTGTTAATTAATCAGTAATTAAATTAATTAAACCTAATTAACCTAACAGCCTATGACAGGTGGGACCCACCCTGTCAGGTGGCTGCTGACGTCAGCATGATGTCATGCTGACGTCATCAATCACTGTTTCGGATAATGTTGAATTAAATAATTAATTAAATTTCAGAAATTAATAAAAACTTTAGAAAATCATATTAAATAAACCGTAACTCCGATGAAAATACTTTGTACATGAAACTTGCTCAGAACGACGATACGAACCCGAATACATCCTCCGTATTCCCGTCAGATGCCCGCAGCTGTGAGAACGTTGAACAATTAGACCGATTTCGATAAATGAATAGTGTCCAACCCTAATTAAATAAATCCGAATAAATTCCTAAATTAACTAAATCGCTTAGTTAGGCTGTATATCACCCTGGCCCTGCGTTTAGACATGTCATGCATCCCTGTTGCATTATTGCCGTGTGTTTACTGTTTCTTCCCCCTCTTCTCTTCGGTAGACTACGAGACCGACGCAGCTGCTGGTGCCCCGACCGACTACGTTGTTGACGACCCCTACTTGCCAGAGCAACCAGGCAAGCCCCCCCCCCCTTGATCACCAGATATCGCCTATTCTTCTCTATACTGCTTGCATTAGAGTAGTGTAGCCTGTTACTGCTTTCGGTTAATCCTATTCTGCTGCATAGCCTGTCATTGTTGCTACTGTTGTTGATACCTTACCTGCAATCCTAAATGCCTAGTGTAGGATGCTAGTTTGTCATCATTGGCCCTGCATTCTTGTCAGTCTGCCTTGCTATACTATCGGGCCGTGATCACTCGGGAGGTGATCACGGGTGTATACTATACATATATACATACTATACAGATGGTGACTAAAGTCGGGTCGGCTCGATGAGTACCCGCGAGTGATTCACGGATTGGGGGCTGAAAGGACCTTTGTCCCAACGGCCCTTTGAGTGGATCTTTGTGGCGGAGCGACAGGGCAGGTTGAGACCACCTAGGAGACAGGTGGGCCAGGCCCTGGTCGGCGTTCGCGTTTACTTCATAATAACACGTTTAACGAGATTGGATATTTGATCTGAGTCTGGCCACTGGCCTATACGCACTAACCAACTACGCGGGAGTAGTTATGGGTATCCCGGCGTCGTGGTATCAGCTGAAGCCTTCTTGACGTCAGCGACTGAGCGGCGCGCGCCGTGTTGGACCGCGTTAACGTAACCGCCGTGATCGTGTGGGTTGCTAGGTCTGCTCGCGGCCGCGTACGCAACGTGCAGGAGCGCACTGGGCGATGGGCCCAGACCCCAGAGTGCCTAGGATTAGTCCGGCGTGCTGACCTCTCTGTTGAGCCTAGGTGGGGCTGCGACGTGTGGATCTTCCGAGGCCGGGCATGACCCAGGAAAGTGTGTCCGGCCAAAGGGGATCGAGCGTGTTGGGGAATATGTGGTGCACCCCTGCAGGGAAGTTTATCTATTCAAATAGCCGTGTCCCTCGGTAAAAGGACGACCCGGAGTTGTATTCCGACCTCATGACAACTAGAAATGGATACTTAATAAAACACACCCTTACAAGTGACAGATATAACCCGGTGGTCGCTCTCTCGCATGGGGGCGACGAGAGGACCGACGGGTAGGATTATGCTATACGTTGTTGCTTGGTTAACTTCCAACTAATCTCTTCTATTGCTTCAAGATGGAGGCTGCCAGAAGCGTAGTCTTCGACAGGACTAGCTATCCCCCTCTTATTCTGGCATTCTGCAGTTCAGTCCACCGATATTGCCTCTTTACACATATACCATGCATATGTAGTATAGATCCTTGCTTGCGAGTACTTTGGATGAGTACTCACGGTTGCTTTCCCCCTCCTTTCCCCCTTTCCCTTCTTGCTGGTTGTCGCAACCAGATGTTGGAGCCCAGGAGCCAGACGCCACCTACGACGACTACTACCACCAGGACGGAGCCTACTACTACGTCCAGGACGCCGACGACCAGGAGTAGTTAGGAGGATCCCAGGCAGGAGGCCCTGCGCCTGTTCGATCTGTTGTATCCCTGTTTGTGCTAGCCATCTTATGGCACCTTGTTTAATCTATGTCTGTACTCAGATATTGTTGCTTCCGCTGACTCGTCTATGATCGAGCATTTGTATTCGAGCCCTCGTGGCCCCTGGCTTGTATTATGATGCTTGTATGACTTATTTATGTTTTAGAGTTGTGTTGTGATATCTTCCCGTGAGTCCCTGATCTTGATCGTACACGTTTGCGTGCATGATTAGTGTACGATTGAGCCGGGGGCGCCACAAGTTGGTATCAGAGCCGACTGCCTGTAGGAATCCCCCTTTCCAATTCCTTGGCCGAAGTTGAGTCTAGACAAAGAAAACCGTTTTACTAACTTGGCTGTGTGGCTTACGGACCCACATTGCCAACTGGGTGGTATTAGGATCTTTTATTCCTCGTCTATACTCTGGGGCTCTGATCTCTCTTCTACTCGGGTTAAATGAATTTTACTAACGCCGACACTTAGGGTCTCGTGATCACATCCACCGGAGTTCTGAAAATTTCCCCCCTTGCTTCGAGATTGTGGGCCAGGTTCTGCTTACAGGATCCTTTCATCGAGGGCACCCTGTGTTGTCACTTGCAGATTCCTCGCCCCACCAGTTTTTCCCGACGTTGATGTAGCCTTTGCTATGTCTCGTTGTGTACTTCCTTACCGCGTGCCTGCGCGCCGCCTAGCATGTCCAGTTTATGAAATTGCGCCGTTATGCTGTCCGCATGTACCTGACTTTGTGTAAGGATATGTATGTCTTAATTGACTACTTTTATGTATTTGATGCACTGCTTAAACTATTGTCGAGTTACATCATGCTTGTCACTAAGCGCTCGCGTTTGCTTTTACTAAACTACCCCCTGTTGTAATTTAGCAGGATGGTTAGACCCGCTGGTCGTGGTCGTGGCCGTGGTGCCAACGATCCACCACCGCCGAACTATATGGCTGGAATGATGCAGCAATTTGAACTGCAACGTCAGTTCATGCAAGGGATCATGGATCAGTTTCCTCGTCCCAATATGAACCAGTATCCAGGCCCAGGGACCCTGCAGGACTTTATGCGCCTCAACCCAACCGTCTACCGCGGCTCAACTCAGCCCCTGGATGCGGATGACTGGCTTCGCGACATCACCTATGAGTTGGAATCTGGTGGCGTTGCCCCTGCAAACTATGTCACCTTTGCCTCCTTCTTTCTCAAGGGCCCCGCTGCTCAATGGTGGGACAGCCACAGGCGCACTCAACCAGCTGGCACAGTCATCACTTGGCCGGATTTCCAAGCTGCCTTCCGTGCCCGTTTCATTCCTCAAGGAATCATGGACCGGAAGAAGCAAGAGTTCCGCAACCTCACCCAGGGCAACAAGACAGTGGAAGCTTATCAGCGGGAGTTTCTGGAATTATCCCGCTATGCTGAAGAAGACATTCCCACTGATGCTCGCCGCCAGGAAAGGTTTCGCGAAGGACTTCAAGCTGACATCAAGCTAGCGCTCCTTGTGCATGAATTTGATAATTTCTCCATCTTGGTGAACAAGGCTATCCAGGTCGAGACTGGTCTGCAGGCACACCAGGGATCTCTTAGGCGCAACCGTGGCACCGGTTCATCTTCGAGCCAGCCTGCACAGAAGCGTCGGATCTGGATTCCAAACAGCGTGTACCGTCCAGCTGCACCTGCTCCAAGACAGTCCTATACTGCACCGCGTCTGCCTCCACCACCTAGGCAGCCAGGACTTCCATCTCCACCACCCCGAGCTCCTGCTCCCAATCCCAATGATAGTCTGTGCTACAAGTGTGGGCAGCCAGGTCATTTTTCCAGGAACTGCATTCAGAACCAGAACCAACTGGCACTTCCTGCAACTGGCCGTAGGAACAATCAGCCTCGCAACAACAATGCCAAGTCTTATGGACGTATTCAGGCCAACCACACCGATTTCAATGAAGCTCAGGACCAGCCTGCCACCGTGATGGGTACTCTCCTTGTTAATTCAGTACCAGCTTCTGTTTTATTTGATTCGGGAGCATCGCATTCATTCATGTCCGAAGAATTTGCATACAAACACGACATTAAATGTGAGGTCATGAACACTGCAATAGTAATACACACCCCCGCGGGTCAATGTCAAACCTCCATGGGTAGCAACGACGTCACCGTTGAAATTGAAGGGCTGGAGTTTCACGCCTCCCCTTTCATACTAAAGTCTTGTAGTATCGACCTCATTCTCGGAATGGATTGGTTGAAAGCGCATACTGCTTCTATAGTTTGCGCCACGAAGATCGTCCATCTTCTACACCCTTCTGATGAAATAATAAGCTACCAGGCTCAAATCATCCAAAATGCCGAGGCGAGGCTTTATGCCTTGAATACGTTAAACGCATCACCACTTGAAGGCATCGAGAGCATTCCAGTTGTTCGCGAATTCCAAGGTGTTTTCCCAGAAGAACTCCCAGGGATACCCCCTGCTCGAGCTGTCGAATTTGTCATCGACTTGAAACCAGGCACCACTCCTATCGCCAAGCGACCCTACAAGATGCCGCCGCATGAACTCCTTGAACTTAAGGAGGAAATCGACGCTTCACTTCGTAAGGGTTTCATTCGCCCAAGTTCCTCTGCTTGGGGAGCACCTTCTCTCTTTGTTAGGAAGAAGGATGGCTCAAACCGATTGGTCCAAGATTACCGTCCTATTAACCAAGCAACTATCCAGAACAAATATCCCCTTCCTCGGATAAACGATCTGTATGATCAACTGGCGGGTTCATCAGTGTTCTCTAAACTCGACTTAAGGTTGGGTTACCACCAGATCCGTGTTCGTGAAGAGGATATCCCAAAGACCGCCTTCGTTACTCGATATGGCTCATACGAGTACACTGTCATGTCATTCGGCTTAACCAATGCTCCCGCCACATTCTCCCGCCTGATGAATTATATATTCATGGAATACCTTGACAAGTTCATCGTGGTTTACCTGGATGATATCCTAGTATACTCCAAGAACAAAGAGGAACATGCTGAACATCTTCGACTTGTTCTGGAGAAACTTCGAGAGCATCAACTATATGCTAAGTTTTCCAAGTGTGAATTCTGGCTTCCCGAAGTAACATACCTTGGGCATGTCATCTCCAAGGATGGTATTGCCGTCAACCCCGAGCGAGTTCAGGCTATTCTTGATTGGGCTCCTCCAAAGAACGTCAAGCAAGTTCGAAGTTTTCTCGGACTCGCCAGCTATTGCCGTCGATTTGTCGAGAACTTCTCCAAGATCGCCAAGCCCCTGACTAACCTGCTTCATAAAGGCGTCAAGTTCGATTGGACGGAAAAGTGTCAGGAAAGTTTCCAGACGCTCAAAGACAAGCTGACTTCTGCCCCAGTGCTTGCCCCTCCTGATTCCCAGAGGGATTTTGTCATCTATTGTGATGCATCCCGTCAAGGATTAGGCGGTGTCCTAATGCAAGACCGCAGAGTAATTGCTTATGCTTCGCGTCAATTGCGTTCGCACGAAGAGAATTACCCAGTACATGACCTCGAGCTTGCTGCCGTCATCCATGCACTAAAACAGTGGCGACATTACCTTCTCGGTAATCGTTGCGAGATCTACACCGATCATCAAAGTCTGAAGTATCTGTTCACTCAGCCAGACCTGAACCTCCGTCAACAGAGATGGATGGAGACCGTAGCGGATTTTAACTTGGGTATTTCTTATACCCCCGGCAAGGCTAATGTAATGGCCGATGCCTTGAGCCGCAAGTCATATTGCAGTCACCTCCAGTTTCACGAAGTTCAACCTTCGCTTATTGAAGAATTCAGAAAGCTGAATCTCCACATTGTTCCTCCTGGAGCACTCGCTCCCCCTCCTGAAGGTTCCTACAAAATGAACCTCCATGTTGTTTCCCAGGGTTCTCTTAATACCCTGGTTGCTAAACCAGATCTCGTGGACAGCATCAAGACGCTGCAGGGTTATGACTCTCAAGCCCACAAGATTAAGCGCTATCTCGCTGAAGGAAGGCCTTCGTTCTTCACTATTGATGATACTGGCACCTTGTTCTTTAAAAGTCGTCTAGTGGTCCCCTCTAAAGGTAACCTGGGTATGACTCAGGAGGTCATGCAAGAAGCTCACGACACTCCGTTGTCTATTCATCCCGGCAGTACCAAGATGTACCAAGACATCCGTCAAAGATTCTGGTGGTCAAACATGAAGCAAGACATTGCTCGCTATGTTGCTGAATGTGATGTTTGCCGTCGCGTCAAAGCAGAACATCAAAGGCCCGCCGGAACTCTGCAACCAATTGCTGTTCCTGAATGGAAATGGGACCATGTTGAAATGGACTTTATCACTGGGTTTCCCAAATCACAGAAAGGTAATGATGCTATTCTTGTCGTCATTGACCGACTTTCCAAAGTTGCACATTTTCTAGACGTCAAAGTGACGATCACTGCTAGTCAGCTCGCAACTCTCTACATGTCCAGAATTGTTTCACTTCACGGTATTCCACTGGTTATCAGTTCAGACCGTGGCAGCTTATTCACTTCAAGATTCTGGGCAAGTTTCCAAGAAGCTATGGGAACTCATCTGTCCTTCAGCACCGCTTTTCACCCTCAGTCTCAAGGACAAGTTGAACGAGTGAACCAAGTTCTCGAAGATATGCTTCGAGCTTGTGTCATATCCTTCGGAAGGAAATGGGAAGAATCTCTCCCATATGCCGAATTCTCTTACAATAACAGCTATCAAGCCAGTCTGAAGATGGCCCCCTTCGAAGTATTGTACGGACGAAAGTGCCGAACCCCTCTGAATTGGTCAGAAACTGGGGAACGTCCACTCTTCGGTCCGGATATTATCCAACTTGCCGAAGATCACGTTCGCGTGTGTCCGCGAGACATTAAGACTGCTCAGTCACCGTCAAAAGAGTCAGTATGACCGCAAAACACACAAAGATATGGGTCTTCAACCCCTGGACCGAAAAAAAGGCTTATCTTCGGCGTCAACACCGATGAAAGGTACACACGCTTCGGGATCAAGGGCAAGCTTAGCTCCTCCTTATATTGGTCCTTTCTAAGCTTAGTTGCTGAAGGCGGTGGTAGCGTGGCATATCAGTTGGAACTTCCACCGAACCTTTATCGGTTCACGATGTGTTTCCACGTATCACAACTCCGCCGCTCTCATAGTCAAAGACCCTATCCGCCGGAAGTAGATCACGAATTGCTGACTGCAACAAGACCCTCTCTTATAAATGACATCCGGTTCCGCATTCTGACAAGCGGCCGTCTCGCACACGCCACGAAAAGGTTCAAGTTCTCGAATGGTTCAGGGTCACAACCATTCTGAGGATGAAGCCATTGGGAACGCGAGGAGTACTCTTCGCGATGTAATACCACCGCTTTGTTTCTATTCTACCCTCACCCTTTACTACTAATCTCTGCGAGATTTTATGTAGTGGAGGAGATTGTTAACAACACCCCCTGTATTAAGCTAACAGTGAACCCTTTTGATTGAGGCCATGTCACCTCATGATAATAGTGGCAACATATCATAGCATCATATTGCTGTCAACTCCTAGTCAAATTCAATTTAAATGAAAGTGGAATATAAAGTGGTCCAATCAGAGAAACTAAAATGTCATATAAGTAGCAAATATTCCAGCCAGACTTTCTCAAATGAAACCAACATCATTGGGAATTGGATAGTGACTCGAAACAAACCTCAACAGGGATAAAGATAACTATTTAAGAACCATTTATTATCTAAATAAATCATATGGAATTATGTTTTTGTCCCACTATTTTATGTGTTCAGGTAATGCACTGTATTTAGGAGAATAGGTCACACTTTTTACAAAAAACCATTTGGGCCTAAACCATTAAGTGTCGAGGAAAGAGAATACAGAAAAAGGAAAAGAAACGAAAAGCGGATAAAGGAACCCCCCCCCCCCGATGTGGCTCGGCCCAGCAGCCACAGGGCCGCCAGGCCGGCCCAGCCGCGCCTTCGCCTCCCATGCACCCACTACGTCAATCCATCCTACCCTCGCTTTTTCTTCCCTCCCCCCCTTGATCTTCCCAGCCCTCCTCCCCCCAGCCATCCCGCACTCTCTGTATGCAAGCTAGAGAGTATAGAACGATCTCTTGACGCCTCTCGACTCGGCGCTGCGCTCCTCTTGAGTCCCACGTCCTCGCTGATCTTCCTCCTTTCCTTTTGCGCCACCCTCGCGATCGGAGTCGTGGAGATCCCATCCCGCCGAACGCCTCTCTCCTCCACTCGCCATCCGCCCCGCTCCCCGTCCGATCGGCCAGGCGCGCCACACCTACTCCCCCGTTCCTCTCCTCTTTCCGCCCAAGACGAAGCTCGCTCGGTCGCCCGTCCCTGAGTCTGGATCGGGATCGGGGAACGACCCCCGACTCCGTCCACTCATCCCTTCGACCCGCTCGCTCCTCTCGCCCGGACACCCCTCACCAACCCGCCGTCTGCTCCCCTCCTGCGCTTTCCACCCCGATCCAGTCCGGATTCGGATTCCCAAGTTACAGCCCCGTCCTCCCTCTCTCACACCGCGCCGCTTCCCACTGCTTCGACATTGTATCCGCTCACCGCCCGTCTCCGTCCCTCCCTGCCTCCTCCTCCATCTGCCGTCGCTTCCATCGTTGCTCACCCGGACCACGCTTTGCCTGCGTCCCTTAGCGTAACTGCAGGCCCTCGGGTTTCGCGCTTTCCTTTTGCTTCTCCTCTCGCGGTTCCTTTGGCTACCTCGACGCAACGCATCCGGCCACCGCTCACCACCGGTCCTGCCCCTAGCGCCGAGGCAGCTCTATCCCCGCCGCTCCAAGTCCTCCGGTCCCTCCACCAGCCCGCTCGCCCGCGCTCCCCGTCTTCTCCACCTTCTCGCCGCGACCAGCCTCGCATCCGCGTCGCCGCCTCCCCACCAGCTCGCCAAGGCTCGGTACGCGCGCCCGCCCGGCGTCCCTTTGGGCCACGCCGACATTGTCGGCCCCCCCCTCCCAAAGGGGCACGACCCCGAGTTTCCGCCCTGCCAACTGCCTCAGTGGGTTCCCGAAAAACCCCCCCCTGTGTACGCGTACGAATGGGGCCCACGCCCCTAAAAACGGTTTAAAATAAAAAGAAAAAAAGAAAAATAAATAAATAATAAAATAAAATAATAATTAATTAATTAATGTTTAATTAATAGTTAATTATCCTGATTAGGTTATTAATTACACTACATTAGTGTTTAATTAATCGAATTAAATTAAATCTAAAACCTATTAACCTAACAAAAGCCATGACAGGTGGAACCCACCCTGCAGTGGCTCTGACGTCAGCAATGATGTCATGCTGACGTCATCAATCACGTTCGGATAATGTTGAATAAATAATGTTAAATTTCAGAATATAATAAAAACTTTAGAAGAATTCATTATTAAATAAACCGCAACTACTCGATGAAAATACTTTGTACATGAAAACTGGCTCAGAACGGCGATTACGAACCCTAATACATCCTCCGTATTGGCGCCGTCAGATGCCCGCAGCTAGACGGTTGAACAATTAGACCGATTTCGAATCAATGAATAGTGGTCCAACCCCTAATTAAATAATCCGATAAAAATTTCCAAATTAACTAAATCGGCTTAGTAGCGTATATCACCCGGGCCCTCGCGTTTAGACATGTCAGTGCACCCCTGTTGCATTATTGCCGTGTGTTACTGTTTCTTCCCCCTCTCAATCTTCTCCCCTCGGATTCCGTAACTACTGAACCTACGCTGCATGCTGGTGCCCCGACACTGACTACGTTTGTGACGACCCCTACTTGCCAGCAACTAATCAAGCCCCCCCCCCTTGATCACCAGTATCGCCTATTCTCTCTATACGGTCCTGCATTGCAGAGATACAGTTAGCCTGTTTACGCTTTCGGTTATCCTATTCTGCTTGCATAGCATTTCTGTCATTGTTGCTAACTAAAAAGATATGTTGATAACTTACACTGCAATCCTAATGCCTAGTGTAGGATGCTGTTTGGTCCTCAGTGGCCCTACATTCCTCGTCTTACGAGTATGCTACATTACTTGGATGCGTGCTCGCCACTGGTGGCGATTCCGGATCGAATGACTAACTTATTACATGTGACACAATCAGATGGCCATAATAAAGTCGCGGTCGGCTCGTGCCGAGCACCCCGCAGCGTGATTCCAGATCGGGTGGCTGAAAGGATTGGCCTTCCTGACGGCCCACGTAAGTGCTTTTGTGTGGAGTCGGCCAGGGCAGGTTGTGACCACCTAGGATTTTTTGGAGAGTGTTGGCTGGTCCCTGGGCGTCGCCGAGGTGATCTCATATACACGTTTAACAAGATTGGAATATTGATGCTGAGTTTGGACATTGGCACTATAGCACTCACCAACTAACGCGGGAGTAGTGTATGGTTTATCCCGGCGTCGTGGTATCAGCTGAAGCCTTCTTGACGTCAGCGACCTGAGCGGCGACGCGCGTGTTGGACCGGCGTTCACGTACCGCCTGTGATCGTGTGGTGCTAGGTGCTGTTGCGCGGACCGTACGCAGTGCAGGAGACGCGCAGGAGCGCACTGGGGTATTGGGCCCAGACCCCAGAGTGCCCCTAGGGATTAGGTCCGGCCGTGCTGACCTCTTCTGTTGAGCCTAGGTGGGGCTAGCGACGTGTGGAATCTTCTCGA